>OW569404.1:124317901-126721651 GCA_937654795.1 Cistogaster globosa
TTATTTTTAAGCCCACAAAGTTTGTTTCTAACACTTGAATTTCTGTAGCATTTAAAATCATTACCTTAAACTTTTCTTTATATTTTTGCATCAGAACACTTAAAACAAAGTGCTTTTATTTTATAGCTATTATAGTTTTGTCATGCAAGTGATTAAAAAAAAAATTCATCGCTCTACTGCATTAAAAGAGTTAAATGAATATAATAAATGATATAAATATTTTCAAGCGTACATAAGAAGGAAGAACTACACAATTTTTTAAGAATCCATTCAAATTTTACAACAAAAAAAATAGGGAAAATTTTTTAAAATATTTGCAAAAATATATATATATATATATATATATATATATATATATATATATATATATATATATATATATATATATCATAATATTATGCCAAAAAATTTACTTAATAAAGCTGGTAGGTTCTAGTCCCTTTTATATATAAAAGGTAAAAGTCATCCTTCGCTAATTGCTATTGGATATTTAAAGCATCTGCAAAGGAAAAATTATAAATAATTTTTATTTTAACAAAAAATTTTTTGTAGTTAATTCTTTGTTTAATTATTGTTTCCGTTGCTTTAATTAATCTTTTTTTTTTAAATCTAACATTTCGGTTTGTGTTTGCTATGGAAAGTATTTTTTAAGAAAGTATTTATAAATTTATGGATTTATTTTTAAATAATGAGAGTTAACTAATTTAGTAATTCAACTAGAATTTTATTTTCCCTATATGACAATTACAGTTAGAAAAATACATTTATATAAAAATCAGGTCTTCTATAAGAACACACTTTGGTTTTAAATTATTTAAATTCATAGTAGAAGTAAGAACATATTCTGTATAAATTTAAGGTGCCTGCCTATAACAATTTTAAAATAATGAAAAACCACCTCTCTATATAAAGACCCTTTACGAGGGCTGCTCTATATATTTCTAGCTTAATAGTAAAAATGCGAACATTTCTAATCAAAAATGGTTTAATTGTTTTTCAAAGTATTCTCCAGCACAATTTATACACTTTTGCATGCGCTCAAACCAGTTGTCGAAGCACTTTTTCCACTCCGATTGAGACACCTCTAAAACATGGTTTTGAACACTTTAACAGCTTCTTCTGCCGACGAAAATCGTTGACCACGCAATTTTTCTTGATGTGTGGGAACAAGAAGAAGTCATTAGGTACCAAGTCAGGGCTGTACGGCGGATGACCCATTAATTCGTTGTTTTGGCTGGTCAAAAACGCTCTGCTTTGAACCGATGTGTGAGAGCTCGCATTGTCATGGTGAACAATGATTCATCTTCTCTTGTTGGTTTTTCGAATTTCTCCGATGACTTCAGGCAAACAAATTGTAGTGTACCACTCAGAAGTGACCGTCCTACGTTGCTCAAGCGGAATAGTCGCCACATGACCAGCTTTGCCGAAAAAACAGGCGACCATTTGCTTCGAAGTGCTTCTTCCACGAACAACTTTCGTTGGATTTTGCTCGTCTTTGAAGACCCACACGGTCGATTATTGTTTTGTTTCGGGCCCATACGCATAGATCCATGATTCGTCACCTGTGACGATCTTGCAAACGCCTTTTAAAGCACCGCAATCGTATTTTTGTAACATTTCTTTGAACCAATCGACACGAACCTTTTTCTGAGCGACTTTCAAATTGTGCGGGATCCAACGAGAACAGACCTTTTTTACGGCCAGGTGTTCATGCAGTATCGAATGTATGCTGGTGGAAGAAATGTCCAAGGATGTCTCTATCACTCGGTATGTCACATGTGGATCTTGCATTATGAGATCACGCACGGCATCAATGTTCTCTGACACAACAGCCGTTTTTGGACGACCTTCACGGAATTCGTCTTTGAGCGAGCTTCGGCCGCGGTTAAATTCATTATAACAATTTTTCACAGTGCTATAGGATAGTGCTTCATCGCCATACAAAGATTTAAGTTCATCAATGCACTCTTGTCGTGATAATCCACGTCGAAAGTTGTGAAAAATGATGGCACGAAAATGTTCACAAGTTAATTCCATTTTTTCTATATTAATTTTTTCAATTCACTGTAAACAACACAAATAATGGTCGTACGTCAAAACGTTTTGAATACGATTATGCTTAAAAATGACAAACTTTCCAATGAAAATGTCAGATTGCACTTGGCAGCACTCAGTGTTGCCAGGCCAGAAATATAAATAGCAGCCCTCGTAATTATAAACTTTATTTTATTATTTGTTATTGTAGCAGCTTTATATTTTTATTATATTTCGTAAAAGCTTCATGTGCCACGGCGACAGTCAGACTTGCAGGCATTCTAGCGTTAACAATGATATTGGGCTTTTCCCCTTTGGATTAGAATTCTTATACAGAATGTCTAATGGACTTTTGTGTTTTAAGTTAGCAACGCTTTTTTACCTGGCGGCCATTTTTCTAGCAGTCAAATGGTTTATATTTAGTTTAATAAAGTATTTGAAAATAAATAGACAAACGCCTGAAAAACGCTTTCAAATTGTGCTTATATTGATTATCACGGCTCTGATTGAAATTTCTTATCGGAAACTATATTTACTACACGTTCAACATAGTCGTCCTAAAAAGCAATTAATGCGATTAACTAGTGCTGTTAAGTATAGATTAGAATAAGATCTGAATCAGTCCATCCGCCATCGTGAACAGGAATTGGATATGTGTCCATACACTTTATGGAAGGTTTCGTAGAGATCTTTGCGTTCTTACAAAATCCAACTCGTAAAATAATTGAAGCCACACGACCACGTAAGATAATTCTGTAAGCTGTGGCAAAATAAATTTATCGCTTATCCTGACTTTTATTGGCGATTTTTTTAGCGATGAATTTTACTTTCGATTGAATGGATCCATCAATAAAACTTAATCTGTATTTAGAGTGATGATAATCATGTGAATATTGAGACTCCCTTACATCCAAAAAAACTGAATGTTTGGGGTGCTTTATGACCTGGCGGAATCGTTGGTCTCTGCTTCTTTAAAAACTATGCTGGTCAGAACGTTAAAGTCAATGGTTACCGCTACAGATCCATGACGGCTGAAAATGACACACAATTCGTGCTACAATTGATTTGTTTAAGGAACTGTTTGGTAACCACTTAGTTTCACGTTTCGGACCCTCCAAGATCGTGCATTTTAACGTCACTAAACTATTTTCTGTGGAGATATATGAAGCCGCTAGTCTATGACGATAAGCCAGTAAGCCTAAAATGAGGTGAAAACTTGCCGCATCATTGTTTTTATCGAAAATCGATCCTCCAGATTAGACTTCATTGATATTTATTCCAAATAAAATATATTTCATGTCAGTTAAAAAAATCTATTTTTGTTTTATTCTATTTCAAATTTCTACACCTCTTTAAAATTGCTCACGCTATAATTTAATACAGAACACCTAAAATAATATTCTTTAAAAATACCTGTTAACAGAAATAAGATAAAAAAACTTAAACTTAACCAGCTTTATGTAAAAAGTATTTTGGCAAAAGTTCACCTTTTTTATTTTATTATTTGATTTCTCCTTTTTTATTTTAAAGTCTTTTGAGTCTTCTTGATGCCTTGCAGCGACGTTTGTAAGAAAAAAAATTTATTTATTCTTGCTTCATAAAAATAAGGACAAAAAACAAATCTTTAATACTATCAAAACAGCTGACATACAAAATAAGCCACAATATTATAAACACTATTTTACTCACTGGTGCAGCCCGACAACAACAAATTAAAAGAGAATAGTAAACGAAAAAAAGTAGTTGCTCCGTATCAGCTTAAAAACAAAATATTCAACCAAACGGCCATGTTGTATATATTATTAAGATAAAAACAATAGTCAACATTGATAGAAATCAACTCAGATCCAAAAGAGTGCTTCTGTGTATTCACTTAGAGATATAACAAATTTCCCATTATTCTGCAAAGTTTTGATTAAAAACCGAACTCATAAAAAATGAGAAAATTTAAATACTTAACTGGGAGCAAATAAAGCTGTCATCTCTATTGCTTTACAGCATCCATGGAAAGAAAATAATGCCTTATTTAAGCAAAATATTTTTTTAAAATCAGTTGAAACTAAATTTGTAAACATAACGGTGTTAAGTAAGGCAAAATTTATAAAAGAAAATTTATTTTTCGTAACTACTATAAATCAAAAAGGATTTTTAATATTCAAAGGTGCAAGGACAAAGAACAGAAAAGAAACATAAGACATTAAGAAAGCCCTATAAAGTTTTAAGTGAGTGAAACATTGCGGTTGTATAGAAAAGTTGTTGTTGGTTAAAAAACCAAAATAACATAAAAAAGCAATCAAAAATTTTACGGATAAAAAAGGCTAATGGTTTTATTTTTGCGTATTTAAAGTTGATGCTGCAAAATAAAAAAAATGATGTCATATTGAAATATCAGGCTCATAAAGAGTTTAAAGAAAATATTTTTGACATTTTTATTTCAAATAAATAAAATAAAATATAAAGTAAAATAAAATTAAATTCGTATTATAAATTTACAGTTCTATGTATAAAAAGTTAATTAGTATATGCTTTGCACTATGATTCATGATTTCTTTTATGTTTCGTCAAGTAAAATATATAAATTGTTTTACTTGAAGCAAAGTTTCTGATTTTTTTTTTAAATTTTATTTTCACTAGACCCATTAAGTTAAGTTTTCAAAAAATAAATTAAAATTGCATTAAATGACTAAAGAAGGAGAGTGCTTAAGTTTTGTACAGGCTTGGGATTTCCAAACTAGAAGCCGATATTTAGTAATGACATATACTATTTTTTTTAATTTTTGGCGACAAATATTCGTGACCAAAAATTTGCAGTTCGTCCTAGTTGTGTTACTATAAAAATATAAATTTAAAAATAAACTAAATTAGATGGATAATCGATACTTAACTAAATATTGCTTTTGCAACCTTACTGTCAACATAGTTTTCTTGATTTCTACATTAAGACTGGAAAATATTGCATAATAAATAATTCTTAAGACACCACTTTGAATTTCAAATAACATTTTTATGAATAAAAACTTCTTTACCTAAGCAAAAATGCACAGTGATATAAGAGTAATCAGCCTTATACCGGTAGTCATTGTCGTGTCGAAAATCGTACGTTTTAAAAAATTGGTATTACGCATGTCGTTATCGTTATATACATATTACTCAAAAAATAAATCTATTACAAAAATCGGTATTATGTACATCGCAATCGAGTGTAAAGTTTTTAAGATATTGTCGTTGAATTTTATGGAAACGACAAATGTTTTTTTTTTTTGTAAACTTTTAAATTGAACGCTAACAAAAGAAAGTTTGCTTCTAAATTTTTACATTATGCCTATTTATTTTGCATTCTGTTCTCAATTTTAAGTATAAAAATAACAATCATTAAGCAGTTCAATCTGCTGTTCGAGCTTACGGAGGACATTCACACATAGCTAGAGACTTCAGTTCTAAAGTCAATAAAATTGGCGATAAAGAAAATAAAAATAAAAAATAGCAAAGAAAATCAGACATTCTAGCAGAACTGTATACAAAAGTTTTAAGGCGTTAAAGGAAGTTAAAAAATTTAATAGAAAATACTACATATCAAAGAAAGAAAAACTAATTAAAGCGATCTAAAGCTAACGTGCGATGAAATCGAATTAAAAAAAAAAACGTAAAATTGAAGAAGAACTGAAAGGCAGTTTCTACTAGTAATTAAAGTGCATTTAATTTTACATTAAGTAATTTAAAGTTTTTTCTTACTTTTATATATTTTCTTATATTTTATATATAAGTTTGCAAATCGAATTAAGAGCTAGTCATTTTGTTTTATATTATTATTTTTAACTGTTTAGCTATCACATAGAAAGCGACTGCAAAAAAAATAATAACATTTTATTTTTGGTCTATTACAAAATATTTTGCTGTCGAATATTTTACATAATACCAAAAAAAAAGTACCTATCGACAACGACTCTTCTCGAATGTCGTTTTGGACGACCGTAATAAGGCCTAATATTGCACATTCGATCACTTTCATAACGTATGTGTACTATTGTTCTTATATTCAAATAAATATTACCATACGTAACGTATGCTCCGTGCAACTGTTAATCTTAAGTAAGCAGATTAAATATCTTCATTATTTAAATATCTTGGCCATATTTTAATCAACACAAGTTACATACTTTAATCTACAGACGCGAAAAAATTATCTTTTTTTCTAATATAATATTTTTCATTTAATTAACTTTCTTTTGTATGTAATTATGAAATATTTAATTTTTTGACTCTTAATATTCAAAAATTATTGGTTGTTTATTGGAAATATACAATGATAAATAGAGAATAAATAGAAATAAATAGAAATTTATATAAAAACTGTAAAATTGTCACGTAATTTGTGGGCATTTAATTTAATGAAGAAGCCACTGATAAATAGTTTAATAACCCTTTTTTTATTGCTTGCTTTTGTTGTTATTTTTTAATTTCCGTTTGTGGGTTAAAAAAGAAGTAAATAACTCATTTATGTTAATATTTAAAGCGAATAAAAAAGACACCTCTTGTTTTAAAATCGTTTTTTTTTTTTTTGAGTTACGGAAAGATAACGAGTGACAAAGTGACAAGGAGTATGCGTGGGCAAACAAAGTGGACGCAATTATTGTCAGAATTAAAACCCTTTTTTTAATTAATTATTGTGTTATATCCTACGGCGGCTTATCAATGTAAAAAAAACACAAAAGACCATGGCAACAACAAAAGCATTTAACAAATAGACCATGGAAAAAGTAATTATTAATTATTATTATTTAGTCACAAAAAATGAAAAAATAAATATTAGAATAAAAACTTTTATTAGGTATTGAAAATCTCTTGGAATTTAGCTTTTGTTTGTTTATCCCATAATGAAGAAAATATGAGATATAACTTTTCTTGTGAATTGTCAAAAGTGCACAATAATTACAATATTTCTACATATATTACAAGAAGTAAATAAAATTATTTGAGTAAAAACATATTTCCATAATTATGGTTAATTTTCTTTTGAATTTCATTTTTTTAATTAATTAATTTTTTTTTTAATCTAGACATTTTTAGAAATTTGACGTCAAGCTCTACATAAGCATCTTCACAAAAACTCCGATTGTATTTAATACAACATGCAATTAAGAATAGATTATGAGTTAAACAATAAACAAGAAGTTGGAATATTTACTAAAATAAATTTAGCATTTATTTATTAAAAGCAAATCGAGCAAGTTTACCAGGAGCCTGATTATAAAAAGCTGAAATTAGCAACTCTAAGTGAAAAATATGTTAAATATCTGCCATTTATTCTTGCCATTTATTCTTGCGGTATAATATAAATAGGTAGCCTTTAAGTAATTTAAAACAATTAAAATATTAATTATAACTACCATGTTCATCCTTTTTTAATGTTACTCAACAACTTTAATCACTCACATCTTAAGTATCTATAAAATATAAAGAAGATAATAAACACACAAATTAACTTATGTATGAAGTCATTTATATATTTAAAGATAAATAAAATTTGACATAGAAATAAAGTGATACTCATTACATTCACACATAAATAAACATATTTACACTACATTGATTATTCAAGTGCCTGTCCTCATTTTCTTTCTACTTTGCATTAAGACATATGCTTTCATAGTCTTATAAGCATACTTTTCTGTGTGTTCTTAAAAGTATTCAATGCTGTTTTCTTTATACTTTTAAATATTCTTCCTTGATTTATGTTTTTAATGCAATACAAATCTTTGTGCTCTTAATAAAGAGAACACAGAAACACATTTTACACAATAATTGTTGTTTTTTTTAGATTTCTTGGATAAATTTTTTCAAGTTTTTATACTCTTCACCATAGATGCAAAGTAAATGAATAAGTTCGCAATTGCGTTTGTATTTTCTGCAGTATTAATATCCGTATATATAAGGGATTAGATTAAGTGATATTCGTCTGCTTGTGTTCGATTTTATATTCGTTTTTGAATCAGTTTTGTCAAGACAGAGCTATAGATAATTTAAGTCTGCCAATCTGTGGGACACAATTTAGAAGGATGTGTTGTTGCAATAAAAAAAACAAGAGCGCCTCTATCTTCTTTATTTTTGATTTCGGATAAGAATCAGGTATAATCTAATTTTTATGTTTATTAAAATCAAGAAATTTTATAAAAAATTTTAAGTTACCTTTTAGCTTTAGCTTTTGATTATATTTTGAAGTCTTTATCTCGAAACTAAATATTTTGTGTTGATCCAAAAATTAGCGCTCTTTATATATTAGTTATAAAAATATGTTAACTTGCTGCTTAAACATTTTTAGTTGCCAAGATAATAATACAATAACAATAACAATAATTAACAAAAAACTAGCTTAAATACTTCAATTAAAAAACACATTATATTGATGGCAACTTTGGAATTAGAAAAAATTTCTCACCATTCAAACAAGATTCTGCAAAAGAAGAGGCAACTTGAATTGAGGATACCTTCCTCTTTAAGCACCTCGGCCTAATTAAATGCTCCAGCAACTTACATAAAAAAAAAAAAAAGATAGGTGAAGCGAGATGCAGCACTGTAAGTGAAAATCATTAAGGATGAAACAAAAGTATTGATTAATATAACAAAACATTATAAAAATAAAAATTAATTAGAAAGAGAACTTAAAGTTATGATTTTAAAGCAGTTCGTGAAAAATGTGTTTGTGGAACAACAATAGCAACGGCCAGAATGGATAACAGCAGAGTTGGCGAAAGGAAACGGATATGAACAAACAATCAAAAGGAAATACCGTAAATGAAGAGAATGCCGGTTAATTTATGGCTTCGATAACAAGAAAAACATATTTTCTACTATCTTCTACTATAACTAAAGCAAAATTGTTACATGATACGACTACTAGCAGAACATCAACGCACGCACTTACACAACAGCAAGTCGTATGGTTCTGTATTTACAATGCCCTCTATAGAGCAAAGTTAACTTGATCGTGTTATTCAAATGGAAATTTCAGGGGATAAACTTGGTCTTAAACTTGAAAGAAAATAGAAAATTCTAAAACTATTAATAGGGATACCAACGAAAAGCATATTAAAGTGTGTATTTTCTATATTCTTTAGTAAGCCCGTAGTTGCCCTACGAAGTGGACATCAGCAGACCTTTAGTATTCAAAATGTATGAGCAAAATGTTACATGGAGTCAGATTGAATGGGTAAACGATTGAAGGAAAGCGATGCTGGTGTAATCGAAACAGAACAAAAAGTTTATTCAGATAAAGTTGCCAAAGTCAATTAAGCATAAATGAGTCAAAATCCCAAAGACAAAGATTTTTTTAACATATAAAGAAAAACATTTTTTGATACAGTAACAAGCTTCACAGTAAATTACAAAATCTTTGTGAAAACCAAACACTAAAAAGATCTCTATCAGGCTTCTAATGGCCAGTGATTTAAAACACTTGCAGGAACATTTTGATTTTGCCAACACTTAATGCTCATGAACAGCATAAAACTAAGAGTATACAGTACACGCAAAGAAAAAACATGGTGTAAGTAACCATAATCTAAGAGCAACATATTATTGCTGTTTTATATGGATGGAAGTATTGTTACATTTAATAAAAACAAAGTTGGTCCTGAAACCATATATTTGTCTAGCAGTACAAAAACATGGTATAGTATAAACATAATTATGTTTACAATGTTAACATACTAAGATTGGATAAAATAATATTAAGTTCAAATATAATCGTTAAAAAGGCTTAATTAAAATGTCATAACATGCTTAAGGAATAGAATTAAATAGTAAATGTAATAAGGTCTTATTAAGGCAAACATTTTCAGATATGCAGAGTTCTAGAAAATCCTTTCAAGCTTATTTGGATTAGCTAGACTAGCACCTGCATGTTTTCTAGGAACATTATCAACATTCAACTGTTCATCCGCATATTTTGATTCTCCTATAACAAGAATTCAGTTCTTTAGGATGTGATTCACAACAAAACTCATAAATTGTGTTGCCCGTTATGGAGAGCGTCAATGTATATGTTGTTTTTATTTTCTTATTTTGTTTTTCTGTGTTTGTAGTTCAATGATGCAACTGGGTGCTACACTTTTTCTTTATGAAATTTTCTCTAAACTTATTGCATTGTTAATGATTTAGTTTTTATCTCTGTGATTTACAAGGACATTTACCAGTTTAGTGTTCCAGTTTCGTTGACTGTCAGCTACAAGCTGGCATGTGACATAACTGGTAACGTAGTTGTTGAAGATTTAACGGCTTTCGTCTTAACACTTTTTATTCATAGTTTCTTGGAGTATTTCTTTATACACAATAATTATTTATAAGTTTTTTTTGTCATCTTTTATATTAAAGGCATGTTTGTTTGGCAGGGTTTTTTAGAGTACAATAAGTGCTAACGCTTAAATAAAAATATCAAAATTTTGTGAAAAAAAATTTGGTAACGGTTAAAATTTGTTATACACCTGAGAAGCTAATTTAACGGATCTCCTCGACGGCTCTGTATGCAAAAAAATATCCAAATTTATAACTTTTACTAACCTTTACCTGTATTTTAGCCAAAGATCATACTATTTATGTATTAAATTTCTAAACAGTTAATGGGTTTTAAGGAAATTTGGTAGTTTTTCAAAGAAAAAGTGAGTGTCAGTGCTGTTTGCAACAGACAAAAAATTTTTGATCATTGTCTGCATTATTTTTAATAATATGATGGAAGATTTACTCTACATAATGAATGCTTTTTCAGTTAACAGTAATGGTAGAATAACTGTCACTGCTACAGGTAGGCAAGTCACTCTTCTACGATCATACTTTTAGCATTAGTGTTGTTACACTATAATAATAAGCATTTTATTAAGCCCTACACTCAAGCACAGTTTTGATGCTCTTACACATCAATTAAGATCTAGCTGCATATTCCATCAATTCTTCGGAAATCAATTAAAAATTTGTTTTATTCTGGAGGAAACTATCTAAGCAAATTTTTTTATTCGGGCCAAAGGCCTCTTTGTTGCTTGAACTTTAACTTTTAAATCTTTTACTTACACTAAATGTATTAGGTTATTAAAGTATAATAAATAAATAATAAAATTTTAATTAAATTTTTTAGAAAAAAAAACTATTCTATTAACATCAGCTACTGTCTTCCATACAGTTTCTGCTTGATAGTCATTTACCTATTTTTAATTAATTTTTCATATATAAATTAAAACACATGTTTCTTCAACATTTTCATATTAGTTTTATTACATTTCATTTGATTGAAATCGAGAGATTTTCTTTTTATAGACAGCTGTCTCTATATGAAGTTATTATTTTTTTCTGTTTTTCTTTATATTTTACCTAAAGAAAATTTAATTAAATTTGTAGAATAATATTTTCTAAGCAATACTTTTGTGCAAGTCTTTGTTATATTTGGTTAAGCGTAAGAATTTTTTATAGGTTTTACACTTTCACAGAAAAGAGAGAAAGAAAACAAGAAAATGAGATTTGTATGCCTTTTATCATTTGCATCCGGCACCTTTTAGCGGTAGTTATTCTTTCTGAACAACACTCTTGAACCATTAAACATTCACTTGTTGTTTAAGATTTTGCCTTTCTTTAAATTTGCACATACAAACATAAAGAATTCCCTTTTCCTATAAGTTGTACGAGGGGCTATCCAATTTAAAAATAATTTAGAAGCACCTTAAAAAGTTATAATTGTGTAATACGAAAACCTTTTATTTTGTTTATAAGCATTTATTAAGTAATTGTTTAAGGGAAGTAAGGCAGTTCAAAGTGTCACGCCAAAATATTCGAGAAAATGAGCAAATATTTTGCTTATGAACGACACATACATAGGATTTTTGTAGCAAAATCATGATTTCTTATCGGTTCTTAGTACTATAGATACTAACAGCAGAAGCAGAGCTTTAGACAAGCCAAAGCCTCTAATTTGGTCTTATAAATTTAAGGGGTACGACGCGTCGTCTCAATGCTTTAAAGAAGCAGGCCTTGGATGTATAACAATTTAGAACCACTGGCATTCGAACAATTGAAGCTCTAAAAGAACATTGTTGAAAATTTATATTATCTTGCTTATAACCTCGGCCGTTCTTTTTGGATCTTAAAATTAAAAATTAAATATTTAGGCCAGCAACTTTGTGCTTCTAGCAGAATCCAGTTACTTCTAGTTTTTTTAAAGTTTACTTTTTTATGTTGACAACAAATTTCATAGTATTTAGATTGATATTTTTCTAAGTCAATTAGCAAAATTTATAGGAACTCAATTTCTTATAGTTTTTGACCCTGGCTGTATATTTTGGCTTAATTATCCTTTCGCAATCACGATTGAACAAACCAATTTTAACAAAAACAAGATCACATACATAAAAATTTAGCCTCCATAAAATTTTTAATTCTGCATTACCACTTGTTGCAATAAGAATCTCGAGGGCATGGCTGTTACTGATATTAAAGCAATATTCATAGGGCAACGTTTTACTCCTTTGGGGAAAAACCCTAAAATAACCTTGTTTCTTACTTATTTTAAAATACTCTTGACCTTCTGTGAGGAAAAATTTTTCTTTTATAAAATTTTATATCATTTCAAACTTTTCCCTATTCATTTTTAATAAAAAAAAAAAAACAATTTCACTTCTAAACAATATTTAATTAATATTTTATGGATATTGAAAAAAAGTTTCTAATTCGCAAAGAAAATCCCACAAATATTTTTAGCACCCCTTTACCACAAGGTAAACTAAAAGAAGTTAACAAAAAACATAAAAATGAAAACACTAGCAGTAAATTTGAATTGTAGACAGCAAAAATTCTAAAAAAAAAAAATAATTTAAAAGCAAAAGCTAAACTGCTACACAATATATTTTTTTAAGGATAAGGCTAAAGACAACCAGAAAACAAAAAAGATCATAATGACCATTTAGTGCGTACTAAAGCGTAATGAGTTTTTTAATAGCCGTACATTGTTTTTGTTTTCAAAATTTCTTTTACAAATTCCTAAATGCTGGTAAGCCTCTGCTAAATTGATTTTTAATGTTTTGTTATACTTTTGGGAACAAACATTTAAAATCTCATATTTTACTTTAAATTTAGAACTCCTTTATACTCAAAATTTAAAATTATAAAAAGGAATCCGAAAGAGAAAAATTTTTTTTAAATAATGCAACCTATTATGGAGAAGAGAAAAAAATTTCTTTCAGATATTATTTAATTGTTGTAAAAGGCATTAGAATGACTAAAAACATTATTTCGCAGGTGTTGGTATCATTTTGCAGTCTTTGATTTTTATTGGCAGGTGCACTGAAGAAAAAAAAAAAACACATCTAAATATGCACCGAAAAATGATTTTGAATCTATTAAAGATTTTATTTGTTTTTAGGTTGAAAGCAAAAATTCATTGCATAAGTAAGTGTACATGATTTTTTATACACAATAAATAGTAATTAAGTAAAAAAACGCAAAATAAAAGTACCGAAATAAACGTTTCGAATATTTTTTGAATTTTCTGTTAAACTCTTAAATAATTTTTTTGGTGGTTCATTGAATTTCATTTAAGTTTTTAATCAAAACAAATCCCGTTTATCGCGTCACGTTTTAGTGTTATTCTTCTTCAACCTTTTCCTTAAGCACTGATTTGTTTTCCTTTTTTATTCTTTTACAAATGAACATTTCTTCTTTCCCTTCTTTTTTCACTCCACACAAGACTCAAATGAATTAAATAATACAATGTGGATATGAACATTGTAATGTTACTGAATACATACTACAAGATATCACCCGACCTCTTACTGTCGATGGGACAAAGTTGGGAACATAATACTATAAGGACCTTGCAGAAATAGTTAACTCTTTAATTGGGCAGCGAAAAAACAAAAACGTTAAAAAGCTAACAAACATCATTGTGATAAAAAAGCTAGAAAAAAGAATAGTAAGAATATAGTAAAACAAACAAATGTTTATCAGAAAACACAATAAAATAGATTAAAGTAAGGTACATGAACATTAACAACAGAAAATTTTAAAAAGTTTAAAAAAAGTCAATTAAAGCTCTTGGTGCAAATTAATAAAAACAAACAAATTTGACTTTAGAAAATGCATGCCATTTAGAGAATGTTATTTATTATAGATTTAGTTTTACTTATTCCATTGTTGTCTTAAACGTTTCTATTGTTAAACAACACAACACAAATAAGACCGTTTAACAAACAGAAAAACACAAAATTGTGTTGGTGTGTGATACAATATAAACCTACAGATGTTGCACTGTTTTAGCTCCTTTAAAAACAATTGCTAGTTGTGTATAAAAGTTAATCTTCCTAATACTGTATTTCAGAAACATGTGGTTAAAAGTTATGTCTGTTATTTGATTTAAAACCTACTAACAAATTCTGGGTTAAGAGAAAAAATTTCAACACTTGTAAAACACGTAAAGTGTTGCCACATTACTCGTTTTGTGACATTGACAAATAAGTTTTTATGACAAATTCCTTTCAATCATACTTAAATTTAAAAATTTTGAGCTTAAAATCGCGTTAAAAGTTGCACCGAAGTAATGCTGAATAAAGCATAACTGGTTAATAAAAGAAAGGACAAGAGCTAAGTTTAGAAAATTAATGCAGAGAAACGCAGATTAGAGTGAAGTAATGCTGAGCAGAGCATAAAAAATAGAGCAAGTTAAAAATAAGTAAAGAAATATGGAATAGGTGAATAATATTATATTTAATAGAAATGAGTAAAATCGACTATAGTCGAGATGAGTATAATCGAATAAAATAAAATCAAATAAAATAGAATTTATTCTATTTTATATAATCGAATAAAATGAAATTAAATAATTTAGAACCAAAGCGAGTAGAATTGATTTGAATCGAATACAGTCGAATAAATTAGATTTGAAAAAATATAATCGAATAAAAAATTCGAATAAAACAAAATCGAGTAAAATAAAATCAATTTAAAATAATCAAATTATATAGAATCGAATATAAGTAAGTCAAATAAAATATAATTAAATATAACACAATCGAGTAAAATAGAATCAAATAAATCAGAATCGACTTGAATAAAATAAAACAGAATTAAATAAAATAGAGCGGAACGAAATAGAACCGAATAGAATTGAATAGAATAAAATAGAATGGAATAAAATGGCATCAAATAAAATAGATAAAACCGAACGAAATAAGAAAGAACCAAATAAAATAAAATCAAAAAAATAGAAACGAAAAAAAATAGAATTAAAAAATAGAATAAAAAGAAACAGAACCAATTAAAACCAAGTAAATTCTGATCAAATCAAATAAAATTGCATCGAATAGAATAAAAGCAAAAGAATAGAATCCAATTGAATATAATAGAATCACTTTGGATCGAATATAATATAATCGAATTGAACAGAATCGAATCAAATAGAGCCGAATAAATCAAATATTATCAAATAGAGTGAAATAGAATTAAATACAATACAATAAAATCGAATATATTGGAATAGAGCTAAATAGAAAAGAAAAGAATCGTTAAGAATGGAAAAGATTCGAATGGCATTAAAGATAATCGAATAAAATCTAGCAGAATAAAATAAGACTGGACAGTAAAGTGAAAGTAAATACTCGAGTTATGTGAGAGTAAAATTGTATTTATGGATAGAGTGCAATATTTCTAAAAACAAAGACGCGTAGAGTGGTTGAAGAAAGATTTACAAAAAGTGTTAACAAGAGAGGAAGAGTAAATTAGAATAGAGAAAAGTGATGAAACTGTGTATTTCTAGAGTAAAGTAGAAATGCTTAAACAATTTAATTGCTTAAGATAATCTAAGATGTCAATGGTTTGTAAATAAGTTTCAATATTAATGCTAATTGTACACAAAAGTTTCTTTCAATCGTATTTACGCCTTCTTTAAGGTTCTACATGACTTATTTAAGGAATTTTAAAAATGGTAGAAAGAATTGGGTATCGCTATCGGTATTTGGGTTTCCATAGTATGAGTGTCAATTATGTGGTGGTTTTGTTGAACCACATTGTTAGAAATTAATGCTAACATTCCTAATCCATGTACAAATGATGACATCTGTACAGATTAATTTCAAGGTAATAAAGGCAACTCTTACTAATGTTTGTGCCCACAAGGTAAGAACATTTGCTGTAATTGTATGTCTTTGTGTCAAAGCTTTAATTGAAAATAGAACCCTGAAACTTTGAAAGTTTTGTGTGTATTTTAACAATTATTTTTATTGTTTGAAATAAACCAAGTGTATTTAATTTAAGTTTATATGAAAGTGTTCACTTTTAAGTGCCCAGTAGTAAAAAAAGGTTTAACAATCAAACTTTTTTTTTACAAAATTTGTATATTCACCAGAAACGCTAAAATTTGTCGTTTAGTTGAATAGCTCTTTCATCTCACAGTTTTAAGTGTTAAGTAAATTTAAACGGGCTGCTGTGTTTATTTAGTAAACTTTCGCCTTAAGCCAACTTTTTTCAAACATCCGCCTTAGCCTATGGGTATGTTCTCGACGAAGTACACTTTGGTCACCCAATTTTAAGCCCTAAATGATATTATTAATTTTTTTTCAAGGTATCAAGGAATGTTTGCTTACCAGCGTAAGCAGGTATTTTTACGTAGCCCTAAAAAATAAGCAAGAAGTGTTAAATCGTACGATCCTGATAGCTATCTGACGGGTAAATTTCTTAAAATTAACTTATCGTCCAATGAATTACATCATTGCAACACCATTAAAAAAATAATACCCATTGATTGTAAGCCAATACTCTTAGTCACAACAATGACAGCAACCTATTAATTCCTATAATAGGTAAATTATTGTTTTTTTTTTTTATTACAAATTAGTGAAAAGTCGCTTGTATCAGCACAGTCTCAACGCATTTGAATCATCATTATGGCATACGTTTCAATGAGAAAATTATTTCCACTTCTATGTCTTGATGGGTTGTGTTCCCCTAAGGAGATACACAAACAAACATTTTGTGATAATAAATACTGAATTTTTTGTTTTTACCACTGTGATGCCATACTTACGTTAGCCCTTATTGTATATTTTGTAAAGATATAATTTTTTAATTATTTACTGTTGCAATAGCTTAGTAGGAATTATATTCTGTTATTTTACCATTAATTGGTTCTTGATTGAATTTTAGTAAATTGGCTTAGAGCCATAACATTTATTATCCTTTTCACCATTAAAAAAAAAAATAAAACATCACCAATAATGACGATTAGATGGTTTCTTAGCATACTACTGAGATTATTAATACAAAAGGACGCTACTTTTCGTTTTCGTTTTCGTTTTCGTTTTTTTTTTTTGTTTTTTTTTTTTTTTTTTTGTTTTCATAGCTCTTATTGGACTTACTCATTGGATGAACAACAGCATTTTCAACTTTGCGTATGAAATGCAATGGCGTAGAAAAGAAAACTAAGATCACGATGAAACGCCTAAGTAAATGGAAAGTAGTCGAAAGACTGTATCAGACACTCATTGTGAAAGGCATAACACGTTATATGTAATGACAATCCCATGAAGCAAGTAAACGCATATGTTAACCTAGTGCCGGAAAATAAAAAGAGTGTGCCTCGATAAATAAGTTACCGCTGACGTGGGATAAAGGATAGATAGGTACAGCGGGAAAAGAACCAGCACATAAACTAGAGAAAAGAAAATCAACTTTGAATTTTTTTGAACCCACAGAAGCACTGGAAACGGACTTGTGCGAGCAAAGGTCCTCAAAGTAAAGACTTATTTTACCTGAAAAGTGAGAGGGGGCGTGGAGTACGTAGTCTCGAAAGTTTCTCAAAGATACTTTTGACGAAAAGCTGGCAAAGTTCCGGCTAGTAATATCACTAGATGAATTACTGCGTTATTGATAGGTCATTAAAATATAAGTGTTATCAGGCCAAAACAAAAATTGAAGAACGTTATCTGTACAGACTGTTTCTTGAAAGGCTGAATCGCTAGCGAACATATGAATCTCTAACAGTGGCATGCATAAGGCGATATAATCTTTAGCCAAATCCTAGCAATTACAAGAGATTCCTTAGCGAGGAAAACAAAAGACAGGTTTTTTTTTAAGTATAGATTCCAACTTATTTTAATTTTGCTTTGGTGAAAAGCCTTAAAAGTACTACTAAGTGTAAAATATTATCTGGTGGAGAGATAATTGTTTGACATAACGTATTTTTCTCGAAAAAATACATATAGTGGAATATTAACGATCGAGACTAGATCAAGCAGGATTGAGTAGAACTTCCATTAAAAAAAATATTGAATTTAATTAATTTTTTTAAAATTGTTGAAGCTATGTTATCATTTTGTTTTTAAGCTTTTTTAAGGACATTTATTTGTACAATTAATAGCAGAAACTACTTTCCACTAACTTCTTGTTTTTTTTTTTTTTTTCTTGTCAAAAGCACACAACTTAATGGAGCGGAAACAAACTTTGCATCCAAGATAAATTATATTCATCGGTTGTTGATGGTTTACGCCAAAATCAAATAAAAAGGGAAATGATAATAAAATAATTATGAGAAATACAATGTTCCTTACACAAACACGAATCGTAGCTGTTTATTCCAAAAGGCTGTACTGTGTCAAAATTTCAAAACACTTCACTTCTTGTTTCAGGAGAAAGAATTAAATATTATTTTGTAATAAGAAACCAAGTGAATTTTTGATAGAAAACGGAAAAAGATTGTTACACAAAGAAAAGTTACTTGGTTTTAATAATCTAAAAAATAATAGTGCGGTTCATCGCTTAATTTAAAAAAGAACCATTGCATTGCGCAAGGCATAAGCCATGTCTTCAATCACTCCCAGTAAAATACTGATGGCGCCGATAAGAGTAGGAAGAGAGGCAATCAGCGAAACTTAATGTAAAAAAAGATTAATATGAAAATGTTTTTTTTGAAATCTTCTTTGTATTAATCTACGTTAATTGTATTTGATTAACTGAGCATCGGCTACAAAGGAATACGATCTTGATGAAGAATATTTTTGCTTACGTGATAAAGTTTTTTAACAACAAGTTCCCTTTATAAAAAAAAATCCCATTATAGCATCGAAGATCCATTGAGTTAATAGAGCTTGATATTTCAATGTCACCAATGACCTTCTTTGCTCTCTCATGCACACGATCAATTAACCCCAACATAGTCTCTGAAATACTGGCCCATACATGAGAGTTGTGTTTCATTTATAAACTGATAAAGGTGATGCAGACAGAGAGGAGATCAATCAATTGATTAGCTCTTTTAAATATAAGTTTAAAATTCCAGTATTGTTTTTATTACGATGTGCTACTTCTGTCTTAACTAAAATTTTGGTGATTTCTTTAATTTCTCTTTGTAGTCAAATTTTATTAAAGTATCTGTTAGTTTAAAAAAAGTTGTAAATTCGATTCAATCGTATATGGATTTAAATAAAAACTGACGTGATGTAGTTACTTTCATCGTTAAGGTTTTACTAAATTCTTTCGTTCGTATTGCCTATGAAATTTGGTTCAGTTCAATAGAATCTACTTTTCTGCTGTATAATTCTACTTTAAATAAATAAGAAACAAAATTAAAAAGAAAAACGGTTACCACGTGTACAAGTTTTTCAGAATTATTTACTGTCTTTAAAGCTTTTCAATAGCAGATTTTTATACTAAGTTGACTTACTCTGTTTTAATTAAGACATAAATAAAAAAAAGACGTATAAAGTAAAGGAGTGTGAATACTTTTTTGAATACCAAACCCTTTTTCGGAAACTTAAATCATTAAAAATATAAAAAGGACTTTTTAGGAAAATACATTTTTCCCGTTCAACTCACCAAAAATTTGAATTAAAATATTTTTAAAATTAATTAATACTATTATGAACCAATCACGTTCTTTTTTATTAAATAGTTTTCTGCAAAGTTTTTTATTTCTATAGATTTTTATTGTTAATTATTTTTATAACACCATCTTGCACAATTTGTATATTTTCCCCTCTCTTAATTAAGAAACTTCTTTAAATAAATTGCAGTTCTTATTTGCTGCCTTTTCATTTTGTGACTTTATGCCAATAAATTACAATGTTTGCTTTTAGTATGAATTATATGGTTGTTGGCCCCTAAATGTTAGCTTCACTGCTGTAGCAAGAATTTAATTACAATTTTTTAATTTTTGTTCAAAATTTGTTAAGAAAGCAAAATTTGTACCAGTAGATATTTCAACAAAATATCTAATAAACTTAACTCTTTTTCAAAAAAGTTATTTTTATTTCCAGAAGCATTTTACTATTGAAGCTTTTATTATACAAGTTGTTTTATTAGTTTTTAGAAAATGAGTTGGTTAAAGAAAGAAATTTGTACTCGAAGTCATATAAATAAAACGCAAATTATTTTACACTCCTTGTTAAATGTTCTTTAAAAGATTATTCCGCATTCTAGAAACATATTGCAAATAAAGTTTTTATTATAAAAATTGTTTTTTTTTAACTTTTAAATAACGTTTTTTCATCAACACATATTTCTTCTAATTTAACATCCAAAATTTTTAAAATTTGTGTTGCATTTTTTTTATTAATAAGTGAGTGCTGATCACGGTAAAATTAATATTTCTTTTTCCACTTCGGCTATTGTCTTTTGTACATGTTTGTTTTATAATTTAGCTTTTATTGTAAAATATTTATAATTGACTCCTAATTTAGAATTAATACTGCTTTTCCCTTTTATACATAATTCCAGCAACATAAAAAATCACCACACTGGTTGAGTGGCGAAGGATTGGATACTTAAGCTGTATTTTATACTAGTAGTGGTGATGGCGCGAAAAGCACTACTTCAGCAACATTAGAAGCATCTTAAAATTTAAAAGCTGGATATATTGAAATCCATGTTGGTCTATTTAGTTAGAATCCCTTTTAACGTCAGTCGTGAACTTGGATAAAGACATGCAGATTTTCATGAAAATTCTCAACATTCATCGTTGATGCAATAAAAACCAACAACTGACAGTGTTTAATAGCTAACGAAGAATTGCTAAAGCAAAAAACCTTGAAATGATAATGATTGAAATGATATGTATTGGTTAGATTTACTAAATGAAATTAAAAATAAAATATTTTTATTTTTCACTAAATAATAAATTACCAAATGGTTTTTAGTTATTTATTATCTAATTGCAGAGATTCCTTTTTCACTATTTAAATAAACTATAACTTTTTACTATTTAAATAAACTATAAATTAGAAACTGTTTTTTACAATTTTTTACTTTTACATCAGCTTGTAAAATTAATGGACCGATTAAATGAATGAGTTATGTTTCCTTAAATGTCTAAATGTTCTGATTCTCGTTCAGAATTTGGGATTGGCAAATGGTAAGTTTTATGCGTAAGTAGAAAACTGTTTTTTGCTTTACCTGTGAAATTTTAAAGTTTTTCATTAGAATTCCTAATTTGAGAGATCTACATAAATTTATTAAAGAAAAACTAAAATAATTTTTAGTAAATTGAAAAAACGGCGATTTGAATTTAAATTTACTTCTTATTTAAAAATGTTAACAAAAGCAAGATTATAAATATTTTTATTTTGACTTCGTTAGCCTTTTAATTCTAATCCTTTTAAAATTCAAAAAATTCGTTTTCATATTTACTTCACAAAGCAGTTCTAACAACCAAATGAGTTCTAACAAACATAAAAACAGTAGACGAATCGATAAACTTCTCCTTTTTTAAACCTTGATTTAAAAGCATAGCAAATTTGTTGAAATTCAGGTATTTTTTGCAATTTCTTGTTATTTCCTTTGATCATATCGATCCATAAAAAACATGACAGCTTTACAAACAACGGCTTAAAATATGCAAAGATAAAGCGGCAGAATATCCTACACTTAACTAAATAACTTTTAATCCTACATTTGTAGGGATGATGGGTGTTGTGTGATAAGAAACAGCATAAGGGTACTTTGTTTTACATGTGTATTTTTTTATCGTGAATGTATGTTTCAAAGTAAAAATACGATTAGCATACGTAAAAAAAATATTAATTTGATTATTACGACCAAAGGTTATGATAATTTTCTTAGCACCTTACGAAACAATTTAGTGCTGACGTTACTTATATCTTAGAATTGCAAACTTAAAAAGAAATCACAAAACGGAAAAAACAAAATTTATTCCTATGAAAACATTTTTGAATAAACATCTAGTAGGCGGCATGTCACGAAACTTGACTTGAACAGCAAAGAAAACTGAGAAGTCATGGAGTCTAGTTGGAATATGATAAGCAACTCAAAGAAAAACGAATCTGGATGCAAATCTAAGTAAAAACCATTAACTATCGTCGATTCTTTCAATTATTCGTCCATAAAGCAATTAAACTAATTCACATCATTTTCTAAATCATTATACTTCTTATTGTTAATATCTCAATCTGAATGTTATTTTCAGTGATATTTAATCCATTAATTTCAACACTCTCAGTTAGAGAAACCTTCAAACAAACAACACACTCATTTAAAGGAAACTCAGACAATAAAACATTATAAACTCAAAGTACTGAAGGAATAACTGAAGACGAGAGATGGCAATACATTAATTAAATGCCATCAAGTGCTGGAAGCTAAAAAAAATTGAAAATAAAACCCATTATTAATTAAAAACTATCGAACATGCAAATTGGAAAAAAAAACTTAATTGGGAAGGACAAAACTTGTACATCTGATTTCAAACAAGGAAGAAAAAAAAAATAATTTAGGTTTTTTAATTATCGGTTTTAATGAAAATCCTACGGAAGAATGAAAACTAAAATTAATAGAAGCAAAAAGCCATTAGGGCGATATAGTGGGAGAGTTTATAATTTTGATGGAGTTTTTTAACAAATCGCACTTGACCAATAAGGGGGTATTAACTTTAAATTTTAAAATATTCAGTAGAGGTGAAAAGCTATTTTTTCTACAAAACAAATTCCTTTAAATCTGTGATATTATTGCAGAAAAAAACCTATTTTTGGAGTTATTACAATTTTTCTTAAATTTTTTGATCAAGTACTAAAACATATTTTTATCAACAAAACAGCATCAGCTTGAAATAAATCCAAATTTAAATAAAACGATTTAAATGATTATTTTTATCTTGAAAAAAAAATCAATACCTTTTTTTATAAAAATATGCGATTTGTATTAATTCAAAATAATACCTTTTTGTTGACCAGTTCACTAAAAATCACAAATATTGTTTTAGAGATTGAAAAAGTTAACGGAATGCGTTGACATTTAACCAGAAGATAGATTTTAATGTGTTTAGAGGATTTCTTATAAAAAAGAAGGATTTAAAACATTTTGGGTTAATACCCTCTTGTTTAACGAACAATTTTGTTTTTTGTTTATTTTATATTTCTATCGAACAAAAATGCAATTTCTGAACTTAAGTCTGCTGAAAATTTTTTATCTGAATACAAGTTTAAAAGTTCCAAAAAAATCAGTTCAAATTATAAAAATTTAAAATAATTAAGTTCTTATTTCGAAAAAAAATATGATCTAAATATGGTGTCAATTCTAAAAAACGCACTGGTGAAGTGTAACTTTACATGGAAAACAAAAGCAAATGTTTAAAAAATGTCTATATTTGATCGTGTTTTTAATACAAAATATACCGTTTTTTGAGAGACTAAACTCCTCATGCAGTATTCTCGCGTTGATTTAATTTTTGTAATGCAAAGAAACCAAAAACAATGATCACCTCTTTGTGTTTGTTTTCCATTAAATTTTCACTTCAACGGCGAGTTTTTGAGAATCGACACCTATATCTACGTATATAAAGCACAAAGTGTGTTAGTTTGTCAGAGTTATAGGTACCCACATGACTAAACATATTTTCGTGAAATTTTCAGATTTTGTTGCTATCTATCTGTAGATGTGGCATTTTCTATACAAAGTAATTATTAATCTTCACATTTCTTGGAAACTCTAATAAGAATAATCTTGAAAAATCTGCACAGCTAACATTCTTGACAGTGTGAGCAGTAGGGCAAAAATTAGGCAGAATCGGAACAATGCGCGTAGTACCTTGGAATAATAAGTGAAAAATTATTTCTTGTACACGTAGCGTGACAATATGTAGAATGGTGGCCAAGTTACCTTTGGTATATTTATTATTTAAAAACTCGGTAATTTATGCACCGATTAAAGGTAAGAGACAGGAATTTAAAATTCTTACTAAATGAGGAACGCTATAACAATCAACAATAAATTTATTACAAAAATAAAACAATATACTCAAAAATTAAAGGATGTGTTACACAACGTTGATGACCTAAGATTGAGTAGCTTTTTAGAAAACTATTTAAATTTAATGAGAATATGTGTTACTACGTCCGCACAGAAAAAATTTGCACTTAAAGGCTGATCTAATGGAAGACGGGAATTCGAGGCAAAAATATTTCTAATTCCCAACAAAAGCAAGAATGATATTAAAGAATGTCTAATAGTTATACATATTTCCTCTTAACCCGTAAAATGTTTCCCATTAAAATTTCCCATCACACCCGGTCAACCTTTGCCAGCTGTTTTGCTGTGAACTCGATTATTTAAATAGCAGTCAACAAAACAATTAATTTAAGGAACTTGGAAGTTATCTGCCTCATTGTTCTGCAATAGAAAAAGATGAAATGAACAAAAAATTTATAAATTAATAATATTTCCTGCAAGGGGCTTTTACAAGCTTTATTAATTTGTTTTTTATTCTTAAAGTATGCGCAAGATAAGTTCTCTACATGTTATTTCGCAGCTGAAAAACATTTTGCTGTTAATAAGCCAGAACCTGTTTATGACTTTTCATAAATTCAACAGAAACATTTTAAATTAGTACTCTTGACCTTTTACAAAATATTGAACAGAATACCAAGCTTTAAGCCTTTAACTCTATTCAAACTTACGAAAAATAGCTAATACGAGTAGAAATAAATTGCCATTGTACCTGCCCTAAATTATGCAATCGTGGTTGTTGATGGCAACAATTCTGGTCGGAATAAAAGCAATACTAATGAATAATATTGCGGTTGAAAATAAATGTTGCCGGAAACATTTTGCAGCTAAAAATACATGCTACAAGAAACATTTCATAACTTTTTACAAATGTATCTAGGATTTACGATTACAATTGCTTACAAAATTTACTTATTACACTTTACGTACGGACGATTTTTATAATTTTTAGCAGAAAGAAATAAATGTTGCGCGGAACATATTGCTGTAATAATAATGAGAAGAGTAACATGTAACACCAAGTTTCTTACATAGACTTTTAAGACTTGTACTTAATACAGAATACAACTTTGGAAATCTTAATAAAGGATATGATCGCTGTATGAAACAGAAAACTTGTAGAATCATTGGATCATTATAATACAGTCCTCTATATTTAATCGATTTTTTTAATAAAGTCTTTATAAACACAATCTATATTTATTTTGAACAGCTTAGTTTCGTGTGATTTACAGTTCTAGCAACAAAAGCTATAAAAAAATGTTCTTTTTTAGTTGGCAATTTTTTCTTTTGATCGTTTTTTTAAAGTACAGTTTCGCACGGCTTTTTTATTTGTTTTGGAACAACAAATTAACAAGTCACCTTGACGTACATGATGCATCGTTGTCATTGCGTACATTTTTAAGCGTCACAAAAAATATTGTAAAAAAATGTGTTTTAACTTTTTACTGTATAAAAAGGATGTGTGTCTTTTAGTAAAAGCATTCTACATAATTTCTTCTTTACAGTTTTTATAAATCAAAAGGTTTTTCAGTAGTAGTGTCATTTTTTACCGAAATTTTTGGCACTATTTTAATGCGGAGACTATCATGTGCCAACATTTCGTTATTATAGAAGGAAGGAAGTATAGGGAGAAATTTATAAATAAAAAACAATAAACAAAAGAAAGAAAGAAAAAAGAAGAAATTTAAAAATCATTTATTCTTTTACTGCATTTAAAATGATAAAATAAAACTGTTTTATAGTTTCGTTTCTAAAACATAAACTGGATTGTAATTTTTTTATTCTTAAGAAATAAAATAAGTTGTGTTATAATATAGATTTTTATTTCATGTGCCATTGAGCAACCAGAATGACAAAGTTGACTAAAAAATTTAAGAATCAAATCATTATAGTCAATTTTCATAGTATTTCTTATACGACAAGTTATAATTTAAGTCATTGTCTTCGTGAATTACACTTCATATATCTATAACTCTGTTATGTAATTTAATTAAAACTTGCCTTTTTTTCAAAGTATTATTGATTTAAATATTTGTTTAAAAATAAGTCAACTAAAATTGTACCTTGCTGCTATAAGAAGAAGTATAGAATTAAAGAAAACTAAAAAACTGGCTTTACAAAATTATATTTAAAAACCTTTTTTAGTATTACTATTCTCGCTTTGTTATTAGTTGTCATAAATATTATAATGAAAATTCACTTAAATAGATTCAACATAAAATAGTTAAGTATTAAATTAATCGGATTTGTTCCGCCAGTAAATAATATACTTTTCGGTGAAGACCGTAGTCACTGGCTGTTTACTTCGTACGTTTGGCGAGCACTTTCGATGTGAGAACATCATTTTCAAGCCGCGTTTTGATTAGTACTAATCAAACATGACAACAAAAATGGTTAAATTATAATCAGTTCGTATTTTAGTAATAAAAATTAAATTGCAGACGAATTGATAGCATCTACATGTTGATGATCTCCACGTATTCGTTTAAATTCTAAAAGAAAAATACTAAAAAAAATGTTTCATTTTAAGTTTTATTAAATTTGCTTACTAAATTTAAAAAGATGTCGTTCTTGTTATAATGCTTCCTTACGTTCATACATACGCACGTGCATAAAACTCTAAATATAAAAAGTTCTGTATGTTAGTTGATCTCCCTGGTTGCTGTCATCTAAGTGTATCATATGAAAGAAAAAACTTACTGCATGCAAGTTCTTGTTCCTAGGTGTAAATCAATGTAAATATCAATTTCGGACATCCTTGGACATACCGGCTTAACATCTGTCTTCCTATATATATTTTATGTGACTACACATACAAATTTACTTGCATATACAAATTTAAATACAAAGTAACACATGTTTATATACACATGTGCATGTAGGAGATGCAACAAGTCAAAAGAGTTTGTCTTACTTTTATTGCTTAAGTTGACTGAATTGCTAAATTTGAAGTAGAAAATTTAAAAAATAAGAATTAAACAAAAAAACCAATTTGTTAAATTTTGTTGCACTTTTTAACGACGCTATCCATAAGAATCAGAGGATAGTTTTTTTTTTTTTTTTTGTGCATTTGACAACTGCACACACAGAAATATTGTTCTTTTCAGTCTTTCTTGTTTATGCTTTACTTTGTTTCCAATTTTTTCAGATAGGAAATAATGACTACAAAGCAGCAAATGCCGCTAGCGGCACTTTTAGTCATGGTAAAATTTTTTTTGGTAACATTACTTATGAAATTAAGTTGAATGTTTCTCGACAAAAAAAGCTTATATACCGCCAAAAAAGCCGTGAAGGCGATTCAAAAAATATTCCTTTTGTGGATATGAAATGGTAAAATTCATTCATTCGGTTCAAGTGACTTTTCTAAATAAAAGAAAACTTACATTAATTTGTCACTTTAGACGAAAATGATATCCGACTTTAACACTACATTGTATTAGGTGGGTATCAATTGATAGTAAATACAAAAGCTCTTTGCAACTGGTTTCAGGTGAAAACTTGATGAGCTGTTTCTATATTAAAATTTTAAATTTTAAGAAGTATAACATCTGATAGCCAAAATTTATACGCATTGTAAAATAAAGACTGATAACTTTCTATTTAATTTTTACAATTTAAAACATTCAAAGTTTATAACTCTATGTAACACTCCCATTTTCATATGTCATGAAATAAAATTCATAAATTGCACATGGAAATATGCACGGGCAACGGCTGTAATAAAATAAATTTATTACAAAAATATAATAAAATTGTTTACTTATCTAATATAATAACTGAACCGATTTAAATGATATTTTCATTTTCATGGTAAAAATGAGTATTTATATTTTCAATTACCGGCCCAGGAGAAAAGGCAAAGCGAATATTTTATCCGTCTAAATCAGTTTCAACAAAGTTTTGGCTAAACGATTTTTAGAAAATTGAAACATAAGTAGGTCCTCATGTATGTACGTTTCTAGAGCTTGAACCTATATGAGAAAAAAAGGAAAAACACGGGCATTAATTAACGTTATTAACATTTAAGGGTAGAATAATTTTTGTATATTAAAAAAAGAGGAATAGCAAAGGTGAGTGGGGGAGGGGACAAACGCCAGGTTTCTTGAACCCCAACCGATCTTAACAAAATTAGTTTCAAAAGATACTTGAAATATAAATATCGCATAATCTATATGATCGATATTTATATGATAGATTTCTCACGTGTTCGAAGTAGAGCCCCATATCAAACAAGGCCTTATAATTATAACCAGGCAATGCCGCTTAAAAATCTTAAGATAAGAAAAATAATTTTTATTTTACAAATCTTTCAAGAAAATTATTAACGTCTAAAATAACACCTAGATTTCTTAATAAAATTGTTAACATATACCTAACAGAACTTTACTGCAATTAATTAACATAAGAAATTACTTTAAGAAATAAGTTATAATAATAAATGTTTACAACTTTCTCTTAGAATACGAACTGTTTATTTAACTTTTCATCCTGTATGTCATTAATAACTTGTGGATGTGTGGATAAAACATATAAATAATAAAGCTCGTGTAAAATAAAAATAATTAAGCAACTTTTCATATTTTTAATACTCGTATGATAAATTGTTAAATTCATGGATACAACTTATGTTTTTACAACGTACAAATATTGTTTACATTATTTTTCAAAAATTTCCTCACATTTTTAACAAAGTGAACATGGAAAAAGCAACAGCAGGAGTTGCAAATTGTTTAATTTTAACTTTATTTAACATTTAATATGTTCGGTGTGTTAAATTTGTATTTGTACTCACACATTCTTAGAAACACACATATACTTTTAAGCATACAAACATATATTTTAAATTTATAACAGAAATGAAATTCCGTACTATTCTAAACTGAATTTTTTGATACAATATCTTGTTTTTTTTTTAATTTTCGTGATGTAAGTAAAATCTTAAATAATTAAAAACAAAAACTTGAATTAACTATATCATTATTAGTTGTTTTTAATTATAAAGAGAACAGTAAAATTTTAATACATATTGAGTAAAGTTCACTTTCCGGTTCGCTACAACCTTTGTCAGCTTTCTTCGTATTCAATTTAA
This sequence comes from Cistogaster globosa, assembly GCA_937654795.1. Taxonomy (NCBI): domain Eukaryota; kingdom Metazoa; phylum Arthropoda; class Insecta; order Diptera; family Tachinidae; genus Cistogaster; species Cistogaster globosa. The sequence goes on from OW569404.1 coordinate 124,347,285, forward strand.
AAATATTAGTGTTTTTTATATTCAACCAGCTCTTTGTACCCAGTGCTGGATGGGTCTACTTTTATGTTTTTTTTAGACTTTATTTGTGTACCCTGTAACTCCACTCTAAACACAGCAGATACAATTTTAGTGTCGAAAAAGCAACTTTAAAGATAAGACATTACAGATTTTAATTATTTTGGGCAGGAATGGATTAATATCCACACAGCCTAATCAAATTGAAGGTAAACCAAATATTATTATAATGTGCATTAACTTTGTTTGACAACTAAGCACAATTTTTTTAATTTACTCTGTGGTTTGAATCGGAGAGTAAGCGTTTGTATATTATATTTTCTTTGCAATTTTTACGTTTTTTTTTTTTCTCTACAAGAAATCTTAGGCTTTACAAAAATAGAATTTGAAAAAATGAAAAAAAAAATAAAAGGCAATGTAAAAGAAATAAAAGATTATTTCATTTAAAATAAAAAAAATTTATAAAGTCGATACTGTCAGTTAAAAAAAGAAACCTTAAATATAAAACCAGCTTTTACCTCTAAAATAAAATTTTATGTGTCTGTTACCATGTTTATATGAACCATTTATTTGTAAATTAAAATATTGTAGCTAGAAAATTTTGCAGCATCTGCTAATATCTTACTCACGATAACAATTCCTGGTTAACGACACTATTTTCAAATAAGTTTTAAAATAATACCTTTCTTTTAATTTTTAAATAAAATATATAGCATATTAATGGTGTAATGGTCATTATTATTTCCTGAAATAATCAATGTTATTAACTCTCAGCAATTGTTTATAAAAAGCTCATAGCCGCGTTTCTTCCTGCTTTTTTCCATTTCAATTGTTATATGCAAAGGCAATTTTAGTAATTAAGATGGTTATATAATTTAAATATCATTTACTTAAAACAAATGTAAATACATTTTCGGCATAAGTCAAAGCAATTTCTTATTTACTGTCTTTAAGATATTAAAAACAGTAATTCAGACAATTGAAAAAGGAAACGTGTATTCACAAAAAAAAGTGTGTATGTATTGTTATTGTCATGACAGCTCTGTCAAATGTAAACGCGGTGTAAATACCTGTTTTAATAGCTGCTTGTTTTATTTACCATCTCTGGTTTATAACTTAATATTTTGTTATTTTAATGAATGCGAAAGCTTAACATAAGAATGAGCACAAAAGTTTGTATGTTTGTAATCATTTAAAACAATTATTAAATGCTGTAGTTAAGAAAATCCAATTCGAATAAATATGCCTTACATATTTAATTAGCTTCTGTAAGAAAGTTAAATTTATGAATAAACAGGCGTAAAAGCTAACATACGCTTCTCTTTTAATAATCAAAATAAAAAATATAAACTCACGTTTGGCTGCTCTCAGAACTTAATTACATAATGGTGGCGGCAGATAACAGGCTCTCTTGCAGGTCTTGCGTCTGCCTAATTTGACGAAACCAACTTCATCAACATAAAATTCTTCCATTTTAAAACTAAATACGTCAAGATATTAGCGTCATGTTAAGAAATCCTATGCCTCACACACTATTAAATACACGCCTATACCTTTAAGTATATATTTAAATATAAATTGTTCAACTTTATGAGAAAAATGATAAAACTAAGCTCACTGAACTCAATTCCGTACTGTTCTAGGCTGACTTTTATACACAATACATTGATTTTTTATTTTTGTAATGTAATTAAAATATTAATTGATTTAAAACAAAAAATCAAATTAACTATATTGTTTATAGTTGTGTTTAGTTGTAAAGAGAATAGTAAAATTTGAATACAAACAGAGTAAAATTTACTTTTATTTTCTGGTTCGCTACAGCCTTTGTCAGCTTTCTTTGTAATAAAATTAAAAATATTAATTTTTTTATTTATTTTCAAACAGCTCTTTGTACCCAGTTCTATCTAGGTCTATTTTTAGAATTTTTTGTAGACATTTTTTGCCTACTCTGTTTGTTATTCCACTCTAAACACAGCATATACAGTTTTTGTGTCGAAGAAGCAATTTCGTTTAAAGACCTTATATATTTTGGGCAGGTATGGATTAATATCCATACAGCCTAATCAAATTGAAGATATCAAAAGTCAGTTAAAACTAAATTTAAATTAAAAACCTTTGATTAATGGTCTATAGTATACAAAAGAAAACACTTCAAAGGCAACTGTACCCTAGAACTCGTAAAATGCACTTTATGTGTGACTAAGATTATGAGCCTAGAATTTTCGTATGTTAATTAAAATTTTACTAAATTAAATTAACTCCAAATTCAAATAACGTAATAGAAACTTATAATAAAAAAATAAAAAAAAAACATATTTTTTTAAAGTTTATTTATAAATAAAATACGTTGACTAAATTTTTAGATAATAAATTACGATTTAGATAGCTGTTTTGCACACATTTTACTTTTTTACAAATTAATATTTGGTCTTTTAACGGCTGTTCACGTATATCTGAGTTAATGTGAAAGCTTAAAATAAACAGGGTAAGCACAAAAATGTGTTTGTATGTTTGTAATCAATTAAAACAAGTATTTAATGTTGAAGTTAAGAAAATCCTTACAAATTTAATTAGCTTCTGTAAAAAAAGGCGTACAAGCTATCATACGCTTCTCTGTATATAATCAGATTAAAAAATTTAAAACTCATTTTTGGCTGCTCTTAGAAGTTAACAGGTAACAGCCTCTTTTGCAGATTTTGCTATGTTCATATAATTTTACGAAACAAACTTTAGCCAATAAAAGTTCTACCATTTCAAAATAAAATACGTGTAGATATTAGCTTCATGTTAATAAATCCTACAAGTATGTAAGGAGAGATAGAAAGTTCATTGGCGTGTATAGCATAGCGTGTGAAGCCATAAGCAAGTTCCCTTAGAAAACTCTATTTCGCAGAAGATGAGAAGATATTTGTTTAGGGCGGCTTGCTTTAGCACCATGAGTAAATATAATTTAGCATTCATGCATCGCAAAACCAGGGTAGAGCATAGGCGCATTTAATAATTAGTTAATTAATTTTAATACAAATTTAAATGATTTTGGGCATATGGCTACTGCAAATTAGATAAAACGCATTTTAGACGTCCAATTTTGTGCTATTTTTCTTAGTATGGGTGGCTGTATGTCCCTAACAAAACGAAAATATTGACCACAATTCTTGCAATTGCGAATAATCGGTAGACTTTTCGTCTTCCACGCTTTCTTTTAAAGATGCTGGTGTTATTACATCACAGTTCGACTAATTACGTTTCAGATAAACGAGTACTGAAGCCGCGCGATTTAATGACTACCCTTAAGAAACGTCTGACTAATTTGGTAATGCTTTTTAATCAGCAAATTATTCATAATGATTTGTCAGAGTATTCTGATCATAAAATTTAAAACGTGTGCACTTTATGTCAGTTAGTTTGATTGTTACCTCTTTCATAAGTTCTATTGAGATTAAAAAAAATTACGCTCACAAACAAGGCTACCTCGGTGACGAAATTGTTCTAATTTAGACAAAATACTATTTCCCTGGATTTATATCTCTCATACATTGCATTTGTTTTCCATATAAATTGTTTCTCTACCTGGATTATAGCAGAAAGTATTATTCTTAGACTTGTATTGGACTTTTTTTATCAAAATATTTTGTTTCGTTTCATTTTAGGCGATTTTCAGCCCTTGTTTGACAGCAGATTTACTTTATCTTTATAGAAATGTGTAACCGTGCACTTCTTTGAACACGTTATTCGCATTCGCTTATATTCACTCAACTTTTCACTAGAATTACGTATTGCATAATAATTTATTATACGAGTACATAATTCTTCCATCACGTGCTAAAGTACGGTCAGATTAGCTAAATATTTAACCAAAAACACGTAATCACTAAAAAAAATTTGTCCTTCTGCAATATATATTAAAAAATATAAGATCCTTCTTAATAAAAAAGGTAAGGTATCACATTTATTATATTATAAATTGTCATTGGTAACATTACGTGTCAGGAACAATAGAATTAACAATTGTAAAAATAGTGGTTATATTTCTTGGTCATATATTTGACTAGTCTGACCGCACCTTTAGTCCGACGACTTTTTAAATATATAAACAAACGTTCCTCTTCCCCAAACTGGCAAAATTATTTTTTACAACAAAATGTTTTATTTTTTGTGCTCGTTAATAAAACATCTTAATTTTTAATTAACTTGTGTTAAATCTAATTAATAAATTCAATAGATTATCATTAAAAGCTTCATAAAAATTACCAACGTTATTTAGTTTAAAAACCTTTTTATTATTTAAAATACTAAATTTATGCTGAGCAGGATTAAAAATGTTGTCACTTTTTTGTATTTATATTTCACCAAAAGTAAAGGACAATTTAGTTCTTTATTTGAAATATAAAAAAAATGAATGAAAAAGGAAATTAAAATATTAATACTCCACAAAGTAGAAGAGCAAATTCAAATTTTTAAATAATTTCCTTCTAAAGTGTAAGAAATCCTCTATGGTGAATAACATTTTCATTTATGCAGAAATAAAAAGTTTATTTTTAATTCCTTTTTACGATGCTGTTGTTTTTGAAACCTGTAGTGTGTCTAGAAATGGATAAAAACACTTAATTATACACGTCAGCAACATGCAAATACGTCTATCTTTGCAAAACATGTGTATAAAGACAATGAATTAAAAAAAATCTAGTTGATGTTGACTGAATACCAGTAATTTAGCCACTAGCAGGACCAAACCATAAAAGATGTTGACCACATAAAAAAAAAAATATTTGTAATTTATCGTAGATATGTTACCAACACCATAACATTCATCTTGGGCTGCTTCAAATCATCACTCTGGGTTTTTTATATAAAAAAAAAAAAAAAAATTATATGGGACGTGAAGAATAGAAGAAAAGAAAACTACAAAAAAACGAACATTATAAATAAACCCATGAAAGCATTGCTTTTTACAAAGAAATAAAAAATTAGGGCAAAATGCAAAAAACTTGTTAAGCATAAAGTTGGCTTATGAACATTTTGTTTATTATACACATAGAATATAACTTGGCTATAGATCATGTGTGTGCAAGAAGTTAAACAGCATCCTGAGAAATTGCTGTCCAGGCATATTCTCTTGGGATCCTTAGATGTTTACAAATCGAAGATAAAGCCTCTGTAATATTTTAAGACGTACCAACGGGAAACAAAAACATTGTGTAGGTAAACTAATCTGCTTCTCCTCAACATGGAAAATGAACATATTATTGGCAAGAAAAATGCGAAAAAAGACTAAAAAGAATAGAGCGTGCATAACACACACTCTCAATAAATTAAGCAAGAAGTGACGTAAATAATAAAACGCAACTCCCTACCACCATGACTTAAGTATTGGTGGCCATGTAGCAATGAGGTAAAGATAGTTGGGAGATACTGCCTCTATATATTCAATAAAATGCCTTAAATGTGTCTGCTTTTGCCGTCTCAATTTTTACTGCAGCATAAATTTTTCTGTGACCGCATACGGAGACCCAAATATTTACTTTCTTTATCTTTTCTAATTTGTAATTTTTTTTAAATAGCACTCAGGAAATAGCTTCTACATATGCAAAATTAGAAAAATAATTGTACTACTAGTTTCGTTTTATTAAATCGTTGCCGTGTAGAGAATTTTTTTATTTGCTTAAGTACTTAAAATTGCTACAATTTGTAAAGTATTTTTAATAGAATATTTTCTTGCTCACTTTAATTTTTAATAAAAATAACAATATAATTACTGCCGTACGATAATTATCATAAAATGCAGCAATCAATTTATAACTCATTTGTCAGTTCTTAATATTCTGGGGGTTTTACAAGGTGCCTGTCAAAAGTATAAATTTTCCTCTCTTATTTCAAAAGTAATTTGTGTTTTATGAATTAATTGTTATATAATTTTTGTGGTTAACAATTATTTTTAAAACATAAAATTTGCACTTTTAAAATAATTATTAAAACTTAAGAGAAAAGTTCAAATAAGTGACAAAAAGAAAAAATTACATGCAAAATATGTGCCTCTTTTACCCATGAACAGTGTTGGCCTGCAAAGTATAAAAAAGTAACTTCATGTAGAAAGCTAACAAATTCATCGATCTGGAAAGCCAATTGACCCATCTGTTTCTCGAAATCATTTTATTGCTAAGCTTTGGCTTCAACAGTTGTGGTGTGGTCGGGTGAGGTACAAAAATAAACAGAAAACATTGGTCATGGTACGGTAGCGATCAACATCGATAGTAACATAAACTCTGGCAATAATGCAACCAGCAAGTTGAATATGCATATTTCTGAATGGACTATTAAAGGTCTGTTGTGGATTCAACTCGTTAAGTCAAACATGGACGAACATAGTTTTGCGTTCCAACATCGGGCCAATTTTCAATTTCTCTAAAGCCCAATCCGTGAAAGAACGAAGCGTTTGATGATCTCGTGACTTAAATTTATGGGCCACCTGCTGTGCAGCCCCAGTTCCTTACGTAAAATTAAACAAGCACAAGGCAAACAAAATCCCAATTCCTACGACCAACGACGGCGCAATGAATTTGAGCAACGACGAAACGATATTCTCTTCTCCCCAAAATTAGAAGACTTTAGTCAACCCACAATTTGCTATAAGTTTTTTGCTAAGAATGTAATGTCCTCAAACCATATTGAGTTTCTTAGATTTTGCCATTTATTATGCTAAATTTTTTTTTACTCCCATTAAGAAAAAAATAATAAAAACGAGGAAGCTCAAAACAACGTACTAAACCAATAAAAAATGTTTTATAAAACAAACTACTAAAAATTTATATCTCAAATACGTAAAATAACGATCCCATCGATAGAATATTTATACAAATTTATAAGAACGGCATGTGACAACATTTGTTTTATTGTGTAAGAATTTATAAATGTTGTCGAAGCCTTATGAAAACTCTGCTACTAAATGGCACTCTTGTCACGAAATTATGAGTTTAATAAGGGGTTTCAAATATTTCTGACAAATTATTACAGTCGTTTACACATTTAACAAAATTCACATAAAAACACATTTTCAAATATCTCCCTTTTTTGCTGCTTAGATGATTATCTGAAAATAAATATTTACGAACATCACAACTGTTCTTTATAAAAAATTCTTTGAATGTGTTGCCATCATCAGTATAACAAATTATTGCAGATGACAGCATTTATTTTTGTTTTTATGTTGTGGAACAAAATTGTTTTACCCTAATTATTTAGTTGTCATTAAGATAATTTTGTAAGCCCGTTAATGTAATTTTCAATTTGAAATCTTTAACATTTTAAAGCAAATTCAATTATCTAGATTTGCTGCAGATGTAGAAATATTAAAAGAGGAAGAACTACAACTTTGTCTCTTTGCACAGCAAAGTCTGTAATTTGAATATAAAGAATTTTGGATATTTAAGGGCTAATTGAATACTTAAAATATATTTGTTAACAGTAAGAAAGAAAGCTATAAAAGCCATTCTTAAGGAACACAAATATTTAATTTTTATATTTTATTCAAAAGAAAAATTAAAAAAATTTACATTTGTTCTAAGTGAACGAACAAATTCTTACATTTTAAATTGCAAATATTTCGATCAAGGAAAAGTATTCAATTTTTTATACCTTGGTAAAAATTGAAATAATTGCTATGGGTTATGTCTGAGGTCATCTCTGATGAAAAAAAAAATACAAAATTGAAGGCAAAAAGATGTAGTTAATTTTATTTTCTAACTGAACAAGCACTAAGTCCGTTTTAAAATAAAATTATTGTTTATTAGTTTTTATTTTTTCTTTTAATAAAAAAAAAGTCAAAAAAACATTAACATTTAATACAAAAATATACATTTTGGTAATTTTTTTTAATTTTGGTAATTTTTTTTCACGACAAACATGTAAAAATGTTTGAAAGATATCCTTGTAAATATAGATAAATTTGTAATGGTAGCAATTAGAAAGTTTGCAAAAAAAGGCTGAAAATATTTAGTAAATTGACTATGTAAATGTAGGCATTTATAGCAGTTCTGCGTTCCTTCGAAATGGACAAGAAAGAAAAATTTATTATAAAATATATTTGAAAATAGATTTTTTTTGCTTATGTAGTCTATCATACCATAGCAAAACATTTTTTTAAAGAAATACTAATTTAAGAATTACCATTTACAGCAACGCAAAATAAAAATGTTGAATCTTTTGTTTTGGGAATTAAATTAAGTTTTAAAGTTTTATTTAATAAAATTTTACAATTTTGGAGAAAATTATACTATAAATAGATAAATTGAAAAAATTATGAAATGGGATTTTTTTTAATTGCCTATTGGCTATCTGTTACAGGTTTTCGTAATTTAATGCCTTCCATAATCTTATTTACCAGGTTGATTAAAAAAGTCGGTAGAAAAAGCTTTAAATAAACCCAAAATAATATGTAATTTTTTTTAAGTAACAAACATTTAAATAGCAGACATATTTCAAAATCTCCTTTACATTTTTGGGTTGGGTTTTTAATTATGACAGCTTAGTTCAAAGCTTCAATTTGATAATAATTTTTCAATAATTACTTTCGTCAATTTTATATTTGTATATATACAACCCTCGTTTATTGGCATTTCGTTAAAAAAATAATTAATTTAAATTTCTTTATTCCCTGTTTTAAAAAGAGAACCTCTGATTACTGTGTTTAAAAATTTATTGTTTTCTTTTTGCCCTGAAATTTTAACAAATTTAAGGTTTGTTGGCAACAAGCTTCCTGTTGATTGAAAAACAACAGTATGTAGCAATGGCATCAAAATATAACAAAATAAAATTTGAATTAACTAATAGTTCCTTTAGCTGAATTATGCATTGACATATAAGTTATTTTGTATAGAAAACGTAAAACCCTACTGGTCTGGTCTGTTCTATCGCCCACGTCATTCTGCCTATTGTATATTTAAAACAAATTTCCAACTGCTTGATAAAAAGGAAAAGATGTGAAACTAAAATTTTTAATTTAACCCAAACACATTTAAATTTTATTACATGTTGCTTTATTAAAAGTATATCTTACGCATAGTTTTAATTTTTTTCACTTGAATAATGCGGCAGTTAAGTTTTTAATTGGATTGGTTTATTTTATGGAATTTAACGTTGTGTTCTCAGAAATGTTGCTGCTGGTTTTGTTTAGGTTTTTCAAATGTTCTAAAATTTAAGATCCAAAGTTATCTTTAAACGGTTATTTTATTAGCAATGGAAGAAACTGCTATTTAAATATTTTTTTTCTTTTCAATGTTATCATTACAGTCTTTGTGAAATATAAATATTTGTTTTTTATATTCTAACAATAAGTAAATTAAAAAGGTAAAATTGGTACGTAGAGTACACTAAATTTTGCAAATAATACAGTTGATAAAAGTTTATAGAAAATTATTATTATATAATATTTAATCTGCCTAAATTTTTGTTACAATTATCAATTTTTTGTCCAATATAATTTGTCAACTACTAAAAAATATTAAAAATTTCTAAGCACAGTTTAAATAAATTTCAATTGTCCCTTAAATATGAACATAAGCAAAAACAATACTTTAAAATATTTATTTTTAAATTACAAAAAGTTATCGTAATGAAAAATCTTGTAATTCAATTCAAAATCTCTAAAAGGAAACATAATTTCCTTTTGTTTGTCTAACATTTTTAGCGCACTTACATCTTCAACTTAGTGACTTTAATAAAACAGTCTGAGGACATAATAAATCTTTTTATTTCCACCTTTTTACAATTTATTTTTTATTTTTTTTCATTTTATCATTTTTTTTTCGAATTTCTAAATAATAATAACTTTTGCTTTTAAAGACAAGAAGACAAAGACATCATTTAGAATATTATTTTTTACTTGAACAGAGTTTTTTTTGTAACACCTACTTATGTGTCTAGTGTAACTGTCAATGCCGCTGCTGGCAACGCAATTTCATGGAAACATGAAAATAATGAATAATTTTTGAAAATATGTATTTAATGCTTAAGGTTTTGTTTTATCACTTTTACACGCAAAGAAAAAAGGTGGTTGAGGTACCATCGTCTAATAGAGAAATGTAAATATTCGATAAAATCGTTTTAGTCTAACCATATTACTATTATACATGAGAAACAACATGTATGCAAATCCATTATTAAACTTATTTCAAGCTATTCTTACTCATCTTATTATAATTGATTTGATATTTTTAGTTATGTACAAGTTATTTTTAATATTAACTATTATTGTTATTGCTTATTATTTAAAAAAAAATTATTTGCTGTTACTCAACATTTATAATTAATACCACGGTAGATGAGAAGCAAATGACCGAACTAATAGAAAAACAAAAAATTATATATTTTAAAATTAAATATAATTTGTATATTTTAAGTCGTACTTCTATTATATTCTGTGTAATAGTTTATTAATGATATTTCCTTTAAAAATACTACAGAAAATAAAATATTAGCGAATATGAGTGTGATTAAAATTAAGGCAGAAACTGCGTGATTTTGACAAATTTTCAACAACAAGCACGAAAAAGTTAAACTCAACAATTAAAAAATGGCGCATACATGTGTAAGTCAAGTCCGTGAATTTATTTCTTCAATTCTGCAGTTCGCTTTTTTTCTTCTAAATTTTTAATTCTTTGACTGACTTCGTCTTTTTCTTAAGCATTTGTCTATTGTTAGTTTTTTTTGTAACATTTGAGTAGGCCGCCAATAAAATGTTAGGATGATTGACTTTAAGTCTTATAAATGACTACAGATCGGTTAGAAACAACTGCTCTTTTTATTTTCAACGGACGTCATTTTTTATCGAATTCAAAAGAGAAGGAGGTTCTCAATTCGCCTTAAATATGATTTTTTAGGTTTGTGCCTGCATAAATTAGCCGTTTCTAAAATGATTTTAAATTTTTTCTTTATTTAAAAGGTTATTTTTACAGATTGGTCCTGTTTCAAAAACAGTTCATAAATTTAAAAATTATAAGGTGTCCCCATACATCATACATGTTTTTTGAGTGTTTTATTATTCATAAAGGGCTCCACTTTAAAATTTAAGAAAACCACGTATCACTAAAGCTCCCAATAGCAAATAATAATACAAAAATAAATCTAAAAATTTGAGGTTGTCAAAGGGTGTACCCATCTGTTGAAACATTATAGATAAATGCTTCAAAATAGTACAGAATTTCTAAAATAGCAAGTAGATATTCTAAATTTGAAATTAACGGTTGACCTAATCGTTGCTGTACTTTAATTATATTTCCAATCACTGTAACTGCTATAGCCAAATAGTTTAAATTTACAAAGAACCTTTATTGCTTAATCTGCAATAAGAAATATCAAGATCGATATTTTAAATTAAAAAGTATCCCCCACAACTGATGTAAACACTTCAAAATCAGATGGAATGGCTATTGCCATATCCTGTATATTAATAAGAATAAATATTTTTAATCAGAAACTACAGGGTGCCCTAAGAGTTTGTGTAATATAATGTAATTTGAATTTTTAAATTGTTTGCTTTGAAGTCGGTTTTTTAAGCTGTCAATGCAGAAATTTTACAAAGGCTACTAACTGGTTGGTTGCTTTAATATGCTCTAGGCGTAAAAGTGCTGTTACGGTGCTAGTATTTGCTGTGTTATAAAGTAAAAATAAAATAAAAAATATTACTGATTTGATGTCAATATCTGTTGATTTTTATACTGATTTCTTTTGAATCCTCTAGAAAAATTATTGCCTACATGAATTATACAAATAATGTTTTTATTGCATTTCAAATAAATTTTTTTGATTCCAAAAGTTAAAAAACAATTAACGTTCTCGCTTCAACAAGAATTTCTTTGACGGTTCCTGTAAATCTAACATAATACTATTATCATCACGAGTCTTTGAAATTGCAGTAACGCAACTTTTCACTTCTTTGTATGGCAGTAGAAAAAACTATAACTGAAAAAGTTAAAAGTAAATGAAAAACTTTTCTTTCATATTTATCTTGTCATAATTGTACTTTTATAGCATTCTTACACAAGCAGACGGTTACACTGCAACACTGTTGATATAAACTGTAGACTTGGCCAAATTTATCTTGAAGTTTTACTTTACTTTTGTCATTCTTGATTTTTCAGTTTATCACAGATTTCAAAGTCATTATTAGTTTAATGTTTCGCATAAAAGTTTAAAGAATTACATGATTAACAACTGAAGTACGCAGTTGACGACAAAGAATGAGTTGAATAAAAAACAAATTTATACAATAACTGCTTTATTTTTTTTGATAAAACTGACAAGTGATGAAGGAGTAATTTGTTGCAAGCAAATGTTGTCATTAAAAGTGATTACTTTCATCACTGAAGGTAAGTCTTTGTTACAAATATTTCTTCTTACATTAAAAAAGTTATGGATTCCATAATAGTTTCCATTGTTTCTTTTTAGCTTGATTGGTTAACTTAAATTAAGTTAAAAAGCAACTTATGTTGCCAATTATTAAAATGAAATTTAATACTTGAAAAATAAATATGTATCTTGGAGTTAATTTATTATAAAAAGCCTTAAAAATGTGATTTATTATTAAAACTTAACCATAAAATTAAATACGTGATGTAAGTTTTTTAAATAATATTTATTCTTAACTGCTTTCTTGTTCTCTTACAAATCTTATATTCAATCGGAAAAGATTCTGAAAAAATTTTGCTTCCCAAATGAAGGTTTGGTAAACAATTTTAATCTTCATAAAACACGCAATCAAGTGTGAACTGTTAAAGGTTTTTTGTCGTCCGATTTTTGCTTACAACGTCTTAATTCTCTTTGTTACTGCTAAATTAATATCAGCTGAAGTACAATGTTTTTTCAATGTTTACCAATCACACTGTTTTGTTATTTATACAAAAACATCTTCATATAAATCGAACATTTAAATAAGTAGATTCATAAATAGATATTTTCAAAGGGTATTCACGCAATATTTTTACAAAAATAAAAAAAAATTCTAAAACTAGTTAACTGCGTTAGAAATAGGTCATGGCAATACAAGTACGATCTGGCCAGGATGTGAATCTAGGAAGATCATATTTGCAGATTATAACTGAAATAGGCTGAGACGGCAGCTCTCATAGTGTGTGAAACTCCGGCACTGGCTGGAATAAGACCTAGGACGACAGGCAGAAACTTGCAAAATGTGAAAGTCATTGGATATCTAAGCCTTGACAAATGCTTTTAATTATTAAAGATTTCTTGGTTAGAAAGAAGGCGACCATCACAAGTCTACAGTCTGAAGTCACTTAAGTCAAGACTAAAGGCTGATAGCAGCACTTGCCTCAAAGAAGGGTAAGGTTGCCGTAAATTACAATTTAGTTGTCTTAAATCATTGAGGCCAGAAGGGGTTCGAAAAGCAGTCGACAAAGAAAGCTGTCTGCTTCGAAATAACCCTGAAATAGTAATAACAATTACAGCGACATTTAAGCTGTAATTAAAAGAACAAGAGGGTTTGACTGGCACTTAAGTCCTGTAACTCTTAATTTAACCTACGTCGACACTAGCCATCAAATCGAACAAGACACGCACATAAAGCTGACGTCCTTCTATGTGGCGAAAGCGTTTCGATGTTACTGTTTTGTCTGAGCATAATTTTTTCTTTGTCGTCAGGTATGTTTCAACTTTTTTAGCGAGGAAGAATATTTTCACCCTGTTGATCAATAGACGGCTTTTGAAATGAAAAATATCATACTAAAAGACATATTCGATGGCGATAATTATTAATCAGACATACGTTCGGCCAACGATGGTTCCACATGAACAAAACATAACGATTCAAAGTCTACTTCGCCGAACTAAAGTGCGACATGATGTACGTACCCAGTTGAGGCTAGTGGAGACGTAGGGTTATGCGCACAAGTCTCAGGGATTTATATTTGTACAGAGTCGATTTTCCACAATCCAGCATAAAAACTCCAAATACAACATCTTCTAATAAGAGTACGGTGTCAAGAAACATAGAAACATTGAATAGTTAAAGAGTTAAAGATGCTTGAAGAAAAAAGTAAAAAATAGGATAATAGGCTTTATCGAGCTGAGTTCGTATTTGGGGCTTAAAGGACAAATAAATCATAATTTGAAGTGCAATACCTCTATAAATTCTTACATTTATTTAAAATTTTATCAAGGTGATGAGAGTACGTAGGGTGGGATTTATAAAATATTTTACGTTATTCTTGTTTTCATTTAATTAAATGAATTTAGAAGGTAAATTGCAATTGCCTTTTATACTGGCTTTCGCTCAAGAGATAGCAATTACTGTCCTCTTTTTGTTTTCTTATATTTAGTGGATAATTTATGTTCATGTTAAGAATTAAATTATCTTCTGCTTATTTTCTGGAAAAGCTTTATGTTGGATAAATATTTTCATTTTTGTTTATCTTTGCACTTGATTAATAAAGTTTTCTTAAAACTGCTTTTAAGACTTAAAATTGTTGTGTTATAATGTCAATCATAATTAATTGCTGTAGTTATGACTACTTACACATTAACGTCTAACGCATAATATTGAGATATTGGGATGGGGCTAAAGGTGTAAAAAATAATCCGATTTTTTTTGTAAAGCTGGGTTAACGGCAAGTCTTTTATCTCTTTAAATATTGCAAGTTTTAGTAGTCTTAAAAGTTTAATTCAAATATTGTATTAAAAGTTTTACTACTTTGTTGGTTATTTTGACTTTATTTGGTTACATAGAGCTATATTTTTCATCGACCTTTCGAATATGGTTTCGAACATGAAACTGAAAATATGTCTGATTTGCGATTTTTGTAAAATGGCTCAGTATACTGTAGTGTTATTTGTAATGTTTGTATATTTGAAGGAATAAAACTGCAACTTTATAAGCAAGAAACGATGCCAAACGATGATGGATAATAAAAATTTTAAACTGCCATAAGAGCAAATCAAACAACATCAGCAGCACTTAAGCTACTCCACATGCAAATAATATAATAATGGCAGGGAAACATCTGCTTTATCAGATCAGATAATTTTAATTTCTTTTGTTGAATTGTTGGCCCACATACCAAACTCTTTTTTAATCCTTCGATTTATTTTTCTTATTTGTTTGCTTTCTTAACTATAAACCATTAATTCTTGAAAATGTTCAAAAGCATCGTTAAAGAAACAAAAAGTATGTAAGACAGATGATATGGAAAAAGCACATGATTGCATTTGTAATGATATTTTCTGTTTGATTTTTTTTAGTATTGAAATAATGGTATGTGGCCATTCGCTTAAAAAAAAGTATTTTATGGAGATCGCACAAGAGGAAAATAAAATAAAAAAAGCAAAGAAAAGTGTAGACAAATAACATTATATTGAACAAACTGCATTAACTAACAGAAATTAGCAAAAAAAAATTGAAGATACAAAAAAAAAAAAAAATAAATAAATAAAATTAAAACAAAAAAATATTTAATCATATCGGAAAAATTAGTAATTTTTTATCCTAGTTAGTCAGTAAATTTCAAATACATATAAGTTTTATATATTTTAATTATATCATATTTATATATATCATATTAAAAAAATAATGCTTGCAGTGCTGTGTTTGAACAGTGTTGTAAACTTATAAACTCTACCTTTTTTCTAGAGCTTAAAAAGTAAAAATCCATAAAAACTTTAAAAATCATACAACTTTAGGATAAACAGCACTTTGTATGTTGTTGTGTAATGTCTTGTTTTATACTTTTTTGCCTTTGTTTGCTTGTTTGGTTTTTGTTTTTTTTTTTTTTTTCTAGATGCAACAAATTTCCCATCATTAATCTTTTGCTGCAGAAAGTCAAACAGTAAAATGACTTGCAGCATTGTAAAGATAAACATACAGATACGAGCAAATTTATAAATAAAGTAAAAAAAAAATTTAAATAAGAATTTCAAAGTCAGTAATGAGTTTAAAATAATTTTGTTTTTTACTTACTAAAAAAATCTTAAACTTGTGAGTTACATCATTGATTACAAATCAATTTGTGATTTAACAATTTCTTATCACTGCCAAATAAAAAATACAATGTTCCAATAGTCAAATAGACCTCATTAACGAGGTTAAAACATAAACGCTATACAAGTTAAAATTACATCACTAAATGGACACCTTTTATGTTTTAAAAATTTATCATTTATTTGGTACAAGATTCTCTATTTTTTGCTTGCATAAATGTTAATAATTTTCATATTAAAATGTTAACCATTAGTTTGGTTCAAGGGACTAAATCTTGTGTAAAATATCTAATATCTATAAACGAAAATCAGAACAAAAAAATCTACTGCAAGAAATAACCATCCTTACACCTCCTTTAATGTGAGTTTCAATTGAAATAAAAGAAAAAACCTGATGTTTTACTCCCTTGTGTCAACAAATTATGTTTTCACCAAAAAAAAAAATGTTTGCATTTGTAATCGCACGAGAACATGTGTGAATTATTATAGAAATTTCAAATAAAATTAAAGGATTCTTTGAGGCTTATTGATTTTTTAACAATTTAAAAAATTTATTTTGCCTAAAAAATGTTTTATTTTTTAAAAAACTAAAAATTTTATTAAGAAATATTGTATTTTAATGTTACTTTCTGTTATCTTTTTTTTTCTGCCAAAAAATAAAAAATAAAGAAATAGAAAAATTTTGTGTAAAAATTTTTACAGCAAAATTTAGTTTTTGGCAAAATATTAGTTTTAGTTTTTATTTAGTATTCGAAAATTGAAAAGAAGTATGGTAAAATGTGCTTATAACACCGCTTCAGATATCTGATTAAAATTATTTCAATGAAATGTCGATAATTTTTATGGAATGCCTTTTCTTAGTTAAATTTTTTTTGTCATGTTGTTCAACGAGTAAACGATGTGCCACAGAATAAACATCAATGCTCTCCTTTTTAGCAGCTGATTTTTCAGTGAAGTTGTGTTCGATTTCTACTGCTGTTGCTCGTCTTTTGCTGCTTATTTTACTTTCTACTCCAGTCGTTAGTCTTTACAAGTTTTTTCTATCTTCAGGTCTTGTTGAATTTTTTACAAAACCATTTTGTATACCTTTAGTTTCAATAAACAGAAACGTTTTATCGTACCTATTTTCGCTGTTTATCTTGAAGTTCACTGTCATTTCACATTGAAAAATTATTTTCAAGAACATTCATAATCTTATGTTCTAAATCAACGGTTCTCAAATGGGGGTCCGTGGACCCCTAGGGGTCCGTAGCAACCATCTAAGGGGTCCGCATGATGAACCGAAAAAACAGTGTTTTCAAAAATAATAAGTTTTATTTTGAACTTGGGCTTCAGACGGGTCCGCGAAAAAATTTTTTTACTAGGGGTCCGTGAGCAGGAATTTGATGAGAACCCCTGTTCTAAATTATAAAGAGGCGTAAAGATAATTTGTTTTAAAATAGATTTTATGAATTTCAATATTTTCTAATGCAATTTTTCATTATTATTTATTTGTGGGAATTGCAAATATTATTTTTTTATCTAATTTAAAAATTAGACAAGGCATCTACTTGTAACGAGCTGAGCTTTTTGGTAGACTTTAATCCAGTTTTCTTCTGTAAAATAACGAACTATATTTTCTTTGTAAGATTTTAGAGTTTAATTGGGAAACTAAATACAAAAAATATTAGTAATTTCTCGATTTTTAATTTAAATTTAATTTAAAGAATTCTTTTTTAAGAAATTTTCTTAAACATACTTCGCTCTTAGAAATAGAGAAAATTGCTGCGTCAAAAACTTCAAATACCGTTTCTATTTTAGATGTATTTTCCCAAAATTTTAGGGGCAAATGGAAACTTCGAGGAAAAATCTAAAGAATCTAATTGTGATAAACGATTAGAGAGTTTTATCATGTGCTTTGTCTTAATCTTAAACCAATTTACTCTGGCAAATCGTTAAAATAGATCAATACTTGAGCTCAACTAACAATACCAAATTATTACTCTAAAATCGGTCATCACTTAATTTATCAATTTTTATTTAAAAGAGGTTGGTAATAAACAAAATTGCGAAACATTGCGGTTTAGACGTTGTTGGCATCATTGCGCCATAATTCTCAAAAATTAAGCTGATAGCGATCAAATCCACACCATGGCTTGTGATTCTTTAGTTTAAAATTTTGGAGTCCGGGTGAGTTATTATTTTATCAAAATGACGTTTTATGCCATGCACCGATCTCAACATATTGTAACAAAAATTGTTCGAGTAATGGACTTCGAGAAATGGATTTTTATTGGCCTTCAAAGTCACAGGACTTGGTATCTTTCGATTATTTTCTATGGGGCTACATGTCACTGGCTTAAGCCGATAAGCCAGCAACAACCAATGCCTTGGAGACCGATATTTTTTTATTTTCACATGATAATGTATTGACCTTTTATTTTTTGGAATAAATTATTTTTGTTGTTGTTATTTTTTACAATTTGAATTCTATAGATATTAAAAAAACTCCTAAAACTTTTTTTATTAAAAGAAAGAGCACTTAACGCAACAGTGCCTATTTAATTAGTAAATGTGATACATTCCTTTAAGAAAGGGATAGAGGAGAGGTAAGTCAGATGGTGAAAGTAAAAAAAATAGAGAAATATTTACAATTTTGTATTTAGCACTCACCGCCATATGTTGGTGATAAGGCGGTTGGTTATGAAGCAAATATCCGTTCAATTTGTTACTTTAATTAACCGGTGAATATATACAAAAGAGGTTGCGTGCTGTATATTTTCCTTTTTCAGTTACCGCAGGGGTTGAACCCTGGCCAACCCAATTTGTAGTGTTGCTTTTGGTGGTATGAATTACTAAAAACCTTTTTTTTTAATTTTTATCTGTCCGGTTCTTTTGTCTGTTTGTGCTCGCATCACGAAAAACTGCTGGATGAATGTGAAAAAATTTTTGTGAGGAGGTCTCCTCGAACATTGGTTAAAATATAGAATATTTTTTTTTTAAATAAATGAAAATGTAAAAGCACTTAATTATACTGGTTTTATGGTACTAGAATCCGTACATTTTATTTCTGTAGACAAAACATTTTTAACACTATCTCTCTCCTTCTCTCGCTTTAGGTATCCTAAAACACATTTTACTAAACCTTAAGTTTGACAACATTAGAAATGATACACTGGCGAATTGCGGACAATGATAGTTTGATAATAATAACATAAAAGGATGCTTTCAATTTAATAAAGTTTAATCAAATTAAAATAAAGCTAAACAATATACATTTCCTTCCTCAATTGTTCTTTATGTAAAATATTTCCATTAAAAACTTAAATTTTAAATTTAAAGAAACAACAAAATACTTAAAATTTTGCTTATAACACATGTTAAGCCCTTTATACAGCATTTAATCATATGGCAGCTTTTAAATTATTTTTGAAATTCCATAAAAATATGGAAGAAATTATGTAAATTTGATTGCATAATATTATTCACGTACCTTGGATACAAAAGAGCCTACAACAAAAAAAAAACCTAAATTGTCTTACTCTCAATTTTCAGCAACCTTAGAAATAGCAGTAGGAGCAACAGTAGAAGCAGAAATAGGAGCAGCAGCACTAGAAGGAACAGAAAGGAAACAAATAAGAAGTACCCTTGAAGACATAAATATGTTTAACCAGGCTCTTTAATGTCTGTTGTTAATTTTAATTTAAGATACATACACATCAATTTTATTTTATAAAAGAAAAGCGTATGTGGTTTTAGCATTTCTATAGATTTTTAAAGTTTTTATTTAACTTTTTTGGTTGCTTGTTTAACAAGAATATTTCTTTAAAATGTACTTTTCGGTTAAAATACCTTTTTCAATGAAGATAATGTTTACTCAGGGTAATTTTAACAAAAAAAAACATTATTATTAAATAACTTACCATAAATTAAGTTCATAGCTAAATGTTGGTTTGACAATAATATATTAAAACTGTTAGTTTGGGTCATATTTTGGCAAATTTGTTTACAATAAATTGTGCTGAAAAGAGTTTTTGAGTCTTGAAATAAAAAACGAATCACACACACACATAAATAAGGATCAAAATAAGTGCACAGTTATTAAGTAATAATTTTTTTCTTGCTGCCACTTCACCTATTACGGGTTTGGTAGGGATCGTTAGCTCTTTACCGTTAAGGTGGCCATCTATTCTGCATTACATAAAACATAATTATTTTTAATTGTAAAATTCACAAGCTACGAAATTTTTCAATAATTGTAAACACTTTTTTTATTTTCTTTAAGTTTATCTTGCTAGTAATTTTTCTTTTGAGATTTTGAGTATTTTTAAATTAAGTTATTATTTTTCGATTTTCTTTGGAAGTTGTTAAATAAAAAAAAAAAACTTTAATATCAACAGCTGCGTATGATGTGAGCTGTTATAAAGATTTGTTATAGTAGATTAAGTTTGCTTTACTGTTAGTTTTGTTTGAGTGTTTTTATTTTAGCACACACAAAATTTAAAGAGTTATTTAGTTTTTTTTCTATTTTATTTGCCCATCTTTTATGGAAGTGTTCATTTCTTCGATTTTTTTAATGTTTGTACATGCAAAAAGTACATGTTTGTATAAATGTGTACGCAATAATTTAAAATTTATTTTCTAAAGATGAATTTTCTAAAACTATATGAAAACCTTCTTTTATTGTTATTGCAAAAAAAAAATAATAATAATAATAATAATAAAAGACATAGTTTTAATTTACTTTTAACAAAAATGAAAACAAATATGAAAAAAAAACTATAAATCTTCTTGATTTGAGATTATGTTTTTTTTTTTTTTTTGTTTTTCCTTTTTGTTGTCCAATTTTTCAATTTCAAGTTGTGCTCTCATTTAACCAACACAGCAACATCCTCTTTTGTATATTCTGTTTTTTTAGTTTTTCTTTTTTGCAAGTATATAAATTTGTTGTGGATTAAAGGACGTTAACGTTGTAGTTTGGTTACATACATACATACATATACATTTCGTTTTCTTTGTTTGTATTGATTAGTTAAAATAGAAAATTTATGCATCATATAAACCAAACACAAAATTTAAGAAAAATTTTACAGCCACTTTTTATTGAAATGTTAAATATTAATTAATTATTTGATTAAGATATTAATATACTAGAACGACAATGGTCCATTTTGGATGACAGTACGCCTTTCTAATTATGAATTTTTTTTATTATATGTAAATTGGCCGTATAAGCCTTATCTTCTGAATTGTTATACACAGACTCTTAAAAATCAGCAGACTGCCGATTACTATGAAAGGTTATGCCTACAGATTGGTCTGGTTTTAAAATCGGTTCATAATTTTAAAAATTTAACGTGTTTTATGAAAGGTAAAAAAAATGCATATAACTGAATAATATATAGGCCCCTACTTACGAGAGCAAGTCAATAAGACGCGCCTCTTAATTGAAATGTCAACACTGGTCTTGTCAACAGCCATCTGTCAGTTGAATCATGTTAAAATTTGTACAAGCTGCCTTATTTAGTTTGAGTTTAACAGCCATTGATAGCAGATTTCTACGTGATTTGAGGGCAAGGGTAAAAAGAAGTGAAAAATTGTTTAGCGTTGTTCACCATAACATTGGACGAGTTTTTACGCCGTTTTGTTACCGTGGGTCCGAAACACACACCATGGACCCTTCCTCGTTTGTCGTCTCTCTGCTAGGAGGCTGAGCTATTCTAATTATGATCAAATAAAGCAGGACCTGGAGAAATACTACTGGGATGGTGGGGATACCTCGCAAGAGGTAAAAAGAGTAGTCTCAGCAAGAATTTTGTTTTTTATTAAGACTCCTAGGCAGAACATAATCAAGTTACTTCAAATGCTTAACTTCGTTAGTGATTGGCCAGGCAAATTCTAAGGGTCATCTGCCCAAGATGAGCTTTATCTCAGATTTTAAAGGGAGCTTCATTTTATTCTGATAGTAATGACTGTAGCACTTCTGATGCCTCAACTTTATGCCTTCTAGATGGAGTGTTATACACAAAGCATATATTTTGTGGTATCATACTTCACTTTAGTACTATTTTTGTGCTTCTATTTATTTATAAAAAAAGATAGAGCCCGTCAATGCCTTGTGTGTGCGCTTGCGTTCAAAATAAAAATTAACGTGCCACGTTTTAAGACTCCTTATTATTTATTTTATAAATGCTTGAGTATTATTTCATTTTATAATTAATTGTAACTGGCTGAAGTTTTTAATTTTATATTTATTCAATGACTATTTTTCATTTAAAATATGTATGTGTGAGTTTAAAATAGTAACTCTGTTGTTTTGTTGTTGTTGGCTGCGTTTTTTCTGTTTTCTTTTTCAAATGATTTTATTTAGTTTGCATTTCATTTTATAACTTTTTATATCTTTTCTCTTCAATCAAAGTTAAAATTGCCGCTTAAGTAATCGGTTTTTAAACACGATACACATGGTGATTTCAATTGATTTTTAATGAAATTAAATAAATGTTGATACGTTTTTAGAATATTTTACATAAATTACAATTAGTAGTGAGACTGGCAATTGGTTAGTTAATGAATGTTTAATAATAAATCCTAAGGAAATATAAAAATCAATTACAAAGGAGTGCGTCACTATTTTATCTAATTGTGAAGTTTAAACAGGAAGTGATTAGTTGGAAAATTTGTTAAAAGTTTTATTGCATAACAAATAATTTTAAGAAAATACAAAAGAAAAAAAAAAAATAAAGGAAATGTTTGTTATATAAATTATTAGTTAAACTGTTTGATACTTTAGCAAATGAATCAAATAATTTGCGTTAAGTTCGTTTTTTACTACTAAAATTTATTTTGTGGACGTTTTCTAAAGAAAATATTATTTTTCTTAAAAGCTTATGCCGAATTATTTAATTAGTTTTTTATAATAATAAAAATTTTTATTATTTACTTTTAGAACCATAAAAAATTTAATATTTAGTTATGTGTGTTTTACATAGAATTTGTTTTATTTCACTAAACGATTTTTGCAGGATATGAATTTGAAGTTTTTGCTTTTTAAGCCCAGTGAATTAAGAAGCATTTGATGAAACTTAAAATCGTATAATATTTTTTTTGTGGAGTTTTTATGTTTTTTATTTCTGTTTATTTATTTTTATTTTTTGCCGAATTAAAAAAAATTTCCAACTAATTTTGATTTTGGTACAATTTTGAATTTTCAGTGAGTTTCGGTTCCGACGATAATTTGGGTAATTAAATTTTATTTGTTTTAATTTTTAAGTTTTTTTTTCCCATTCAGGATTTGAACCGTTGATATTTAAACGAATTTTATTTCAGTTTTTATTTTTTCTTAAGAAAT
This sequence comes from Cistogaster globosa, assembly GCA_937654795.1. NCBI lineage: Eukaryota > Metazoa > Arthropoda > Insecta > Diptera > Tachinidae > Cistogaster > Cistogaster globosa. The sequence continues at coordinate 124,370,611 of OW569404.1, forward strand.
TACAGACTTTTGTCGAGTTATGCCGATATTTCCGACAGATAAGTAGAATAGTACCTTCCACAATATTTTAATCTTTCTCTTTCCTGAAAAATAGACAATTAGGTCTTTGCTTTTAAACGACTAGAGTCTCACTCGCAATGACTGTCAACTCAATAACAGCTATATTCTTAACATATCTGTTACAACAACTTTTTTATAGTCAATATAATAGAAAAAAGTAAAACAAAAAAAAAATTAAAGGGTGGCACTATAGGTGTCGTAAATTAAAAGCCTTTACTTTGTATGTATTTACAATAGTTTTACAAGTTTTTTAAATGAATAATCTTTTATTGTATGAATAAAATAAAAGATTTTTAAGGCTGCTTCAAAATAATTTTTTTAATGCCAGCAGCAACAAATTTCAGTACGCAAGAGTTGTAATGACTTCATTTGCTTCATATTTAAAAATAAATTACTAACCCAAGAATTCTTTTAAATTACATTTTTTAAGAAAATATTCACATCAGAAACTTAAAAAAAAACACTTAATGATTTTGACACACTTTTTCTTTAACATCTTTAACTACTTGAGACATGTGCCACTTCTATGTTTATAACGAGTTAAATCATGTGAATACGCATAAAAATAAAATGTACAAAAACTAAGATTTTTATATTTTTAACAAGATATTAAAAGTACTAAATTGTCGACAATTATTTATGATATCAAAAATGTAAAACATTTTTTTTTCTGTACAAGCATGCTTAACGTATGAAAGTATGTCTGTTTTTATATTACAACGACCAACAAAATATTGCAAGGCAACAAAAGCCTCATAGCAATAAATATATTTTTGATATACAAAGATAAGAGTTTTATGTTTGGTTTGTTTTAACACTACAATACAGCCGGAAAATTATTGTGTCCCACTGATTAATAGTTCAGTTGATATTTTATTGTCTTTGTACATGTTATTGCTAAAAATTATCATATAAAATACAACAGAAAATGCTACACAGTAAAATAACAGGATTAAGGAGGATAAGATGTACGAGAACTTTATGCGTAACGTTGTACGTGACATCCAGTATGTGAAATAAACTTATAACTTAAATAATACTTGTAAATATATAAACAGTTTAATAATGTACTTTAATATTTATACAACTAGCTAAGCAAAGAAAAATGACAACAATTCATAAGTAATGTGATATTTACGCAATACAATACATTTTTTCTTTAGTTCCTAAGGCTTTCGCAAGTAGAAGAAAAGGTAAATGTGAAAAGAAATAATTTATAAAATAGAATTATGCTATAATTTTTATAATACAAGAAGCTCTTAAAGAGGAGGGTAACTTAGAAGTGGTTACTAAATAATGACTGGAATAATATTTTATAAGAGCTAAATAAAATTGCCACCATCAGGTAGGCTTTACTATCATTATAAAGGTAAGTGTTCGTTAGCTGAAAAATTATAAATAAAGAAACAATAAAAGGTGAAAAAGTGAATTTTTGTTTGTATTTATTCAATAGCTTCATAATAACTTTATAAAAAATATAAATAAAATCCACTTCTATGAGGTTTTCAGAACTAGTACAAAACTTATAATTCTTAATAAGGTAGCGCAAAGTCAAGTATTTTACATCGATGAACAATCAGCAATTTTGTGTCACCATTCCTACAAAATATTTTCAAATGTTTCTTAACGTTAGGTGTATTTTAAAGTACTAATTTAATTTCAGCACAAAAATGTTTCCTGGACCAAAGTCAGGGCAGTTTAGTTCGTTGTATTCTTCAGATAAGTCTTATTATTTTTTCTGAGTCAATTGACCGTCCTGCAGGCATATTTGGGGTATATAATAAAATTTAAATAAATAATTACAAATAAATATTTTTTGTAAACTTCCTCTCGTTAGCGTTAAATTAAAACTCTGGGTCATTGATTTTGCTTACTTATCGACATTTATGAAAGTAAAGCCATCCACAATTTCTACAAAAAAATATGGTAAGGGACAGCCTTCAAACTCTATGCAATATTCATGTGCTCGATTATAACAGTTCTAAATTTTAAAACTCATAAAACTCACCTTTCATTTTGAAGTTTATAATTTTATTATTACTTTTTGTAATTGGGAGATATAATGATACCAACTTTTTTATGAGTGTCCATAGCAATGCAATTGATATGCCACAGTCAGTCATTAGTTTTTGAAATTAATTTATTTTTTTCAACAAGACTAATATTTTAGCATCACCTCTTAACTTAGAAAAATTTAAAATCCATTCTAAAATTACTTAGTTTTGCCAAAACAAACATAAAAAAGGCGAATTGAAAGTCTTTTCTTTATATTTTTTTTTTTATCGTTAAAAGGTCCTTGAATATTTTTTCTTCATATCTCTAATTTTGTATTTCATTTCACGAAAGGTAATTTAAAACTAATAATGTAATGTTTACATGTTTTAGTTTTTATTGCCAAAGTTTTTTAACATGAAAAACTGGAATGACGCTTCAATATTTTATTTGTAGAAATTGAGTCTCCAGTTTCTATTATTTCCATATTAACAAGGTCATATTAAAATGTTGGGCTTTTAATAATGATATTTACTACAATTCCGTAAAAATCATTACAAATAATCAGACATTAAAAGTATTACGAATCTTAAAGTCCACAGCAACAATTTTTTTAGTGCAATAACGTTTAAGTTTTTTATATGTAAATTTTCTGAAATACTAACTAAAGCTTAAGCTATTTTAAGGTCTTATTTTTAGGTATTACTAATGACAGGGGTAGTCTGATGCATCCGTTCAAATTCTATTGTAGTGGGCGCAAAGGTCTTACGATTTTAGTAGAATATCCACCTGGAATATGTTCTGATGAAATAAAATAACTTTTTACCGATATCCGCGCTTTTTTGCACTTAATGCATTTTTCATAAAGATATGACCCACTTGTAGTTATGAAATCAGAAAATTGTAGCACACACTCAAAGAAGTCTTTTGCATGCTGATTGGGTTGTACGTGGAAATAGTTCTCGTTAAAAATTGTATAGAAAATTTTTTCCAGAAATTCTTCATTTTTAGCTTAAATAACTGACTTTCTTTGTTCCACTTATTTCATTAACATTTCATCAAAATATAATTTAAAAAATAGTTTAAAAACCTGTTTTAGTATCCATTTTTGTCGTATTTTTAAGATTTTAGAGAACAGTACAAATATATTACAATTGATAGATGTGTAAAATATAAAAAATAAGTATAGAAATATTTAATTTAAAAACTAAATTTTATTTGTTAGTTGACACTTGAATATAGTTTTTTAGACGATAAGCCGCGATCGTCGTTACGGTTTTTATAAAGAAAATTAATTGAAAGTTCAAAATTTTTCACATATTTTTTTATCTTTTTTTTGTTATTTGCCATAACGATAAATTTTTGAAGTAAGAGATATATAAAATATTTTTCAATCTACACTTTGGTATATATCAAGTGTATAAGCTCCAAGTAACTTATAAGATTCATTTAGAACTACAAAGTAGTTAAGCTTTTCAACATTTGATTGTTTCTATAACAAAAACAATTTACTAAATATTTGAAAATTTTAAAATTAATTGGCTTTAATTCAGTGCTACAAAGTCAACACATGCATATGAATTTCAATTATTTCCTTTGAAAAATAAATAATTGATTTAAATCCTTAAAATTTTTTAATAGTTAATTTTACTAAATATTTCTAAATTTTCCATGTAGAAGATAATTGTCAAAGTAATTACGAATTTAATTTCATTATTCACTAACCTAAATATTGTTTAAATATTCAACTATCAGTATTTTTTGAAGAGCACATGAGCAAACATAAGCATGCAGATGGAAAATACTTCTTTGTATTTACTGCATCTGTGGCCGATTGCATTAACGTGTGTTTATGTGTATTGATTGTTAGCATACTGTAATCAAATAACATAAAATTAACATTTGTGGCTTATGTCGGCAATGACCGCCATGTATACAATAAGACCACAGTAAAACGCATACAAATGTACACACATTTTTACATGCATCCTTAGTATCATTATAATTGTAAAATGTTAATAAGTGTGTAATCAACACGATTATGCATAAAGATGTGTTATTTACGTATTTTAGAAAATAACAGGTTGGGAGAAAATGAAAGCTTACATATTCCAAGTGATTAATTATTTAAAATAAGTTAATTATTGTTAGAAAAATACATATTGGTTTTAGAATTATTTTTAAACAATGAAGGAACTTTACATAATGCACAATCATTTTTCAATTTTTTATAATTACTCTGATTTTAAATTCTATCAGAGTTGTTTTGCTTCTTGTAACCCAGCAAACTATTAAACGAACACTTCAAAAAAAGACTCTTAAAGAGCACTTTCTTACGATTAAAAATTTTAAGATTTGTATTATAGTGTTAAGTTGACTTGAGTGATATTGTTTGACATTTCTTACATTTTCTGTTTTTATATTTTTATATAAAATTAAAAAATTTCTAGTTATAATTTATATTTTTTAATTTAATTTGAAATATTCTTAAGCCTAAAATGCACTTAATCTATCACTAAGTATCTAGCAGATACATACGTTAGGGAAAAGACCATAAGATAATTTCAATATCAATCGTGCATTAAAATATTCTTTAATATCATCACTTTTATTTACTCTCTTTACCAATTTTAAAATAATATTCACAGAAAATACACACAACTGTTTATGTACAAGTGCATGTATGTACATATTCAAACCTTATTATTTGCAAAAATTATCATCGATCTCAGCAACGAATCGTATTTAATTGATTAAGTGTAAAATCTAGTTGTGTGTATGGGGTTGACGAGTATTGAAAAATTTTTACTTCTAAATATTTTGCTGGACCGTAATTATTAAAATAAAATTGCTTTGTTTCGTAACCGCTGTATTAGAAAAACATAACTATAAAATTTCATTTAAACGTGTAAATAGCAATACAGCAATTAAAAAATACAATGAATATTTCAATGCTTTTATTTGAATTTTATAATGACGCATAAGGCCCATATCACTAGCTATAATTTGTAGTCTGTTAACTGATTAGTTTCTTCTAAATTGTATTGTAATAATTGCGTATATAATCAAATAATATACACCCTTGAGCAAATGACTAAAAACAATGAAGTTTTTCTCCTTTAGTAGACCAGCTAGACTTTTACTACCATCAGAAAGAGCACTTTCTTGCGATTACAACAATATGAAAAACAAAAATTAAACAACAATATTTCAAAGCTTCTTTTTCAGAAAACCCCAAGATCTTATATCTTTTTTCGTTCATATGATTAGAAATTGCCTTAAGTTTCATTTGAACATTAATATTTTGAACATTAATAACTTAATAATAATTAAGTTCAGCGAGAACACTTAAAACGTTAAAATAGTGAATATTACCTCCCTTATGCAAGATAACTCCAAATATACGACTTTTTATTGATTAATAAATAAAATTATCCAAAGGAATATTATTATAGTTGTCCTTAATGGCTTGAAACGTTAAATCTTTATTGTTGAGCTCTTTGATAAATCTTAGGCAAAGAGCAATCAATCAAATATTTTCAGTTAAGTTTAGATCGACAGAATTTGATAGCCAATTAAGAACACAAATATTTTGGTTTAAGTTAAATAAATTTTTACATGAATCTGGCGTTATATATAGAATCAAGAGATTTTAAAGATTCTACGAAATCAATTCATAAATATCGTGCATTGTGCCGCTTTACGTTGTAGTATCTCAGACTATAATTTCACCCTGTTGCTGTGACGGCGATTAAAAAAAAATCGCTCCTATTTTATATTATCGTGCAAAAAACACTTTGAGCTATTTTAACCATATAAAATGAAATATTTTTGTGTTCATTTATATGTTCTCTGCATTGAATGTTTCAGGTTGTTTCATGTTAGCAAATTGAATTCGATTTTTATTATTTGTTTTTTTTTTTTCAGATACTCAAAGCTTACAATGACTCATTTCATTGCTCAGATACTTGCCTAAATATTGGTTTAGAAATTGAATTTTGAAGCCACAAGAGTTTAATCCAATATTCTTAATTTTTTTCTAATTAAGTAGAATTAAAACAGAATTCTTTATTTTTTTGCGACGTTATATTTCTAGCGTAATGGTCCAACACAAATATCTATGCGAACGAGAAATATCGAATCTGACTTTTTTAGCTTTATTTTTCAATAAGTGATAACAATGTTTACGTCAAATTTAAATGCAAATTTTGCAAAAAATTTAATAACTCCAAGTGCTTCTAATCATATGAACGGACACAATTTTATTTTCCTTTTCTTCAAACTTTGCATTAAACTTCAGTTTTATTGTTATTTTTTTTAAAGAGAAGTAGCACTTCAGGCAATAATGCCTATTTAGTTATTTTTGTAACCGTACTACATTCTTTAGGAAAAGGATAGATAACAGATAAGACAGGTGGTGAAAAGAGAAGGATAGATATAGCCATTTGATTAGTTATTTTACTTCGCCGGTGAATATGCTATTAAAAAGATGTTGCCTATTCAAAGCAGATTGTACATTATTCTGAAGTGAATCAAAGAACCATAAAACCTTTAAAATACAAATGTTCCAACACCGCGTTTTTAATTTCAAGTTTACATTTGTAAGAGCAGAAGTTTTAAAATGAAAAATAACTAAGGTTCGTAAAATTTATAGGAAAATTTTCTATTACTTTATACATTTCCTTTTTAATTTTTTATTGTATAATTCTTACAACAGCAAATACCTTAAAAAAAAAAACAGAAAATAATTATTTCATTAAGAAAAATTGAATTTTAGTTTCACTTTGTCGTAATTAGTTTTGCTGTACTTTTTGTGTAACTTTATGGCTGGCTTTAAAAAATTTCGGTATAAAATTTTTTTATTTGATTTAGTTATTCAACTAAAAATTCATTTATTTTAGTCGATACCTACCAAGTTAAAAGTAACATTTTTTAAATTTTGTAAAACATTTTCTATTTTCTATTCCAGCCGTGTTTACCTGAAGTAAATAATAAAGAGAAATTGGAATTAAAATTGAAGTATTCAAGCGGACTCCAAACTTCTTTCAATTATATTCGTAAAAGTTAATGTTATTTACCATCTTGACATCAGTTCTGAAAAATCTAATTTAAAATTCAAAAGCATTTTAAGACACAGACGAAGAAGTAAGAACGAATGAAAAAATTAAGGATGCAAGGAATGAATTTCCTCTGTATTTTTTTTTAAGTTTAAAAAAGTTTTATAAGACTTTTGACTTGACATTTACTGATCATTGAAAATGAGGTGCTAAAGAGTCTTAAGAATGACTTGTAATTTATTTGTCGTTTTAATATTTCTTATTATTATTATTATTATTTTCTTTTTCGTTTACTTAATAAAGCAAGACAAATAAGGGGGAAACTATGGTAGAACCAACTGAAAGTGTTTCACATAAAAAGACATTAATGTGAAATAACATGAAATTGCAGGAAATAACGACAAGTGAATAATTGGTTTTAACTGATCAGACAATAATAATATTTTTATTTATAAAGAGCAACTCAAAAGGTTAAATTTACAATAAAAAAAAATTATTCCAAAGACCAGTACTTAGCATGTAACTCTTGAAGAAGTGAACCCTAAACAGACGCCCAAATTACGTCCACTTGCTGGTCTTCAAGACACCAATTGCTGCAGCTTTATTAACATTTTCTTTACGTGGCCCCATAGGACTGGAAGCACAATTGACAGCACCATTTCTCGAAATCAACACGTAGCCAAATTTTGATTTCAATAATTCGATGATCTCTTCTGGATCAATGTTTTATATATATTCAAACAAAGTAAAAATGAATATGGTACTGAAAAGTCCTTTATCGGCCATTATATTTATTACCGAACCCCTAAAGCTAAAAGTAAAAATACAGCTGAAAGCAATTTTGCAATAAGAAACCTTATTTTTGGCAAATTTCTCTAGAAAGAATGGCGCAGGTCTCTTGGGGTAGTTTCTGAAAAACCTGGATTTTATACGGATGCTAGCCGACCAATGCCGAATCGCCATGTTGGTATAGTTGTTAAATTTGTGGTATTTAATATATCTTTGCATTTCTCCACAAAAATCACGAAATCTTCTACAAGTTTCGTGAGGTTATTCAAGCTTCTATCTATTCATAATGATTTTTTAGAGTGAACTGATAAATGAACCGTAAAAATGTCAGCGCACTATTACAATTCGCTTTAAAGTTAACCCTTTTTTATTCTATTGAGAGTAAAGTATACCCGATATAATGTTCTTTACAGAACACGATAGATTTATTTGTTTTAATCCCTGCATCATAAAATTTTTAAAGTAAAAGCATATTGGTATTCAAACATAAATACCTGATATTGCCTTTTTCCACTTTACACATCATATTACTTTTACGGTGTTAGTATAAACAAGAACTTTAAAAAATATATTATTAACTTTAATTTTTACTTTATATAAAAATTTTGTATCTTTTTTTCTCTTTTCCTTTTTTTAAATATATAAAAAAAAATTTGAACAAATCTAATTTAAAAGTTAACTTTACAAAAAAAAATTTCATTACATTTTCAAAGTGATCACAATATTACAATATTGAAGAGAAACTTTTACTTTTTCTTTTTCTTTGCGTTTTTTTTTTTTTTTTTTTTTTTGTTAAAAAAATAAATTTAATATATATAATTAGGGTAAAACAAAAACAAACAAAAAAAAAAAAATTCATTAAGTTAGAAACAAGTAAAAACTTTAGAAACAATATCCAAGAAAACATTGTCGTTACTCATCTGTAATTTGAAGTGCAAGGCAACAACTCCTGATAATTAAGTGCATATGTATAAGCAGAGGCATAAAGGTTAAATAAGACGAGCCATGCCATAACACCATATCCGCAACCATGGCCATAAATGTAATCATATTTACTGCCAGAGAATAGTGGCACATTTCTTTGCGTTGCCGTTTGTCAAAAAAACAGCAGCGTAAGGAAATTTTTAAGTTAAAACTAACCAATACAAACGAACAAGAAAATAACAACAATATAAAAAAAGTTAATTTCTTAGTCAACTGTGTATGGTTATGGTAAAAATTCAAATTTTTTTGATACCTTTGGTTGCGGTTATGGCTATGACAATATCACATGTAACTAATAATCAAATACGGTATTTCCCATAAGGTTTGAACAGCTGTTTTATTTGGTTATTTTCATGGCACATCTCACAACTTATATGTTGAATCAAAATAAAACTTCATTTTTTGCACACATACACCATATTTCGTAAGGCTGAACCGGTTATATCGATTAATATTTTCGGAAAGAGATAAAACCAGTTTTTATTTTCGACCTGCAAATTTTGAGGGAAAAGTAAACGAAATTTGTGAAATTGTAATCTATAAATAGAAAATATAATAAAAGTATTTCTCTATTTCAAAAGAAAACACAATTTTAAGATAAAACATTATGTTATTATAAAAAGTTGAGGTAAATAAACAAATAAATCCAAGATTTTACTCTTAAAAGAAATTGGAAACCCTAGAACTGTCTACCAGTTTTATTTCAGAAATAAAAATTCTTTTCATATTAAACACAACCATCAAATTGCGTTGATAAAATTTGTATCAACATGGCATTTATTTTGTTCAGGTCCTTATAAATGTGAGATAAGAGTAAAGTTTTTTTCTACAAACCTTTCGTCACTAAGTCCCTCTATATTATAAAGACTAAGTGGAAGTAAATCTATGGAGACGAACTAAGCACTATAAACTCCTACAAACATAAACAGACTAAACAATACAAATTATAACAGCAGACAGCAAAAGTACTGTTTACCTGCATAAAGATACAATGTTTTCTAATGTCCCTTTGCGTATCTGCCTGTATTTTTTTTTTTGACATCAATGTGTTCATAAAATATATTTGATCAAATCTCTCTTAATAAAAAAAGGTCAATAGATAGGAAGCTGTTTGTTTTTTTTAAGTGCATTTAAAAAAATCCCACTCCTACACACGCCAACCCAATAACAAGAATAGAATTTAAAAATAAATCAGATTTATGAAGTGTAAAATTTTTATAAAACTTATTGATACTTAAGAACCATAATTTATATTTAATTAATAATACTTATTTTTTGAAAATTTATAGCAATTGAGTATCAACCTTCTAAAATACATTTTTTTTTCATAACCATATAACAACCATATGAAAAAAATAAGTAATTTTAACAACTTAATTTGCATTTTATAACATAACATTCTCACCGTGACATCAGCACATTTTGAGAATGTAAAAGTGTGGTAAGATTACCTTTGAAATTCGCTAGCAGTCTTTTAATTGCTCTTGCAAAAATTTTGAATTTAGAGGTGGAAAAAACATTTTTGACATGTAAATGAGCTTGTACCACATTAATTTGCACACATCGTTTTTTTTTTTAATAATTTTTCAGCAGAGTTTGTTGAAAAGTTTGTCAGGATGAATAAAAATAAAAAAACTTTATAATATTTGCGCAACTTTGTAAGCCCATAATCTAGAGCACAATTTATGCTAGCAGTTCACTTGAAAGTACTGAATTAAGATGCTGTATTTGGAGGAAATTTTAATATATCAAATTTATAATTCTGCTTAAAGATAAAATAAAAAAGCATGTTCTCTAGAAAAATACTTGTAATTTTTCATTCGCTATAACATAATAGCCCAGTGCTGTGTGCTTTTGCACAGACGTACTGCTGAATATGTAATTATGGAATATTAAGGAATCTGAAGTTCTCGATGTTCTTGGCATGAAAATTAAATGCTGTGTTCATTGGAACAAGCACATTTTTTATGTTGCAAAAGAAGCATTCAAGTGTCTAGGTTTTCTGAAACGGTGTAAGAAATACTTCACTCCATCTGATCTTCTTACTATCTACGTCACCTTTATCAGACCGAAAATGGAACACAACTCTCATGTATGGGTCGGTGCTTCAAAGTCTATTTTGAAGTTACTTGACCGTGTACAGGAGAGAGCGAAAAAGCTCATCGGTGACAGTAGGGTATCCAGCTCTATTGACTTCCTGTAGCATCGACGCAATGGGGGGTGTGTTTCACCGTTTTATCGAATGTGTTCTTATGAAATCAGGGAGCTCGACCCTGAAAACCGTAATTTCATACGCGCAACGCACTCTGCATGAAGAGCGCATTCCTTTGTGGTCGATTGGCCAGTGAATCGCACAACGCATTAAAGAAAAAATTAGTTTTTTAGCCGAACAGTTCGTATGTGGAATAAACTCCCTGCAGAGATCTTTCCTGCCACTTTCAATGTGCAAAGATTCAAGTCTAATGTCCATAAGCACTACTCCCTCTATCCCCTTTCCCACCACCTGATTTCCTAGTTCTTGCACAATGCATTGCATAAATAGGGGTCATCCCCTGAGTGCTGGTTCTAATTAAAAGAAAATAGCCTAGTGATAATATAGTTTTTCCGCAAACAAATCTTTTGTACGCTAATTTAGACCCATTCTTAGTCTGGTAAAAGTCTAATCAAAATCCACGGGAAGAATATTATTTACTCTAGCCATGATTTATTTATAGTCAAGAAATAGACTAGCCTTAGTATCAGTCGCAGTTAGCCATAATGATATTGGAGTTTCATCATAACGAGTGTTATTTCAAGATCTTTATAACATATTACTGCATTTACTTTTTGAAGCGCATAAGAAACCGCTACCAAATTATTCAAATTAATTCATATTATTTGAGAACCAGTCAACAATATAATTTATCAAAAACTGCGTCCTGCAATAAGACTTCTTAATAGGCTTAACGAGGTTGCGAGTGAAACCAATCCGCAACATACACAACATGGATTATTTTCCCTAGACAAAAGCACCAATTGTTATGTTTGCAATCTGTTAGAATCTTTAGATCCGTGAAACCGAGCTCACATTTACCGTACCATGTCAATAAGTATGTGGACGGCATTGATTCAGTTAATTTATGGTTTCAATACAATGGCCTACATATCAAATAACGAGCGCAACCATCGAATTATTAACAACCAAATTTAAAGTTAAGTTAACTTTGAGAAATGAGCTTATCCGTTGGCCTCCAAAAAGATTCGATTTGATACTTTTCATTTATTTGCCAGCAATTCTCGACAAAACTGGTAAAATATTGATCGTCCAGAATGTGCTACATTAAGACCACGAGTGGCAGCCATAAGCCCAAAAATGTCTTCAGATCCTTATGTAAATAAAAAGTACTTAAAAATGTTTGTAGCCGTTTTCCAAAGAAAATAGGAAAAATTTAACACCAGTGGAATGTTTTGCAGCATTTTCCTGATCGCTACATCTGTCATAAGTTAATGGTTTCAAAATAATTCTTAATTAAAAAATAAAAATCTTATTTATTTAAAAATAATTTTAACTTTGTTATTTTTTACGATTTTAAATTCAATCAGGCTAAAACTCTATAATTTTATTACTGTTGGTCAGCATGTATTTATAGTAAATTCAACAGTCTAGAGGTGATATCGTGAGTCTATCTGTAGCAAATTCTCAGTCCTATCGTAATTTATTTGTGATTTAGTTCTAATCTTATTCAAAGTCATCCCAGTTTTAGGTACGACTAGACCACATTTTTACTTAACCCTGACTGGCTAACGGACAAAAACTAAAATGTGATTGAGTTATAGTTAAGTCTTAGATTTAGATATCGTCTCGTTATTATAGTACTTTAGAAACAAACAATGAATTTTATAACAATATAACTCGCCGGTAAAAATTTAACTGCAAAAAATGAAAGCCCAAATGTTTTTATCACAGTCTAACCACAAACACACAGACTTGTTATGGTAGGAGATAATGTTTAAAATATGTAACTTTAAAATTATTTAGGAATTTTGTTTCAACCTTAACTTGTTTTATATTTCGATTGTCTGTACCCAGTAAAGTTTAATTCATGTATAAAGATCGGCTACAATGCATCCGTCTTAATCACGGTTCAAACATTTTTTTAACGTGTTAATCAATTACAAGCTCTTTTTCCCTTTTTTAAGAAAAAAATCCGTCCTAAAGCGGAAAATTACATTAAGTGCCCTCAAAATTTTAATTATAAAATGACAAGTCCTCAATCCAGCCCTGTTAAAATCATTATAACTTTTCTGGTTAAAAGTAGCATAAATTAGGTTAATCAGGAAAATTTTTAGCACAAAATTATATCTACATTTACACACATGCTCATATACACACACGTTTACAGCATAATAATCTTGCTCATTACAAGGATACTTATTGCTACCGCAGTGTAGTGAAAATTTCATATAATCTGATTTTTTATTATACGTTTTTAACGTTCGTTGTGCTGTGCCTTTATCAAACAAGCAGCGATAAGTGCTAAATAACATTTAATGTTAAACATTGTTTTTTATTTATTTATTTTTTTTTTAATAAAAAAGCCACTTTGTAATAATTCCACGGGCTATGTGGGCAAATTAAAAAGAGATTTTAAATAATTTTATATGTTGCCTTGGGGACTAACTATTTGCGATGCCAAAATTTGGCCTGAAGTATGTGAAACAAAATTTACAACTTGACATTTACACTGACACGTGAAAATTTTTTTGTATTCTTAAAAATCATTTTTACTTCAAATTTGTTTACAGAATATAAAATTTTTTTCTTTGCTTTTCTAAACATAATAAACAACTTATAAGGCAATAAAGCTTTCGTAAGAACTTGAAGAAGCCGCAGATTTTACTGTATAATAAGAAATCGAAACACCTAACTTTTTCAAGCAAATCTTTATATGTTTCATTGAGCATGCTAAAAAGAATATCATTGCAGTATGGTACCATGAACCATATTTAGTTTTAATATAACTAAAGTTGTTTTTAATAATGCTTTGTTCATCGTTATTATTAAACTCGTGACATTTTTACATAAAGTGCATTGTTTAAGACGCTATATCAGCAAAAAGAGAAAACTAAAGGGTGTTCCGAAGGTAACATGGCTATTTTTTTAACTGTGGTAGGCAGACTCCAAATTCTCAAATATGTGAAACTATGCTGGAAGTATTAAAAATAAACTTTAAAAGCTAAATGATGTCATAAGAGTTATTTGGTTTTTAACAACATAACCTTACTTTGAACAGCAATAGGTAGACTACTTAATTTTAAGTACTTTTTTGTTCGTTATAGCAGCAAGAATATGAAACTAAACCCTAAATATAAAGAGTGTTCTAATAGAGGTGTGATTTTAAAGCCTTGAATTACTACAGCATATTTTTAAATATGTACGCCTTAAAAATAAGTGTGTGTGTGTGTGTAATTTCGACTGTAACATAAAGCGACCTGAAGTTAGCACCGACTTTGTATTACTATATTCTTGGTAAAAATACAATTGAAATAAAATGTTAAAAGGTGTCCCCAATGTATGTTACGGAAACCTTTGTAAAAATATGCAAGGCTCGATTGGCTGATTTATTGAACTTCAAACGAAAACAACTGATTTTCAACCCAGCTTCCCGACTAGTGTTTTGGTACTTTTACAATATATGACACAACAAATATTAAGTATATGCAAAAAATAAAATGAGAAATAACTGACGAATTAATTAAAATCGTAACGCAATTTTAGGCTAACGTCATTTAAAAGTTGATAGAAAGAAAAAAAAAAGCAACACAATTATAAGAAAAAAAAGATTTTAAATTTAGTTTTTCTTTAAAAAGTGAACATGTAAATAATCCCATTTGAAAATAGTTAAAAATTACATACAGCGAAGGCGCAATGCAAAAAATAAATTCTGAAGTGTCGGAAACAGATCCCACTCTATTCTCTACAGGTGTACACACAAATGATTATTATAAATCAAAACTGACCTATAGTGATTCTATAGTGATTCTATAGTGATCTGCAAACACACAGAATTGTCTTATAAGAAATTTATATGCTCCAATGTAAATTAATACCAAAGACAAATCTGCAAGAGTAGTTGTTTCTTAAACTACAACTAATCAATCTTTTTGAAACTTTTTCATATGCAGTGAAAATGCAGCAGAAAGTTTGTAAAAAACTACAAATATTTCGAAATTAGTTGTGGCTAAACATTCTGCTTTTTATTCCAGTCCATTCAACTATTTTGGCCTTCACTGTTAAACAAAACCTCTAAAATAAAAATAACATACATTTATATTTTGTTCTTATTTTAATATTTTCTCTAATATAAGTATATTATCAAACTAGAAAAAAAAGTATTAAACAGAGACGAAAGAGAATATATATCACGTAGTTTTTTAATGAGTTCATATACGTGTTACCTATTTAACACGTTTACTACTTTGGGATAGTTTTAAAGCATTCCGTACGCTATGATATGTCAACATAAAAACGAAGTCACACTAAAGCTCTCATAATTAACATTTAAAAATTAAAAAAAGTAAAAAAAAAAAAATAAAAATAGTTTACAAAAAAAATTTAGTTTTGCTACGGTTTCCAATTTTCGTGAAAAGTCTACTGAACAAAAAATTTTAGCAACGACATACAAATCATATGATTACGAAAATTTGTCCACTAGATTAAAATTTATTTAATCTTTTTTCTTAAACTTTGCTTTTAAAAAATTATTAAACGAGTTGAATTTTTATTAAGTTGCTTTCTAAGTGCAACTTTTTAATTAAGTGTTACAATGACGAAAAATTATTTGGTAGTAAAAAGCAATTTTCTGCTTAGATAAAAATATCCCTTATGCCTGTTTTTACTTTAAATTTCACATATAGGAAAATTAAAACATAAAATTTTTTTTTTTGCTTCGACCATTTAGTTAGGCTTGAAGAGGATTTGCAAAAGTAATTCAATAATACAAGCGCTCTTCTATTCAAGTTACAAAAAAAGTTATATGTCCCATTTTCTGGAAAAAGCTTTGGAGTGTGTGGATTTCGTAGCACCAAATTAATTTTGATTCCATATTCATAAATTTGCCGTGTTCTTAGGAGTAAAATTATATAAATGGGAATAATGCTTATGAAGGATGTATCTCATAAGCATTATTCGCATTTATATACTTTTAGTCATAAGATCATGGCAAATTTATGAATATTGGATCAAAATTAATTTGGTGCTACGAAATCCGCACACTCCAAAGCTTTTCGTTGTTCTCTTTATTAATCGTCACTTATATTTGTTCCTGCTTTCTGTTAATGTACGAATGTATTTTTATTGCTGATAGAGGATGTAGCGATCAAGAATATGCCGCATTAAACTCTGCTTATTTTTCTTGGTTACTTAAAAAATTAATACAAATTTATTAAATAAATTTTTAAATTAAAAATACGTAAACATGCTGCAGTGGATTAAGTATACACGGTGAATAACTCCACCCATGGATGTTGCCGAGTACATTATATTATTTATTAATAATAAAATGTTTTACAACATACATAAAAACATATGTTTACATCATTGGCAAATGCTACTCCGTCGTTGTACTTTTAAATTTTCACACATACTTATTTACTTAAGAAAAACTGAATTCACATGCAAGGAAACATACGGTTATAATTTGAATTGTATCACAAATAAGTGGATTAGGTTGTAAACAATTTTATGAATAATACACACATAAAAATCTTCAGGTTCACAAAATTAAAGAAAAAATAAGAAAGTGAATAAAAATATATTTTATATACGAAGGCAGTACAAGTGTGATAATTTTTTATATTTCAAATGAATACTCGTATATAAAAATGTTACAATTTTTTATAAAGCACACGAATTAAATACAACGGTAATATAAACAAACTTTATTCAGGGCTTAATTCAATGTAGATTTAAACTCTTTTGTAATAGAGGACTATTTATTTTTGTAAATTGTTCAAAGTATATTATTTTTAGTTAAACGCTTTTTAAGTTTTTCGGCTTTTGGAATGACTAATGCAGTTATTTATTTAGACGCTTTTTTCAGAAAAAAGTCCTTTCACGTATAAATAGTGTAATAAATTTTCTGATTTTAAATTAATTTAATTGAATCAATTGTATTATTAATCAAAAACTTAATATTAATTAAATATTTATTAAAATTAAATAAATATCACATTAAAAAAGAAATATAACGATTTTTACCTAATTGTTTAATTTAATTAATTAAATATTTAGTTAAATCTTAATCCGAAAGCATATAAAACCTTTTTTGTAGGTACAAACTAATTTTTCTGTGTTCTTCAATAGCTTTCGTATACCCTTCACCACAAGTGGAAAAGGTTATACCTCAGTTTGTCGTTCCGTTAGTAATTTAAAAAACATTCATAAGGTGTAAACAAATATCCGTCTATGTTCGTATTAAAAAGAACTATGCCAAGGCGACCCTAGGAAAAACTTACAATTTTCGGAAAAAAAACTTTTTTTAAAAGAAGATTTTTGGTAGGAAAGAATTTCTTATACCGATTTTATTTTAACTATTCAATCAGAAGTCTGCACTATGGTACATGTGGTTATACTTATTTTTTGCAAAGTACATAAGATTCGTTACATCTGCATATCTTTTTTAATGATAAAGGAGTACAAAAAACGTTTCGAGGTACCTATCTGTCTATACAATGAAAGAGGTTCTTCAAATGAAATGAAATGATTAGGCAGATTTAAATGTCTTGATTTCTTCAAGTATAAATATTTCATGATATTCTTTTGAAACATATATTATTTAAAACTAACAAATGAAATCTATTACTGAGAGCAAACTAAATCCATTTTGCCATGTCGCTACTGCTCCTACAGCTTATCAGCGGTTTATGACCAAGGTTTGTATAAAAAATGCAAGTCCTATTACTAAAGCCAAATGGATTAAATGAGAACTAAATTGAATAAACAAAGTGAAAAGATAATAAAACCTTAAAAATTCTTAATGCATGAGCACGTTAAACATTGAGTAACTATTTTTATTTTTTTTCTTCATTTTCATATGTGTTGCCATTAAGGACCCTTTCTATGTATTTGAAAGATTTAATAGAAAAATTAAAATTTAAAATAATTTTAAAATTAATCTACGTACAATTCTATGCAGAAAAATGAAAGAAAAATAAAAATAGTTACTAGTAGTTGCTGTATTTTAAGGAATTTATAAAATTTAAATTATTAGCCATGTCACAGGTTTTGTACGAAATTGATTTGAATTCGTATTTCCAAATCGTAACGTTTTACTTTTGCTTCTTCAGCTCTCGTACGTTTTTATGAAAACGGTAAAAAAGGAAATCGTATTATTTATGTTAAAAATATGGTTACATTGAAATCAAAACAGCTGGTTCAGCAACCGGCGCCCACAATATCGGTCCGGCTCCAGACAAATTAAAAGAAAGTAAGTAAACAAACAAACTAAAATCAAAAAATTAATAAAAAATTAAACAAAAAAACAGTATGCCTGGTGTTTCAATTGTTGCTGTGATGGAAGAAGACAGAAAGATGCATTTAGCAATCAAATTAAATCGCAGAAGTTTGAGGGATGCGTCAGATCCTTTGTCCTATCCAAGTGGAGTGTAAGTAAATGTATCGTTTTCACTTCTCACTTTTTTCTTTGAAACATATGGCAGGATGTTATCAGAAACCCGGGTGGCAATGAAACATCAATTACGTTTTCAGTTTGTGACCAATGTTTTTTACGATTTACAAAAATATTAAAATTTTCATACTAGAAGTATTTAAATAAATTTTTTTTAAACGAAATTAATATAGACAATATTTATAACTAATTTTCAGTACAGTTTTCCACATTTTTCGTCTTTAAGTTGTTAAAAATATCAATTTCACTTTAGATTTCAAGACCGTTTTCAAAATAAATTTTTTGATCGTTTTACATTTTCTAGAGAAGCAAAATACGTTTTAGTTTTCTAAATCGTACAAAATTTCACTCTGTGACATGGCTGTATATTGCCTTTTACATACGTTTTTCTGGCAGCATTACATTACGTATTCTAGTTTAAAATAATGAACATTTCCAGAAAATGCGTTTTAAATTAAGATACGCTTCAAACATCATTTGCTTAACCAACCAAGTTATGTAAAAAGCACATAAGAAAGATATCATTACCAATTACTATTAACTGGTGTAGTGGGTGATAAACTATCAAGTGTTTAAATTTATTTCTTTTTGTGTGAGAGCATTTTCATTCAAATTCTTTTACTGTTTTTATGTAAAAATACTCTCACGCTCGCAAATTGGATTTAAGCATTAAAGAATTTGTCAACCATTAAAGAACAAAGTTTTACAAAGTTTTATTTATATTCACATGCATTTATTTTGGTTTTATCTATATTCAGCTCGCAATGAAAAGTTTTTTTTTCATATTTTATTTTCACAGTGTGCTGGATTACGATTACGGGGTGCCTTGTAATTAATCTTGTAACTAACTTAATAATAACTTTAATTTGGTTTTTAAATATATTTTAAAAATATAACCAAAGAAATGAATTTAAGATTGTCTTAATAATAACATTTGTTTTGAATTAAAATTTACTTTTTTAGTTATGTTCATTTTTAAATTTAATTTTTATAAAAAAATATTTTTCAAATGCATGCGGATGTATTCCAAAGAAACCAACAAAAATTAGATGCTGGCAAAATGTAATTCCGCATTTTCCGGACATCAAATCCTTCATCAGCATTTTCGCATCCATCCTTAAGTTGTGTATATTGTAAATATAATCCATTTAACCAACAAATCAATATTAATTTGGTTGAAACGAAATTCACACACAACCGAAAGCATTTCTTTTTTGTTTTCTCTACAAGACGTCCTGTACATTTGTTTTTGCTTTTTTGTACCACAACCGTTGGTATGGCCACGAATAATAATAATTAATTATTAATTAATAATTTTCAGTTTTGTCTAAGGTTTGTTACTAATTGTTAGAAATTTTAAAAACAAAACTAGATGAAGCATTCCAGAAAATATATTACAATCTTCTATCCCTCTTAAAAATAGGGTTTCTTCCCATTAAAATCAAAAATGAAGAAAACACATGCCTAACTAAGAATTCTTTATGTGTTTGTATATTCATGTAGCACAACCAATTATTATTTAAATGCTAAATTTAAAATGAAAGGATTTTACTACTATTTTTGTTTTTTCTTTTCTATGCATTTATGATCCCATACTTTAATTTACTTTACAAACAGTCGTTAAATATAAAAATTTTATACTTTTTATATCTTCTCGTTTTCGAGCCTGTGTAGTGTCAGTCAATGACAGAGATGGTACACTGCAACTCCATATTTTTAATGCCTTTGGCGATATGGACCATAAGTTGCATGTGTGTTTTTGTATTTTTTTATTTTCTTTATCATTTGTGGCCTGGTTTTTTACACGTGTTATGTAACTTTAAACATATTGACATTTAGGGCCATATTATATGAAATGGAGTTGGAATTTTTTTAAAAATTTTAAGATTTAATTTTCATCCTTAAACAGAAGTAATATGTGATGGCAAGTATGGAAACAATGTAAGGTTTTACTTTCTTATGTGCAAGAGTTTTTTAATTTTTGAAACATCTTTTCTAAATTTTATTATTTTATTTTTACTTTTTTGCAATTTAGCTTCAGATATATTGCAAAACCCATTTAAAGTTATAACGAGCCTCCAGTGTGCATATGATAAGAAGAAATTTGTAGTAAATTGTAAAATTTTGGATTAAAGTAAATTAAAATATAAAATATGGACAAAGGATGTGCTTAAATCTTGGCATTAAATGACATCTAAGAATAATCAAAAATTTACCGAATTATCTTTTTAAAGTAACGTAACTAAAGTGATTTGTTTTAGGATGTAATAAGGTCTACTATTTTAAACTTTTAATATGTGTCGAGAGTTTCTAAAAAAAAGAATGACGAAAACAGAATTGTTCACAAAATGAATGGAAAACAAGTAAGAGTGCTATATTCGATCCAATCTTATATACCTACCACCATATATGTTAACCCAGACGTAGATAAAAATCTGCATAAATTCTTGGGGTCATTGTCCCAGTTTAGTAAATGAAGAAGTCACTGTATCAGATCCTAGTATAATTCAATGGTGAATAAGCATAAAGTGATGAAAAGCTCACTAATTTTTCTTGTCTTTTTCAAAAATTTTTTAACATAAACACAACCACCTGCAGAAATACAAACGAAAGTGAAAAAATTACGGAAAAATTAGAGGCAGGCATTGTATTATGCGCGCTAACTCCCAAGGACATGGACTGATTTTGTTTTTAAATATTTTTAAAACTATGTCTGATCACGGACGGAAATCGCTTAATTAACCTCGCTTTGCATAAGAACCCAGAATATACATATTTTATAAGCATCAAGTTAAATCAATTGCGGGACACCCTTTAGTTTCCAAATACAAGTTTTATACTTGTTTTTTATGGTGGACTTAGTAATACAGGCTCCTTATAAGTTTCAACCGTTTGTTTACAAAAAATAAAAAATAATAATAGAATTAAATGAACCATTGGGGCAGCTTTATATTTTATAATTTTAGATATGTGCACTAGTTATTACAACTGTCATGGTAATATATATTCTGTGCAATTTTCGAGCGTTTGCCTAATTTACGTTACCTATGGGGTCACCCTTTTATTTTTAGTTTATTTTTGTTTTATTTCTTGCTATTGGGAGCTATCGTTGTATGCAGTTTTTTAAATTTCAAAGTGGCCATAATATACGTAAAAGGCTTGAATGTTGTATGGGGACACCCTTTAGATATTAAATTTATGAAGTGTTTTAAAACGGGAGCAATTTAATGGCATACCCTTTCACAAAAACCCAAAATTGGTTCAAAAAGAGAAAGGACAAAAGAAAACAAAATTTAGACGAAATGATAATCTCCTCCTCTTTTTTGTCGGTTAAAATATTTGTATATATTCAAAAAATAGTATTAAAAGTTACAAGGCGTGTATTTTAATAATAAAATCTCTAATCTTTTCATTACTTTACACAAATTGAATACAACTCAAAATGAATAAATTACGTTTAAATGGCAAACAAAGCAATAAATGACATTCGTTACACTTTACATTTTAAAAACAACCTGTAACTAGTAAATTTAACATTTGAAATAAAATTATTTAATTAATACTATTGCAACAAAACATTTGTGAAGAAATTAGTTTGTTTAACCTTAGCGCTGGTAAAATAAAAAATAAACATTAAATGAAAATGGAAATGTTAGAAACACTTCGTTGGCGAGTATCATGCAATGAAATGAAAACAATAAAAACTTATTTTCATTAAAACATTTTATTACTGGGGTAATAAAAATGGAAAGATTTTTTAGTTTTAGGTTCTATCCGAACGTTCTTTAAATGTTTTAAAGGATTTTTAAAGCAAACTCTCTATAAATGTTTTTACAAAAAAAAATTATTATTATTAGTTTTATGTGATACAGCAAAAAAAGGAAAAAAATTTAATGGATTTATTTGTTATTTAAAATGACAATTTCGTACAAAACATCGGGATTCGTAAGTGTCAAAATTAAAATCCTCCATTAAATAATAACTGAAAACTTTCAGTTCCTCAGATAGAAAAATGCTAAAAGAATATTCTTTCCACAAATATTGAAGAATTATTTACATATTTCCTAATTAAACTGCTTTTAAAAAAAGCAGAATCGTGTCTATAATACTGTGAAATATCTATTATTTGCTATTTTAATTTAAGTAATCGGGTACTTTAGGGATTTAAAGTTATATACTGCATTATTGAAAGCGATTAACCCATTTTCTGCAGTATGTTATGATGATTATTTTACTCTCGATTATTTATAGGAAATCTTTACAAAGCAAATAGTTTGCTTTTTCCTTTAAGTCATATTCGGAAGGTGTAACCTGAGATAGATGAGTTCTTAAGGCTGCATTTGAGGTACGTTCTTATCAAACTAATATGGTTGATTAAAAGAATTTCTTCTGGCATTTCACCATAAAGTTTTTAATTAATAAATTTTGTTTGCAGTAACTTCTTACAGAAACTTCAATACATTTTGTAAGTATTTTTCTGCTGACGTTATTATTATTTACAAATGATAAAAATCTTATGCCAGAAACACAACTTGGACGAACGGTGAATTTTTGATTATGAATATTTTTCGCCATACAATAATCAACTAATTTTGTAACAAAGATAACGTCCGTAAAAATTTGTAAATAATTTTTATCACTTAAAAAATTATAAATTAAAATAAACTTGTTGTTTTATTAATTTTTCGACCTTTTTTTCTATATATTACTAAAATTTTTTATAAATTCGTGTATATGAATTATACTTGGGCTTTCAAGGTCACTTATTTCCTTCCTTTCAAGTAAATAATAGATTATTTATTTCATATTGATCCGACGTTTCGTTGGTATTTTCCAACTTCCTCAGGGATAATTTATTAAGAATCTTTTTTGTTTTTTAAAGTTAATTTAGTGTGCAGTGGACAAGACACAGAACACACACTTGACAAATTGTATAATAAAAACTATGGAATAAAATATCACAGGCAATTTTTGTTTACATCACAATATCTTCTATTATACTAAAAAAATTATATTTTTTTAATAAACTTAACCTACTACCACAACTGGGACGAACGACGAATTTAACCACGCAAATAATCGTGTGAAAAAGTAATGTATTTTTGTTTATATAAATGCACACAAAATAATGAAGGCAATCAAATTTTGTCATATGCGGTGAACTTTGCAATAGATTTATTTCTACTTCTTACGCCGCGGCGAACAATGAACACTTTGATTGTCCAAAAAGTTCAAATGTCAAATGGCTTAAAAGCAAAATATTTAGGAAATATCGTCGAAAGAGAATGATTTAATGCCAGCATAGAACTGCATGTCACTTAGTCAATTTTAATCTACTCCATATGTTACCTTATCTTTACTGTTTTATTTTTGATCGTATAGATAGAAATTTTATACAACTTTGAACAATTTAATATTTGTGAACAATCAATGTGTAATATACAATAGGGCAGATAAATATTTTATTAGAAAGATTTCAACAACCTTTGCACAAAAAATAGATAAATAAAAAATTATTTATGGATTTTACCTTGATGTAAAAATTTATTAATCCAAAAATCTTCTACTATTTTACAATCCTGTCAATGTGCCAAATATTATTTATTTTTTCCATTGGTTTGTTGCCACTTTGCCAATGACACAAAAGCCAGCACATAAAACAATTTAATTTATAAAATGTCAAACAGCAGGGATGAACTTTACAAAAATAAAGCAGAAAAACGAAAAATATGTAACAGGTATGAGGTGAAACAGAATGTAAGAAAAATCAAATTTAAATTACCTAAGTACTACTAAATTTTGCTGCAGAATATTTGTTACAGTTTACAAAAATAAATTTAAAAAGAGACCATAAGCAATAGCAAGTCACAAACAAACAAACAAACATTTTTATGAAATAAAAAATTCTTTACGAATAGTTTTTATTTAAATTTTTTTATGTTAATCTACGTTATATTTAACTCATTCAAACACAATAAACGAATTTTTAAATAAAAGTTATATTTAACAAATAATTGGATTTTTATAGCAAAACCTCTTTGGTGACCATATAAAAAACAGCAATTAAAAACACACCAATAAAAGCAATATTCAAATGCTTATTTTTGCACTTATTTAAAAAAAGTATATCAATTATTTAAGTAAAACAACTATATTTACCAAAATACTTCGAAAGTAAAGCCTTTACGATTTATCGTCAATCGCTAGCGTAAGAAATAGAAATAAATCTATTGGAGAATTCGCAGCGTATAGCAAAATTCCACTGAAGTCATTGTTGTGTGCACATTATTTATGTTTTTTTTTTTTTTAATTAATAATTCATCCAGGTATGATTGTGATTTTGTGCATTTTCAATTCGCGACCAATTTAATCGTTCGTCCTGGGTGTTTTTTTTATAACTTCCTTATTTTTTTTTTTTTAATTTCTAAATATTTGTTAGGTGATAAAAACTTTCTGCTAATTTTTGCGTACGTTACCTTAGTAGCAAAGCTAGTTAGTTAAATAGATAATGTTCAAAATGTTCACTAGCTAAGGTTTCCAGATGTGAGGAATGCCGATGTTAGATGTTTCGATCTACAATCTAGAAATGTCGAATTGCTTCTGGTTTCTTTGTAAATAATTTTACTCCCTACCTTTGGTTGTATACATTGTAAACATTAAATATTTTATTAACTGATTTTGTAAATAAGAATACGAGGAGTATCCATATTAATATTAATTTAGTTGGACGAAGTGGGCACGCTGGTGTCACATTTTTCTTGCTTTCTTTGCATATACTTCTTAAATAATTTTTTTTTCTAAAAAAAATAGGTATTTAGAAATAATAAAATAAACTTAAGCCCAAAATAAATTTTAATTAAATTAACTCTCATAATAAAAATTTGTAGAAATTAAAATGTTTAGCAAAATTAATTAATTAATTTATTTAAATACCAAACAATTCAACTAATAACTTGAATAATATTATGTTACGTAATCATATGCCTGTAAATAATTTTTTTAAAATAAATAAAAATCAAAAACTATAAAAAAATTTTAACTTGCATTAACATTTTACAGTCACTCTCGACTCGTTTGTTTAACTTGTTGCGATTACCTTACAGGGAGTCTCTACCGATGAATTTATATCTTGGTTAAAGTCAAATTTATATCTTGATGAAAATTCATCCTGTGTAGACTTTATTTATTAGTATTATACTATTATAACATCGTTATGATATAATTATCAGAGCTCATAGACTAATAAATTCATCATGATATAAAAAGTTATTTTAAGCGTAATTTTATTTTTGACGTATATTTTTTTTAATAAAATTTTAAATTATTTTAGCTTAAGCATTTTATATTATAATATTATTATGAAAAACAACCGAAAAAACTGAAAAAATAACATTTAGACAGAATTATTTGGACATATTGCCTTCACAATGACCAATAAAGAATTATTCATCATAATATTAAATCATCAACGTCTACCTCTTTGAACTGATATTAATATAAATTTGACAATTGTTCTGCCGGCGTTTTATAGGCATTATGAGGAAACTTTGTCTCGTGTGGACATAGTGTTATTATCACAAACAAATGGTAAATAATTTTTGCAACCGATAAAATTTGATTGGCGATAAAATCAGTTCTCACAATGACTAAATTTTCCCTGCACAAATGTTAAGAGAAAAAAAAAACAATCGTTAAATAAACAAACTAAACTAAAACTTTAAATGCTTTTTTTGTTGTTGTTATGAATATGGACATACCTAACTGTATGTATGATGTCACGGTGTATTTAATTTATTTTTACTGACTTCATAAGTGTCTGAAAAGAAGCATCTTCTCGCAATGTGTTACATTTATAATGTCCTTGTTTGCTATGTTTGTATGTATGTATGTTTCTCTCCTTTTAAGTTGAAGACAATTACTTTATTATTGCTTTTGAATTTTCAATTTCTATATTTGCGGGCAATAAGTTTGGTAAATTTTACATATTTAAAATATCCACCCCAAAAACCACACAAATATCAATATATAATCAAACAAAGGCACTAACTAATACACACACGCATACAAAGGCTGCGACAAAAGACCTACCAATATTAAGGATTTCGCAGCCAGTCGTAATATTTGAGGTATCTTAATTTTCTTTTAAAAGACTTTTTTTTAAGAGCAGGAAAAGAAAACTACAAAAAGCAAACTTTTCGTTTATAAAATGGCAATCATATTTAACTATAATAGACCTTTCCCCTGACATATCTGTTTTGTAAAATAAATATAAAATTGACAATCTTGCTTACATTGTTAAAATTTAAAATTGCCTCCACCAACTAACAAATGGTTTATATTTCCTAGAAAAAGTTTATAAATTTTACCTTTTTTACCTTTCGAAAGTGAAATTGATAATAAACTTCAACCTTAATGTTCATAAGGAAAAAGTGGCTAGGAAAGGAAACGGCTTCAAGGAAATTATATTTACAGAAATAGAAACAGTAAGACACGAACATTTCCTGTCTAAGGAAATCTATAAAATTTAAATTATGTCATAAAATAGTGATGAAGTTTTATTTATAAAACTACACCTCATTTTTATACTGCAAATTGACTTAGTGAATAAAAAAAGGAAATTAAATAAACTTGAGTGCTGGTTGTTGCTGTTGTAAACAACACTGTGGTTTTCACTTTTGCTTTCATTATTGTAACCGAAACCGAAAAACACTTCCGTTTAGGGTTAAAGTTGTATTTTATTTATCACTTAGAAGGATAAATGAACATATTATATTATTGTGATGTAAAATTGGTTGCTTATTTTGTTTAATATGACATCAATTGACTTTTTCTTTAGAATAATGATTAATCTGAAAAATATTTTTATTTATATAAAATTAAGTTGCCATTTGTTAGTGACTAATGTTCTCGATTTACGCATAGATTTTTTTTCTCTAAACTTTTCGTAAACAGAAATATAAAAAGAAAGGTCTTAATGTCCATAAGGCCTTTGGATGTAGATTGATTCATAACTTGTAAGCATTTAGGTGAATACACCTGTGTTTGTGTTTCATTTCTCGGATAACTACAGCAGTTGGCCGATCTTTCTGAAACTTTCACACTTCGTTACTTACTATCTGGAGAGTAGAAAAGGTTGTATATTTTGAGTTCCCGGGACGCTTTCCGTACAAAGTAAATAGAAATCAACATGTAACTTTGTAACTTTAACAGGTTCAGACTTGCATACTCGGCGTTTTACAACTCATAAAAATTAAATGAATGTAATTATGTACTTTAGAATACTACAGAACCGGAAATTTTATTATTTTGTTCCAACAACTGCTTACATGTTGTGGGTAATCATGAGTCACGCCTAAATTCTTGTCCTAATAGAAAGACATTTTTTTCCCAAATTATTTTATGAGACTAGCGATACTCACACTAAATTCTGCCTCCCTTAAATGTTTGATTTACAAGTAAAAACTTGACACATTACATAAAAGTTTTTGCAGTTATTGCTTGTATTTTTTCATTTTACCACATCTTTTGCCTTGCTTCAATTTTCCTCTTGAAAATATGGTTATTGATACTTAATTAAATTTTTCCAGTTGTATGACTTTTGAAGTTTAGAAAAATTTTTCTTTATTAGAAAACTTTTGTGACAAAATTATTATTGGTTGAAAATTTTGTGCAGGTTAAAGTTTTGCGACATGTTTTTATAGCTGAGTGAGTTTTGTATAGCACATGTCATTATTCAATTATTCAATTTGTTGCTACATTTGAAGTTCATTAGAATTATGAATAAGAGTACTCTAAAATAATTGCTAAAAGAACATTTTGCTTTGAAAAAGCTTGAAGCGATTTTATGACGTGTGCAAATTAAATTAGAAACTTATTAGATTTTCTTTTTATTGAATTAGGTTGACAATTAATTAGTTAATTTTTTATATACCTTAATATTGGATTTAGTAGTTTTTAATTAAAAACAGGTTACTATAATGACAATTACAAGTGAAAATTAAATTTCATGAAGGGTGTCCCGGTAAAAACGTTATTTTGATTTATATTGTCTTAATGCGTATTTTAATTTATTTATATGTTTCATTTAAAAGTGGACATTTTTGAGGACATCATTCGTCAAATTGAATTATTCTAGCAAGACTCTGTGGATTGCATATCCATTTGGCCATTTCGCTACTGCTTTTAAAGTTGGATTCTACTCAAAATTTATTTTGAAAACTCCAAAGTCTCTTATCAGAAGCCAAATTGATTAAATAAAAACTGCATTAAATCTATAAATAAAGAAGACAATAAAAATTCAAAAATCTTTTGTACGAAACCACAGTAAATAATGCGTAACAATTTTTATTTTTATTTGATTTGTCTACATCTTTATTTCAAAAATTTAATAAAAAAAAAATAAAAATTGTAAAGAGTATAACAAATAAATAAATAAATAAATAAATAAAACTAAATAAAAAACATTTTAATAATCTAGATTTGTTTATGGAAAAACGCTTCCAAGCTACTGTGCGACGACCATTTGTTAACTTATAAATAAGCGTTTGTTCAAATAAACTTCTCTATTGTAACATATATTCTCATAATTTTTTTGACTTATTTGGAACATCAACTATTATATGGCAAAGTTTTGCTGAATAATATATCTCTGAATAAACTTAAATGAGTAACATTACAAAATTTTCAACTAACACATTCTAAAACGTACACAAAAAATTTTATTTTATTTTTTGAATTTCCATTCCAGACATATACTTACACACACAAGCTAACTCTCATCCTCTTATAATTATTTATTTTTAGGCTTGGCTAAAACCTGAATAAAAAGTTTAAAATTGTGTGCATTTTCAGGTATCCGATTGTGCATTGATGTGTAAATATAAGAGCATTTTTTTTTACTGAAAATATGTGAAATGATTTTTGCGTTGTGCATGTGACTAATCAATATTTCCGCATCAAATTTTCCATAGAATTTTGATTTTATAACCATTTTTAATGGTATTTTATAATCTACCTGTAGGGATATAAGATTGTCTTTATTATTAACTACAATAGATTGGAATATTTCATGCATATTTTATGTGTTGTGTGTTGTTAATGCAACCGGGTTGGTTTTTAAAACTCTAAAGTTATATTATATTCTGTTGATTAAATTCTCACATAAGATTAAAGGAATGAACCAGTAACTATTTTGCGTATTTTTTCGTCATCTAGAAACTTTAAAAAAATTAAGTTTTATGATATTTTTTGTGAAAATGTAAAATAATTAAAGGTTTATTTATAACAGAGTTAAAACAAAATCTAAAGTTATAAAGTTAAAACACAACACATTTAACTGTTGCTGTGTGTGCGTACATCCAGTTTATAATGGCTAAATGGCACAACATTTTTATGGTGCAGTAAACCACATATTTACCTAAAAACGGTAAAAGAAAATGACACAGAATTAAGTCAGATTTCATAAGTTTTCATAAAAAAAAAATTATTTTTTTACAAAATGACTTGTATTAAATAAATTTTTATGCACCATTGAGAAGTTAATTTAAATTGAATAAAACAAATGAAAACTAACTTAAATTTTAGTCATTTATTATTTAAACAAACGAAAATATTAAGATAAAAATATTTTTTTATTAAATAAAAATGATATTTTAAAAAAATAAACATTATCCTCTTTCAATTCAGTTTCATTTTCCTTCATTATCAAGAGGTTTTAATAAAGTAATTTTTTGTATCTTCAAAATTTAGAAAATCAAATTATTGTCAAACTTAAAGGACTTAAAATTATAAAATTTGTAAAATTGTGACAACGAGACAAATAAAAGAAAAATTTATTATTTTAATATAAAAAAAATAATTCATTTAAATGTCTCTAATGCTAAATTTTATATATATAATATAATTAGATTTTAATAAAATAAGCTAAGTTCCTCAAAAAACAATGTAAAATAAAGGAGAATTTAGTCATATCAAAGCATGAATTATTTACTTTTAACTTTATTTCAAGATGTAGGTTTAACCTTTTTTTTCAAATATAATTTGATTGATTTAACAAAAAGAAATTTTCTCAACGATTTAAATAAATACATTTTTATAATTATGAGGGATTTGATGGCAGACAGAAAAACGATCTAAATTGCCGGGGACCACTTGTTCACGGTAACAGTTGAGAATATTGAACCAACCAGTTCTTAACTGTGCCAGAACTGATCTTGCATCTGTTTTTTTGAAATCACGGGGGTGTTTATTCAGGACCCTTCTGCATCTATATCCGTTTGTAGCTTCCGAGACCTCCTGCTGATGCAATAGTTTCTGGGTATCCGTATTAGTCATCCGGTTCATCCGAGGTGGAATGGTACTCCCGATGTCATTATGACAACGGCTAAAGTCCTGCCGGGTATGTCGAGAAATCGGATCTTATCACCTCATCGTAAGGGTAGCTGGACAGGTGAGATGCCTAGGAATTGCTTATTCATTTCAGTTTGACTGAAAGCATCTTGGTCCCCTAATGTGGATGATTTACATTTGTCATCTTTTTAAATCTGATGGCGATTCTTAATGCATTATTCGGTGCAGTTTGTAAAACTCGCCATTTGATCTCGCTAAGAAACGAGAGCCATATCAGGGCAGTATAGTTAAGAAGAAAGCGACCAAGTGCTTTGTACATTGTCCCAATGGTCTCCTTAGTTATTCCCCTAGAGGTGCCAGTGAGAGCTTTAAGGACCTTGTTCTTAATTTTAACTTTGTGTTTGATATAAAAGGCGTGAGATGAGAAGTGAAGGAGGCTGTCGAATACTACGTAGGGATAAGTCAGCCTTCCACAGAGATATCCAATTCCATTCTTACTCCTTTAGTCCGCGAAATAAAAAGGAATACCGTAGACACTTTAGAGGTGATAGCTAAAGCTTGCGTTCCTGCAAAAATTCTAAGATGGTCAAGTGTTGTAAAATATTGTGAATATATTCGGAAGGGAATTTATGGTGATTTAATAGGATTGAAACTATTAGTCGTTAGCTTAACACTAGGGGAGGATTTTTTTAAATTATTTTGAGTAACTTTTACAGCTTATAGCTTTTATGTCTTACACAGTTTATCTCGGCACGTATGATATTAAAAAAATTCCTTTTTTTTTGTTTTTTGATTTAAAGAAAAATTTTCATTGAGCTAAAGCTTTAAATTTTATTTTCTTGTCTAAAATTTAAACTTTATTGATGTTGAAAAAACATCGAGCGCACCGATTAGGTGGCAAGAACGGAACGCTAGTGAACACTTCGAAAGGTTGCATTAGAATTTTTGCGTATCATTTTTCACAAGAGAACTGTGTAAATTACCATAGTCTAGGGATTTAAAAATAAGTGCTAATGAGCAGTCTTAGTTAAAGTGTCAATCATATGTATTTTTGTTTTCTATTTTCTGGATCAAGAAAAATACAATAAAATGAAAAATATATCTATTTACCCATTGTGCACTGAAAAATATTTAATTTCAATTTATAGTATAGTTAATATTTTTTTCCTTCTTTTAATTACTGGCTATATCTGGAGTACTTCACTACCCTTATTACCTTGGAAGGGCGGTACCACTTCCCCTTTTTTAATCCAGCCAAAAAATTAATATGAAAGTGATTTGTTCGAATTTATAAAGATTCACCTATAAAGAGTTTCAAGGTAATACGTTTTATGGTGTAAAATATTTTATTTGTGTTGGAAGTCCATGGCCACTTAAAATACTGAGCAAATATTGAGCCTATTTTACTCAACAGATCGATAGTTACTAACTTCAAAACTTGTGAGAAGATCGATCCATTAGCGTAGGAAGCTATAACTTTCCCACAAACAGTCAGTTTTCAGTTAATAATTTTTTTATGTTCTTGTTGCTTCAATTATTTATTTAATTAGAAAGTTATTTTCTTTCTTTTTGTATAAAATATACAGTTGATTTAATTTATAATTTTATTGGAAAATTAAATATTTTAAAAATAAATTAATCACTTAAGCCAATTAAAAATTTAATAAAACAAAAAATATACAAATAAAATTGTTAATAGATGCAAAAAATTTCCTCTGTGCTAAATAACAACAGCTGGGGGATATGATTGTGTAATGTAACTATAATCGAAAAATGCAGCTACAAATCGTCATACCGATGTTTTTTTAATTTAATGGTTGAGAATTTTATTTTGGTTTATTTTAAAATTTCCCTACCCAATTTTTGTTTTTTTTTTTTTTGTGTAAGAAAAACACAAATGATCGTTCACATCTAAATGAACAATCAACTGTGATTTTCATTTCATGCTTTTTTATATTTTTAAACAATGTATGTATATAAATGTTTTTTATTTTGCTTTGACAAGCAAAAGAATAAAAACCGCCTTCTCTGCAGAATCACGTTGTTAAGCTCTCATTCTTGTTTTTTGCTTCGTTAGTTTTTGTTTTCTTATATTTTTCAACTAAGACAATAGCTTGCTCTGAACTAAATATTTCAACAACATACATTCAACATTAAATGTTCTTTTCAAGGAATAAAAATATACATATAGAAAAGACTTTAGCTATTTTATAATAGAAGTGGAATTGCAGAAAATAAGAAAACATTGATAATTAGAGGAAACTACTTTCACTTTAAGATTTTTAAACAAAGCATTTGAACAACATAAATAGTTTTTATAAAAACGATTTGTAGAGCTTTTAAGAAATAATTACAAATATAATTATGATTTTGTGGAATAGAAATATATTTTGCGTAAAACTTGGTCAAAGGTAAAGGAATTTTTATATTTTTAAGAAGGAAAGAACGCACAAGTTAAAGTCTGTTACAGTTTTTTCTGTTGGTGTTTTCTGGCCTTCTTCACTTCCGTGGGTAGTTGAACAAAAGAAATCTAATCCATCCAACTAAAGTTGAAATTGTTAAACCAGTCCTCTAATGTGCATGCACCAAATCTGGATAGGCAAATTGGTTGTTTGCCGAAAGACTTACAAGTGTTCTTAGTTATATAAGGGCCACGGGAACCATTTATCATACAGAGAGCTACCCATATTTGTAGCCTGTTATTGTTGAGGTCACTACGGTGGCGGTTGGTTAAGGTGAGTATCTGCAAGAAAGGTACCGTACCGACCAAGTATGCTGTTGCATTCTCAACAGACGTGGTTAGTCTCCAACCATCAAGCAAGGGGAAGTTCATGGTACTGACCGTTATGTTCTTAGATTTGAAACTCGGTCGATATGCCAGTGAAGTGCGTTAGTAAACTCTTTGTATTTTAGTCAGTGGTAAGACCACCGTTAGACTTCTGTTGCCAAGTAAGGAAAGCTCAAAATACTCGTTTTCTATCATACAAATGATTAATTTATGCATTTAAATTTTTATTTCAGGTGTTATACTTTTATAAGTTCAAACTTAAGCAGTCTGTTAAGTCTTATCAGAGACTTTTCAAATAGAACTTAAATATTGACTAAAGCACAAGTATTTAAAGAAAAAAGCGTAGCCACTTTTTTTACAAATGTTTATCTAATCTTTTCTGACACATATAAATACGAATGACGATTTATAATATAATAAGCGTGATATTTCACCTTTTACATAGAGTAAGATTTTATGTGTCTTAATAATTAATTGAGAAGGAAAAAAATAATTTTTTTGATTAAATATATGACTAATCTGAACATACCTTAATACTTTTTATTTTGTTTCGATTTTTATATTTTAAGATAATTTCAATTTAATACTTGCACTAAAACTAAACTTAAATTCAACCAGCGTTTACAAAGAGAATTATTTTGCTTGTGTGGTAAAATTAAATTGTGTCTAACTGCCATTTAATATGCAGTCTAACGTATATCGATGTGCTTCAATCTTCAAACGACTGTCTTAAGAATTTTACGCTTGAAAAAATTTTCTGTAAAAGTATGTTTTAAGAAATAAAATAAAAACTTAAAGAATTTTATCAAAATAGTTTCTAATACATGTATTCTTTAAAAAAAAATTTATATCTTTCCTTTAAAGAAACCTTCTTCTGCTAAATGCATTAATTGTAATAAAGAAGAGGTAGCGAACCCTTAAAATTTATTCAAAAAACAATTTGAAAGGGTGTACTTTTTAAGCCCAATCAAACAAAATGTCATACTGTGCTCACCTTTTGACATTTATTACCATTTGACATTATTATCAAATTATCTAGATTAACTTAACTCGCACACCTTATACATGACAATTAAATCGCAAAATTATGTTAAATTAGTCAGCTTATTTTTTACTTTGCCGGTTTGTTATTAAAAGTAATTGTCGCCTTTGGATTCAAGCCAATACACAACAGACGCTGCAGACTCCACTACATCCAGAAAAGTGTACTGTTTGATGCATTTTATACTCTGCTTGATACCTTGATTTTATTTCTTCAAAAGCTACGCTGGAACTCGCGCTATGGTCGATGGAACTTGTTACCCCTCCATGATTAATGAGTTTTTGGTTAAAACCATGAATGAAATTGAACCGGGTGAGATATGGTTTCAACAAAATGACACTTCACACCATACGGCGACCACAACAATCTATTTATTCAAATCAAAACTTGGCGATAAGTTTATTGGAAGTAGAGAACTTTTCAGTTGGCCTTCTACGTCATGGGTATTGACACCTCTCGGTGTCGCTAGTTTATGCTGAAAGACCAAAAGCAATTAACACTTTAGAGACCAATAATGTTCATGTTATTCGTGACATGCCGTCATCCTACGCTCAAAAAATATAACCAGAATTGTACATTACACTTCTTTAAGAACAGGCGCCGTAGTTATATGCCCAAAAACTCTTTCAATTTTTAATGTCATATATTGACTTCTCGAGTAAAATATTCTTTTTTGATTAAAATTTTTTTTGTGTAATTTATCATAACTTGAATTCTATGGATCGTAAAAAACACCCTTTAAAGTCTTCCTGCAGCCTTGCAATATTTAGAAATATATATTTATTTCTACACACAAATACAATGAAAGAAATAAAACTTTAATGCTTTCGAAACAGCTGATACACAAAACAAGCCACAATATTGTAAATATTAACACAATCACTGGCACAGACCAACAAATAAAAAAAGAAATCCTCATACACTTGCACATACAATGATGCTGGTTGAAAATAAACGAAAAAAGATGTTGTTTTGGGGCAGCCTTGCAAAAAAAAATTTTGAACTAAGCGACCACGTTGTAAATATTATTAACACAACAAGAAAAATCATCATCGATAACAATCAGCGCAGATTTATAAAACTTCATACTCACTTGAAGATTCGATAAATTTCCCTTTATTCTGCAAAAATGAGATAAAAAAATCAAAACCATGAAACGAATGAGAGTAACGAAATAATAAACTGAGAGGAAAGAAAGCTTTCTGTATGACTTTGCAGCATCCATCAGAAAAAGGATGCCTTGAATGAGGATAAATATTTTTAAAATCAGTTGCAGCTAAACTTGTAAACATAACGGTACTAAATAACGGAAAATTTATAAAAGAAACGGTATATTATAACAACTTCCAAAATAACTACAAATCAAAAAGTATTTAAAGTGTTTAAAGGTGCAAACAAAAAGAAAAAATAAAAATAAATTTCTTACTTTAAGAAAATCTTAGAATGTCTTAAGTGGGTGAAACTGTGTAGTTGTTTAGAGAAAATATTTGCTTAGATAAAATAATTAGGGAATAAAAAAATATATAAAAAAGGAATAAAATAATTTTAAAGCAAATAAAAGTCAAGGTTATTTTAAATGTATTTTTCTATGTGTTTAAAATGAATAATGCGACATAAAAAATGATGTCATAAAAGTTATCGGCTTAAAACAACAATGAAAAAGATTTTTTAAAACGGAGGACTTTGCTACAATACCTTTTTTAATACCAAGAAATAAAAGATGCTTTTTGACTAAGAAAAATCAACGTCGGCTATAAAATTTAATTTTAATTGAAATAAATTTCAAGGGCATATAAAACCAAAATATATAAAACAAAGTCTTTTGTTTGAAGTGTTTAAGCTGAAATAAAATTTGAAAAAATATTATTTGTATTTAAGAAAATAAAACAAAAACAATAACCAGCAAAACAACTGCATCACATAATTGTGGATTACTCAAGGCCAACACCCCAACTGTGACTTGTTTTCGTTGTTTGTTTTTTTGCGCTAAAAAACTGACTCATTTTACAATAGCAAACACAAAAGAAAATAGAAAAACAGTTCACTGCTGTAGAATTTTAGTTCTAGTGGTGTGTGTTTGATGCAATTGTAAGTAAAATCTTATTTGTTGTTTTGCTTTAAAAAAAACACACTGAAGTTTATTCACATAAGGAAAGTTTTTCACAATTACAAAAGATTTAAATCCTTGTTTTCAGTAAAAATATTTTTTTTTTAATTTCGTAAATCATGAATAAAATATTTTCAGTCTAATTTTAATATGCTTCTTCTGGATTAAAAAATTAATTTTAATTAAATTTTTTAGATTTTAAAAGATTTAAAAAAAAGAATGAGTCAGAATAAAACAAGTCACCAAACTGTGATTATGCGAAAAATTTTATATACTGTGTCGCCGCCTGTGCTATTTTAAAAATCGATATATTTTCTGTTGTTTGCAAGAGGATATTTTAGATTAAACTAAAAAAAATTTATAAAAATTTAAACAGACATTTTTTATGTTCAATGTAAAGTTTTGCCACCATTATCGTTGCCTTACACGTTGATCGCTAGTAATTTTTTAGACATTTGCAAGAAAATAATATAAGCTGCATTTCATATCAATACATGTGGACTGAAGGACAACACCACTCTAAGTTCGTTGGCCAATAAGTATTTAATATGAAAAATTGTATGTCTTATTTTTATCTTTGTATTTAATTTTAGCACTTTTTGTAACTCCTCGATCATATTTGCTTAAATATTTTATCATCATTAAAGTAGTGCCTTTTCGGGCTGCGATTATTGGGGGTTTTATACCAAAAATTATTCAATATATTTTTATTTATTTATTGATTAAATAATTTGTTAAAATTATGTTTTTTCTATTATTATTGTCGAGCGTTTATTTACTCTTCTGTCGACGCTATTGTCTAGTCGACTTAAATTTAGCATCGAATAGATAATTTTTGTAAGTAATTTGTGAGCAAGGACCAGTTTAATAAATCAAAAAAATATATTTTAGTGAATGCCGAAATAAGAAGAAAAAGGCTGGGACATAATTTCCTAAAAAGTGGTATTAAAAATTTTAACATGAAAATTCATAAACGAAATGTATGGAATAAACTAACTTACTGCTGCACAAAACTTACTTTGGTTTCGTTGGCACTTAAGAAAACGTTTAGCGCTATGGTGCTAACAGCTACTTAGTGAGAAGTTATTGTTCAAGTGATGTTAAAATAATTTTTATTTTTTGAACACTAATTTAAAATCCATTTAAAATTTTTAAACAAAAAACTCTTGAATATCTCCTAAATGGAACTTAGAACAATATAAAAGTTTGTGTAAAAACCAAATAAAAATTTGCGGCAACAATAAATACTCTTTTTGACAGAGGGTTCGAGCGTGGAGACTGAAATGACTTTAATTTATCTCTGCCAAAGCCATTAACGACTGAAATATTTAAAAATATTTTTGAACTGCCCAAGTTCTGAAATATATTTCAAATGGTTCAGTGTGATAATGAGCAGAAGCTTAAGCTTAAATTAATGTTTCCCAAAAACATATATTACTACGGAGGCGATGAGTGTATAAAGGGAATAATTCATTTTTCTTCAGATGCTTTATATTTTAATTAAAATTTTTTGAATATTTCGATTTATTTTTTTATTTTTGAAAAAAAGCAACTTTTTTTATAACTTCATCCTCAAAATTTCACTCGACAAAAAACAACATAAATAAGTAGACGATTGTTTATTCAATTGACACTCACGAAACTGAAATTGCTAAAAGATATTTCGATGTTCATCGATACTCGACAACGACATCAAATAACTGTCAAGCACTCGATAGTAGAGCTTGATAACGGCAACTAATATTTTTACTATAATCACTCCTTATCATGTGTTTGTTATGTAATTCACGAAATAAAAGACTTTTACTAAACCGTGATTAATACGACCTTTAAACAAAGTACATGCGAAAAAAACTAGTGTAAATGTTAGGTCCTTTTTATAAAGCATTTCTTTCATGCAGCTTAGAAAAACAGTAAAGGAGTTCTTTTTTTCTTTTATTTCGTGAAATCAAATTTTATTATTCTTACTGCGATTCCTGTTTGTGATTTCTATTCATCCCCATTAGAAAATCTTACCAAAAAAATTAAAACTGAAAAATATCTTTTATGTGTAGCGACTAGTTTTCGAATTTAAATTAAAAAGAAAATCATTTCAAGCAATCCCTTATGTTTTCGTTTTTTTAACAAAAACTCTCTGAACTCTAACGGCATAATTATTCTTTTTTTTAGTTTTTGTACCCAATTGTCTGATATTTTCCAATTTATCCGCCTGGCCGGAGGAGTTGTTTTCCATTTTTGTCGAATGTAAGACATATATGAATCTGAAGTACACAAAAAATGGTGATAAAATCTTCATTAGTACAACATCTACACATTTTTCTTGTGCTATATTCGCGAAAGAATCTGTAGTTTTTGTTCCTTTTTTCTTGCGCTTCTTCAGACAGATCTCCTATTGGTAGCAAATTGTGTTGAGTGATTTGTTCCCCAATATACAAAATTTTATGAACCATTGAAGACATATATCGCCAAGAGTATTTTTCATTGCAAAGTGCAGCCGGTTTATTGCCGTTATCTCCAAATCTTTTTGCATTGAATCGTCTTATTAACTCATAATGTACACCTGTGGTAGATGCTGCAGTTTTTGGATCGGAAAAAATCTTCTGGCAGTATTTTCATCATTCGAATTTTCTTCTCCTTGTTTAGGTTGTTCGATTATAAGGCCCAGCTGAAGGTACCTTTCTTGAATTTGTTCTTTTTTCTCTCGTTTTTCTGCAAAGATAAACAGGTACTAAGAATAATTAGGTACGGATCATCCCATGCAGTGTGTGCGCACATCTTATGTGTACAAAATTGTATTATTCAATTAAGCAAGGAATTAGCTTACATATCCTTACCTATGTGATAATAAAACTTACATTCAAAATAATGCTGCTCTAGTCAAACTGTGTTCACCACGTTGACTACAAACCTGGTTGGCCAGGGTTCAACTCCTGCGGCAACCAAAAAATAAAAATGTTTTTTTCTGTTGTCGTCGGTACTTCTTCATAGCATATTCGCCGTCGAAGTAAAATAACTAATAAAATGGTTATATCTATCATTCTCTTTTCACTACCTGTCTTATCTCTCATCTATTCCTTTCCTAAAAAGAATGTAGCACGGTTACGAAAATAACTAAATAGGCGTTGTTGCCTAAAGTGCTACTTCTCTTTTTCTAAAAAAAAAAAAATGTTTTGTTTTTTAAATTTCGTACGTATTCATCGTTTTTGTAAAACAACACCCTTTGGTCAGAAAAATTGCCCTTTTGCACAAGGTCGCAACCTGGCGCACATATAATGGGGTATAGGAAAGGACTTGGGCTATAACACAGAAAAATATCTTTTTGACGTGGTTTGACAGAAGAAAGTTATGCTCTGTTAAGTACGAGATTTTTGAAGAGTTTTGACCTTTTTTAAAACTTAACAACTTCTAAAAAACGTAACGACTTTATTTTGCTAGCACTGATAACTAATAAACTACATAATTAAAGAAAATTTATTCTGATTTGATATCTTGTAAAAAAAAAGTTATAGTAATATGAAAATTAGAATTTACAAAAAAAATTTAATTTTAATAAAATATTCGGAAAGTCTATTTTGGAACACCCTGTTCTCTGCCTCTCGAGGTTTATTGGTGTTTACTTTCAAATTATTAAGAAAACACAAAAATCGGTAACCACAAAAAAATGATTTTTGGCCGCCTTTTCAAAATATGGGCCACTGTGGGACGGTTAGCAGACAGAAAGACAATAACTATGTGACGAGTTATAAAGAGAACAAAGAAAAACGTTTTGTATTCTGTAGGACTTCTTCTAACTGAATTACTCCTATTATTTTTATGGACAAAATTAATTGGTTAAACAAACGATGCGAAGAATGCTTATGACATACGTCACGATCAAAAAAATGCTGCATACATTCTGTTATTATAACCTCATTTCTTCTCTTTAAAATGTAGCTTCAAGATTTATAAAGAATTTTTCTTTCTTAACAAAGTTAAAAAAAAAATATACATAAACTTAAGCCGAAATAAAAATTATTTATTCGATTAGGAATTAAAGAATTTCAAAGTAATTATAGTTTGGTATACCGAGACAGAAGTGATAAATTGTTGTTGAAAATTTCTTTAAATATTGCTTTAAAATAAATTGAATTTAATTTTTCTTACCCACAGTGTAACAAAATAGGCATGAACAATAAAACCAAAGAAAACGAAAATACACACTGCCATTAAACATTAAAAAGTAAGCTTATGTTACCCCCTTCCTCTGACCGAATTTCATACAACGACGCTTACACTTATAACAATCTTACAACAATGTGTGAGTCAAAACACAAAAAAAAAAAAAAAAAACTCGCAACTGTAATCTAAACCTCAGAATTTGTGGCCCATAATGGCATCAACTGTCATCGTGGTTTCTTTATGTTTCTACATTTTTATCTGAAACGCCCTTAACTTTTTGCCACTGTAAAATTAAGGTGAATGTAAAAGTCTTTCTTTGTTAATACGAATATACTGGTTAGTATGTGTGTGTTTGAGTTTTTGCTAGTTAAGTTGTAAAATAAAATGAAAATGTAAATAAAGGTTCATGTAAAGCAATTTTGTAGTAATAAAGTAAATTGTATTCTTATGCGAGCAGATGTGTTACGAAAGCAGAAGATGGTTGAATGCTTTTTCGGCATATGATAGGCTTTTTGTTTGATAGCTGTTTTGCTACAAAGTTTGTGCAAAAAAAAGCACAAGCTTCCAGCATTTACATTTAGCCCTAGATGACAACATAGACATGCTTTTATTAAAGTTCATATAAAAGGTACAATATTATTAATATTTAGTATTATAGGACTGTTTAAAGATCACAAAAAGCTACAAATAATCGAGTTGCTTATTGAGCACTGCAAGCTAAATAAAAACAGCCGTAGCACTTTTGAAAGCAAATAATATTAAAAATAAATAAAAATTAATTTTTAGTATTTTATTTGTAAGGTAATATAACCATTTCTCAATAAGACATGTTTTTTAGTTCGATTTCTTTAAATTATAGGAAAGAAAAATTATTTACAAAAGTATGCGGACGTTTTCCGAAGAAAACAAAGAAAATAAGACACAAGCAACATGAAATGCAGCTTTTCCTGGATCGCTACATCCTTCATCAGCATTATTCACATCTAACTGCCTTAGGTTGTATATATTGTGAACACCATCTATTTAACAAACTACTAAATTGACGAAGTCCACAAACAACTCAAAGCATTTTTTCATTGTTACTGGTCTCGTACAATTTTTGTTTTTTTGTTTTTGATTCGTACCAACCTTCGGTATGGCCTATGGCATATAAAATTGTTATTTGATTTAAAAATGACAAAATTAATATGAAGATAAAAATAACAAAATTTGTATATGCCATCATTGGTGCAGTCAGGTTTCATAAACAAGTTATGATATAAGAAATATATCTGCCAAATGTTAGTTACACTTACAAACAAAGAATTTCGTGCCATGTATGTACCACGTTTTGATTTAATCTTTTTATTATTTCATGTTCAAATTTTAAAATGACTGCATTTTTTACTATTTAAAAAATAAGATAATATACGTAAAGACTAAGTGAATATCAGTACACATTTCATTTACTTACGCTCATATTCTTAAAAATCACGTCCTCTTGAAAACCCCTTTAGTTTTCAAACTTATTTTTCACACTTATTTTAAAAGCAGAAATACCTTTTCATTCTCTGTGTAAATTCTAAATGACTGCCTATTACATCTAAAAATCTATAGTTGTATATGCTAAATTTTTTTACTTGTTCTAATCAAGGACGTTAAAATATTTATTCATAATTGTCTGCCTTTAGAGAATTCAAAAACAGGACCAAGTTAGTAAGTTTTACGTTAATATTAGGAGACACTCTAATTTAAAATTTGGGTTCAAGTATTTGTTGCTATAAAGGTAATAGTTTTACAAAAACTGGGCAAATCTTACAAATAACAATATGTTTTTGAATATCAAGTCACCTTCGAAAAAGCCTTTAATTGTTATTAATTTTTGTTTCAGCAGTTATAGTGATAGATAGAGTCTACCTATTACGGTTGCAGATTTCGGGGCTAAGACAGATGGACAGGTATAATAGGAAAAAAAGGATTTCGTTTTAACCTTTTGAATAGGATAATCTTAAAAAAAAAACTTTTTTAGCAATAAAGCTTCAAAGAAAACGCATGACTTAAAAAATTATGATTATTCGTGTTAGAATATTTTTCCGCCAAAAAAAAAACCGAATTATTGAGGAGAATAAAATGTATCAAATTTTTAATGACTTAATTTTACCTTTTTAAAGAAGACCTAGTTTATTACGAATTATAAATATTTTTTATTTAATAGAGTCGAATTATCCCAATTCTAATGGAGCTACATTAGTTTTATTCTCATCCAATAAACTCAACATTAGATCATGGTTACAGCTAACATTTGTTTTACCAGGATAAATATAAGGCAATATTTATAGTAGTGCGAAGTAAAAATGTTGTGTTCGGCTATGCCGAATCTTATATACTATTTACCATAGATGTACATGTACCATACTGCAAATTTCCTATTGAATAGTTTAAATCGGCATAAAGAAATTCTTTTCTACCATAAGGTTTTTCTGTTCAAAAAAAAATAGTTTTTTACTCCAAAAAATTTTAAGTTTCGCTTAAAGTTTTGATCCCTGCATATCAAATGAAGAGGTTGCTGTATCGAATAAAAAAGTTTTTCTTACTTCCTTCTACTTATTTTTTATCATAAAGCACAACTAGAATACCATTTGAATTTGAAAAATAAACATAGAAAAATTTAAAGGAGGATCGTGCTGATTTTCAATAGCGTTGTTTTTAAAACTCTGTCTGATCGATTTAGTGCTTTGGTAATATTGATTCCGATCACAGAAGGAAAGACGGAAGCAGAGGCAGATTGATATAGACTCTATCCATTTGTGGTCAAGGATATAAAAGGAAAGGTATGCAAAAGGTAAAGCATGATTAAGGTTAAATAACGGGACAGTTTGGAAGTTCAAAATGCTTGAATAACTGATATGTCTAAGTTCACTTCTTAGGAGGGAACTTTACAACCATAGCGACAGCTTCCGAAATATTAGTTAAAAGCTGTTTGCCAGTAATGCTGAGTTTAAATTTATTGTTTTCAACATTTAAGCCAATCCAGTACACATTAGCCAGGACTGTTCAATATATTTTCGATGTGCATTTTTCTATCTTAAGGCGCCTTTTTTTGCTGAATTATTTGCAACAATGTAGACGTAAAGGATTCGGCAATGTCATAGCCCAAGTAATAATATCTTGGAAGCTTATTCCACGT
The DNA here is from genome assembly GCA_937654795.1 of Cistogaster globosa. Taxonomy (NCBI): domain Eukaryota; kingdom Metazoa; phylum Arthropoda; class Insecta; order Diptera; family Tachinidae; genus Cistogaster; species Cistogaster globosa. Next base: position 124,414,770 of record OW569404.1, read on the forward strand.
ACGAACTGTTCGTCTAAATCGCTTGATTTACTGCGAAAATTCAAATAACTTTTATTATAATTTTGCAACACTTTTTTTTTTGCTTGGCTTAAGTTTAAAACAAAAAAATATTAAAATAAATAAATGTTAAAAAGTTTAATGATTATAAGAATTTAACTCAATTCCATTCACCGATGCTTTAAACAAATTTATGCATTGGAAACTGTAGTAGTAGAATACAATTATATTTTTGCTACAGAGACTCCTTGCTAGCTTAAATCTCAAGCACCTTGTTAAAACATATGTATGGACATATTATACAACTCCGAACATAAACTTATATGGCGATCGAATAATATGACTAGATTTGACGTATGCATAATATGTTTTCTACATTTTGCAATAAACATAAGTCATACGTTTCATTAATAACACAGTGTTAAAAAATTGAATGAAATAGAAAAACCTGGGGAGTGATATGTTTTTTCTTAAAGGTCTTGTCGAGTTAAAGAATAATCCAATAGTGAAATACGCAGGACACCTCCAAAATCCGGATATACGGTAAAAAAAAACCGGTTTTTTTACCTTTGCGCACTAATAAGCCTGTAACTTTGTTGCTAATGGTCCGATTTTGAATTTACTAGATTACTAGATTTAGAAAAAAGAAACTGAGATCTTTCGAACGCTACATAAATTATTCAAGAAAATTTGAGAAATTTGGGTATTATTGTCGAGCAAACACATATTTTGAGATTTTTCAAACAATTTTCAAATTTGGTAACGTTTTTATACATTATTTTATTAAGAAAATATAATACTATTGAATTTATTCAAAAAGTACATTTATTTACGATTACAGTGCATATTTGGGGCTTAAAATATATAAGCACTTGACTGAGTTATTTAACTTAGCATGAAAATAAATTTCCAACATTTTTACAAATTTTATTTTTGGTTATTCAAAACAAAAGTGTTTGTTTGACCGGTTTTTTTAATCAGCATCATCAGTTTCTTGTTTAAGTGATCAGCAATATTCTGAAACCCTTTTAATTTTATTTTTTCCTTCAAAGCGTTTTTTAATAGTTGACATTTCCTGGTGAAAATGTTCGCCTTGTTCATCACTGAACTGGCTAAAACTAAATTTAATGAAGTTGTACATCGATCTTGAAATAGATCTACACATAACGTAAACGTAATATATTTGCTACATATTGCAATTAATATTAATCATATTTTTCATATATTTTTCATCTCAGTTTTACGATGTGCGCTTAAGAGTATGCAACAGTTTTGTGTGTGTTGAATAATGAAGCATTTTCTTGCTTGTATTTTTTAGATTTTGAAATTTTTTTTCTTGTTGCCTTGTTTTTATAGATTTCTAATTTTCCTTTTTATGTTAATAAGTTGTTACTGATAGAGATATAGTACTAGATACGATACAAATAAATTTTTAGATAAAAACAATAAAAATTATTTTTTGGTAAACACTTTAAATAGATTTTTTTATAATTTATTTTTGGTTTTTAAAGAAGATGGGACAGAGATCATGCACCAAAACAAAATAGTTCGAACCAGTCATAATAAAACTTTTGTTTACAATCAATATTTAATTAACTGAGTTATTTTTTAGTTTGGCTAATTTCGTTATTAATTGTTAGGAGAATTAAAGGTAAAAAATTAAATACCAGCATAATAAAATGCTCTTCTGGTTCGCTAAAACCTTTGTAAGTATTCTTCAAAATTATTTTAAAATTTTTTCATATTGTTTTGTGGAAACATTTATGTCTCCACAAAAGTAAATGAATCACTTTAATAACAACTTAAAAATCAGATAATTCAAGCAACTGCGAATATTTTATTTTGCGTTATTTGAGAAATTGTTTAACATATTTTAACGTAATACAACATAACATAATATAACATAACGTAACGTAACAAAACATAACATAACATAACACAACATAACATAACGTAACATAAGATTACATAACATGATATAACATGTGAAATATAATTTTATTTTTTTTTTTTTATTTTAACAATTTTTATTTAACAATTTATATAACAATAGGATCCGCAAAGCTTTATAGCTTGTCTGCAGAGAGTACTAGTTGCTAATGTATATCTATTGCAAACGTAAAATTAACATAAAATTAACATAAAATAAACATAAAATATTGTTTTAAAGTAAAATGTGCAATTTTAATAAAAAGTAAAAATTAAAAAAGAAAATAATAAAAAAAATCATAAATGAATAGAAAATTTTTGGATTATTCATTGTAGACTTATAAAGTGTTTTTTGATTAGCTGGTTTCTTTTGTTTCCATTAGTTATGTTAATTACGCTGATTGGCAGCTGATTGAGGGTTGTGGGTAGAATAACAGGAAGAGTATTTCTACCGTATTCATTTGCAAAAAGGCTTACTTTAAATCTACCTTGTGCACGTCTTCTGGTGTTGTAGGAGTGATCGATTGGCTCTAAGAATCTGTTGTCCTTGAAGAACTCTTTTGCAATGGTTGTGTAATAAATATTCTTTACATTCAGGACATGCAGATTTTTGGCCAGACTGTTTGTGGTAAAGTCTGCATTGTTCATGTTACTAATGTTGTTATGATTGATGTTATCATTGAGGTTGATATTGTTATTATTGTGTGTAATATTGTTGTTGATAGTGTTGTTGCTGATATTGCTGTTGTTAGTGATTACGCTGTCATTGTTTATGTAGTTGATGATGTTGTTGTTGATATTAATATTATTGTATATACTGTTGTTGTTGCTGATGTTGTTATTAAGAAGGTTGGTGTTGTTGATTATAGCAATATTGTTGTTACCATTGATGTTGCTATAGTTAGAGTTGCTATTGCTGACAATTGTATTTCTGTTATTGTTATTGATGATGTTGTTTATGTTATTACTGTTGTTTATATTATTGCTAATAATGTTGTTTTCTGTGTTATTAAGACGTTGTACCATTGTGTTGTTGTTTTGTTGTGCTCTTGTATTAAGACTTCTGTTGTATGTTCGACAAGTTGTTTGGTATTTTTTCCATAAAATTTTGAGTATCTGGTTTTGTGTTTTCTGTAGTGTTGTGCTATATTTTACGCTTCCCCATGCTGTAATACCATGACGAAAATATGACTCTGTTAGAGAGAAGTATGCTTGCCGTAGTACGCTATATGGTGCACAGTTGCTTAAATGGTAGAGAATGTAGGATGTTTTCCTAAGTTTTTTTTGCAGATTTTCTATGTGTGTTTTCCATTTAAAACTGCTGTCAACATATACTCCAAGGTACTTGTATGTATCAACTTTCTCTATAATTGTTGAGCATGTTTCAATAAAGTTTGTATTATTGAGTACTTTTGTGTGTAAACAATTTATGCTGTGAAATACTAAGTTTATTTGTGAGGTTTGAAGATGACGAGGCTTAATATGCATAATCTTTGTTTTTTGTGCGTTTATTATGAGGCCGTTGTCATGGCACCACTTTGTTGCTACGTCCAGTTTTTCTTGCATTTTTTCTGTTGCACTCGAAATATTTTTATCTGCGACAATAATAGCAGTGTCATCTGCATATGCAAAAGTTTCACATCCCATTAGGTGTTTCAGCATATCATTCGCATATATTATAAAAAGGATTGGTCCCAGTTTGGATCCTTGTGGAACTCCACAATCACACTGGACTTCTTTGCTGATCTTATTGCCTATTTTTACATAATATGATCTGTATTCTAGGTAACTTTTGAACCAGTTCAAAATTATCCCTCTTATGCCATTTCTTTCTAAAACAAGAAGAATATTTTCATGAGATAGTGTGTCGAAGGCTTTACTGAAGTCTATAAACAGTGCTATTACATGCATATTATTGCTCAAACATCCGTTTACATAGTTTGCAAAGTTTCCTAAAAGCTGATTTATGTTTTTCCCTTTCTGAAACCCGTACTGACTTCTGCTGATTATTTTATGTTTTTGGAGAAAGCTTGTTAGCCTTCTAACAATAATTTCTTCGAGAACTTTATCTATTATAGAGAGAATGGCGATTGGTCTATAATTATTCGTATCTGATTGTGTTCCGCTCTTATAAATTGGCCTAACTATTGAAGTTTTCAGTATATCTGGAACTGTGGCTTGTTCAATGCTTAAGTTCACGAGTCTAGTCAAAATGGGTGTTAAGTAACTAGCATTTACTTTAAGATCCTTTGGGCGGATTTGATCTACGCCTGCACCTTTTTTGTCGTTTAGGGATTTTAAGATACTGTACATTTCGTGCTCATTTGTAGGTTCAACGTATATCGTGTTCTGAAGGGTAGTTCCAAAGGTTTCGGTTGTTTTTATGTTGCAGGTGTGTAAAAGCTTTTTAATGTTAGTACAAAAGTTCGATGCAAACTTATCTAATATTATATTTAAATTTTCATTGTTGAAACTTTTCATAATAAAAGTATCAATACTATTTATCTTTTTGCCAATTATTTCATTTATTATTTGCCACGTAGCACGTATGTTATGTCGGTTTTCTATAAACTTAGTTTTAAAAAACTTATTTTTTTCGAATATAATTTTTTTATTTACGAAATTTCTAAAAGTTTTAAATTCTTTTTCATGTGTTATATTATTGCGATTATTTCGCCACTTCTTGAAAAGTTTATCCCTAGTGTCACAATACTTAATTATCTCTTCACTAATCCATGGATTTTTCGATCTTTTTTTGCTTAATTTTTGTTTTTTTGTTGTTGAATTTCTATATATTTCGTTAAATTTGTCTTTGATTTTATTACACAGGTTATTAGCATTTGTTGCTTGGCTAATTATGTTATTCCAGTCTGTTTCTCGAATTTGTTTATTAATTTTGTAATTGCATAATTGTTGCTCCTGCGATATTAACTTTGTTTTTTCCTTACCCTGATTATTTATTTTTTCATATACCGAACAAAAAACTGAGTAATGATCTGATATGCTACTTTTTATTATTGCAGTGCATGTATTTGTTGTTGTTGTATTTGTTTTAAATAAGAGATGATCTATGCATGATGCAGTATTTCTCTTTACGTCTTCGCGAGTACTCTCAGTAATCAAGCATTGCATACCATTACTAGTTATCATGTTTAAATATGTTGTGGTTGTTGTATTATTTTTTAAAATATCAATATTTACATCTCCCACTAGTAATATTTCATTTCTCTTACTGATATTATTTATTATTGTATCAAGTTCGCTGACAAACGTTTGAACATTTAGATGTGGAGGACGGTAAATTGAGAGCAGTGAAAGAGCTCTATTGTTTTCTACATTGACATTTATTTGAATCATTTCAAAGGAGTTTGTGTTGTTTGATACGTGGTTGAAGTGTATTATTTCTGAAATATATACAGCAATACCTCCACCTCTGCCTTCTCTATTAAGAAATATGGAATTAAAACCATTTATATTGTACAAATTATTTTCATTATCGTTTATGTTTGTCTCGACTAAAACAATAAATTTTATTTTGTTAATTATATTATTTATAGAAGCAAGAAAAGAATTGAAATTTAGTCTCAGTGATCGGATGTTCATATAAATGAGTGTTGTGGGATAACTTAAAAAATTTTGGTTTATTTCATTAAAATTATTTAAAATTACTTTTTGAATATTGTCAATCATTATAAATTTTTCTAAATTGTGTTGCATATATTTTGAATATCAGAGGCATTGTTTATGACACAAGAAGGGGAATTTTCATTTTTTCGTGCAAAGATATTACCATTGCGCACCCATACAAACTTCCAGTTATTTTCTTTAGCTTTTGTCTTGGCTAACCATAATAGTTGGCGATTATTGGAGGTTAATTCATCGTTGACATATATGAAGCTAGTTGGTGTGTTGTTTTTATTAGTTTCATTGTTGTTGACAATATTACTATCTAATCTATGTCTATTAATTTTGCTCATAAGCTCAGACTTTTTTGTTTGTGTACAAAACTCAACAATTACTTTGTTGCTGTTTTTTAGGCGGTATGCTTTATTTATGTCTTTCTCATCCATATCTATGCTTACAGATGTAGCAATTCTCTTAACAACCTCAACAGCAGAGATTTGTTGATTTGTTACGTTTTTGATCTCTATGTTCTTTTCTTTCATTTGTTGTTCGAGTTTATTTATGCGGGTTTCCATATTGTTTATTTGTATCTCGCGCTGTTTGTCTTTTTGAATAAGCTCGTTTACTTGATCTCCTAGTGTTGAAAGGGCTGTTGTAATTGTTAAGAGTGAGTTTTTAATTTCTTCTTTTATTTGAAAGTTTGATTTCTCAAGGCTCTCAGCAAATTGTTGCACATTTTTCTTTATATCTTTTAGATCAGACTTTAATTCGGTGACATCAGATTGGACAGAGTTTAGTTTTGTGTTAACCGAGGTTAGAGACAGTGATTCCTTAAATTTTTTTGTGTTTTCGTTTTCTGGTTTTTCTTCCTCATCATCGGTTCGCGCCTGTTTTTTGTTGCTGTTTTCTTCATAAACAACAGCTTGGTAAAGAGTGTTACATACATTAAAGTAACTTTTTGTAACTTAACGTAACAGATGGTAACATAACGTACAACATTAAAAACTAAAACAAAAAATAACATATCACAACAATACAACAAAAAATATTACAAAATAAAAATAATGAGATCCCATAATCATAACATAACATAATAGCGTAACGTAACAAAATAACATAATCCGAAATATTTGTAAAATCAGGACTTTTAAAATAAAAGTCCTTGTCTTTTTGGAATAAGATAAAAAAAATTTCATAATGGAGCAAAGTAAATATTTTAATAAAATTACCACCGCTTAGGATATCTATTTTACTTTTTTCTTTGTTAAAGAAGCATCTGCAAATTCTATGCTATTTTAATTCAACTGGATATTTTTGTCAATCGTTCAAGAAGTTCTAACATCTCAGCGAGCTATTTTTCTTATAAAAATCTGAATTAGGAAAGTTTTATTACGTAAGGGATAAAAATTATGCGAAGTTTTTGAACAAACTACTTCTATTAACATTAGAATAGACACTGAGACATTTAGACTTCTTGTAGGCATTTCATTATTATATCAGTGCATAATTTATTATTAAAACTTTCTCTACATCAACTGAATTATTTTAGTTTCTTTCACCCCTAAGACCATTTTTTTAAAACATCTGATTAATAGTCTGAAGTTGTTGCTTACTTTTATTTGTTATCAAGTTAAAGTTTTCTTATATATTTTTTATTTAATCATCAACTTTTGTTTACTTATCTTTTAATCACAAATCATCTTATATTGTATGTGTCGTTTTCACTTCAACGTATCTTAAATTAATTTCAAAGTGTCAACTTTATTTTTTTCTGTTTCATTAAATATTGTCTCTTCTTTTTTCCCTCAAATCTCATTTGAAACTTTGAACATCCATGATAAGGCAAAAACTAAAACATTAATGCTTTCAAGCAGACAGACACACATGTTGACAATCTCTCACTTTATATCTACATTATTTTTATCAAAATATCGAGCAATTCCCCTCTGTTTGCAGATCAAGTTTTCTCTTTCTACCCTGATTCCCTTTCAACTTAATTTATCTTCAAAATCAATAAAAAAAATTGTTTTGTATGTTTCGTCGTTGTGGTTAAAGTCGTTAGAAAGTCTTTTTCATATTGAAAGTGACACTAAAATACTTTTTGAATGAGCTTAACTAATTCATGAGTCCTTTAGGTGAATGAAAAGTACTTTTTAGTGACACTGTCGAAGTTTTTGGAAGGAAGTGATGTTGCTCCACTTACAATGTAAATGGACGCCATGAATTTTTTTTCTTAGCTTCTTAGCTGTTTAGTACATAAATGCTGCATGCAGACATAACACTGATTTAATATTTTCGTTACTAACACTAATATAAATTGATTAAAGAAAACATAGGTTCCCTGATACTTTTACTTACCCAACAAAATGTTTATTTAATAAAAGAGAGGAATAAATAGTAGTGTATAAATTTTTGTTTTAAATTAATATCACCTGGTAAATCGTCAAGTAAGGATTGATTATAATATATGTGTTTTATTTCTGTTAGAGATGTCCTTCCTACTGTTTCCATTATTTTTTTGTGGTGACCACGTAAAATAATAGTGCTCAAAATAAGTTATGAAACTTTTACTGTAAAATAAGTATTTTTATTTCGTAAAAATTATACCTTCCCAGGCTTAAATTTTAATGTCTTATATAGTTATAGAAATAAATAAATAAATAAGAAGTACAAAAAAGCATGTCAGTACTGTGTTTCAGATCCGTTGAAAGGCTTTCGATGGCCGAAAAGGCAAAACCTTGCATTTTGTACTATAAATCAGCTTTTTTTAAACCAAAACGGATTATTCGCAATCATTATTATAAGAGCTCTGTGACGCTATTTTTAAAATAAAACATTAAATTTTTTTTAAATAACACTTATATGAAAATAATTGGAGTTTTCAAATTTTCGAGAGTTTTGGCTTATTGAGATTATAAACAATTAAATCAAAGCGAACAAAAGAGATATATACATGGAGTACGGCATTGGCAATATACACGAATGATAAATCTAGCAGAGTTTCAGGCAAAATTCCTATTTTAAAAATTTCCTAAATTTTAGTTGAATACACACACTTAGGATTCCGTACAATAAATGAGTTGCATTTTAATTTAAAGTTTTATAATTTTATACCCTTCGTCACAGGTAGGAAAAGGAATATCTGAGTTTGTCATTCCGTTTGTAATTTCTACAATATCCTTTTCCGACCCCATAAAGTGTGCATAGCGAAATTGATTAAACGAAGTCCATCTGTCCGTATGTGTTAGTACTGAAATCAACTTTGCCAAAACACTAGACGAGCTAGAGAAAATTTAAATACGCCTATCGATCAGACATAGTTTTGAGAAATTCGCTATTGAAAACCAGCAACATCAGTCTTTGTTTTACGTCTGCCTATAATTTTTTCACAGCATTTGAAATAATAAACTCCAATAAAAAAAAAAACAAATATATGGAACGATTCAGAATTAAAAAATAAGGTAAAACAATAAGTGAAAAAATTGGCGCTCGCCCATATTTTCCGAATTATGAACTCTTCATAGAAAAGTATAATTCTGCGCCATATTTTAGAATATAAACGTTTCGCCTTATCATTTAAAAGCTTTTGAAGCGATCTTTTAGGAAAGACTTAAATTTTTTAAAAATACTAAACCCATTAAGAGGCAGTGGCATTTTTATAAAAAAAATTTCTTTTAATTTTCTGTCACCCCAAGTTACATCACTAAACTAGATTTACATATATGGTGAGGGGTATAGAATATACGTCGTATATGAATGTAGCACTCTTACTTTATAAACACTTCGTATAAATTCTTATTTCCGGCCTGTTACGGTAGAAAAACTAAAAATTTATATACGTTATTATCACATCACTATAGGAACACCTTTCATATTTCAAATTAATAGTTGTTACCTAAATTGCTCGTTTTGTAAGAAATGTGGTCCAATGTTTTTAAGGTATTAAATTTGTAACAAACAGTAATTTGGAATAGAAGTATTGATTTCCCGGGAAAAGCGGATACTCTCGACGTGTTGTAGCTAGGAACTTTTATAAGTCTCAACAGGGTTGCGAGAACAATGTCGTTCACTATTTGTTAATGTGTGCGGTAGTGCAGTTCAGGGTCTTCTTAAGAAAATATATTTTATTCTTTGAGGATATGGTAACAACTTTTGGTTTTTCTTTTTTTTTTAACAAATGTAGTCTCACTACACCAATCTTTGGAACTAGATTACGGAATTTCTTTTGCATTGACCCAACCCCTAAATCAATTTTTAAAAATTTCAAAAGCAATTATTTCTTAAAAATTTTATTCAATGCGCATAAACATAAAATATTATTAGTTTCACTTAAATTAATTTATGGGATGTAAAATTTACACCTGTTCCTTAAATTAGCCATCCTTCTTACAGTTTTATAGAAAAAAATCTAATACTTGATATTATTTTATCTTTAGCATGCACATGTGGTACAAAAAGAAAATTTTTTATTGCCATTCATATTTAGAAAGTCTTTTAAATTTGTTCACACAGTTTATTCTTGACAAGAATAAATGCGAGTCCCTTTTCATAAGACTAAAACTTAATGTAAATTTGTACATACATAACTTACACAATGTACAAGTTTTAAGCACGAACAGTGTCATGAATAATAGAATGAATGAATAATTTACAAATTTTGAGTAATAATTTTTATTTATTAATTTTTTTTTTTTTTTTTTTTTTTTTTGTAAAAACGAATATTTTCATGTACTTTTTGCATTAAAAATAACTTAATTTGTTAAGCAATATTTTTGACAAACAAAAGAACCTCATATGTAAAAACTAGTATAAAAATATTAAAGAAACAAATAGAGCAAAAGTGGATGTGTTATTCAAAAGTCATTTTGTGCCTAATTTAATTTAATTTCAAATTATGCAGAAAATTGAAAGCTATTGTGAACAGAGGTTCATGTACAAACATAAATATATATAAAATTTTGCTGGGTTAAAGATAAAATATTATTAAGAATCAAAATTTTTTTCAATTCTTTAGATTTTTTTTTATTTTCGTGCATCAGAGTAACAAAATATCAACGATCATATATGTAAAGTTTGTTTATAAATTAAATACATTTTGATGAGCTCGGTCAAACAATTGAAAGATACACTTTGCAGTATTTTCTGTCTTCATAAATTAGTTATTTTTCAAAAAACTACTACCTAAATTCACTGTTCTATTTTTTAACGTTTTATACGAGGGCTGCTATATATATTTCTGGCCTAATAGTGAAAATGCGAATATTTATAATCAAAAATGGTTTTATTGTTTTTCAAAGTATTCTCCAGCATGATTTATACACTTTTGCATGCGCTCAAACCAGTTGTCGAAGCACTTTTTCCACTCCGATTGAGACACCTCTAAAACATGGTTTTTGAACACTTCAACAGCTTCTTCTGGCGACGAAAATCGTTGACCACGCATTTTTTTCTTGATGTGCGGAAATAAGAAAAAGTCATTAGGTGCCAAGTCAGGGCTGTACGGCGGATGACCCATTAATTCGACGTTTAGGCCGGTCAAAAACGCTCTGGTTTGAGCCGATGTGTGAGAGCTCGCATTGTTATGGTGAACAATGATTCGTCTTCGCTTGTTGGTTTTTCGAATTTCTCTGATGACTTCAGGCAAACAAATTCTAGTATAGCAATCAGAAGTGACCGTTCTCCTTTGCTCAAGCGGAACAGCCGCCACGTGACCAGTTTTGCCGAAGAAACAGGCGACCATTTGCTTCTAAGTGCTTCTTCCGCGAACAACTTTCGTTGGATTTTGCTCGTCTTTGATTCGTCACCTCTGATGATCTTATAAACGTCTTTTAAAGCACCGCAATCGTATTTTTGCAACATTTCTTTGCACCAATCGACACGAGCCTTTTTTTGAGCGACTTTAAAATTGTGTGGGATCAAACGGGAAAAACCTTTTTTACGGCCAGGTGTTCATGCAGTATCGAATGTATGCTGGTGGAAGAAATATCCAAGGATGTCTCTATCTCTCAATATGTCGCATGTCGATCTTGCATTATGAGTTCCTGCACGGCATCAATGTTCTCTGGCACAACAGCTGTTTTTGGACGACCTTCACGGAATTCGTCTTTGAGCGAGCTTCGGCCACGATTAAATTCATTATACCAATTTTTCACAGTGCTTTAGGATAATGCTTCATCGCCATACAAAGATTTAAGTTCATCAATGCACTCTTGTCGTGATAATCCACGTCGAAAGTTGTGAAAAATGATGGCACGAAAATGTTCACGAGTTAATTCCATTTTTTCTGTATTAATTTTTTCAAGTCACTGTAAACAACATAAATAATGGTCGTACGTCAAAACGTTTTGAGTACGATTATGCTTAAAAATGACAAACTTTTCAATGGAAATGTCAGATTGCTTTTGACAGCACTCAGTGTTGCCAGGCCAGAAATATATATAGCAGCCCTCGTATTTTCAACTCTTTTCTCAAACAACCTGAAAATTTTAAAAATTAAAAAAAATATTAAATATTTAATAAGAAAACCTTTTTATTTTACTCGTAAAGATCAATAAATGACATTAACATTTGAAAAAGAGTTCGTGCTTAAAGCCACCACAGCTTCTCTTCTTGAAGCGAATTTTGGACATATCATTTTGGTCCACTTCTTTCACAATTTATAGCCTTTAATTCCAAGGCGTTAATTATTGCTGGTTTGTTAACTTAAACCTTTGACTTCACCTGATTCTACAGCAGATGATTAAAAAAATGTCAAACCGCACGAACTTAGAGGTCATATGACATGTCCGGTTTCCGAAGACCATTTATCGGAAAATTTTTAATTTAATTTTTTGAATGAAATTAGTAGTTGAACTTGGATAAAAACGTGAACTTAACTGTATTTTTGGCTTAAGTTATTTTTTTAATTTTTATAAATGTATACAGATGTTTTCTAAAGGAAGAAAGACAAATTATACACCAGCATTCTTCGCATGAACTCTAGCTGGAAAATTTTTAATTCAATAACTGGGTAGTTGCGGTTACCTGGATTAATTTCATCTTTTTTTTTAGCAAAAAATCCTTGATTATTGTGCTAAAAATGTCTCTATCGATCGCAAGGCAAACTTTGGTTACATTTTTAAGGAAAACAAATTAATAATGATGAGTGAAAGCCGCATAAACTGTTCATCTTTCTGGATGTAGGCTCTGTGAACGATTGGGTTTACTCTATATGCGGCAATTTTGGTTATTAAAAAAACATTAATACAAAAATAAGCTTCATCGCTGAACACAATTTTCTAATAAAAATTGGATCAGTTTCAAAAACTCTAATCATCGTAAAAAGGACGCATTTACCGATCTCGTGGCTTAAATTAATTTACCAGCTGTATACCTGACAAAATATAGGACAAGATCTTAATGCAAATTTTACCATAGCTCCGTCCACCGAAAATTAATTAAAAAGTTTTAAAATTGTTTTACCATTTCGTTGAACGAGAGACCAATGGTCTCTTTAATTCCCACTTTACTTCATAACGTTGATATATTTGCATCATTTAAAGAGAAGAATAGCTTGCTCAGATATAATATAGTGTGCTCCATAAATATCAAGAAGTCATCTATAAGACTCGCAAATTGATTACTGATTTTCAAAGCTAATCTGGTTTATTTGGTAGCCAAAAAATATATGACCGAAAAAATCGAATGAAAATTAAGAAAGCGAAAATACAAAATTAAAATTTTTTAAATAAATAAATGAAAATGACAAAGTAGTGCAGCTAGATCAAGATGTTGCAAACTCAATCTTTCTTGATACGTGTTACTTTCTTGAATGTTACTTTCTTGTTGAATTTTTAATGGCCTCTGCAACCATCGTCAACAGACAGAATCTAAGTTTTTATAATTCAAGGCTACAGTCTTTATGCTCATTCACATCTAGGTTGTTCTTATTTATTTATTTTTTTATATAACAAAATGAACAGCAAAATAAATATATAGAGATTGTGAATGTTATTTTAGACATTGCATTCTTTTTGCATTAGCATGTTTTTCTTTTTTTAAGTTTTCATGTTTGTAATGTTTTATTTTATTGTTGCAGTTGTTATAAATACTCTGGGAATGAATTTGGATTTTACAAGAGACATAAAACCAAATGTGACAGTACATTTTGAAATGTATGTAATTTTATAGGAGTCTTGACATTTTTTAGATTTTTCTAGAACAACATTTATTCATTGATTTATTTAGTACATATACATGAACATATACACGTTCATATATGTACATATTTAAATTTTAGTTTTATTTCTGTAACGATAAAATCAATTTGTATAGATAATCGGAAATAGAATACACATTCAAATATATATATATACATACATATACATGTAAATGCTTAAGTGTGTATTAGTATGCTGTGTGAAATTCCTATTAATGCATTCGTCATGTATGTGTATATTTTCTTTATAAAATGTTATTTATTATTAATTCTTGTTCCATTTTCTGTACTTTCTACTATGCAGGAGTTTTTTTATTTCTATTATTATTATTGTACATTTTAGATCTTAATTTTTTAATTTAAATTTTATTGATTTTGGCTTAAAACTAAATACTTGTAAATGAACTCTTGTAGCTAAATAAAAACCTGAAAATAATTTTATTATTTTATATATTTTTTATCTTGGTTCCTAATTTCCCAAGCATATTTAAGACTTTGAAGTAGTAAGATCCTTTGCTAAAATTATAAGATTTAATATCCAGCTGTATTGGCATCAAATAAATATTTTATTTAATTAAAAAAAAAATAAATAATACATAAATTAAAAGAAAATAACAACAATTAAACTGGTAATATTAGATATTAAAATTGTTTGTCAAGTCCTTAGAAACATTGCACACAAATAGTTTACTTTAAACTGGAACAGTATCTACGAAAGTAGGAAAAGCAACATTTTATTGTGACGATTAAAAAAGAGGAAAATGAAAAAAGCTTTGGGATGTATTTGGACTTCGTCCTACAAAAATAACATAATTTCTTTAATTATTTATTTAAACAGATGATGCTAAAACATTATACATCCTAAGGTAATTAGATCCATAGAATGCAGAGGATAGTTGTAGCGATCTAGATAATGCTGATAATGTCTTATATTTCCTATTTGCCTTAAAATCCGAAATTTTTTACCCAAAAAAAGTTCTTTCACCTATTAAATATATAAATTGATTTTATATTTAAAATTAAATAAGTTTTTTATTCATTTAAAATTATTAAATGATTATTTAAATGAAAACCTAAAACAAAATAAAATCTTTTAGAAATGAATATTATTTTCTGTAAAAAAAAATATTTATTTCTTGAAAAATTAAGAATTTAAAATATAATCCAAATAAAAATTATTCGTTTGATTACAATACTAAAATAGAAAAATTAATAATTAATTTCATTATTAAAAATATTAAAAGTTCCATTTTTATTAATTTTAACTTTGAAATAATTTAGTTAACCAGGATTTATACACAGAAAAAATTTTTGCTCCTAAACATAGTTTAATTTCTTTTTAGATTAAAATTTAAAGTTAAGTTATTTTTTAAACAATAAAAATAATTCTTTAGATTTGTTAATATATAAAAGAGAAGAAAAAACATTTTCTTGTTAAATATATAATTTAATCAGTTAATGATTTAAATAGATTTTCATCTAAAAGCAATTAAAAATATTATTGCATACAAAAACTTTTTTCTGTGCAATCCAATAAATAATTTTTGCATTTAAATTCTTAAATTTATCAAGACATAAATTATTGTTGAATCTATTTTTTTTCCAAACACTTTTGAATTTATTGGGAATAATTGTCGCAAAAGGGTGCAAAAAGCCAGAGGGTAACGACAATGATTCTTAATTTTCATCTTGTGAAATATCTGTAGTCCAACTGCTTACTTAGTGACCGGCAGTACGGCTTCCGTAGGAAACGCTCTACTGGTTTCTTACTTTGAAAAATGGTTTCAATCTATTCACTATTTCAGCAAAAGTAAGTGGTGGCTTTATATATTTCCAAGGCGTTCGATATAGTGTGGCATGGTGCATTTATATCAAATCTTATTACTTTTGGTATCGGCGATAGCTTTTCTCGACTAATATCCAGCTTTCTCAGCGATTGCAGTATACGAGTTGCTATAGATGAAATCTCATCAAACAAGTCCAAGGTGAATTCACGGATACTGCAAGGTTCCGTCCTTTCTCCTACTCAATTTCTTATTTTTTTTAACGACCTTCCACGTCAGTATTCTAACCCTATCTATTTTTTCGCAGATGATAGTAGCGTATTCTAAGCGATGTCTTCCATAAACCAGGACTCTGCGACAGCACATAAACCTTTTGGTAATCTTCGAATGGGGACTTGCGAACATGGTTCAATTTAACACTCATAAACTTAATGCGTTGTTCGTTGGAACAAGCATATTTTTCATGTCGCAAAAGAAACATTTAAGTGCCTAATTTTTCTGAAACGGTGTAAGAAACACCTCGCTCTATCTGCTCTCCTTGCTGTCAGACCGAAAATGGAATACAATTTTAATGTATAAGCCAGTGCTCCAAAATCTGTTTTGGAGTTACTCGACTGCCTGCAGGAGACAGCGAAGAAGCTCATCGGTGACAGTAGGGTATTCAGCTCTATTGATTATCGGGAGCATCGACGCAATGTGGGGTGTGTTTCACTGTTTATTTTTATTAAAACGGATTGTGCTCTTATGAAATCAGGGAACTTGTTATTAAAAACCGTATTTAGTATGCGCAACGCGCTCTGCATCCAGAGCACATTCCCTTGTTATCGATTTGCCAATGAATCGCACAACTCATTGCAAAGAAAATTCATTTTTAGCCGAATAATTCGTGTGGAATAAACTCTCTACAGTGACTAGACTGTAAATTATTCTTTCAAAACCGTTCCTACTCACATCTTTGTACTTAATACTAAATAGTTTAATTATTCGCAATAGAACCAGTTTTACACTAGTTGTAAGCTAATGCACGATTTTATTTTGATACCCTTTTTTTTGTAAGTTTAAAATGAAATGAAAATGTTTGAGTAAAAAATAATAGGTACTGTAAGGGATACTGCTTCCTATTTTTGGCCGGAGAATGGTGAGATTTAAAATAAATAAATACTAAATATTTTCCTCTCTACATTTTTTCCCAACGATACCAGCCCTCATTTTCACTTCACAAAATTAAAGTTTATATAAAATTTTTTCCCACTGACCGAGAGTCTACTAGCGAATTAAAATATATGAAGGACGCTCTATATTTTATTTGTGATTAATAAACGTTAGAGTTACATTACAAATTACAATCACTAATCGATTACGTAATAAAATAATAAAAAACATATTGATTGGGGACCACATTTTCTATAAAGAAGGATTCTACACAGTTCTACATTCCCATCTTCTGTGACAGTTTAACCACAAATATTTTTTCCTACTTGCAACGACACGATATATGACAATAGTTTTCATTTTTGCTCTCTATTTAAGCTTCTGGATAGGTAACTATGATATCTATTGAAAAAGCGAAGATTTTTTTTCGCTTTTATAAAACTATTTCAGTTAATTTTAATATCAATTTTAAAGATCCCTGTATTTAAAAACAAACTTCTTTGATTTTGAAACTACATTATATTATACGCTTTTAATTAATAAAAAAAAACTAAAATTATTTTTGTTTATTAAAATAAACCCGTTTGTATAAACTCAAACTGTAAACTTTATTGAAAATTAAAAATGCTTATATTAATTGACCTAAAATAACAATTAAACCAGCTAACAAATATTGTTTCAATTATTTAACAAAGCAGCCATTATTTTTGTAATAGCAATTACCCTTTTTTGCTCAAATTCATATTATGCTGATAAATTTAACACACACATTTATAACACATAATTGCAAAATTAAATTTAAATAAAATATATTGTGGAAAATCAACAACAAAAGCACAAAAATATAATTAATTAGAAACATTTGCAGCGTGAAATTGATTAAACGATAAATAATATAAAACATTTTCAGGTCTAAATAATTTTATTTAATAGAAATTATTTTTATTTTCAGGTTAGCGAAACAATCAAGATCAGTTGATTGAGAAAGCAAAAAATAAAACGACAATAAAACTGGATCACTTAAAGAGCTAAAGGAACTTTCATAAGAGCCAAATATTGAATTTTATTTTGGCATTTTAAATTTGATGATAAATATTTGACGTTGATCTAAAAATGAGGAAAAGACTTTTATAAGCTCCTAATATAAAAAAATATATTTAAAAAATCTTAATAAGCTGGTAAAAACCTTTGAATGTTAAACATGAATTTACCAAGAAAATACTTAAAACAGGCGCTGCTTTTATGGAGTTTCACGCTGACTATTACATTAATAAGTCTAAAAGTGACAACAGCCACCCTAATAGAAACTTCAGCTACAAAAGAACCATTAATAAAAGCATCAACCATTGAATCAGCATCAATAGAAAATGATTTTAAAGTGCTAAGACTAACCACAACACCAGCATCAACGATACAATTAAAAATTCATGATGTTGATGACGACGACTTTGAGAGCAAAGAAAAATTTTTGAAAACATCCAAACAAATTCTCACAAAAGAGGAGGCACTACCTTACACTTCTACCACCTCCTCACAAAGTATCTCGACCTACTCAGATGCTTCGACTACTATAACAAACCAGGCAAACGCTGTTGGGGTAAGGGAAAATGCAGCTTTTAATCAAGAACAACAAGAGAAAAGTATAGAGCATGAAGCAACATTAGTGATGGCAACAACAAAACAATATAAAAACAATGATAAATTAGGAAGGGAAATGAAAGAAACTGATTTAAAGCAGGTCACAGAAAGTGTTGTGGAGCAAAAACAACAGCAACACGAACAACCAGAACAGCTTACAACGGATGCAAGCTGGCAAAAGGAAATGGATATGAAACAACAATCCAGGGGAAATGCCATAAATGAAAGGAATGATATTAAAACTACAGCAACAATAACAAAATCAACACAACCATCATTTGATACAGCAACTATGACTACCATGCCGCATGATACAACAACTAGTACAACACTTACTAACACACAGGAGAACAAAGCTTATGATTCTATTGTCACAACATTCCCGGCAGAAGAAATCCAACCAGGTCAAGTTAAACTAAAGAAAATTCAAGGTGATGAATTGGCATCCCAAACTTTAACCTTGGAAAAAGACAAACAAGCGAAAGAAAATTTTAAGTTAATTATTAAAGATGCCAATGAAAAGCTTCTCAAGGAACGTACAATATTCTCCAGTAAGCCTATAGAGGCCAAAGAAGAATGGAAACAAAACCTTATGCCCAATGAGTTGGAGTATGGCAGCAACAAACCTTTAGTATCCAAAGTGTATGAGCATAATATAAATTGGAGTCCGTATCTACATCCCGCTACCCCAATATCAGATTTTACTGGTAAATTGTTGCAGGAACAGGATGGTGTTATAACTGAAATAGAACAAAAATTTCGTTTAGATGAGTTTGCGAATGTAAATGAAATAAAAACTACACAGAATCCCAGACAAAAAGCATCCATGGAATTAACACAAACAACAACATTTTCTAAGGACACCAATCCAGATGCTAGCTACACAGTTAATCACAAAATCTTAGATATTAATAAAAGTCCTATACTAAATAGATCCCCGGCAGGCTTCATAGAGAGACGTGTTAAGAAAAGTTTTGATTTTCCCATGCATCGTTTGGCCAGCGATGCTCAACACTTGCAGCAACATTTTGATTTTGCCAATACTAAATTTAATAGCAACAATGAACAGCATAAAACTGAAGAGCCTACAACAAACAATGAGGGCCAACAAACAGAAAATATACAACAACCTTTACGACCGCAACCTGAATTTTCTACAACCAAATTTTACAACAGTA
The DNA here is from genome assembly GCA_937654795.1 of Cistogaster globosa. NCBI lineage: Eukaryota > Metazoa > Arthropoda > Insecta > Diptera > Tachinidae > Cistogaster > Cistogaster globosa. Next base: position 124,434,269 of record OW569404.1, read on the forward strand.
AAGAGTTGTACAATGAAATGATGCAACATAAGATGAAAATGCAGCAACAGCCGCCATCCACCACAAATGCACATGAAAAGAACATAGAAGAGTTAAAAACTAAAGTGCCATCATTGACTTTAAATAGTTTTGCAGTATTGCACTCGCCTAAAGTAGCCAAACTAGAGGAAATACATGAAATGAAAGAACCTTCACAAAAGCAACAACAACAGAAAAGTTTGGCTATTAAAAAAGTAACAGTTAAAGCTACCAAACATAAGGATGCTAGTGTCCTTCCGAAAATCAGCTCAGCCTCTAGCACAACCAATGATAGTATTTCAGACACTACAACAATACCACACATGACAGCAGCTCCACCAAAAGACTTAAGTTCAAACACAGAAATGCCTTTAGCTGCTTTAGTCAAAACGAAGAAATTTCAAAAGGAGCTAAAACGAGCTAAGCTGTTAATTAAATCAATGATGCCCTTTTCAAATACAACAACAGCGGCAACCAATTTAAGCAAAAATAGCGATAATAACAATGAATTAAACGCTTCACTGCAAGAAATTGTCACCACAAGTTTACCCCTTCAAACACACACTCAACTGGAAACAGCAGCCTCAATGCAAACAACTTCTTCTACGACAGCAACAACTAAATCATCAACTAGGCCAAGTTCTATAAAGTCTTCGCAACTGCCCTTAACACCATCAGCAGTATCATCATTATCAGCAGCACCTCCTCTACATGCATTGTCAGCCACCTCTACTAATCCCCCTAGATCATCATTACATCCAGTTGTACGTCCGCGTATTTTGAGTCGCCTACAAGAGAAAATTAATTCTTTGGAATGTGAATTGCAAAATCTGCCACAAGATTCACATTTATGGCGTGGCAACGAAACGCATGAATTGCTGTTGCCCATTATGGTGAGTATCAACGTTTACAGTATTTTTATTTATTTATTTTTTTTTTTGTTTCTGTGTTTGTTAAGTTCAATGATGCAACTGGGTGCTTTACTATTTATTTATGATTTTTGTTGTTGCATTTGTTGTATTGTTAATGCTGTTGTTTGTTTTTCTTTATTTCTGTGTTTTACAAGGACTTTTGCCAGTTTAATGTTCTAGTTTCTTGGGTCGTGAGCTACAGTACATCGTGTGTCATAAGTGATTTTGTTACAGCGTTTGTATTTTTAAAGCTTTTGTCCTAATTCTTTTACTAAAAATGTAAAATACTTTTTTATGAAGTTCAAATTCTTCAGGTGTGGGTGATGGTTATGAATCTATGAACTGGAATTGGAAAAAATTCTTGAGTATCCAGTCAAGGGTTAGCTCAGTCAGAGGTCGTCACTCCCATAATTTTTTTTGCTCTCTGTGGTGATTATTTAAGATCAACAGTCTTCATTTCTTTTAACGAACTTGGCAAATAACGGCTAGAGGCATCGAAATCGTATAAATTGCTTCAGTAGCGCTAACTTTAGTCAGTGCTTGCATGTGGAAAAATTCCCGAAGTATTTGTTGTTTGTTGGATCAGACGTAGTTTCAAAAAATTTTCTATTAAAAATCAACAAGATCAGTTAATAGCCTTTAAGGCAGGAAGCAAAACGCCACGCTTGTCTCTAATTTTTCTATATCATTTGTATTAAATCTTGTTTATTAAAGTAAATCGAATAAAAAAAAACAAATCACAAATGTATGGAGCGATAGAAAATTAAAACATTAAGAAATATAAGGTAATAAATTTTCGCTCACAAATATTTTTTGAGTTATGGGCATCCGCGCATTTCATAGAAAAGTACAATTGTGCACCATGTTTTTTAAGATATCAATATGGATATAATTTAAAAGCTTTTGAAGAGATCTTTAAGGAAACACTAAATAATTTTTTTATGCTTAACGCATTGGAAGTGTTGGCATTTTTATGGAAAAAGTTTTTAACTTTTTTTATTTTGTTAATTCTCTGTCATGTGAACATTTGTTATTCTCATAGAAGTTTCTTAACTAAACTAGATTAACATACATGGTGAAGGGTATACAAGATTCACAACTGCCAAACTTCTTTTTTATTTAATGATTACTATTGCTGGCTGTTTGCTGGGTTCATTAAAAGAAAACATGGTCAATAAAAAAATTATTTTTAAATTAAAAAAAAATTATCTTCCAGCGACATGCAGAAGAGTCGTTATCAGTGCTTACGCTATTAACTAAGAAATGCCAGTTGTGTGTTTTTTATTTTTATTTAAAGTGTTTAAATTAATTATTTTACCATTTTCTTTAAACTAAATTTAATTTTTGTATTTTTCATCGTAAGCTTTTTAAAGGTTAGAAATTTTAAGAGTTATGTAATTTGGGAATTTTTTAGAATATTAAAAAAGGGAAAGTTTTGATATAAAAGTTTGCCCCGAAACTTTTTTATGTTTTAAATGCTATTGTGCAAAAATTTGTTGTAAATTTTTTCCCAATGAGGATTTGAACCGTGGATATAATAAATGAATTAAAATTAACTTTTTCGGCTTTAGTTTTATTTATTAATTTATTTTCTAAAAAATTTTAGAAAAAACATTTATTTACAAATGTATGCGGACGTTTTTCAAGGAAAAAGAGAAAAATTAAACGCCAGCAGAATGAAATGCTGCATTTTCTATATAGCTACATCTATCATCAGCTTTCTTCGCATATATCTACCTTAGGTTTGTACATTCTAAGCCTCATCCATTTAACCAAATAATCAGTATTATATTGGTCGAACGAAGTTTACACACAACGTAAAACATCTCTTTGCTGTTCTCTCTTTCACTCATCTTGTACACATGTTTTTGCTCTTGTATCAAACCATGGTAAAGTCACAAATGCAATTTATATATTTTTAAAATTCATACTTGTTTTTTCACTACATTACAGATGCTTCTCCAGTATCAACAGATGCTGTTCCAGTCCAACCAAAATAATATTGATTTGTTGGTTAAATGGACGATGTTTATAATGCATACAACATAAGGTAGATAGATGCGAAAAATACTGATGAAAGATGTAGCGATCCAGAAAGTGAAATGATTAAGGATTATTCGTGAAAATTATTTAAAGTTTAAGTCACGGCAACTTCGCTTGGTTATGGTTATCCCTGTAATGCCTTAAGTCATTCTTCATTCTTTAGAACATTAACAGACCTTGTATTGGTTTGTTTTTTCATTTGAAAGTGTTGCCTTATCGTTCACTTAAATGTTAACATGCAATTTGCTTATTCAGTTTTCCCTTACCTCTGCTATTTTTACACACAATGTTTGCTGTCACTAACTACAGCATAATTTTAATAAGTTACCACAGCTGTTTTCTTCATCAACGCTGGGAAAAGGTTATAAATATTTACATATGTCTTAAACCTCTCAGAGCAATCCGACAATGATAAAGTCCGAATTCGACCTAAAATACAGTCTTTGCCTTAGAATCACCAAACGCTCAGTACAGAACGAAGTCTGCTGTGGATTACAAGTTTTTTCGAGATATTTTACACTCCTTTCTCGAATGAGATTTAAGTTGCTCCTTTTAAAATTACCCCCAATAAAAAATGACCCTAAAACAAAAATTTGTAACAAACATCAATTTTTTAGTATTGTTTAAATTTAGAGCAATTTACGCATTTTAGTTTGTGACAATTTTTTATTATTCTAAACTGAATTTTTTTATTTCATATTTTCTGTTTTTAAATTTTTACTAGCTGACCCGGCAAACGTTGTAACGCCCCTTTCTGATCGCTGCGGTATGCAGATCTATCTTTAAAATTTCATCTGCCATTATGTTACTTAGGTGAGGCAAAAATTAACCGTTTATATTGAAAGTGGCATAAGTCACTTTGCTTTAAAGACTGTGTTTTAAAAGTATTAAAGCTAAATTTACATAAGACTTATTTTCTCTTCTAGCTCAGGATACTTATTCAAATTGTCTAGGGATTAGTCACCCTTATTATATAAAGTATGAAAAACATATGTTGACCGATTCTTAAACGTTTATTTCTGCATTGGCTGTACACAAAATTGTATACGATTTGATGAAAAATACTAAAAACTATATCGTTTAAGCAAAAAGAGAGTTATAATAGTCATGGTATAAAAAGGATTGTATTAATCAAACCTCATAGTCGGTCCAGCAGTCTAGCCTATCTGAGAGGACGTGAAAAAATCGTAGCGTTAAGGGGTATAAAAAGCAGATATTAACCGATTTTCGACTTTCCTGATATGAACAGAAAATTTCATTAAATTTGGTTGAGCCTCTTTGGAGAAGTAATTTGAGTATTTTATAATTTAGAATAATTTTTAGTCGAACCTTTTAAGTATTAAAACTGTATAAATAATTTTAATCTTCTTGTTTTTTTAGTTTCTAAATTTATTGAGAAAGAGAAATTATTTTAACAAATTTTTGTGTTAACTTTTAAAGAAGAATGTTATGCCACATTTTCTGGATCGCTACATCCAATTTATTTTGAGAATATGGAGTAATTTTAAACCTTGACGTTTTTTAAGAAAAATTTAGTTTAATAAAAATATATATGTTTTCAATTTATTTTTTAATTTAGCTAAAACTCCTACACCCGGAGATATTTTAGTTTTAAAATGCTCACTTCATGATAAATTACTTCGCAAAAATACCCCTACGTATTTGCTCATCTGCAAAGCAGCCATAATTTTGTTTAAGTTATAAACAATTATTATATACAGGTTCTTATTGTCTAACACCCATATAAAGATTTATTGTATTGACAAATTTTTCTGAATACCCTTTAGTTCATTTATTTATTTTTTTTTTTTTCTTTTGCGTTGTAAAGGACTTCAAAATGCTCCTAATCAAACTAACTTTTCAATTATATAATCCAACCTTTTTTTCTATTAGCATGTCCGTTTCATCAATCCCTTGTATCATTAGCAGAAAAGAAAAAACTGTCCCATATGTGAATAAATAACCTAAAAAATAACAACAACATCATTAATTGAGAAAATATTTCTTTTTAAATTAAGTTATAAAAATTTTTTTTTTAACCCAGTGATAATAAATGAAATAATATTGTTAACATTTTATTCAATTTATCTACCAAGTAAAAGGATGACCAAACCGGACACCTAAAATTTGATATTTCCAAGAAAACAACAAAAAACTGGGCAGAAATAAAATGATATGAAAAAGTTTTATGTAAATTTTGCAAATTTTGCAAAAAGCAAAATATGAGCAACACAAAAAAATTTCTTCTTTTAAAGTTTTTAAGACTCTTAAAGTTGGTAAAAAGTCAAATGCTGAGAAGCACGTCTTGCTTTGAAAATAACACACATGTTAATATATTCGTTGGATACAGATTAAATTAAATTATTTATTTAATGGAAAACAAACTGACCGGAAATATCTGTAGATAGTTGGTAATTTATTTTGTTTACTTGAGTACATTTTGTTCTTTTATGGTCCTCTTCTTATAACATGGTTGAGAAAAATGATTTAAAAAATAAATTTAAGAAGGGCGGCAAGGATATTTAAAGTTTTAAATAAAGTTATTTTTAATTTTAGTCCCAGCCAGGGGTTGAACCGGTGATTATCATAAATCAATTAAAATTTTAATTTTTCGGCTTTGGTTCATTTTTAATTTAACTTTTATTAAGAAAAATTATTTTTCAAATGTACGCGGACGTTTTCCAAAGAAAACAAGAAAAATTAGACGCTGGCAGAATGTAATGCTGCATTTTCAGGACCGCCAAATCCATCTTCAGCATTCTTTGCATCCAACACCTTGATTTGCGTATACTGTAAATATCATCCATTTAACCAACTAATCAATATTAATTTGGTTGGACGAAATTCACACACAACTCAAAGCATTTTAATTGGTTTTAAATAAAGTAAATTTAATTTTTACAAAATGTAAACATGAAAACTGCAAAAAAGGAGCTCCGTTGTCTTACATGTATTTTAAGGAAAACGGTTTTACATAGGAATTTAATTCTTTTACTTACATATGAGGTTTTTATGGTAATAAAGCGGTGGTTACGGTTTTAACGAGTATTTTGTCCCGCAAATGGTTGAGATTTTCCCCTTTATGTTGCTGAATGGACGTTTCCTAGTTATCCAGCTCAAGGTCTTTGCAAGATAATATCACTAAAACTTGTTGACTCACTTTTTTTCTCTTTCAAATTTTCCTGGCAGGATTTATTGAAAAATTTACAATATAACAGATAAAATTCGTCTGCTCTTACCATTTTATTGCAAAAAAGATACAACAATAAAGTGTTCTATTTAAAAAAGTTCTTTTAAAAAATGTTTTGCCAAGTCTCCTGTTTTATTTTGATAGACAAAAATGCATTAATTAAAATTCTTTCTCAATTTGCCTTTGAAAATAGCAATCTGATCGAGTAAAAAGAATTCCTATTATTGACCCGCATGCTAAAGGATCTCCACCCATTTTCTTTTTTTATTAATGCATTAGGTTTTGCGTGACGGACAGATGGAGAGAATTTCTAGATATAGAACTTACAGCTTTTAAATAAAACACCCGAACTTAATTATTAATAAGTATTTTTTCAGCTCCATGGAACCTTTGAAAGGATCATAGCACTCAAACAAATTGTTCTACTGCACTCGCTCTTTGACTTCTATGATTAGTATACTCTGCCAAATGGTCATAAATAAAATGACGTTTGAGCAAAGCTAGAATTTTATTGAGATTTACTTTGCAAATCAGTCATCAGTTGGCGAAATTTATAGGTGCAAAATTGTGTTCAGTGGAGAGGCTCATATTGACTTAACGACCTCGATAGTAAGTGAAATTGGCTCATATTAGGTAAACCCAATTCAAAATTCAACACAGTAGACCTTAGAGATCCTCCACTATATCTATAAAAATTTACTGTTTACGCAGTTTCCACGCGAGCACAATCAATAGGTCTAAATATATTAAAATTGAAGCCGGATTGCCCGTTCTATGGATCCTTATTTGAAAATATGAATAATATTAATACATGTGAGATGTGGTTTTAACACTATTGCAGAACGTCTTATATAACGACCACAACTATTTAATTATAAAAATCAAAATTTGACGAGGAATGTATTTGTCAATGTAGGTTACTAATTCATGTTGATAACACAGCAACAATTGACTTTTTAAAGGCCAAAACTCTTCGTTTTATTTATTGCTATTTTAATACCAATTTTATCCCATTTAATTTTACTATGATCAATTAAACTTTTTCATCCTTTCCTACATATCTTGACTGAAGAAAAGGAAAGACTAACAGATTTATTTACTTTGCTTGAACAAGATGTTTTAATGTTTAAATTGAGTAAATAATAATGTAGATTATAAATCTTATACTTCAGATATTGTTTGTATTTGTAATTTTGTGCATTTCCTTTTCCTTTTTTATCGTGTTTAACTATTTTCTTAAGTTTTCATACATACTTCCACAAACAAGGTATAAGAGAAAAATAACACAACAAAAAAAGGAACATGCTTTAACATGTTATTATCTGCATCCGCTTCCTTTTAGCCGGAGGGATATTTTTCAAAACAACACTCTAAAAACGTTTAGCATACTGTCTTGTTGATAATAAATTTTAAGTCTTTTCCTCCCAATAACAATTTTTTGTATTGTTCTCCTTTTTTTGCCTTTCAGTAGATTTTATAATTTTTAAAGTTAAGTGCATTCGTTTCATTCAATTTATACGAGGGCTATGCGTACCAAAACCTGTCCTTAAGGACGAAAATATAATTTTTCTATTCAAATTTGTTTAGTATATATTTAGGTGTCATAGAAGTAGACAGTAAAAAATTGTCTCTGTTAATGATTTAGAGTGATGTTTGGTTACTGTTACATTGTCAGTTTATGAAGCAATGTACCTAAACCTATTCTAATTACAGCATACAAAGATCAAGTCTACGATTTTCATCGCAAGCAAGTAATTCCTTATTTTTGTATGTAGTGTTATTAGGCATTACTCCTGCTTAGGCAATTACGATCTTTTCAATCCTTCTGTCTACTCTTTAGTGGAAACCATTTAACACTGCCCTTAGACGTTTTCTGGCATCATTTCTTTGCTGATCAGAAGAATTTTCCCTTATCCGCTTAATTAGTCAATTCTATTTATGCTCGTCCGTTTACATAGCTGGAGCTAACGCTAAGCAAATCTATATCAAAATCACTCTTGACTATATGTGCCATTCCTGTTTTAGGCTTTTTAAAAGATGACAGAAAACAAGATTTTTCTCATTTTTCAAAACAACAGTGGAACTATAAAATTCTGAAATGAGTAAACAGTGGACCAAAGGTGTTAGATTTTTTATTAATTTTGGGCCGCAAAGATCTTTAGATTGTAGAAATTTAAAAAAAATAAAATTGAATTAAAAAAAATTAATGATTAACATTAGCATTTAAAAATGATAATGGGCATATGGCAACTCTAGTTATTTTTGACCAACTGCATTTTAACGTCTACTTTTTCGGGTATTGCAAGCCGTATGTCACACAAAACGTTGACCTCTAGACCATTAGTTACTTCTAGTATATCGGCATTAGCCAGTGACCCCACGCCCACACAGATGGATGCCAATTTACAGGTCCTAGGATGTCAATTTGCGGACCCATTTAGTATTATTGACTTATTGCTAGGTTTTGAATTTAGTAAGAAGATGGTCGCGGTCACGTAGCGACATCATGATACAACAATATTTCGTCCGGATTTCACTGCCATTTTAAGTTTCTAGATAAAAACATCATAAATCGCCATTTATTGCAACGCGATCTTCGGCTTAAGCGTGCAATTCAAACCAATCGACGTATATTTCTTGATAGTATCGAGTCTGTAAGATCTGCTGTGAAATGGATTGTTTTCTAACGAACCTGTTAACCCTCTCACTATTTTTACTAAATAAGTCTTTATAAGTTGAGCAGATTAATTACTTATTTTCAAAGTAAATCTGGGGCAAATTACGGCTTTTGATATCGATCGAAATTTGCATTTAAATTTTATAGAAATTTCGATCGATTTCGAATGCAGTAATATGCCCCCTGCATAAGGGCTAGCCTTGTTAAAACGTCAATCCACTCATGGCGATTTGTTGGAGTAGACATGTCATATATATCAAGAAGTGAAATAAGTAAAACCGTTCGTTTAAAAGATTATACTTTTATAAGTTTTAACAGGCTTAACAAAATACCCATTAGAATTTCATTTCCAAATCCGAAGAATAGCTGAAGCTTTTATTTTGTGTTTTCCAAGTTCTTAAATGCTAAATCTTCAGGCATCTCAGTAGAATATTTCCATACTCCATATCCACTGTAAAGAAACTTGTAGACAAAAATTAATGTTAATAAAACATTAAACTGGAAGATTAACTGGCACAGAACGGATTACGTGCCATAAAAAGGGGACCTTTTACTTTCAAATTTTTTCTTTTTTTTAACATAGGGTGAGTACTTAATGCTATGCAAGTTAAAGTACATTATAAGTCAAAATCAGAATGATCTATTGGGACAGTCTTTAAGTTTTATATTTTATACTTGTTGTTTTACGGTTTTATATGGAGCATTCTTTACTTATAATTTCGAATTTTGTGTTCGTGTGTGCTTATTACAGCTTAAACGATATGATAATAAACGTTAAAATGCCATCTCTAAAAAGACACTCTTTAATATTGTTTCATTTTAATATTTTTTGTTTCAACTTCGGTTAAAATTTTAAGTGTTTAGTAATAGACTAACACACAGACTGACAAATATTCTTGCGTTGCTAATAGGAATACGTTTTAACTCCTTTGCTATGGAACCTTGAACACAAAATTTTGGTTTTTTAACAAATTTTAAATTGCATTGTTGAGGTTTTTAGTTTGATTTATGGCACCACCATTTATCCTTTGTAAAATTTGAAACGATAAATTTGTTACCGTTCAAATCTTTAAAAATTCATTTAATGTAATCGAATTTAAAAAATTCAATATAAAATCCATACTTTTTTTATTTATAGATATTCTTTTTTTAATTGCCAACTTTCACAACTACAAAGCATATTTATAAAATTATACAAATTTATTTTACATATTTTTAATTTAATTATTATCATAAATTAATTATTTTATACTACAAATATTTTTGAAATTTTATTTGAAATATTAAAACAATTTAACAATTTTACATAAATTGAAATACCACAACAAGGTTTTTTTCTTAAATATTTTAAATAAAAAATATGTTTACACTCCTGTTGAATTAAATAAACCCCATAGAATATTTAATATTAACAAGGGCATTTTTCATTTAATGTGTAAAGCCAGTGTTGTCAGTTATGGCGATTTTTCGCCAAACATGGCGGTAAAAAAAACTTTTTGGCAATAAAAATTTTAGAATGGGAAGAAGCGAGATATTTGGCAATATTTAAAATAGTGATATGATAAAATAGCAATTAACAAAATAAAAAAACATTGGAGCTTTATTTTTTATAAATAAAATTATTATTATATTTTTATTATATGAAATAAACAGTTTAAATATAGATTGCTACTCTAATTATATGAGTGAAAGCATTACGCATCAAAAACCTTATACCACACTTCTCACATTTGCAAAATAAAATTTCAAAGCATAATATTTTAGCTAATAAAGAAAACAGTGATGATTTAATTAAAAAAAATTAAAAGGGAAATGAATTTACACATTTCGTTTTTGATTATGGATAACATTAATTTTGGCATAGAATTTTAAACTGAATTGAACAACCCTGTTTTATCTGTATTTCATACGTTGCTTTTACAAGATAATTGATTTCTATTTTTAAAAAGTTGTTAAAAGAAATGCTTGATCGGTTTCTAGGAAACATATCTTTTTATGAAGGTAATTGTCAATTTTCAGTTTCCAAATTCTATAAAGTTTTTAAAGTTTCGATCACTCTAAAAAAATTCCTTTCATAAATTGGCCTCAATATTTAAATGAAGAGATACCAAAAAACCTATACAAGTTCTGCCCCAAAACTTACGATTACCAGTATGCTGTTGGTACTTACCACTTTAAAGAGTTATTGTCTATCTTGTCTATCGGAAGACATGTTAAGTAGATCTTATACAAATGAAATACAAATGACATTGAACGAAATGAATGTAAAAGTTTTGATCCAATAATAAATATGTGTTCTAAAATCAATTTTTTACTTTACACATTTATTAAAATTTTTAAAAGTACCACTTTAATTTTAAGGTTTAACCTTTAACGAATAACAAAATGCTACTAATTGATTCTCGAAGTAGCTTATTTAGTTTTATGTTTATTAAGTTTTGAACTTTTCTTTTTTTTTTTTTTTTGTACTATTATGTTGCTGAAATGTTTAGATTGATTAAAATAAATTAAAGAAACGTTATTTGGCGAGACAGTTCGAAAATAACTGGCATCACTAGGTAGATCAAAAAACATTTACTTCCAGCTTCTCGCGTCTTTAATTGAGGTCAAAAGCGAATTAGAAATATTTGAATTTAAAGTGCAATGGTATTTTTGGAATTAATTTAACAAAAAAAAAAAATAAATTAGTTAATAAATAAAAAATAAAATATTAATATTAATATAATAAAAAAGGTCAAATATTATTTCCTTCCAACATTTTTTTTTCATGACTTGAAAAAATGACTGTCTATTATATTGTCTTCTTGCTTCCCCTCTTACCTTCCGAAGATTAAGGCGGCCATTAAAGAAAAGTTTCATGACCTTTAATAAATTACTTTACAGCTCTGGCGTTATGTTTAAGAGAATTTTAGAATCCATGGGATTACTCCAATAGTTCAGCAAATATATTGCCTTCCCGTCATCTTAACTCTTGAAAATTGTAGTTCTATTATTCTATTGAACATTGAACCCGCACCATAACAACGGCTAAGAAAATACTACTTTTTCAAATTATGAAAATATTTGTTTCACCTATCTCTTCCGTCCAGAAGACAGACAGACAAGACTCCTGTCTTGTACACTCCACGTTATATGCTCATTTGCAAATTTCGATCGATTTTGTTGGACTTTCCGTTACACTTTGAAATGGTTTTGAGCAAAATTGTTTTGGCTGCCAAATGATAAATTTTATTTCTACTTCCTATAAAGACTGCATCTTACTTTTCTTTAGATTACTTTACTATTATTTTTTGTTAAGCTATAAGAGCATTTATTTATATTAAATTTTCAGAATTTCGGTGCAAAATTTTTGACAGTTACTTTGAAATTTGTGACAAATGTCTTATAGAAAAAAACTGTGACAAAATTTGTATTTAATTTAGCAAAATCACATAATAGAAATTTGCTAATAAATTTTTAAATTTTAATAAGAAGTAAAATACTTAATACGTGAGGCATTGTATCTAACAATGAAGCTCATTGGGGATTAAATTCTTAATCATAAATGAAAGTAAAATAAAATTAAGTAATTTTTCTTTACATAAGTTAAAAAAGGCTTTAGCACTTTAGCTAAATGACTGTATAGAAAAACGTTATGTTGAAAAATTTTAAATGTTTGAAAGTCGAATTTAATAGAATTCTTTATATATTTTCTTTTTGTTAATGTTTTCTAATTAAATTTCTGAAACTTTAAATTTGCAAACCTAACTGTAACTTACTTATAGCAGAAGGGTGCTTCTTAAGCTAAGCTTAAGCTTAGTGTTGCAAATGGCTATTATTTGAATAAATTGCACAGTCAGCTATCTTATCATTTCATTTTCGAAAATAAAATAAAAAATTTTCAGACAGAGCCATGTTAGCATTACTTTCATGGCTACATTCTTAGCTTTTGATGAGAACTTTACACTAAAAATAAATTTTAATTTCTCGCAAATTTTCCTCTCCTTTTTTTAATATTCCAGTTTTAAAACGTTTTATATATTTTCATAAAAAATTAATAGCCATTTAGCAAAAGTTTGTAACCAATTTTATATGAGAAGAGAATTAAAGATTTTCCTAAAAAAAAATATTGCAACTTTTTTGAATATTTCTAAGCAAACACCAAAAATAACTTTTACTTCACTCCTTTACATAGTAGAAAATGTATCAGCATCCGTTGTATTAACAAACAAAAAACTCTAAGAACGGCCAGTAATTTCGATTGTAAACAATAACAATTCTCAAAAAAAGAAAACCTTAACTCAGGATCTAAATTGCCACAAAATAATACAGTGTTCAAAATAAAAAAAGGAATAAAAAAAGCAATAAGAGGATACAACTACAGAAAGCAACAATGTAAACAAGATTATAACAACTACATTGATGGCCATTAAGTGCGTACAAAAGCTTAATGGGTTTCTCTGTAGTCATGATATTGTTGTAGTTACAACAGCTTTAAAAAGTTACCAGCAAAATTTCTCTTTTATTCTTCTTTTGTTTTATTTGTCTTTCGAAAATCCTGAACAATAAACAGTAAACCTTTCCTAAATTGATTTTAAATGTTTTATTATACTTTTGGGAATAAAAGTTAAAATCACATATTTTATTTTTAAATCTAGAACTGTTTTTTTACTCAAAATGAAAAAAAAATCAAAAGAGAGTTGGATAAAGATTTTGTATGTTAAAACTTGTTTAAGCATTTTTCTAAATGCTATTAAAGTGTTTAATAACACATTTTCTTAACAATTGTTCTAAAGTTTTTTAGATAATAATTTTTTAAATAAAGAAATGTCTCCGATTAAGAAAAGTTAAACTTTAAGACAAGAAAACTTAAGAATCGACATAAAATCAATCTAATGTAAGAAAAATAAAAACATGGTTTATTTGTCAGCAATTTTTGTCAAAGCTTTAAACTTTCTATATAGGCTTTAAAAAAATTCTCATATTTTTGAAAAATTCTCCAAACTTGAGCAAAAATTTTTTAATTAAATTTTTTATGAAGTCAGGATTTGAACTGTGACTATCATTAATTTATAAAATTATTATAAATTTTTTGGATTTTTTAAAAATTTAGGACTAGATTTCAGGGTATAAGCATCAAGCGAAATACGTATAGATACCAGCTTTTCCAATCACCTTCTAAGGTAAATTGTTATTAAAAAATTATTATTGTAATTAAGCATAATATATTGCAATGAACCATATTCTTCTTATTTTGATAAAGTACCATACCCCTTATTTATTATTCATATTAAATAAATGTGGCTTGCAGTGACACAATACAACTCCATAAGTTCAGATATAAAAAATAATATCAAAGTTATTTTTTATTCAACTAAAAATTTTTGAAATTTACTGGGGTGGACTCCACTATAATACTGAGAACAAAAGTAAGCTAATGTATATCTGTTAAAAGGGTCAAATAAAGCAAAAACAATAACTATATTTAAAAATAATAGCTGGGATGTAAAAAACACTTTGAAAAAGACAAATGTAAAGAACTTATTATGTTGCATCAGTTAACATCTTAATATTACAATTATAGTTGGAAAAAAAAATAAAAAAATTATACAATCATAAAACATTTGTATTTAATAAATTCTTTCTTCAAAAGTATATATAAAAATATACAATAAAATTTTAGTGGCTAATAAACGTTTAAAGTAACTCTCCGTTTTTAACTAGCAACTCGTTTAATCATTTTGTGCCTTAAAAAGGGAGTTTTAAATACACCCTTAAAACCGAAAGTGGTTTGCTCTTTATATCTAATTTAAGAAAAAAATATTGTTTGTGAAAATACATATTCTTGGTAACATCCAAAGAAACTAAGAAAACAGGACATGTTTTTTGTTTATTTAGTTCATTAATAATAGGACAATTATTCGAATGATATGAAATGTGTTTGAATATGTAAAAAAAAAATTTATTTTAATTTAATTATTTACGAAACAAATCTTGTTTAGCTTACTACATCCAAAGAAAAAAAATAAAGTTGGGCTAGGTTCCGAAAAATAATTTTTAGGAAGAAAATGTAGTTTGAAAAAATCTCATAAATTTAGAGTTGAGCAATGTTAAACTTGTTCTACAAAATGTCTAATAACTTAAATAGAATAGGTATTAAAGGAAATTATTTTAAATAATGTATCAGGATCCCTACAAAAATATGTGGATAAAATATCGTAATTTTTTTATGTACTTATAGATGCTTTCTAAAACTAAAAAACAGCAGATTTCAAAATTTTTATCTTTTTAAAAAAAATAATGGTTGATAATTGCTTAACATTTTTTTTGTATCTATAGCGCTTTTAAGAAATTGTCATAAGTTCTCCTGTGATATGGTATGATAGAACGGCGGGTATTCAAATTTTTTTTTTTTTTTGTTATTTTTCGTTTTCTATCCCAGATAAATATTTAATTTTACACAAAAAAAAAATAATAATAATAAAATAAATTAGCCGTTTATTTTTAAAGCTTTTAAGCTGATGCACATATTTAAAGATTTGTGTTTCTAAGTTTTTAGAAAGATTGGAGCAGGATTTGGGAAAAAATACACTGATTGTTTTTAAAATATTTTATGACAAAAAATTTTCAAATATCCCGTTTCGTGTCATTTCCTCTACATCTGCATATGAAATAATTTTTGAAAATTTTGATGTTGGTGTAAAAGGTAATCGATATGGAATACAAAACACCTATTTTAAGAATCTTTTCGTGCTTTTCTGTCCGTCTGTCTGATTGTATTCGCATCTCTTAAAAACTGCTGGATGGATTTAATTGAATTTTATGAGAAGGTCCCTTAGTATCTTTTTTTTTAATTAGGATCAGCACTCAGGGGATGACCCCTACTTATGCAATACATTGTGCCAGAACTAGAAAATTAGGTTGTGGGAAGGGGGATAGAAGGAGTAGTACTTGTGGACATTTGATTTAAATCTTTGCACACTGAAAGTGGCAGGAAAGACCTTTGCAGGGAGTTTATTCCACATACGAACTGTTCGGCTAAAAAACGAATTTTCTGTGTAATGCGTAGTGCGAGTCACTGGCCAATCGAACACAAAGAAACGCGCTCTTGATGCAGAGCGACTTGCGCGTATGAATTTCAGAAACAAGTTCCCTGATTTCATAAGAGCACATTCCTTGAGATACCAATGTGAAAGTAGCCAATTTTTGCCTTAAAATGGTACTAGAACAGTTTTCAGTACATTATATTTTTAGGGATGAAAAGTTTTTAACACTGTTTACAGAACTCTACAACGAAGGTTTAAAAACACATTTTTTCTAAGTTATAATTTAAGGTAATTAGAAAAATAAAGATATAAAATAGAACAAAAATTTACTAATTTGTTTAAAAAGGAATTTAAGTTATTCGAAGCCACTAACATTTGAAACACGAACATTGTTGACAACAAAACCTACTTCAGAAGAAAGCGAAAGGCTCTTTTCTATTGTTGGTTTTAGTATGTCTAATGAATTGTTAAATACAGTTCTAAAATCATATATTTCTAAAAGTAACTAATAAAATACTTTTTTAGTATTTTTATCTTTGTTATCTCTAGTTGTGTAGTACAAATGTACATATGTATTTCTTGTTGTTTTTTTTTGTGTTTTAATAAGAATATGGATTTTTTTAATTATTATCTCAAAAAAAGCTTGTTTTCCTTAAGAATAGCTTCTTTCCCGGGAGCATCGGGAAAACCTGGGAATGCGATAATTTTTCCTCGTTTCCCTGGAAATAAGAAAACAGGAAAATCCTAAGTCTTAGTTGGAAGATATGCGTGCACTTATTATCTCAGAATGCTTATTTTTCCCAAAAAAAAGACTTCTGTCAACTTTAAACTGTAGCAGCTTAATTTTCTTAATGACTACTGACACTGCCAAAATAAACATCCAAACCAACCGCAAAATTTTTTATTTTACGAAACCCTTAAGATTTTTTAAACTTTAAATTATTTATGATTATAATTTTGCCAACAGTTGCGAATCTTAAATTTTTTTAATTTATTTAAAGTTATTATAAGAACAGCAATTTTTCCTTATACCAAATATTTAGAGATTTTAAAAATATTTTTTTTTCATAATTAAGGTTGTGTAAGTGTTTAATTCTTAAATCATATTAATTTTGGAGTTTATTTATTCCACCTTTCTTAAGGCCTTTAAAAAATAATAATAAAAAACATTTAATAATATTAAGTTTAAAGCCGCAGGATATTTTTCGTTTGCATACAGATAAAAAGAAAACTAAATAAAAGCACATAAAGCATTTTAAGATTACCACACACAATCGCACCCACCATAATTCAAAAAAGTAAATGAATAAAAAAAGGCAGACGTAAATTGTTTAGAACTTTTACTACAAGTGTTTTTAAAATAGGAGAGCAATATTACAAGTTACACCGCCATTTTGAGGGCTGAAAAGACTTATTGTTTCTTTGAAAATAATTTTGAGTGGATAGTCGTTGCTAAGTTTGATGACTTATAGCTTTTTTATCTTAATACTCCTCCCTACACTGTAACGCCAATAGAAATTTCGGTGGTGACAAAAAAAGTAACTTTGCGTAGCGTTTAACTATAAAAATCGAATTGTGTTTTTGTCGACAGATAGTTGTCAGAATAAGTGCTTAGCGGGAACAACTTACAATAGAGGTGGAGGTTATTACATTCTCAGTTGCTAGTCGCAATAAACAGTGACTAAAGCATAGTCGTCGAGGTTAAGCCTCCACTTGGGTTTCGGTGCCCACATTCAAGAGCGAGCTACTACATGTCAGAAAAGTAAAGTCAGTTTGGAAAACACATCTGTCTGGTTTTCTGTGTTCTTCGGTGGGAGCACTTAACTGATCGTAGACAAGATTTATGCCTTTTTAATACCACGAGTCACTCTCCATCAAACCACACAGTTGGTGCCACCGCAAACAGCTTCTGAGTTATTAAAGTGGTGCGACTTATAACGTTGGCTGCCAGAGAAGATTTTCATTCACTAAACAAAGTGAAAGCTGCCCCAATAACCAGCAAAAACGGTTTGTGATTTTTCGAATTCTATTATTAAATCACGAAGTGACATGAACATCAGAAGAAACGTAAAAAATTAAAAAAAAAATATTTCGAAAAACAACTAGATTTTTTTTAATAAAAATATCGTGATTGGAATTGAGTGTCATTAAAAATGGGGAAGAAGGGTAGATATTAAATTAATCTTTTAATATAAATTAATAGCAGTAAGTTCACAGCCAAAGGTCAATCTAAACAAGAGCAAGAGTGAATGTACTAATGAAATAGTTAAAGAAAATCAGTACGTAACAAAATGAAATCATCAATGCAACAATAAAATAGTGGTCAAAAACAAGATTTATTAAATTAAAAGAAATTAAAAGTAAGTTAAATTTGGTTCCCTTATCAAAAGCAAGAAATTTACAAATAAACCACTCATCTGTCCATGAATACTTGTAAACCGTTTGTTAAGAACACAATAAGAATACAAAATAAATACTCACTCTAAGTACAGAAATACACAGAGAATTAATAAAGAAAAATGGAAATAAATAAAAAAAAGGTTGTGAAGGATAATAAAGGAACAAGTTTTTCTTATTTATGTTTAAGCTTGTTATGCTTGCTTTTCACTTAATTTTTCTTTTTTTTTTAACTAAAAACAGAGTGAAAAAGTCTATTTCTTCTCTTGTTAATCCAAGAAAAATTTCCAATATTTTCTTAAATAATTTTTAAAATATTTGTTTTGTCAGTAAAAATATTTTTTTTTTTTTATTTTTCTTTTATTTGCAGACTCCAGAGAATTGTAAAAGCGATAAGGATTGCACAGCTATGATGGTGTCATGGGAAGGCGAAGCAGAAATTCAGTCGGGTGATATATTAATTGTTGAAATAAATGATGCTCTATTGACTCCTAAGGAAATAAATTTTACAATCAGGTAAATTATAAAAAGATAAAACCACATTTAAATTGGCTTAAAAGGGATTGATAAAAGTTTGTTTTTTTTTTTGTGTTTTTTGAAACTTTTGTTATTTATATACTTTAAATATACAAATGATTAAATTCTCCTTCAATATTTCTTAAGGCTTCAAACTAAACGACAGAAATTTACGCATAAAATTATTTTAGCTTAATTGCCTTTGGCTAATTTTACTTAGGTAACTGAACGAAATCAAATCTACGTGCTTAAGAAATTAATTCTGTAAGAAACTCACGTATAAATCAAGTTAAGGGTTTGCCGCGCCGCATTAACTTCAATACAAGTCTATTAAGCTTTCAGGCATTTTAAAAGGAAAGAATTTTTAATGCAAAATATAGTGATCATTTACCATGAAATTAGGGCAAATGTACTAAATTTCTGGCTTTTTAGACAAATCACCTTCAATGTTTGGCAACAGAATGCATTAAATTTTTAGACAGTCAATTTATATAACAACTATTTTAATTATAAAAACCATCATTTTAAGTCTAATGAAAAGTCTGATTGTTAAAACTATAATTTGATTGTAAATAATATAATTTTTCTTCGCATAATCAATACATGGCATTAGGATAGGCAAATGATTTCGTGCAAGTGAATACTTTTTCGAGATCAAATAAATATAAAAATGATTAATAAATAAAATTGCATTTGTGGCCACACCGTTGTTTGATATCAAAGCAATAACAAATGTAAAAAGATGAATTACGAGAGAACAGCCAAGAAATGCCTTAGATTTTGTGTTTACATAGTCCAACTAATTTAATATTGAGTAGCTGGTAAAATAAATAGGTAGATAGATACGCAGAATGAAGGATGTGGCTAATGAAAGATGTGGCGGTTCAGAAAATGCTGCATTTCATTATGCTGCCGTCTATTTTTTTTTTTTTTTGTTTTCTTTGGAAAACGTCCGCATACATTTGTTAACAATTTTTCTTTCTAAAAATTTTTAGAAATTGCATTAATTAATGAACCTAAAGCCGAAAAAGAAAATTCTAATTCATTTTAAATAAATATAGCAAATAACACAAATAATGCTGTCTACTACGTCTTCAATCGTTGCTGGTTTATTTCTATAAGCCCGTGACTTCTTGTGGCTCTACAAAAAAATGACGAAAGTTTGAAATCACACGTTCTTAGAGACTCATTGAAAAGTCCGTTTTTCGAAATCAATTTATCACCGAATTTTGATTTTAAAAGGTCGATGGTTGTGGTCGCCGTATGGTACGTAGCACCACCCTATAAAAACCGAATCTCTCCTGGATTAATGTCACTTATATTGTTAAACAATAGATTTTTAAAGAAACAAGGCCACCAGCGTGAAGCTAATTAAATGTTCCATTTTTCTGTACGTTTCGGGGTATGTGATATCTTCTCCGGATGGGGTTTAATTCACACTCCTCTACTTTAATTATTAACAAATCACATAAGCTTAAAATGAGCCTCATTGCTGAACATATTTATGAATTAAATTAATTAATTGTATTGATAACTTATTTAGGACGTAAATCTGAACAATTTGGTAGCGCTGCATAATCAACAATCTATTTGTTAGGATTTACCAAAGTAAGCTTAACATTGATATTGAATGTGAGCTCGTTATAACAGGTCATTTGATGATTAATACTTTTGTAAATTCTATTGGAAATAAGAAAAGAAACTGCTAGTAACTGGTAGTCCTTGGCCTTAATCTTTACACAACAAATATGTTTTTATCTTAAGTATCAGCCTAAGAATAACGTCTCATTGTAGCTTTCATTTTGGCTTGTCTTAGGTATCGCCTTCTAAAATTTGTCCTTAATTTGTGGATGGCTTCAACAGATACCACATTTCTTTTCTTCTTATTAAAACTTGGCCTTAATTAATATTAAGGTGGATGGTACAATTTTATCTCCATTTAAAAATATTAACTATTGATTTTTCCAACTTCTTAAGTTATATGTGTTGTGCTGCTTAAATATTTACCAAGTCGTGCTCCTTCTTCTTTAAGTATTTATCTTGATGTGTTTTAATATTAAATTTTTAACATTAAATAATTTTATCATTTTATCGTTCCTTTAGAGTTTGTCAACTTTAGATCAATTAAAAACTTTTTAATAGAGTAAAAAATAAAAAAATAAAAGTTAAATGTCTTAAATAGTTTTGAAAAAAATATTTAAAAGAAATAGAAATAAAAATCAATTAGAAAATTAAAATAAATTAAAAAGCATCAACATAAAAATTTATTATTTACAATATATATATAAATATAAAATAAATATAAATATAACATGATAATTTCATGAAATATTTATTATCTAAAACTACAAAATGAAATGTAGGAAGAGCAAAACTATGTAGCCATTTCACTAATTGTCATGTAGCTCATCTGTGGATTCTACCCACATTTTGTACAGAAAATATTAGAAATTTATATCAAAAGCCAAATTGATTAAAAAGAAAAAAAAAACAAACATTTTTAATAAAACAAAACTGATCTTTAATCAAAAAAGTAATCTTTAATTATTATTTTTTTTAATTTCTAGAAAAATCGTTCCTACTTTCTTTTTTCTTATTAAAATTTAAAATACAAGTATACCTGAAATTCAGGTAGACTAAAAGTATCTATTTGGTTATAAAACTTATTAAGGAAATTTATGTAACCACAGGTTTCTGAATTGGTTGTATTATTATAACGCTTCGCTGAAAGCTTTGTCTTAAAATAACTTCTCAAAAGGAAATTCAGTAGTATTAATTTAATATCTGCATAAGAAAATATCTCGTACTGTAACTGACACCACATCGTCTTAAAAACCTCATATCGCAATAACAAGCAACCAAATTAATTGGGTTATAATATACAGTCTTTTATTTGAACTATTTTTTATATAAATTATTCCGTTGATGCGTTAAGTTAAAATCAAAACTTATCCCTCTTAAATGTTTACAAAGTCATTGAGTTAAAAGTATTCCTGTGATTAAGAAAACGCTATTGAAAAGTGAAAACACGTTGGTCTCTGTATAAAAAAATATTTTTTCTGCACTAAACTGCCAGCTGTCAAATTGAGTTTTGGATATTTTCTAATAGCTTACTGTACAAACAGCGGAAATTTCCAAATGACTTTTAGAAATATTTACTGTAAATTATTATAGAGTATTTTTAAATAAATAATAGCATACATTGGTGCATCATGTATTATTCAACTGGATAGCTTTAGGGGTTCGATAAAACCTGATGGCGCAAATGAATGCGTCAAAAGGCTTTTAATAGTTGGGATAGTTGCCAAACGTCTACAACTTTGATTTTACAGCTCTCCAGCTGCGCTTTTAGGATCGTGCCCTTACTCACCCATGCTTAACCCTATTAAGATTATTTGGTCAAATATAAAAAGTAAGGCAAAACAAAGATATATGAAGGCCGCCTAATGTAGGAGAGCAGCGACTTATTTTTTAGAAGAGGTGATCAATCTTTAAGAACATGTGTAAAACAACATGTAGATTGCAGTAGAGCTATACAACCAACCTGTTTGGGATTTGGGCAATATTCCTACATCCACTTATATTAATATTTTTTAAGTATCAATTAATTTAATAAATGTTTAATGATGTTAATTTGTTAATTAATAATTAAATTTTTTCAATAAAAAAGTTATCTTCTCAATTTTTTGAAATTTTCCTAATTTTAAATGAAAATTTTCGATTTTAAATTGAAATTTTCTCAATTTCAAATTGAATTTATCAATTACATTTGGAATTTTTTTATTTCAAATTGAAATTCTCATTTGGAATTTTTTTAATTTCGAAGGGATATTTTCATTTTTTTTTTCAATTTTCCCAATTTCAACGAAAAATGGTGTAGTCTTCAAGCATAAAATAAAAATTTATTTTCTTTTTATTAAAGAAAGAACCTTTCGCAAAACTGACAAATCATGCTTACGCTGCATGTTATTTTCTAATTAAGAATAAACATAATCGCATAATTAATACTTGGCTTATTGTCCATACATCTCACACAAGAGAAAATAAAAATGTTTACCATGACCATGCATTTTGGAATTTTCTCCAAAAAAGATTCGTTTGATACGAACGCATGCTTATGATTATTAACAAAGATAAAACTAAATTCCACCGTCACTTAACAGGTCACAGGCATCATGGCGTATGATTAATATTAATTAGTCGTTAAATAAATATTAATCAGACGTAATGAATTATACATGATTCTTTTATCATAAATCTAAGAGTGTACGGTGGGGAGTTTTTCTTACGAGAAAGTTATATTAAGATGTTCAAATACATTTTAGTTTATACAAACAGAAAGAGTCTGCTGTTCGTTGCAGTATTATAATTTAAACATTTTATTTTTAAATTTATTGCATTTTCTACAGAATAATTTGTCATAAAAACGAATTATTTTTTATTTATATTTGTGGGAAGCATTTCAAGGATTAAGCTGTATAAGTCCCGATTTACACTATGCAACTTTTTGAGGCATTTTTTTCTTAATTCTCTATTTAGGTTGCAGCAATATGCGTTATTTAAAAATAAACATAAGCTACAGTAACATCCATTCAAAACTCAAGCAATACCATACTGCTTACTCCTCTTGCTTCACCAACAAACAAAAATTGCATGCCAGTTTAATGAAAAATTTCCAAGTCTAAATGCGGTATAATTTATACATTTTGGGATAGTTTAGATTTCCTTAAAATAATTTAGAATTAAACACATAAGCTTGATTTTATTGCTCTCATTTTTTTTTTGTTACCTTGTTATTGAAAGCTTTTTATTTGCTTTTTAATGGCTTGATATTCGAAACTTTTTTGGATATCCAGCCAAATGTCAATTTTTTGTTGATTATAATTTTTAATTTTATTTCGTTTTTTTGATTTTGATAATTTCAGTTTTCTTGTGCATTATAGATTTTGTTTAATTTCACATTACTTAACATAAAATTTTTTTTGGCTCTTAGTTAATATTGGAAATTTTTGTAGCACAAAAGAACACTTGAGGGATAAACCGCAATCACACGGGCATCACGCATCACGAGGGCTGCTATATATATTTCTGGCCTGGCAACACTGAGTGCTGCCAAGTGCAATCTGACATTTCCATTGGAAAGTTTGTCATTTTTAAGCATAATCGTACTCAAAACGTTTTGACGTACGACCATTATTTGTGTTGTTTACAGTGACTTGAAAAAGTTAATATAGAAAAAATGGAATTAACTAGTAAACATTTTTGTGCCATCATTTTTCACAACTTTCGATGTGGGTTATCACGACAAGAGTGCATTGATGAACTTAAATCTTTGTATGGCAATGAAGCACCATCCTATAGCACTGTGAAAAAATAGTATAATGAATTTAATAGTGGCCGAAGCTCGCTCAAAGACGAATTCCGTGAAGGTCGTCCAAAAACGGCTGTTGTGCCAGAGAACATTGATGCCGTCCGTGAACTCGTAATGCAAGATCGACATGCGACATTCCGAGAGATAGAGACATCCTTGGACATTTCTTCCACCAGCATACATTCGATACTGCATGAACACCTGGCCGTAAAAAAGGTTTGTTCTCGTTGGATCCCGCACAATTTAAAAGTCGCTCAAAAAAAAAAAGGCTCATGTCGTTTGGTGCAAAGAAATGTTGCCAGAATACGACTGCGGTGCTTCAAAAGACGTTTATAAGATCATCACAGGTGACGAATCATGGATCTATGCGTATGAGCCCGAAACGAAACAACGATCGACCGTGTGGGTCTTCAAAGACGAGCAAAATCCAACGAAAGTTTTTCGTGGAAGAAGCACTTCGAAGCAAATGGTCGCCTGTTTCTTCGGCAAAACTGGTCATTTGGCGACTGTTTCACTTGAGCAACGTAGGACGGTCACTTCTGAGTAGTACACTACAATTTGTTTGCCTGAAGTCATCGGAGAAATTCGAAAAACCAACAAGAGAAGACGAATCATTGTTCACCATGACAATGCGAGCTCTCACACATCGGCTCAAACCAGAGCGTTTTTGACCGGCCAAAACGTCGAATTAATGGGTCATCCGCCGTACAGCCCTGACTTGGCACCTAATGACTTCTTCTTGTTTCCGCACATCAAGAAAAAAATGCCAGAAGAAGCTGTTGAAGTGTTCAAAAACCATGTTTTAGAGGTGTCTCAATCGGAGTGGAAAAAGTGCTTCGACAACTGGTTTAAGCGCATGCAAAAGTATATAAATCATGCTGGAGAATACTTTGAAAAACAATAAAACCATTTTTGATTATAAATATTCGCATTTTCACTATTAGGCCAGAAATTATAGAGCAGCCCTCGTACTTTATTAATTTAAATTTAGAAATCAATCACCAAGGCCCTCGCGTTCAGCCATGATAATAATATCCGAAGCACATTTCGTTGAGGTCTTGAATTTTGAGGTTTAGCTTTTTTATATTTTTTTGATATAGGTGACATCGTTCCGGACGTAATGCCATACGGCAACCGCAACCATTTACAAAATTTGTAAATTAAAATCGAAAAATGAACCTATCGATAATAGCCTTCAAGGTTTTGCGATTTGCGAGCTCTCGATTATCAACTACAGAGCCTTTAAAAGCCCTGGCCTTTGTTCATAAACCAGCAACAATTTACTCTTTGTAGGTCAACATTTTTCGTTTTATTATTACGAACAAAAATACTAATTTTGGCAATATTGCACATCTCGAATGCGCTTTCTTATGAACAGTCACAGTATCACCATATGCTCGAAGTAATTTTCGAGGTAGAAGAAGAAAATAAAGTGCTACTGAATAATGAAATAAATATTGGCGAAGTAGCAGTTTAAAAAAACTGCTACATTTAAAATTGGATAATGTAAAAACATTTCTATTTTCGTCATACTAATATTTGTTTTTAAATACTACTTGGCCCTCATATTTTTGTATATAATTATTGTTACTAAAACTGAGTCACATAGAATGGTTTATCCAAATTTAACTTTACTTCACAACAAAAATGTCTAATAGCAACGGCAGCAATAGCGTTTTTCGGTTTAAAGGTACTAAAAATTTTACAAAATTTTATTATTTCGATTTTTGACTGAGAAAATTCTATTTTGCGGGTTAGAGAATTTTTCTATTTATTTAATTCTAGTTTTTTAGATTCTAATTATATTTTTAAATTTAAATTCTTGTGAAACTTACTTATCTTTTTTAAGAATTTTTAAACTTTTTATCGATTTGTAGATTTTTTTTAATATTCTTATGAAATGAACATTGACTTTCAGTTGAAATTAATATTTCTCGTTTAATATTCTAAAGTTTTCTGCGAAAACTTAACAAAAGGACATTTAAATATAATTTTTTATAGATTGCAAACTCTGATGTAAAATTTCCAACTTTATCAAATACAAAAATATATTCACTATTTAAAACTCTTAATAATTTATTTAGAAAATAAATATTTAATTTCAAGTATTTTTTTATGAACTAAAACAATTTAAGCAAATAATTGCAAAAATAAACCTAAAATCAAAACTTGTAAAAGAAGAAAAAATCTTGTTTATTCATTTAATTGAACTGAAGGAAAAAGTCTATTTGAAATTGGCATTAAATATATTTTAAGCTTGTAAATCTCTTAAAAACAAAATCTGATTTATTTTCTTTTAATCCTATTGGTTCACAAAACCATAACCATTTCCAACAACAGGTAGATATAAAAGTACCCATTAGTAGAAAACTCAAAGCATTGACATCAAAATTGTGTGGCTTAAGAAAGGTTTTTTTTTTTGTTTGTTATTATTGATTATTTCCTTATTATTACAGATACAGAAACAAGTTGTAATAAAAAACTTGTACGGATCACATTTTAAATTGTTTGCATAGCAGCAGATTTATGTAGAAAGTAAAAAGTTTCTATCATCTCTCCGTAAATCTGTAGAATTTTAATTTCAGTAGGTAAGAAAGTATCAGTGCTCAAACTCTTAATTTTTAGTTATTAAAAAATTGTAATAAATCGATTTCTAAACATTTCTCTTGACTATTAAAAAAAA
Organism: Cistogaster globosa; assembly: GCA_937654795.1. Taxonomy (NCBI): domain Eukaryota; kingdom Metazoa; phylum Arthropoda; class Insecta; order Diptera; family Tachinidae; genus Cistogaster; species Cistogaster globosa. The sequence continues at coordinate 124,461,100 of OW569404.1, forward strand.
TAATAAAACTTAAACAAAACCATAATGAAAACTTTACTTGCAGCAAGAATAACTAAAATCTTCAGCAATATTTTTTATTTATTTATTTATTTGTTTTTTTTTTTACAAAACGTCAGAGTATTCTTTGTCTGACTCTTTTGTTTGACATTAAGCAAATTGAAAAATAAAAGGATTAGATTTAATGAAGTAGAACTTTAAAGAAAAATTTTAATAATTTTCTATCAAATATATTTCGTATGAAATTATAAATTTATAATGCATCTGAAGAAACAATACAAAATTATTTAATTTAATTATTTGCATACATATTTTACATATTTCTTACACTAATGCTCATAATTGTTTGTAAATAGAAAGTGGAGCCATATAAAGGTTCGGTAAGATTTGTCAAATTTGCTAGGCCTGTATTGTTTCAATTCACAACAATACAATACAACATTTGTTTTGTGTTCACATTACGCACATTTAATTGCTCGGTTTTATTTATACAATGAGCTATGATTTATTGTCAATGGAAATATTGGCTCACCTGTTTTAAATGCGGTTACACTGATTCTATAATTTATGAAAATATGTCCACTAGTGTAAGGTGATATAGCATTTAGCTAAACAAACACAACGACATTATTTATATGCACACATGTTTATACTTTAGAATACCGATGAAATACATAGGATTTGCAAGTGTTGTCGTTTGTCTGCATCCTGCACATATTCAGTTATCTAGGAGATAAAAGTACAAGCATAAAAACTCTATTTCTTGATAATATACTGGGCTTGATCTTTGCAATTGTGTTGAGTTAAGAATGTTCCTAAAAACCTGCAAGAACGTATTTAAGTTTTTAAGTGGCTTTTTCAGCTCTAAAGGCTAATAAGCATTTATAATCCATATTGTATAATTTTTAAGTTTGTGTAAATTACGGTTCAAATTCAATCCCATTTCCATATCTAAATTTTACATTACAGGTGCTACTGTCTTCACCGCTTTCAGCCACAGTCTACAATATCATCTTCTTTGATCCTCATCCTTGCCAAAGGATACTGGAAATTTCTATGACCTGTAACTGACACAATGATGCAGTTTTAATTGCTTCCTTTACATCTGAGCACTTTACTGGCCTGACTGCTAAGAGGACCTTAAATCACCATTCAAGCCTGCCTACATGTAGTAGTCTCCTTTCATCTTTTTAGCAAAATAGAATTCACCAACCGTAGGTTGCTCGCTAGCCTAGAGCGTGCTAATCTGGTTTATCTTGGCCGAAAAAAATTCTCAGCAGGTCGTCGTTTTTTTTAGCTAGTCTGCTGCTTTCTTTAGTCCAGCTGTACCTTTGTATTTTTTAACCCACATTAATATTACCACATTTAACGAGACACATCTGTTTAGTTTTAATAAACATTCCAGCATGAGATAAGAGTACACGTTCACTTGCGTCATGCTTAAAGCCCAATTAAATTGATCCCATGTGTAGAACACTTATTTTGTAAAAGCTCTATAGCTAATATCGTTTGATATATCAAAACGAAATCCAGTATGTGACTTTGTGAAGAGCTGTATAGTTTTTCGGCATAATCGGGCTTGACACTCCAAACCAAAAATAATTTATTTTTGGATTCGATGATTTAAATAATTAATTTACCATGAGGTCACTCCATTATATGACTTTATTTTTTAAAGCAAATCAAAAGGATTGGAAAAATTAAATTCATATGTTTCTAGAAAATATCTGAAAGTAACGGGTTGGAACTTTTTATTATAACTTTGTATTATTTAGTCCTTCTTTTTTGTTATCTTAAAAAAAAACATTTAAAAATATTTTTTGTAGCTTTAATTTTTCTAGCTAAACAAAATCCCTTTCATTGCATCATGTTCTTCATAATGTTCTTCTACAACCTTTTCCTAAAACACTGATTTGTTTTCTCTATATATTTTTTTCATAAATATACAATTTCTTGTTTTTCTCTTTTTTTCATTTTCCCTCCGACATATAAAATGGATGCTGCTGCTATCACGGATGGTGTTTATACTTTCTATGGGTTTTAATCCTGTACGTGTATGTATTTGTAACTGTATAGTGCACACAACACTCAGGTATATCAGGTAACACGTTCCGGACATGAACATTGTGATGTTACTGAAGGCATACTACTAGATATCACACCCCTTATTGTTGATGGTAGGAAGTTGGTAACACTATACGATAAGGACCTTACTGAAGGAGTTAACTTGCTAATTGGTGAGTAAAATGAAACAACAAATAAACATTAAAAAATAGAAATAAAAACCTAACAAAACATTGTTCTAATGAAAAGGTAAGAAGAAAAACAAGTAATAAAAATAAGCAAATAAAAAATAATAAAATAAAATAGAACAAAATTAAGTAGAACAAAATGAAATAAACAGCAAAACAACTTTGGAAGCTTAAAAAACGGTTAAATTAAAACCAGATGAAAATAAATAAAAAATACAAATGTGTTCTTAGGTTTTTTTGTAAATGTTATTTAGTAAAGATTTGCTTTTATTAATTCTGGTTTTGTTTTAAATGTTTTGTTGTTAAGAAAAAATAAGACAAACAACATCATTTAATAGTCACAGAGCTTAACATTTATATTGTTTTTATGCATATTAAACATACTGCCAGTTTGGCTTGATAGTATTGGTGTGTGGTTATGTGAAAACAACTTTCGTTTATGTGTATTTTCTACATTCCCTTATATTGTAGTATTTGCGGTTTAAAACTAATGTCTGTTATTTGCGCGTTTTGCTTTTGAAATCGCTATCTATTTTAACTGGTTTTTAAAAGCACTTACTAAAAGTTTGTTGAGAAAAATTCTTGAGTTGCTTTCTTTTAATTAGATTTTCAAAGATAACTTGAACGGAATCGAAATACAACCAAATACAAACGAATACAATCCAATGCAACCAAATAGAATTGAATAGAATTGAAAAAAACGGCTTAAACCGAATCGAATTGAATCGGCTCTCGTGTCGAATAGAATTATATCTAATGGAATAAAACTGAGCAAATTCGAATTAAATAGAATATTAATTCTGTTCTGGAATGGAACCGAATAAAAACAAATAGAACCGAATGTAATTGAAAAGAATCGAATACAATCAAAAACAAATAAATACAAGCGAATAAAATTGTGTAAAACGAAATGCAACCTAATAGAATTAAATACAATAGAATGGAAAACGATCGCATAGAATCGAATACAACTGAATAAATTTATATTAAATCAAATGTATTTAAATAAAACCGGATACAATCGAATAAAGTCGAAAAGCATTGAATCATATACAATCGTGTAAAATGGGATACAAAAATTTACTTCGAACAGGATCAAATAAAAGCGAATAGGATCGAATAATATCAAATCAAATAGAATGTTATAGAATCGAATCGAGTATAATTTAATCGAATAGATTCAAATAGAATCAGATAGAATTGAATAAAGCCGAATTGAATCGAAGAGAATCGAATAGAATACAATAATATAAAATCATGAATATTTGAATATAACAGTATCGAATAAAATAGAATCGGATCGACTAGTATCTAATTGATAGCCTATATTAGAATCAAAAATAATGGAAAAGAATTAAATCAATCCCAGTAGAAACGAATTAAATATATAATAACATTTAAAAGAATCGAATATAATTAAACAACAATAGAACGAAATCAAATATAATAAATCGATTAGGATACAAACGAATACAATCCAATAGAATCGAGTACAATCAAATAAAACTTAAAATAATCAAATAAAACCAAATAAAGCCGTACAGAATCGAATAGAACAAAATCCTACAGAATCAAATAGAACCAAATCAAAATAATACAGTCAAATGGAATCTAATAAAATCGAATCAAACAGAAAAGAACTGAATCAAACTAATAGAATCCAATCTAATAGAATCGAATCGAATAGAACCGAATCGAATCGAACAGAATTGAATTGGATTAAAAAGAATCGACTAGAATTAGATTATCTTGTGTTAGATTCGAAGAGATATTAGAGAGAAGAAAATAGTCCAGTAGAGTAGTGTAAAGCAGAGAAAAGCAGAGAAGAGAAGAACGTAGAATGATACAGTAGAGAAGCCAAAGCAAAATAGTGTAGCGAAGAGCAGAGTTAATTGAAAATAAAATTTAATGAGCGGCTAAGTATAGCAGATTTGAAAATAAGATAAAAAAGCAGAAAGTGGCGAAAAGATAAGATAGAAAAAATGAATCGTAAGCAAGAAAGAAATGATGCTGTGCAGAACAAAGTAGAGTAAAGGAAAGGACAGCAAAATATAAATAATTCTTAAAGATAAGTATTTTAATGACTCCTCAAACAAAACTAAGTTCATTTAATTTTTCGCTTGTGTATGCCCTTTAGCACTAATTTGATTAAAATTTTTTTAGTTTAAAAATTCTTTAAATTAAATATTTTAAGAATAAAAACAACAAGTTCATAGTTATAGAATCACAAATGTACAGCAAACTGATTTTAACACATAGAAATAAAAAAACACTTAACCCATGTCATGTCATTTACATAATTATTTTATATTTTAACGTCTAATTAACCAATTAAAAGATTTAAGTAGAAACGTGCTCATAATTCTAATGACTACAGCACACATAAAAATTACAACATTATAAATATAAGAAAAAAGAAAGTAAAAAGTATTTGCTACATATAAATGCTTTTTTATTTAATTTAATTTAATGCTGGACGACTGCTGATTATATTATTTTTCTTTTATCCTTTAGTTGTCTCTGAACTATGGGGCGCTCAATGTGTTCGTCTCAAGGTCACCACAAAAACCGAAAATTGTGGCGAGAGTGCAGATTGTTCCGGCAAAGGTATTTGCTTTTCCAATAATGATATGGAAGAGTATGAATGTCAATGTTGTAGTGGTTTTGCTGGGCCACATTGTGAAGAAATAGATGCTTGCACTCCCAGTCCATGTACAAATAATGGCATTTGTGTTGATTTATCACAAGGTCATGAAGGCAATTCTTATCAATGTTTGTGCCCATATGGTAAGTAGATTTACTAAAAATATTAAAGTATGTAATTAAAATCAATATGAATTAAAAAAGCTTGTGTGTTATTTTTACAGTAATTATAGCAATTTTATTATTACTGTCGTTTCAAATGAATCAGTAATATTAAGTTTGAGTAGAACTGAAAACTTTTAGCCTTAAGTAAGTTAAGGTTTGAATATCTGAATAGCGAAATTGGTATACCGCAGTTAATGAGCGCTACATAAACTTAAAAATCAAATATTAAAATCCAAACATTTAATACTTAGAACCACAGTATGAACATGCTGTGGTTATCTAATTAAAAAACAAATTAAAACTTTTACTTAACCCTTTAATTGATAAACGTTATAGTAATGGCATGAACAATTTTATTCATGATAAAAAATATAAAACCATCACAATTTCCTTTGTAAGCAAATTCCTACTTAAACGAGGGACGTAAAATTTTATCATCACTTTGTTTTGTTAAGAACCCATTAACCATTTACCATGAAATTTTTGCAGAAGGACTAATAAGTTTTATCACAAAACATTAGAAACATTTAAGAACTTTTCTGTTTAATAAAAAAAATTAATTTAAAGTTCTAATGACTTTCTATTTCCAATAACCGCGCAAGCAAAAAAACAGAGCTAATAATTTTAGAGGAAAATTTCGCTTTACATTTGTTTCTACGATTTCTTTAGAATCTTACTGCTATATTTTAAAGAATATTGAATTCGTGACCATATTACAAGCAGGAAACAAATGAAATTTTTTACATAATCGTCTCTATTATTTCTTAGCTTTTGTCGCATTAAGCCCTTTCTTTTAGATTAAATAAATCTACAATCGAATTTGGAGAAATTCCACCTTATAGAGAACTTGCTAGGCTTAATGTTGCCGCTGTATGACACAACAGAAGGTTACCAAGTTCACGAGTTAAGTAACACCAGTACTACGTGCATATAACTGGTTATAATTTTTGTGTTTAAAATAAAATTGTAATTTAATGGAAAACAGACGTACAAATTTTCAAAAAGAAACATGCTTTTTTTCCGTACAGACGAGGCAACATTACATGAAACATTTAAAGGAATATCAGTTCAACGTCTATTTGATTTGAAAGAACAAAAAATTGAAACTAGCTAAGCATAAAGAATTATAACTACTAACGAATCATTGTATGAATACAAAGACATACAATTATAACGAAAAAGGAAAATATGTTTAAAAAAAAAAATTATGAAAAACCATCAAAAATGTTGAAATCAAAAAATGAGCTGGAAATTATATTGCTGCCATTTTATTTGTATTTTCTTAAACTCCGAAAATCATAAAAATACTCACACGACGACTACTTTAAACCTAGTGACTTAATTTTAACAAGAAACATTGCTACACACGAGGCAACGTTAGGTAGATTATGCTCATATTTTCTTCATTGTTCTCTTATGTGTTTCTACCATAAAGGAGAAGACGACAGGCAACTGTTGTGTACAATTGAGCTGCAGTAGATGAGACTCTAGCTGCCTGTATGGTAGAAGAAGCAATTTTGTTGGTGTAGACTAAAAACAACAAAAAACCGTGTGTTTCAGCCATAGTAAAGTTGGATAAAAGAGCCTGGCTTTATAAATAAACGATAAAGAAGTCTGCGAGTTTCTGTTTTAAGTTTCTGTTTCACAAAAGCAAACTAGGAACCGATTACTTTGCCTTTACTGGGTAACACATTGGTGTATCCCAGTTGGGTGTGTAAGAATAGCGCATGTTTAGTAAACAAGACACCTCGATATCAAATCTAACCATAGCCGCAGAGTACAAAATAGGAAAAATATAAATTTTATACGTGCCACTGTAAAAAAAATATCAAATAAATTTTCTTTTGCCCGCATTAAATGTCGTTGTAACAGACGAATTACTGAAAGATGGCTACGGAGGAGCTGCATAGCTTAAGCATCAACAACAATTTATTATAGGATTTCATTCTTATGTGTCACGCTAGGGCGTATTACGATGTTACAAGATGATTCTTTTAACATAAAAAAATACTTTGGAAAATCTTTAAATTTGTATATGCTGGCAGACTGCCATCTACTGACTTCTCGGGTAAGAAAACTTCTACTCAAGCCACCTTGACTTACTTGTGTGAGAAAGTCCCCAGCAGATATCAACTTTTGATTGAAAACTGTGAAAGTTAACTAAAGAAAAAGCTGCAATTATTTAATAGAATTACAGCGAAAGTCTTAACAAGCATCATTTCACTTGTAAACTGCGAAGAGTTAAAAAAAAAATAAAAAGAACTCGATAAAATTCTTTAAACTTATTTTTTTTAAACTTTAAAAACTTTCAGTAGTTACTTAACTCTATAGCTACTGTCATAAAATTCAAATTGTGTTAATTTAAAAAATTTCATTATCAACACTTTCTTCATGGTTTTTAACAGAAGAGTAAAATGAAGAAAATAATTCAGTTAAACAAATGAAATTTTCTACGTTGCAACAGTGTAATGACAATAATAGAAATTAAGAAAAAAATTGCTTAACTGACTGCATCTTAACTAGAGGCAATAAAAATCAAGCAGAAAATAATTCGAGAGTGTATTGAAAATAACGAAAGTTCTTAATTTGCCAATTGCGGAGTAAAGTTTTTGTCACACTAAAAATTAATTTGTCAACTTTTTACAAAAGAAAAGACTTTCTTATATAAAACGATATATATGTCAGTATAGCGTTTAATTAAACAAAGTTTTGAAATACTAAACAGTCCTTTACTTAAATTTTCGAAACTAACGCAATCGAAACTAAGATTTTGGGAAAAAGATTTTCGGTATTGATTTGCGAAAAGTAACATCATTGCAACAAACCCTCCAAAACGAAAAACCTGGTCAAGCAATTACTACTGATGGTGTGAGACCTTTTTAAATTGTAACTGAGTTCGTCCTGCCATAAGAGGATGATAATGAATAGACAATATGAAGAAATTATGACGTTTCAAACTGCCCATTAAACCATCAGCATCAGTAAAATTAGGGATCTATGCCTATAACCTAGAAGGTGAAAATTTTCTAGACCCACAAAGTAATAAATCATAATTTTTTGTATGCAACGTTTGATTAAATTAAAATAAAAAAAATCTTAGAAAAGTGCTGGGACTCTATTTATGTTATAATTAATATTTCCTTTTTATGTATTATTTCAAACCTTAATCAAATTTTGGGACATCCTGTATAAAGAGCAATTCAAAAATATCAAACAGATTAACAAAACACAAAGCAAGAGAGATAATAAAAATAAACCAACAAAATTATGAATTGTTGGCCACAATCCATGGCAAAGCGTACAAAAATCAGTTCGTAATAATAAAAAAAAACAACATCCTTTAAAAAGATTACAAAAAATAAAACAATTTAAAAGAAAAAAATGCCCACAGCGCTTAAATACACCGATTTTTTTAATACTTTTGTGGTTTCATAACAGAAATTATTAAAATGAAAACATTAGTATTTGAAAAAAAAAAACGCAAAAATTGCGGAATCAACAAAAATGCTTAATAAAGGTCCACAATAAAACAAAAATATTTAAGCAGCAGTAGGAAAATATTGTAAAGCTCAGTAAATTAAATGAGGGAAAAAAATTAAAAATAAAATAGATAATTATTAGTCTGCTTTTATATTTTGGTCCTTTTACTAAAGCGACATAATGAGCCAGATCCGGAATTTAAAAAAAAAAACAGAAACGGGTTATGAAATAATTAATTTTTAAGTATTTTTTTTTTTTTTTTTTTTTTTTTGGGAAAGTTATAAATTTAAAAGAATTCAATTAAATTTAAAATTTTTGGCTGAGTTGATTATTTCAATAATTTAAGAAAATAAAAATGATCACAGTAAAGCAAAACTTTTACTGGGGATTTTACTAGTTGGCAAGAAATATTTGCCTAAAAATTAAAGATTAATAAAAAGATTTAAAAGACTTGGCAGTTTCGTTACTAATGATAAAGAAATTTTTCATCCTATGCTTCTTATAGGATCAATGGGAATAAATAAATACATATACAATTCCTTTAAGTCATCTGTTGTTTGCTCTTGAATAAATGCATCATGTTAAATTAAATTAATAAATTAATTAAAATTTACGTTTTCGGCTTTGGTTCATTTTTTTAATTAACTTTTATTAAGAAAAATTATTTTTTAAATGTACGCAGACGTTTTCCGAAGAAAACAAGAAAAATTAGATGCTGGCAGAATGTAATGCCTCATTTTCAGGACCGCCAAATCCATCATCAGCATTCTTTAAATCCACCACCTTGATTTGCGTATATTGTAAATATCATCCATTTAACCAACGAATCAATATTAATTTTGTTGAACGAAATTCACACACAACTCAAAGCATTTCTTTGTTGTCTTCTCTACAACACGTCTTGTACTTTTCTTGCAATTTTGTACTACACCTTATGTATAGTCATTCTGCCAGCGTCTAGTTTTTCTTGTTTTCTTTGGAAAACGTTCGCGTACATTTGAAAAATAATTTTTCTTAATAAAAGTTAAATTTAAAAATGAGCCAAAGCCGAAAAAGTAAATTTTAATTGATTTATGAAGGTCACTGGTTCAACCCCTGGCTGGGACTAAAATTAAAAAATAAATTAAATTAAATATTTATGGAAACTCCTTTTTTAGGAAATTAAGATAATGGTTTGGGAATCGTTTCTTTTTTGAATTTGCTTTAGTTAAATAAAGTTGGTTATAAAGTGGGAGTCGTTACAGCTTTTAAGTCACAGCCAAGCTCTTTAGTTAAACATTATTTTTCCTCAATTTCTATTTAATTGTGATTTCTTAAATATATTTTAATATTTTTTTTTTTCACTTCCTACAAAGGGCGTTGCAAAACCAGAAGTCACACTAAAATATTCAGCCATAACTAGAGAATACTTTAAATGATTTAGACATATTAAACACCATAAGATTCAGAATAGCATGAACGTCAAGGCATTCTAAGACAAGATTCTTATTCACTTAACAGTTTCTTAATATTTATAAATAAGAAAATAAAAAATTCTTTAATCAAGTTAAAAAAATTTTGCAAATAAATCCATAAAATATTAACCGTCTCTTAAACGGGATACATTAATTAACAAGTCATCACTGAACATTAATGTATAACTAATAAGAGACAGCGTATGTATGCAAAATGAAAATTAATTAAATTATAAAATGATTATTAAATTATAAATGTAAATGTAATTTTTTTCCTTTACAGGTTACACGGGTAAAAACTGTCAATATGAATTAGATCCATGTAATCCAGCCGAATGTATGAATGGCGGTAGTTGTGTTGGCAACTCAACACATTTTAGGTAAGTAAATTACAAAATTTTATGATTCCTTTTTATAATTAAAAACATTTTTAATTCCCATTACTTGTTACCAAATCCTCTTGGTTACAAGGAAAACTACAACAACAACAACAACCCATATAATACAAAACAAGATAATATATTTAATATTTTAATTACAAATTATATCATTTACTTGTAGATGTGACTGTACGCCTGGCTATACAGGTCCCCTGTGTCAACACAGTCTCAATGAATGTGAATCATCGCCATGTATTCATGGTATATGCGTTGATCAGGAGGATGGCTTCCGTTGCTTCTGTCAGCCAGGTGAGTTGTGTTAAACTAAAGAGATACATAAATAAACATTTTGTGATAATTAATACTCGGTCTTTTGTTTTAACAATTGTCATGTCAAACTAACACATTCATGCACTCACTCACTCACTTACTATCGTACTTGCTTATTTACTGCACTGCTTTTCTAAGCATTTTGTTTGTGGAAAGATAAATGTTTCATTATTTATTGTTGCAACAGCTTAGTTGCATTTCTGTTCTGCTGGGTTGCAGTTAATTAATCTTTTTGTTGTTGCTGGCATTTCAATTGCTTGTCTATAAATTGTCTTCAAGCCATCATTATTTGTCATCCTTCTTAACGTCATAAACAACAAAAACACAAATACAACAACAGCAAGATTACAGTTTAGTTAGTAATTATTCTTCAGTTTGACCATCTCGTTTCTCTTGTTAAGTTTTTGTTTGTTGGTTTGAATTATACGAGGGTGGTTTTAATTTATCTATCACTGGCAGGCTATACACAAACATTTTATGGAATTTTTCATATTATTTTTCAATATAGTTCCCTTAAATTTTTAATATTTCTTTTCATAATAATTATCAAGTTTAGTTTCTTATTTAAAAACAGTCTCCGAGCTTTTCGAGACAAACGTGTTAGAGTAACAAATCTAAAAAAAATAGTTTTTGTATAAATTAATTTTATTTTATTTTTTTTTTTTTTTATTTTTTTTTTTTTTTTTTTTTTTTGTAACACTGCCGGATTTGCTCAATTTAAAATTTTTTCTATGTTAAACAATATATTTTATTTTTTTTTATCTCCCAAAAATCTTACTCTTTTAATTCTTCCTTTGCTTTAATAAATTAATGTTTTGCCATAAACCAACACTGGGTTTCGTAATTCTCAAATAAAAAAGTATGATTTTATTCCAGCTTAAGTTCACATATAATTTCAGTTTCTAAAATTATTGAGAAAAATATTCACAAAATTTTGTGTTACTTTTAAAGAAAGTAGGGAAAACTAGATGCTAGCTGATTTTAATGTAGAAGTTCCTAGATCACTACTTTCCCTATCAGCATTCGTTGCGTCCTTCCATTTAACCATGGAATTTAGCAAATTAAAGCATGACAAAGAGATGAGAGCCACCGACACCCAAAGCTTCTTTTATCGTTTCCTTTATTAAGGCAAATACATTCGCTTTTGCTTTCTGCTAACCTTTAGTTAAGCAACAAATGGAGTTTATTTATCTTATTACACTTTCTTCTTCTTTAAGTATTATGCTGATTGTTGTGAAGAAGGTATGAATGAGCGGTATTTTAATTTTATTAAAATTCAAATGAATCATATCAGTTTAGCTTGAGTTCAGGTATGTCTTAATTCTTCAATTATCTTAGGCAAACACATCTATTGAAAGTCTGTCATCAATTTTTTTTCCTTTAAACATTATGGCGGTTAACTTTTTCTTTTTTTTATTTCATTACTCATTATTTATATCTGTTTTAAGAAAAGAGCCGATATGTACTTTTTCATTTAAAGTAGGACATGGAGTAAAAAAAATCGATATCCGTAGTTGGTTCCACTCATTTCCTGAAGCTTCATTCTAGTAAAAAAAATTATAAATGTTAATAACATCAAAATTTACTCCAAACATTTGACTGCCACTGTTGGCCGAAGTAAGAAACAATTTTCCCCAATGTTTTAATATTTCTTCTAAAGGTTAAAGGTTCCGAAAAGATACGTATTACTACACTTTTTGGGCTTTAATACATTTTTTTTAATATCCCTTTTGAACGATAAGTGTTCCTGTAATTTTTTAAAAATTTCAATACCATTGAACGACTAAAAATTAACAAATGAGAAAAAGCCCGAAATCAAAACCACGTTATCTCTCTTATATTTTTTATCAAAAGCTAAATATATAAAAAATTGTTTCGTTTAAAATCTTAAAACGTATTAAGAATGTTTATCCTGGTCATATCAATATAAGTCTTAGTTAAGAAATTTTATCTCACCAACTGCAGTTGTTAATTAAACAAAAGGCTAAAAAATTTTAATTAAATTTGTTAGAAAATGACTTAAGACAGTCTGCACAATTTTATATGCATACGCTTGCGTCAAGAAAACGTTCCAAAACATACGTGTGGTTGACAAGACATTTCCAAAAACTCTAAAGTCTTTTTAAATTATCTAAGAGAATTCTATAAGAAATTTTAGACAGTTTTCATCCCTTTTTGTCGAAATAACAAGTGATCTGAAGATTTTCTGATTAATTTTTGCTTATGAAAAAAATTTCAATTAAACAGAATTTTGTATAAAACAATTTGGTTTGAAAAATTGACGATTTTTCTCTTAAATAAATAAGAGATATTTTAACAAATCGTATAAGTGTCAAGTAAATTGTCAAACGTTTTTGTAAATGCTAACATCAGACATATTAGTGAAAAATGTTTCTGTAATAAACAGTATTATTAGGTATAGCGACCCAATTTCAACTTCTGAAAACTGATATCACTCGACTATTTTTTCTTGTCAAACTCTTTAGAAATAAAGAGAATGGCCTCGAACTTAAACCAAAAACTAACTAATTTACAACAATTACTAAAAATCTGATTTGTCTTTTTCAATAACTATAATTTAATTAATTCTAAGTATGCCCTCGTTCAAGAATTAAATATTCATTAAAGACTTATTTTAAGAAATTCTACTTATTTTTGTCATTTTATTTTCGTAATTAAATTTTGGTTAAAGTTTTTTTTGTTTTCCATTTGTAAAAACCCCACTGAACTCTTGTAAAGTGGTTTTAGTTTAATTGTTTTTGATTGTTTTATTTGGTACAATTAAAAATTAAATTTTATTTGCAAACAAAAAATTTACTTTATTTTAATCTTTCATTTGTGGTTTTGTTTCATGTATTTGTGTATTTGTTTTAGTCGTAGAAAATTTAGGTCATTGTGTTGCAATGCATGGACCTATAAATTAATTTTAAAGGAAGAAAAATAATAAATAATTTTTAAATGTTTTTGTGGTAGTAATGCAACAATTTTAAGTTTTTTGGTTAAGTAGAAACAAGAACGAAAAACAAACTTGAAAGCGATAACAAAATTGTTTTGTTCAGTTGAAATAAATTCACTTCTTTTAGATAGATTTTATAATTATTACACAGTTAGAGATGTGTTTAAATAGATAACATAATTAATTAACTTGATTTAGTTTAGTACTAAAATCTTCGTTTTAATAAATTTTAGGTATGAATATTAGCTCTATTGTTTATAAATGACTTTTATCTTTCATCTTTTAACGCTTTAACTTACAGAACCACTTTTAAACTTCACCATGTTTCTCTTAATGATGTCAGTTTTTATTCGATTCTTAAATTTATCATCCTTCAGTAGTTTAAATTCTTTACATACTGGTTTGGTCACAATTTGAAAATTTTTCATTTATTTGGTGTATAATCAGGCCAACAATTTTTTTATTTAACGAATAACTTCTCTCACGCGTATAGATTTTTATCATACATACCGTAACAAAGTGGTCAAGGTTCTCGTTCCTATAACCATGTCAGCCTTCACCCAGCCAACAAATGTCATTATCTGTATGAAAAGGGTGGTAACAAAAAAAAAAAAAAAAAAAAAAAAAAAAAAAAATGGTGAATCCATTTAGAATGATGTCATATATAAATTCTAAACCCAAAAAGCATACATACGTTTATCTTCCAACAAATCACATGTACAAATTTTTGTTCCATATTCCAGCATAGCACTGTGGGGCAGTTTACAATTAAAATTATAATTAATTTATGTAGCAAATATGCTACACATTTTTTTATGCTGTTTCTTTCTTATCTAGCTAAAGCTTCATTAAGGTTTTGACTAAGGTTTTATATTTTTAATATATAGGTGCCTTCAATGAGTGCACGAAATTGTTTTTCTTATCCTTATCTAGACTCCGAAAAGTTTGCCATTTGCTTTTCTCTAAAAAAAATCGCTCATACAATGAAATTGATTTCTTTAAAACCTAAATCTTTGTAAACTCCTCTGTCAATGTAATCTGGAGAGGTTTAAGCAGCTTGTTTACGTTTTCACTTTTTTATCCATTTAAACAAGTTATTTACTGATGACAATTTTACTTTACTTTTTACAATTGGTTTTGAAGACTTTGTCGAGGACTTTTAAACTGTAATTTATTTCTAATCTGATGAAAAATGAAAAAAATTATGTTATTAAAAAATTGTGTATGTCCGAGATGCAATCTTTTCGGACCATATTGCATCGCTCCTGGAAGATGTTGAAAGCTTTAACTTTCTATTTAACCTCGATAGCTCCTCTGCTACTAGCATGTGAAATTCAATTTTAATCCTAACAACTCTCTGGGAAGAGGTTTTCGTAATTCTTAAGCAGTTGCTATCACTCTGAGTAATTTTTCTTTTAAGGTATTAAAGCACTTTTTTGTGATCAAAAACTACATGAACAAAAGACTGATAAACCTCATGATGAATCTTTGTGTACAATTGGAATTAACTATGGCAGCAATATTTTTTTCTGATTTGATTAGCGAATGTTGATTTAAAAATCTTCTTGCTTGATATTAAGTATCAAAAATTAAACTTAAAAACATTTATTTAATTATTATTTATTCTCTCCCTTACATTCTAACTAACAAATGCATTTCCATTTTCATATTTAATTGCTTTTTGCATTAAAAAATCATTATTATCTCGCTGTCAAAGTGGTGTAAGAAATTATTATTAATTAAAGAGTTTTTGTTTTCATTATTTTTCGTATGAAGTCGATATCGAAAATGCTTGTTTTCACTCACTTAAATTTTATATCACTTTCCCGTAACGTAACAAACTTCCTTTTTATTTTTGGCTACAAAAAACGAAAATTAAATGGGGCGGAAACATAATTTACATACAGAATAATTTATTTTCGTTATATTTATATTGGCAAATAACGAAAAACAAAAGAGAGTTTGTAATAAAATAAACAATTTAAGTCATACATGCAGTTGCACAAAAGTATTCTACTGTAAAGGTGCACTGCAAGATAATGCCACATTTGATGGCATGCAACCATCAAAAATGAGCATAAAGGTAACAAATATAAATCCTTAATGAAAAATATGCATGTAACTTGATAAAAAAAAAAGTTACAGAAAATAAAATTTTATGTTGCAAGGAAACCGAGCGAATAAATAACGAAAAATGAAATAATTTATAATTTTGTATTATTTTACCAAAAAAAAAGAAGGGGAGAAAATTATTTTGTTGAAAATTTAAAATGTTTTTATGGAAGAGAGTATAAAAAAGGGGAAAAGTTTTAAACAGTAACAATTCAAGAATTTAAGAATTACCAACATTATTAAAAGTTTTAATTTTTTCATACACTTTTGATCAGATAATTAAAGCAGTTCAAAGTTCTGTTTTTATTACAAAATATTTTTACAAATTTTTGGCAGACAGCTTAAGTTTTACTACCAGAAAAAAGAGCATTTATTAAAGAATATAAATAAGAAATTAAGTAAATTAAGGTTTAGAGCAAAAGAATTTTAAAAATACTTTTCCAGAAAAAATCAGGACAAATGCAATTCCTTTCTACTTTATTCTTCTAATATTTTTGCAAGTAGTCGCACTAAATTTATGTATTTAAGTATTTGTAAAAGAAAAATATTGCTTTTTAAGGCAAAGTAGCCAAAAGATTTGCAAGCTGTCAATGCCTAAAATAAAAAAAAATTTAAACTTAAGAAACCACAACAAATGATCGCCTCTGATTAAAACTTGCTAGAGACCGTATAACATTGGACATTAAAGTACAGAGTCATGACAGTGTACTGTGCTTTTAGTGACCGAATCAATTTTTTTATATGGCTCAAATAGCTACAAGTATTATTTTTATGAAACAGATAAAAAAAAGCTCTTATTTAATAGTTATCGAAGCAGAAGGGTGGAGTTCAGGTCCGAGATATTATTACACCATCGATTTGGAATTTCCAAAATTGACTGCAGAATTTTAAAAGATTCTGCTTGCCCCAAACTAAATGATATTTTTGAATCAATTTCATGGACTTTGTAAAAAGATAATGATCCTATATATAATTCCAATGCTGTAAAGAAATTTATTTTTAATAAAAAAGGTTCGACTTCTTAAGTGGTCACCACATGCTCCTGACTCAAACCTAGGTTTTATAAAGGGAAAAATAATTCGACGATAAAGAAATTTAATTTTCTTAGAATATTTTAAATTATTTTTGATTATTCAGAAACATATATGAATGCTTCTTATTACTAAATGATAAAGAAATCCATTTTAAATAAAAACTAATAAAAATTTTTTTGAAAAAGGGTAAAAACTAAGATTTATTGTGTTTTTCCCGGAAAATACACCTGCGAAATATTCATGATTATCATTGAATAAAATTCCACATAAAAATTTCCGAACTTGTGAATGATTGGTATCATAAATAAAATGCCTGGTGAATATTTTCGAATGTTTACCTTTTTAAACTCCAAACAATTGTCTTGTAAATTTACTTAATTAAAAAAATTTCACACGATTGTGAAAAGCTCACATATGGAATATTTCGACAATTTTTAAAGAAAATCATTCACAAAGTTTTGTATGAAGGAAAAAGTGGGGAAAAATGAAATTTTAAAATAAAAATGTATATAAACATCGTTTCATATATATGCAAAATTTTTATTTATTTCATTATTAAAGTAGTTAAATGGTAAATAAAGAGCAGATTAATATTTTATTCAAAGAAATGCTGGAAAATACAGACATTGCAAGGGAATTTGTTTGAGAGAATCAAACAAAAGTGTCTGCTTTTTGGAAAAGCATTAAGGAAGAATTAAATACCGTCGGTCGGCCTGCAAAAACAACTGAAGAATGGAAAAAAGCGAAAGTCTTAATAATAATTTTATTCGCTAATACAATTAGCAGAAAATAACAACAATTCATTAACAGGTTTGGTAAGATAAAATTTATTCCTTACTTCACCTCAAATGCTAGTAAACTCGATAAGCTATACTTTATTAACATTACCCGAAACGCAATAATTTTAACAATTTACTTTTTACTTTACAGTGTTTGTTTAATTTATTACCGATTTAACTTACCGAAATTTATTTTTTAGATGCTCCCAAAAATAGGTATTTTATTTTTTCACATGGAATTAACGATACCAAATTAAGATTCATGTGAACAAAAATCTTCATTTGGAAATTTTCACATATGGAATTCATGACAACCGTGATTAATTTTTTTGTTCATATTTTTTGATCATCTTAGAAAAGCGCTTTCTCTTGTGATTGTAGAATTTTACCTGTACAGGAAAAATTTTTAAAGTAATAGTCAAGTTACTATCCAACCAGCTGATCGCGATTGATTTTTTTTCTTTTGGTGGAGTTTTAATTCAAACAAATCCTTTAATAAAAATATAATAAATAATCAAGATGTACCGATCGAAAAAAAATAACATTACTCTAATATCTGACTTTGACTCTCCCCTTAACAACTACTCAAGTTAGGCGACGTACTTAAGCCTAAATAAAGTGCAATAATTCTCTTCAGAGAAAAACACTAAAGAATTTATTTATTATCAGATTAAAATTTAATTTTTAATACACTCAACTGAATTTTTAATTTAAAAATAAATTTGCAATTTTTAATTAAATAATTAATTGAATCGATTATTTGTTTTACTAAAAAAGAACAAAATTATTTTCTGATTAAATGAAAACTTTAATTAATTAAATCAATTACAATTAATTCGTATGAAAATATAACTTAAAAAATATCATTAAATAACTGTAAAAATTTAAAATTATTTTCTAATAATTTTGAAATTTAAAGTAATTCAAAACATAATATTTGTTTACATAACCTTTTTCAGCAGAAAAAAACTTTTTATTTGATGATCTAATTGTAAAATTTTGTAATCTTCATTAAGTTTAATAACATTATCTTGCTACCTCTTACCAATAGGGAGAATATATATGACATAAATTTATTATTTTGCTTGCTGTGCTCATAAATAAATTGTGTTGCATGGCGACATTCCATCTGCATAAATCACATTAAAAATTATTTTTCTCTGTACAAATATAAACTCAAATACAAATATATTCATGCAACCCATAGCAATGACATTAATAAATGCTTTTATTTTGCAAGTATTTGATATGTATGTAGCTGCGGCAGGATGTTCAGTGCTTTTCACAGTTATTGTCATTTCCTATGGATTTAAAAAAAAATATTATTTGCTTTATTTTAAAGGGCAGAATTAAATATAAAAGAAAATTAAATAAAAAGGAATGAATGTTTTCTTCATTTGAAATAAAATATTCACATTATGGCTACATAAATGTATCGATCTGTACCGCTTGTATTTCTACTCTTAGTTGCTTTCAAACGGTATTTCTAGGACGATATTTCCAAAAAAAGCCAAAAATTGAAACTCAACCTTCAAAAAAAGGACAGGCTTTCCATATATAACTTGTATGGAATGCCCGATATTGCTTTGCATGATATTAATTTATTTTATTATCAATTATCAGGAACTAAACTCTCTAAAGTTAAATGAAAAAAAAATCGTAGCTACCACATCCTTTGATTTTTCCTACGCAAAGCAAATGAATTTTTTTGTAACAAAAAATAATTTTGTTGATGTCTGGGAATGAAATAAACACAGGTGAACCATTCTTTAGTTCACCACTAAAAAGTGTGGTGCATATAAATATAATAAAAACAAAAGTAGAATTTGCTGTTTTTCATGAGTGTGGTAAGCACAGGTGACTTAATTATTAGTTCACCACTAAAATGTGTGGTGTATATGAATACAATAATAACAAAAGTTAGCCACAATATATTGAGTTGGCACTTTGGCTGAATTAGTAGAGTTGCCTGCAGGTATACATTTAGGAGATAAAGTAATGAGAGCGCCTCTATATTAAAATAACAGATAAGAAAATTAAAGTACGCCTTATGTGAACTAAGAAAAATAGGTCTGCAAAAATTTGTGGTATTTGTGACTGAGTTGGTTAAAGGAACCTGGTTGGTAAAACGAAAAATCATGAGTTCAAGCCTCACCGGTATCACAACTCATTTTGGTAAGGATTGCTGTGCTCGCTAAAAGCCCACTAGTCACTCGGAGGAGTTGGAGATTTGTCGGACTGGCACTGCAATAAAAAAGAAATCCGGTGCTTATATTTTCAACCAAAAGAACACCGTTCCGTTGTTAATAAAAGAGAGTTATAAACGTAAGCAATATTTTATAAAAACTTCTGCCTGCAAGTATCACCACATTTTAAATTCTCTAATATCTAACAATTTCTCTTAGTCACTGCTATTAGGAGACCAAATTTTGGGATTTAGTAACTTGTAAATGTTAAGGCACTAAAATTTTATTGAAAGTGTTTTGCAATAAATAAATTCTTGAATTAGCGAACTAGGGACTGAACTATGAATAAATTAACTTGCATCTAAATCGTATATTTATTGACTTTTCAACATCCATGAAGAGTTTTACTAAAAAAATTAATACTCCATTCTTGTTTAACAAAACCTACCTCCTACAACAACCACCCTCTTGCTAAGCAACTAAGCAAAAAAAATAATCATCATCATCACACCACACTCGAAACACAAACAGGCAAACTCGTACGTATATAAATATTATGACATGTATTTGTTGCATAAAAATGCAAAGTGAATTTTATTTCCTTTTTTCGTAAACAGCCGCTCATATCATTTTTATCTATATGTAACACTTCTAAATTATTATTGTTTTTTTAAATGATTTCATTCTGTGGTTTATTTTTTTTTCAGGTTTTGCTGGTGAACTTTGTAATTTTGAATATAATGAATGTGAATCAAATCCGTGTCAGAATGGTGGAGAATGCATCGATCATATTGGCAGCTATGAGTGTCACTGTAGCAAAGGATATACAGGCAATAGATGTCATATAAAGGTAATATTTATTCGAAGGGAAAACATATTTATATATTTGTGTTTATTTATTTTTATTTAAAATGTCGTGTCTGCAATTGACTGTTATAAAACAAATGATTTCTATTAAGTTTTTGTTTCAAATTAAAATATTTATGCACATTTTTTCAATTAAAAAATATTTGGTTTAAAAAAAACTCACTAAAAGAATGAAGTAAACCTCGTAGTAACGCTCTAATAAAAGAAATTTATTCCAAGAAGTCACGAAACTAATACTTAAACTACTGCCTGGTTATTCAGTACTAAGACTTTTAAATTAAATGCAGTAGGAATAAAAATTTTTCTGCATGCGTGATTATTATAAATAAATCAGATAGTGTTAAATGTTAATATCAGAATACTGCTCGATTATGCACAGTTTCTCTTATACCCGCCAGCAGATGGAAGGGTAACCATTACTTTTTTATTCCACTTGTTAGCCGACTTTAAAAAAAGGAGATTATCGATTCGACTTAATGTTGCTTTTTTATATTTGTGTCTCCATAACTCAGTCATTTCTCAATCGATTTGGATTTTTTTTAAATGTGAGGCCACAGATTGGTCCCGTTTAAAAAAAAAACAGTCGTTAATCTTAAAAATTAAAGGGTGTCCCCATAAAGCGCACATTTTTTATGAGTTTTTTGAACCGTCCATTTAAAATTTAAAAAGAAGCGTATCGTTATACCTAAAAATCTAAAAAAAATAAAGGGTGTCCCCATAAGTCACGAAAATTGACCCATATGGGTTTATCTTTTGAACTGCTATAAACAAACGCTTGCAACTGCGACAGAATGTCGATTGCTATTGCTGGTATTTTAACAAGTATTAATTTTTAATATGTAAATTAAAGGTTGCCCCAATAGTTCATTTAATTTAATGTATATTATCATACTTTTGAAAACTTGTAGGCAGACGCTTGAAACTGACAAAGAGCCCGTATTTCTAACTCCGCTATAACAAATAATTTGAAAGCTAAAGGGTGTTCCAATAGTTAAAAAAATTTGATGTAAGTGGCCAAACTTTTAAACTGTTATAGACAGACAGCTGAAAACTACAAAGGTCCTCTATTGCTAAGCCACAACAACAAGTAATCAATATGAATTTGAATTTAAAGGGTGTTCCCTTAATTGATGTTAATTTACCTAAATGGCTGTATCTTTTGAACTATTATATACAAACACTTTATAATTAGACAGAATGTCCAATACTTTGTTTGTTATAATAAAAAGAATAAAAGTTAAAATTATAAATTAAAGGGTTTTATTACAATTGATGTAATTTAAATTATATTGTCAAACTGTTGAACAGTTGTAGGCAGACGGCTTTAATAACTGAGGAGCTGTATTGCAGTGTAGTTGATGGAATATAAAGGGTTTCCAATAGTTATAGAAAATTTATGCATGTGGCCATACCTTTTAACCGCCGGCAGGCAGATGAAATTTGTTTTGAAGTCGGTTTTTTGCAAGAACTATTATCTCTTTAGATATGATTATTGACCTATAAAAATCTTCACATTTGTTCTGGATCCCTTTATTTAGGGAAAAAGATTTATGGGTATTTGAAATTTAACTAATCTTTGAGTTTTATTTTTGAAAATTCCACTACGAAAATTCTACAAAATCAACCTGAAAATGATGGAAATGTGATCATAAAGAGGGTACTCGTCTTTAACTAAATATATTTTGCTGCATCTGAAAAATTAAATTTCCTTTAAAAGCTTAAAATTGTGAAAACAATATGAACAATTCTCAAGGTCGCTTAAAATTTTTCATTTGAAATTTAACTAAAATATTGCATTTGAAAAAAGTTTCACAAAAAAATAAAAAAAATAAATAAGGTTATCACCAAATCGGTAACGAAAAAACTTAAGATCGAAATTTCAATAAAATATAAAATTTGTTATAAAATTTTAACAAAAAAAAAAATTTTGGAAAATTTTATTTTCATTACAAATCATAATTCAAAAATTATATTTTCTTTAAAATTTTCCAAAATCAAAAGATATAACGTTATGAAAAAAATTTTATTTTTAATCAATATATAAAACAAAACTCTTGATAAACAAAAAAATTAAAATTCACTTTATGATCGACGAAATTTAACCCTAATTTTATAAAAATATATAAACACAACCAAAAAAATTTAATTTGCATCCAAAAATTGCAATTATATTACAAAGCGATAATCCTGAAAAAAAATCTTTATCGATCGAAGCGTTAAACTCCACCTAAATTTTCAACGAAAATTTTTCGAAAATTTATTTACAATAAAAAAATTAATTTGATACATTTAAAAAAAATCTGAATTTGATTAACCGATCGAAATTTAATTGAAATATCACATTTTTACTAAGATTTAACCAACAAAATATATTTTACGACGAAATCGTTTTTGGAATCAAAAAATTGAAATTTTATTAGAAACCGAAATTCCATAAAAAACTCCATTTTGCCGAAAAAAAAAGCATTAATAACTTATCGAAATTCCAATTCGTTTTCACACAAATAATTAATTACAAATCAAGTTGTACTTGCATTTCAAAATTTGTAAAACTTCCTTCAAAATTTTACAACGATAAAGAAAATAGAAAATTACTAAAGAATCGAACATCAGAAGATTTAACGCTTAGCTACAGATATATAACTTAAAATAATGCTTCGTTGGCAGTTGTAGTCGTGTAGAGCTTTTGATGTTCTTGACATGCAAATGCACCAGAAAATTTGATGAACTAAACATATTTTTTGGAATTTCAACAGCCTCTAATTTTTTTGGTTGCTGTAGATAGTTTCTTTTCAAAATACTTCAAGATAAGCTATTAATTAAAACCTAAATTATTAAGCTGTGTGCAGTGTGGAGTAAGGTTCATGACATTAACGTTAAATGTGTTTTCCTTTACAAAAATTTATAAAAATTCACACGAATTGGAAAGTCCATTTAAATAATTTTTAAATGTTTTCAGTAGTAAAAAAAGTAATTAAGAAATTTTCTCACACACTTATCTGAAATAACTGAACAAATTTGTTCAATCCCTAGAGTTAAATATTTTCCATTTTACCTGTCAAAAGTAAAAAAAAACCATAAATTATTACCACAATTTTTTCTTTCTGTTTAACTTTTTTTAATATTTTTCTCACATTTTTTTCTCTTCTGCTTTTAATTTTCTTGTTTCATATATTTTTTTCTTCTTATTTTTATTCAAGGTGGATTTTTGCGCTAATAAACCATGTCCTGAAGGACGACGTTGTATTGATCAGGGTAATGAGTATAGCTGTGAATGCCTCGGGGGACGCAACGGACCAGATTGTAATGAAATGCAAAGAACAGTAAGTTTTTAAGTAAAAACAACAGAAAGTGAAAAATATGATAAAATAAAGTTGGGGAAAAATATTTATAAACAAATAATTTTTTTTAAACAACCAGGTGTTTTAGTTCATGTTTAAAATAAAAATTGAAAAAATTTGTTTAAAAATATGCATATTGTGTAACGCAAACTCTAAAGTTTATTCTGTTGAGTAGTATTTTAAAGCTAACAAAGCAAAAACAATTTTGTGTAGCCTGTAGGCTTAATATTTTTTGCATTAAAATTAGATAACATGCACTTTTTTGTGTCTTCTCTTGTTAATATCACAAAATTTTTATAATTTATCTAAAAGCGTTTAGGGTTGCCAAAGTTGATATTAAATTTTTTTTATTTCTTTTTTATTTGTTATTTCAACAGTTTCATTAGTAAGCAGGGTTTTATAACTAATGAAGTATTTGATTATAACTAATGAATTAGTTACTTTGGCCGAAGTTCGTTTTTACTTTAATTTCTAAATTTATAATAATAGAAATAAACTATTTGCAAATTTTTGGCAAATGTTTCCTTAAGAAAATGGGAAAATTAGACTCTTAGACGATTTCTATTAACAAATGAGCTGTTCCTATCCTCACAAATTTTTAAATTTCTTTCATTCTTTCGAAACCGTTGGCCGTTTGTTACAAATAACTTGAAAAATGTCATTCTCAAAGTCACATATTTTTCGTGACTTCCTGTATCCTCAAAGAAATTAATCAGGAAGTGCCAAATCACTCAGCCTTGAAGGCCACTTGATAGGTCCACTTTGTAAAATTACCTTGTGGCATGAAGCGCCATCTTTTTGAAACCATACCTCACACGAGCTCCGGCTTCATTTTTTTTTAAAATAATTTCCCAATATGATGCCATCAACGCACTAAAAGTTACATATTCTAAATGTAATCGAGGAAATTTTTTTATTGACAAACCCGTTAAGCCAACTAGAAGTTTCAGCACTAAGCAGTCTGATCAGTTTTCATAATCTGTAGAGCCCAGTCGCCGAAAGAATGATGGCTCGTAAGCTTAACTCCTTCACAAGCTGGACATTTTATGGGCAGAGGCCAAGAACTTTGCCCCAAACAAGCTGCATATTGAACATACGCAACCCAGGTTTCTACTACCGAAAACGAATCAATAAATTTGGATCTTCTTCCACTCTTTCATTTACAGCGCCGATAGTCTTCCTAGTAAACACATTCCTTCGACATGTTAGTGGCATCCTTTGGAGTTTCTGAAATGATATGAAATCTTTTCTCAGTTCTACGAAGGCCTTGGTCGGATGAGCGTTTATGGATGCCGTAAATACCGAAACATCATCTAAAGTTACATAAATTTTTGATAAGTTGGCTGATTTTCAAAGCATTTCCAACACCAATCTATTCATGAGGAGTTACCTGATTACACCGATAAATAAATGTTAAAAAACGCCCGAAGTATGTGAGCTTGTTTGATGGTTAACCCTTTTTTAGTTTTTATACAGTTTGCAGACAATTTTTTATGAAAATTTTAACGTAGCTGGTGGTAGGTATCGCAGTGTAGATAAATATATTGTCTTTAAAAGTATTTTTTTCTTCTGACACTTGAGAAACATTTCCTTAAACATAAAATAACATTTAGCATATTTGCTTATACTTCATTATTTATTATTCACCACCAAAATATTTTATTATATTTAAACTTTCCTTATTTATCTGCAAAGTTTTACAACTATCAATTACATAATGTGGAAAACCACTTATTTAAACCTCTTTTTGTATAAAATTTATGGCGTAATTTAAAATTTATTAAAATGTTTGTGGAAAAGAAAACAACACAAATTTTTAATAACACAATACAAATTGTTCTTATTAAAAAAAATACATTTTGGTATTTTAGAATAACAGAAGTAATACATAAATATTTGAAATAATTTATTTCAACGAAAATTACCACAAAATTATTAAAAAATGTATATTTTCGCGTTGGTTATTTTCCATACATTAGCTTTAAATTGAGACTTGAAAGAATTAAATCAAAATCAAACTAATAAATGAATAATATTGAGATTAAAAAAATTATGGTAATTTAATTTATTTGGCAACAAATTCATCTATACAGGAGTATGATGGAAAATTACCGATTTACAAAGATGCAATTTAACAGGTTGTGGTTAATTTTAAATCAATAACGAAAATTTTAGAAAATCTATGAAAACAAAATTTTAAAAAGGAGAAAAACTTGTAGAACGATTGTTGTCAAATCGATCAGTTTCCATAACATATTTGATTAAACATAAGAACATTTTTCCACTTCAAAATTTTGAACCAATTAAGACCCCCAGTATATGAAAACCCTAGTTGGGGTTTGAACTAATAGCTAAGGTTTTTAAGTCATTTTAGAAGTTTTCGACTGGCAGGAGGATTTTAGTACATCTGCAAGGTACATGTACTGATTCTCAAGTCTATACCTGGTGAAATATTCAAAATATTGCTTTTCTCTCTTCGGCAAGTTTTCACTTCTTAATCAGATCTACTGTTTTATTTTTAAGATAAAATAAAAAAATTTAATTTGATTAAGAGTTATAAATTTGCCAAAGGGAGTAAAGCAATATTTCGAATAGTTCACATGCCCTCTGAAAAATGTACTAAAATCCTCCAGTCAGTAGAAATTTTCCAAAATTAATTAAAAAAAGCCTTAGCTAATAATTCAAAACCTAGCAAGAGTTTTTCTTCTACCATCATAAGCTTTCAGATTTTTCAGCTCTCAATCGTTTCAAGATTTTAGTGGTGCACTGTGTTATTGATACAAAAAATACCTTCTTAGTCACATAAGAGTTTTTTAACATTCTTTTTTATATATCAGGAAGGATGGTTAGCACTTAGAACACTGAGCATGCGATCTGTTTCGTGGCCCGAGTTGTTATTCCACCCGCTACCAATTTAGCAAAATTAATTTTTTTATACAAATAGATTACCTTACAGCAATATATCGTCGAGGAAACATAAAATACACAAAGTGCTGTCACCAGCCTCAAAAACTATAACACGCCTACTGAAAGCCAGAGGCGATGCAAAAGTGTTCTAAGAAACAGCATTTAAAGGGCTGTGAAAAATGAAAATTTCTTCTTAGCACTCTTTTTATCACCTATGCTATGCACTCTATTCCTTTGAAAGTACTGCCTGAATAATACGTCCCTCAAAGATTCGGGTTTTTGTATATTACCTTCATACAAAAGTAAAATAAGGCCCAAGAAGGGAAATATTGAAAATGTCTTTAAAGTAGATTCATAAAAGATAAAATTTAAGTCATAATATTTTCTTCAATACCACAGTATGGACGGCATTCCCTTACCCCGATTTTCTTACAGGTCATAAGCTATTGCTAAATATTTTCCAGTGTTTTAGAGTTCTTTGTAATTCAGTACGTTTTGGAAATGTTTATATTTAACTATCAGCAAACTACATTTACTTTACTTCTACTTTTTAAAATATTAAATTCAAATATTAGTTTGTTAGTTACTGCTTTACTTCTTAAATTATTTTACGATCTTTATTAAATATTGTGCACAGATTTTTTGAAGTATGGATAAGGATATATGTAGCCCTTTATATAAAAAATGAAAAGACTTTTTAAATTAAACATTTAATATAATAGGATGGCTATAATAAGTTAAAATTTATTGCACTACTATTATCAGTCATTAAAAATAAAACAGTTTTATTGTGTAGTCAAAATCACACAAGGCTTATATTTGATCTTGAAGAATATTTTGTAATATTTGGGAAATAAATTATCTGCTTTTGTAATCTTCGCAAAAATCCAGACAACGTAGCAAGGATTCTTCCTTCTGCCTAGAATAAACCGTTGTCCACTTTTTATCATATTTCTAAAAAATAATTTACAAATAGTCGTTTTAGGGTAACTACTTATACGTAAATAATAATAAAAATAATTTTGTAGTAAATTATGAAAGCATATATCTGTTCATTCATAACCTACTGTTACTTAGTTGTTGTATCAGACACAAAAATTAAAACAATAAAATTATAATAAAAAATATAATTCCCATAAAACTATCCTAAATATTTTTAGAAATATTAGAAAATTTTCTTTTTTAAAAAATGTTGATTTTTCTTGTTTGGTATTTAGAAAACATTTTCACATGAGGTTGTGAACTGAACAATTGTATTTCTTTTAATTAAACATACAAAAGCTTTAAATTTATGTTTTTTGTAACATTTGCTTAATTTTTGTTAAAAATCTATTGTAACTAATTAAAACTAAAAACACAAATGTGTCTACCACAACAATTCACACAAAATGCTATAAATAATTATTGGTTCAACCCCTCGTTGGGAATAAAATTAAAAAATAATAAATAATTATTGTAATAAAAAAATACCAAATTGAAATAATCTAACTCTTTTAGACTATAAATAATTTCAATACAAAATAAATGTTTCAATTTGCTTTTTCAGCAATGCAATGTGAATCCCTGTACACATGGTGGCACTTGCTGGTCTAGCGGGGATTCTTTCTATTGTGCCTGTCGGCCTGGTTACACTGGCACCATGTGTGAAGGTAAGTAATTGTTATAAATTTTTATATTCACTAAAAATATAAAATTTACATAAATTTTTTACATGTGAATGCTCACGCACTAAACACAATAGCAGCAAATGACAATAAATTTTGAAATATTACAAAATATAAATGCTTTATTTATTTTTGTAATTATTAGTTTTATAGGCAAAGCACTCCCAATAGAAAATAGATAAATATTTTGAGACAATTTTATTGTTAAATTTAAAATACAGTAATTACGTAATTAATAATATTTTTATAACAACATGTTAAAATTTAAGGAATATTTACTTGTATAATTGTTATAATAATTAGTTTATGCTGGGAAAAGTTTTTAAATATAAAAAGTGCAAACAAATTATCAGTTTCATTTAAATAGCTGGAGTTGGGAAGTTTTAATTACTTTCTTTATTTTTTATAAAAATAATAATCTTATAAAAATAATTTAATAAAAATAATAATAAAAAAAAAGCATTTCAAATGTTGATCCGGATACAAATGCATCTTCTACAAAATTTTAATAATATTCATTCAAAAAATTTAGCGTGATGACTAAGACAGATAGAAAAAAATTATTTTCACTTTAAAACAACCTGCACCAACAACAAAATTTTCGGACATATTTTATAGTGTAGGGTAGATATAGATATCGGTATCGTTACACATCTAGATATTTATGACTTATTTTTCGATTCATTGTGCACTAATGACACAATAACATCTGGGAGTATAACTTCCGTGCACAGCCTTCCCCTTTCGATGTTCAGTTGATACATACATATATTTTTTAGTCGAAAAATAGGGCGAATATTTAAACAGATTAAATAATTAATTAGTAAATACCCGATCACTATTTGATTATGATTATTTGATAATCGATTGACTAACATTTGAAACTTAAAGTCGAAATTTTTCTATAAGCGAATGACTTTTATTGGAGTACTACCGTGTCGTTTCTCCCGAAGAGCAATATTGAGGTTAGTTTAAGCAAAAAATATTAGTATTGTACATTAATAAATCTTACAGCTTTTAATTGTAGAGAAAACTTCTGCATTTGTTTTATAGATAAGCTAAAATTAAAAGATTTTAGTTAATCGGTAATGTTGCATAAAATAACTATTTATATTTAATCGAATAAAAAATTATTCGAATAAAAATTAATCGAATAAAAATTTATCGAATAAAAATTAATCGAATATGAAATTAATAATTTATCAATTGACTAAAATTTGATGCAAACAATCGCCTAAAAAATGAATTCCCGTTATAAATGAAATCCTTAAATTGAGGTAAGAACGTGCTGTTTCTCTTTTAGTACAATTTTTGGCGTAATTTTACTAAAATAAATATTTGTATTAAAAATTAAATTAAATTATTAGATATTATTAAATCGGTAAAGCGGCAGAAATTAACCATTTTTATTTAATCGAATAAAAAATAATCGATCAACCCATTAAACCTTAATCGATTAATCATATTTTAATAAAATCCTTTAAAAAATACAAAATAATCACGAAAAGATGCTTTAATTTTTAATAAACCCTGATCGAATAAACAAGTATTTAAAAAAATAATTCTATGTAAAATTGTTTATATTTGTTCGCAAAAAAACACAAATTGATTTTTATAGTAATTTTTGTTAAAAGCTATGCTAACAACCACTATCCACACAGTATTATAAAAATATTTGCACACATACTTATATAAGTATTTGTGAGTTTCCGATGAAAACAATATTCAAAAATGTAATTCAATAAGGAAAGTTGTTTTCATAACCGGTGGCAGAGACCCTCGGTATACGTTTGCAAAAATTGAGTTCTTGTAACATTATAATGATACCTGAGTAAGCTGGTCCCGCGCAGTTTTAGTCGTCAATGTCTTAGATGAATACGATTTTAAAGGAAAAAGCTAAGTGCAACCTTTCGAGTGTAATCGATACGCAATATCTTGTCTGAAAATTTACAGGAAATTTAACAAAATATAGAAAATATACACGTCCTAACTTGAAAAACGTAAAAGAGATATTTATTATAACAATCATAACATTATTTATTATTTATTATTTTTTTAACAATAATTTTTGTAAGTGGGTGTATATTAATAGCAAAATGTTTGTATTTGCTAGACCACTACATAAACACAAAAATTTATAGGAAAACAAATGTTTCTTTTTGTAGGAGTTTATATTTTTACTATATTTCTATGTTGTTATAGCTGCAGTTTTATTATATATAAATTAAATATTTGTTGTTTCTATTGTATTTACTTATTACAAATTTATTTGGTTTTTTCTTTTCCCACTCTTTTCTCTTAACGCTCGCTCACTGTTATTATGTGCTTTATTGTGGCCAACTTTACCACACCCGTACAACAACAACGAAAAATAACAATATTATAAATCTAACAACAAAACATACCAGATGAATTTGTTGTAGAGACTGTTGTTAGTTCCAGTGAATTTATGGTCGATGATACAAGTGCTCGGAATTTTAATGATAAAAGTTTTGGTTCAACGGTTGTTTTAAAAAGCCCCATTGAATTGCACAATGCATACACGGCAGCCATTGTGTTGGCATTAGTCATCTTTTTTGTCGCTCTCTATGTAAGTATGAAAAATGAAAATAATAAAGAAAAACAAGATACTGAATGGACACTCATTACAAAAGTAGCAGGAGTTTTTAGAAAATTTAACTTAATTAAATATTTTTTTTTTTTATTTTTAAAAATTATATTATAAAAAATATTCTTTACATTAAAGTGCAAACTTTATGGGTATTATTATGTTTTTATAAGAATCTTTTACTTTTTTAGTCTAAGTATTTAAGTAATTCAGGGGTTGTTTTCAGTTGTGTGGAACTTAATGTTTTTTAATTTAGCGAGAAAAACACATAAATCACTGCACTTTTAAGCAGACCACAACATTTTAATAACAGAGTTTTAGTAAATGTGTAATTCTTTAGTTCAATTAATTTATGTTTTTTAATAATTTAAATGTTACTGTAAGATTAGAAGAAAATATTTGAATAATTGTTATTGCAAAGTTCTCCGGACAGTTTTATACAAAAAAAAAAAATAAATAACTTTTTTTTAGAAAGTTTTAAACTAAAAAAACTATAAAAAAGATAAATCTACCAGTTTTGTGTTTGACTCACACCATGTATGAGCAACCTTTTAATTTTTACTTTTATTTTTTAAATACCCTCAAGCACAAAAAATTTTTGTCATTCCGTTTTGAATTCCTACAATATAGATTTCCGACCGCATAAAATATTTATATATTTTAACTTCTTCCAGGTTAGAGTTTAAACTAAGTATGCCAAGAGACTAGATCAGCTAGAGAAAATTTAAATACTTCAATCGTTTAGTCATAGTGTCGAAAGAGTTTTTGTTAAAAATCAGCAAGAACGATCCATGTCCCTCTAAGCAGCTGGCTAAACACAATGCCTGCCTCTAAATATCTTATATCACTTGGAGCAATGAAATAAATAAAATATGGAGCGATAGAGAATCCACAAATAAGAAAAAAACATCAAGTGGCTCTCGCTAATAAATTCCGAGTTAAGGGCCTCTGAACTTTTCATAGAAAAGTACGTTTGTGCGTCATATTTTTTAAAATATCAATATGAATATAATTTAAAAGCTTTTAAAGAGATCTTTTAGAAAATACTAACTTTTTTTTAATGCTTAACCCATTAAGAGTCGAATGTTCCACTTTTACTTGTTGTGAATCATTCTTACTTTTTTACTCACAACATTAAAAAAGCTGTTTTATTATTTTATTTATTATTATGAGCTAATTTTCTTGTTTTCTTCGAAAAATGTTATGCAGACATTTTTCGTGTGTAAAATAATTTTTCTTTCTAAAAGGAAGGTTTTTAGAAATTAAAAAAAAAATGAACAGTTCAACTCATAACGTCATAAAAAAAGGAATTAACAAAAACAAAATTTTTTTTAGAATAAATCTGCTTAGTGTGAGTTTAGCTCACAAAGAAAGAGTTCAGTACTTTTACTTTTATTTTATTATTTGTTGTAAAGTCCCTGCCAAACAGTGTTTTAAGTTAAAATCAGTTACTAAAAGTAATCTGTTTATTTATTTTTATCTTGTAGCAAGGATTGCAACAAATACTATTTCAAAATTTAGGCTTGTCTCTGTAAAGCTTTAAAAGACAAAGTCATATTAGTCAAATTCGTCGTGGCCTCTATGGAAACACTCTTTTTAAATATATTATTGACACTTATTTTTATAGCGGACATATTTGTACATATTTTTGTGCTTATTCCTATAGCGGACAGAAAAATTCTTAAAATTAAAATGTTTGAATATTGCGGTTCGAAAACAAGGCCATATGGGGGAAATGTTCTTTAATTAAAATTTTAATTTACATTTTTTGTCTATAGCGGACATAGTTCCACTGTGAAAATTAACGTGTCTGCCTGCTACAGTAAAAAAAATAAAAATATTTTTATAAATATTCCGTCACTTTGGAAATAAACTTTAATTATATTTCTTTTTAAAGCTGCTACGGTTATACACTTTCTGTAAAAAAAATCAAGAGTATACCTATTACGGACTCTGAGATAGTACGCTATAACTGACCAACAGAAAGACAGAAATTGTAGCGAAAACAATAGAGTGTCTATTTACCCTTTGAGTACGAAAATCGTATAAAAGGAAAAAGTTATATAAAAAATTAAATGTTTTAAAAAGCAAAGCATTTGACACTAAAAGAAATTGACATTCACGTATAAAACCAGCAATTACAGGATAGAGACACGCTTGATGATAAACAGTAAAAAAGTAAAAAAAATATAGAATCTCAACAAGTCAAATATAATAAAAAAAGAAAAGTGAGTAGCTAAAAGTTGACAAAAAGTAGGGATGAACAAAGGTATGCTGTTGTTTGACACAAAAACAAATAAGAATCTAATATTCATGAATTAAAAGAAAATCCTAAAATAAGTGTTACAAATTGATCGCTTTGCAAAAGAAAAGTCAATACATCAAGACAACGAAAATTCACATACTTTAACGGTGAATTCAAGATTCTTTATTTTTAGTCGAAAAAAATTTAATAACTTTTTTACAGGCAGGCTCTCTTTAAAAAATAATTAAATAATTCTCTAAGAAGGTTTGCGTAATAAACATGATTTTTTTAAGTGATTTGAAACACTGTCCGCAAAATTATTTCATGAAATTCTTTCCAGTCTTCTTTGATTTATTAGCACAATGCACTGTGGGGTAGAAATAAAATATCATAGAAACTAAATAGCAATTCACAAATCGCTGAACTGATAGATACTTAACTTTCTGTGCTGATAGCAAAGAAGTATTAGAGACAAAGTTTAAAGTCTAAGCTTTGATTTTTAAACTATTGCATCTGGAAAATGTCTCTTTTTTGGTTACCACTTCACCAACCGAAAGTGTAATAACGGCCGTCAGTTTATTTCTAGTGTGCACTCTTATTTTCAGTGAAGGAGTGCATGAGAAAAACTCTAAGCCCGTTATTGAAGTAGTCACACGATTACGTTTATTTTCAAGAGTAAATAACTTTAAACCAAACATTACCCAAATAGACTAAAATCGAAGATACTTAGGTTATTTTCCGACGTGCAAGCATTTAAGATAACTCTTCATTTAGTCCTCTTACCAAATTTATTTTTTTAAAAAACTTAAATTGAATTGAAATTTACTTTTTCGGCATTAGGTTCATTTATTAATTTAATTTTTTTTAAATTTTAGAAAGGAAATTATTTCACAAATGTAATTTAAAAAAGGAAATGTACAAGAGAGAACAACAAGGAAATATTTTAGATTGTGTGTGAACCTTGTCCTACCAAATTAATACTGATTATTTGGTTAAATGGATGATGTTTACAATGTACACAACCTAGGGTAGAGATATGCAAAGAATGCTGATGAAGGATTAAGCGTTCCATAAAATTCCATTCTGCTGGTGTCTATATTTTCTTGTTTCTTTGAAAAACGTCCGCATACATTTTTAAATAAGTTTTTTTTCTAAAAATTTCTGATAAAATCAATTAAAAAATGAACCTAAAACCGAAAAATTAATTTTAACTCATTTAGAATTTTCGTTGCTTAAATCCTGATTCGGAGAAAATTTAAAAAAAAAATTAAAAAAAAGTAAAACTTTTAAAAATACTTTATTTTGAAAGTTAGTTCTTTAAGTAACCAACGAACATTTGATCCGAACAAAGTTTTCTGCGAATGTTTATTTTTATGAGGAACTTAAATAAAAATTAAAGAAGGATTTTTCATAAAGTTTTTCATCAATATGTTTCTACAATTTCTACAGCATTAATAAAGTTTAAAGTTTATGACTACTTACAAATTTTTCTAACTTTTGAATATTTACTCAGTTGTTTTTTTTTTTTTTTTTAATTAAAAGCACCCCCTTGCGAAACATTTTGATTTTAATTGCTGTTTTCATTTGTTGCCACTTGAATTTTGTGACATTTTCTTTACACCCATAAATTACAATCTTTGCTTTTTCGTATGAATAATAAATTTTGGTTTCTTGGCCATTAAATGTTAGTTTAACAGCAACAGCAGCAAGAATGTTAATTGGATTTCTTTATAGTTTTTCTTGAAACATTGTTAAGATGAGAAATTTTGTACTTTTAGCAATAGTAATTAAAGCAATTTATTACTTGTTTCTGTTACAAGTTCCATGAATAAGTGATTTTTTATCCTAGAGCATTTTGTAAGTAAATATTTTTTTATTAAATTTTTAACAACTTTTGCAGATAATTATTTTTTATTAAAAAAATTAATTTTTGTTGCTTTAAAATATTTCTAAAGAATTTATTGCTTAAAGTCTCCCTTTTGTTTTGAAATTATTTAGATACATTTCTAGAACAAAAAATTGGTTTTATTACGGTTTAAAACAATTGCTTTTAAACGTCAATAGACTCAAAAATTTCTACTTTTATTGGAGTAGTAGGATTGCCGGGACAGACCTTAGATAGTTGTCTGCTTGATGTTTATAATTTCTGTTGTTATCAACATTCACCAAGGTATAAAATTAAATAATCAATGAGCTTAATATAGTACATTAAATGTTTGCAACACTTTTTAGTGACTGTTTCTGTGATATAGTAAATAATTTAAATGTTTACTTAAACATTGTCTCGTAATATTACATGTCACTGAAATATGGATTCCCTTATAATAACTGGACTTCAAGCCCGATACAAACTGTTGTAGAGCCCACACTTTTTGACATTAATGATCACAATATTTTAGCAAATTATCAGGTGTTTAAAAAACGATACCAAATTATCAAGATTTATCAGTCACCATTTTGCGCAATTTATAAAAAAAAAATTGTTATTTTAATAGCGTACATAATCTTCCATCGCTAATCAACAAACTAACTTCATATTGTAAAAAATCAATCCAAAACAGAACCTACAGATTCCACTGTAAATAAAAAATGTACCGTCAGGCACAGTTTACGTGCTGGTGGCATAATTGGGAATTATTTCTTCTAAATAAATCTGAGACTATCGTTACGGTCGTTGTAAATTTTAACTGCACCATGATCAAGAATTTGTCGGTTTGAAAATATTAATAACATTAGTTCGTGTATAAATGTGGTTTTAATAGAATATCGCGACGTATCACACGGAACTGCAACCATTGACTTTTTGGAATTTAAATTTTGCGATAAGTTGATTTCGAAAAATAATTCTGTCAATTGACTTCTACAATCGTTCAATTTCACACCTCTTAAATATTCCACGAGAAGCCACTGGTCTATGATGATAATGCAGCAACAATTGACGTCTTGCAATCCAACATTTTTCATATTATTTGTGATATACGAAAATCAATTAGCTCCGAGGGTCAAATGTTAAATTTTTTTGATAAGAATCTAAAATTTTGTGTTTTTAAGCGACTTCAATTCATCCAAATTTTGGTTTGTTTGTAACCGCAGATCTCAGTCATTTATGAATCGATTTAAAAAACTTTATCTTTACTTAAAAGTTACGCTTATACTTTGGTCTTGTTTTAAAAATAGTTCGTGAATTTATGAAATGCAGAGTGTACCCATACAACATACATGTTTTATACGTATATTTTTTACCGTCCAGTGCACCACTTAAAATATAAGAAACTGCATTACACTACAGCTTCTAACAGTAGCAAGCAATACAAAATTAAGTTCAACAAGTAAGAGTACTATATTCAGCTAAAGCCGAGTCTTTTATACCCTTCACCAAGTATGTAAATATTATTTAACGAAGTATTTCCAACCAAAAATCTAAATATTGGGGTGACACAGAATTTAAAAATTAGAAAAAAAATTAAATCATTGGCCCTTAACGCATTAAGCATTTTTAACAAATTTTAGTATTTTCCGAAAAAACTCTTTAAAAGCTTTTAAATGATTTTAACATTGATATCTTTAAAAATGTGGAGGACAATCGTACTTTTCTATGAAAAGGTTATGCACATAACTCGGAAAATGTGGGCGAGCGCCAAATCTTCCACTTGATGTTTTTTTTCTTTTGCTTAATTCTTTATCGCCCCATATATAATTTTTTTTTAGTTTCTTCACTGTTCCAAATGATATGAAAAATTAAAGGCAGGCGTGATGTTTTGCTCGCTGAAAATCTAATTTTCAATATCGAAATTTTCAGAACTGTGTCCGATTTATTGTTGTATTTAAATTTTCTCTAACTTTTATAGTGTCTTATAGGGATAAGCGATCCCGTGATTTTTTTAGTGAACGTGATTTTCAAATCACCTTCGCTTTTAATAGTTACTGTAAACACCGTTTGCAGTTCTTTTTTTATATTTAAACATACACCTTTAAACAGAAAGTATAGAATACATATGTATATTAACTAATATATTATGCAAACAGTAATTATAATGCAAAAGGTAATTTGATTTCTACATTCAAAGAAGCTGTAATTAATTTTTCTATGTATGTGCAAAGTTTGGAAATATAAATAACTGTGTTAATCAAAAGAAGCACGAAAAAAGTATTCAACAATAAAGCAGCTTTGACATATGAAAAAATAAAAGGCTCAAGAATATTAATATTTCTCCCCACAAAGTAAAATAAAATTTTAGTTTTTATGTGTGCATATGTACGTTCTTTTGCGGAACTGTTACTATAAACTTAGTCACTGTAGTGACTAATGATTTTTTATTAACAGTGACTAGAACACAGTTATTGAAATATCGCTCATCTTTAGCGCCTTGGTACATTTGCTTTCAACACTAAAATGGACGGACAGATGGACAAACAGACATCGCTTAATCGACTTCGCTATTCATAACAACTCAGAATATAAATACTAATGCGTTCGGAAATTAAATGGTGCTTCCACAGGTGACGTAAATTGATTTATACGGGCCTATCGTTTGAACCGATATAGAGACAAACGCTTGAACATTACACAGAATATTGATTACTATGACCGTTAAACTTGTTATTATATTTTAAATTATAAACTAAAGCGTGCTGCAACAATTCATTCAATTTGATGAACATAGCCATTTTTTGATTTCTTGTAGACAGACAGTTTAAATTTACCACAACCAGTATTAAATTTGGATTTGAATTTTGATATTAAAAAGTGTTCGTAGAATCCTTGAATCTTTAAATAAATACTTGAAAATTATACAGAATGTCCACTTCTTTATCTGGTGTAATAAGAAGTATAAAAATATTTATGTAGTTTTTTGAAGAATATTTCACAATATAAAATTCTATTGTGATTAAAAAAACACCTTTTGTGTAGTAAAAACAAAATTGTTGTAGATGTAATGAATTTTAGAAAGCAAAGGCAAAGCTTAGCCGAAATAAATTAATGAAGTGAATTTATCTTTATTATCTATTTTGTGATTTAAAGACAACTGAACAAAAAATTCAAATAATAAAGCAATCAATTGATAAATTTTATTTTACTAAATTTCGAGCAACCTACTGCTAGATGAGAAGGCCAACTGTCATTGTAATAAAATACTGTTTTGCAGCTATTTTTAAATCTTGTTTTATAAAAAGCCTATAAAGATAAAAAACATTGCAGAGTCATTTATTTTGTACCAAAGAAGTGACTGTAACGCATAAAAACAGAAAAATGATCAGTTCTAGGAAATATGTGTTTTAATTAAGGAGAAGTGGGCACTTACTTTTACAAGCAAGAAGGGGGATGGTCTTCTTTTTGTAATAACTTTTTTTTTTAAAAAACTTTCAACAATTACTCTTTCTTATAAGAATTGTAAAAATCTTAGTTCTGTAAATAATTGTATTTGTGCCCTATTATGTGTCACCGACAACAACAAAGAAAAAAAAATAGAAAAAGCTTTTTTACCTGTCTTAAATTTAAATATCTTGTGAAAATAAAACAGAAACAACAACATTGAAAAACTATAAATTGTTATTGGTTAAAGATTATATATGCATGCAGAATTTTTCCAGAACTTAAATTTATTTACAATTCTTTTAATTAAAATTTTTTAATAAAAAAATCATTAAATGTTTCATGAATAAAAAAAAAAAAAACTTTTTATTTTGTTTATTTTGTATCAATAAAATACTTGATTTCATTTTCAAACCAAACAAAACCGAAACGTTCTCCCTGAATTCAAGTTTATTTAAATTAAAAATCAGTAGATTTAAAGTGGCAATAACAAACAAAATATCTGCAAAATAAAAATCTATCCCAAATGAAAATTCATTTATATTTTGCTCCATCAAATTTTCTTTATATTTTTTTTCATTTTCAATATTTTTCTACACATAATTACAGCTCACGATTTGCCATTGTAAAGTCAATCAAACGTATCGAAAATTCTCAACACGTACGTATGGCTTCTTACCCATTCTCGGTTTTCGTTTGCGCACAAAACAAGCAACCTCAAAAATAAGTAGACATTGGCTGAGTGGTAAAGGTTTGGCTGGTACTGGCGGTGGTGTTGGTGTTGGTGCAACAACATCATCCTCATCAACATCAGCATCAGCATTGCATGCGACAACGGCATCTTTAAAAAAGAATATTGTTGGACATTTGCCAACCGCAAAAGCTTCATCGGGTAAACAACAACAGCAACATACTCACGTTGGTCAATTAAATGAAAGACCCTTTCAGCGTCATTTAGCCATGAACTTGGAAAACGACATGTATTATACAGTAGATTTTAGTGAAAATTCTCAACACTCACCGCTGATACAGTGAAATTCAACGTCAGAACAATTAACAACAACAACAACAACAGCTGCAACAATAAACCAAACAAATTTTAATGCAGCTAAATTAACGAAAAGTGGTGGCGGTGGTGGTGTTAGTGGCAGCAATTGTAGAAAAAATCTTGTTAATGCTTTGGTTAAAATAAATAAAATAAAAAATAATAATAAAAATAGCTCTTTTGGTATGAATAGTAAGTATTTGTTAGTTAGATTTACAAAACGATCTTATTAAAATAAATGAATTATAAAAGACAAATGCTCAAAATAACTTTTTTTAATTTTGATTTTACTTTAAAATTACTTTGTTTTTAAATTCAATATGAAAATTATTGCCAATGTTTATATATGTAGTGCTATTTTATTGAATTATAATGAAAATCAAAATAATAAAGAAGATAAGTTTTTGGCTGTAAAGTAACTGATTAATGGACATTTGTTGTGTTTCTTAGGTAAAAAAAGTGGACGTTTTATATTTCTTACAAAATAAACGACTATTAAAAATTTCTTTGTCATTTTATCGAAAAGTTATATTTAATCCAAATGAAAAGAGTTTTTCTTGTCTAACTGAGAACTTCTAAAGTGTAAAAATTTTACTAAGTCCTATGGGACTTGAAATTTTAAAAACAATAAAAAATTTACATTTTAATCATTAGCATTTAAAAAATCATTAAAAAAATAACTTCTGGCATGTTGCTACCAGAATTTTACTTGACGAAGCTGGCCACATGTCACGTATAACACAAACAATGTTGGCCTTGAAAGCCTCAGGTATCTCTACAGAAATTAATCTAGAGGTGCCAAACGACACGAACTTTAAGGCCAATTGACAGGTTCATTTGCCGAAATGAACTTATCACCGAATTTCGATTTTTAGCACATAGCTCTCAGATCTCGCCTGGATAATTGTCATCAATAATTTCCAGTGAACAATCCTGAATAATGGTACAGTTACGGCCTTCATTTTAAAAGAAATAAAGGTCAATAGGAGCGTATAAGCCGCATCAAGAGGTGCATTTTTCATGCACGTAATGGAGTTTGTGGAAACTGTTTTTAATTGTTTTTATTATAGAAAAACACCTTTAACGCAAATTACTTCTTCAATCTAAAAGTATCTTTTGTTACTGACAGCAAGTAGATGGCCTAATTTCAATCGCACCAAGAATAACAATAAAATTAACAAAAAAGAAAATTTTAGCTAAATTTTAAATAAATAGTCTGACGAAAGAGCTTAAATATAATAAAGCTTTTCGAACATACGTATGTGCATTAAAAACGGAAAAGAAAATTAAACTTTTGATACGGCAGTTAGCCTCGTTGTTTTAGAATTTAATTAAATCTTTCTGGAACTGGTCACTGTTTCGTGACTATTGTAATAGAGTGTGCTTCCCGTTGAATGTGAAATCAATTTTTTTAATAGTCCTTTCCTATCCTCCATTTTATGTTTTAATTTATTAGTTCCAACAAAATTCATTGCATAAGTTAAAGTCAGCTAAAAAAAGAAAAAGCCGATTATTCCGCGAAATTCATCAAAATGTGGGTGTCTTTTTGTGATATTTTTTTTAATGTTATGGGGAGAAGTCAATTTCCAATTTCAAAAATATCAATTATAATCAAAAAAAAAAAATAATAGATCCGCTTCTTCTAGAAAAATTCCTAACAAAGGGCTTTTTAAATTTCTTTTCTATAAATTTGGACTTAAATTAGAAAAAAAAATTAACATTTTATAATAATCAAAAAAGAAATGGGATTCGGTTCCATTATGAGAAAAAAAGCTTTCATAATTTTAAAAACAGTTAAATTAAGTTTATATATGATCGGCCGTGGTTCC
This sequence comes from Cistogaster globosa, assembly GCA_937654795.1. Lineage (NCBI taxonomy): Eukaryota > Metazoa > Arthropoda > Insecta > Diptera > Tachinidae > Cistogaster > Cistogaster globosa. Next base: position 124,502,688 of record OW569404.1, read on the forward strand.
GTATAGGGAAAAATAGGAAGGACAAAAATATTCTATTAAGACTGCGATCTCGAATAATAAAAGATTTTTAATAAAGGCCTGAATTCATCGATTAAATAAAAAAAGTTAATAATTTAATTAATATTTGATTAAAAAAAATCGATAACTGCAGGACACAAAGCAAAGCTTATCGATCTTTTTTTGCTTACAGGAACTTCAAAGGGAAAATCCACACATATATCGATAACTTTTCTAGAAAAAAAATAATAACAATATTTTAAAAATTTTTTAATCATAATGACAAAGTCAAATTTAATTTATTATATTTAGCCTAAAATACAAAAAAAAATATTGTTTTGAAGTTTATTATTAAAAAAATATTAAATAATTGTAATTAAATTAACTAAAACCGATAAATGAATTAATACTTAAAAATAAAATAAATTAAACAAAACCAAATAAGAAAAACAATTTTAAAAATTAAAAAAAAAATACTTTTTTGTAAGAAGGATTTATAATACTAAGAGCAAGGATTTTAAAATAAATTTAAATTTATTACAAAAAACATTACGAAAAAAAACAACAAATTTAATAAAACCTAAATTTAGTTAAGTATAAATAATAAAAAAAATTGACTTGGAAAATAATTCAAGTGAAAGCAAACACAAACAAACAAAACAAATAAAAATTAAAATATACAGACACACACGCACACATACGACAGACATAAAGAACATCCGAGACGAAGAAAAAACATTAATAAATAAATAAATACAACAACAAAAAGATAAATAGCCTTACTTCATAAGGATTTATGAACGCTTAAAAAAGTAAATAATCAATAAAAACAACTGGATTATAATTTATTTGCAAAAATCAGAAGCAGAAAAAAGAGAAGAAAAATAAAAAATTTCTTTACTTTGTTTTATTTGTTTAGTCCTTTGGTAAGTATGTTTAAGATTTTTTATGGTTTTTGGTTTCAAGAACATTTTATGTTTAAGTTAACGATTATTAAACTTAATTTATGTTTAATAGATTATTTAGACTTTCGTAAGTATTTCATGGGAATGAATGTGGGCTGAAATATTTTAACATTAATACAAAAGATCATCATAGGATGCTTTTGAAAAAATAAAAATAATATTAATATCCATGTCCCTTTTTTATGACTAAGGTCAACTGAAGGTTTTTCTCTAGCCACTTGTAAGTAAGTATTGAATTTATTATAATTGTTCTTATGATTGTGTAGGATGTCTTTAATGAATTTTTGTTGATTTCTTATTGCCGATTACTCCCGCAATTGTAAAACAATAATAATAAGTAAAAAATATAGTCTGATGTATTGTGAATCGTATTTTATTCAAAATATGTTTTACAAAAAAAAAATATTTTTCTACTGTCATGCTTGCGTTCTTTAATAATTAGTCACATAATTGCAAGGAGAGCAGTAAAATTTATTAATAAAGCATGTCTAACAAATTACTGAACAATAGCGAGATTGCTCCTTTAGCTCTAAGTCGCAGTCACCGAAAAGTTTTAATTTCAAATACATCTGGCTATAGACCGCTATAAAATACGAATTCTTCTTAGAAGTATTTACCATTCTCACTTAAAAATAATAAATTAAGTCAAGGGACATTGGTTATTGGTTTCATCAACCTTTAGAGCTTAAGGACGAGTTAACAATTGAATTTTGACGGCCACATAAAAAATCAAAAAAGGTGTAAAACAAACATGTAAAAAACAATTTAACCTCATAAAGTTTATTTATTTTAAAGTAATAGCATAAAAATTAATAGCTTTGTTTAATTGCAAAATAAGACACACTAACAATCATATTTTTTTTTCAAAGCCTCTTGATTTACTCAGCTCTGTTTATTCGTTAACATTGTTAAACAACGCTTATTTAACCAACTTCTCTTTTCCACATTTTGCTTAATTAGTGTCAAACAGCTCGCTACTGCTGCTTCTGTTTAGGGGTGAGTAAAAACGTCTAGATTTTAATAACATGAAAAGATCAGGCAACTTTTTTTTTGTTATTTTTTATGACGGTATAAATCTATATGTTGGTAAAAGCAGTAATTTATTTAGCACAAAGAAAAACAAGAACAATTTAGTTGTTTAATGGTATTTTATGTACTTTAGTAACAATCTTTTGGTGCTAAAGTCTAGTTTTCTTACACCTAGGTGCAATACATATTATTTTGCCTCAAAATTATTGGCTTAAGCTAAACCATATAAATCAAATTTAGATTCTTTTTACAAAGCAGTTATTTACTCTAAACCAAAGAATTTTGTTATTATTTTCAACGGTGAACTCTTGGAATCGGATATGAGTGAGGAAAACACATCTACGGCTGGATTATTATTAAGAGCAGCATGCCAGTTTCGTAAGGAATATAAAAAATATCTAACATGTTGTAGCTTTCTTCCTTCCTGTCAGAATTTATGGGAGACTCGTCCTTGCTAACGGTCACAGTGGAAACTACAATGAACAAATTGGATTGGGATCACAACATGCCTTACGATCAGAAATATGTGTAAATGCTACTTTATTGTAAAGGCCAAATCAGTTGATAACAGCAACCATTTAAAAAAATTATGAAGGCCTTCCAATAGAAACTGTGACTATTAGCACACCCAGCATCATTTGTCTCAAATAAAATAAATAAGCTTGTGTCCAAAATAAAGAAGTATAGTCGACGTAATTAAATCTCCTTACGGCAAGATGTTGAGAAATTAACAAAGACAATTAAAAAGTATCTTGACAATATTTTAGAAATGCTGATCATGCTGAATGTTTAAATAATAATACTAAGAGAAGAACTTTTGCTGTAACTCTGTTCTATCGTGTAGCATTTGTGCAAATCTTGGCTGGTGTTTTGTAGCATTTTAAATCTATTCATGCCAAATTATACCTCTAACTCTTATGTGACATTAACCTTTCTGAAGGCAATGTGGAATTAGCTGTTGACATTATTTGAATTTATTTTATTAGATTTTAATAAATCATTCAAAATATTAGTTTTACATAAAAGACAAACGATGCTTCGTTTAGTCTATTTTATTAAAGTGTCCTACTTTAATACATATAAAAAACAGTAATGGATTTATTCTGTACTGAAATATTTTCTTAAAATTTGGAACTGTTGTAGATAGTAATTGATATGAAATACTTCTATTTTTTTGGACTTTTGTCTGTCTGTCTATCAATCCATTTGCCTGTGATTGCATCACGTAAAAACTGCTGAATGAATTTGAATAAAATTTTGTGAGGTGGTTCCTTAGTACCTTGGTTCAAATGTGGAGTACTTATTTTTAATCAGTAATTTCTTAGAGAACGTAGTGTTGTCAATGTGAAACAACCCAATTTTACCGGTAAAATGGTATTGAAACAGTTGCCAGTATATTTTATTTTTTTAAATAGAAATTTTTAAACTCTGTTTACAGAACTCTGCAACAAATGTTTAAAACGCATTTTTCTAAATTTTAGTTTTAGTAAAACCAGAAATGAAATGCTGACGAAGTCGTGGGCAATGCTACTCTTTCATAATATCGTTGATTGGATTTTCAATTAAGACAAAAAGTTAATTGTTAATTTATATGTAACACGCAACTTTACATGTTAATACCCCTTTTTAGATCCTTCACTTTGTTTTCGTTTTAATTCAAAATATAATTATAAAATTATATAAAATTAAACAAAAAATGTTTTTGCTGTTTAACAATTTTTATTTTTTACTCGTTTTTAAAACTCAACACACTTGAGCAATTAGTTTAATAATTTTTCATCTTCTTATAGCATTTTTCTGATTAATCCATTGGGAACGTCATTATTTTATTTGATTGAAAAATGCTGTCTGTTGTCAGTGGGAAAGACATTAAAAATAATTTCACATTTGTGCACAATGACATTTATTTAATAAATTGAAAATAAATAAAAATTTTATTGCAATTATGACAAACTTTTTTATTTAATCACATTTTGAAATAAATTGCTTAATTCAAAAAACTTGAATGGTGTATTTTGTATTGAATACACTTTCTGGTTATATGCTTGTGAATTGTATTAATTTATTTTGTATATTAAACGTCAAAAAGCATATAAGAAGAAGAAAATAAGTAATCAGAAGAAGGTTTTCAGGGAGTAAAATGGACAATAGAACTGAAAAAGTAAAATTTTACATTTTTCTTTTTTTTTTGTTCACAAATTTTTTACATTAACAATACAAATGTTTTTGGTTTATTTTCTTCTTCTCAATGTGGTATGGAATTCACATATAGTTGATAACACGATTACCAATCCAACTTTTCAAACACATGCAAAATAAAAGTGTATTGGTGTATTGAAATTTTATATGCAAAATTCCAACAACAAGCATACACGATTGTATTTTAATTGAACAATACATAGTATACACGGATACAACTGGTTTTATGAATTAGGCAAATATCAATTCTGCTTGAATCATCGTTAAATGTTATAAATCTGCGATCTTTTGCACATTTTCAGGTTCATTTGCTGGCTGATTGTTAGCTGCATTAGTCGACAAAAGTTTTAATAATAATAACAATAATAATTGTTATTGCAATCATATTGTTGACAAATGTAGTATTAACATTCTTTACCATAATAATAGTTTTGCCTAAAGTATAAACAGACTTTAATAATATACAATTATAATATGATCAAAATTTAAGATGTTTCGTTTTAAAATATTTTATTTTCTTACATTAAGTTAATTCTTAAGAAATAATTCTAATTTCTAACTATTTTTTCAACTTATTTTTTATGGACAGATTTGGCTAATGCCAACTTTATTTCATATTTACTGTCCTAACCAATTCCCAAAAAATCGATTTAACACTAAAGAGCTTATTTACTTTGTGGAATAACATTTTATATAAATATCATAAGTAAATTATTATAAAATTATTTTAATTAAAATTATGACAGTATGTGTCAATTGTTTTATTTTTTCACAACAACAACAACAAAAATTTAATTGTGTTAATTTAAACATATTAATATGGCTTATTTATATCTATTATTATTATTCATAAGTATTTTTTTAAACGAGTCTGTCAGCTGAAAGGAAATAGCAAACAAATTATGTGGAAATATTAATTAATGACAATATTTGTTATAATTATGATTGTGCAGCCTATTAATTGTAAATTTTAATTAAATATTTCATATTTTTTTCTTAACTGTCCGCTTATGTAACTTTTAATGAAATTATATAAAAAGAAATTTTAAATTATGAAAATAAAATGCATTAAAATGTCATACAGTGGGCGAATGGGTCCTCTGATTATCTTATTTATTTACAACTGTTCTGTTTTAATATTTTTAATTATAATAAATATTTTAGAGAATTGCAATTGAAGAATTTTATTAGGAAAGTTTTTTTAACGAAGATTTTGTAAAAAAAATACAAACGCTGTTCTCTTTCTCTTTAGAAGTTACTTTAACGCACAGTTTTTTTCGATGATTAAAAAAAAACGATTTGGATGCAGAAGGTATAAAAGGTTTAGAAGGCCATGAAACTTCGTAGCAAAATAACAACAGGAATTCTTGTCAAATATAGAAAAATCAAATGGTTTTGTTTTTTAATTAAACAAAAAAAACATTAGAGTTGTTGAAGAAAATTATGTTTAATCCAGGAAAAACTAAGCACTATCGACAGCAATTAATCTGTTGATTGTTTTTTTATAATTTTCCATTACAATCATCGTTACATTTTGCTGTTACATCACAAATTTGTTCAGAAAATTAAGAAAGAAACGAAAGTTTTAAAGAAAACAAATTTTTTCCAAATGATCAAATGACCACCGTTGCTGTTCTTGACGAAGCTCATTCTGAATGTCCAATTTCGGGCCCTGGGTACCGAATAGCAGATAGTGTTTGCTTCAAATATGTTAAATTTGCAAGCTCATCAGCATAAACCAGGAATTTCCTGTGGTTCCGCAGAATGTAATCGCACGACCTTGAAGGACGACTTAAATCCTACTTCGTAAAATTAATTTATTGCCAAGCCTCAATTGCTGCGGTCGCCGTATGGCATATAGCACCATCCAGTCGAAACCACATCTCGTTTGGAGTACTGTCATTCTTATTTTCGAATAAGCAATAATTGATCACGGCACGGTAACAATCTCAATCGACGGTAACGCGATATCTTCTTAAAGCAATAAAGTCTAGAAATATCACCAATGTGTAAGTCATATTAAATGTCTTTTTTTCTCGTTGAAACAGAAAATTTAGGCCTATTGCGACTTGATTTTCCTTCTCATGAAGCAATTTTCTTGTTTAACTTTGGACGATCATATGCATAAAAAGCATCTTTAATTGTGTGAATCGCAGGCTAATTTGATAGCGCTTTTTAACTGTCAATCTATTCATGATGGTTTGCGAGAGCATACTGGTATTAAAGCCAATAATTGAACACAGTATAACAGTTCATTTAATAGTTAATCCTTTCGTAATTTATATCAGGCTTAAAAAAAAACTTTTACTACCCACCCTTACCTTAAAGACCTTGCAACCGCTGAGTATAAGTTGTTGGGAAAGATATAAAAGAGCTGGATTAAAAAATGTTAATTCACAAATTTACGATAAAATAGTAAAAGTGCCCCAAATGCAATGACTTGTTTTAGGCACGGGAAATAGACAATAACAAGTTTTCATACCCTTCACCACAAAAAGTGGAAAAAGTGTTTATCTAAGTTTGTCATTCCGTTTATAACTTCTACAATATTCATATCCGAAGTCAATTGAGCCGTGTCCGTCTGTCCATCCGCTTTAGTGTTAAACATTACTTTACCAAGGCCCTAGGTGAGTTAGAGAAAATTTAAATACGCCAATCGTCAGGCACAGTTTTGAAAATTTCGCTACTGAAAATCAGCAAAATCGCTCCATGTCCTTCGGGGGAGCGGGAAAAACAACACGTCTGCCTGCAGTTTTCAATGAAGTAACCCCAGCGATAAAGAGTTAAAAATAAGAAAAAACACCACGTGAAAAAAACTGGCGCTCGCTCATATTTTCCGAGTTATGGGCCTCTGAACTTTTCATGAAAAAGTACGATTTTGCACATTTTTTAAGATATTAATATGGGTATCATTTAGAGAATTTGAAGAGATCTTTCAGGAAATACTAAAAATGATTAACCCGTTAAGACCCATTGACAGTTTTATGTAAAGAGCAAAATTTTAAGAAACTTAACACAACATGCGTTTACCTAGTCCTACTAAGATTCTATGAAATCAGACATTAAAGTTATACTTCCACTTCTGTTTTCCAAATTACCCACTGTTTGTCATAAACTTTTCCAATTTTTATTTTATTAACATTTTTAGAGTAGTTTTTTATGAAAACAATAAAAAGTTTACCACTACATTCGCACTCTGACACAATAATAAGTATTATTAATGCATATATTTATTTTTTTTTTTAATTAACAATTAAAACCATTAACACAATACAAAATTTTTACTCAAGTGCATTTCATATGTGTGTGTTCATACAACATTTGGTAAAAAATACATAATTTTTATTATAAAACAAAAAGTTTGCAACAAAAAACTTTAACACAATTCCACGCCACATAAAGTTTGCTTACTAAAAAAAATTCGTGCAACAAATTTATATGTGTTTAAGCACTTAACTTTTTAGTGACCTCAAGCGCAAGGATAAATAATCAGCCATAATCAGCAAAGCAGAACAATTATAATAAAAGCAGCTCAGTGTAATCGGGTAAAAAATTTGGTTTAAAATTAAATTAATTTTAAGTTTTTTTCCGTTTCTTTACAAAAATGTTTAAAAAAATATTTGTGCAGTTGCTGCCTAATTTTTAGTTTCATCATGTCGTGCTAGTTGTGGTTTTTTCAACCATTTGGCAGAAGAAAAACACATTAGAATTTAGTAATAATATATTTAAAGTATAAATGTATTGTTTCTGTATTACAAGCGTTGAACTGTTTATGACTCAAAAACTCAGTGCTTTTTTTATATTTTCCAGATGAGTTGATCACTTGTAAAACAAAAACAAAACAAAAATATATTTTTTTTTTTCTTAGAACTTCAGTTGTGTTAATTGTAGATTTTTAATAATTTTTTTTTTTAAGTTATAGGCGGTCATTGCTTGAATTAAAATTTGTTTTTTAGCTGACTGAGAACTTCGACAATTTGTCTGTATTTTGTATGTTCGTGCCCACAGAGCTCAGAAATTTCTAAACTGATTTTAAAATTTCTATTTAATTATAAGTTTATATTTATAGATTAATGCCAAATACAAAGAAGGTTAACGTCATAAAACTAAAGGGTGTCCCTAAAACACAAATATGGTTTTTACATGCCTATTGACCGTTAACGGATTTCGATATAAGCTTTCAACAAACTTTGTATCACTAATGCTTCTAATAACAGAAATTATTATAAAAAAATAATTAAAATGTAAATGGTGCTTCAGAAGGGCATGTTATAGGACTTATATGGTCCTATTTTTTAAACCGTATAGTCATACACTTGTTTAAGTTAAATGGCCTTATCTTTTGAATCGCTACAAAGAGAACCTCAAAATTTAAACAAAGTATATAATACTGTGTTCCTAATTAAAAGTCTTTAAAAATAACTAATGGGTGTCCCTACAGCTGATATAATTTGATGCATAATGCCATTTCTTGCAAATCGTTAATTTTTATTTCATACTTTTTTATCTTCAGCCTGTCAATCTGTTTTGGTGTCTGGTAAAACTTTGTTTTAAGGCAACAATTCACTGATAGTTTTTTTCAGTAACATAAATCTGTCAAATTTTGTTTTTTCCGACTCTTTGGTCTAGATCCTAAACTATTGTCATAAAACATAATTACTTTTACTAAATTATCACAAACTTTATAACTAAAATTCCATTTTATCTTCTTTTAGTTCAAAATTTTAGTTGAAGCATATAATATGAGACTTTTTTGATTCCAATTTTTTGTAAGCGATTAAGTTTAGTTAAGCGAGAATCTTTTTGCATTCGCCTTTTAGTTCATATATATACAACACGATTGTGTATTTTTAAACTCATAGTGGGTTATTTATGAACACAAAAAGTTAATAAAATATTAACAATAACAAATGTTTTAAATGTTTTCAAATTTAAAATTTGATAATTAAATTTTTAATCTAAAAATACCTCTAAAATTTTCATTAAATAATTTGTTTGTTTTTAACTTAAATTAATGCAGCTACACAAATAAGTTGGTGGTGGTCGACCAAGTAAAAGACCAGTGTTATTTCACAAAATTTTTATGCTTTGTCAAAAACCTTTTAAACGATATTCTTTTAAATTGTAATCTACATTGCCCAAGTAATTTTTTAATTTATAAAAGATTTTTTTACTGACAGCTTAAATTTTCTAGGAGCTTCTAAATTTGTCATTGTAATTATTGCACCCTTAATAGAGTGAATTTTGAACTATAAATAAAATCAAATGAGAAAAAAGTTTTCAAATTCCCTTTTTGTGTTAAAAGCTGCAAAATATTTTTACAAAGTCACTCATATAGAACTATATATATGAATTTGATTCATAATCAGAAGGTCGAAGAAGTAGAAGCTTGTCGATTACAAAGAAAAAAAACAACAACGACTACATTATTAGCTTCTACGAGGCAAATGATATTAATTAGAGTTAAGAGAGGAAATAAAATATAACTAACATATATTATAGAAGACACATAATTCAAAAGGTCGTCTCAGAATGCTACCAATGATCAAGTTAAACTTGTATGTATTAAAGGATCTTTTATCAATACATAACGAAAAAAAAAAATAAAATAGTTACTAAATGTTTGCTGTGTTTTTGTATAAAAAACCTGTTGAGTTTTCATTGTTTTTGTTTTGTTGATTCAATGTAGTTCTCATTTAATCAACTTGGCATTAGATATAAGACTTCTTAGTTTTAAATATAAAATTTGTGTAAAATCCCTGATTAGCTATAGGAGCAATAGTGAAATGGCCATATGGATATGCTTTCCCCGCAGTAATACATTTCATTTTGTAATATTAAATAATAAATATTTCATGAGAATATCATGAAATAATTATATTTGAAGAAATCAATCACGATTAAAGTAAATTATTATCAATACACAACTTTAAAATCTGGGTAGCTTTAATAAATTTTTATTCATTTAGCAAAAAGCTAAGTATAAAGAAGTGTGATAGTGAAAAAGAAATTATATATAAATAAAATATTTTTAAATAAATAATTTTTATCTCTTAATAAAAATTCATTTGCAAATGTGTAAGTCCAAAATTGTTTTTATCATTCAGTTCTTGCTGAGCTGCTTATTCATAAATTAAAAAAAAAGGTTTAAAAATAATTAAATGCAAAATGTAAAACTGGGCTGTCATTTAGTGATATTTTACATCTTATACTTCTTAATAAGAATTTGAAAAGGAAAAACATTTTTTTACATAACTTAGTGGTTACGATTTTTTGGTCAAATATTTGAATAATGTGTCCGTACCTTAAGATTTGGTAAATTGTCATATTTAAAAATTAACATATCATGTTATGATTATGGAGTGTTAGCCTGACATGTGTAGAAAAGTAATAAACAATAAAAAAAACAATTATGTCCTGAATGATATTTCATTGTTAAATTTAATAGAATTTAAAAAAAGCTAAACAATTGTTTATAAGAAACATTGTTAACTACTTAACTTCTTCTTACTTATTATTTAAATATTAATATTAATTAATTTATTTTATTTTTTATTTATTTATTAATTTATTTATTTATTTAATTTTATTTTATTTTATTTTATTTTTTTATTTTTTTTTTTTTTTTTTTTTTTTTTTTTGTTAAATAAATAAGGGAATCATTAAATCTTTTTATAAATGTTTTTAAACAGATCAATTATAGAAAAACAGTTTTTGATCCTCTAAAAGCTTATATTTTTTTAAAATTTAAATTAATTTTTAAGGGCTCAGATGTACATTTAATTAAATATTAAATAAAAAAATTTAATTGAAATAAGTAAATCCATTGTCAAATAGGTGGAAAATGATTCATATATTTATTTATTCCTTTAATAAAAATTTTAACATAAGAAAATTTCATTAAATAAATAACTAAATCAACGAAGAAATTAATTGATTAGTAGGTAAAAAAAAACTTCTTTCTATATTGGTATTATTTTGTTTTTTAATTCATTTATAATGATGTTTTTCAAATTCGTAGCCAAATATTAAAAAAATGATAATAAAAAAAGTATAGCCCTGATCTCAATTTCAAATAATTAAAATGAAACAAATATAGTAAATTGTAAGAAGAGCATTAAATTAAATATAACAATGGTAATATTATTACATACTTTCCCATAACAATTAGAATCTAATTCAGGTTATTTATAACCACAACCAGCACATATTCATGGAAGTAGGGTATTATATATTTAATAAAATTTATCTTAATTTATGACTTTTATTTTATTATGCTAAGCACGTAAGCAAATAAATTATAAAATTAAATTTGTATTGAAAATTTTACAAAAAATAACAAATGTTGCCATTAAAAATTATTTTAATATTTTATTACAGAATTTTTTAATTTATGTACATACATATATTATTCCTCATTTTTTTAATAATAATATAAAATTTTAAATATTTAATAAAACATATTTATTTAAAAATTATGCTATAAAAATTTCCATAAATTGGTTAGAAATTTAGCTGTGAATTTCCCCATACCTTTTTGCGTAAGGTTGCTCCATAAAGGCTGGAATTAAAAATATTAAATAAAGCTACTGTGAGTGTATTTGAGGAAGCACATTCTGGAAATGCGATTTCGGCAATTTTTTTTTTTAGTATTTCTAATGACTCCCATAGTCGCAAAGGAAAGAATCGAAAGTACCAAATCGCACAAGGTTGGAAAACTATATTTGGTTGTCAACAGTTGCAGTCGCTATTTAGCATGCAGCATCATCATTCTGAAGTCACATTTTACCCAGATCAGTGTAATTCGTACAAAAGAACATTGATTATATTGCGGTTACGATCTCTGTCGTACGTCACGCGAGCTCCGGCTTTATTTGTAACGAAACGAGTTGCAGTCAAGCGTCCAGTGTTAAGACCGCACTAAGTGATGCATTTTTCTGCTTGTAACGGAGTCTGTGTAGTCTGTTGTGAATTAGTTTCACTCTATAAGTGGCAATTTAAGGTTCACGTTCAAGTCATTTATAGATTCTAATTATCATGAAAAAAAAGATTATACGTTCAAGAATTTTTATAGTAGAAAAGTCACCACGTATTCCTAGCATTTTTTTTTTAAGTTATTCTTTTCTTTTTTCCTATTTTCTTTTCTCACAAGCGTTGAGTTAAAAACAAAATATTAACTTAACGAGGGGCTGTTTATAATTTTCGTTCATTCAAAGTTACAATTGATTCTGCAGCAGTTTCGTAAAAACCAAGAAGGAAAAAGCTTTGAAATATACAAAAATCCACAATTTATATACCTCTTGGACAATAACGACATAAATTTCCTTTTATTAAAAAAAGTATATATTCAACATTAAACATGAAGGTTAATCTAAACAACTTAACGTTATAAAAATAACAATAAAAAGCCTTAAAAAATATTTTTCGCTTAATACAATCTAAAATGCAAATACCGTAACACTCTTACTTGCCCTGGTAAAAGAAAAAACAACATGAAACGAAGAAAATAACATAATTTTTCTATGAACTCAAAGGCATACTGTAAATTCTACCATACAAACAAATACACATACACGAACACATCACGTACATACGTTCTAAATAATGATGTTAGAAATACAGCCACACGCAGCTTCCAACTACACTCACAGCTAAATATATAAATATAAAGGGACTATTTAGTATTTATTTTCTATTAGCTGTGAAAAAACCCCAACACTTTCAAAGAACCAAAAAAAAAAAAAATATTTAAAAGCAAAACAGAAGAAAAAATAAAATACTGAAATGCATTAAAAATAAAAAAATATCCAACCACAAACATTCATTATATTTTTACATACTCGTGAAAAGTAAAACAAAAAACAACTCCATTTTAAATTGTATGAAATTTGTAGGCTTTTGTTATTCTTGTTGTGACGGCTTAATAAAATAATTCAATTACGTATGTATTTGATGGTGCGAACAAAACACCTGTCAAAGAAAGAAAAACAAACGTGGAAAAATTTTAAAAAACAAACTTAATTTCTTTATTAAAATAAATAAAAAAATGGTTGCATAAATGAACCCCCTGAGTTGTTTTAGTTTGTTTATATTGAAATAAATTTACGCAAAAGCTCAAAGAAAAATAAAAAAGTTTTTCTTTACCAACAAAAAGTAAAAAATAACAAGACTCCAAAATTAAAAAGGAAATTGCGTTTACTAACAACGCAATAAAAAGATTTCATTAAGCATGACAAAATTATATAATCTTTTTAAATGCAGAGTGCGAAAAAAGTAAAACGAAACGTTTGCCCTAATATTTTTATATGAAAAAAATAATTAATTAAATTGAAATTTAAACTTTGTTAAAATAGAAAACATAACTCTTCAGAGACACAACATTATAAAACCCCAGTTGCTTATAAATTTTAATAAACAGAAATAAATAATAAATCAAAAAACACATTCAATTGCATTAGATGTGATATAAGCAATTTTGCTAAATAGAAATAATTAAAATTATAAAAAAAAATTAAAACAAAACTTTTCGAACATTTGCTTACACAACTGCAGCATCATAAATTTTCTAAAAGTTTGTAGAAAAAGTTTAATTAATAAAAACTTGTTGAAATCCCCTTGGCCGGTTATTAAACATCGCTAAATTAAATAATTAAATGCAATGAATGTTATGTTATATTTCTAATAAATAAAATTTTTAAAATAAAATCTGAAACAACTAAAGTTTAACAGATCGCCAAACAGAAATAAAATTAATTTAAATTTTTTACACTTGTAAAAGAAATAATATTTATAATATTTTATTTAATTATATAAAAATAATGTAAATTTATTTTAAAACAGACCACTAAGGAAGGCATAAGTAAGTGTTCTGTGTTCAGCCGTACCGAATCTTTTGTACCCTTTAATTAAATAACTTAATATTTTACCTTGCATTTGTTATTTTCCAATTTAAACTGCCGTATAATAATTAAAAATATCAAAAAAAATATTGTTAATAAAATAAGATCTGGCAGCCCCTACATATCTGCAGAATAAAAGTATTGTTGTTGCCCGTATGTGCGTAGTAAAAAAAACAAAATTAGCTAACGCAGGTTGAGCCACCACGAGCTTGAACCCACCATCGGACACGCATGCGTACAATGAAAAAATAATTTATGAGAAGCACCAGTATAAACATCCTGTAAAGAAAATCACAATTGTTGTGTGAAGCCGTGGCAGATGCTTATTAATTATTAGAGAGATTATAGAATTGAAAAGGCGCCCTTCATAGTAAAGAGAAAACGAGATCTAGCTATTAGCATAGCAAAGTAACAGCATAACAACAGTGTACGGAAGAAGTATTGTGGTTATTGGAATTAAAGGGATGGATGGACTGGCTTGGATGTACAAATACCTTGCATTACACGGCTCATCGGTTCCACCAATTTTCCGTACTATTTAAAACCAGACTAATGTTGATCGATTCAGCACTATGCGGGGTTATCCTCTGCAGCGTAAGCGATTGTAGCATGAACGGCATAATTTATAATAACTCATGATTCGTAATATTGAGTTAAATACGTCAATTTTTCTTGCAGCATTTCTGAATTTTGTAAAAATGAAATCAGTGCAGAACCATTTTGTTTGTCGCTTTCTCAACCACAAAATTCAAAATTGATCCAGGAAAAATTATCGCCTCTAAACTTTACATAAGAAAGATTCTGTAAGATAAAATATGTCCAGAGCCACAGAGTAAAAAATAGAGAATTATAAAGTGCCACAGTGGCATTTGAAATCAAAAACGTTTACCAAAAGAGAAAAACGTAGCAATTTTAACCTGGAAAACATTTTTTATTTATTTTTTTTTTTTTTTATTTGTGTAACACAAGGGCATATTCTCGTTTTTTTCATATCATTGTATCGGGTGTATTCTATTTTTGTATTACTATATCATCTCTTATGACTCTTAAACACTTTTTTGGAAATCGCGCCTAGAACTTAATATGCAAAACCAGTTGAACATAAAACCATCAGTACAATAATGCTTTCTTATTTATAACTACGCATAATTGTGGTGCGATCCAGTTTAATATAAAGGTTCTTATGATTGTATTTATAAAAATATAAAACACTTTAATTAAAATTGAAAATAAACAATAGCAGAATCCGTTGTTATTTTTCTTTTTTATGTTGCATAGTGTACTTATTTTGAGGCCATCAAGTTCATCTTAGTTCCAACTGCTGTGATTACAGCTAAATTTTCGAAGCCGCAAGGGAAGCAAAAAACATGTTTAATAGTTAGTTTTTATATTATCCATATGGTTTTTTGTTTTAAACACGTTTATTTTCCTATGGATACTTGCTTTAATTTGAATACATACATACATATTTGTGTGTGGGTTTGTTGTTCATGCATTTTATTTTACTGTTTTTAGAACAATACAAATTTTTTCGCTTTAAGGCAATTTAATCGTTCAATAAGTTTTGTAAACAAAAAAAAAACAATGCCACCGCTAACAAATCAAATTTCATACAAAGGAAAAAACTTTTGCACAAACTATTGGAAAAAATTTAAAACTTAATTAAAAACACAAAGTTTACCAGAGGCATGAATGCAAAAGAAGCAGGTTAAATTTTTTGCTATTAAACAGTTCAAGGGAAACCAGCACTAGCAGAAGAAAAACATAAATAACAAAGGATATTCTAAAAGCATGATTTTAAATGGATATAAATTTGCAGTGAAATTTTGTGAACCCTAAAAACAAACTGACAGATGAAAATGTTAATATGAAGCACTACACAAGAAACCTACCCATTTTCGATGAATGATTGAAATTTTTAAACTGGAGTCAATAATATTGTTGTTAGTGGCAAAGCATATGTTAATCTTGACTGCTTTTTAATCGTGGAAATTGCTACAATTTTTAACTCTAATTTTAGGCTGAAGAGCGATACATCCTTAAGCCTACTGAAACATAGTATTTGAATTATGTTCGTCTAATTTGAATGAGTGTAATGTGACCGATTTATGTTTTCAAAAGATTTGTACCATTCCACAAAGCATTTTCTTTTATTAAAATAAATTTCAAGACGAGAGTAAGATAACTCAGAAGGTCGCAAAATATATATGAAAATATTATTTTATCTTCGAATTGAAAAAGGCAATAAAACATGTTTTTAATTAGGCAATCGGTAAGCCCGCCAACAAATTTTATCATAACCAAGGCAAAATTTTCCTTTTACTGAGGTAAAAAGTCTGTCTGACAGGTAAAACTGTGAGCCGGTGAAACCTGTACCTCGTTTTTGTAACTTATGTGACAAATGTGTCACATAAAGCTATTAAGTAATTTGTTTTGCAGGGTGAGCCGAAGTAAAACACAAATTTTAATCTAAAGTAAAGAAAACTCTATTTTTAACCACAGCTCACATTGTGAAGGAAGATGACTACAGTATTACCATGTGGGTTATCTCACATAAGTTACAGAAACGAGGCAATAGTCATATTTTTACAAGAGTGCATTGAAACAAAAATATCTAATGAAATAAAATAAAATAAACTTTTTGTAAATAGCAATGACTTTTCCTGACTTTAGTTTTGTTTGGAGTATCCTTCACCTCCGTCGAAGATTCCCACGGGGCATATTTTCTTCGTGATGTTTGATTCCTTGTCGTTATTGGTTTTTTAGTAGTCAAGAGGTTAAAAAAAACACGAGAGCCAACAACCCGCATAGATTACAATCTTTCTAAGCCGGTTACTTTTAGTAGGTTCCTGGGGATTTAACGTGCTGTTTGTATTTAAGATATGTCCCTTTTAGTATCTATAAGAGCAGTGTGTTAACATTTATATGGTTGCCAATTCTCAAGCCAAAAGTCACGCACGATCCTGCCAACCGTGTGTTCAATTGATCTGCTATGCTTCTCGTGGGACCTGGCAGACGCATGGTACACACCCAGTGATAAGATCACCATCTGCTTATGGCATCATGATCAAGTCGAAATATCAAAAATAGATTAAATTTTTCTTGGTCCTGGGCGCTGGAAAAATAAGACTAATTAAGGGCAATTTGAAGGACATTATAGATGAACATTTTATTAAAACAAAAGTACACTGAAATTTTATTTATTGGGGAGAATATTCAAAACAAAGCAAACAATTTTTTTTATTTTTAATAAAAAACAAGTATGAACACATTTTTATTTATTTCATTTACTTAAAAAAATTTTTGTAATTATTATAAAGAAATAACAAAACAATACGTTCAAAAAACATAGGGAATTCCCCTTATTTCAAGCAAGTTCAAAACTTTTTAACGCACAGGTGACGATCAGTATTGCTAGAAGTTGTAAAAATTCAAAAAGACAGAAAAGATGCTAAATCAGACACTACAAATGTTAAAAATGGTAATCCATGATGCTGCAGTAAAAAATTTAATCGTGTTAGCGTCAAAAATCGAAATCAAAACGAGGCAAATCGGGGTAAAAAGAACACAAATCGAATTTTTCAGTTTTTAAAAAAACGACACAAATCGAAACGAGGCAAATCGGGACGACGAGTATATCTAAATAAAATATATAAATCGAGACTTTCTTACATTCAGAGAAAAAACACGCTAAACATACTTGGTTGCACTGAACAAATTAAAGCTGTTTTTAATAATGCTATAGTCACGACAAAAAAAAATAAATTAAATTATTAATAATATTAAATTAAATTAAAATAAATTATAAATAATATTGAATAATCTTTATTCATATGTAACTCCAATCAGATTCTTATAAAGATTTCAAATTTATATAGTATTTATAACCATAATATATTATAAATTAGCATAATATATTTGGCATATTCTTGTTTCCTCAAAGTCTATGTTAAAGCATAAGTGTAAAAATATTAAATAGTTATTTTAGTAAAAAAAAAGATAAAAAATATTAGTAAATAAAAAATATTACAAGAAATAAAAAAAGAAAGTCAAATTATATCAAGGAATTGTATTATATATTTTTATCTTGTAATCATAATGTTGTAAAATATTTTCATACCCTAAACACAACTATGGTTACATCCAATAATGTTATAATTCTTCTTATCAATAATATGCTTCCACAAAAAATAATATTATTATTGCTAGTAATAATATAATTAGACTACACCGGTAGAATTCAAACATAATATGTTGCTTCTATATAATTGTTCCTTTTACCATTTTTTTCTTAGCGTGCAGCTACAGGGTGGCTAATGAAAGCTGCGACCAAAAAAAATGTAATAACTTTTTTCCTATTTAATGAATGGTGTCCTTTTTTTATTTTGCCAATTGATTCTTAGATTTGACAAAAATGGATAACGGGACAACGAAACAAGAATTTGGATTGTCCGCCGTTATCATGTACTGGAGTCCGTAGTTTCGGTTACAAGATGGACCATAATGAGACTTGTAAACAATTTTGCCGAGCATGGGACAGTCAATAGAGGACCTTATCATCGAAATCCTTCAGTTTGAACGGAGGAAATAATCGCTGCTCTAGCTGCTGCGATACAACACAATCCAAAAGTTTCGACAAGAAGCTTATCTGCTCAACTGGGTACAAAGAATTGGACTTACTCCCATATAAAATTCAAATGGCCAACAAACTGAACGCTGCAGACTTGCCGATTCACTTGGAATTTTGACAGAAGATGCTTCAAATTGTGGAAGAGGATGCAAACATGTTGAACTGTCTTTTCATGTCTGACGAGGCCCATTCCGATTTGAACGACAACGTAAACAAACAAAATTGTCGAATATGGAGTGCTTCCAAACCACAGGCACTCCATGAGACGGAATTGCATTCACTTCGTGTCACAGTGTGGTGTGCAGTTTCATCGCGCTGCATTGTCGGGCGCTACTTCTTCGAAGAAAACGGTCACCCCGTTACGGTTACTGGAGACCGTTACTTAAGAGTTTTTCTATCCAGAACTACGCCGATAGAGAATTCCTTTTAACTTTGTGTGGTTTCAGCAATATGGTGCATAGCCCAACCTGTTATGACAGAATTGCGACGAAAATTTCCCAATAAGCTGATATCCAGAAACTCCACATTCCGTTGGCCACCCAGGTCGCCTGACCTTGCTGCACCTGACTTTTTCTTTTTCATCAGCCACATAATTTTACTTCAATATTTATTTAATAAAATAAATCATTAAAACATATTAAAATATCATTTTCTGCTTCTATGAAGGCATTTAGTTTATCAAAGCACATTTCATTTGAATTAATTTCCGTTTAAGTCACATTTAATTGTGTAATGAATTCATTTTAAAATCATATTAATTTACTTATGATATTTTCAGAAAAAATATATGTTCTTTAAACTGTTTAATTAAGTTCAACAATTTGGTTTTATTTTTATGAAAATGTTATTTGTTTTTTAATGGAAATTTTTTTATTTCCACACATTTTTGCAACTAATTAATTTTTATGTCATTTGCTTGTGGCGCGCAATTTGAAAGCAAATACCCTGTTGATAAAAAAACAGTGTGGAAATATGTTTACACATTTTTACAGTTCAAAAAAAATTTTAAGGCTAAAATTTAAGGGGTGTCACAGTTAGAGAAAATGCTCAAATGTCACTTATATCTGTAAATGTCCCTTTTTATCGAGCAGCAAACTATTTCTGCCATAAAAAAATTATTTTTTAGATAAGAGAAAATACCAGTCCACAAGTTAATGGACTATGTTTTGCAATAATCGATGGTCAGGTGACAGGGGCAACAAATGTGGAGAGAACATGAAGTTTAAGATTTTACTCTTTATTTTGTAAAGATAGAAAGTCGAACACTGGTAAAATGAATTAATTTGCTTCTGTTGGCTTCAGAAATTCTCAGTTGTAAATCTATCATGAGGTTTTTGCAGAATATAATTCCCTTTAGAAATTACTTTGAAGCATTTGAAAATTACGACGAATATCTGATACGACAATGGAATTAGAATTGAACTTTCTTTAAGAGTTTTAGTATTTAAGAATCTAAAGTACTTGTTTCTCCTTCAATCGCGCTCATTAAAATAGAAATTCAAATGAAATTGTATATTTAATATGGTCATTGATACAGAATTAGGAACTTAACCCCAGAACTCCTCGTGGTAACTGTCAACTACGAGCCCTTAGTAGGTCGTGTATCTACTAGAGATTCTGAATAAATAAACCAGCCAGCCAAAGAGAAGAGTGGACTCTTCGAAATTATACTCCGATCCGCTGTAGAAAAGCGCAAATCAGGAATGCGTATTCGTAAAAAGAATTTAATCTATAGTAAACTATTTTAAATACATATCGACCTTAAGTTTATACATAGATCCATATCTGAGCTAAGAGCTCTGAGCAGGTCCCCATATTTAGTCGGCTTTTCGTATAAAATTGAATTAATTTGAATTAAAATTGTATTATGGAAGATAGAGAAACTCTTGGTGGGTACACACTGGAGGAGATGACAAAGAAAATTTGCAAGTATTGAAATGGTAATCTTTGTAATCGAGCTACTCAATTTTGAAGACGTAGGAGTTCTGGCCACTAACTTTTACGTTTCTGAATGTACGTAATGCATTTGAAACGTGCTGCAAAAATAAAATGTCAGAAAAAACAGTTGGGGAATGATAAGGGGGTCAAGGAGGAACCAAATATAAGCGGAAAAATTTAATGTCCCCTTTTTTTACTCCAGCAAGGAGCATAGGGCCGCAAGACCTATAATTAGTGACTGCAAAATTACTCTCAGGGTTCACTTTTTTTCAAAAGAAACTCAAGAGCCAATGTGAAAAATCGAAAAATGTAATTCAATGTGAAAATGGAAAATTTACACCAATAAAAATTCTCAATTTCCGCGTTGGCTTATTTTTGGACGTCGCTTAACTGAACTATATTTTATTACATATGTATGTATGTATTTTAATTTTTTTTTTTTTTTTTTTTTTTTTTTTTGTTTTTCGTTTGTTTGACCTTAAAGTGTGTGAATAATTGATTTTTTAAAATTTAAATTCATATTAATTTCTTCGCTAAAACACTGTGATTATCACAAATAAATGTATAAATTTCCGTTGATATAAAACTAATTGATTGATATTAAACTGAAAACAAAAAAAAACTGTCTTTCATTTATATAAATATCCAATTACAAAATTATTTACATACGCTGCAAATAAAAAAAAACAAATAAAGTTAAAAACAACCTGACAACATGCATATATTGGTTAATATAATGGAAGCTAAATTTTATTTAATCTTAATTGAAATGTAATTAATAAAATAATAATAAAGTGAATATAGAAAACAAAAGTTAAAAAAATACAAACATGTAATACATCATTGAATGAAAGCATCATTTTTTTATGAAAATATAGAAAAAATACGATTTAAAGATTTTGCTCTCAAACAATTTAAGAACTAAAAAATTGTCATTTTGTTTACAGGCAGGAAAATTTAAAGAAAGTTTAGTTAAAAACAAAATTTTTTTTCTTCCATTCATCTCAAGTTACAAGAAAACTTTAGCGTCTTGAAAAAAGTCTGAATAAAACTTTTTCCCTTCAAAAGAAAGTCAACAAACACGCAGCATTATGAACAATTTTCTGGCAAAACTTTTCAAAATGCTAAAAAAAAAAACTTTTTCTTAGCTCTTATTCAATTTTTTTAACTGCAAACAAAACAGAAAAGGAACATCATGTAGATAAGAAACAAGACAAAATTGGAGTTGAACAGTGGAAAAGAAAATAAGAAATATTATTTGTGGAAAAAAATAAATTTTTATGCAAGGGAACAGAGTCCAGGTGCAAAAAAATGCACGGAAAAAAACAAAAATTTTAAAATATTTGTAAGATTTCCAAAAAGAATTGTGATTAAACAATTTATGCAAAAAATCCACTAGTATGGCAACGAAAGGGAGGTTTGTTTAAGCGTTGACTTAAAATACACGTTTTCATAAGAAATTCATCGCTGTCTTTTGTATTCGTAATATTTTGACAAATAATAGCTTATGCCGTAAACACTAATAAAAATAATCATTACTTAAGGCAAATCCCGATATTCCTAAATAAAATTTTATAATTCCCAGAAACGAAAAAAACCCTTTCAAAAAGTTTGATTAGCATAATGTTTAAAATCAAAATTGAGCATTTTTTTCTTTTTTATTGCCTCAGGTAGCATAAGCGATAGGATAATAATTAATTACAGAAAAATTTTTCTATGAGCAAATTAATCTCTGGCGAATATATCTGATTGTAACACTGACGCTAATTTCTAAACAATTTTGTGTTTATATTATTTTGTGCTAAAATGGTTTCCACATTTAATGTAAAAAAAAATTATTTTGAATACATACTGCAATTCCCAAAAAAATGTCTAAAATTTCCAAAAACGGGATGAGGTGAACTATGCAAAAAATACTATTAGCGTAGTTTTAAAAAGCATGTTTAAAAATGTTTTTACTTCAAATTAACAATTAGGAAATATATGATATAAAATATATCTTCGTTATATTTTGTGTAAAAACGTTTTATGCAAAAATTATAACAACAAAAACTCAAAAAAAAAATTAGTTTTGGCTAAACCTCGCAATACCCATAAAAATTTCTAAAATTTTCAAAAATGGGATTGAAAAAACTTGGCAAAATTGTTAATCGCTTGATAGCTAAGAATGTACGTATTTTGACGTTCTTTTATTACTCTGGCTTAACCATTAAGGAAAATATGATTTAAAATAAAATTTTTTATAAAAAAAGCTTTTCTTAAAAAAAAAAAAAACTTTTTTAATTTAAGGAAACTTTGAGCTGCAGCAAATATTTCGCTTTAACCATTCATGTTCAGCAATTATTTTAAGATATGCAACAGCCTATCTACTAAAACATCACGTCAGGCTGAAGAATTAAAAAGAGGAATAATAATATCATTTGCTGAAAATTAACTGTACAAGTATTTTAAAAATTTAAATCAATTAATTTATTTAATAAATTTAATAATAAATCAACTTTATGGCCTTAAAAATACTAAAAAAAATATTAATATTTTTAAAACTGTTTTTTTTTTTATTATTTTTGTTAAGTTTTAATTGATTAATTCATAACAGTAAAATAAATTTATGATGTGAATTTTTTTATCAATAATCTAATCAATATATTTATTTTATTAATAAATAATTTATTCATATTTTGCACTTAAAATATTTGTGAATTTTATTGATTTCAATGAATAAGAATTATTTTAATTGTTTAATTCAATAAAAACAATTTTTGTCTTTATAAACCATTTATATTTATTTTTGATTGGTTGGATATTTATGAGTTTAATATCACTTTTGAGTGGCTTGAATTTTAAATTTCATTTATTTTTATTGTTTTTTTATCTATCGAATTCTTATGCCTGCATTTGTATTTTTTATTTATTGAAATTTTTTTTAAATTTATTTTTTGTTCATTTTTAGTTTTTAATAATAAAAATTTAACAAGAAAATTAAAAATCAAGTGGCATCATGTTTATCAGTTTGTTCATCTTTTTTACTTGTGCCGTTACCATGGGCCTGCTTAGTTTGAATTTCATCACTTCCATTGTTGCTATCATTTGCACTGTTGACAATTAGTTTTGAATTATTTAGTTCAGTTTCTTCGGGTATGCGAACTTGATCTTTATCCTAAAAAGAAATAAAAAATATTTATATAATAAAAGTATTTAAGTATTACTAGAGCGTATGAGTTATATTAATAATTAATAATAATCATACGCACTAGAAGAAGGGTATCGAGTTTAATTAAAATTATATGTAAAAAAAAAACAAACTATATGAACGTTAAAATTAAAGTATGTTTAAAAACAAGCAAAAATATCTACAAGCAGTTTCATGCTGAATATGAATGTTAATTCGGATTCCAGCTTAAGACTTTGCCATTACACGGTCTTGGTAATTAAAAAGGAGATTATTAGCTATTAGTCGATATTCTGAAAACACTTTAAACGTAAAAAGTCGGAATGACATGGAAAGGTTTAGTGACGAATTATAAGATCATTTGCAAATACAACCATAAATCAGTAAGCAAAGAGAGTTAAACAATGATAGCCTTTGACATCTCGTGCATATAAAGTTTTCATAATTTTTACCACAATTATATTATTTTTTTATTATTTTTTTAATTAAAAAAAAATATTTTTATTTATAATTGAAAAATTTCAAGGCGGGAATTTGGAAATCAAGTTTTTGACGTTATCAAGCAAACTGGGATAATGAACTGTCATCCAACACTTAGATTTTTGAAAAATTTTTTTCAGTTTAAGCAAAGTTTAATAAAAATGTCAATTCTTAAAATTGCCATTCCTATTCCCTTTGCTTTTTGCTTCAATTGTTTTGTCTTCAAAGCATAACAAATTGAAAAGTTGATGTGAAAATTCCTTAAATTTAATTCAATGTGAAAACGGAATATTTCCACCGATACAAATTCTTATTTCCTACATTGTCTCTTTCTGGTCTTATCATGTTAGTTTGTTTTTTTTATTTTTTGTACTTCCGCTAACTAAATTTTATTTTCGATTTATTTTTCTTTTTTTTATTTTTACTTAATTTTTTTCCCCCACAAGATGTTTTTCTTTAGTTGTTCTAACGATTTTTGATTTTTTTCTTTTGAAATTCTCTATTGAATGAAGTGCGGATTTGTGTTTTTCTTTTATCCCTCCGCTAGTGTACTTTCTTTGGTGGCTGACAATGTTAGTAACGCCATGGCAGCCTGGCGTTGATGATGATGATGATGATGCTGTTGGTGGTTTTGAACAAACGTTTTAAATAAAGGAAAAGCTCTTTATGTTTTTTACTTTCTTTTTTGGTTAAAGTTCCTTTGAATAAAATTGTTTTTATTATGAATATACAGTGAATAATAAAGAAACTCTAATTTGTGAAATGAAACTCATGTGATATTTAAATCTTTTATTATCATTTCACTACATCAGTACCTCAGATATTTGAAGTGAAAAGAAATCGGTCAATATTTCATAATTAAATCGAGTGTTCTCAATACTAAAATTCTGTAATTCATGGAATCATCTATTTTATTTTGAAATAATTTTTCTTAAGAAATTTTTTTTAAGTTTTGAAATTCTTAGACGATTATTTTGCCATAATAGCAAAGGAATAATGTTACTTCGGATCAAGTTAACGTCTATTTAAATTTCTAAATTTATTAAAAGCTAAAAATTATTAACACATTTGTTTGTTAATTTTTAAAGAGAACAGAAGAACTCTAGAAGAATGTAAGCCGGCAGTTTCTGGATTGCTAAATCCGTCATCTGCATTCTTCGCATCTATCTAGCTCAGATCGTATAAGTTCATGTGGGTTTACTAAGCACCATAGTCTCACTTTTGCATTGCACTGTTTATTTAGCTGTACGAATGCGACACAGTGTTTATTCTGTTGTCATCTTTATCAAGTGCCAAAAATAAAAAAGAAAAATACAAACAGCAGAAAGATAAAAAAAGAACAAGATTTTCGGTAAACAATATTATAAAATAATAAAATTCATTTTATTTTTCTCTAATTTTTTTTTTTATTATTTTTTTTTTTCGTACAATTTTGTTTTCTCATTTTTATATTGAATGTTTGTCTGCTGGCTCCTTGTTCGTTGTTATGATTGTTGATAAATCTTATTTGTGTGTTGTTTTTTGTATTTTTTTAGTTATTTTGTTTTGTTTGTTTTTGTTTTGTTTTCCTTTTTGGTTTTTAAAAGAAAATTGTTTTGTTCTTCAAAAGAAAATTTCTTAAAAAAAAGAAATGTATTAAATTACATAACAGAAGTAAACGAAATTGAAAAAGTTCAATAACAAGTTTTTAGATTATCTTAATTCCATAAAAATTAATATGAAAAAGAGCACAAACCGATTTATTTACATTTCGTTAATTTAAAATTTTAAATAAAAAATAAATAAAAATAAGTGAAAAAATACAATCTGCTAGATTTTTTTAATTTATCTTTTTAGAAGACCTTTTGTAGATAGAGTCCTGTGAGTTACAATATTTCTAACGCAACGTGGTTCTCCTTTACATAAAAACCTTTAAAAACAACTTTATAATCAGTCTAGAAAATTTATGATGTTATGTTTCGAAAATGTATTTTTTTTTTTAATAGTTTACGAAAATAACAAAAATAAACTTTAAAAAACACGTGACTTCGGCACAAAACTATTGTTTTAGCCAATCATCATAAAATCGAAATTTTGTATAGAAATTTTAATTGCAGTCAAATAAATTTGTGGTAAAAAATATTACAAAGTCTTAAATCAATGAGATATTTTGCTAAAATCCAGATAAAAAATTAATTCTATAAAACATAAAAAGACTTGCAGGTCCATTAAAAAGTCGAAATTTCCGTAAACGAAATATTTTTTTTAAAAAAGATCGCAAAATAACGTCTGAAAAAACTTAAAAAAAGAACTTTTTTCAAAAACGAGACTTTTGTGGAAGAGAGGTCTTAAAAGAAAAAAAAGAAGCAAAATATTAAAAACAAAAAAAGAATACTTCTTTGCCAGGTATTTTTGTAAAAAAGGTACTTTAGTTACAGAATTACTTGAGTGAATAAGGAAAATTTTAAAAAAAAGAATACTCTTTGTAAAAAAAGAAACTTCTCCAAATAAAGAATTTCATTTTTCTAGAATATAAAAATTCCAAGCTAAAAAAATTTATATAACTCATAAAACTGATAATTCCGAGAAAAACTTTGGAAAAATCAAAAAATAAAGACTGAAAAAGCGAAAATTTCAAAAAGTTTTTTTCAGTTCTAGAAAAAAGTAAATCTTAATAAAAAAATTAGCAACAGTTAAAATGATACTGGAACAGCATCTTTAATGTTGTGAGGACACAAATATGAATGATTAAAAAACAAAATTTGCAGAGAGAAAAACGAAGAAATGCTTTAGTTTTGTGTGGACTTCGTGTAACAAAATTGATATTGATTTGTGTTCTAAAATTTTTTAGAAAAAAAAACATATCCTAGTTCGCTATAATCTTCGTCAGCATTTTTCGCATCTGCCTACCTTAGGCTGCGTATAATTTAAAATAAATTAAAAATTGTTTTTACTGATGGTTAATACAAAAACAAAAATATATGTAAAAGCAAAGAAATGCATTACGCTGTTTCTGGATTTCTTATAAGCAAATTAATACTGATTAGTTGGTTAAACAGATGATATTTAATTTGCACACCCTAGAGTAGAGAGATGCGAGGAATGCTGACGAAGGATATAGTGAACCAGATAATGCGACATTATATTTTGATAGTGTCTAATTTTTTTTTTCTTTGGAAAACGTTTACATACATTTGTAAATAATTTTTCTTTCTAAGAATTTTTAGAACTTAAATTAAATAATGAACTTTAAGCCAAAAAAAGTAAATTTTAATTAATTTTTAATACATAACTTTGCTCAGGCTTAACTTCAAGTATATATTTTATTTCTATACTTTTTTCGGAAAGAAAATTTATTTAAAAATTTTTGTAAAAAATTTTACAAATTTTACTTTTAACAAGCCTGCGCCTTAGCTAATGCACTTATTTTAAATACTCTGTGACTCTGGTAAGATTTAAACTCATAATCTTTGCCATGGCTGCCACACACATTTATATTTGAACTTTCCTTCTAAGAGATTTTTTTACCATATAGAAGGACGATTTACTCACTAAGTTTTTTCACGACTGAATATAATTTGTGTTGTTTTAACACACGGCTGGTAAACGGCTGGTTTACTATTGCAGGCGTCTAAAAATTAGCCTATTGCTGATGATTAAGACTTATTATTTTTAGATCTACTTAGAACAGATCATCTTCTAGTTCGTCTACTTTCGGTAGCTACGGCTCCATTCCTTTCTTGTTTATTAACTATACTTTTAGGTGTTAATTCTTTATTCTTAATATAAAAAGAAATACCCAGTCACAAGTGGCATGTCAATGATTATATATAAAAAAAATCAAATGTGATTAAACTCTAAAAAAAATAACAATACGGAAGATAATTAAAACAATAAAAGAAACTATCCCCTACTTCTTATTTGTTTCATTTATTAATTTTTTATTTAATATTATTTTATTTTATTTACTCTTTTTCACCATTAGTTTTATTTATTTTATATTTTGGCAAATAATTCCTTTTTTGAACACTTTCCTTGATTTAAAATAAGAAAAAAATAACTAAATACTTTCGTTATAAAACCCAAACCAATTAAAAACATTTTCCAAGATTTATCTCTGCAAATATGTGCAGGTTTAGATGTCATTTTTTCAAACATATTTCCATTTATTTATGGAACCTATACACTTTTGCAAATATTTTTCTAACAATATTACCATATTTAAAGTAATTGTTGCAAAATTCATATTTTTGCTGTTGGGAATTATTGTTAGAATCTGCCAAAAATCACGTTTTATGCGCTAAAAATCTCCTGTGAATTTTATTTTGACAGCAACCATAAATCGTAGGGAAAAAATGAGGAGGATAAAACTGTTTAGTTCGAAAAAACTATTTGTTGAGTCTTAAAGCAAAAAATAAAAAAAAAAAACGAAATAACAATTGAAATCATTGATATTCTGGCTTTAACTCGAAAAGTAAAGAATGAAAAATGATAAAGTTAAATAACAGTTTTTTTTTTTTTTTTTTTTTTTTTGTTTTATTATTTGAAAGACAAAAATATGATACAATATGAATTTTAAAACAGCAATCATATTTTATATGAACAAAAAAAATAAATAAATGAATATATTATATAAAACCAAGAAAATTTATAAATATTTTCATTTCCATTTACAGTATTTTCTTTAAATTATTAAACAAATTGAAATAATTTGAATCATTGCTTTCATATTGAAAGTAAATACCTACTTTAAATGACTTAAAAGAAAAAGATAAAATTTTAAATTTTGCTCAAAAGATTTAAAATATTTAATTCTAAAAAGGACATCATAAGTTAAGGCCTTTAAACTCTACTTTCAAAAGAAAAGAAAATATTTTATTGTATTGACAGTCATCTTCTTAAATTCAAATTCAAAATATTCTTTTAAGAATGTTTACAACAAAAAAATCTAATAGAAAGCTCTTGAAATGCAAGTGAATGTTAAATAACTGAAGCAGAAAGAAGTTAACTAAATGTGCACTTCTTTTGAAGTATTTTGCATTTTCATTTATACACAAATAAAGGTTGTTTTTAAAGGGCTATAAAACGTTAAGTTGTATAATTGAACACAAAAAATCAGATATTAACCAAAAAATATAAAAATATATATAAAAAGTACTTTTGTAAAAAAGGTATTTTTGTAAAAAATTTACTTTTAGAGAAAATATACTTTTGTAAAAAAAAACTACTTTTATGAAAAAATATACTTTTGTTAAAAATCTACTATTGTGAAAAGTACTTTAGTGCTAAAGGTACTTTTGTGATAAAGGTACTTTTGTAAAAAAAAGTACTTTTGTGAAAAAAATACCTTTGTAAAAAATGTTCTTTAAAGCATAAGGGACTTTTGTGAAAATAGTACTTTTATGGAAAAGGGGCTTGTAAAAAAAGGGAGTTTTGTGAAAAAGGGCCAATGTACTTTTATAAAAATTAAAGTTATGTGTAAAATTGGCTTTTGTAAAATAAGGTACTTTTGTAAAAGTACATTTTTTTAAAGTAATTTTTGATAATAGTTTTGGGAAGACAGTGAATACAGTGAAAAAAATGGTTTTTGTATAAAAGTGCTTTTCGAAATAAATGACTTAATAGAATAATTAGATTTTTGAAAAAGGACTTTTTGTACTAAACAGGAATAAATTTTAGCTTAACTAAAAATAAGGTACTTTAAATAAACCACTTTTGTGGTAAAGGTACTTTTGTGTAAAAAGTACTTTTGTAAAAAAAAACTACTGTGAAAAATGTACCTGAAGGCATAAGGAACTTTTGTGAAAATAGTTCTTTTATGGAAAAGAGACTTGTGAAAAAATGGATTTTTATGATTTCAGTGAATACAGTGAAAAAATAGTTTTTGTATAAAAGTGCATTACAAAATAGACGACTTAATTGAATATTTAGATTTTAAATTTTTAGGAATATATTTTAGTTTAACGAAAAGTAAGACACTTTTGAGAAAAAGTAATTTTAGAAAATAGGAAAATTTACTTCAAGTGGGATTTCTTAAGAAGAGGACATTTTTTGTGAAAAGGTCCTTCTGTAAAAACAAACCGTAAAGTGAAGAAAAAATAATAATTATTCCCTAATTTGAATTATTTATAGGAACTTAAATATAAGAAAGCCAGAATTCAATAAACTATACTATTTCATAAGAATTGGTTTTTCTTTATTTAAAATCCCCGTGGAAGCCATTAGCGAGCCGATTTCCTCCCCTAACAATATCTTTTTGAAAAAGGTACGTTTGCTACAAATAAAAATAATTTTTAAGGAGTTCCATGAGAAAATATCTGTAAAAATAAAAAAATATTTTGTCAGAAGACAAAAAATAACTAAAACTGTTTTCATTTAACTTTAAACTTTACAAATCGTGCTAATTATCCCGACCGAATTATTAAAATCACCGATATTGACTATTGAAGGTGAAAGCACGTTTCGATGGCCATTTCGCTACCGCTTACTTAGCTCTTCAGGAAACTTCTCACTTACATTTTAAATAAACTAAAGATTTTTGTCCAAACAATAAAGTAAAGACAAAAATCAAAGTTTAAGCAAAAACAACAATAATCAACATTGATTTTATTTTTCTTTATCCACTGTATACGGCTGACTTTTTTTCGGCTCTTTTATACAGTTAAAAGATGTTGAAAAATAAAATGAAAACAACAATAAAATATCATAAAACACTATGATAATTTATTTTTGTTTTTTACACGGGCACTTGCAATTTAATAATTATAACTTTTTAAATCACGGGAATATTTTTTTTATTTAACTTTAAACTTTACAAATCGTGCTAATTATCCCGACCGAATTATTAAAATCACCGATATTGACTATTGAAGGTGAAAGCACGTTTCGATGGCCATTTCGCTACCGCTTACTTAGCTCTTCAGGAAACTTCTCACTTACATTTTAAATAAACTAAAGATTTTTGTCCAAACAATAAAGTAAAGACAAAAATCAAAGTTTAAGCAAAAACAACAATAATCAACATTGATTTTATTTTTCTTTATCCACTGTATACGGCTGACTTTTTTTCGGCTCTTTTATACAGTTAAAAGATGTTGAAAAATAAAATGAAAACAACAATAAAATATCATAAAACACTATGATAATTTATTTTTATTTTCGGGATAATTAGCACGATTTGTAAAGTTTAAAGTTAAATAAAAAAAATATTCCCGTGATTTAAAAGGTTATAATTATTAAATTGCAAGTGCCCGTGTAAAAAACAAAAATAAATTATCATAGTGTTTTATGATATTTTATTGTTGTTTTCATTTTATTTTTCAACATCTTTTAACTGTATAAAAGAGCCGAAAAAAAGTCAGCCGTATACAGTGGATAAAGAAAAATAAAATCAATGTTGATTATTGTTGTTTTTGCTTAAACTTTGATTTTTGTCTTTACTTTATTGTTTGGACAAAAATCTTTAGTTTATTTAAAATGTAAGTGAGAAGTTTCCTGAAGAGCTAAGTAAGCGGTAGCGAAATGGCCATCGAAACGTGCTTTCACCTTCAATAGTCAATATCGGTGATTTTAATAATTCGGTCGGGATAATTAGCACGATTTGTAAAGTTTAAAGTTAAATAAAAAAATATTCCCGTGATTTAAAAAGTTATAAAACTGTTTTCATCGACAAGAGTTGAGACCGTTTTATTTAAAATACAGTTTTTTTGAAAGGGAACTAAGAAATATTTTAACACAGTCCTTTTTCTTTAGACTCGTGTAAACCAGTTAACTTTAAACGGCCTTTTTTTCAAAAAGAGGCTGTATTATAAAACTTAAGAAAATACTTGCTCGTCTCTTGGCTTCACTTAAAATTTATCTCTGTTTGAAACGAGAGTGGTAAAAAACATATTTTTGTATTCACTTTTTTGTAAAAAAAATCATTTAATTTCACAGGATGAATCGCTAGGCGTTTAATTTTAGTCCTCATTTTCTAGCATGGCTGCCTAAACGTCACTAATAAGTCTGAACACACACGTGAACGAATTTTCATTTCTCTTTAATTTTTTCAAAAACTAACATTCAAAGGAGAGAAACTTATATATTTGGTTTCACTTTTGAAGTGATAATATAAAGGCTACTAATACTGAGAATAAAAATGCAGTTTTCCTTTAATTTTTCCAGATAATCGGCGGTTCTTAGCTGATCAAGCAAACATATAATTTATAAGTCTTATAACCACAATCGTGTACCTCATACCCGCCACTTCTATATTTCTAGACACACAAACTCTCAAAGGCTTTCACACAATTTTAGAGAGCCATAAATTCTTCATTTAACTAAAAATACAATAAGAATCATATTTTTAGTTTGTCGTTTCTGTAAATATGTATGAGTAAATTGTTGGAAAGAAATTTTTCTTTACAAAATAAACTTATAATTTTATAGTTTGTAGTTATTATTTTTTACTTATTTACACTTCCTTTAGTTTAAGAAAATTGTTTGCTTCTTGTTCATCTTGTTCTCGTTTTTTATTTTTGTATTTATTTACTTTGAACTTAGGGGAACTTAAGAAGAAAAACCACAAGTTATAAAAATCATGCAGATGTTGTTGGTAGTGGATTCGTAAAAGGGAATAATTGGAAAAAGTAAGTGCAAGTGTGTAAATATGTTAGAGAAGGGAGGAAAATATCGAAAATATCTATGCATGTGTGCGTTTTAAGAAAATAAGATTTAAATAAAAGCATGCCATACATTACCATTAGCATAGAGCTCGGTATGACAGATAAATCCACTGCTGGTATTGAAGTTAATAGACCACTTGGATATTTTTTCAAACGGCTGGGGAAAAAAGTTGATTCTACACCCTGTATTTCACAATATATTTTTAAGCGATTTATTTTTGAGTTTTTAAGCCATGAAACGTAAAAATAAATAAAAGATAATAATTTTATTAAATTTCGGAACTGTTTTTATCCAGGGTTTAAAAAAATCAAAATGTAAACAATGAATCAAATAAATTGCTAATAAATTAAAAAAAAAATTATTGTAAAAACCCCTTTTTGTTAAAATTTTATTATATTTGCAGCTGCTATCAACTGCTTTACATGTGCAATGATCTGTAACAATAATAATCTTTTTTATATTGATTTGCATATTTTTTTTTATTATTATTTTTTTTTTTTATTTCCCCCCAGTTTTGTTTTCTGTTAAAACATTTATTGGCCAGTTTATGTTCCAGTTGTTTTTGAGTATTTTTGCATATACTTTCATGAAAATGCACTCCATGCACTACTTTTTATTCTGTGTTCTGTTTATGACTTCTGTTGCAGCATGAAAATACACACTTATGTTCAAAATATAAATATTTTAGGTTTTAAAAGGGTATGATTTGTAATGAGAAATGTATATTAAATGATTTTTTTTTTTGCAAAAAAATAACAAAATAAATCCCTAATGGAAAAATGGTTTTTTAAAGGAACCAAAATTGTAATACGTTAGAAAAATTTAAAGTCCCATAAAAGGGTATTTCTATACAAGAGATTTTAAAAACGGAACTTTTGAGCAAAAGGTACTTCTATAAAATAGGTACTTTTATGAAGTAGGTACTTTTATGAAATAGGTACTTTTTTGAAAAGATACCTTTAGTGAAAAAGAAATTTAAAGAAAAACTTTTGTTCGAAAGGTACTGTCTGAAAAAGGTACTTTTATTAAAAGGGTACTATTATGAAAAGATCAATGAAAAAAAATTTGAAAGAGATACTCTTTTTATTTGTAATAAAGTAATATAACTTTTCTAAATAAATGAATTTTTGTGCAAAAATTACTTTTTGAAAACAGCACTTTTTGCAATAAATGACTTGATTTAAAAAAAAAAATTTTAAATTAAAAAGGGTTTTTTGAAAAAAGGAAGTTTTATGAAAATAATACTCTTATGAAAATGGAAATTTGCTAAAAAAAAAGGTACCATTTTAAAAAAACTTATTAAAAAGGTACTTTTGTTAAAAAAAAAAAAAAACATTTTGTAAGTGAGTATTACTTGCAATAAAATAAAGAAGCTTTTCTAAGTAAAAGGATTTTTTTATTGCAGGAATAGTTTTTGTAAAAAGGTATTTTTTGCAATTAAAGACTTATACCAAAAATTAATAACTTGAGGTTAATGAAAAACAAGGTACTAAAGATAAGACACTTATAAAAAAGTATTTTGTGAAATAAAAAAGTGCTAAAAAAATTATTACGAGCGAGATTTTTATTTTAGTGAGAACCGGTACATAAAGCGGTAGTTTTCGAGAAGAAAGAATTACTTCAAAAAAGGTTTTTTAAAAAGACACTTTTTAAGAAATGTAACCTAAGTAAGGGGCCGTGTAATGAAAGAAAAAAATTATTTTATAGAAAATGTATTTTTGTGAAGCATCTTAAAACAAGAAGACGTAAATTAAAAAAAGTCTAACCTGAAGAAATTTAATTTTTTTTCTTGTTTTTTTGAAAAAGGTGCTTTAAATGCAACAATAAGTTTTTGTGGAGTTTAGAAATACATAATTTGTTTTTTATAAAAATTTTTTATTATTATAAGACTTGTTGCATAAAAAGGTGCTTTTGAAAAAAAAACTGTTTTGACGTTTTTTGTTAAAAGAAAGCAAAATTTTTATGTCTGATTTTGTTAAAACACAATTAAGTTTAATCTGTTCTTTCGAAAAAAAAAAACAAGTTCCAATTATTTATAGAAATAAAAACATTTTTAAAATAAAGTCGTTGAAAAAGAAGTTATTTTTAAAAATGGTACTTTTTTAGATCTGTAGATTACGATATTTAATTAAACAACTTCTTCTCCAAAAATTACCTTAACTTTTCGTATCAAAAATAATTATCTGAAAAAAGTAACAAAAAAATTATCTCTGTTAAAAAACTGAACTAGTGCTGACTTTTTGTAAAAATCATGTTTTGAATTAAAAATAATACCCTTCTTAAAATACTTTTTTCTGATGCAAAAAAAAAAATAAAATTTTGTATGAACCACGCACTTTTTGCAAGCCTTTTCTTTTGACAAACAGGGGATCTCTTTGTTTCCACACATATTTCTATTTTTTTTAAAATAGTTGTTTGAAAATTGTGAGAAATATTGGGGTCTTGAAAATAAAATTGTGTGAAATAAAACACAATCTGCAGGCGCAGGTACTCTTTGGCGTAAATTAATAAAATTTTTTGAAAACTGTTCTTTTTTTATATTTAAATAAATAAATAAAAGATAATTAAATAATTTTTTGAGACACAAAAAGTATTCTTATGAAACATAACGCATTTTTGTTATGATTAACAATAATTACAAATTTTTGATACCAAGAATTACTTTTTCTTTTAATTTATTGTGAAAAAATTACCTAAAATTTCAGCAATTTCCTGCTATAATTCATACTGTTGGTCCAATTTGTTTTATTGGTCTCTAACGTCAAAAAGCATTTTTAGCAAATTTATTTTCCTTTTCTTAAAGTTTTGTACAAAAATTGAAAGAAACACACACCATTAAACTTTATAAATATTTTTATAATCAAACACATGACTTGATACATATTCATTCTGGCTTAACAACATGTGCAAATTGCTTGAATTTTAACAATATTTCTGTTTTTTTTTTTTTTTTTTTTTTTTTTATTTTGTTAAGAAAAATAAAACATGTTTTATTTCTTCCATCAAACCAAAAAGAAAATATCTTATTAAAATTTTAACGACCTCTGGCTCATTCATGCATTTATTTATTTGTACAATTGATTCACCGTTCTCTACTTCTCTTCATCATATCTTCACATTTTGGTTTGTGTTTTCTGTGTAAAAACTTTGCCAATTATTCATAAAAATGTATATGTATATTGTTTTGTATGTTAGCTTGTGTATGTGTATGTTAAAATAAACTACACTTGAAAACATATACATATGTAGTTATATAAATAAAACCATTAAATTTCACATCCATCCTTAAGCTTCCATGGAGGCATAGTGGTAGAAATATGAAATAAAGTTCTTTAGCAGGAATTGAGGTGAAAGAAATTGGATTTATTTTTTAACTTTTCTGAAATTTTTTCTTGCTTGAACTAACTTCATTTGGGTCACTTTTTAAGTATGAAATTAATAAGTTCAGTCAAGGGAAGAAAAATCGATTTTATATTAAAGAAGTAAAATAAGTCAGCATATAAAAAATTTATATAATTTTACTGACACATGATACAGAAAGAAATAATTGAAATGATTGTTTTAATTGTGGCATTTTGGCTGTGTTTAAATTTGTAACGATATAATAAGAAAAAGCAAATGAAATAAAGGATATTAAAAGAATGTTAGTAAGTTAAATATGAATTTAAAAAATGTTGGTCACTACAGAATTAATATTTCATCTGCTTTTTATGTTAACAATTCATAGGTCGCGAAAAGTTCAACTATTTTGGAAACAAAAAAAAAATATTTTCAAGCCACAATAAACCCACAATACTTTACAAATAAAATATTTAATAATATCCACATAACTATTGTTACACCTTTTAATTTTAATTTGTCATATTTGATTTTACAACGAACTTGCCATACATACTGTGCGTAAATTTATAGTCTCAGCCTATTACTGTTCGAAAAAGAAATAAAAATACTTGGAAATCCAGTTACTATCGGGATACCCTTTATTTTGTTTTATTTTCATGTATAGCAAACATAAGTTAATTACAAACTCTAAGCAAACTTAAAGCGTCCAACTGAAACGGTCGAATAACAGGGTCATAGTTGTCAAAAAAAAGGCCTCTATGGAAACACCCTTTAATTTTAAA
Organism: Cistogaster globosa; assembly: GCA_937654795.1. Classification (NCBI taxonomy): domain Eukaryota; kingdom Metazoa; phylum Arthropoda; class Insecta; order Diptera; family Tachinidae; genus Cistogaster; species Cistogaster globosa. The sequence goes on from OW569404.1 coordinate 124,539,761, forward strand.
GTTTATTATTCACACCTATTTTTAGAGCGGTTATGTTTGTACATACGCAAATTGAATTCTAGTTGACTCTCTATCACGGCTGAAAGCCAAATCCTAATAAAAAAAATCTAGTTACTTTTGGATAACCCTTTATATATTAATTTTATTTTTAATTTTTCTGTTTGTTTTTGGAGCGTACATAAAAGTATCTAATATGTCTGCCTATTTTTGTTTAAAAATAGAGTCAGGTGTTTAAAATTTACGTCCTTTGGGAAACTTTTTAATTTAAAGATTTATTTTATGTTCTTCTTTTGTTAAACAAGACTGTAAATTAAACGAATCTGCCATTCACAGTCCAGAAATAACAATATTCTTATAAATATCACATTACTTTTGACACACCCTTTAAATTTTAGTACTCGAATTATAACTCTTGCAAAGAGTTCAAAATTCTGCAAATTGCAGTTTCAAAGAGAATAAAACTGATCTTCTATTTACTTGTTTTAATAAAAAAAATACATTTTGAAAACCTAAGAAGTCTTTTTATAGAAAATACTCAGGTATCACAGAACTTAATTCCGATCGAAAGTCCTTTCAATTCCGCAAATTAGTTCTGCAGAAAACGAAAAACGAACATTTCTTTTCGGAATAAACCACTATTAAATTTCAAAAAAGTAGAAACTCAGCTTTTATTTTTGAAAAAACATAATCGATCGGAATCTAAAGAAGGTAATAGAAACTCGATCGGAATTGTTAATACGAAATTAAGACCAATCCGACCGAAATGTATGACATGCCTAAATGTTGGCTTTCATATAAAAGAAATATAATAAAAACTCAAAAGTACTTAAAATTCAATTTATTATACAAGAAACACAAGTTGATTTGAAAATATCCGCCTTAAAATTTAACCATTTTTATTTTAAAAAAAAATCAAAAAAAAATCCTAAAAACCCCATTTGTTTGATATTACACTCATCCGATTTGCATGAATTTTATCACTCAACAGCATTTTTAACAGAAATTTTTTCCCATTTTCATTTTTAGTCGTAAAACAGTTCAAATGTCATTCATCATTCCAAAAAAGACAAATAAAAATATCAACAGCATGCAAACTACAAAAAAATAAATAAAAAGAAATCTACAATCCCATAAAATCTTATCAAACAAACTAATCGAAATGGAATGATGTCTGTTCACATGTTTCAATAGCAAAAAGAAGCAAAAAGGAACAAAAACCAATCGTGTAAAAAATAACAAATTTTAAAGGAAGAAACATTACGAAACTTCCGCTACAAATATACACACGTGTAATGGAAAAAGCAATGAGCAGAACTTTATAAAACTTTAGTGGCCTAAGGAAATAGAGGGCTTAATACAACCAAATAGCCAAAATGAATAACATGTATCAATTTAAGAATGATTGATAATTCCATCAGAAAATAAACCTACAATAATTTTTATTCCTCTAAATAATTGAAGGCTGTTAAACAACTAAAGGATCTTTTTTAGATTTTTGAAACTAGAGGGCGGAAATTAAATTTTGTTTGTAAAACCCTGCTACTATTACTTTTTGGCAAAAGTGGCACTTTTGTGAAGGACTTTACTCAAAAGGGTCACTTTTCGTCAGAAGGGGCACTTTTTTGACTAAAGGGGACTTTTTGTCAAAGGGGGACTTTTGCCAAAACGAGAACTTTTTGTCAATAGGGTACTTGTTTCAAAAGTGGCTTTTCGTCAAAAGCGAATTTTTTGTCAAAAGTGACACTTAGAGTCAAAAATAGTATTTTTTTCAAAAGGGACAATTGTTGTAAAAAATTGCACTTTTGTCAGAAGTAGCACTTTTGTTTAAAGAGGCACTTTCTATTTAAAGCAGCACTTTTATCAAACGGGCCACTTTGTGGTAAAAGTGACAGCTTTTGTTAAAATGGGTATTTTTGTCAAAAGTGGATCTTGTGTCAAGAGTAGCACTTTTGTCAAAGGTACACTTTTTGTCAAAAGTAGCACTTTTTTGTAAAAGTGGCAACTTGTAAAAAGCCACAATTGCGTAAATGGGATCATCTTTGTTTAAGAACATCAGTTTTGCTTTTGCTTGAAATGGAACTTTTTGCATAATGTCCACTTTTAGTAGAAACGGACACTTTTTGTACTAAGGCGTACTTTCCACTTTTCTTGTAGAGAAATATTTGTTGTGGAAAGGCATATGTTTTTAAAGGGATTTAGTTTTAGTTTTGCACAAAGGTCTTTTTTGTGAAAGGGATAATTTTTTTTAAACGTAAATTTCTTGTAAAGAATTTAAATTTTTTAAAAGGAGCACGTTTTAGGTAATTTTTATCAAACTTTTTGTTAAAAGAGACACTTTTTCATAAAAAGAGGTCATTTTCGTTAAAGGGGGTAAGTTTGGCACAATGTAGTACTTTTTGTGGATATGATACTTTTTGGAAAATGGGGTTTTTTGCCAGAAACTTTAAATTTTGTAGAAAGGAAATTTTTGTATAAATGGGTATTTTTTCAACTTTTATGAAAGGGGACATTTAAGCGACATTTGAGAATATTTTAGGGTCACTTGTTCTTAAAAGGGGTAATTATTATGAAAAGGAGAAACATTTAATAAAAAAAGGGGATGTTCTTAACCAGGCTCTAAAGAGAGGTCACTTTTCCCGCAAAAAAACAGCCCCTTTTAAAATATACGGTACTTTTAGGTACTTTTTGTAAAAGGAATTAATTGTTCAAAAAGCGATATGAATCCTCAAAACCAATAAAATTATTTTTTAAGCGTCGAACTAACTGTTTTCAGTACAAAAAGCAAGAAAAGACCAAATTTTTCTTAATAAGATTAAATATAAACAACACAAACCTAAATCTAAGTTAAAATTTTTCATTTGTTCATAATATTTATTTATACAAAAACTTAAATTTATTAGTGTCCAGTCTCTTTTTTAAAGTACAAAAAGTATATTAATTCTTTATGAGGCCACGCCAAAGAAGTGCACTTCATATAAAAATAGGAACGAAAATGTTTATTACTATGTTGCCAACAAAATACTATTATTCAACGCAAAAATAGCAAAAACAACAGCCCTACAACAAACAACCAAACAACCAAACACCATTGGTACCAACATTGTGTAGTTTTTTAGATAAGTAGCGCTACATTTCAACAGATATCATTTTTTGTTTGCACGTCTAACGAAATTTTACCCTTTTTTGACATACTTTCACGTATTCGCCAGCAAACAGCGACCTAAAATGAAATCGAATATTTCCCAAAAAGAAAAAAAAATTACATTTCATTGCAATTTTATTTGTTTAGATGAAATTGTACTCGCATCGTGTGTTACTCTAGCAACAAAAAAGGGATTTAACCAACCATTACACTTTTATAGACAAAAATGAAATAAGAGCAGAAGATAGAAGCGAAACGTGAGGCAGAAGGCATTACTAGCTAATCAAGATGTGTGTATGGGTAACAGCAAATATGGCAGGAATTTGTCTTAAAATTAAAAATAGTATCATAGATTTGGTACCCAAAATACCGTAAGAAATAGCTTTTATCTCAGAAAAAAGATTTTGCAAAAACAAAATGAACGAAAATTTTTAAGAGAAAAAATCAGAGTCATGCATTAAGGAGAAAAATGTAATCATTAGAACAAAATCGAAAAGCAATGTAGAAAAATAAATGGAATGCCAGTGTCACACCCATTTTCGTTTTCACAATTTTGCAGATATACTTTAAATGCTTTAAATTTTAAACCTTTTGAAGTATAAATAAGGAAAAAGAAATTAATTTTGAAAAAGAATCAAATTATTGTAAAATGGTGTTTTGTGAAATGGGTTATTGAAAAAATGTGACACAGAGTTTTCTTTTCTTTTTTTGTAAAACAGGAGAAAATTTTTATGTTAAACGGGCTTTTTGGGTGGAAGAATATTTTAAGGCTCGGAATTCTTTTCGAGATATGAGATTTTTATTTAAAGGGTTTATAGTAACAATATCCTTTGAAACAAAAGGAATTATAAATTTAAAAGAATAAAATTAGTTTCGATGCCTTAGCGACATTTCGAAAAAAAATTTTTAAAAGATCGTTTATGTAAAAAGGAGACTTTTATAAAGAAAAAAGAAATCTTTAAAAAATGTTTTTTATCGTTTTGTAAAAAATTGATTATGCTAAAGTGGCTTTTTGTAAAAGAAGGGAATTTCTACGAAAAATCAACTTTTATAAGATGACCTATTCTGAAAATAGTTTGGTAATAAATTCACTTCTTGTCTATTTATTTAATCAGGATTTTTAAATGAACTGAAATTGTTTTTTTATTTTAATTTCTTAAAATTTTTAGAAAAAAAAATTATTTATATTTTTTTATCCTGATTTCTTAAAAATTCAATTTGAAAACGTAAGGCACAGCGCATTTACTTTCATATTAAATTCATAACAATGAATATGATACTTAAACAGCATCCATAATGTTGGGAGGAAAAAAGTATGAATGATTAAAAATAAAAAATTGTATTTGTGGCCATAGCGAAGGTTTGTTGGTACAAAGCAAAAACAAATGTACAAGATGAGTTATACAGAGAACAACGAAGAAATGCTTTGAATTGTATCTGGACTTCGTCTAACCAAATAAATATTGATTATTTGGTTAAAAAGATAATGTTTACAATGTCCACAACCTATAATAGACAGGTGCGAAGAATGCTGATGAAGGATGTAGCGATTTAGAACATGCAGCATTACATTATGTAGACGTCGAAATTTTATTGTTTTCTTTGAAAAACGTCTGCATACATTTAAAAATAATATTCCGTTTTAAAAATTTTTAGAAATTAAAATAAACATGAACCTAAGCCAAAAAAAATCAATTTTGGACAGAAGGGTGACTTGTTTTGCAAAACGTCACTTGTTGTAAAATGGGGTCCTCTTGGTTTAGAGGAATCAGTTTTACTTTTGCCTAAAACGAAACTTCTTGCACAATGTGTACTTTTAGTGGAAATGGGTACTTTTTGTAAATAGCGGGTACTCTTTATACTAAGTGGCACTTTCCAATTTTTGTTATAAAGATGTATTTACTACAAAAAGAGGCATTTTTTATAAAACGGACTCAGTTTTGCACAAAGTAGGTCTATTTTATGAAAGACATATTTTTTTTAACGAGTATTTCTTGTGAAGAAAATATAATTTTTTAGTAATTTTTATCAGCTTTTGTAAAATGAGGACTTTTCTGTTAAAGGGGGTAAGTTTTGCGCAAAGCGGTACTTTTTGTGAAAGGGATACTTTATTGGAAAAGGTTTTTTTTTTTTGGTCAGAAATGTTAAATTTAGTTAAAAGGACATTTTTGTCAAAATGCATATTAATTTGCACCTTTTATTTAAGCGGATATTTAATAGACAATCTTGAATATTTTAGGGTCACTTTTTTTCAAAAAGGGTAATTATTATGAAAAGGTGGTGCATTTTATAAAAAAGGGGATTCTTTTAACCCAGCTCTACGGAGAAATCACTCTTTCCGTAAAAAAAAAGGCGCTTTTAAATATACGGCAATTTTTAAGAAAAGGGATAGTTTTGGGTACTTTTTATAAAAGGAAGTAAATTGTGCAAAAAGCGATATGAATCCTCAAAATCAATAAAACTATTTTTTTAGCGTCGAATTAACTGTATGTGTACAATGTCCACAACCTAAGGTAGACAGATGCGAAGAATGCTGACAAAGGATGTAGCGATTTAGAACATGCAGCATTACATTCTGCAGGCGTCGAAATTTTCTTATTTTCTTTGAAAAACGTTTGCATATATTTGTAAATAATCTTTCTTTCTATAAATTCTTAGAAAATAAGGTAAATATGAACCCAAGCCCAAAAAGAAATCAATTTTAATACATTTACTTTTTTAATTTATTTTTGGTAAAAAGCAGAACTTTTTTTAAAAATTTATTTATTGTAAACAAAGAATTTTTTGTAAAAAGTAATCTAAGGGGAATTTATTTTTGTTATTAATTTCGTTATTAGAAAAGGTACGTTTTGTGAGATAAGAAATCTTTTGTAAACGGTACTGTTAGTGAAAAAGGAACTTTTTTAAAAAGAATATTTTTTGCGAAAGTTTTCTTTGCTTAAATAAAAAATATTTTTGTCAAATTATAAACGTTTTATGCAAAAAAAGACTTTTTACAAAACAAAAACAAATTTTAAAAATGTTTATTTTGCAAAAAAAAAATTAATTTTTCTAGAAAATGCACTTTTAAAAAAGACAGTTTTTTAAAAAAGGCATTTTTTCATTTATATGTGTGAAATAAATATTTTTGCTAAAAATAAAGTTTTAGCAAAAACAATCCTTATAAATTATGTGATTTTACGCGATATACGGTATTCTCTTTTTTTTTTTTGTAATAGGCATTTTTTTGCATAAATATGATATATAAAAGTACTTTTTTAAGGACATTTTATAAAAAAGTACTTTTTTTAAAAGATACCTTTTTTAGTAAAATTCCGCACCTACGAAAAAAAGTTTTTGTTTTATATAAAATTGATTCTTTTTGTAAATATGGGGTATGTTCATTTAAAATTGAAAAAAGGTACTATTGAAAAAGTATTCTTTTTGATTTGGTTTTAACTAGCTGTCCTACTTTTAGTAATTAAGTAACTTTTTGAAGAAAAAATATTTTTTAGTACTAAAATTGTATTACGGAATTAAACTTTTTGGAAAGAAGTAAACTGAGATCAATTTTTAGAATGCTAAAATCACTATCCCCGCTAGTAAAAGAAATACATAAATACATAAATCTATAAATATTCTATTTTTTAAATACTTTAATTTATTCCACAAAAAATATAAAGGGCATAAAAAAACAACAAAACCGAAAACCTATATGAAAATAAAAGCAAAAAAATAAAAAACTTACCTCTAATACAACTGCCTCCAGGGCTGGTTGTGAAATATTTTTCATTGTTGTATGATTGAGTTTGGGTGCACTGTCGGCACGATTTCTTCCCAATGACTGATTTGATGTACGATTATCATTTTTACTCATCACTGAATTGTTGGAAGATTTGTGATTTATTTCCAGTGCCGAACGTAAAATATCAACCTTCGAGGCACTGCCAATACCATGCTTGGGTGAACGTAACGATTCCACATTATAACTACTGCGACGTACAGACAAATGGTCGTGTATATCACCCTAATCAATAAAATATAGAAAAATAAGCAAAATTATTTTTGTATAAAACAAAATTGTTGCAAAACTCACCCTTGAACCTCTAGGCAGAGATGTTAAGCTGCCAATTTGATTGTATTTTATCATTAGCGATAAACGTTCTAATGACATTGAGGTGCCTTGTTCTTTCGTTGAGGGTTCTGTTAGTTTTTCTGTTTCTCCCGATTCGACTGCCTCTACCTCATCATCCAGGTCATCCATATTATGATCGAATTTACGTAACCAGACTAAATGTAAAATACCATAAGCAATACCGCCGACTACGGCCAATAGACCCATATAACGAAAAGCATCTCGTGTGCCAAACTGACCGATTAGTAAGCCACCACTAAAGGAACCACTACCGCGGCCTGGAAATGAAATCATTATTTAAATAAAATATTGTTCAGGATAATGACACATTTAATTAAAAATGTTTAGTTTTGAAGGAAAAAATACAGAGAGCTTTTTGTGTGAAACAGAAAATTATTAAGTATGTCTCTGTTACTAGTTTTTAAAATTTAACGATTTTTTGGGAATAGTTTTAGTTCAGTGTACTTGTAATTGGTGAAAAAAAAAAAACTAAAAAGGATAGCGGTAATTTGTCCGAATTTGGATTAAGCCGACATATTTAATGCTGCTTGTTTGTCACAAAAAGCTTATATTAAAAAAGATAAAAGTCGTTTGCTGTACAACGTTCTTTTACTTAATGCCAAACTCAACAACGACAAATTTGTTCAAGTTTGTCCGACTAAAACTTGTCAAACGAATTCTCTTCCACCAATTTACCAATTAAAAACATCAATTGAAATGTTTATCTTTGAAAATGAGCCATAAAAAAATTAAAGAATTTCCGTGTTAAAAGATCGCCAGCCAACGAGGCAGTAGTTAAAACGTGTTGCACTAAATAACTAAATTTTTTTCCATAGCACATCTTTTAATGGGAAAAAATTTACAGAAAAATTCCAACGCATGTGATTGAGATAAAATTGAACAAAAATTTTTGCATTCAAATATGCATACATCAACAAAAGAGATGGATTTGAAGCAAATAAAAAATGTTATTGAGTCTCGTAATAAACACAAAAAATCAAATTAAATTCAGTTTTCATAGTTGTTGTAGTTGTAGTTGAGAATAATTGCACTTACCCAAACTAAAGTGAGCCATACCCAAGACACCAATCAGTGTGGCCAAAAGACTTTTAGGGGCCAAAATTGAACAATAAGTGGCAGCTGCCACCCACATCAAGTGGCAAGATAAGGCTTCCATTGCTTCAAATGGAAAACACCACCAAGCATTTCTAAATGAAAATAAACGAAAAAAAGCAAAATAAACAAGAAATAAAATGAAAATTAAGTTAGAGAAAAATTAAACAAGAATTCGATCGGAGGCAGCAATAAAAACACAAGAATTACAAAGAAAATAATGAAAACATAACAATAACAACAACAGCTACACAAATACTACCTTAAAATATGCTAAAGAACAGCTGCACAACCAACCTACATTTATCGAAATTAACATCTTATCTGATATGAATGTGTGTGTGTGTAGGCGTGTACAGAGAGATGATGGTAGTATATGTGATAAGAATTTACAAAATGTTTATTTGTTTGTATTAGTATTTGTTTATTATTTCCCTATCAATGTATGAGTGTGTATGTGTGTTAAAGTAAACATATACTTACTCAATAAATGAATAGCCCACCAAACGACCAGCATGCGAAAAGAAAGCAATAATAATCAAATTAACATGACCAAAAATTCTGGTAATTTTCTCAGCTCCATACAAGAACGGTATACTGCTGACGGTGCCCACAGTTATTGTGATGCCTGCAAAATGAAGAAATTGGAATAAAAAACATAAAATCAAATGGGGAAAAACACGAAGCATAACATTGATTATATTTGCCATGTTACTTAAATGTTGTTTATGCTGGCTCAATCACACAAAAAAACAAACCACAGTGGGATCAAAAAATCAAATTTTTTATTGCATCTTTAAGGTTTCTTATTTTTTATAATTTTTCAAAATAATGCTACTCTTTTAGGGAGCTTATTTTAATAAAACTTCATTTAAGCAATCTCTTTCTTTACTTTTTCTTAATTATGTGAAATTTTCATTCAAATAAATCACAAAAGTCAGGCAATGAATAGAGTTTAAAGCAAACAGGGACATGATTATCCACATATAAAAATTAAACGATTATTTATTAATGTGTATCGTTTAGCATTACAAGCTTAGAAGGCCTAAAAGTTGCAAGTTTTATCACATATTTCCCTTACGTTTCGTAAATTTTATGTTCACTTTAAACTAATCAATTATCAATTTAAATTGAACCAATCAAGTCTTTAATTAAAAACTACTAATCAATTTTTAATTAAATAAATAACTGAATCAATTAAAAATTTAATTAGCTTTTAATCTGAAAACAAATAAAAATTTTAACAGGTAAAAAATTTGTTCGCGCAATAAATAAAGTCTTCCACCAATTTAAAACTTTATTTGTTTTTAGATTGAAACTTAATTAAATTTTTAATTGAATTGAAAAATTATAATTCCTAAAAATATATATATAATTGAATCAATTAATTATTGCAATTGAATCAGTGAAATATTTAATAAAAAACTTAGCAAATAATTATCTAAATAAATAAATAATTGTATCAATAAAACATTTAATTAAGTTTTAATTTGAAAACAGAAAAAAAACTTTGTTCGGTGAACAAGTTGTTTCTTCGTAGGGCTTTAAAAGAACTTCCAAGGCCTTAGGTGTCTAACCAAATAAAGCAAAATAAAGCCTTTTAATATAACTAGACTTAAGACGATTAAGTTTTAAGGTAGAGCTTTCTGTCTATTTTTTTGTAGTGATGTTTGATCGTTTGTTAATATATTTCGATGAACAAGCGCTGAATGAATCAAAAAAAAAGTAAGCTAGAATTATTTAGTAGCCGCAGCGTTAGTTAAAGAGAATTCACCGTAAATGAGTTGTTTAAGATGCCTAAAAAGTGAATACTATTTTCATTCTCATTGGAGTCTTGAGCATAAAAGAAGTAGCCATGGTGCCTGAAATCTTTTCTAAAGCGTAGTTCAAATTTGGGCGAATAGTTGGAGAGAAAGGCAAAAATATAACGATGTGCATTATAAACGAGTCTGATGTGGTTATAGTGCCTATTGGGTATATTGTGAGATCGCAACTGGTGTATTTATCTTTAAAATTTACGAGGTCGGGTCAATAACTCCGTAAATTTTTTAGTACAAAAATAATAAAATAAATTTATTTTTAAATTGAGAAATAAGTTATTAATAGAATTTTAAGCATAATTGAAATATTTATTTGTCGTTGGATAATGTGCTTTACCAATAAGTTCCCTACACATGGCTCAAACTGTTATACCATGGCCACCTGGCATTTTTTACAACCGACTGCTCCTAATCGGTATTCGACTTTAGTTTGTAACTTGAAATTTTCACAACATAAAAATTTTAATTTCAGTTCAAAAAATTTTTCGGGAGATTTCAGCAAAAAATTTGGGAATTTTCAAAGAAGAAAAAATTTAGTAATATTTTAGCAACAAAAAACCATTTCATTAAAGTTTCGAAAGTGAGAATTTTTTAAAGGAAAATATATGTCAATTTCAATAGTTCCGTTCAAAAACATTTGAACGAAAATAATAAAGAAGTTTTATCAAAAGAATGGAATAATTAAAATATATTTATAGTTATAGAAAACATTAAAAGAAAAACATCCAGCGTATTTTTTAGTTAAATATTCATTAACAACTTTTTTGCAAATTTGGCCTGAACAGATAACACTAAAATTTTTGCTTAGAAGAAAGTTTATAAGATTTTTTCGTCAAATTTGAAATATTTTAGCAAGGTAGTACTTTCTTTCGTATTTTCAGTTAAGAAGCTTAATAAAGCTTAAACTGACATTTCAATAAAATTTATAATTAGAATAAATTTGTATCAAATTTCACTAATATTTTTTCTGCAAAAAATTTACTGAGATTTTTTGAAATTTAAACGAAAAAAGTTATTTAAAACTTGTCTCTTAAAATTGCACAAAAGTTTTGCTCAATTTTTTTTTTCAAATTAATTTTTTTTAAATAATCCCACTGTCACAAAAAATGTTTTCATCCTTATTTTCAATGTTTGCTTTTAGTTGCCTTGATTGAAGATAAATAACATTCACTTTACTTACCTAATAAATAATTTGGTGCTCCTAGTTCTTTCAAGTATAAAAACAAAAAGCTTTCAATGAAACCCCAAAAGTTGCCCAATATGAATAGGAAGAAAATAAATGTAATAACATGCGGCATTTTCAATAAATTCCATAAATCCCTAAACACATTATCGGCCGGCAGTTTTTCACCCAATGGCATCATCAGTACTGATACTGTTGAAATGGTTAATAAAATATCGTACGTATAGAAGGCAGCTGAATAATCGGTGTAGCCAAGGCCACGTGAAAAATAATCAATCATTATGCCAGTGATGGGTGAGAAGATGGCCATGCCGATACTAGAAAAAAGACGTTCACGTCCAAAATCACCACCATACTTTTCAATCATTGTCAGAGCAATGGGATCCATTATTGTTACGCCAGCCGATAACATAGTAGTGGCCAAGAATCTATATAAAATCAAAATGAAAGAAAATGTAAAAAATAAGAATATTAATAACAATCAAATGAAATAAATCAATAATTATTAATAAATAACGTCTTCTTTAGAAAAAAAGGTTCATGTACTTGCAAGTCACATCACAACATATGAGTCATTTGTTTTTTTTTTTTAAGGAAAAATAAAATTTAATAAATAATTCTCATCAGCAGCCTCTCAATAATGTCATTATTAACATCATTCCTGCAAATATTTTTTTCAAGTTTAAATGTCTTGTGTTTGAGTTACTACATTTTCGTCTTGTTTATTGTTTTCTACATCATCATTATCATCATCCCTGTTGACATCTTTGTCTTCGTCAATATGTATGGTACTGGAGTTTTACACATAATTTTTCCATATTCTTAATCATTAACAACATTTTTTTTTTTTTTTACTTGTTTTTTGTTTGTCTTATGTCAAACTGTTTATGTTGGTTCAAGTTCATAAGGCAATCTTATGCAATAAATAACAAGTGATTTCCTTTTTATTCCCTCTTCTTTTTTACGCCTCCTTCATTTATTGTGTTTTTGAATCAGATTTATCTTGATGACAATTCAATTTCAATATGATCATTATTAGATTTATAGAGATTGATATTAATAAACAAAAGTATTTAATTATTCTTATATTTCCGATAGAATAAAAATAATGATAATTGTAAATCTTCTGTTTTATGATTTAAATTTGGGAAGTGAGTAAATATACTTCAATCTTATGAGCCATAAATATTTCGTTAAAATTCCAAAAACATTTAAGATAAAGATTGCCTCAAATTTTCTTCAGTAATTTTACATTATTCCGATGAATTCCTCCTTCAATGAGAGAAATAAGTCTATTAACTGCCTTATCGAGCTCCACTTATCGAGCTCCAATAATCAAGCCCCACTTCATTAATTTCCATATCCCTGAAATCTGGTTCAATTATGCCTAAAACATTTTTCAACAATAACATATAAATACTCTTGTATCGCTTGTGGACATTTTGGCGATTTTTAAAGCCCTCAAATGAGAAACTTAATCAAAACCTATTATCTTGCAAAATTTTAGAATTACTTAATTATGATTTATATATTACAACTTAATATTCTTTTAAAATATTTAGTTATACTAACTCTTTATCTTTATCTTTTTAACAAATCAAAAACCAGAGTACGAATATAAAGGAAACGGAACGAAAACGTGTTTTTTTTCTCTTATTAAGTAAAATAAACACAATGCGAAGGAGTGTGCTACTAAGTTGTATATTTCTTTTGTTCCTGAGCACAACATGTACATTAACTAAATGTATGCAGCAGTGAATACATCAGCACTTAGAACGAGAAAATAATTTCTTATCTAAAACTTGTTTCTGATTCCTGGTTGCCGTTTTGGCATACCACACTATTAATAATCAAACTGGTCCCTACTCTAAATGAAAGCCGATGTACTCCGAACTATAAGTTCGGATTTAGAAGACAACGTAGCCATATCAAACAAACAAATTAATTAGTAATTTAAAAATATTAAAAAAACGTTTAAGCAAAAAAAAAAAAAAAAAACGATGTGTCGCAAGCATTTGATGATGTATTAACAGGATCACGGCTTACTTTAACTGTAAAAAAAATTTTCCGAAAATATTTATATGCTAGTAGAAAGGTATTTAAGAAGTTGTTGGTTTATACTAAAAGAAAAAGATTTTTTAAGTACGCCACAGCATATTAAAATCGCTTTTCCATAATGTGATACCTTTGGTACAATGCTATTCATGCTGAATACATCTGAAATTCCAAGCACGACAACAACACAGATTTTGTCAATATTCACGAAAGTCTGCATCCAGGTATTTGTAGAACTATATAAATATTTAGGAGAAGTGTTAATGAACTAAAGCTATAGACCATCATGCTTTCAACCCGCACAAATAATCGAATAGCAACTTGGAGAAGCCGTATAAAAGTAAAGCTTATGTAAACGAAGTTAAAATCAATATAAATAAACTGGCTCATTGGTAATAACTTAGAACATCAATTAGATTGAAAACTTCTGCCTTATAATCCGGTTGTAAAAACTATATTGTGCTATGAAATTCAGTTAGGGACCACTGACTTTATTTCGAACTTAGAAAAAAATAAAGACGACGGATTACTGCCGTCCCCTGGTACAAACAAAATATGGACCATAAAAGCCTTAATATAAGACATGCAAGAGTTTATATTAGGAAGTTTAGTTTAAGCGGGCAGCCGTGTTGCCACAGCCCACTTTAGTCCATTAATTGGTTTATTAGGAAGTTTAAAACAAATTTCCGTATTTTAGTTGGCTATTTGCTAAATGATTGTTGTGTCAGACGATATGAATTCAAAGGTTTGATGTTACAACAATAAAAAATCATTTTGTCTAGAGCTGGCATAATTTTCAGATTTAAAAAATGCTTTGCCTCTAGACAATGGTCGATCCTTTCCTTTAAATGAAAGTATCACCGAATAACTAAAAATAAGCACGAAAAGAACAAAAGGACATCGTTGCTAACACTCCTCCACTTTAAAAAAACAATACACTGTATTTTTTTCTTTGGAAATTTGTCCATACTCTAATACTCAAATCACTTAAATCATGCAGAACGTCAGCATATTAGTTAACGAGTTGTAAAGCAAAATAACATAAATTTCGATTAATTAAAGCAGCCTATATACCTAGTAAAGCTCATTCCTATCTAAATTGATTTATGAACATCTAAATTTTCAATGGTCGCAAGCTATGTATAAGAAACAATTGTCTTAAGAGCCATAAGAACTGTGACTGTGAATGTCATTAGTATCAAGAACCTTGGTTGTTTCCTCATCTCTATGACATAGAACTAAAAAGTATGTGACTTTAACAGAACTGTTTTAATTGTCCAATTTTTTATGCAATTTCTTTCCTGGCATTTTGTAAAATCTTAGTTCTATACACGTTTGCGTGGATATTAAGGGAAATGACTCAATTTCCCTTTTCGTTAGCACAAAATTGTCTGGGAACTGTGCACAGTTTAGGCTAAATAGACTTGCCGGATCGATGAAAGTTCTAGTACTCTGCTATCATTGCCTAGATCAGATGTGTCTCTAATCGTGGCTGTTTGGCTGAAGTCAAAGCAAACTGCTACTGTAGATACTACAAAGGCGACAATAAGGTAAAATAGAAACAAATCGCATTTTCTTGCAAGAGGTGAGCAACCATCAAGTTCTATTTTTATCGTGGAACGGAAATTCCCTTTTTGTATACTGCAGTTTCACATCGATTTCAGAGAGAATCCTCCATGGCCTTAAAAAAAATACATTTTAAGTGTCTTCAGTATCTTGATAAGATCTCATCACAAAATTTCAATACATAATTTTTCGTTAAAGAAAAGTAGATTATTTTTCAAACTACATTCACAAAAATAACCTACAAAAATACCAAAAATTTAACATGTTTTTTTACAAATCTATATTCATTTGAACATTTGTATATCCTTAAGCCAACACAAATAGAAAGAGACTTTAACATGATTCAATCTTTTCAAAGTGTAAAACTATCACGAACGTACAAGACACACAATTTACAAAATCAATATCTCAATGAATTTCAAAATATCTTACTCTGATTGGAATGAAACATCACATGTCAAAGTGAACATTGTATGTTCAAATTACACGAAATGACAGAATTCCTAAAACTAACACAAGCCAACCAATCAATAAACTAAGCAGTAACGAAAAGTATGTGAATGTGCTCGGTTCTTATGTCTCTCTCTCTCTCTCTCTTTCTCTACCTTATTTGAAGCCACTATTTCATTCTTAATTTCAATAAAAAAAAATAAAAACTGTCCATTTATCTTCCATTTAAACTTTGAGTAAAAAAAACACACTTGTCAGTTAGAAAATGCAAGTCAATAAATGTCGCATGTTAAGATTTCAACTTACCTCAACATAAAATAAATCCAAAATATTGTATCATCTGTTTCCTTATAATCAGGTGGACAAATTTCTGGTGCATTTAATGTGAATGTACAACGTTGTACCATACAGGTAACCGTTTCGTTTGAGACACGTGACATATTATGACGTCTGGCAATGCCACCACAACGTAAATCTAATTCCTCTAAATCGGTGACGTTGATTTGCATTTCCCAAAGACGTTTCTCACCAAAACGTTGCTTAAAATCAGTTACAGTTTCATTATCATCCTGTTCAATTTCCATGCCCAATTGTTCGATGGGATCGGCTAAGTCTGGATGCATTTGTAGCATAAAGAAAGTGGAATCACTGGCGTTTGAATGTACCCAACTGTAAGTCAGTGCTAAGGTTCCATTTTCCATAAGAAATGATTCTGTAAAATAAAAGAAAGAAAAGGAAGAAGTCTGAATATATTTTTTATTTGGATAAAATATTAGTTGGAAATCACATCCAGCTATTTTTAATGTACTTAAGCTGTTTCTTAAATTAAGGCAATGTTCATTTGTTTATCAGATCAATAAATGACAGATACGTAGAAGCATTACATACATTAGAATTTCTCGTTTTAACGGTCAGAAGAAGACAATGACGACTAAGCCAGTCGGGCACGTATTAAAAAAAAGTCCTCCGCAAAAAGACAGCAATAGGAGTCTAAGAACTAACCGACCTACAATTTTAATTCAGATCACTCAACAGATATCATGACAAATCTGAGTGGGTTTTTCATTTTGTAAAATTTCTTACTGTATACAGCCTAAAAGGCAATTGATCTAAAGACGGAGAGAAGCTCAAAAAGTGCCCGAACAGCCAAAGACAAAGCTTTGTTGGGCAGAAATTAAAAATTGGGAAACAAATTTATAAGCGGTTTGACCACTTGAAACCAAATTTCAGATCTCTCAGGACACCTCGGATGTGAACATTTTTTTTGAGGGTTATCACTATTTCTTTATCTTAAGACTACTAGTTTTTTTGTTTTAAATGCCCTAAAAGATCTGTCAAAAAATTATAAATGGAAAAGATCCCAAGTGTTAAGGCACGGTTAGTTTAGTCACATACTTGACCAAAAAAATGTAACCACTAAATTATAGAAAAAAATTTTTGTTCTTCTCAAATACTTATTTAGGAATATAAGAACCTTCTCAATATAAAAAAAAGATATCACATTTATATAATAAATCGTTATTTGTAATGATACGTGTCAGGAAAGATTAAACAAACATTTGTAAAAATAGTGGTTACGCTTTTTCGGGCAAATAATTGACTAATCTGAGCGTACCAGTTTTTCAAAATGTGTATTAGAATAAGCAACACATCTAAATTGGGAATACTTTTAAAGGAACGAAAAGAATTTAACATATAAAAGTATGTTTAATTCTAAAAAGAATCAAATAAATTTAATTCGTTTTTTTAATTGATCAACTAAAGTCAAAAGTAAAAAAAAGTAATTTTCCAAAAATAAAATTATGAAGACTTTGGCACATAATATTTTTACTAACCCTATCAAGGGCGTTTAAAATGTGGCAATATTTTTAGGAAAAACGTAAACGCTTCAACTGAAAGTTATGGAGAGCTCAAACTCTCAACTATAGTGAGCAGTCCAACAATTATTTGCAAAATTTTTATTTTTGTCTCATTGTTAATATTAGGAAATGGTTTGATGCCTTGGAGAAGAACTTCTTGTGTTAATAACTTCTTTATAATTTAGTTGATGTAAAAAATCTAATAAAGGAATGATCCTTAAACTTTGTGATAAATCATTCTTTGCAGTTTGATGAGTATGCTTAGTTGTAGATTTGCTAAAATATTGATTTCAAAAATATAGCACTAACAGTCTTTAAAAAAAATTAATAAAGTTTTTCTTCAACTGGATCAAAACAAAAATGAGTTGCCATTGTAGTGCTTTAAGTACCAAATTGAAAAGTAAAATTTTGTATTTGTCTACAAAAGGTTAAGCTAAATTTGTTTTAAAAAGTATTGGGTTTTAACAAATTTTTAAAACAGTGCCAAGACTGTTTGCCACTAACATCACATGTATAAAAAAGTTTCAGTCATATTTTCCGCTTTACAACTAAGAAATGATGAAAACTTTACTCTACGCAATCACCGATGCCTCTGTTTACAATAGCGTTCAGATGACCAGTCAACAATACATCGTAATTTTTTTAATTTTATGTATTTTATTGAAACATTTTATTTTTATTTTTGTCTTAGTTTCAAATTTTTTCTTTTTTGAAATTTGCGCTTTCTGGTATCTGACTTAACTTTTCAATATTTTTATTTTTACGGGAACGTTACTGCATATTAAAGGAAAAAACGGGATGAATAACATATATGTTCTTGGATACACCTCAATTTACATATGTCTAAATTTAAACTTCACATGACATAAAGGCCATAAGCCATAAAACAAATACGTATTTTAATATTTCTGTCATTTTTTATCCTGCGCTTAGAATGCAAGTATAGTTATTGTACAAATATTGGATATTCAATATTCATGTTTGCCATTGTCGTCTAGATTTTTATTGATTAAACAAGTTACCTGATATATAAGTGTCAACATTTGCTTTAAAATGATTATAAATACATACAAAATGTGAATCAATTGCAAGTTTAAAGATTTTGTTTCAAATTTAGGACAAAAATGATTAAATTTACACAATTCAACATAAAAGACTCTAAAATGTTTATAAATGATTTTAATTTAAAAAAATTTATATAATTTTATGCATGACAAAAACATAAAACTAAAATCAGTTATTTAACACCTTAATGCAATTTAAAATCTACAAAAACACAATCAAATAATAAATGTCACCAAAAAACCTATAATGGCAGCACAAACAAAGAGCACAAATATTTGTTTTGCAGTAGTTCAAAATTCTTAGAATTATATTTAAGCAATGAAATTTTGTTGTTTCATTAACTAAACAATTTATATTTAAAACACAGTCTAATGACATTTTGACATTATGACAAAAACGACATAGACACACAGGCACTCTAAAGTTCATTCAAGTAGATGCAGCCGCACAATTAAGAATAATAAAGCTCTAATCAAAACGAAATTTAAACAAAAATATATTTCCACCACTATCACTGCAGGATATTTGAAAAGTACACTGCATTGGCAAAAATGAAGACAGTCAAGAAAAGGAAAATATTTTTTACAACAGAGTTCGATAAAATTTAGATATTTTTTTAATGAAATCTTAAGTCTATAAAATGTGGCAGTAAAAAAATTTATTAATTTAATTTTTTTTTAACATTGACTGAACTTTCTTTAAAAGGAACTTTCTTTACAATTTTTGGAAATGTGCTTTTTACATAACCTTTATTTAAAAACTCCTATTCTACTATTGTATATATATATTTAAACAACACAAAAATTATTTATCCGTTATCAAAACGAAAATTCTTAAAAAATTTAATTTAATTATTTTTTCAGGAATATAATAAAAGTACTTTTTTTAAGGTAACATTTTCCACACTTACAATATTATTAATCTTTAATATATAATTTTTAATAAGATGCTTTTTAGAAATAAAAATAATTTATCAAACCATTACTTTAATTAAAAAGTACTTTTTAATGCAGGTACTTTTCAAACGTACTTTGTAAAATGTAACTGTTTAAGAAAATATTTTTTAAGAATTTGATCTTTTTTTTAAACTAGCTTTTTAAAAGCCACCTTTTATTTAAAGGTTTATTTAAAAAAATGTTTTTTACTAAAAGTACTTTTTTAAAACGAATATTTAAAAAATTTACCTTATTCGAAATGAACTTTTTTAAAAATAATTTTTTTATCAACAAACTAACATGGCACTTTATATAAAGTTAATTTTTAAAAAGGTACTATTTTAAATGAAAGTTTAAAAAAGGTACTTTTTAACAACCTTAAAGCCGATTTATAAAAATCCTATTTTTAAAAATCGACAACTTTAAATATGAAAAAATTTTGTGTAAGGTACTTTTTATATTTATTTAGTACTTTTTTGTTGATAAAGTACTTTTAAGGTATTACTTTTCTTTAAAGAAACATTAACATTTACTTAAATGAATTTTTTTAAATAAAAATTTTAAAACTAGGACATTTTAAGTAGAGTTTTTAAGAGTACTTTTTTTAGAGGTATAATTTACACACTTTTTTTTAAAGTACTAATTTTTAAAAAAGAATTTTTACATAAATATCTTATAGAAATATCCATTTTTTAAATTATTTTAATAATTTTTTTATAATAAGTGTTACTGATAATATTTGCAATCAATATTTTACTTCCTAAAAGGTACTTCCTTGAGCCTTATTCTTAGAACCAAATTCCTAACTAGTGTTTAGAGAACATGAAAATAAAAACTAAAAGAAAACAAGTTTTGTTTTTAATTTCTAAAAAGAAGAAACTTTTCAAAATGAAAATCTTAGGAATCGCAGTTTTCTTTACCCTGGCTAAAAAACAACTGAATACAAGACAAAAATCACAGCCAATTTTGAAATTCCAGTATCACTACAATTACTTTTTATAACTTTAATAATAATTTTGT
Organism: Cistogaster globosa; assembly: GCA_937654795.1. Lineage (NCBI taxonomy): Eukaryota > Metazoa > Arthropoda > Insecta > Diptera > Tachinidae > Cistogaster > Cistogaster globosa. The sequence goes on from OW569404.1 coordinate 124,560,083, forward strand.
ATTATTTATTTGACAGCTATTAGAAAATAAACTACAGTAAAGGCAAAGAAACAAAATAAAAGAAGAGATAAAACACCCTTAAGCAAAAACATATAAAAACACTTCTTTTCATACCATTTTTCTTTTAAGCACAAACACAAGAGAAATACTTACGATTCCAATCTTGTTGTTCTAACATAGACATCGAGGATAAAGATGTCACTACTGGCGGAAACATTGTCGCTGACATATTAAGTACATCTTGAAATATACTTCTAGTTGTTGGTATTTGTGTTGCTATGCCAACGGGCGCAGCCAATGGTGCTTTTGTATTCGCTGACAACGATGCTGCTGATGTCCCCACAGCAGACATGATAGCTGTTGTTGTTGGTATTTTTTGTGTTGTTGAGACATAATATTCTGTTGATGGACTAAATAATGTTGAAGTCGTTGTTGATTCTTGTAATAAACAGTAATCAACACATTGATTTACAGCCAATTCAAGTTCAGGTTCTTCAGGGCATTCACGACTTGGACAGGGTGACCACCAAACCTAAGAAAGAAGAGAAGAAAGAAAAATTAAAGTATTAAAATTATTAAGCACTAAAATTTTATACGATTTTTCTTTTTTATATCAATTTGAAATATTGAAATTTGCTTAGACCTTTGTAAAACAAAAATGTCCAAAGATATTTTTACAGGTTTGTAGGTTTGAGATATTAAAAAATTGTATTAGAAATCAAAACGATTTATAACCAAATGCAAGCATACTTTCAGGCGCTTAAAAATAAATGAGGGTCCGTAGCAACCATCCAAGGGGTCCGCATGAAAAACCGAAATAACAGTGTTATCAAAAATTATAAAAGTTTTATTATGAATTTTGGCTTCAGAAGGGTCCGCGAAAAAAAATTAGTTTACTAGGGGTCCATGAGCAGGAATTTGATGAGAACCCCTGAAGTAGACTTTCGTGTTTTCTGTAGCGAAACAAAAGACATAATCGTAGTTGGGGAGGGCAGAAACTAGTTCAGGGTGGTCCAAGTAATAACACATCCTAATTTCTTTTGGTGTGTTCTGACTTTAAAACACATAAAAAAATTTCTATTATTTACAACGCGATTTTATATATATGACTGACTACGGTCGAACGCCAGCCGCAGCCTTTAAAAATGGATCTTCAGGGCGGCTGATAACACGACTGCCGAGCTCAGTTCAAAAAACTTAATATTGTCCAAGGTCAAATTTTTTCATTTCAGACCAGAAAACAAATTCATAGTGATGGTTCTGCAGAGCTCGCCGTTGACTGAAATGGTGTACCTGGCATCATTTGTGAAAAATAAGCTTCACACCAAACCACTACTTATTCGCTTATAACCGTTTGAAGCTTCTAAAAGGATCAAAACAAAGGCCGTAACGAGGCTTATAATCGGTTGCCTTCAACTGGTAAGACAACTAAATGATGCACATGAAATATATCAGATCTTTGTGTAAAATTCTCAGCATGTTGGTCGTCTTATGATTTCAATTTCAATTAATATTTCAATAAAAATATTTTTAATTTTTTCTCTTCAAGAAAGTGCTTCCCTCAAGGGGCAATTCTTAACTACTTTTTTCTTTTTGCATAAAAATAACCAACATTAGCAACTTTTTTACTACAAACCACCTTAAATCCTTAAACTTTATGAAAATCAACCAAAACTTAAGCAATTCAATTCATTTTATAAAACATTTTTAATCCCCAATTAGTTTTTTTTTTAACTCAAAATAATATTGTAAACATCTCTATAATAATGTTATTTCCACTTCAGTTCAACAAATTAATTTTAGAACTATAATAACTTCAAGAAACTTTAACAAAAACTACAGAAACACACACACAAACATTTTGTGGCAGCACAAACAATAAAACCAAAAGATCATTAAAACATTAAAAACTCCAATTACTGAACAAATAATGGAAACAGGAAAAAAAAGGCAAGAGTTGGTCATACATAAATTAAAGACCATTAAGTGTGCTACTGCTGCAGACAAAGAATATTGAAAATGAAACCCATGATTAACTAAAAACTTAAGAACATGCGAAGCGCAAACAAAAAAAAAATCAATTTAAAAAGAATAATAGTTGTACTTTTGAATTTTAACAAGGATTTTACAGAAGAAGCAAAAAGGAAAATGAAAAAATATAGTAAAACATAAAAAAAAATGTTTTAAAAATTGTGCACAAGTAATTTTTATTTAAATGTGAAAACTAAATAGGGACTCACACATACACATTTAAATAAAAGAAATTATAGAAGTAAGACTTCACTTTGCGTGACACAGTGGAACAGTTTTTTTTTAAGTTTTATATTCTAGTGGTTAGCAAGTTTCAAAAGCTCATTTCTGCAGCTTAGAGGAGGAGAACAGCTAATAGAATGCATCACTTGCAAGAAGAAACCACCACAAAGTTTAAGGCCAGGATTGCCAGAGCGAAATTCAACTGCTGTTAAATAAAAATAATTTTGCACAAATTTAGCTCAAATATAACGAAAAGGTCTTTAAAAATTCTTCATTGCAAAAACTAGAGACGAAAATGCTATAGAGCCAAACAGAAGTAGTGAATTTGTTAAAATTATACAATATTCCACAAGAGTTCGTTTAAAAAATTATTAAAGTACAATTAATTTAAATAAAAATTTTCTGATAATCTGGCCATGGAAAATTGTATAAATACCAGCTTTACTACAGGCAAATAAATTGCATTTTTACTCTAAAATATTACGAGTGATTTGAAAATGTTTTTTATTACAAATTTAAGTAACACAAGTAAGGTTGCAATATTCGCTATAACGAATCTTTTATACCCTTCTCCATATATATATTTATAAACCCATGTACATATAAATCAGCGTAGGAAACTCTTTCCTACCCTTAATTTTTTTTATTCAAAAAGAATATTTTAAGTTTTGATTAAGATTGTTGTCCCATCAACTTTCACTTGTTCTCCTGCAGGTGGTTGTCTTTACTACTTTAAACGAAATAGTCTTAGTACGAAGTAGAAAGTTGAAAAAAGACATACGGAGTAACTCTTATAAAAAACGACTTCAAAACTGCTGTCTGTATATAATTGTTCAAATGTATGGCAACATACATTTAATATTGGTACACCCTTTAATTTCCAAATCCAAATTTTTTACTTGTTGTTATACAGGTTCTTTGTAACTTTCATCCATCCATTAACAACTGTTCAAAGTATGGCCACATACATAAAATTAAATGAACTATTGGGGCACCCTTTAATTTATTATTTTTAATATTTATACTTGTTAACATAGCGGTTGTATTTATCAAAATACTGTTTAATTTTCAAACGTTTGTTTATAACGGGCCAAAAAATAGACCCATACAGGTCAACCTATTGGAACACCCTTTAATTTGAGACTTATTTTTAAATTGCTTTTTTACTATTAAGAGCTATAGTGATCTGAAATTTTTTTAAATTTTAAAGTGATGACCTATACGGTATATAATATACGTAGAATTATGTATGTTTTTTGTGGACACCCTATAATTTTAAAATAATGAAGTAGTTTTAAACAGGAACGAACTCTAAGCAGAACATTTTAAATATAAAAAATATATCAAGATCGGCTTAGAAACGACTGAGTTCTGCGGGCATCAATATAAAAAAGCAACATTTAGACGAATTAAAAATTAGAGGCAAGTGTGGCATTTAGCCCGCTGCCTCGAAAGACGTGAACCGATCCTGCCGATTCTTAATTGCAAAATTTTCAAAACAATGTCTGATTGATTTGTGTATCTAAAATTTTTCTTGCTTATTTAGTGCCTTGGCAAAGTTATTTTCAACCCGAACACAGACGGACAAACGGACACACGTATATCGTTCAATCGACTTCGCTATGCTTGCGCTTAACTGACAACTGTGGTCAGTTAACGGACTGTAAAAAAAGAGATTCGATCGAAAGACAGTTTAAGAATTTTCATTGTATTGTTAGTTAAAAAATTAATTTGTTAAAAAAGATGATGTTTATAACAGAGTTAAAAGCAAAGAAGGCTGATAACGGGTGTAGCGATCCAGAAAATGTTGCAATACATTCTGCTGTTTTCTAATTTTCACTGTTTTCTTATGAAAATGTCCGCTAATATTTGTAAATAATATTTAATAGAATTTAATCGTGGCCGAAGCTCGCTCAAAGACAATTCCGTGAAGGTCGCCCAAAAACGGCTGTTGTGCCAGAGAACATTGATGCCGTGCGTGAACTCATAATGCAAGATCGACATGCGACATACCGAGAGATAGAGACATCCTTGGACATTTCTTCCACAAGCATACATTCGATACTGCATGAACACCTGGCCGTAAAAAAGGTTTGTTCTCGTTGGTTCCCACACAATTTGAAAGTCGCTCAAAAAAAGGCTCGTGTCCATTGGTGCAAAGAAATGTTGCAAAAATACGATTGCGGTGGTTCAAAAGACGTTTATAAGATCGTCACAGGTGACGAATCATAGATATATGCGTTTGAGCCCGAAACGAAACAACAATAGACCGTGTGGGATTTCAAAGACGAGCAAAATCCAACGAAAGTTGTTCGTGGAAGAAGCACTTCAAAGCAAATGGTCGCCTGTTTCTTCGCCAAAACTGGTCATGTGGCGATTGTTCCGCTTGAGCAACGTAGGACGGTCACTTCTGAGTGGTACACTACAATTTTTTTGCCTGAAGTCATCGGAGAAATTCGAAAAACCAACAAGAGAAGACGAATCATTCTTCACCATGACAATGCGAGCTCTCATACATCGGCTCAAACCAGAGCGTTTTCGACCGGCCAAAACGTCGAATTAATGGGTCATCCGCCGTACAGCCCTTACGTGGCACCTAATGACTTCTTTTTGTTTCCGCACATCAAAAAAAAAATGCGTGGTCAACGATTTTCGTCGCCAAAAAAGCTGTTGAAGTGTTCAAAAACCATGTTTTAGAGGTGTCTCAATCGGAGTGGAAAAAGTGCTTCGACAACTGGTTTGAGCGCATGCAAAAGTGTATAAATCATGCTGGAGAATACTTTGAAAAACAACAAAACCATTTTTGATTATAAATATTCGCATTTTTAGGCCAGAAATATATAGAGCAGCCCTCGTATTATAAAAAAATACTAAAGTTTTAAATACTGTATATAACGACAACCAATATCCATCTAAATTTTAATCCATATCGAATGCCGTATTTTTTTAAGATTTTTATCCCAAATCCAAAGCCATAAAGAGCAAAAATATTGAAATTCTTACGGTTTAAATTGGATACAATTTAAGTTATGAATTTGCCAACTGCAACAAAGGTCGTTAAATAGTGGTCTCTGCTTCGTGACCACTAGAACGTACGATTAAAAATACTGGAACTATTTTAAATCCTAGATCTATGTCAACAAAAATACAACTTCCTTAGCAGAAATATCTCGCCACTAGTGTAAAGGTACCAGCAAAAATTCATGAAAACCATATGGCAATTCTTTTGTGCATGAATTATGATTCAATTCAAGAGTATGTAACAACCTTAAGATAAAATGAATATTTTTTTTTTTTGTTTAAAAATCGAGTTAATTTTTAGACACCCTTTTTTAACGTTGAATAAATTGTAGCCTGCAAATGTCCTTTCTTTCCCTTCTTTGTTTCTTTATTTTAAAAAACGAACCTTAAATATTTCTTAAGCATCTTAAAACTGAGCATGTTCTAGTTATCAGAGAAGCTACGATTTTGCAAAAGAGATTATTAAAAATCTCACATTAAATGCTATCATATCTTCTAATGTTTGGTCAATTGGTATATTGTACCCAAATGTTTGTTAATATATTTATTTATTTCTTTTTTTTTTATTATTCTAGTCATAGTTGTCTTCATAAAACAATTCTTTCAGTAATGAGAATTCAATGTTCCGACCAGCACTAGAACAAACCGCTCTTATCTTATATTTTTATCTTCATATGCAAAGTTCATTGAGATTTTTTTAACGTTTAATAAACATTTATTATTTCCATATATAGATTCAAATATACCTGTGAGGTATATGTATGAGTATGATTGTGTGTAGGTGTAGCTGGGTCTTTGTATGTGTGTTTTTGTATAAATTTATGCGTTAAAATCATATTATTTAGTCAATATTTCATAGATGGTAAGATAACAAAATCTGTCACTTTCATTGCTTTTCATACTTATCTTAAGTGGTATTTCCAGTGTTATTTGGTTTTGTTGATTTAACTTTTTTTTCTCTTTTGAGAGAGAAATTTTTTCTAGTTGCTGTCAGTGCAAAGTGCTGAAGAAAAATAGAATCATGTAAATACATGAGAATATAAAATGTTAAACATTTATAATGTGCAGATAAGTAGGGTGGCAATGTTTTTTAAAGATTTTTTTTATTTTTCGTTTTGACTGAATTTTAAGGGTTTTAAAGAAAAACGAAAAATAAACAAAAATTTGAGTTTGATAGAAAATATTGTTCTTAGTTCTTAGTTGTTGGTTTTTTTATTATCCTATTAAGAGTGAGATTATGTACGGATTAACGCGAAGAACAGATATTAAGATGTTTTTGGTGTGTTGGCTCAGAGACATTCCCTGACGCAAGAAATCAAAAGTTATTAAGAAAATTTTTTTGCAGAGGCCACCAGAAATAGTGATACGTATGCGATGACTTAGATGGTGTTTTTAAAGTTGCGTCTTATATAATTCCCTTTTTAACGAATGTAAAAAAATATATAAGTTCATTCAATGCATATGCTAGAGTTTTACAACTTCTTCCCTTTTTTCTCTAAATGTTGATCAAAAAATTTTTTATAAATTTTCTTTAAAAGTTTTAAATTATAGTTGGGTCATATCAAAAAAAAGAACCTTTTAATCTGTTAATAACCTTTCATTATTAAGTGTCCTTTTAGAAGGCTTTCCAAAATGTTTTATAAAAATAAATAGTAAGAAATGTCCAAACTCTCCTAATGGGGATGGCTTAAAAATAGTTTCTGCTGATTAATTATGACAAAGCAATGAGCAAAGCACAAAATTATTAAGTGTTTTAAGACACTTTTGTTTGCAACTCAACAATAATATTATAAAATATTAAAACGATATAATATGACATTATAACAAACCTTGTGAATAAAATAACAAAAAGGATACAAATATATTCAAAAAGTAATCGAAGAAACAAACAAAATACGAATCGCGTTGTATTTGTAGTCATATAAAAAAGTCATATTTTAAAGTCATGAAAAAAATCATGGCGTTAATGTCTTCTATATTTAAGCAGCTTGAATAGCAAAATCATACACAGCTGGCAAATGTGGCATCTGTATTTGTACCTTATCAGCAAAACATGAACAAATATTTGTTAAAGCACTAGCTACTTTCTATGCCCATTTATCAGTTAGCTTTTGCTAAGTCAGGTTAGAAAAAGCGCTTCTAAGTTTAAATTGTACTTTTAGGAACAATAAAAATTTATTTCAGAAAATAAACTAAAGAACCTAAAAATACTTCTAAAGCATTTTTTATGACAAATTAGAATTTTCTGTAGAATACATGTAAGACTTAATGTCAGTCGAAGAAGCACTTAAGGATTACTTGTCTGAATTATTCTTGAATATTTTAACTCTGCAGCATTATAAACTACCTGTTTTGTGAAAGGTTCTGTACCATGTATGAGTTATTTTTTAAGCTTCAGTTTTATTTTTATTGACTTACTACAGGGGGCATAATAAAATATACTTTGGATAAGGTTAAAGAAAAACCCTGTAAAAAAGACGTTTCTAATAAGACACCTTTTAATTTAATTTCTTACACTTGCTTTTATATCGATATAGCAAAATAATTGCTGCATAAATTTATAGTCTCAGTTAATTTCGGTTCACGGTACCATCGGGATACCCTTCATTTTATTTTTTTTATATTCGTAAAATTTACAGCATTTGGAAAACACCTTTATTTTTTCAAATTTATCTTTTACCGTTTTATTTTTTAGCGGACATATTTGTAAGTGCCATATCAGTGATATTCGCGTCAATATTGGGACACCCTTTAATCAGAAATATGTTTTTTTTATACTTATTTTATTGACACTGCAAATTTGACGTGAATTTTTATCACAATTTAAAAATAGCAATATTTTTATGTATATAAGGTCACTTTTGGAACACCCTTTTAAGTTTTAACTTTTGTTGTTATAGCAACTATGGTTATATACCTTCTGTAAGAATTTTAAGAGTCCAGAGGGCTGTGGCAAAGGGACAGACGGACGGACACACAGACAGGCAGACATTGTGATAAAAGCAGTAGTGTTACGTTTTTTCACTTTGTTGTTAGAACCCTTAAAGACTTTTAACAGTTGATTTTCTTGAATTTACTATAAAATATTACTTAATATAATGCGAACATTTTTTAATTTCAAATAATATTGATTTTTAGGAAAATTTAAGTTTAAAATGATTAAAATCAAGGAACAACAAAAAATTATGAAATTATTTATATTTATTATTTATTTATTCTTCAATTAAGCTTAAGTTATGAAATAAAAAATATATAAATATATATAAATACGAAAAATGTTGTTTTATTAGTATTTAGTTTTTACTTATAATAAAGAACGTAAGCCTAACTAAAAAATATAATATTAAATTATAAAATAATATTCAGGCAAAATAATTTCTCTTAGTTAAATGCTCTTTTAAAAATAGTTTTTAAAACACATTTATGCATATTTCTATTAAATCTTTAATATTTTTATTATTCTTCTCCATAAATTGTTTTTCTAATGTACAACGTTTTACTAATAAAACTCTGAGGATGAGATATTGATAGAAATATAACGACACATATGAATATATGTATGGTTTTGTATTAGGACAGCACAAAAAATTCTGATTTTTTTATTTTTATTTTAACAAAAACATGCAAAACTGCTGAAGTCTTGAAAATACCTAAAATAAAAAATATACGTTTTGGCATTTTATGAGTCTTTTCTCGATTTCTGTCAAGTAGACAGTGCATAAGAATTAATATCGTTTTTAAGCAAACATTGTTTGCTCCTAATAACTTACTAGGAACTAAATTTAATTTTACGAAATATCCCTTTTCGAGACATTAATTATTGCTTCAAATGTAACATAAACTTCTGTTTTGAAGATATGCAAGATTCACAGGCCATAATCTAATAAAATTATTATAAAAAAAAATTTTAATTTTATTTAAGTTATCAACAAAAACGAGCATTCTTATTGTACATTTTCTTTTTATGTCCATGCAATAAAACCAGAATTTTATTATGATTTTATATGAGCAATTCACATACAAAATAAATATATATAATAAATATAAGCTTACACCCAGCAAACATTCGCTTTCAGAATCCTTCTTATTGAGTTACTTTAGGTTATGTACGCTAAAAAAATTGTAGTCAGTTTAAGTCATAAGAAATTAAGAAAAACCCCATTATTATCCACTTTTTGTAGAATAAAAAGAAGTTTTGATTTCTCAGCATTTCTTCTCCTTTCCTTTTTAAGCCAGAAAAGACGTAATGTAAACGATCAATTCATACTCAGAAGAAAACATAAAACTATAAAGGAGGCACACAAATATTTTAAATAAATTGTACTTTAAAACTTCTATAAGCCGCCAAAAAGTATTTTATTTAATCGTAAGTTCGCATTTACAGAAAAAGATTTTATTTTAACCTTCTGCTAATTTCTCATTAAAAACAATGATTAAAATAAATAAATAAAAATATTAAAATTCAAGATTTTAGCGTAATTTTTATATTAAAACCAAGTTCCTCGCAAATTGTTTGCTGGGTCATTTTTTTCCTCTATTCATTTTTCTTACATGTGTTTTTAACAAACAAAAGGCGTTTGATTGTAAAAATAATTACATTGTTTCAAGATTTCCTTTCTTTATTTTATTCCAACACTTTTCTTTTCTTCTCATCCTTGTGCATTTTACCAGCATGTTGTGTCCATATCTGTCGGTAGAGAACTTTATAGTTTTAAGCAAAAACTGATTTATTATTATTTTTTTTAATTCTTATTTCAATTTATTTAGAAAAGAATAATAATGTAAAAGTTTCTAATTTTATATTTTTTAAGTATGCATGTATGTGTAGGTGTGTGTGTATGTATTCTTCAATAAAGTTCATGAAAATTGTTAAGAATTTTTATTTACTTTTGCAAAATTTGTGTAGTTTAAAGAAAAATCATATAAATTGTTAAAAAGTAATTTAAAGCAGTTTGTTACACAACTACAAAATATTTTTTATGAGAGGATTAAAAATAGAATAATTACAATAAGCATATGTGTGAACAAGCAATTTTTCTATAATTTTTAATTGAAAGTAATTTTTTTTTTAAATGGGTTTTATTGGCACTTTACGTTTATTTGATATCTATGAAAAGAGAAAAATAAATTTCTATAAAAAAAAAAAATTGTTAAAAGTTAAAACAAAGTTAACATGAGACTTAATTTATTGGAAATAACAGAAAGAATTTACAGAGAAATTTTAAGAATTAAAAAAAAAAATTTTAAGTTTCTAAAATAGCACAGTGGGGGAATTTCGTAAACAAAAAATGGAAAAAATTCTGTACTTTCAAAATTTCTTGTAAAGCTTATTGCTTAGAAGTGTATGTATAAAAACCTGCGGCTCGAGCAGGAGCTTCTGGTATCCATGCTGAATTAGACCAGCAGAAGTTCTTATTTTAAATGCCTCGAAGGCGGCATTGCAATAGTTGTACATGCTGGACCTTTATTCAAACGGCAGTAAACCCAGCCTGTCTGAAGTTTTGTCTGTAAGACCGGAGAACACCGAACTTTTGTAGTCATGTTGTATAGTTTACTGGCCCGCTCCAACATGACTCAACTTTGTCCTTTAATTGATTGCGTATCTTAGCCATCGAACCTGTGTTCAGAAGTTTTCTTTTTTACATATATCGCTTCCTATATCCTATCCCTTTTGCTCGACCCTTTTACTTACATGTGATTTACTCTTTCCATCTCTTTTTGCTATCCCGACTTTGTCCTTGCTTTTCTTCTATTATGTAATTTACACAAAAGCTTGTAAAAGCACAGCTGCCTGCTTACTTACTTTTCTTACTTTTCTTGGTTACTTTTTTCTTCTAGCGGAGTTAAAACACTTTCAATTTTCCGTTTTTTTTTTTATTGATAGCAAATTATTTACTTTAAAAAAATGGTTAAGAAACTTTTTTTAATTTAATATTATACGAAAATAAATTTCAAAAACTGAAAGCAGCCTCTTTAGTAAAAAAAAATTGAGCCTATTTTTCTCCAGATTTTTAAAAATTTGTAACCAAATGTTTACGATGTTTATACTGCTTTGTCCTCGTCCAGATATGGACTTTTTGTTTCTGCAATTTTCTTACATTCTCTTTTGAAATTTCATTTGTTTCCAAACAATCAAATTTCGTCAATGCAGTGCCGGCCTCGATTGTTTCGATTTTATTTTTACTTAAGCTACGAATGACAATTAAGAGAAGTGAAAGCACATGAAACTGTGTACCCAATTCTATTCGTCTTTCCTCTCTTATCATCAAAGTCAAGAGTTGCGCAACAAAAGTTGCAAAGTGTTGACAGAGACTTTGAAAACAATTATTATACAAAATATTACACAAATAATAAATTCGACGTTTTTATTAAATCCAGACCCGAAGTCTTTCGATATATAACAGTATATATTTTTTGTGATACATTTTAACCAGATTTTCTGCCATGGATTACATAGAATCAAAAGACTAAAGCCAATTTTAAATGAGCTTGACAAGAGATACGAGGGCTGCTATATATTTCTGGTCTGGCAACACTGAGTGCTGCCAAGTGCAATCTGACATTTCCATTGGAAAGTTTGTCATTTTTAAGCATAATCGTACTCAAAACGTTTTGACGTACGACCATTATTTGTGTTGTTTACAGTGACTTGAAAAAATTAATATAGAAAAAAATGGAATTAACTCGTGAACATTTTCGTGCCATCATTTTTCACAACTTTCGACGTGGGTTATCACGACAAGAGTGTATTGATGAACTTAAATTTTTGTATGCCGATGAAGCACCATCCTATAGCACTGTGAAAATTTGGTATAATGAATTTAATCGTGGCCGAAGCTCGCTTAAAGACGAATTCCGTGAAGGTCGTCCAAAAACGGCTGTTGTGCCAGAGAACATTGATGCCGTGCGTGAGCTCATAATGCAAGATCGACATGCGACATACTGCGAGATAGAGACATTTCTTCCACCAGCATACATTCGATACTGCATGAACACCTGGCCGTAAAAAAGGTTTGTTCTCGTTGGATCCTGCACAATTTGAAAGTTTCTCAAAAAAAGGCTCGTGTCGATTGGTGCAAAGAAATGTTGCAAAAATACGATTGCGGTGCTCCAAAAGACGTTTGTAAGATCGTCACAGGTGACGAATCATGGATCTATGCGTATGAGCCAAAAACGAAACAACAATCGACCGTGTGGGTCTTTAAAGACGACCAAAATCCAACGAAAGTTTTTCGTGGAAGAAGCACTTCGAAGCAAATGGTCGCCTTTTTCTTCGGCAAAACTGGTCATGTGGCGACTGTTCTGCTCGAGCAACGTAGGACGGTCACTTCTGGGTGGTACACTACAATTTGTTTGCCTGAAGTCATCGGAGAAATTCGAAAAACCAACAAGAGAAGACGAATCATTGTTCACCATGACAATGCGAGCTCTCACACATCGGCTCAAACCAGAGCGTTTCTGACTGGCCAAAACGTCGAATTAATGGGTCATCAACCGTACAGCTCTGACTTGGCACCTAATGACTTCTTCTTGTTTCCGCACATCAAGAAAAAAATGCGTGGTCAACGATTTTCGTCGCCAGAAGAAGCTGTTGAAATGTTCAAAAACCATGTTTTAGAGGTGTCTCAATCGGAGTGGAAAAAGTGCTTCAACAACTGGTTTGAGCGCATGCAAAAGTGTATAAATCATGCTGGAGAATAGTTTGAAAAACAATAAAACCATTTTTGATTATAAATATTCGCATTTTCACTATTAGGCCAGAAATATATAGAGCAGCCCTAGTATCGAAGGGTTTAAAAATTTTAAAATCAGAGCACCAATACATAAGTAAAGGTTCCGCCATCTAACGTTTTATTTTTTTTCAACTAGTGCTTATTTCATGAATGGTAACACTTAGCTCATGTCTGATTTGACAGATAATTAGTTTTATCCTTCCGCTGAACGAATATGGTTGTGAATACGCTTGAGCCGCGCTGGGAATATTGCAACATTACTTTGCAAATCATGGTAATTTTGCAGAATGTGTGCGAAAATTGCGTACGGATTTTGGAAGAAGAGAAGCACCGTCAGCTTCGTATGTTCGTTATCTTTTGACAAGAGTGAAAGAAACTGGCATCCTCATCAATAAACCAACGCGTGAAAGGCCAAAAACAGTGCGTACATCCGAGAATATTGCTGCTGTTGCAGAAAGTGCACATGAAGCGTCAGCAACATTAATTCACCGCCGTTCTCAATAATTGAACATTTCAGAGACATCCTTGAAACGAATTTGGCATAAAGACCTTGGTATGACGCCATTCAAAGTCCAATTGGTTCAGCAGTTGGTTGAGTTGGAGTTATTTGACAGACCCTTTATTTGGAATTTGTTTTAGTTTTTCATACACCTGAGTTTAAAGAGTTATAAACACCAATCGTTAAAGAAGCCCACGCGGGTTGTCGTATGCAAAACAAATACAAAAAAAAACTCTTATTCAGAAAGCTAAATACGCACACATTATTGCTTTTAACACAAAATTCAATTTTTAACGCAATAATTTCACATTTTGTACCCCTCACCACAGGGTAATTTCTACAATATCCTTTTTCGACCACGTAAAATAAATATATATTCTGAGTTCTTATGCATAGCAAAGTCGATTGAGGGATGTTCATCTGTCCGTCCGTGTTGCTTTTAAAATAAACTTTGACAAGGCACTAGATGACCAAGAGAAAATTTAAAAAAGCCAATCGATGTAACAAAGTTTAAATAGTTTTGCTAATGAAAATCAGCAAGATCGGTCCATGTCTTTAGAGGCAGCAGGCAACACACCACGCCTACCTCTAATTTTACTATTTCATTTGAAACAATGAAGCAACTCCAATTAATAAAATTATGTGAGGCAAGAAAGAACTAAAAAATAAGAAAAACACACCAAATGAAAAAAAGCGCTCGCTCATATTTTTCTGATTATGGGTCTCTGAACTTTTCATTCGATTGTGTAACATGTCTTTGTTATATCAGATCAGTATGGCTTTTATTTAAAAGCTCTGCATGGCGACCACTGGTTTCAACTCTTGTTGATGTAAATGTCAAAAAAGAACTGTGCTAACATGTGTCACAAAAACGTCTTTTAAAAATGCAAGGATTGTTTAAATTGTTACTCAAATACACACTTACATACATACATATTTCAGACATGCTAATTGCTAAAAAAATATTGCTAAAAAACTTTTGATGTTGTTGACATTTTTCTAATTGTTGTATAAAACAAAAGGTCAGCATAAGAAGTACAAAAATAATTGTGCTTTCTTTTTGATACCCTCTATTCCTTTTTTTTTTTTTTTTTGTTTCCGTTAATTTTTTCCTACATGTGTAAATGTTTTGTTTCCTCTTTTTTTAACTTGAGTGTCCATTTCTATTATGTTGTTGCCGCTTTTGTGTCGGTTATTTTTAGTGTTGACGTTTTGACACTAGTTGTTAATTGCAGTGTCACGATGTAAATTATTTTTGTTGTTGATGCTAATGGTTGTGTAAATTTATATTCATAGAGGGTTTAATGACAATAATTGCAATTTTTTTTTTTTTTTGTTTTTGCAAATTAGTGTTGACGTTGTTGTTTAGTTGTTTGTGTTTTTTAGAGAAATAATGAAATTGTTGCAAAAATAATTGTTGTTTGCTTATCACAGTGTAAAAACAAGCAAGAAAGTATAAAAATGAAATTTGGTAAGTTTTTGAAAAATATATTGATGGCAATCAGATCACAATGAATGATAAGCTACAAACTAGGGACTTGCAAAATAAAGCAGATAGGAATAGCCAGCGTATGTTTGCCATTCGAAGGCGAGATAGGTATCCCACAGAATCGTGGATATCTTAGCAAACAGCAAAGCTTGTGTAGAAATAGCTCTTTACTCTTGTTAGCTTGTGGAGCACCAGAAGCATTCACTGACTGATCGTCAGGTTTTTTTTAATTTATTTAGTTTAATGATGACCCCAGACTTAATTCCAAATCTTGCTTTTGTTTTCTTTAAAGCCTGAACAATATTCATTTATTTTTAAGACGGAAAAAACTTTAAGATCTTAGTAAAAAAAATGTCTAATCATTCCATTTAAATAACAATCTTGAAAACTCCCTTTAAAAATCCAAAAACACTGTGAATTAAGTCCTTAAAATTAAATACTTAAAATGCTCTCCTCATATTACTTTAATCAAAGTTAAACAAATTTTTCAAAAATTTAATTGGCCTTGACAAACAAATTTTTCTTTATGCCAACAGAGATGAGAACATAACACCAAAGTATCAAACATGACGACAGTCATTATTTTGACTTAAATAACTTTATACGTTTTGTATAACTTTTCATACTTTTAGTACAAAAAAGAGACTAAAATTAAATAAATTTTCAACGTCTATTTTTAAGTCTTTAATACAAAAATAATAAAGAAGGTTGAAAGTACAGATCAGAGAGAAGGAAACAAAAAAAAACCTAAGGGGCTACAAACGCACAATCAAATAACATACAATTGGCGCTTAAATGTCACATCTCATATATTTTCGTGTAGACAGCAGAGAAACACAAATAACAGCTTAAAAACAGCATTAAAAAATTCGACTCAGTTATACGAGGGCTGCTATATATATTTTTGGCCTGGCAACACTGAGTGCTGCCAAGTGCAATCTGATATTTCCATTGGAAAGTTTGTCATTTTTAAGCATAATCGTACTCAAAATGTTTTGACGTACGACCATTATTTGTGTTGTTTACAATGACTTGAAAAAATTAATATAGAAAAAAATGGAATTAACTCATGAACATTTTCGTGCCATCATTTTTCACAATTTTCGACAAGGATTATCACGACAAGAGTGCATTGATGAACTTAAGTCTTTGTCTGGCGATGAAGCACCATCCTATAGTATTGTGAAAAATTGGTATAATGAATTTAGTCGTGGCCGAAGCTCGCTCAAAGACGAATTCCGTGAAGGTCGTCCAAAAACGGCTGTTGTGCCAGAGAACATTGATGCCGTGCGTGAACTCATAATTCAAGATCGACATGCGACATACCGAGAGATAGAGACATCCTTGGACATTTCTTCCACCAGCATACATTCGATACTGCATGAACACCTGGCCGTAAAAAAGGTTTGTTCTCGTTGGATCGGGCACAATTTGAAAGTCGCTCAAAAAAAGGCTCGTGTCGATTGGTGCAAAGAAATGTTGCAAAAATACGATTGCGGTGCTTCAAAAGACGTTTATAAGATCGTCACAGGTGACGAATCATGGATCTATGCGTATGAGCCCGAAACGAAACAACAATCGACCGTGTGGGTCTTCAAAGACGAGCAAAATCTAACGAAAGTTGTTCGTGGAAAAATCACTTCGAAGCAAATGGTCGCCTGTTTCTTCGGCAAAACTGGTCATGTGTTGACTGTTCCGCGTGAGCAACGTAGGACGGTCACTTCTGAGTGATACACTACAATTTGTTTGCCTGAAGTCATCGGAGAAATTTAAAAACCAACAAGAGAAGACGAATCAATGACAATGCGAGCTCTCACACATCGGCTCAAACCAGATCGTTTTTGACCGGCAAAAACGTCGAATTAATGTGTCATCCGCCGTACAGCCCTGACTTGGCACCTAGTGACTTCTTCTTGTTTCCGCACATCAAGAAAAAAATGCGTGGTCAACGATTTTCGTCGCCAGAAGCTGTTGAAGTGTTCAAAAATCATGTTTTAGAGGTGTCTCAATCGGAGTGGAAAAAGTGCTTCGACAACTGGTTTGAGCGCATGCAAAAGTGTATAAATCATGCTGGAGACCACTTTGAAAAACAGTAAAACCATTTTTGACTATAAATATTCGCATTTTCACTATTAGGCCAGAAATATATAGAGCAGCCCACGTACGCGTAAAATAGAAGGGTAAACCAAAAAGTCTTTTACGCAACAGAAAATTTCTTTTTATTTTAGGATTTTTTCTTTTTGCAATAAAGCGAATTTTTTGGTCAAAA
This sequence comes from Cistogaster globosa, assembly GCA_937654795.1. Taxonomy (NCBI): domain Eukaryota; kingdom Metazoa; phylum Arthropoda; class Insecta; order Diptera; family Tachinidae; genus Cistogaster; species Cistogaster globosa. Next base: position 124,577,347 of record OW569404.1, read on the forward strand.
CACGTATATTTTTTAAGTCTAATAAGAGAAGCTGCCTTTTAATGAAAAATAAAGTTTTAGGGAAAGTTCATAAGGTACAAAAAAATGTAAAGTAAACGTGCCTATTTCATGGAAAATGAATTTATGTGTAAAATGTAACTTTGGAGAATTGGTTACCTCTTGTTGGAAAAGTCACTTTTTGTAGAACCCAGTTGTGGAAAAATTTACTTGACAGTCATAGAAACAGCTGCTTTTTGTATAAAAATCTATGGACAAATCCAAAGACAATTCGTAAATTTATCTGCAAAAACCATTCTTGAGCTTTTTTTTTTTTTTCATTTTATTTTCAAGAAAAATCGATACTGTTGTTTAAGAAAATTTTTTTCCTAAAAAAAAACTATTTTTTGGAAAAAGTAAGCTTTTTTCAAGCCACTATTTTAGAAAAAAAAATATTTTTTTATGAAAAAAAATATAGTTTGCAGTAAAAGTATCCTCTTTGTGAAAAAGACCACAACTAATGAAAAAGTCAAATTTTACGGAAAAAGTCACCTTTTGTACAGAAATTTGGGATTATTATTATTTGTTAACAAACAAGTGCTTTTTTGTACAAAAAAATATATTTTTTTCTTTTGTGTATAAAGTAACTTCTGCTCGAAAAATTTACAAAGTAATTTCTTGTAGAAATAGTTTATTGTTGTAGTAAAAATTATGTTTTATGAAATAAATATTTTGTTTATTTTTTTTTTTTTTTTTTAACGTATTTGTGATAAAAATCAAAAATAGCGCTTTTTGTGAAAAAAGTTAACTTTTTTTTAGAAAAAAAGACAATTTAGTTCAAAAACTAATTTTTTGTACAAAAGAGAGTATTTTTGCGGATAAATTGACCAGTTTGTAGAAAAGTAACCTTTTGAAAAAAATGCGTTTTGGTGTGAAAAAAATTTAATTTTGAGTAGAAAAAAATCAGTTTATTTGTAAAAAGCTGTTTGATTAAAAATTTGGTCCTTTTGTATTAATTTATCGCATTTTAAAAACAAAGTAAAGTCTTTTGATTAAATAAATGTTTTTTTTTTTTAATAATTTTTTAGTATTACCCTCTTACATAGAGTTACACACATAGAAATATATAAGTGGTGTGCATGGCTTGTTTAACTGTTAGAATGGCGCCACAAGCATTAGATAAGTAACAATGACTACTTTTGTGTATGAGTGTTAAATTCTTTTGTTTGTTTGTGTCTGTTTTATAAACAAAACCTGAATCACTGTGAATTTGAGAGAATTTACAATATGTGTTTTAATACAGCTATGAATTTTTAAGATACGCAGATACCATTTTATATGTTTCTAAGTTATTTCAAGTTATGGTTCATTCATGCACTCATACTTTTGTTTGTTTATTTATTTTGCCATTATTGCGTACATGACAGAGCATTTTCAGAATAAATACAAATATGCTCCTGTTTTAGTTATACATAAATATTTAGTTGCAAACATGAATTTACAATATTTTTGTTTAACAAGACGTTCTGTATTTTCCTGTTATCCCATCATCAATTTCTAGGATTTGTAAGTTTGTATATTCAAGTCAATGCATGCATTTGTACTTCGACATATTAACTGCATCACTGTATTTGTTTGAATGCTTTTAGCAAAACATTTCAAAAGCATTTTATTATTCTTTTTTAGAAGAGCACATGATTTTTGATAAAACACTTAAAATATTTACAATGTTTTGCTTGAAGCTTTTGAATTTGAACTTTAAATTCTTTAAGATTGCACGGTGGTATAAATTGTAAATGATTTCTATATTTTTACATTTAAGCAACAGCTTCAAGTGATGCATTCTCTTCTATCATGAACTTAGTTCGGATTCCGGCAAATACGGACCCATGTGGTAAAGATAAGATGGGAAAGTTAGTGAGAATGGGATTCGTCTTGAATATTTCTAATACGGTGTCAGTTGCAATACCGATACTAGAGACTGTTAAAGTCAGACTTTTCTTTAAAAGTTTGAAATCAAGTGTCGTAATCCCGTAGCGATTGTGAGATTAACGTAGCCCTGTAAGAAAAAGAGCATTCATTTTTAACCCGCAAATCTGACTTATATCTCGATGCTGCATAAATTAGTAACGGCTCGCGGAGAATTTGGAATTTATAAAAAAAATACCTTTTATTCAACATCTTTTTTATTTGGAAAAACCATTAAAAAATTGCCTTGTAATAAAAGTTTTACTAAAGTTTTCTCCTTAATTTATTATTTTTTTTTTTTTTTACAATATTTGTTTTACCACAAAGACCCTTTTCACCAAAAAAAAATTCTGTTTTTGCAAAAGGTGTCATTTGACAACGAGGCGGTTTTAACAAAAAGTACTTTTCTATTTTTATAAAAATTAGCGCTTTTGAAAAAAAGATTTTATTAAAAGATACTTCTTAAGAATGATTTTTAAAAGTTCTTAAGTACCTTTTTTTAAAGTACCTTTTGAAGTATTAAAAAAGTACTTTTTTGGAGTGTGTTTTTTAAGAAAGCGTTTTTTTCTAAATGTGCCTTTTTATAAAAATCTATACTACAGAGCCCTTTTTATTAATAATACCATTGACAGTTTCACTTTTTACCAAAAGTGTACTTTTCTGGAAGTACCTTTTTTGAAGGTACTAATTTAAAGTACCTTTTTCAGAAAGTACTTTTTTAAAGTAATTTCTTAAGAAAGTACATGCTCTCTAAAAGTTTCTTTTTTAAAAATATCATGTTTACGGAAAACATCATTTAAAAAATTTTTACCAAAGAGCTCTTTCTGTAGATGTTAAAAAAAACTTTTTTCTACCAAAACCTCCTTTAACTAAAAGCTGTTACTTTCTACAAAAAAACTTAATTTTTTAAATTTCGCATTTAAAAACAAATGCACAAAATGTCCTATTTCAATTTTATTACAAGGCACATTTTCTAAAATTTCTTTTTCAAAATAGAATTGTGAAAAATGTCTCCTATAAGTTCCACTGTTTGCCATTAACATACATTGCAGGTTTAAGTGCATTCATATGTATGAGTGTGTACATTTTCGAGTATGGAAAATGTGATTTAAACACATTGTGTTAAACTCTCCTTGTAAAAGATTTGTTTTTATAGTCTCTACTTTATTATTTTCATTGTATTTTAGATTGAAGTGCAATATCTAAATTGTATGTGTGTATATGTGTGAATGTGTATGACTGCATTTTATTTTCGTATTTTGCTATTAAGCTTTTATGTTTGTGTTTAAAAATCTAATACTGTTTTTATGTTTTCTTTTTTATTTCCTGTGCCATTTTTTTTTTTTTCTTTTAAATGTGAGAGTTTGTTTTTATTCTTTTCTTATGGTGATGTGTAACTTGGCGTGTGTGTATTTTATGTTGCCTTTAGTTCTATTTTTCCTTTTGCTGTTTTGCTGAACATTTAAAACCATACACCATGTGGTTCATTCATTCAAATATTTGTAGAAGTAAGTGGCTGTGGGTCTATGTTTAAGAGTATGGGTGTGCGCGTTTTTGTGTTATTTAAATCACGTATGGTTATTTAAGATTTTTAGGAAGTTTTTAGCTTCAATGTAAAATTTTTGGCGCAGAATATATTCCTTTGTTTCTTTTTTTTATAATTTAAGCAAATTTATATTAATGATATGGATTTAATTAAAACATTAGGAGCAATTAAGTGTACAAAATTAACGAGATGGATATATTATTCTTATAATTAAAGCTGTTGGAAAAAAGTTTCCTTTAATATCTTTACTTATTTGTAAAACATTTTTTTATTTGAAAAAGTACAGATTCACAAAGTTTGTATCCTCAAACGTTACAGTAGGAATAAATTCATATTTTTAACTGAACTAAGAAATTGACAGAAACGTCGTTAAATTAACTTAAAATTTAGAAGATCCCATCGACTTAATTATTTTCTAAATTTTGACAAGTAAAATTTTGGAGAATCTGATTTAAGTGTTGGGGTGTTTTTTATTTGCTTCGTAGTTTTACATTCTCCTGGTTCATATTTCAGAAGTTAAATTTTAACTTATTCTTTCCCTGGTATCGGTCTTTATATGATCCATTTTTTATCAAAACGGATGGATCCCTGTAGACGTGATTGAGAAACAAACATTCAAACACACAAGCTAATTTTACATCAGCTTGAAAACTAGAAGGCCACATAAGTAAATAAAATAATTGCGTAGTAAACTTAAATATTGGTTTATTTCCCAACACTTTATATCTTTTCAATTAAATTTTTTATCTTTTTTTTAAAGATAAAATAATTTGACCTAGTCTTTATTTAACCATCACTTTTATCATTGTTATTTATTCTGCTTGCTCAAATATTTTTGCAATCACAAATAAAAAATTTAAATAAATATTTAAAATGATGTTGCGAGGTCTTAGTGTCAGTGATATAAAAATGTTCAAAAATATGCAACCTTCTAAATTTAAACTTAATAAACAAAAGCAATTAAACACGAAATATGTTTACATCAAGTCAAGGTATTTTATAATATGAAGTTATTTAGGGTTTAAAGACTTAAATTAAAAGGCAAGAACAAATTTATTTTTACTTCTCACAAAAGTTGTCATTTATTTTTTTTTATTTCTTGAAGTAAGGTCTACACAAAAATATTATAGGGCGTGGATATTTAAACGATACCTAGCAGCCAATCTTTGCAAAATTGTTTAACAAGATTAATTTCAAATAAAATTTATTAACAATTTCCACACCTAATACAATAAATTAAATTTTTGTGATAAAACTTACAAAAATGATATCAACAGATTTAAAGAATTTAGTAAATTAAGAAAGTAATAAAAATTAGAAATATTTTTTTTATTTCTTGAAAATCGGATTTAAAATTATTTAACTATCTAAAATTTTACAAAAAAAAAATTTAATCAAAAACTTGAATAATGCAAAAATCAGCCGTGACTATTCTCACGAAATCTCTTCCTCAGAAAAAAAATTTCTAGATAAGATTACTCCAATTATGAATTTCCTGGGAACAAAATTATTAGAAAAGTAGCATCTTTGTAATTTTAAGAAAGATGTTTTGTTTATTTACATTTTATTTTTCACTCATAACTACTTTTCGTAGTCAACAAGAAGTGAAAAAAGTTATACAGAACGGTTCCGAATTTACTATTCCGATCGAAATGGTTTTAGCTTCTATAGATTCCGTTCGGTTTTAATAAACCGAAGAAAGTTCAAAATCACTTATGTTTGTTTAATATATGGCAACATAACATCGAATGTAGTAAAACAAAAAGTAGCGGAATTAAGAAAAAACAATAAATATTCAAGAAATATTTGTATTTCAGTGCGAATTGCTAAAAAAGTTAAAATAAAAAATATCAAACATGCCAGGAATATCTATAATTGCAACGGCGGAAGAAAATAGAAGGAATATCGTTTGTGTGCTGTTACTACGGAATTTTTTGAAAAAGAATTAAAGTACGGCAATAATTTTTAAACAAATTCCGTTTATTTTTTTGTTTTTCATAAAGGATTAAAAAAAAGTTCATTTTTTATTAACATCATATTAAAATAAAATTATTTTGGATCAATAAGCAAGATAAAGACTAGCTTCACCTAAAAAATAATGTTTTGAATGGTTTTTCTATTAACAAAATGCTCAAAATATCAATTCCACATAGCAAACTGAAAGTAGTTTCATTTTGAAAATTTTTTTCGTTTTACGTTTTCTATAGAAGCAAAATACGGAATCAATTTCACTTCCGAACGAATTTTTGTGCTGTGACATAGCTGATAATACGATAAAAGGAAAAAATGAAAAAACTTACACGGAATTTTGGGCTTAAAATTAAATTTTTCAAAAAAAAAAAATCGTTTTTGATATAATGGATCAGTATATTCTAAAAGAGATTTAAGAAAAACTTAAAATTTTTAAGAATTAAAAATTTATTTTTTTATTTATTTTTTTTTTACTTTTTTTTTTTTTTTTGGTGTAATTTTTTTATTTTCAATTTAATTGTCTGAAAATATGTTTTATCTATTTTATATTTTATTCCCAGATTACTAATGGTACTGAAATTATAATGAAAGCTTTTGACTACTAACTGCTATAAGAAAAAAAAATATAATTGTTTTTATAAATCAGAAATTTATGATAGCAGAAGTTTAATAAATATGCAAAAAATGAATAAACCTTTACGGTTGCTCATATATTTATAAATTTTAATAGCATACCGTTTTAAAGTAAAATGTTTTAGATCTAAAGCTAACTAAAAACCCAGTTAGTGTATCTTTTTACTTACATAAAAACAGAAATATGTTCCTATAGTGTCTCATTTTTCTTGAGATTGTTAAAACAAACATGTTGCAACAAATTCTTATAATAAAAAATGACATTTTATAATTATGCTCTACTACAGTTTAAGTTGTTTATTCAGTGTAAAAATTTACATTTATTAATGGTAATTCTTTGAAATAATTTAAGCATTAGTTAAACATAATGCTTTTGGTTTTTATTAAATTGTAAATAAAATGTTCCATTAAAAAATTTTTACAAAAGAAAGCAGACTTCTGAACAGATTTTAGCAGTCTGTCTTTAACTTTGAAAAAGTTTTGCTTAATACATAAAATTACATCAACAATTTCACCAAAAACATCAAATTACATCAACCATTGTAACACCCTTTAATTTATAATTTTTAATATTTATAATTTTTATTTTACTAGAAAAATTAGTGAGCATTTTGTCTAATTTTCAAGTGTTTTTATAAAACGTGTTATATATAGGCCCATATAGGTCAGATTAAATCAATACCAGGAGCACCCTTTAATGTCTAAACTAAAATTGCTTACTTGTTCTTATAGATATACAAATTTCCCTGTTAATTTCAGTTGTCTCTCTATAAAGCTTAAAAAGTTATGTCACATACATCAATTATTGGGACGCCCTTTAATTTTCAATTCCAAATTTTATACTTGCTCTTATAGCAGACTTAGCAATAAAGGTTCTTTGTAAATTGCAACCGACTGCCTACTGTTTCAAAGTATGGCCATATACATCAAATTAAATGAAATACTGCAGCACCCTTTAATTTAAAATTTTTAATATTTGTACTTTTTTAATAAAGTTCATAGTAATTTTGTCCAAATTTCAAGCGTTTGTTTATAGCGCTTCAACAAATATGCTCATATAGATCAACTTACGTCTCCTATAGGGACACTCTTTAATTTTTAATTTTTTTTAGAATTAATCCTTGCTTTAGTGAAACGCAGTTTTGTTTAATTTAAAGCGGTGCCCTTTATGGCTTATAATGTACGTGAAAAAAATGTATGTCATATGGGGCACCCTTTGGTTTTGAAAAATGAACTGACTTTAAGACGGGACCAATCTGTAAGCTTAACCTTTTAAATTAATTAAATCGGTTCAAAAATGACTGAGTTCTGCGAGCACAAACATCAAAAAGCAACATTTAGACGAATTGATAACCTCCTCCTTTTTTTAAGTCTATTAAAAACATTTTAAAAAATAATACTGAAAAACACCGTTATTTATTAATGAATGCTTTTAAATCTAACTAAATACTCCCATGTATGATTTATAAGAAAAAATGTAATTTCTATACATAAACACAGTATAAGAAAAATATTGATTTCAAATTTTCATTCCATCTTAAAGAGCTTAAACTTTGTTCCATCATAAATCGTAATTGAATTTAATTGTAACTTAAATGCACACAAACCTTCTTGCTTCATAATGTTATTCTATATTGGTTTTCCTTCAATCTACTTAAAGCTTCAACAAATTAGTTTTTAGTCTTACAAAATGGTACAACACAAATTATAATTAACACAATAAATTGCAAATACAAAATATTGTTTTCTGAAAACCTCAACATAATCTCTTGCAATGATATTCCAGGTTATGAATTTTGATACAATGATTACAAAATTCCAAAACAAAATATAATTTACAAGAATTATAAAACAAAAGTTTTCTACCTAAACAACAAATCAAATATCCAATTAACATGACCATAAATTTTGTTGAAAATAAATATCAACCACTTGACGTATTAAATACTAATATTTACAAATATCCTGTAACCCACACAATTGTACAGTGGGTTAGAAAGTTTTTATTTTGAAAAAAAAAAATTATATTGTTTACCATAAAAGTGAAATATTATTGGCCAGAGTTCATGAAACTTAGTCTTAGAGATTGGCACTTTACAGTGGGACAGGAGAGAGATTTTTAAATGGATGAACCGATTTAAACAAAATTTCACATTTAGCAGAAATATAGTCGAGCTTAGGATTGAAGTCTGAGCTTTATAGACTAGGGGACTTAATTTATTTTAATTTTGAAGGATATAAATATTGTGCACAATTTTTTAAAATTAACTGTATTTATTTTATTTTCAGCAAAATATTTTTGCCAAGATCAAAAATTCGATTTTTAATTCAAAGTCAAAATAGAGCCATCAATAAATGCTCCTCAGTAAGAAAACTTTTTTTAATGAACCTGAAATTTTTCTCTTACAAAGACTGGATTTTGCTAAAAATCGATTAATTTTCACAAAATTACATAAATTGAAACAGCACTTGTGGACAAGTAATACTCTCAGTTATTCTCAAAAGTATTTCAAATAAATTTTATATGCCAAATATGAACTTTATAAGCAAAGGGCTTTCAAATTCCAATTTTGGGTCTTTTGACACATTATATGGGAATTTTACTATCTATTAGATAAAGAATTCTTAAAGTGGGAGCCGTAAACTGAAACCAGTTTTAAAAAACTCGAAATGCAATGTGGAGTTTAGTGTTAAAGACCTTAAAGGTTCAAATTCTGGGATTTTTTATGCATTATTTGGGAATTTAAAGACTTACTTTTTTTATGTAAATCTGATTATTTTGCATATTCACTCCAACTGACCAAATACAGAAACAAAATTATTATTTAAAAATCTTTTGTTTTTTAATATAAATTTCAAAAACGGGAGAGAATAGTAAATGAATTTTCCTACTTTTTTTGGTAGAACCTTTTTCAACTGAAATTGTGCGAACATCGAAGTATTTGTATAAAAAATGGTGAAGTATTTCCATTAAATTTCCTGCCCCACTGTGTAGTGACTGTTTAAGGCCAAAAGGAATGTAACACATGTGTCTAAAGCTGTAACAATTCTGCAGTATTTTCTTTAAGATCAGAATTGCATTTATACCTGCATTTCGCTTGTGTGACAGTGTGGCACCATTGTACTTTTTTTGCGTTATTTTTAGCAGTAAAAAATTCATCTGATTTTCTTATGAATTAATTGTAAGCTTGTAGTTCTTAACATTTAAAAGTACTCAATATCGTGGCATAAAAATAGGAGTCTTTTTGGCTGCATCACAAGCCAGACATTTCGTAAAAACGTTCAAATATTGCAGGAGGTTTTGCTTTCGGTCATGTACTTTCTCATTTCGATTATTAAAATTTTTCTTCTGGATCGTTTAACTTAACACCAAGTGTTTAATATCATAATCTCTTAAACATCAGAGCAATAAAAAGTAATATCAACTCAGCCATGTTTAAGCAAAATGGTTTCCAAAAATTTAATTTAATAAGTTTATTGATACAAAGCCATATACACTACTAACAATTTAAAGAGATTAACTCAAGTTCAACAGAAGTATTTAGACTTTTTTAATTACATAAAACTTTTTTTTTTCTTTTAACTGCACTTGCATTTCCATGTTTGAAATATTTCAAAACAATGCATATTTTATAATTGCATCTCAATCAAAATATTTACTAGCAAAAAGTTTTAAACACTGTCCAAAAGTTTGATGATTGAAATGTAGAGAATTAAATTACGTAGAAGATGCTAATGTATTAATTTATTGGAATTATTAAGTAGTTGAAGGTCTTAAACAAATAAGCTAAAACTAAGTAAACATTCGTTTTCAAATGTGTGAAAATATGACACACTATGTTTTCATACACACATAATTTTAGGATTACATTTGTACACATTATATGTCAAAATTGCAATAAAAGAATTTGGAAATCAATATTCTTAAAAAGAGGAGTAAATTGTATGAATTCGCGTCAGTATCACGCTGTACATAGTGGTTGCTTGCTTAGCCGCACATTAAGCCAAAAAAATTTATTTGAAATACGTATTACGAGGGCTGCTATATATATTTCTGGCCTGGCAACACTGAGTGCTGTCAAGTGTAATCTGACATTTCCATTGGAAAGTTTATCATTTTTAAGCCTAATCGTACTAAAAACGTTTTGACGTACGACCATTATTTGTGTTGTTTACAGTGACTTGAAAAATTAATACAGAAAAAAATGGAATTAACTCGTGAACATTTTCGTGCCATCATTTTTCACAAATTTCGACGTGGGTTATCACGACAAGAGTGTATTGATGAACTTAAATTTTTGTATGGCGATGAAGCACCATCCTATAGCACTGTGAAAAATTGGTATAAAGAATTTAATCGTGTCCGAAGCTCACTCAAAGACGAATTCCGTGAAGGTCGTCCAAAAACGGCTGTTGTGCCAGAGAACATTGATGCCGTGCGTAAAATCATAAAGCAAGATCGACATGCGACATACCGAGAGATAAAGACATCCTTGGACATTTCTTCCACCAGCATACATTCGATACTGCATGAATACCTGGCCGTAAAAAAGTTTTGTTCTCGTTGGATCCCGCACAATTTGAAAGTCGCTCAAAAAAAGGCTCGTGTCGATTGATGCAAAGAAATGTTGCAAAAATACGATTGCGGTGCTTCAAAAGACGTTTATAAGATCGTCACAGGTGACGAATCATGGACCAATGCGTATGAGTCCGAAACGAAACTACAATCGACCGTGTGAGTCTTCAAAGACGAGCAAAATCCAACGAAAGTTGTTCGTGGAAGAAGCACTTCGAAGCAAATGGTCGCCTGTTTCTTCTTCAAAACTGGTCATGTGGCGACTGCTCCGCTTGACCAACGTAAGACGGTCACTTCTGAGTGGTACACTACAATTTGTTTGCCTGAAGTCATCGGAGAAATTTGAAAAACCAACAAGAGAAGACGAATCATTCTTCACCATGACAATGCGAGCTCAAACCAGAGCGTTTTTGACTGGCCAAAACGTCGAACGTACAGCCCTGACTTGGCACCTAATGACTTCTTCTTGTTTCCACACATCAAGAAAAAATGCGTGGTCAACGATTTTCGTCGCCAGAAGAAGCTGTTGAAGTGTTCAAAAACCATGTTTTAGAGGTGTCTCAATCGGAGTGGAAAAAGTGCTGCGACAACTGGTTTGAGCGCATGCAAAAGTGTATAAATCATGCTGGAGAATACTTTGAAAAACAATAAAACCATTTTTGATTATAAATATTCGCATTCTCACTATTAGGCCAGAAATATATAGAGCAGCCCTCGTATAATTAAAATATATAATTAATGGGAGAACGTTAAGCTTGTGTTGTTGCACAGTAAGGCAAATAAGAAAAAGAAAAGACAAAATATTTAAGAGAAATAAATTATAATTCGTAATAACAAAGGATTCGATTATTGTTAAAAATGACATCCTGTTTTATTGCAAAGTTTAGTTGTTTAGAAACAAAAAAATAAAAGCATGAATTTACCAAATCGTCTAGGAACAGCTTAGAAATAATATATGAAATGCTACAATTTTTTGTTTTCTTCAAACCAGTTTTATAGCCTTAAATCGCTTAATAATGTTAACGAATTGATGAAACCACCTTCATGATCATTTTCATTAAAATATAATAAGGCAACCCCTTGCTTACCTGTACTTCTACTCTACTCGTGTGGTGGTTTAAACACATAAAAGAAAAGTTAGGTATCGTATCGCTTGTTGCAAACGAGACCAGCCACAAGGCATGAGTTCAAAACCCATTAGGGCCATGAATATATATATAAATAACTTAGGTTAGGTAGTCTTGGTAGATAAATTGCTTAGAAAACGAAAAAAAACAGCAGTTAAAAACTTTGGTAGTCTTAATTAGAAAAAGGAAAATAATTTTTGTCCAGCCACGTTATATGAAAATCACAAAGTTGGTCTTAACAGCAGATAAAAAGCCTGAAGCGTCTGTATCGCAAAAAAAAGTAACATTACAAAGGTATTGGTTGCTGAGAAAAGTTATTGTGAGTTCATGTCTTACTGGTCTTGTGTTCTGAATAGCTACACAAGTCTGTACATTTCGAAAATAAACAAAAAATACAATTACACAGTTCCACTCGAGGACAAATTTTTCGGTTCCTTGTGAATGCTTTTAAAAAATCTTTTTTTTTAAAAAGTGTTAATAAAAAATAAATATTTTTTAATTCAAACTTTATTTAATATTAAATAGACTTGGATGATTATATGTGCCGGTCGACTGCCAACCCACATCCATTTGTTTAATGAACATTCTACTTGTGCAACCTTAATTATATTTGTTCTCATATTTTCCTTCTTTTTTGATATTTTTCTATGCGTATAACTATACACGTAACTAATTTACATATAAAACCGTCTAGAATCCATATTTTACTCAACATATTTTTCCATATTGCGATTTGTATGTATGTAGTTGTAAAAGTTTCATAATACCATGAAGCCAAACATATTTTTTTTATAGTTTGTAAATAAGTAAAATGTGCATAGTTTTGCTTTTAAAATTCTGCGAAAAAGAACTCCACTGAGTAGTTGAGGTATAGAAACGCTGCTAATGTAGACAATTTGCCTTCGGTAACTTAATCAATATCGTGTAGTAGATAAGTATAATGCATTTATTTTAAATGTAAGTGTGTATACTTGTAAGATCAATAAAACACACATACACACAGATTCATGGATAATTAATACAACATATGACGCAGTGATGTGTAAGCCGCCAGTCATAATATAAAAGCAATTTAAAATGTTCACTTAAATATATTATTTTAATTAAGATGGGGAATATTTTCTTGTTTTAATTATAAAATGGTGTATCAGAGTATCAATAATTAGTGTGTGTATGTGCGTGTGTGCTTAAAGTTATGAATTGAATTAAATTGTTAAAATGATGTAATAATAGAAGGAAGCTACTTCAGCTGTGATACGAATACAATTATTCGACATATTAAAAATTAAACTATACTTGGAATATATAATTATAACTTTAATATTTAACATTAAAACTAAAAGTTTTAGTTGCTATTCGAATAAAAATTATTCGATTAATCGAATAAAAATATTTATTGTATAAAAAAATCAAGAATGAACGGTCGAATAAAGTTTCGTTACTAAAAATTCTTTTAAAAAATCCTTAGGAAAGTATAAAAAATAATAAATACATTTTTCTGCTTGTGTACTATCCCCGATGCAGTCGAAAGCATTGAAAATTATGATTTTATTATTTTAAGTCCGTTTTATAATTTTTTATTCTTTTTAACGTTTTTTTAGCCTTTATTTAGGGACTGATAGCATATGATGTATTATATCGATCGAAAAAACCTGACTACAATTAATTTTTTTCACTAACGGTTGTTAATTTTTTTTTTTCAAAAAATTGCTTCAGATATGCGAACTTAGGCTAAATGAAATCTGTTAAATTATTTTTATTACTTTATGCGCTTTAAGTCAGAAATAAACGAATAAACAATACTTAATCGATCAGCTAAAAAAATCTTTTAAATCATTATTCGATTAAAACTTATTCGAATAAATTGCAACACTAAGTGTAATCAAAAGGTATTAAATAATAACATGAAAGCAGGCAGAAGCCAACAAATTAATGTTATGCTTTTGCATCGAAAATAAATTATTCGATTATTCGAAGATTTTTTTCACTACTTAAATAAGCAAAATATATCAAGTAAGGGTAAGAAATATTTCTATTAAAATTAAAAAAGGATTTTTTGTTAAAGATACCATTTAATAAAGGTGATCTTTCAATAAAATGCTTTTCAACAATCTGTATTTTTAAAAGGAAATTAATTTTTATTAAAAATTGCATCTTTATTTTCTTTTATATTTACAAAAAATATGTATTGTTTGTTTTTGATATTTTCTCTAAAGATTTTACAACAAATTATGTAACTAATCACGGTTCTTAATAACTTAAAAAGGAACATTTTAATAAGTTCTGAAAAACGTTATGTTATCAAAATGTTATAGGGTAAGAGTGCTTTATTCGGCTATGCTAAATCTTATATAGCCTTCATAATATATGTAAATGTAATATAGTGAAGTAACTCCATTAAAAAAAAAACAAATATGCCAGAAAGTTAAAAAATTAAATAAAAAAAAAATATTACATAAAAATGCCATCGGCTCTTAACGGGTTAAGCATTTTTTTAAAATTTAGAATTTTTTTAAAGATCTCTTCAAAAGCTTTTAAATGATACCCATATTGATATTTAAAAATTTTTAAATAATTCTGAGTCCCGTAACTCGGAAAATATAGGCGAGCGCCGTTTTTTTTCACTTGATGTTTTTTCTTTTTTTTTAATTCTCTATGGACTCATATATTTGTTTTTTTTCGGTTTGATGTAAGGTAAGTGGTTTACTGAGAGATTGTGTGTGGAGAAAGGAGACATAATAAGGTACAGGTGGATTGCGTAGTGGCCTAGGTTGGGTGGACGAACGGGGAGGCATAACATCCGGCTCTCCCTTAAAAATGTTTCTGTCATTTTAGTATTTGTTTTTTTTTATTTTTTTATTGGAGTTACTTCACTGTTCGCTGCGTCAAAGGACATGGATCAATTTTGTTGATTTTCTATAGCACCTCTTTCTTTGATCGATTGGCTTATTTAAATTTCATCTAGTGCCTCAAACAACGTGATTTCAACACTAACACGGACGGACAGACGGAAATCGCTCAATTGACTTCGCTATGCATAAGAAGTCAGAATATATGCTCTATGGGGTGGAAAATGGATATTGTAGAAATTACAAACGGAATGACAAAATTAGTTATGCCTTTTTGCGCTTTTTGTGGTGAAGGTTATAACAAGTAGGAGCTCTATATTCGGCTGTGGAGGATCTAATATATCCTGCGCCATACATGTTAATATAGCTTAGTGAAGTTACTCCAATCAATAAAACAAATATTTGGGTGACAGCGAATTAGGGAATTTAACATAAAAAACCGCACCGCCTCTTAAAGGGTTTAGTATTTTCAAAAAATATTTAGCATTTCCTTAAAAATCTTTTCAAAAGCTATTGATATTCTAAAAAATGTGGTGCACAATCGTACTTCTCTGTAAAAGGTTTAGAGATGATAAGCGATGCTTGATGCATATTTTCCTATTTTTAACTCTCCGACCCATATGGGGGAAATGGATATTGTAGAAGTACCAAACGGAATAACAAACTTAGACATACCCTTTTTCTACCTGGGGTGATGGGTATATTAAATACACAATAAAACAACAACCTTTCACATAACTTTTCAATACTCTACCACATAATTCCAACAAATAATTTTAATAAACATTTTTATAGAAACATCATTAGAAATATGTATATCCTTGTTAAAGAAAACTTATTCAATATGGTTTAGCACAACTTAATGCATAACAACAACTTACTGCATATCAACATATTTCTTATATTATTCAATAACAAAAGTTTCACTACACACATACTTTTAACTTGCACTTTACTTGTCCTGAATGTATTTGTAAAACACATGCATTATAGTCAGCTGTACAAGTATGTAAAACTTTTCAATTATAATTAAAACAAAAAAAAAATAAATAAAAATAAAAAGAATACCGCAGAAAAAAATTATAAAAGTTGTTGAATGTCTTACCTCAATATCACCGCTATCAGGATGACGCATTACAAATGCTGATGGCACAACACCCGGTATTTCCTGTTGCGGTATAAACAGCAATGAATGATGAAATATTGCATTCAATAGAAGACTCATAACCACAACTGGTTTGTATTTACCAAACTTGTCGACAAGAAATCCTAGAAATTTTAAAGAAATAAACAGAAAATGCAAAATAATTATTCACGCTTTAAACTTTTAAAATGAATGTATATTGCACAGTGGGGGTTTTTAAGTTACAATAAAATCGATGTTTTAAAGTAAAATTTATAAATTAAACAGTGAAAAATTTAGCATTGCTTTATGAACTTACTCAACTTTTTATTTTATTACTTTCTTGTTTTTCATTTAATTCTCTTAATGAAGAAAAATTGAATAGAAAATAGAACATTATGTCTGGCTTCTTTTTTATTGGAAGAAAAAAATCGATAATTATATTTCTAAAAGAATCGCTAACTTAATGGAATGGTAGAAAACAACATTAATTATGAAGACCATTAAATACCTTTCATTTAATGAAAAAAAAAGAAAAAAAACTTTTAAAAGAATAATAATAATGAAATTCTATAAACAAAATGCAAGCGTTAAAACATTTTCCTTTTGATAATAATTAATTTTTTTAAATATTTAAATTAAAAAGTTAATTTCTTTAAAAGGTACCTTTTATAAAGTTCTTTTGATGAGCACTTACTATGAAATATATTTTTATATAAATGCACTGTTTGTAACACATACTTATTAGTAACTAAAATGTTTTTTATAAAATTTAATTTTCATGGCAGGATGAAACTTTTTCCAAAAAGTACTTTTTATTTTTTATTAAAATAAAAATAAATTTAATAGAAGGTACTTAACTCAAACGAGTCATTAATAAATATATTTTCAAAATGTTTATTATTACTAAAGGTAAGACGTACTTTTTTGTTTTGGGTACTTTTAATAAATAATATTTTTTGTAAAAAGTACTTTTTCTTAAAGTTCCATTTTGTTAAGAGTTAATATTTAAATAGCACAAACTTTTGTTACGAAAAAAAAAAAAAATAAAGTACCCCTTTAACTACTTTACATTAAATAAGATGAAGTATTTATAAAATGTATCTTAAATAAAAAGTCTTTGTCGTAAAAAGTACTTTTTATAAAATAATTTTATTAAATCTATTTTTTTTTTTTTTTTGAAATGTAAATTTAATAAAAGTATCAAAACCTACCTTTTTTTAAAAAAGGTTTTTAAAGTACAATTTTCATAAAAGGTTCTTTCTGTTAAGCTTATTTTTAACAAAAGTCACTTTATGCAAAAGGTGAAAGGTACTTTTTAAACAAAGGTACTTTTAGTAAAATGTATTTTTACAAGGCTTTATTTTATATAAGATATTTGTTTTAAATTGCTCTTTTTTCAAAAATATATATATTATTAAAAGTAACTTTAAAAAAAGTATATTTTAAAAGTCATTTCTTTAAAAATAAGAAATTATTCAGATGATTATATGATAAAATTTTATTCGAATAACTTACTATCCTTAGTGGGATCAAAGTTTTTTTTAATAAATTAATACTTTTGAGCAGAGAGAAACCAACATAAAAATGTAATGCTTTTGAATCGAAAATAATTTAATCGGTTAAAACCCGAATTTCATAAAAGGCACCAATTTAAAAAGATACTCTTGAAAAAGTAAATTTTTAAATATCTTGCTATAGGTACTTTCTATGCATATTATATTCGCCAAAAGTAGCTCTTCTAAAAGGTCGTGTTTTTTAAAGCACTTTTTATCGAAATTAGTCTTTTTAAAGGGTGCCCCTCTTTACAAAATCCACTTCTTGACGATAAGAAGCTTATTATCCAAATAATGTTTTAAAGTAACTTTTATAAAAAGGTCCCTTAAATAGCATTCTTGCTATTCATTAAAAATTTGAGTTGAAAAGCCCCAGTTCGTCAATTTTTGTGCCCCTATTATACGTTAAAGAAACCGTAATGCTATAAAATTCTTTTCTTGAATTTATTAAATCCATTTTAGTTAGATTCTTGAAAATAAATTATTGTACAAACATAAATAGTGATGACATTAGCAAAAGTTATTAGAAATGTTTATTTGGAACACAAAGTGGAATAATTTCTTTGAAATTAAATCCTAATTAACCTTTCTTTAGAAAAGACATAAAGCACTTTGATTATTTATTGGTCAAAAAGTTTAGCTAATTACATAAACCGAATATGTAAATTAAGTAATATTTAGTACGTAAATTGATGTTGTTTGCAGGTATGTTAAAGTTAAAGTTATATTAAATAAGAAAGACTGTTTATTAAGGCCACCTGTAAATAGAAAAGAAAAATTGCACAATATTTTTAATACAACGTGGTTTTATAAACAAAAGTACTTTTCGCAGTCTTGTACTCAAAAGATAAATACATAAGCCTAATGTCCCTCTATAACACGACCCTATTTATTATTGTGGCCGCTATTAAAAGCAAACACAAATATTTTATTTTATAGCATAAATAGTATAAAAATAAAAATTTAAATAAAGTGTCATTCAATACTTTGACACAAGTGTATTAATTGAAGCAAAAATAATATTTAATGTAGGTATCTCCCACAGATTTTATATAAAATGTAACTTTTTAGTAATGATTTTCTGGCTGAAAAGTACTTTAAATTAAAATTTTATTCTAAAAAAAATTGCACTAAAAAATTATATATCCAAATTTTTTTTGGAAAAAGTACCTTCTTCGTTAAAACTAAATTATATTAAAAATCACTTCAAAATATTTATACCATAAAAAAAAATTCTTCAACTTTTTTGGAAAAAAGTACCTTGCTGAAAAAGTACCTTTTTTTGTTAAATTTTAATTATAATTAAATGAGTTCTAAAAAGTATTCTATAAAAAAAAACTTATTTAAAAAGATTTTAGTTGCCTTTTTTCTTTAAACGTCAATTCTATTAAAAATCATTTTTAAAAACAATTTATTTCTTTAACTTTTTAATAAATTTAAACTCACTAAAAAAGTACCTTGTCATTATAAATTAGGTATAATTTAAATAACTTAAAATGTATTGTACTTAAAAAAATTCCCCTCTCTAACTTTCTGATGAAAAGTACATTAATACAAAAGTACCTTTTTCGTTTAAAGTAATTAACAATTAAAATAATTTAAAATATGTATAGTATAAAAATCTATCATCAAAGTTTTATAAAAAAAGCACTATTCTTAAGAAGTACCTATTTTGTCTTAAATTATTTATAGTAAAAATAATTTTAAAAAACTTTTAATGAAAAAAACCTCTTCTCTGGCTTTTTTTATGAAAGCTTGCTGATGAAGTCCACTGCTAAAAAAGAACATTGCTAAAAAAAGTACCTTTTTGTTAAAAGTCTCTTTTTTCGAAAAAAAAAGTTTGATATAATAAAAATAATAAAAAAAATATTCAATTAAAAACCTCTTCTCCAACTTCTTAGTAAAAATACCATTCTAAAAAGTACCTTATTTGTTAGAAATTTATTTATAATAAAAGTAATTGTATAAAAAAATAAATAGAAAAAAACTCGTTTTTTAGCTTTTAGTAAAACGTAACTTGCTGAAAAAGTACACTGCTGAAAAAGAACCTTGCTAAAATAGTACCTTATTGTTAAAAGTACCTTGATGAAAAGTACCTTTTTCAAATTATAATTTTAAAAAAATATACTATAAAAAAGAACTTCTCCGAGAAACTCTTTAAATTTAAAAGCACTTTTTTAGACACCAGATTTATTAAAACAAGGAAA
Source organism: Cistogaster globosa (assembly GCA_937654795.1). NCBI lineage: Eukaryota > Metazoa > Arthropoda > Insecta > Diptera > Tachinidae > Cistogaster > Cistogaster globosa. The sequence goes on from OW569404.1 coordinate 124,596,879, forward strand.
AAACTTTTTTTAGATAAAAAAAATTTTACAAAAAGTATAACAGTACATACATTTGTAAATAAATAGCAATATATTTTACGACAAACCAAAAATAACTGACAAGCAAATATTGAATATGACAGATGTGAAATAAAAACACTTTTAACCCTAGAGTACTAAACATATTTTACCCACGTTATAACTAATGATCGTCGATTCGACGATGTCTTTTTTTAAGAGCTCTAATTACAGTTTGAAAAAAAAATTATCAACGAACCAACATTATTTGATTTTCTGATTCCTAATTAGTTAATATAAAAGACTTGTTTAATTTTCGTTCATTTAAAAATATGATTTATTAAGTATTTGTACTAATTCATTTCATGCCATACATTTTTCCTTAATCACGAAATAAAGGAACAAAAAGTTATTATAAACTAAAAAAAGAGATCAAAAGGATTTAAAACTTAAAAATACACATTCTTAGCTTATAAAAAAAATAATAAAAAAATTAAATAAATATCAGTTTGAGCAAGAGGTACAAAGCTCAACTTTGTGCTCTCCACAAATAGGTTTTTCGCATTTATCACATGTTGACTTTGTCATTCGGCGTTTTTGGAAAGGGCATAATCTACACATACTCCGTTTATTTTCTTTCTTTTCTTTTCTCATTAACGGGGCAGTAGTATCACTATTCTTTTCATCTAATTTAACAATATTTTCAATATTTGTTCTAATTTTAGAAGTCAAAGTAGGTACTTCTAATCTTTCTTTCAACCTCGGTTCTACAGAACTTTTGTGAAGTTCCTTCATGTATTGTCTTCGATTTAAGGGTTTTTTATTAAGAGCGAAGGTATTATGTGTGTAAATTATATAGCTGTTGATAAATGCTATATTAAGGATTCCATAAAATATACACATTGGCCATCTGTTTGTTTTCCGAAAACATGACATAATACTGCACATTTGGTCCAATGTATCAACTCCTCCTTTTGTTGAATTATAAAACTCGATCATATGAGGCTTATTAGTTTTAATATTTACAGTTCCTTCCTCATTTCAAGATGACAATAGACACACAACTTTATATTTATTTATTTTATTATCGCTATCGTTTGCATCGCTCTCAATTCCTATTTCATTGTCGGAATCATCACAGTTATCAAAAAATTTTTCTATTTCTGCATCAGTTAACTTTTTTGAATATGCCATTTTTTCACTCGACTAATGAGAAAATTTAAAAGTAATACTTATTAAATAAATGCAAAATAAAGTTAAAGAAAAAACGGAAATATATTTCATAAAAGTCACGCCGTTACTAACCTTCGACGATTCGACAAGTACAAAATATAAAAAAACAAATTTCTAGCAAAAAGTTTTAAAAGACACGTTCACCCACAATGGAAGTAACTCAGCAAGTGATACTATACGAAATATGAGAGTGATCAACCCAGCCAGTAAAGAGAAAATTAGTAAGAAAAGAGCAGTGCTCGTCGAATCGGCGAACATTAGTGCTCTAGGGTTAAAAGTACACAAGACTCACGAATTATAAAACAGCTTTTAGTACTATTAATACACATTGTTATTTCAGAAAGTAATCACATTTAACGTGCAGATAAGATTATGAAAAAAGCAGACATTGTGGAAAGACCAGGGTTGGAAATATCAATACTAATGTACTTTTTTCATTGCTTTTCTCTCAGTTACGGAATGTAATTTTAAAGTAAAAGAATAATCTAAAACAATAAATTGGTTCTTGTCACTTTTAGTTTTAAAAAATATTTTTTAATTACAACACGAAATATTCATGCGAAGCTTTTAATCTATAAAATTAATATTTTGTTTCGAAAGAATTCCATTTAAACATTTAATTTCCCATGTCTGAAATAGACACAATGGAATTGAGTTTGCTGGGAAGAGATAAGGAGACGTTTTTAACTTGATTTATTATTCACTCCAACATAAAAAATGATAAACAGGTAGTGAGTTTGCTTTAAATAAGGCCTTTTTATTTTAGTAAAAAAATTTATTTTTACTTTTTAATGCGTTTTAAGAATTTTCTTCTCTATTTAAAATCTCTATTTTTAAATAAAAAAGCTTTTTCTTTGGTAAAGAAATATAAATTAAAAAACTTACGACTTTATCTCCCCTTTTGACTAATCTCATCTAATGTCTTTATTCTCTACTAACGCATATGTCAACGCTTCTTAAAAGGGTTTCGTATTTAACATTAAGTAAAATAAGTAAAATGGAGTTTGTTTAGAAAAAATTAGACGCATTTAATTTATCACAAGCATTAATGCCACTCAAATTATTTCAATGAGTAGATTGTACAACCATATCTTACCTGTAATGGGTGGACTTAAGAATGTTGTAAATGGCAGAGCCAAATAAATGATGGCAATTTCTTCAACAGTTAAGCCGATGGATTGCATGTGTATGGTCAAGTAGGGCAGCAATGAAGAAGTGGCTAAATGAGAAAAAGTAAAAATAATATAATTATAAAAATTGCCTTCGTTTAGCTAATGTTTTGGAAAATGTTTATAATTGTCTAGAATTTTTTTTTTGTTTTTTCATATAAAATTTATTATTTTTTATACTTATTAATTTATATTGAAGTTGAATTCTTCAAATATAAATATTTCATGATATTCTCATGAAATACTTTTTTTTTAAACTACAAAACGAAATGTATTACTGGAGAGAAAGCATTTAGCTCATCAGTGGACTTTAACCAAATTTTGTATTCAAGGCTTAGGAGTCTTATAATAAAAACAAAATTGATTAAATGAGAACTACATGAAAATAACAAAGCAAAAAAACAACAAAAACTCAAAATTTTTAAACAAAAATAAATTAATCTTAAAGAAGATATTTTTTCTACATACGCAGTTCCCATTGGAAATCCTCTATAAGTAAATGAACATAAAAAAGATTCCAAATAATAAATTTTCACATTGATGTATTTTGACATTTGATGATTTTTAAAATAAACTGCTTATTATTCGTATTTTTCGTTTTTTTATTGTAATAGTGACTACGTTTCGTAACATATGCCTTTTTTTAAAACATACTTCATTAAAAAAGTACTTTTTGTAACGAAAAGTACTTTTCTTAACAAGGGGGAAAAGTACCGCGAGTTAAGTGGTATAATAAAAAGTGCTATTATAAAAAGTAAATTATGGGAAGGATTCTGTAAAAATTCTTTTTCTAAAACCTCGTTTTTAAAAGGACTTGAACATAAAGTTCCATTTAAAAAATATTTACATGAGTCGTACCTTTTATGAATAGTCATTTTAGTTCAGGTTCTTTTACATAACATATTTATATTTAGAATTTAAAACTGAAACGTGCTTATATACAAAGTGTTATTTGTTAAGTATATTTTTTATTAAGATACTATTTACAAAAAATTATATTTATAAAGGCACTAACAAAAATGTATGTTATAAAAAATCATTATATCTTGTGATTTTTTACTAAAGGCAATATTTTCTAAAAGTACCTTTTTATGTTGGTGTATAAAAAAGTATTTATTATTTTATATAAAATGAAATTTTTACAAGGGTAAGTTGATAAAAAAATTTAGTTTATTTAAAATATTTTTGAAAGTCCTTTGAAATGCTTTTTGAAATTATATTTCAATGTGCAAAGATTCAAATCAAATGTTCACAAGCCCTACTCCCTCTATCCCCCATCCCAAAACCTAATTTCTTAGTTCTGGCACAATGCATTGCATAAGTAGGGGTCATCCCCTGAGTGCTGGTTCTAATTAAAAAAAAATATTTTAATAATTTGAAATATATAGTCGGATCTTTGTTTTCTAAAAATTTTTAGTTTTATTAAAAGAATTTTTGAAGCAGGTACTATTTTCAAAGTTTTTCTCTTAAAAAAACGTGTCTATTATAAAAAATGTTTCATATTACTTTTGCTTTTAGTCATTTAGTACGAACACGAAAATTTCTTTTTAATTCTGCTCACCTAGTAAATAAGGTACTTTTTATCATTTTCTTACTAGCCCTTTTTATAAAATTCTCTTTCTAGAGAGTAATTTTATAAAACTTTTCTTTTAAAAATAAAAAGTAAACAATTATAGACAACAAACGCACATTTTAAGAGGCATCAAATATAAAAGGTACCTTCTAAAAAAGTTCTTTTTATAAAAGTTTCCAAAAAAATTTAAGTTTTAATTTAATATACATTTTATTATAAAAATACTTTTGATAAGAGTTGTACTTATAGAAATTTTTTAAAAAAGTACTTTTTTTAACAATATATATTTTATAAAACGTATTTTTATTAAAATGCAAATTTTATAAAAAACCACTTTTTTTAAAAAAGACCGATAAAAGATGCTCTTAACTCAAAGGTTCTTAGTATTAAAAGCACTTTATTTTGAAAGTTTTTTTTTTAATAGAAGTAGTACTTCAGGCAATAATGCCTATTTAGTTATTTTCGTAACCGTGCTACATTCTTTAGGAAAGGGATAGATGAGAGATAAGACAGGTGGAGAAAAGAGAAAGATAGATATAGCCACTTTATTAGTTATTTTACTTCGCCGGCGAATATGCTATGAAAAAGTACCGACGAAGGAGGCTGCATGTTTAATTCTGAATATGTATTTATAACATTAAACAGAAAAAAACATTTTTATCTTTTGGTTGCCGCAGGAGTTGAACCCTGGTCAACCAGGTTTGTAACCAACGTGTTTACCACTTCGACTACAGCAGCCTCATTTATAAAAACGGCTTTTAATTTTGTACAAAAATTTCCCCAGAAATCATTTTTTATAAAAGATGCATTTACCATTTTTTATATTAATTGCCTTGAAATTTATTTAATCTAAAGTTCTTTTAGAGAAGGGCATTTTAAATTCTTTACTGGCGTGTGTATAAAACCTTAGCTTTGTTTGTCATTCTTATCATCATATTTTTTTTTTCTTTTTCCATGGCCTTGCAGTTGGTTACATTGTATTAATTTTATTTTGTACACACATTTAACAGTGCAGTAACTTTTATTCATGCATGTGTGTTTTTTTCCTTTTTTCCTTTTTTTTTAACCTGTGGAAAATTTCCCGTTGAAATCAATTTGTGTTGTGTAAATGCAGAAATCTTTAAGTGTTGTTTCTTTTTTGTTATAAAATGAGCCGTTTAATTTAAAAGTGGTATATGTCGCTTTGCTTTTAAGCCGATGCATGTACATAATCCTTTAAGTGTTTCAAAGATTTTAAAAGTATTGAGCATAAATACTTACGCTTATTATCTCAGGATGCTTAGTTTTTCCCTCATAAAAACTTCGGTCAACATAAGACCTTAGCAACTGTTAACATTTAGTTTTTTTTTTTATAAATGAATTAGAAATTGTAGAGAAAACAACAAAGATATGCTTTGAATTGTGTGTGAATTTCATCCAACCAAATTAATGCTGATTAGTTGGTTAAATGGACGATGTTTACAATATACACAATTTAAAGTAGGTAGATGCGAAGAATGCTGATGAAGGATGTGGCGGTCTAGATAATGCGGCATAACATTCTATCCGCGTCTAACATTAAAAAATGTTTAGAAATTAAATTTAATTATGAACCTAAGCTAAGAAAGTACATTTTAACTCATTTATAATATTCCATAGTTCAATCCCTGATTAAGAAAAAAAAATTTTTTTAAATAATTTTTTTTAAGTGACTTTACGCCATATTTAAAAATAAACGGCTCAGATAAATTTTATAATTGAATAAAGAGTTTTAATAAAATTATTTACCTACTGGTAATAAAGGTCCGTAATGTATAAATTATTTTTGACTTTAACAATTTTTTACTTCAATTATTTTATACACATCAAACACAACAAAAAATCATCGATTTCATACATTTATGCATTCCATTTTTCATGTTATTTTTTATGTTTTTTTATTGTATTGATACTGTTGCCCAGCAACATTACCATAGTAAGGACAATACATCTGAATAGACAGTTTACGTACTGTTTTAACGAATTGTTGTTTATTTAAGTTTGTTTGTACTATGGAGTGTTATTACGGTCTATTTGTTTGCATGTATTTATGGAAGTAATTAAGTTAATGTTCAGGATCATCCAAAAACAAGAACATGATTTACAATAATAACTTTAGATTTCTAAAACAAACTATACACACAGTTGTTGTTTATGCTATCAAAAAGCTAAAAATTATCGTTGCATTTTTGGATATTAATATCTTAAAGAATAGTGTTTTGATTTTATCGTAATAATACTATTTATAATCATAGTATTGTTAGGGGTATTATATTTGAAACCTTTACAAAGATATTAGTTTTGTCCGTTAAAAAATTTTAGTTTTGTTTTAGATAAGTTACTACTTTCCGCCACTACAAAGTGTGGCATATACATATGCATATGTGTCTTAAACAGGACAAATAATAAGTTTGCCAAAAACTACTGAGCAGCAGAAGATCAGGAGTTCAATTCCCAACACAAGCTTGTATATATTGAAAAACAATATATACAATATACAAACAATATATACAATATACAAGTATTCGCAGCGAAATATTTTTTTTAAGGACAAAAATCAAACAAAAAACAACAACAACAACAATCAATTGGAAAAAAGCTAAAACTACTTCTTTAAGGTCTCAAGTAAAAAATAAATACTTTTTGTGAAGGCGCTTTAATAAAAAACTGGTAATTCATGATCCCAACCTCGACGGAGTATCAATTATGGGTCACTTTTTCGAGCATTGCTGGCCGTAGGTCATGAATCAAACGTGATCCTCATTGCTGAACAAAGTTTTGCCGAAAAACAGCTCAGTTATTTCAGGACCGAATTTGAGAATTTTATTTCTTATTAGAAAGACTTCATTATTTAAACAACTAAAGGGTGTCCCTTATACAATAAACATGATTTTTTTATGTTTATTAAGACGCAACGGACATCATTTAAAAGTTTAAAAAAGTTGGTTTTATTATAATAAAAATGTATTAAATAGATAAACTTTGAAAATAAAGGGTGTGCCCATAGCTGACGTAATTTGTCTTATATACCCATATATTTTGAAACGTTATAGTCCAGATTTACACTATGCAATTTTTTGGGGCATTTTTTTTCTCAATTCCTTATTTAAATTGCAGCGATATGCGTTATTTAAAAATAAAAATAGGCAAAAATAATATCCCCTCAAAATCCCAGTAATACCATATTGCTTACTCCTCTTGCTTCACCAACAAGCAAAAATTTCATGCAAGTTTCATGAAAAATTGCCTAGTCTAAATGCGGTAAGAGTCAAACAGTTGAAAATCACAAAGAATGTTTACTTCTGTATTCGCTATTTGTAATTAAAAATTAAAGGGTGTCCCAGCAAGTGATGCATTTTCATTAATATGACTTTATATTTCGAATTTTTGCAAAAAAAAAAAAAAACAGTTTAATTTTACACAAGTCGTGCATTTTACTTTACATTGTGTTTTAACAATGTGACTTACTGTATGAATAAAAAGCAATATCTTATACAACAGTTTTTAATGAACCTTAAATAATTTCAAGCCTTTGCTATGAATAAAACAATTAATAAAAAAAAATATCTCATAACAATTTTTCTGATATTTTTCAATTATTTCAAAAAAATATTTTAATATTTCAAATGGAATTTCATGTGAAATATGCTCTCCTTACACTGTTATTTAATAACATTTCTCCTTCTTGTTATAAAACAATAAATCTGTAGAATTAATTGAAGTGATTATTCATCACCCGTATCCATCACAATACAAATACTTAAACAGAAATTCATTATCAATTAGACACTACCACAAGTGCAATGTAAATAAATTAATTAACAATTACACACTCACTCACAACTTAAGCACTTGCATGCACTCAACAATACACGCGCAAGCATAAAGGTCAAATAAAATTTAAAAAATCCACATTAAAATTTAACGTTCAAAAGCATACAAGGGGGAACACACACACGCGATACACACATGTTATTCACAGAAAAAAGGCGAAAAAGAAACAGTGAAAAATATTAGTAATAATAAATGTTTTTCTTTTGCACACGTTTTATATCCGTTTCCGTCTGTTTGATTAAACAAATGCTTGTACGTATTGTAGCGTAAATTAAATATTATTTCATTTCAAAATATTATTATTCTTTTCATTATATTTTATTGTTAATTATCTGCATCAGCTGTTACTTAATGTATAACAACAACTATAACATAAAACAAAAATATTATTAAATTAAATAGTGAAATTAATAGCAACTCAAAACACACTTATACACATGCATTAAAAATTGAATTATAATTAAAGAATACGACCTCATTGAAGCCAAAAACACTTATGTAAGTATGTATGTATGTATGTGAGTTTGCCAGAACGTAGGTGTGTGTAATATTTATATGTATTTTTTCAACATTTTATTATATAATGAAATGTTGGAAACATATGTATAATAATTAAAGTATGGAATCAGATGCCACATTATCAAACATATTTATTTATGTGTAGGAGTCATTTATTTTTGCTGTTGTTAAAGGTCGAAAGGAAACATTTAAATAAATACACAGAATGCTGATGACGGATGTAACGATATGGAAAATGCATTATATTTCGCTTGTAACTAATATGGCGCATTTTCTTTAAATAAACTAGACAAATGAAAGTTGGACTCACACACGAAGGGTTCCATAGAATGTGTCGACCAGATTTTAATTTTAAATTTTATGTTGTTATTATTTGTTGTTAAAAAATTTAAGGCATTTGATTATTAAAGTTAAAGATGTAGAACTTTACACAATCAATTCACGTTACTTTCTGAACATCCTTCATTTAGTTATATTTCATTTTCTCGTCACAAAATCACGGGCTCTATTGAAATATCCTTTAAGTTATAAATTTATTATTTATAGTTGTACATACTCTGTGTACTTCTAAGTTTCTGCCTAGAACGTTTCAAAAACTAAAACCATATACATACATTAATATACCGTCATTATAGGAACACCCTATATATTTTATTTTTATCTTTAAGCATTTTTAATTGTTTTTTTAGTGAACGTAAAAATACTTAAAATTTAATAAGGCCATGTACGTAAAAATCGCGTCACTATCGAGACACCCCTTTCATTTAAGGCTTTATTTACCGCTTATAGTTTTATATAGGCTGTGTAAATTTAACATGTCTGCCTACATCAATAAAAAAATTAAAAAATGTTTGTATGAATTACACGTCAATTGCGGGACACCCTTTAATTTTTAGTATGTGTAAAAGGCTATAGAAGTAGCGTAAAGCTATAAAGGCTGTAGTAATAAATCTTCTGTAAAAAGAAGTCCAGCTATTACGGTTCTAGAGAAAGAGAGCAGAGCATAAGGACAGTCGGACTAATAATTCAGCGAAAAAAATAGGATTATGTTTTTACCTTTTGGGTACGAAACCCTTAAAACGGGGATTTGCAACAAAAGGAAAATGCATACTACCACAAAAGCACTCATCTAAAATTATGAAACAAATTAAGTATAAAATATCACAAAAATATCTGTTTAGAAATCGGAGATTTGAAAATATAAACTTAATTTCTCAAGAGCCCATACTTAGCGAATTTTTTAAGATTCTGCAACAATTCCAAATCCATAAAAAAATTGTTAGTTCGCAAATGTAAAAAAATTTAATAAAAAATAAAATAAAAAATTAATAAAAATAAATTGCAAAAAAAATTTTTTAAATAAATGGAAAGATTTTATATTTCAAAAATGCAGAAAATGTAAATCCAACAGGATATCTAATCATTACTAAAACAGACCCCGCAGTTTAATAGAAACTTAAAAAAATTCTCATAAATTTTTAATTAAAAAAAAACCTAAATATGCCCACAAAAAACTTCAATTACTCAACGATTCTGAGAGAGGCAAAAAAATTAAGAACTTTTCCGAATTCACAAATACAGCTGAATGTTAACGGCTCTTGCAAGCATAAGTGGGGAAGCTGACTTCCGAAAAATTTAATTTTTTTATAGTCTTTTTATAAAACTGATCAGAGCAATTTTTGCTCACTTTTAAAAATTAAAATAAGTTAAAATTAAATTAAATTAAAGCGTTCACTTAGTTTATATCAATAATAAAATTAAATTTATACCACTGTGCACTGTATAAAAAGTTACAACAAAAAATCATTCTGTCCCTTTTTTTCCAACCTTATCTATTCTTTTGCAGATGACAGTAGCATATGCCATTCATTTTCGTTTCGCAGTAGACCAAGCCTTCGGGAAATTGAGGCTATGGACGATACCCTTAACCGCGACCTATTGGTAATTTCCGAATGGGGCCTGGCGAACAGGGTTCAGTTTAACGCTTATAAAACCCAGTGCTGTGTGCTTTCGCACAGGCGTACTGCTGAACATGCTACGTAATCTGTAATTATGGATAATACATATCTCGTATTAAGGAATCAGAAGCTCTCGATGTTCTTGGCATGAAAATTCAATGAGATGTTCGTTGGAACAACCACATTTTTCATGTTGCAAAAGAAACATTCAAGTGCCTAGGTTTTCTGAAACGGTGTAAGAAATACTTCACTCCATCTGATCTCCTTACTATCTATGTCACCTTTTTCAGACCGAAAATGGAATACAACTCTCATGTGTAAGCCGGTGTTTCAAAGTCTATTTTGGAGTTACACGACCGCGTACAGGACAGAGCGAAGAAACTCATCGGTGACAGTAGGGTATCCAGCTCTGTTGACTCACTGGAGCATCGACGCAATGTGGGGTGTGTTTCACTGTTTTATCGTTACTACAACGGAATGTGCTCTTATGAAATCAGGGAACTTGTTCCTGAAAACCGTAATTTCATACGCGCAACACGATCTGCATCAAGAGCGCATTCCTTTGTGGTCGATTGGCCAGTAAATCGCACAACGCATTACAGAGAAAATTCGTTTTTTAGCCGAAAGGTTCGTAATGTGCAAAGATTTAAATCAAATGTTCACAAGCACTACTCCCTCTATCCCCCATCCCACAACCTAATTTCCTAGTTCTGGCACAATGCATTGCATAAGTAGAGGTTATCCCCTGAGTGCTGGTACTAATTAAAAAAAAAATTCTGTCCCTATATTAATTTTGCTATTATGCAGACATGAATATTGTTAAAATGTGGTTTCAAAAAGAGGTTATGGCACTTAATCATACACAGCCGATGTTGTCACAAACATTGCTAAAATCCCTTAGTGACTTTTTGACAACTTTTTTGTAAAAATTATTCTCTTTCACACTACGATTTCAATTTTGTATTAAATCCATACTTTATGATCCTTAAATAATAATAAAAAATATATTTTATTTCCATTTCATCTCATCGTTTCAAATATTTTCAATTTAAGGCTGCATTAAATGTTCATTATGAAAATAAAAAGTTATTTATTATTCCATTAAATTTTTTTCAAGCAAAAACAGCATTTATAAATAAATAAATATTAAAAATATTTAGCAATCAAGTAATAAGACAAAAAATGTAAATAAATGTAAATTAGTTAAACAAAAAATAAATAAAATCACTTAAAAAAAAAGAGGCTGAAGCGGGTTGAAGATAAATAAAATGCAATATGACGGAGATGAAAACGCCATAAACAAATGACGCAATTCCCACAGAATTTATAGTCCCATTTAATTTCTTCCTGCGCTAATTTATTGCAAGAAAACTAAGATTAATTTCTATAGTTATTTTTTTATTTTTATTTATTTGTTTTTCTATATATTTTTAGAATGATTTAAATAAAATATAATTAAATAAAAAAAATTTCTAAATCTAAAAACTTAAGATTTGTAATCAAGAATATATTTTTTTATTATTCTTTGCAGTCAGAAATAACTTAGCAAGTGTTGAATAGTCAATGGGTAAGGACTGCTTTTGGGCAATATGGCAACGAGAGCATCGTTTGCACAAGATAACTAACAATAAATTGCAAGACCAAAATATACTTTTATTTTAGGATCCGCTGTGGCACTTTTATTATGTTTGATAAGTTCCATATTAAAATCGTAAGCTCTTCTTTTATTCTCATTAAATATGACAAACCATTTTTTAAGTGTATCCATTCTAGTCCAGGATAAGCTGTTTATCACATGCGATGAAGATATGTACATCTTATTGCTGGGGAATGTTTAAAAACATAAGAATAAATTACGAAACTCGGTCTGATGCCATATAGCTACACTGTATTTTAGCCTTGCCATATTGAAATTAATGAATAAATGAATATATTTATTTAAGGTTTTGAAGGAATTAAATCTTTTTTAGTGTTATAAAATATTTTATTATCACTTTTATTTTATGAAATTTTGCATTTTTTACAAATTTATACAATAAATGAACAATTTAGAAAAAATTTAAATCTGACTAATGCAAATCGAACAATTCCCAGAAAAGTTTCAATAATTTCCAAGAATGGAATTTTTAGCCTTGTAAGCTTTATTTACGACAGGTTACGGAATAAATTCCGTACTAGAGCACGCAAGACAGTTCTTAGACTTCTGATTTCTTCTTCGCCATCAAAGAAAACCTGACTACAATTAGATTTTTCATCGGATGTTGGCTTATTTCGGAAAGGCAGGCAAGGGCCAAAAATTAAAAAATATATATATTTTTTTACGTAATATTTTATGCAAAAAAAAACTTTTAAAACGTAATAAACACTTATACCTTTTGCAGCAGCTTTTTTAATAGCTCATAAAGAAATTGGAGCAAATTTTTCCACCAAAAAATTACAAAAAGTCTATTTTTAATATTTAAATAATTTTTTTTTTTTTTTGAATTAGAAAAGATTTTTTGTAACTATCCTTCTCTACTTAATTCAGAAAACAAAGTTTGAAAAACATAAAGGGATTTGGAGCAAAAAGCTAGAAAATCATAGGACGAAAAATTAAATTTTTATTTTAAAAATCAGGATATTTCCAAAACAATAAAAGATAATTCCTATGACAAAAACTATTGGCAGAATGTTTTTTTTTTTCAAAACCAAAGATTTTAATTTTTTATAAACCTAAGGTACGCCTTTCAAGTAACGCATCTCTGCCTTCCTAGATACTAAGTGTAAAGTTTCAATACAATCGGGCCGTTTAAAAACTACACAAAGATATATATTTTCTCGTTTAAGTCCTCCACGTTGATCATTTCGTCTTAGGAATTTTTTAATTTGATTTCAGCTATTAAGTGTTTTTAAATAAATATTTTATAAAACAGTTTTTGGTTTTATTTTGGTTTTGTTTTTGTTTATTTATAATCATATCTGTTACAGCAAAAACTAAATAGTTACTTCAACTGCCAACAAAGTGCTCTGCTTTTTGCAGCTGTGTATGATAACAGTGTTGCCTGCTTGTTGAAGAAAAGATCACAGTTTTAATTCTAATTTTTGTAGAACGCATGACTTGTGTAAAGGCAAATAAATGGGAACTTAAGTAAGAAAAAGAAAAGCATATGTTGTGTAACTGCAGTAGGTGAGTTGTTCAAGGCGACAATTTGTTGGATTATTAAGACGCCTGTATAAGAAAAACAGTAATATTTTAGTTTAAGTCCCTTTTTTTTTAATTAGGACCAGCACTCAGGGGATGACCCCTACTTATGCAATGCATTGTGCCAGAACTAGGAAATTAGGTTTTGGGATGGGGGATAGAGGGAGTAGTGCTTGTGAACATTTGATTTGAATCTTTGCACATTGAAAGTGGCAGGAAAGACCTCTGCAGGGAGTTTATTCCACATACGAACTGTTCGGCTAAAAAACGAATTTTCTCTGTAATGCGTTGTGCGAATTACTGGCCAATCGACCACAAAGGAATGCGCTCTTGATGCAGATCGCGTTGCGCGTATGAAATTACAGTTTTCAGGAACAAGTTCCCTGATTTCATAAGAGCACATTCCGTTGTAGTAACGATAAAACAGTGAAACACACCCCACATTGCGTCGATGCTCCAGTGAGTCAATAGAGCTGGATACCCTACTGTCACCGATGAGTTTCTTCGCTCTCTCCTGTACGCGGTAACTCGATTAACTCCAAAATAGACTTTGAAACACCGGCCCATACATGAGAGTTGTATTCCATTTTCGGTCTGATAAAGGTGACATAGATAGTAAGGAGATCAGATGGAGTGAAGTATTTCTTACACCGTTTCAGAAAACCTAGGCACTTGAATGCTTCTTTTGCAACATGAAAAATGTGCTTGTTCCAACGAACATCGCATTGAATTTTCATGCCAAGAACATCGAGAGCTTCTGATTCCTTAATATATATAGCACCCATAACTACAGATGATGTAGCATGTTCATCAGTACGCCTGTGCGAAAGCACACAGCACTGGGTTTTATAAGCGATAAACTGAACCCTGTTCGCCAGACCCCATTCGGAAATTACCAAAAGGTCGCTATTAAGGGTATCGTTCATGTGCTTTCTCATAGCCTCAATTTCCCGCAGGCTTGGTAAGATAGAGAGAGCAGCCGTGGCTGGGTTGGTTATAAAAGGCTGGTTTGCAAAAATGAACGGGTGCTTTGCATCTCTTTGTTAATCTCCTTGACCATTTTTCCTTGTGAAAAATATAAGCCGATAAATCAGATATAATTGTCAGATATAATTCATTTCATTATTAAAAAAAAAAATATTAAAAAAAAATGCAATTTCATAAATAACTCAAAATTTTACTGGAACCTTATGAAAATTCTAGTTTTTACAAAAAAATATTATTTTTACCCTAAACACATTAAAAAAAACGATGGTTTACAAAAAGAACTCAACTTCACTTTAAAGTGAAAATTTTAAATAAATAACAAGAGATAAATAAAGAAGCGAAAACTTACAAAAAAATCAAAATTTACATAAGAACCTCAGAACTTCAACCATAAAAAAAGTAAAGCTTAAAAGATAGGTTTCCGAAAACATATTTTTATAATAATTTTTTAGGGATCAAACGAATGAAAAAAAATATATATTTACCTCTAAATATAAACATATAAACTTATGCTGTTTATGAACTCATTCACACTGACAAAACTAAATAATTTTAAATTAGAATTAACAAAAACAAATTATATTTTTTTTAATAATAAAGAATTTAAATCCAAAGTCACTGTCAAATCAGTGGACACTGTGGATACAAGAAGCAGATGGTGATAATGCTGCTGGTTACTATATAATGATAAGACATACCAAATAAGATGGATTATATTAGTCACAGTAGTGGGTAGATAAAATGAAAGCTTTAAGTCATGCTTTCAAAATACACTTAAAGAAATGAAATGGTATTTGGTAAAGAAAATATTTTTTTAAATTAATTCTTTTTTTACGTTTTAAATATTTATGGCAGATGCAATGGCATTTTATTAAAATCTAGATCGTTATTAAAATATCTAATTAAGAAATTGATTTTGAAATGACATTGTTTGTTTGCACTTAATTAGCTGTATTGTTGAAAGAGAGCACAGTGGGAAATACACAAAATATTTTGGAAATAAATAATCAACTTCTAAACGGCTGGACCTAATGAACCTTTATGAACCTATTTAAAGAACCTTTTTTAATGAGACTTATATGTTTGATTTCTAGCAATAATACGACAAGCCCTTGCTGCCAGAGTTAAATGCGTTGCAGTTTGAAATTTTGTTTATACTCTGTGGAGGTAATTAAAAAATTAATATCTGTTGAGTTTACACGGTTGTCACGATTTTTTGTTGAAATACAGAAATCTCACTGAAGAACATTTCTGTATGATCATCTCAGAAATTTCAAGTTCGGAGTTATGACACTCTTGCACCAAAGGCTATTGTATAGTTAAAATTATTTTGGGTGTAAAAAGCTTGTGTAAACACTTGTACACAAAATAAAAACACTAATTTTCCTTTCAAACTGAAGCAGATTATTGTCTTGATTTTAACAGATTGCAAAATTCACAAGACAAAACACTATAAAACAAAAATATAAACTTTCACAACCATTTTAAAGATGGGATGAGGTAGATTTTTTCGTTAGTTCAATGTCTAATGTAGTAACAAGATTTAAAGGAAAATTTTGGGGAAGGTATGCCCAAAGACAGAAGTGATAGTTGCAAAATAAATTTATATACAAAAAACTAAGCAAAAAAAATTAAGATATTAAGAATTCCACATCTTTCGCATTAACAGAGATGGATATGTCCCACTTAAATTACATTAACTGATAATCATGAAAAATTTTTCTTCACACATACGATTACGAATGAGAGGTTTAAATCAAACTTAAGCTCATAAATAGAAATGGACGTATAGTAAAATAAGTGTATTAAATTAAGTCATACTATATTTTACTATCACTAAACCAGAATGACCGTCATTTGTCTTAAATTGAGCATTTTTTATTTTTAGTCAAATAAATACAAATTATCTACGTGTCTACATATACTCGTATCTAGAAGCACATTTAAAATAGTAAATGTATCTACGTAAATATCTTCTAGTTTATACAACTAAAATGTGTTCTATTAAAGTCTCTATATGATGTTTGTTGGCGGGTAAATTTCAACCCAGTTGCATATGTTTTGCGTTATACTTAAACCACCATCAAAATAAAAAAAAAAAAAAACAAAAACAAATTAAAGGAAGTGACATTAAAAGAAATATGCTTTTATAATCTACCGACAACAGTCTTGACGGTCAATGGCAATTAAAAAAAAAAACACTATCAAAATAGTCGTAAACTAAAAACAATTATAAAGATTTAAATTTTTTTCTCTCTAAAAAATAACAATTAATTATGTATTTAAGCAGACTAGAATTTGCTTATTTATAATTAAAAAATTGTACATAAAACTTAAACTATTCAAATTAATTTTTAAGTATAAAATTATTAATTTTAAATTTATAATTTTAAAATTATCGAAAATATTCGAAACAAAAAATTTTTGGAAATAAATTTTTTATAAAATTATTTACAAAAAATTAAAGTAATCAAATAATGTTGCATTGAATATTTAAGTTATCGATAATTGTTTAAAGAGTATTGAAGTTATCAAAAAAATATGCGAAGCAAATAAGTTTTCTTAAGAAAATTTAATCGTTCAATCAAAAATGTTTAATAAAATTTAAGGTCTTAAAAATGTTCGATAGCAACTCAGCTTAAAAATAACATCTAAAGAAAAATTAAATTATCTGAATCAATCTTTTGAAAAATAGTGTTCTCAGAAAAAAATTTTTTTAATTAAACATTAAAAAATTTTTTTTAATATTCAAGAAATCGAAAGACATTGGAGAGAAATTTTAGCAAATTAAAATTATCGTTTACAAAATTTTTTGAAAATTCCATAGCAACCCCTGCGGCAACCAAAAATAAAAATTGTTTTTTTCTGTTTAATGGTATAAATACATATTCAGAATTAATATTAAACATGCAGCCTCCTTCGTCGGTACTTCATAGCATATTCGCCGGCGAAGTAAAATAGCTAATAAAATGGCTATATCGATTCGATCTTTCTCTTTTCACCACCTGTCTTATCTCTCATCTATTTCTTTCCTAAAGAATTTAGCACAGTTACGAAAATAAATAAATAGGCCTTATTGCCTGAAGTGCTAATTCTCTTAAAAAAAAATTAAAAAAAACTCTTTATACAGACTTCAAGTTATCGATAAATTATCTAAAAAAATTTTTAATTATTATTAAAAAATATTAAATAGTTAATAAAATTTTTGAAAAATATTAATAGACTATTTAAGTTATCGATAAATTACATAGAGAAAATTTAAGTTATCAGAAGAACTTTTATAAAAAACTTAAGTAATCGAAAAATATATTTAAAGTTATCGGTAAAATATCTGAAGAAATTTCTTATAATCGATAAATCTTCTACATAAAATTTATGTTATCGAAAAATTTTAGACAGCAAATAAAATTAAAAAAAAGTTTGTTATGCAAAATTCGAGTTTTTAATAAATCTTCTGCAGAAAAATTTTAGTAATCGAAATATATCAAATTTGTTAAACTTCTTATAGAGAATTCAAGTTTTCGATAAATTAAATTTCAAGTTAAAGAAAAATCTTTTATAAAAAATTTAAGCATTCAAATTAGATTACGAAAAAAAAATTTCAAAGAACTTTGTATAGATAATTAAACTTATCGATAAAATATCTAAAGAAATTCTTAGTTGTCGATAAATCTTCTACAGAAAATTTAATTAATCAAAAAATAATAAATAGCAAATAAAAAATTTACAAAAATTTTAAAGAATATTTAAGTTATTGAAAAATTATTCGCTGAGAATTCAAGTTAACGAAAATTTTCATCTGAAAATTATATTAATCGAAATATATTTGTTAGCAAATCAAATTTTTAAAAATTTGAAGTAGAAAATTTATATTATTGAAAAATTATTCCAAGAAAATTTAAGTTATCGAAAAATCTATTACAGAAAATTTAAGTGATCGAAAAGTGTTCGATAAAAAATTAATTATTTAAAAAAGTTTTTAAGAAAACTCAAGTTTTCAAAAAAAAATATGTATAGAAAACAAGCCTTTCGAAATAAAAATTTATAGAAGCTTTAAAGTATCGGAAAATTATTTAAAGAAAATACAAACAATCAAAATGTTTTTTATTAAAAATTCAAGCAAAAGCAAATTTTCTGCAACAAATTATATTGTAAAGTTTTCAAAATTTTCTAAGGAAAATACAAGTTATCTATAAATTATAAATCTTTAAAAAGTTCAAGGTATCAAAAGATATTCTGCATATAATTCATTTGATCAAAAAATATTTGATGGCAAAACAAATCTTAAAAAAAAAAATTAATTAGAAATCTAAGATATCGATAAATTTTAAAAATAAAAACTCAAGGTATTAAAAAAATATTCTATAGGAAATTTAACGAAACACAAGTAAGTAATCGCAATATTTCTGTATAAAACATAATGTAAAACCTTAAATCTTATAAAACAAATAAAAATTGTCGCTTTTGCAACAAAAATATTTGATACAGTTTTTTTCTGGGTTTTTTGTCAAAAAGCTGAATTTTGGCATTAAAAATAAAATCTAAAAGCTGTAGTAAATAAAAATGTCCACTGTCCTCGAAAACTGATTTCAACAGAAATACGGTACAAAAAATTCCTCGAAATACATTTTTTTATCAAATACACAAAGTTTTCTAAAAAAAATTAAAAGCTTTTTTTTAATTTGAAAATTGGTTGCAAGAAAAAATTTTTAGATAATAACCACGCATTTTACCCTACAATATTTTTTTTTAATATTTGCATTCATATCTAACATTAACTGTGAAAGGTTATGAATTTTCAACATTTCTCTTAAATATTTTTTTTATTAAAAAATATAATTCGATAAATTAACTTACCTCCATACATAACGAACAGAGTTATTTTTAGCATAATCAAATTAGGGTTGATACCACGACGTATACAAAATTCATCGAATTTCGAAGGTTGCGGCATATACACCGTGTCAGTACCAACTTCCTCGCCACCCATTTTAACAAAGCTCTTAACTTACTATCACAGTTTTTACTTTAAACAGATGAGAACCTTAAAACTTATGTCTTTAGTTTTATAATTAAAATAATTTATAATCTGTAGATTTAATTAAAACTTTAGCAAAAAATTTTTTATTTTAATTCAAATTTTTTTAGGACAAAAAAAAAACACATTTGCTGCGATTGTTGGATCTGACACATTAATGAAAATTAATTGTGTTTAAATTTGAATTTGACGTTTGAATATAAATCTCGTTTAACAAAAGACCACAACTAACTGAGCAGGAACCGTCGGGCGGAGATATCGATGACGTTAAAATTTAGACACTTTAGAGTTAAGTGGAATTTTCATAAATTTTTTCTTATTCTTCTTCGGTTGAATTCTTAAATGGCAAAATCACACTTGAAATTAAATCTCTGTTATAATATTTTTTTTTGGTTTTAATTCAATTTGATTTAAATGATAATTTCATCATCTGTGTTGGTATTTTTTTCTACATTTTTTCATATGCTTTTCTTATTTACTATTCGTTTTCTGCTAGAGATCTAAGCTTAGCTTAGTTTTAGATTTTGAAAAAAAAATAAGAAAAAGCATTTACATCACTTTTGAGTTATATACAAAATCTTTAAACGATCAGGGGTTTTTTTGCATCATTTGAAGTTCGCTTCTATGTTTGATCACAATAGATTAATTAATGCAGCAGATTTCTTTTCAATTCCCCGGGAATATTGTGGTATTGAAACATTTCTTTTGTTAATAATTACATTTCAAATTTACAGATTTTTTTTAAGTAAATTTGCAAGGAAAATTTTTTTTAATTTTATTTTCTTATAATATTCGCTTGTTTTCTTTCGCTTTATGTTTTGGTTACAATTTTAGACAACTGGATTTTAAAATTTTTAGTTTTACTTTATTTTTTTAACTTAAATTTTTGACACCTGTTTTATGAATTTAAATTTTTTAAATTAATTTATTTTTTGCGTTTACTTTTCCGATTTTTGGGTCGTTTTTATAATCCAGTATTGCTCGCTCCGTAGTCTGAATAAAGACTGAAATTATTTAATCATTTATCCAAAAGTTTTGATTATGAATAAAAAAAATTATAAATAAATAATCACAATCATATTTTCTTCTTGTCAGTGATCTTAATCTGTGTGTAAATGCCGTTATACTCTCATTATACTCATATACGAGGGCGGTACAAGAACCTAGTTAGATTAAGACAAGAACATAGACGACGTTTTTAAATAAAAAACCAAATCTGAAATTGAAGTCGTCTTACTGACGAAAAGGGTATCCCATATTAAAAGCGTTTATTTTTTATTTTATATCTTCCAACAAAGTAAATTCCTAAGGGAGAAGAAGGTTTAGAAAAGGGAATATGAGGGTATCCTCTTAAAAATTAATTATTATTTTATATCTGGAGAACCACAATAGAGAGATTTTCTAAACTTAATATTGGCCTCTCAAATAAAGGTCCAGAGGAATCGTAGCGGGAGACTGGCAGCCTCGCTTACTTTAATCAAGGTGAGAATAAAGTTCATTTTAAACAAAGGCCTGAAGGTATAGAAAGGGACCCTCGAACAAAAATGAATTATAAATCTAAAAACGAGAGTAAGACTCCCTGAGAGTTAAATTTATTTAAAGCAAGAGCCTGAAGGTATAGGAAGGGGAAAATGTGTACCACTTAGAACGAACAAGTTATTTTATAGCTGGGAAACGAAAATGGTAAATCTCTATTATTTTTTTTTATTTTTTGTAAAAAGAATAAAGTTCGTTTCAAACAAGAGCCAGAAGAAAACGGGGGCGGGGATACTCCACACACAAATAAATTATTAATCACTACATGTCTGAGGAATTAGAAGAATTCAACCCTTTAAATTTGACGAGATGCAAAGAAATGCCCAAGAAATATAAAAAAGGGAAAGTACGGCACCCCACACGAAGTATTGGAATTAAAATTGTAAGACACTTTAAATGTGAAAAAGGCTATTCTAAGGATAAAGTTCAAACAAAAATCCTGGAAATATAAGGCTGGGTAAACAGTTAGTCCCTACACAAAACACAGAGGTCACTTGACTGTAGAACAGCTCTCGCATGTACACACACCTACTAAGAAAAGTTGCTTAAATTACAACAACAAAAATAAGTAAATAATATTTAAGTACACCTTCACAACTACTACTACTTCTATTTGCACACATACAAATATTAATTTCTACATGCATGTATTTGTTTCGTTTCATTCTCTTGTTCTTTATTTTTTTTACAATTGTTATTTTTGTTATAACTTTTATAAGTTATTTTTTTTAAGTGATGTGTTATTGTGATTTAATATACACACACACACACACACACTTCCATTCATTATGATTGCTACGCTCTATGTTTATTCTCTTTGGATAAATAGATAAAAGAATCTGAAAATTTATTACATTTCAGGTAGTTTTTAAACACTTGCAAGCCTGTTTATGGGGAATTAAATTTAGAAACGCTTTAAAGTTTAATTTAATCGAAAATTGTAAAATCAGAGGGCAAAATACGGCACTCGATAACGATCAAAATTTCAAAAGAATTTTAATATAAACTTCGATCATTATCGAATCACAGTCTGATGACATTTTTGTTTTATATTTTTTTAGTGTGCGATATTGAGTTCGAATTTTCGAACATATTTAAAACTATTTGGATTTTGTTATACAAAAGTCAGTGACGTTTTTCAGCCATTTATTAATTTTAATTTAAACAACAAAACAGAAAAAAATATTTTATTAAAATTCGAAAATTCCCAAATGGTTAATTTACTTCATTTGAAATTATTAGAAAAAAATTGTAGTCTACTTTGCCACATTATTCTGAATTGTGAGACAAAACTACGAATTATGATCGAAATAATTAAAATGTGTAAAATTAATTACAATTAAAACACCTGGGAATTCAAACACACCTCATGGAATTATTTGATATAAAAAAATGATAAGAAAGAAACATATGGAGAAGTTTGCTTGTTATTTTGAGCATTTGGAAAAAATATTTTTTTGTACGAGGGAAGTTCAATATGTCCTTACGTAATTATATAGACTGCACTAAAGACTTAAAACGATGTAGATTTCATAAAATTAAAAAAAGCCTGATAAATGTGACTAAAAAAACTTGAAATTATGCTACTTTAAGACAAATTTCACTAATTATTGGAACACCCTTTAAGTTCTATATTCAATTTGAATACTTGTTTTTCACAGCAAACTTAGAAATACAAGTTCTTTTGAAGTTCCAATTCTCTGTCTACAACTATTTAAAACTATGACCACAAACATCAATAAAACTATTACTGGGGCACCCTTTATATTATATTTTTAATATTACTACTTGTTCTTATAAAAGTCATAGTTAGCGACATTCTGCCTAATTTTCACGCGTTGGTCTATAACAATTTACACTACATATAGGGACACGCTTTTATTTTTGGATTAATCTTTGTATTACTCTTTGCTATTGAGAGATATAGTTTTTTTTTAATTTTAAAGAGGTACCCAGTATGGCTCATAATATACGTAAAAAATATGTATGTTGTTTGGGGACACTCTTTAATTTTTAAATTTTTTTTAAACGCGACTAATCTGTAAGCATAACCTTTTAAAAAAAGAAAAGAAATTTTCTAAATCGGTTTAGAAATGTCTGAGTTCTGCAGGCACAAATATTAAAAAAACAACATTCAGACGGAATTGGTAACCTCCTTCTTTTTTTGAAGTCGAATAAAAAAGTATTTTCCATCAAGGATTAATTCTTGTAATTTGATGGCTGGATGACACGGTTTAAACTTCTTATTACTGCCATAGTTATTTTGTAGATTAAAATCCTTAATTCCAAAATCAAATGAATGTCACAACAAAGAAAGATTCCAATTAATTTTAAAGAATCTTGCAATTTTCTTGTACAAAAAACTTAAAAGTGTTGTCTCTTAACTTAACAACATATAATGAGCGGAAGAAAAAATTTTGTTCAAAGCACTTGTCTCACTTTGTTTTGATACAGACTTTTTTTTTTTTGTTCTAAATATATTTTTATCTATAAAGTAGTTGACTCAATAGTTTATTTTGTTATAGAAGCCCTTTTCTAAAACAGTGAAGAATAGGAAACTCCTGATATCACAAGTTATGTTAAAGAATAAATAAAATAAATGCTTTTGGTTAATGAAAAATTATCACAGTTGGCTGCACTTTCAAAGTTTGTATGCAAATGAAACGCTTTTTTATTAATATTGAGCAACATTGAAAAAGTACTTAAAGGTGGGAAAATAAAGTTTTTAATTTGTGTTCAAGTGAATGGGGCAATAGAGAATTAACAAGTAAGAAATAAACATCAAGTGGAAAAATTGGCGCTCGACCATATTTTTCGAGTTATGGGCCCCTGAACTTTTCATAGAAAAGTACGATTGTGCACCATATTTGTTAAGACATTAATATGGGTATCATTTAAAAGCTTAAACAAAAGATTTTTCAGGAAATACCAACATTTTTTTAATAATTTTATTTCTCTGTCGCCTCAAAATTTGTTTTGGAGTTACTTCACTAAACTAGATTCGGCTTAGCCGAATATAGCAGTTTTACTTTTTTATGCAGCCATTATAGACCATGAGTTTTCGAATTACCAACTACGATTTCGCCTCAGATAATAGTAATTATAGCAATTTCGCTATGAATATTCCGTTTACTAAAATGAAAAATCACACAGCTTAAAAAAGTCAAAATTCATTTTTATTTAATACAAATTAAACAGAAAATACGATTTCGGCTTTTTTGTTAGCTGCATGATTTTGGATTTAAGCTAACGATTTAGGAATTTAGTTATATATGAAGTTTTGCTATTCACCCCGTTTAAGGATATTGATAATGAAATTAATTTTTTTTTTTTTTTTAATCAGTACCAGCACTTTAGGGATGACCCCCACTTGCGCAATGCATTGTGCCAGAACTAAGAAATTAGATTGTGGGAAGGGAGATAGAGGGAGTAGTGCTTGTAGTTATTTTATTTGAATTTTTGCATATTGAAAGTAATAGGAAAGACCTCTGCAGGGAGTTAATTTCACATACGAACTGTTGGGCTAAAAGACGAATATTTTCTGTAATGCATAGTTCGATTCACTGGCCAATGGACCGCTCTAGATGCAAACTGCTTTACACATACGAAATTACGGTTTTCAGGAGCAAGTTGCCTGATTTCATAAGAGTACATTTCATTGTAGTAACGATAAAATAGTGAAACACACCCACATTGCGTCGAGCTCCCGTGAATCAATAGAGCTGAATACCCTACTGTCACCGATGAGCTTTTTCGCTGTCTCCTGTACGCGGTCGTGTAACTCCAAAATAGACTTTGAAGCACCGACCCATACATGAGAGTTGTATTCCATTTTCGGTCTGATAAAGGTGACATTGATAGCAAGGAGATCCGATGGAGTAAAGTATTTCTTACACCGTTTCAGAAAACCTAGGCACTTAAATGATTCTTTTGCGACATGAAAAATATGCTTGTTCCACCAAACATCGCATTGAATTTTTATGCCAAGAACATCGAGAGCTTCTGATCCCTAATATTTGTATATATCACTCACAATTACAGATGATTAGATGAAAGATAATTAAAAACGACATGGAATTATGGAAATCTGAATAATTCCGTTAATATCGAGTTGTCTAGACGGGTTTAAGTACTACTGTCGTTTCATTGATCAGGATATATTACATAAGTAGGTCACTAAATTTTTGAAGGAGATATTTAAAGTGAAAGGTCACTGTCAACAAACCAACAATTAGTCGTGCACAGGAGTAGCAAATACAACGATGCATCAACAATGTTCAGTCATTCTACAATTGAGCTTCACTCTGGCAGGCAAAATAACAAAACTTAAGTGTTAAAATTTATATCAATCCCAAACAAAGAAACCACGTTGCCTTAATAATCTCATGAAGTTTTATATATATCTGGCAGCCCTGCACTCAAATTATTCAGTTTTCTTTTATTTCTGTTGCAGTGAATTTTTAAAAGTATTTTATTATTTTAATCATAAAAATTTAATTGCTTGTGATACATTTATTAAATTTTTTAAAAGTTTGGAGCTTTTAAAATAAAATACAATATTAATGGCGTATATTGGTAAATGTGTGTGTATTTATTTGACAGCAGTAATGCATTTCAAAGGTTCAAAATTTAATTACAAGTTTTTTATGTAAAAAAAACAAAACAAAAATAATAATAATATAAAAATACATGTGTCTTATATTATTTAGAACATATCTAACGTGAAAAATTTTTATTGTTTATGAGTGTTTATTGTTAAAGATTTATTTATATAAATATTTACATTTTTTTATATGATTTTCAAAAAATAAAAACATATTTTCCAAGTAATTTTAACTTTATTCTATTTATTTTAGACATATTTAAAAGACGTTTTATTTGAAACTAGACAGGTTGTCAAATAAAAGTAAAGAGTTTTTTCTTTGACAAACAAAACAAAGTTGTAAATAATAGCAGCAGAGCAAAATACAACGCAAAATGTACTGAATAAATTCTTTACCTTTTAAACAATTACAACGCTTTAAAGTAGTTAATTAAATTTTAAGCTAAAAGAACCAACATAGATTGGAGAGTACCGCAAGGCCATCAAAAAGCGCCAGATATTGCCCGATTGTTCCATCTTTTTCTTCTTTCACCACCGGAACTCTGATGAAAATACTCTCATTGTAAATGACAAGGCATTCCAATAAAATTCATTTGCGCTGTGCACCCTGCTTCTCTAACATCTGTAAATTCCCGAAAGAAACACTTTTTTTCCAAAAAAAATTTTTTTTGCAGAGTAATAAACGCCACTGAAACTTTGTGTGTTTTATTCATTTTAATTTAAGAGTTTTATAATAAAACAATGGAGAATATTTATTAAAAAAAAAGTGAAAATTTTATAAAAAAAAATTCATAGTGATAAAAAAATTCCAGCTGTTTCTTAAATCGCAAACAGTTGTCAAGGTATACGAAAAAAGCACTCACAATGAGTGAAAAAATTGTTGCTGCAAACAGCAAAAAAATTTGAAAAACTTTTTTTTTTAGAAAAAAAATTAAAAACTTTCCACTGACTCGAAAAACTTGCAAACAAAATAAATCTGACAGTACAACAACACGTCCCAAAACCAAATTTTTTTATTGAATTTGACATTTGTAGAGATAAATTCCTACGATCTTATCTTAAGTGTAGACGGTGCTGTTAATTTAAAGGGAAGACACAAACACGTCGAGGCCATGTTTATCTTGTTCAATGTGTCAAATTCATTTTAAATTTTATTTTTATCAGGTTATAAGTAACAGCTGAATATTTGCTATTTTTTATTGTACTAAATCGCAGTTATTAAAACTGTGGCATCACTTTCAACTGCATTATCGTTAATTCAATTCTCATCTCAATGTTGTGTGTGTGCCCTTCACCACAGGTGAAAAAAAGGTATATCTAAGCTTATTATTTTGACCCCAAAAGTATATTTATTCTGAGTCCTTATGCATAGCAAAGTCGATTAAGCGGTGTCTGACTGTCCGTGTTCGGGTTAAAATCAACTGTGCAAAGTCTCTAAATAAGCAACAGAAAATTTAAATACTGCAATCGATCAAATATAGTTTCGAAAATTTAGCTATTGAAAATCAGCAAGATCGGTTCAGAACCTTCGAAGCAGCGAAAGACACACCACGCCTTACTCTAATCTTTCCATACCATTTGGAACAATGCAGTAACTTCAAGCAGACAAAAAATATATGGAGCGATAGAGAATTTAAAAATAAGCAAAAATTATTAAGTCAAAAAATTGGCGCTCGCCCATATTTTCCGAGTTAGGGGCTGCTGAAGTTTCCATAAAAAATTTCGATTTTAAATATGGTTAATAGGGATGTCATTTAAAAGCTCTTAAAGAGCATTATCAGAAAATACTAAAAAAAATTTAATACTTAACCCATTAAGAGCCGATGAACTTTTTTTTATATATAAAATTATGTAGTACTTAATTTTATTCTTACATTTTAATCATCTATCTCCCCGCTTTTAGTCTTTTTCATTAAGTTCAAGTTACTTTACTAAACAAGATTTACATACATGGTGAAGGGCATAATCGAAGAGAAAAATTTTTTTAATTTTAAAATATTTTACTAAAATGTGTCTCCTCCCTTAACATAATGTAAATATAAAAATTTATTTTGAATTACACCTCTTTACTTTAATTCAAATTGTCAGTTGTTACTTTCAGCCCTCATCAACGTAATGAAAATGATGTTGAAGTTGTTGACGACAATTTACTTTTATCTAAAAAATTATCGTAAACAAAAACATAAACGCCAAAATGAACATCAACATCATTTTGAGGGATTAAACAAAGAGTATGACAAGTGAGAAAATGTGTACAAAAATACAAACAACAAAAAAAAACAACTTGGTAAAAATTCATAATATGATAATAGTTAGGAAGAAAAAGTTTTTTTAGTCAAAATTGTTATTTTAAAGGGCAAGAAAAATAAATAAAAATAAAAACAAAATTATAAATTATTCTAGAGCAGAGTTGAAGAAACTGTAAAGGCTAAAAGCAGATGTCTTTGTAAAAATCGATTTCTAATTATTTGTGATAAATATTGAATGAAAAAAGATAACAAAATAATAATTGCAAAATCTGGTTTATTAAGTATAAAATTGGTTAGAAGCCTTTTCATTAAGATATTTCGCACAGTGGGCTATTTGGTCAAATAATGTAAATTAATGTGTAATTTTAAACAGATAAAGGAAAGTAGTTCGGGTACATTAAATATAAATAAGTAATGGTTTTTGTATTTTTTTTTTTTATTTGAATTTTCTAGATTTTGTTTAAAATTTCTAAAAACAAAATTTGGGTAATATTCAGTCTAAGCAGTAGGCTCTCCTTAAATTATTAATTTACCTGTGGGAATATCACAAAATATTATTTAAATATTTTTCATTTCTACATTTACATCAACTCAAGTTAAAAATAAATAAAAAAATACAAAAATAATACCCTTATCTTTCGCTGCCAGCAGCTAAAATAATGCATTATTACGCATCATGATAAAAAATATTAAAGTAAATGAAAAACCTCAACACCACTTATCATAAATCTATTTCCACTTGTGACAGAACATCTTTAAATCCCTTCACTAGTAACAGAACTACTAATCAGTTGCTTTGCTACAACTATTATTTACTGCAACAATATTTCAACTTACGTATTTTTAATAAAACAATAATTTTTAATAGAACTAAAAAAAGAAACTGTAAGCCATATATTAAAAATGTCTCATTCTCTCACGTGTCGCAGTTTTACATTTGCTGCGATAAATATTATAAAAAAAATTGCAACATTTAAAAACTATTAATTGGTTGTTTTTGTAGGTCAGTATTAAAAGATTTTATTGACTTCTTTTTCTATGATGATATCCCAATGTTATACAGTTAATGTAGTGGTGCGCCCCCTAGTACTTAGTAGCAAAAAACGGTTAAAAGGTTAAATAAATTTAATATACCAATCAGCTTTCATATGTATTACGGTTAGTAAATTATTACACCACGAATGCAGTCTTTACAAATTATCATTACATGTCGATAATGCCGGTAATATCTACACATTAATATTAAAAATTGCATTATCAACAAGGATGCCAACTGTTTATCAAATGAGCTGGCTAGATTAGAATTTTAAAACAGCTAAAAATTCTTAGTTTTTTAAGACTCTCAGCCGCATATAAAACAACTGCTTGCAACTAATTGAAAATATTCTTTTATATACATGTGCATGAGTATTTTGTGAAATTAATAAAAGTTTGTTTAAAAACTAATTATTTTTAATAATTTGCGCATCAGATTTGTAATGGTGGCATTTTGTTTACATATACATAGTTATTTTTTTATATTTGACAGTTTATCTTATAACATTGTTCCTATGACATAGTGTCTATATTAGAGATAACATCAGAGGTGAGAGCGTTGTTATGGGATATCTCATAGGAATAATCTTATGAGGTGATCTGTCAATTATCAAAAAAAAAAAAAAAAAAAAAAAAAAAAAAAAAAACTATGTATTTGTAAGCAAACTGCCGCCATTGCATATCTGATGCACAAATTATTAAAAATATCTGCCTCAAGAGTACAATTTTATATAAAAAGATTTTGTAAAAAGAAATTTCGTTTACATACAACAAATAAATTATTTCTTGTCACAAAATACTCATGCACATGTATGTAAATAAATATTTTTAATTAGTTGCAAGCAGGTGTTTTCCACGCGGCTTATAAGATTAAGAGAAATACGTGTTCCCCTTGTACGATATGTTTTTTTTTAAAGAGAAGTAGCAGTGATTATTTTCATAGTCGTGCTACATTCTTTAGGAAAGGAATAGATGAGAGATAAAGATAGATGTAGCCGATTTATTAGTTATTTTACTTTGCTGAGAATATGCTATGAAGAAGTATCAAAGAAGGATGCTGCGTGTTTCATGTTAATTTTAAATATGTATTTATACCATTAAACAGAAAAAACACTTTTATTTGTTGGTTCCCGCAGGGGTTAAACTCTGGTCAAGCAGGTTAGTAGTCAACTTGCTTACCAACTTGACTACATCAGCCATGATATTAATATTAAGATGGAGAATTGCTCTGCCAACGATTTCTCTCACCTTATATCAGAGTTAATCGCAGTTGTAGACTCTATGTGAGATAGCTCATAACAACGCTCTCATAGAGATTCTTATAAGATTGCAATAACACTTATTTTAAGTCTTTTAGTGACAGAACTCTCTCAATGATGGAATTTGACGTTCTCATCGTAGATGTTATCTCTAATGTAGACCCTTTGTTATAACTGGTGTTATGCAGTTCACAACCGCTAGAAATTTGGCGGCTTTAAGTCCAAAGCACATACTGAAGTGAAGTTATGAATTTTACTTAAAATAACGCTTAAAACGGCAATATATTAAACGTTTTCTTTTATTTTTAATACAAAATACTTTTACACAAACAAACTCGTAAATAAAATAAACGTGCAGTCGCTCATGAAAAAATAAACGATTATTTTAAATTCTTATAAAATGTGCGATTTGAGTATTAAGGTACCTTAATGGGCTTAAAAAAATTACTTTTACGATGATCTGAGTTCCGAATGTTTATGTTATAATTACAATGATAAGCAAAACGACTTTAAAGGAACTAATTAATATTTTACTTCAAAAATGCTAAATGTAGTATTAAAATTATTTGTCAGCAAACATATTTTTATATCCGTTAAATTAATATAATCTCTAAGCGTTCGTTTTTAAATTCGTTCTTTATATAATTGCATTTTTTAAAGAAAATAAATTAAGCAAGAAAGCTGTTGGCCATTTGTTTGTTTATGCATTGCACCGCATTATCATATTTTTTTATTTTTCGAACATAAGATCGAAAAACAGCAAAACACGTGAACATGTAAAACAAAATTTGGTATTTCAAAAACGTGCAAGCGTCAAAATATGCCTGATAATTTTAAAACCTATTATAATATAATTCTACTGCACCTGCTTCGCTCTCTATTCTTGCTGCACACTCCAATTATGAACTAATCAAATTCCTTCGCCATACAAAATTTTTAGAGCGAAGATGGTAGATTCATATTGAATCTACTTGCGGAGCATGCAAAACTTCTATCTTCTCTAATTTTAACGGAAGTTTATCTGAACTAGCTGTATAAAATGTAAACAAAAAGAGAAATACAATGTTAAATGTGGTGTGTGGATATGTGTATAAAAAAACTATTAATTTCATTCAAATTTTAAATGTATTAAATAATAAACACAATTGAAACGAAAAATAAAATTTTTGAACAAATTATTTGAATATTGTTTCGCAGCATGTAGCATGTGTCGTGTAAGCGTTATGCTTCGCAATCATGATTTGAAGAGCAAAGCAAGTGCTTCATTTTGTCTTGGAAACATACTATTAGCCTATCTCTTTTTTTTTATAATCTGGTCTGGTATCCACATATATACGTATGTTAACATATTGAACTTTTAAAATATCATTAACCTTTTCGCTACAAAAAATTAAATCTTAAGGTGATCAGAGAACAGCGCAAAAAAATGCCATCTAATAAGTTTATTCTTTAGCATTGCACTTCAGGTTAATTAGACCAATTTGAGGTCTAAAAATAATAATCATATCTGGATTGAATCACACGTCTGTTGAGAAAATATCTAAAATCTTATTCCAAGTATAGACCGCATGTAATGCATCTAGAACAGCAAAAATGTAACATCTAACCACTATGTAACGGCGCCCTTTTGAAAGCTACCATACACGTTACGCATCCTTAATCCTTGTAAGACAATGAATAACTTTCGAAATAATATAAATAATGTTTGTTACTCAACTATACTTTAAATCAATAAAATTTGTATTTTTACAAGAACAGGAATTAGATATTTAATAGATTAATATCTGATAGTCATTACGTAGATAGGTATCCTTTGTTTTGATAAAACAGTCTATGCCTCATTAATGTTTTTTTAGGGTTGTGTAAGTCAGTAACATTTCACGTAACTCTTAAAAATACTCCCATTAAAATGCAACACTGAGAGGTTAATCCGAACACAATTATTTAAGAGAAAATTGCGGACGAAACTGACAAACAAAGAAAATAAATTTTGTAACAAGTTTTTGCTCACTGATAGCAGTTTATTTAAAGACGGATAGAAAAACAATTAAAACGCGTGTGTAAAATAGCCAAATACAGAAGTATATTTCATTTAATTTAACAATTTAAATGTAAAAAACTCCTAAAAAGAATACAATCTCAAATTGAAATTATTGAAAAAGGTAAAAGCTGAAATTGAAATCATTAAGAAGAAATGAGCAAATTTTACGTATAGATTGTGTGTGTGTGCAAGAGTATGGGAAAATTTGAGCAGAATTGATAGAAAAAGAATATACAAGAAAAACCAGAAAGAAGTATTACATAGTGACGAATATCAAACGATAAAAATCAATTGAAGTATAAAAAAATATTAATTATTCTTATTTCATTGTGCATTGTTACAAACGTTATCTAAATTCTATAAATGAATTTAAATATAGAAAAAAATATGACAAAGTGCTTACTAGTTTTTATTTGAAAACCCTTTGCAATAAAAAATAAAGAAAAGAGCATGGTTTGATTGTGTAAATTAAAGAGAGAGAGAAAAATGTATTAAATATTATTAAAGAAGCAGAAATTGTTTATGTTTTACAATTTTATTATAACATCTTTTAGCTGGTTGTATATAATTAAAAAAGTGATTCTGGAAAACTTCGATAAGTAAATTAAAAGAAATGTACAAATAGCAACAAAATAATCCGAAGACCGCAAAATACAAAAAAAAAAAAAAAACTAAACGAGTATTTTTTACTAGTCGCGGAATTTTCTGGCATTGCGTTTTGTGTTTTTCATTAATCTAGTAGTTCTCTTCAGTTCATCAACATGCTCTTTAATTTTAGTAATACGTTTTTCTATTTCTTTGTCTCTTTATACAATCTTTTTTTTAGTTTCTATGTTTCTTTTATATCTGACTTTTCTCATACTACGCTGTGTTCGTTTACTTTTGAAAAATCTTCTTTATGTTGCGAATTCGCTCGGGTCTGCAAAAATTTTTGCCAGTTTGAAAAACGGCGAAGAGGCATAAAGACCTAAAACTAGTAGAAAAAACGCGAGTGTTGTTTGTTGAACAAAAATTCAAGGTGAAAAATAAAAAATTAAGCCAAATAAACATATTCCATTTGTAAATATGTTGAAAACAAACGATTTAATTTTTTTCTTATCTACATAAATAATTTGTTTAAATAAAACTTTATTATTGCAACAATCTGTAAAAAAAATTTAGAAAATTTTATTTTATAAAAAATCAATGCTTATAATAAAAAATCAAATGAAAAGGAAGCAAAAACGAAATAAATGTGTTTCGGAAGAAAATGTGTCTAAAAAGCAGAGAAAAGAGAAAAACGAAACTGTCATCACATAAAATCTGAGTGTTGTGTGTGTGTGTCACAGTTTAAAAGAGAAAAGCTATGACAAAATAGCTCTCTTATATTAAACAAAAATATATGAAAAAAGTAGGTGTTTCGTGTGCTTTTCTGAATGTGTGTGCAATTTTCAATAAAAACCACTGAATTCAAATAAAAATCTAATTGAAAATAATTTTTTAATAAACTTCTAAATCATATTATCTTAAATTAAAACAAATACAAAAGTGTATCTTCATAAAAGCAAAATATTTGTTATTAAAACAGCCATTTCATCAGAGTTGTCAATTGTGAATTAAAAAAAGCGCCAAAATATTTTATCGCTGTCATTTTTATTTTCAGAGTTTGGGGACTTTTTATGGCAATAATTGGATATTTATTATTTTCTCTGGTATAATTTTCAGTTGCATATAAATATTTTAGATAATCTTAAATTATGTTTTGTTCCGTCTTTAAAAATATATTTTAGTTTTATTTCGCAAAAAGTGTGGTCTATAGTTTATAACTTCATTTACATGGGTCGTCTGATTAGTAGCTTCGTTGCTGTTGGTTTACAGTTTAAATATATACCTAATTCATTTTAAAGAAGATCGCAATGGTTGCTTAATAATCTATAATTCTCTGTATTATGACAAATTGAAATACTTGTGGCATTTGAGTTATTTGTATGAACTGACTATTGCAAATGGATTGTGAGAAAAGGAGATTTAAGAAATCTTGCTAATAAGACTATTTTAGGTAAAATAATTTAATAATTTTTGCCGCTAATGCTTTAATTAAGTGTCATTTGGTAGCGTTTTTACTTTTTTATTCAAATATTATATTGTTATATTAAGACGATCGTTATTTTTGTTTCTATTTTTTAAAGTTATAAAAAAGATATTCTAAAAATATATTAGCTGTTGCTTATTTGAAATTATTTGAGATGCGCTTGCAATAGATATTTAACGAGCGTTATATTTGGGAACTATAATGTTACTTTAAAAGAAAAGGGGAATAAGTAAATCCATGAAGCTATGAGCACTTTATTTTTAATAGTAATTTTTTTCAATTCGAATTATTTTTTCTCAAAATTAAAAATTAATATAAAAGAGTATCGCTAAACTTTTATAGTTGATAGTAATTAATTAGGTAGACTAATTATTGGTAAATCTTATGATCATTGAATGATAAATAATTCTATTTTTTATCATTAAAATCATTTTCAACAATTGCTGGTCTTTTAAATGAGTTGCTTTTTAATTAGAATTGCTTTGTAGAATGTTAGTTGACTTGATATTCCAGACATTCAGTTTTCGAATTTAGATATAACTACAAAAGGGTTAAGGTTTATTTCTTATTCTTTTGCTAAAAATAAATTGTACTAGAAAATAAATATTTTTATTAAATCAATTGAAATTTTCTTTTTCGGCTTTAGTTCATTTTTTAATTTAACGTTTATAAAGAGAAGTTATTTTTCAAATATATGCTGAAGTTTTCCAAAGAAAACAAGACAAATTAGATGCTTGCAGACTGTAAGTAATACCACATTTCCAGGACCGCCAAATCCATCATCAGCATTCTTCGCATCCATCTACCTTAATTTGTGTATATTGTAATCAATATTATTTTTGGTTGGACGAAATTCACACACAACTCAAAGCATTTCTTTGTTGTTTCCTCTACAACACGTCTTGCACATTTGTTGCAATTTTGTACTACACACGAATTGCAAATTTTATTTTTAATCATTCATACTTCCTTCCTCACAACTCTTGATGTGTTAGGTATGAATATATATGCGCTGCGCCTTGCGTGTTTTTAAATTAGTTTTTAATTTTTCCCAGCTAGGGGTTGAACCGGTGATTTTTTGTGCAAACTTATAACTAAAAAGTATCCAACATTTCCTAAAAACAAAAAGATAAATTTTAATTAGAATAGCCGTTTTTCAAAAGTATTTTTCTAGTAAATACTTTTTGGTTGAGTTTCTTTTACAGGGAGTCGACAACTGATGAAATTATACCTTGATGAAAGTCAAATTTATATGATCCTGCGTTAATATTATATAATCGCTATGATATAATCATCAAAGCTCATAGACTAATAAATTTATCATGATATGAGAAGTTATTTTATATGTAATTTTATTTTGGACGTTTACTTATTTTTTAATAAAAATTTTTAAATTACAATAGCTTAGTTATTTTTAATGGAAAACTAACCGATAGTTCAAAAAATATTATTCAGACAGAATTATTTGATATAATACACTCGCAATGACCAATCGATTCATTCATCATAATATTACACTATCAACGTCTAATCCTTTGAACTGATATTAATATTAATTTGACAATTGTTCTACCGGTGTTTTATTAGGCATAACGATAAAAATTCGTCTTGTATGGACATAGTGTTAAAAAATCATAAATACCTTTACAAAATACTAGTTTAACGAAATATAAAGATATAAAAAGAGTCATAATTGACAACATTGTTTTAGTGAAATAACTTCGTTTTTCTTTGAATTAAAGAGTGGTAAACAATAGTGCTCTCTCAATCTCTCTTTTTCTTATTTATTTTATTCACTGACAAACCAGCTGAAAAAATTTCAACAATTGGACTTTGTATTTTTGAGTGTTAAGAATCAAGTTGTAGTTAATTGCAAAAATTGAAGTTAATGTTATATCTAATTATTTATATTGATTTTATTTGTTTTATATATTGCAAATGTTTTATAAACAACGAAAATAAACTTGCAAATATTTGTCTTCCATTAAGTCGGCACTTTTTTAATTCATCGGCAAATTCGCCTCAATTATTTACTCTTTTTTTTGCTGCTTGTTCTTTTTGTGACTCTTTCGTTTAAACAATTAATGGTTGTTGTTTTTTTTTTCAACATACATCGGCTGCTGCTCTGCCATAAATGTCATCTTTTGTGTTGTTCTTTTGCCGAAAGAATGCCTTTTATTTTTTAATTTCGCACATTTTAATTTTAATTAAAGAAATAATTAAGCCAAAAGTTAAAGGAAAAGTTAGGATAAATACAATTTTTTTTTATTAAATTATAATTAATTTTATATTTTTATTTATGCTTTTTTCGGTATTAATTTTGTATAGGTATTTCCTCATTTATTTCTTAAAAAAGCTTACTTTCGATTACTCACACACAGTTTATTTTAATATTTAAACATAATATGCAGATAGTTATAATTTTTTAAGTTTTT
Source organism: Cistogaster globosa (assembly GCA_937654795.1). Taxonomy (NCBI): domain Eukaryota; kingdom Metazoa; phylum Arthropoda; class Insecta; order Diptera; family Tachinidae; genus Cistogaster; species Cistogaster globosa. The sequence continues at coordinate 124,633,615 of OW569404.1, forward strand.
TCTTACCCAAAAGTGTTGATTCATTCTTTTCTTCGTTGCTCCTGTTTTTACTTTCCATTCATTTTCTTTTTGAAGCCTTTTTTTCCTTTCGTTAGCATCTCGTTTTTCTCTCTTGTTTTTTTTTTTTCCTAATTTTCATGTTGCTGTTTGCCGAAAATTGCATAAAAAAATAATGTAATATTTATGTTTAAGTTTAGGAAAAATAGTTTAATTTTTGTTATAAAATTCTTTTCTTAAGCATGATTTTTCTAACTTGAAAATCAATATTCTAGAACATAATTTGTTCTACTTAGAATTACTGCAGATAGTTTTACATCTTGCCATTTCCTTTTGTTGTAATATGGGATGATTCTAATATCATTAGTGGATTTATCGATTAATCTGTTGTGTTTTATCACAAAAATTCGGCCTGGCCAAACGACTGCAAGGTTTCTAAACTAAATTTTACAGTCAGTCAATCATTAAAAAAAAAACTTTTAAAAGAAGTAATACGCTGTCATTGACCTTTATTGAATTAATGTAAACTATTAATAATTATTTTTAATCCTATGGATTTTTTTTCTTGTTATTTTATTCTAACAGCAAAGTTAAAATTTTTTAAATCTTTTATACCCTTCACTACAGATGAGAAAAGAGTATATCCAAGTTTGTCAATCTGTTTGTGCGTCCGAGCTAGTATTGAAATCAACTATGCCAAGGCGCTAGATTAGCTATAGAAAATTTAAATACACTAATCGATCAGACATAGGCTGACTTCCAAAATGTATTAATACAAAGTTTGAATACAGTTTTGGTGCGATATTTAGATCTTGTACATTTTTTATTTTTTTTAAAGAGGAGTAGCACTTCAGGCAATAATGCCTATTAAGTTATTCTCGTAACCGTGCTACATTTTTTAGGAAAGGGATAGATGAGAGATAAGACAGGTGGTGGAAAGAGAATGATAGATATAGCCATTTTATTATTTATTTTACTTCGCCGGCGAATATGCTATTAAGAAGTACCGACGAAGGAGGCTGCATGTTTAAAGTTAATTCTGAATATGTATTAATACCATTAAACAGAAAAAAACATTTTTTATTTTTGGTTGCCGCAGGGGTTGAACCCTGGTCAACCAAGTTTGTAGCCAACATGTTTACCACTACAGCAGCCTGCATTAATTTAGAAACTGATGCACCAGTTGCTCGGTTGCAACGTTTTTAATATTTATCTGCGACAAATCCCACGCCTGGCTTTAGTTTTGAAATAATATTTAAAACAAGTCTAGTTTAGTGAAGTAATTCCAATAAAAAAAAAAAAAAAAAACATATATATGTATGAGGCGATAGAGAATTAAAAAATAAGAAAAAAACGTCCAAGTGAAAAAATTGGCGCTCGCCCATTTTTTATGGTCCTCTGAACTTTTCATGAAAAAGTACGATTGTGCACAATACTTATTAATTTATTAATTTGAATATCATTTAAATGCTTTTGAATAGATATTTCAGAAAATACTACATTTTTTATAAATTCTTAACCCGTTAAGAGCCAATTGCATTTTTTTAAAAAATTTAATTTTTTTTCTGTCTTTTTTTTAATATTCTGTCACCCGAATGTTTATTTTTTTATTTGAGTTACTTCACTAAACTTTTTTGTATAATAATAAGTGATAGTTATATTATCGGGTATAGCTGCCACAGAATATTGTGTGCATTTATTTTTTTCTTGTTGCAAGAAATAATTTATAGCTGTGGACACGTGATGGAAAAGGCACTTTTTTTACTAAATGAAATGAATAAAGGTGCAGTCAGATTAGTCAAATATTTGACTAAAAAAGCGTAACCACTATTTTTACAAATATTTATTAAATTTTTTCTGACTCGTATCTTTACGAATGTCATTTTCTGATATAATATGTGATATCTTACCTTTTACATTGAGTAGAATATTATGTTTCTCAGAAAGTATTTGAGAAGAACAAAAAAAAATTTTCCATAATTTAGTGGTTACGTCTTTTTTGTCAAATATTTGACTAATATGACTATACCTTAACGCTGTACTTAGATCTACTTTTTCGTCTTTTTAGATTTTGAAGAACAGTAAATATAAGTTGTAATATAAATTGTGCGAAGAGTTCATCCTTATTAAAAAATCTCCAAAAGTCAATGTTTTTATACATTTATAAAAAGTGTATAATGTCAAAATAAATATAAAAATTTTTAGCTTAAAAATGACATTTCTAATTTAAAATATTACAGTCAGTGGAGAGAGTCGTATCGGCGTGACTGGCGGCTAGCCGCGCCGCTGATAAAATTTCATAAGCCGCGCCGCCGACCAATTTGTCGGCTTGTCGGCGACTGAATTATCAGCTGTTTAACCCGGCTATCTACATAACCTGGTAGATCCAATATTAAACTTCTAGTAGACAAATACCAAAAAGAACTTCACTCGTTAATTCTAGAACATATTTTACTTCCTGTTGTGATTAAAAATGTATTTATTTTATACAAATACAAATTTTAAATTCATTTGAAATCACATAGTTTTAATAATTTTGTTTCCTGTTCTCTGAAGATGCCACAACGGTGTGGCGAAATATTGAAAAAATAAATAAAAAAAAACAATATTTTTATTGTTTTAAACCTGACCTAGTGCTTAATTAATAAGAAGAGGATAAAGGTCAAAAAACATTTAAATTTAAAAATATTTTTTAATTTGCATTTTCGTCTTTTTCTAACACCTACCTATTTATGACTTTCAATCTTAGAATAATAAAAGGCTTAAGCTCGTAATATGTTACTAAATTTTTTTAGACTCTAATTTAAGTTATTTTCCTAAATTTCTTTTGCAAAAGAAAATCTTATAAAATAGTTAAACTTCCTTTCAATTCACTTGGTAAAGTTGGGGAATTAAATTTATTACAAGGACGCTAAAGAACACGTAACATGTTCACCCTTTTGTCACCCTTAAGTAGCACACAGTTACCGACAGCTAATTAGAAAATTTTTTATTAGTTTTTAGTCTTCTGCATTAAAAAACTTTGTCAAATTAATTGCATTTTGTTTATTAGCGTTTTTTTTTTTTTATCAAATAGACTCAGTCTTGTTAAGCTCAGCAACTTATTTGCAATTCAAAGTTATTTCTCTTTTTTTTGTAAAACATATTTAAACAACGAACATATTACTTTTTATGATACTTTTTTTATTTAATGCATATTGTTGCGTCTTTTTAACCCGATGGGGTCTTTTAGTTACAGAATAATACACGTCAACTTTATTTAATGTGCCTTGATTCAGTTCTGTAAATTTTTATTGACAACACTGTTGAACGAAACACTAAATTTATTACTAACAGGGCTCCCAGTTTTTTGTACCCGATTGCTAATGTGGGATTTTTTATCTCCAAAAAATCGCTAAAATACACAAATCGTTACCTGAAATAAAAAAAAATAATAAAAAAATAAAATTGTTGTCGTGATGGCGGAAATTTACATTTTCATTTAAAACACTAAACTAAAAAAATAACGACATGGAATTTAAATTAAAAAAAAAAATAATATGTAATAGTGAAAACATGGCGAAATCATGTACATGTGGTGGCAAATTCTTTAATTATCACTGCTGCTGAAAATGTCAAATTTTATGTAAAAAAAACCACGCAGATTTTGTAGTTTTATTAGAAGAAAGAAATTATAAAAAAAGATTTTAAACAATTTTTAATGTTGTTTTGTTTTTTATTTAAAGTTTCACTTTGTCGGCGAAGATTACAGGATGCACGCCTTTCTATAGCTCAGCATAAATCAAAAATGATAATAATATTGGAATTTCAGTTTTTGACTTAAAAAAAACAAATAAAACATATTTTTTCAATTTTGTGAAATTCGATTTATAACGAAATTAAAAAAACATGTTTAAAATTTTGTTTTTAAAGAATTTAGGTATTTTAAGGTCAAGCTGTAGATTTTCGTTGAAGTTTTGATTTTTGGAAACCTTAATAAAATTTAGATTTTTAATGAAATCTCGATTACTCTTCCATGCTCTGAATTTAAAACTAAACCGTGTCATACTGCCATATTTAAATGGATGTTATCGATTTTATTTAAAAGGATGTTTGAAAATTTATTTATTTTTGTTATTGTTGATTCAAAAAGTACAAAGAATGGCTTTACGTTAGAAATAGCACAACTGAAAAACGACCTCAGCTTAAATTTTGAAAATTTCCGACAATTTTTTTTGTTATTGACTTTAAACGAGATAGTACATACGAAGTGTACAAGTTGTTGACAAATTTAAAATTGTCTGTTCTTATGTGTAGCGCTTATTCTTTTCAGTCCTTAAACTAATATGTGTGTATTTTTTGTTTTTTTTTTGTTTTAAGGAAATTAAACAAATTTAAAAACAAAATTAACAAATTAAAAACAGAATTCCGTTTTACATTTCAATTGATATCAGTAGTTTAAGTTAAAGAATGAAAAAAAAAAAAATCAGAAAGAAAGTGGAGTAAAAAATAAAACATACAATTTGTATGAAAAATAAAACATCAATGAAAAAAAAAAAACGAATTGATTCGGAAATGAATCATTTTGCTGGAACAGATTCCGATTGCCGCAATGACACTTTGCTTTGTTGTAGAAATGTTTGTAGCAGCAGAAACTGTTGTCACTATCAAACTGCCTTCATACAAGCATTGTTGTTGTTGACGATTTCTACGCCTGTCGTCGTTTTCTACAGTGGATACTATATTTACTGTTGTTGTGTTGATGAATATTTAATTTTTCTATTTTTTTTTCATACAAATTTAACAAATAAAAAAAATATATATCGAAAGAAATAAACTGGAGTGTTGACATTTACTTTGAGTGTAAGTTATTCTGTAGAAAAATAGATGAAAGTGAAAATAAAAAATTATTTTTTTTTTTTTGGAGTTTATGACTTAACAGCAGAAACAAAATTTCTAGAAAATTGTTAAAATCAGATATTCTTTGAAAAATAACTTTTCAAAGAATTTTATTCACTGAAAATATATTTTACTCTAAAATTTTGATCTCTAAGAGAGGTTTGTAATATGTCTTGACAATCGTGTATTTCACAGAAGATTTCAGAGAGAGACTGAAGAAACAAACGACTAAAAAAATTCGGACGTTGTTTAGCTTGTGATACCTTTTGTTGGTACATCATCATCTCAGCAGCTCATGGTTCCCTTTACTTTTTACTAGCACGGAGTACCCTTTATCTCAATTATTTTTGATTATAAAGTGCTGAAAGCATACAAAATTTATTACTTTAAGTCAAAATATAAAACAATAATAATCATTACAACAAAGAAACAAAAAACAGGATTTTTAAATAATAAATGTAAAAAAAGTTCTTTGTAAATTGCCTTTTTATTTTTCCGAGAATGGCAACATGAATATTGATTGAGCCACTTAAATTAGTAAAAAGAAATATGATGATTACAAAAAGGTACAACCATATTTAGGTTGGTAGCACTCGGATGTCAAATACGAAAAATACCAAATAAATTATGTTCTAAAAACTTAAATGTGTCCCAAATATGAAAAACATATTTCTAATTATGAACTGACGTTATGTGTTACGTTACATATATCACTCAGTACATTATGTAATTTTTTTCTGTAACGGGATCATATCTGTACAAGACATATTTTTTTTTGTTTGTGTTTGCATCACGTAAAAACTACTGGATGGACTTAAATAAAAAATTGCGAAAAGGTCCCTTAGAACCTTGGCTCAAATATAGATTGCTTTTTTCGTAAAAATTAATCATTTCCTAGATAAACTAGAGATACTACAAACGCCAGCACATTTTGTTTTTCTAGGTGCAAAAAATTTTAATACTGTTCACAGAACCCTGCCATAAATATTTAAAAACATTTTTTTATAAATTTGATTCTTAAAAAAAATATAAATTTCACACTGACAAAGATGTTGACACTGCTAGTACATACATAAATATATCTCCACTCAATTGCGTTACTTGCTACTTGAAATCAAAGAGAAAAAGAAGATGTACAGATATGATGATGCCGGCATAGAAACTTAATGTGACATTTCTTCTCGGCTTGAGGCTATCTTAACGGTAGACTTACCACAATGATGATGTTTTAGCTCAAATTTATTTACCAGAATGACAACGTACTCGCACATACTCATACCCTATATCAGTTTCTGCAGGAAATTTGCAATCTTAGAACTTCATAAGCAAAAAAATTTATCGCAAAAAAATGTTTACTTAAAATTCTACACCTAAAGACCTCTTCCGATTGTGTGTTTTTTTTTTTAATTACTCATTAGCTGGTAATGCAAATGATAGTAAGATAGTATTACTCACCTTTTAATTATTAGTCAAATGTTTGCTTTTTGTTTCCTGTTAAAATGGCTTAACACTGTCGCAATGTATTTAATAATAAAAAAATTAAATTAAAAACTTTCAATACAATTAACATGAATTTTTGGCAAAACGCCGTGAACGCACACGTGACTGCATGCCATTTAACGCAATGAAAAAAATGAAATGAAAAAAAGTAACACCATAAATACACACATAAGTATATAAATTCAACCCTCTTTAAAGACAAGAGAACTGAACATTAAATATAGTTACGTGACCACAGTGGCGTTAGCCAAACCAAAATGAGTAAGAGAAGAATTTTGAAGTCAAAAAATGATTTGAAATACAATATAATATTATTTGTGCGTTGCTGGATTTCAACTCAGTATAACTCAGCTGTTGTGAAAGCAGCTTTTTATGTTGCATACGCAACTACATCTTCTTGTTTCAAACCTTCGCTAGTTATGTATGCTAATGATATTGTTTCATTACCATTAAAATTTCATAGGCAAAAAAATGAAAAAAATTAACTGCAATTTAATTCCAATGATTTTATTTTATTTATAATTGTTTACTAATGGTAATGAAGTTTTAATTACTAATTACAATTGGAAAAAAATAATTGTCTGTTTATTAAAGCAGAACTTGCAAAAAGTAATGTGCATAAAACTAATAAACCTTCACCCCTTGTAGATCGTTTTACATTTGAAAATTTTAATAATTTAGAAATTTTTAATAATGACTGAAATTTTCAGTCGTTTAACACTCTCCAGCTAGCAGAACTTATTGCAAAAATTTTGTGATAAAAATCCTATTTTGTAATAATACCTTATACTTTATAGTGAGTGTTTGTTTAGTGTACAAAGGCAAGGCATGACGTTTATTAATGGTAAATCTTTCAAATCATTAGTAAATAGTCAATGATAATGAGCTTGTTTTTTAATTATTTGTCAGTGAAATATTTTTATTAAAAAAAAAATTACGCATGATTAATAATTCAATGCTTCATTAGCATTCTGTCAAATAAATAGATCATCTAATTAATTACTTTGAAGCCAATGCCGAGCACTATCCTAATAATTTAAAAAATAATAAAAACTAAAAACTTAACTAGAATGAGAAGTAAGTCTTAAACAAAAGACAGACGTCAAAATAGACAAATCATTTATGTAAAATTTTTACTTTTAAATTTAAATTTTATATTTCTTGTAGCAGACTTAGCAATACAGGTTTTTTGCAAATTTCTACCGCATGTCTTTCATGGCTCAAAAAGTTGGTCATATACATGAAATTATACCGACTATTGCAAAAATCTTTATAATTTCGAAGATTTATGCTTGTTTTTGTAGCAATCATAGTAACCGCCATTGTGTCCAATTTTCAAGTGTTTCTCTATAACAGTTCAACTCGTAGTGATATAAAGGGGTTAACCCTTTAACCATTTTTATGTAAAATTACTTTTTTCAAATGTAAGCGACGTTTTCCAAACAAGTATAAACGATTAAAAATAAAAATTTGCCTTCCGTAGCCATACCAATGGTTGTGGTACAAAAGCAAAAACAAATTCACAAGATGTGTTTCAAAGAAAACAACAAAGAAATGCTTTGCGTTGTGTGTTAACTACGTCCAACCAAATTAATATTGATAAGTTGTTTAAATGATTGGTGTTTATAATGTACACAACCTAAGGTAGATAGATGCGAAGAATGCTGATGAATGATGTAGCGAAACAGAAAATGCAGCATTACATTTTGCTGGCGTCTTGTTTGTCTTGCTTGTATTTATAATAACTACGGTTCAAATACAAAAAAATTAATTACCGATACTTTAATTGAATTTTTTTTACCAGATTATTAAAAACAAGAAAAAAAAATAAATAAAAACAGTTTTCAGTATATCAGTAAAAAATGTTTATTCGTTTATTCATCTAATAAACATGACATTTGTAACACACTTCAAAACATTTTTTCCTGCGGTCAGCAGAATTCTTGGTGTAATCAGTAAATTTTTACAGGTTACTAAAAAATGGCAGTATTCAGTAAAATTTTACTGATAATAAAATTTCATTATAGTATCACAAAAAATTTACGGATTACTGATTCTTTTTCAGTAATCGGTAAAAATTTATTGATAATGAACATTTAAATACAGTATTAGTAAATATTTACTTTTAATTCTAATTAAATTGAAGTAACAGGGATAAATTTGCTGATAATTCATACTAAATTTTTTTATCAGTTAAAATTTACTGGTTGCTACAATTTTTAAAGCAGTTGAAATTTAATGCAGTGTGTCCATGTGTGATAAATAAGCTTATTTTTTTGGAAATACTCTAGATATGTAGGTCTTGAATATTTTAAACTAAAATAAATACTTTTTCTAAGTGGGAATTATTTGCAACATCTTTTTTGCCTGGAACCATTACTAAGCGAGGACTGAACTGCTGTGGGTGTTATTCATTCGATTTTCTACGATCAATGGAACCAATGCATTTTGTAACACATGGTTACGTTTTTACCTTTTGTCAAGCGTAGTAATTTTTTTAATTGCGTATAATTTATTATTGACTTTTTTATGGCACTTTCATTTCTTATTCTGGATAGATTCATTTTCATAATCTCTTTACTTGATTAAAGTTTATTGCATGCGATTTCGCTATAACAAGCTAACGCAGGCGAGACATGATCTGCTTTATGTCTTGTTCAGAAAACGTGTGTCTTTAACAGTCCGCTAAAAATTCACACTTAGATTCTCTTGTTCTATATACTGAAGGCTGGGATGTAAACTTATGATACTTTGCTAAGCAAACAGGCAGACAGATGTCCCACTACACACCCACAAAAGCAACATTAGCTTTTGTTTCTCGAAATATGTAAGGGGTTTTCCAAATATTAATTTTACGTAGATATTCACGTAAAGCATAATTTTTCTTTAGGTCATTATTTTCTTGGCCGCTTCATTATAGAATGCAAAATCATTCGATCTATACAAACGGCGCCGGCATTTTTATTAGCATTATGGAAGAGGATTGCCATATTTTCTATAACGTACTGAAGAGAGAAGGATTTCACTTAACAGTGCTGTCAATTAAAAGCAAATTTTTTTTTAATCTAAATAAAGAAGAAAACATAGGACTACAAGAATTCAGCGTTTTTTATTTCTTTAGAAATACAAACTTTTTTATATCGAATGATGCTAACAAACACAAGTTTGGTCTGACAGTATTGCATTTTTGCTTCGAATTATCTTATGTTCTTTTTCTGGTTGATATACATTTTTTACTGAGTTATGTTTCACTGCACTTGTATGAGCAGGCGCTACCTGACTGCTTCTTAATAAAAGATATGGTGAAGACTGCCTTTGTATAATTGCAACTGTTTATCCAGTTTAAGTATTTATCTTTAAAAGTTAATATTAATTGATCATTGATAAAATAAAATGGAAATAATTGTACAGCAGAAAAAAACGCTCAAAATAAATATTAAAATTATTAAAAATAAAACACAAATATTAAATAAACTGTTCGAACAAAAATATATTTATAAAAATTGATAAATAAATAAAACTTTGAAAAACAAATTCAATGATAATACCAGCCGTTTAACTAAGTCAATTTTTAAAGATATAAAAAGCAACAGCGAAGCACAAAACACACACACACTCAATCTAAACTGCAGAATTTTATTTAAATTCAAAATCAAATTATTTGAAAACAGTTTAAAATTTCGTAGGAAATTCTTTAAATAGTTGAACAATCCAGTTAATAATTTTAATTATATTTTTAATTACTTTACAGATTCAACTTAACGGATTAATTAAACGGAATCTTTATACAATTTTTCGCTAAATGCAACTAAACCTACAGAAAAAACATCTAGTGATTTTTTTATTTAATTAAAAAAATATATAAATTTAATCATCTAGAGTGTTGGTTTTTTTTTTAATTCATATAATCTCATTAAAAAAGCTAAGAAGTTAAATAATTTGCTTGCAATTAAGTTAAATGTTTAAAGTGTTTATTTTAAATAAATTTAAAATTTAAAAATACTTATTTTAGCTTTAGTGTTTTAAAAAAAAAAAACTTTAACTTTTTAGTTAAGTTTAGTGTTCTAAATAATACAAAAGGAAATTTGTGTTTTTTATTGAAATTTGTTATAAATCTAAAACATAAAATTGACAAAAATTATTCTAAAGTCAAAATAACAAAGTCATTTCAGTTTAAAAAATTAAATAAATAAATAAAATAAAAAATAATTTAAAATTAACATAAAAAACAAATTTAACACACAACTAAATCAATTTAAATAAATAAAAATGTGGCTTTGATAAAGGTTAAAACGTAGTTTAATTATAAATTAAAATACATAAAAAAATTAGAATAAATTCATTTGATCGTGTCATCATAATGGTCACTACCATCGTAGAAAAAGTAAGCAAAACTACAATACACTTCTCAACCTAAGACAACACACCAGCAATTCATTACAGAAACGACAAATCAACAACAAACACAGCATCATTTAAACAACAACAAAAACAACAGCAGCAAGCAATTGCAAATAAATGAAAATTCCACCATCAACAATTTTAGCTTCCCCATTTTCTTCTTGTTTACTCTTGCAAAATAACAGTAAAAGTGAGTTAGAAAGAGCCAGTGAGAGAAAGAGAGAAAGTGAAACAGTCAAGATTAAAATTAAACGAAATATCGTAAAAGGTTAAATTGAAAAGAAAACACAATTGCATTGTTGTTGTTGTTCTTTTTTTTTTTGTGTACGAAAATTAACGGTAATGCTATTGTCGTGTATATTACATCTTGGCTATGCCATCAATAATAAACGTTGCTCTCAATACGCGTTGGACACAATATGTATCAGCAATATTATCGCGTAGTTAAACGTTACACCACTTATCGTAAAGTCGCGTTTCTAAGCGTAGAACTTTTTTTAAAAACGTTTTCGCTTAGGTTTCTGCTAAGACACTTTTGTCTCGTAATAACTCAAACGGTCGAAAAGCAGAAACGGTGGATATATTTAAGTTATTTACGCCATTCTTAACAATAAATTCGTCATCGTCGTTCTCGTTGTCGCTATCGCCATTGTTATCGCAATTGTCGTTGCCGTCGCCGTCGCCGCCGTTGTCGTTTAAGTTATTTGTGGCATTGTAGCTTTATGATCATAATGGTTTTATTTTGAGTGAATAATAATAGTAATAATAACAATAAAAACTATATGTTCTTTAGTGTGTTGATCAAATTCAATTAAATTTAATTTATTTTTGACTTATTTTGTGTGTTTGCTTAACCTCATACACAACAGTCGCTTTAAAAGTCACACAGAGAGAAAACGTGCAAGAAACATATACGAAACGTATTTGATCATACACTTATACACTTCGAACAAGCAAATCAAACCGCCAGCAAGTAAAACTTTACATCTGTTAATCCTCTTAATCTCGTTATAGTTTTAAATAAATAACATTACAGAGTTCGGTTAAAGTGAAACAAAGTGAGTTTTATAAAAGAAATAAAAACAGTTGTTAAAAAAAATCTCTCCTTATTTTTCTTAAAAAATTCTTTCGTGTTTAATTTTGTTATTGGAACATTTTCATATTTAAAATCTTGCGATCATATTTTATCAATATCAAAGTTCTGGGTTAAAGTTTAAAATAAAAAGAACGACCCTGGATTTGCTGCTGAAAACGTTGCGCACGCTTAAAAATCCGATTATGGCCGAGAATCAAACCGCCGCAGAAGATTCTGGTCAACAGTCAACACAACATCAAACTCATTCCCATCACAATCAGCAACATCAGCAGCAGCAACAACAACAGCAGCACCACTCTCACCACAACGATAATTCACAAACATTATCCACGCAAAATTCCGAAGAACTATCGTCAGCTCTTACATCACCCACAACGCCACCAAACGAAAACAACTCCGCATCATCGCCAGACGAACCTCAAACCATTGTAATTGCCAATCATCATCAGCAGCAGCAACAAACACAGACACAACAACAGCAGGCACGCAGCATGATTGATCGCCAAGTAACTACTAAAATTAAAGCTATACGACGTAATACAATACAGACAACTGCAGCACCTGTTAGAGCTGCTAGTACTACGTCAATAAAGAAGCCCTCTTTAACCAAAATGAACTCGTTGACCGGTGGCACAGGCAATGGCGAAAAGACTACTACGGATAAACATCACTTGCAACAGCAACAGCAACATCATCACCATCATCATCAACACAACAGCATGACGAATCATCATCACCACCACCACCAGCAGAATAATTCATCTTCTTCGACTGGAAATAACAGCAATTCAACAGCCATACATCGTACCACAAGTGAAAGTCTTCGTCTAAATGCCATAACACCTATTAGCGTTGGCAATGCAGCTACCGGTGCTGGTGGTGGTGGTGGTGGCGGTGACACGTTGTCGAATGCCACCAGCAATAGCAGTATACATTCAAATTTGACAAATAACAGTTCAAGTTCAGCCTCGATTGCACCCAAATCGACTAGCACTAATGCCAGTCATAGCAAATCTACTACTTCTAAGTCGTCATCAGCATCTTCAAAGGCTACTTCGCCTAATAACAATAATAGTATTGCTTCCGTTGCAGCTGGCAGCTCACATGCTTCGCGTAGTCATCACAGTCATGGTCATATTCAGGCACACGGTCATGGACATGCCACTGGCGGCTCACGTAAACCAAAGACTACTTCATCGTTTCAAATAACTTCCGTAACGGTGGGTCATCCTAAGGCTCCAGTGCCTGCTGACAACGGCGAAGAAGAGTCGGCTGATGACCTAGACGAATCTCATACTGATGATAATAGTCGCATCACAGATTTGGAAAATGAAACACCTTCCATGTCGGAGGACACATTCTCGAAGGAGGAGATCTACTATCATCAAGATGATGCTTTGAATAGTACAGCCCCGGTTATACCAACTAGTTCGCAGTATGGTTTAGTTGTTGCTACTTTGGGAGCTCAAGATATATCTAATGTGCAGGTAAATGTTGGAGAAAATTTTATTAACGTTGTACCCAGTGGCAGTGGCATCAAGAAAGAGGATCTAAAAGACTCGGCACAGCATCGTAGTGAACGCTTTAAAGTGGTTAAAATCGAATCCACGGAACCATTTAGGCGCGGTCGCTGGGTTTGCATGGACTATCTTGATCATACTAGTGTGACAAGCAAAGAAGATGGTGGTGGCAATGGTGCTAGCAATAACAATGAAAAGACTGAAGATGGAGGCGGTACTGATAATGGTGAACACGCTCCGAAAACTACGCAAAGTATGATATTGGGCACAGGCGCTGCGGCTGTAGAAAATCATAATGAGCCATCGTCCGCCCCAATTGCCGACGGTAATTGGAATTTTCCTGATACAACCAGTAACACAGGAGGTGGTGGTGTTGCTACAGCTCCAGCCACAGTTGTGCATGGTATGCAGCAGTTAATAGAAAAGGCAGAAAGTGCGGATCAGCAAACTCAGGTCTTGCAACAAGAGCAACAATATCAAACACCACCCCAAGAAGTTAATGCAAATGCAACAACACCTCAGATGACAATGAATGCTCAGGCCCCGCCGGAGGTTGTGCAACCTACAGTTCCCCTGGATTATGCTACTGTAGCAGCCCAAAAATTAAAAAAATCTTTAGAAGAATTAAAGAAACAAGAAGAAGCAATAGCCGCCTCTGAAAAAGCTGCTGCTGCTGCTGCCAGTGCTGGTGGAGTGTATATGCCTGGCCAATCGCAACCAGTCAGTTTTGAAGCCATGCAGCAACAGCTACCTCTGCAACAGCCGCAACAGGTATCCATGCAACAGCAGCAACAACATGCTGCTACATTGCCAGGAAATATTAACCTTCAAAATAGCAGTATCTCTATTGCTACAGATAACAATAATGCGCCTATAGCCCAACAAAATCCACAGCAACAGCAGCAACAGACGCAAAGTTTAGGCTATAATATGGAATCTGGACAACAGCAGCCTATGTCCCCTGCACCTCAGCAGGTTCAAGCGCCACCAACCTATGTGGCCGCTAGCTTTCAGGGCACCCCACAGCAAACACCACCACAACAATCGCCACAAATGCAAGAAGCCGGACAAGCTATGCAGCAACAGTCCCAGCAGCCCCAAACACAGATTACTCAAGCACAGATTCCACAACAGCAGTCAATACCACAGGCTGCTTCACAGCAACCTCCGCCCACTCAGCTGCAACAGCAAACGTCACAAACCGATGGAGTGACTAATATGCAGAACGTTGCAGCTGTCGCTAATATGCAGCAACTGCAACAACAGCAACAGCCGCAACCAACAGCCGCTCAACAGCAATCACAACTTCCACCACAATTCCAGCAGTTGCAACAACAGCAACAGCCATTAGCTCCAGGACAAACTATGCCCATTCTTAATCAAATTACAAGTTATGATATGCAACATCAACAGCAGCAGCAACATCAATTACAACAACAGCAAAGTGCCCCAGCAACTATGTTGGACAATTCAGCCATACTGGCCACATTGCAAGCTCAACAGCAGCAGCAACAACAACCACAGCAACAACAACAACCACAGCAACAACAACCCTCAGCAACTAGTACTATGGCGGGCTCCACCAATATAATAATGCAACCTACAATTGCTAACGCTCCGTCTCAATATCAGCAGCAGCCGCAACAGCAACAGCAACAACCTCAATTACCTATCGATAGTGCTCCTCCAACAAGTGTTAGTGCCAATAGTAGCAATAGTACTGTTAACCTAAATCCAATATCGACAGCTACTACAAGTACACCAATCACGTCTTCTAATGTTACATTACCAGCTGCGAATGTAACCAACAGCAGCAGCAACAACAACAACAACAATACAACTCCTAATATTGATAATCAAGCAGTTTTGCAAAGTCAGCAGCAGCAACCACAACAGCAAATGCAACCACCGCAACAACAACAACAGCAGCTGCAACCGCAGCCACAAACGCAGCCACCGCAACCATCCACATCATCACAAATACAAACCACGCAACAGCAATTACAACAAACTACGGAAACAGAGACTGAAAGGTAAGTTCTTGCTTTAAGGATTCCTTTATTTTAAAAAGCCGTTTTGAAGAAATGGACAATTTGTTGGAATATTTAAATATTAACCGCGAAAATAAAACTGGCGGTGGCAATTTTGTAGTGAAACAAACTTTTTTTATAATTAAACGTGGAGTTATATCATCTACCGGCTTGAGATTATCTTAAGATAAATGAAGAATAAGTTCGGGCATTAAATTAAGTGTTTTGACAATTGTTTCAGCGTTCTGTATTACAGCAACGAAAAATAAGTTATCCCAAAGACCTGTTTTATGTAAACGCCAACCGCCAATATGTCTTCTCAGATATAAATTGCAAACCACTTATTTATAATTTATTAAAAAAAACAAAATTTTCTGTTACGAAAATAGAGAATAATAACAAGAAAACAGCTCTAAATTCAGGGTCGGTCGACAGGTATCACTGATTTGGTTATTCATACCTCAGGTAAAACGTTTTTCTCTATTTATTTTAATGTAGAATAACTTAAGGTTACAAATATACAGTAACCAGTACAGTACAGTACAGTAAAAAAGTCTTCATACAGTTCTTTTATTAAAATTACGTTCATAAATGTTTCATTGTCAAAAAAATATATTGATTTGGAAAAATAGCTAAATTAAAATACTGTGTTCGAAGTTTCCTGAATTAAGAATAGACTACAGCCTTTCAGCCACTATTTTGTTTAACAAAATGACAAACTAATAATTGAATAGGTTAGCTTTAGAATCTATTAAATCTTATGTGTGGCATTGAGGAAGCGAATGTTCGATATTTAATCCTTTTTTCTACTACAACTCTGTGTAGATGTTCTTGGTTTAGACATGCCTGTCTAATCGATTACATAGGTTTTCAATTGGATTCATGACATTTAGTTCAGGTCAAAAAATACAACTCTGAAAGTATCGAATAACTACTGCGGGTTAAGCAAAAAAGCTGTTGAGAAAAATTTTAACCTTATAAATAGATTTCAAATATCACCATTAACTTACGTTTTGAATATTGCGCGTGACATGAATTTTTATAGCCACGTGTACACCTCTGCTCACAATAAAAATAATTTAAAGTACGAGTAATTTTTTTAAAATTTTATTTCTTACTGCACACTTATCTTTACAAGTGTAGGGATGGGTGGAGCTGCCTAATTGAACAATTTTTTTATGATGATGATAAAGACAAACAATGAAAAAGAAATTTAATTTCATTTAAATATGCAAATCTTTAATTTGATTTGTGCTTGTAGATGATGTTATTTGCATATATTTGTAATAAGTAATTATTTTTTTTAAGAAACCTGCAATGAATGTAAAGCATTTTCTACATGGTTGTATCCGTCCTTTATCAGCATTCTTTGTATTTATTAACATAAGGAAGGAGACATTGTAAATATTATTTATTCAAGTAACCAATTGATATCAGATTAGGAAAAAAATTCATAATCTAGTTTTATTTTTCGTTGTATTTGTTTTTGTTTTAAACTAAACGTCTGATAGCTACGCAAGCAATTATAATTTTTTAGACTTATAAAATGATTCTATTTAACTAATGTTAAATTATTTAATGATGATAAAACATCATCATTATATGATTAAATGAAAGATCGTATAATGGTTATCTAACTTTAATTTAATCAATTTTATATATTATGTTGAAGTAGTGATGAAGCCATGATTGTAAGTAGAATCCTGTCTAAAAATTGTATGGAGAAACACAACCATTTTGGATTATTATTGCCTGATAAAAATGTTATTGTTAACTTTTAACCACAATTTATTTATAGTAAAAAAAATATGTTTAAAACAACCATATAAATTATTTAAAGCAATAATATAGTTTCAGAAAACATGTTGTTGTATAATATAATTAACGCACATTTTCATGTCAACGAACACAAAAAAAGCATCAGAAAAAATTATTTTTAAAGAATATACAGAAAATCAAACTTAACAGCTATGATTTTTCGTCCATAATTTATTGATCATTCATTTTATTGATACAGTTATCGGGTTTCTAGCCTATTAAAAAATGCCATCGGCTCTTAATGGGTTAAGTATTTTTTTTTTTAATTTTTGAATTTCCTAAAATAGATCTTCAGAAGCTTTTAAATAATATCTATATTGATATCTTAAAAAACATGATGCACAATCGTTACTTTTTCTAAAAAGTTTAGGGTCCCTTAACCAGGAAAATATGGTCGAGCGCCAATTTCTTCACTTGATGTTTTTTCTTATTATTTAATGCTCTATCGGCTCATATATTTGTTTTTTATTGGAGTTACTTCACTAAACTAGAGTTGTTTTTAATGATATGAAAAATTTAAAGACAGGATTGGTATTCCGACCACCGCTTCGCAAGACTGCTCTGTTTTTTCGTGAAAAAAAAAATCCTTGAACAAATTTTTCAAATTATAATTAAATAACACACCTTTAGTAAATAGTAAAAACACTTAGAAGTTAGTAACAAAATTATGAACGAAAGTACGGATAACGTACTATTCAAGAATCAATATGACGCCTTGAAAAAACGTTTGTAAATTACCACCAATAAAAGCGAAAAAATCATGAAGATATTGAGGAAACAATATTTGATTTAATTTCTTATGCAAAAAAATAATATTAACAATAAATAAGTTCGAAGGCGGAATAAAATATTTACCCTGAATCTGAATGCCATATTAAATTCTTCAATATAAAACAGACGAGATGATCTGAACAAATATTTGCGTACCTAATTTAAAAGCTTAAAGTAACAATAGTTAGATTTTAATTAGTTTTTTCTTTAATTTTTTTAACGCCAACGAGTATAAAAATATTATTTTGCGTGCAAATATTTATTTGCAAAATTTTTCATAGCCAGTCAACCTGCTTTGCCTGTTTGTATTGCAGCCTTCTGTTCTGCTGGAGGTTGTTGGTTTGAGCCATCGTTACTTATACTGTTGCTAATATGCCGGCTTTATTAATGTGGTAGTAGTGTAACTTTAATACAGCTGGTCGGTATTAATGTGTCTTTGTGTGTTGTATTGTTTGAGTAGTAATAATTGTAAATGGTTTTCATTATTATTAATATCATTTTGTCTGTTGTTGGTTTTTTTTTTTGGTTTTTAGCAAACAGCTAAAAAAGAAAACCAGTTAAAATCCACAACAACAACAACAACATCATTGGCTTTGTCTTGCCAATTTAAGAAGGAAAAAAGTAAATTTTCACAATGTCTGTATTCGCTGGTTGAGTGGCTTGTCAGGCCGGCCGCATTATGATTCATCAACACCTACTTTTGTTTAATATACATATGTCTGTATGCATGTGTGTGTGTGTTCATATAAATATTTTTGGTGTCTTGCTTTAAACTGCTTACAAAAAGCCGGTATAATTTTCCACAAACGATCATAAAAAAATAAACGAACACTATTAAATATTTTTCGATCGGCAGGGTACGTTTGTGTCTGGAGATCAACGATGTTAATTTCTTTTTCCGTTGCAGTTTTTTTTCCCCTAATTTTCAGTTTTATACGAAGAAAGTTCCAATTGTGTTGTATTTGAAAAAAAAAAACAATATATTTTTTTCTATTAACTCTTGAAACTGTTGAGTTAAATTTTCTTTATGAATCGTTTTCTTCTTTTATAATTTATGCTGATTTGTATTTTCAGTAAACTTTTTGCTTGTCGTTGCCTTTCGTCTCAGCTACAATTTAAGTTTGTTAGGGAAGTTCAGATTTGAAAAAGTGTTTAATTAAAAAAAAAAAGCTTTAAATTGTTTATTGAATATAAAAATGTCAAACCAATCGCACAAAATTATTTTTATATCTATTCTTTCTTCTCAGGTTGTACATCTGTCATTTGAGCTTAAATATCTAACTGCGTTTGTCCCATATTTTGCAGATAAGTCGTTCTCATACAAAATAAAATTAAGCCACAACTTTTTTTGGGCTTAAACAAAAGTACAATGTGAAAAATCAACTATTGGATTCTCCAGTGTAATGTTTCCGTATTCCCAAGGCTCGAATTAATTTGTCGAAAAAAAAAAACAATTTAGACCTTAAAAAAGTCTTTCGAAGATCAGGAATATAGAATATGTTTGAAATAACAGAACTTCAATTTTAAGTTTAACTTTTTTGTGGTTCTCTATTCTCTGTTTCTTGTATTTCTTTGTGGCTTCATCTATTTTGAACTAACGATGTTTTTTTTTTTTTCAACCAAGCCTCATGATATTTTACTCGATATCTTGTTAAGTAAATATTTAATACTTAGTGGCTCTAGCAGGAATCGAACTCAATTATCGATCTTCTTAACAACCAGTCCCTGTTTAGCCAATTCAGCTGCGACTGTTATGTTCCTTATTAATCAATGACTCGTTATGGCTTGGACGTGAAGGCCTAACGATCTTATCATTTGGTGTACTTGTATACAGGTGCCCTCACCAACTTATCTGCTGCGGATACATAACAATTTTTGTTTCTTTTGCTTACCAAGACTACGAGTTCACTAAACTGATGTTGTTCATTTGTTCGGATTTTATAAACAACCCATTTAACAAACGTTTTATTTGGATACTAATCTTTTGCCCAACAGAAACGCCGGTACCTCAACCAACGGAGCCACCGGATTTAATCAATATTGTTAATGGTGGAAGTAACAAATTATTCAGTACTGTCTGCATTAGCCAAGATATGATCAAGAAATTTCAACGTAAAGCAATAGCTATTTTGCATGGTACAACACATAAAAACATATTTTAAATCCATACAAAAGGAGCATGATGAATGTTAACATAAATCCCAGCAAACATTTGGGAGCCAATTTCTAACCACATGTATATTTTATTAAACGTCAAGTACAGAAGGTACGACCGCCAAGTTACAAAATTTTATAAAATTACGTATTATTTTGCCATCCACTGTACATGCCTCTTCAAAAAGAGCTTCTTAAACTGCGCATCTTGTCTAGTACCGTTTCCAAAACATATAGTGTTTATTGTATTATAAGCTTTTTCAAACAATTTTCAAAAGTAAATTCTTTGAAAATAAATTTTATGAACTTTGATCTGGAGCTATATTTTTATTTTTTATTAATGCATTTTTAATATGTGTTTAAGGTTAGTTTGTGAATACTCTTTTTACTGCAGGCTATGAACACCCTTATTTTTTGTACTCCTATGTCTTTTGCGTTACAAACAATTTCAAACAAATTTAATAATTCAAAGTGAAACCTTAGGAAAGAGGGAATGACAAAATAACAGTCAAACAATTCCGTATAGATCATAAAAACTTTAAAATTTTTAAAGTTAATTGTGCTGTTATTTAGCTGGCTCTGTACTTTTATTTTAAGTACCAACACGCGCAATATTTTTTTTTCGTCATTAATTTTTTTGTTTTTTTATGAAATTTCAAACACAAGCTTTAAAATTCGCATGTGCAATATTAGCAGCTGACTCACAAGTTCCAAATAGCAACTGTAAGTATGTTTATGTTATGTGTAGCAAAAAAAAAAAAAAAATACGATTTTAAGGTTCGTAATAGTTTCATTGAATAATATCACGAACGACTAGTAATAAAGCATTTTTCCTTGCTATATGAGGAACTTCTGAGACTGACCTCTTTAACATTATCTGTATAAGCCAGTTTTACTTTTTTTTCAAGTTAATTTTAACAGTCATACATTCATCGTATCTACTTTTTATTAAGTGTTTAATTTTTTCTATTAAAATGATTAATTTAAAATTAGTTATTTTTTGCTGGTATTTTTTTCTTTTCCTTTTGATTTCATTGAGAATTTAAGCACTTGTCATTCTTCAGTTAAGCCATTTAAAACAGACCTGCTCTTGGCATTACCTACATTTTTTTAATCATTTAACTTTTAACATTATTTTAGTTTCACTTTAATTTAACATTGAATATTGTTCTTTTTATTTCAAAGTCAATGGCGAATTTGTAAATAATTTATAGTTTATGACAACATTTTTGCTAGATTTTTTTAAAACCTTAAGTCAATTGGGTTAAAAACTTTTTATTTTTGTTTTATAAAAATAAACAACAAAGTGTTTAAGAAAAAAAAACATGTAATACATAATTTACTTGAATTTTTTTAATGGTTCATTATTCTATATGAAGCATTCAACCAATAATTCGCTGTATTAAAACCATCGCCCCCACATGCGTTTTTCACACCATCGTACACACACACCCAGTCACACAAAAACGGAATGAATAATCAACTGTCAAAATTTGTTAATTTTTTTATTATTTAATATGGATATTTAAATATAAAAATTTTTTACAAAGATACATTTAAGAAATCCCATTTAATACGCACGACGTAAAATTAAGGTAGCTCGCTCTGAGAAAAATAAATATTTATGAAATAAATAATTTATGAAATTTTTATTTGTTATCACTAAAGTAATTTAATATGTAGGTATGTATTCTTATTTTTTAATATATATAAACTAACTCTGTTTTTAAATACTAGAGGGAAATATCATAACTGGAAGTAGATACGTACGGTTAGAGCAGTCGATTAAACAAATAATTGAAATCAGAATTTTTTTTAATACACGTAATAATTCTAACGAAAGCAGATCTACTGCCGCTATACAGCTGAAGCAAAAATACATTTTATTAAGTTTTTTAACGGGACAAAAACTCAGCTTAAAATATCTATGTTTCTCACCCACATTAAAAAAAACCTTCAACAAACAACCCAGTCAGATTGTTTTACTTGTTGTTGCAGCTTTCTTTTGACTGGTTTATTTTTCATGCACATTTACTTAAGTACGAAAGTAATAGCTAGAACAAGTTGCCAGACCTTTTCATATTAGAACAATTATGACGTCTTAACTCGCCTTTAAATAAAATTTGCAAATCTTGCGTTTGAATAGTAGCAAAAATTGCTTTGTTCAACATCGTTGTCTTCTCAGGTAAGTGGCGATCAAAGTATTTTGTTATTTAAAAAAGAATTATCTGAATCTGGTGCTAAAAAAGGAAAAACCAAATTACATTTATTAGAAGCTTGGTTTCTATTTAATTCTTGTTGCTGTTTCTATGATTTATTTTTAGTGGCAAATAAATAATACAATAGTTGTTACCCTCCTAATGAAAATACATATTGTATATCCGTCACACCAATTGGTTTTGTTTGCAAATATAATTCATTTTACCCATTGAATATTAATGTTTCTTTTTATTATCTCCTAAATTTTATTTCTTCTCTTTCACTGTCTTAAATAATGCAATAAATTACAGAGGCATGAATAACTTGTCATAATATTAAATACAAAGGATTTCAAATTTGCCAAACCCAAAAATACGCCTGTTAAATAATTGTTTCGCACGGAAATTGTATTTAATCAAAATTTGTATTTTCCTTGTTATAAAAAAGAAAAAAAAAAAAAAACAACAATATATTGATTATAAAGGATGGTTGACTCGAGGCAAATAGAATTAATCGCTTGATAACAGCAAACAATTTAAATAAAAATGGGTCTCGTCTCAGTTACCAAGAATTGGGTTATTGTCACCTAAAGAACTGCTGATTGAGGTACATAAGTGAATGACTTTTGTTGAGTTCATAAAACTCATAGCTTTACTGTATGTTTTTTTATCAGTTTTCCAGCAAATGGGCCTCCACTATATAATTAATTTCTTATTTTAGTTTTTACTTTGTGCGGCCTAAGTGTCTATCTTGACTCGGTTATTATATGGCAATGACTAAGATTTATATTCGTTTTGTAAAATCAAGTTTATGCTCTTAGGATCATTTTTTATCGGCAAAAGTCTAATACTAAATTTTAAATTACTTTTTCTTTACATTACAAAGATATTTATTACAATATAAGAGCATAATAAAACCGACACCCTAGTTTTTTTAATAACTTCTTATAAAAAAAATGAAGGATCATAAATAAAAGTGATTTCCTATTCTCAACAAACTTTTTTATGTCGTACGCAGCCAGCAAACATATATCTACAAATTAAATATTCTTGTTGCAATTACAAATATAAATAAACGAAAAAAAAACAGCGAAAATATTTTAAAACGAATAAATACATCCAATATGGAATATTTATCGTCGTCATAAATTTTATTAATCCCACCTTGATTGAGGAGCTTGAAGATACGAGGTCCTAACAAAAATTATTAAACAAGAAAAATAGAGAATTCAAGAAAAATAGAGAATTACGGTTATAATTTTCACTTTTGCCTAATACTATGTTATTACAGCTACACTTTGGGATGGTAAAGTTAGCACTATTTAATTTTTTTTTCTGTAAATTCTCAAACTGAAACAAAAAATATTTTTTTTCTATATGGAATACAAAACATCTATTGTTGGAATTTGTTTTTCTGTCTGTCCGTCTGTGTTCGCGTCACATAAAAATAGATGTTTTTGAATAAATTTTTTGAGGAGGTCTCTTAGAACCTTGGTTCAAATAAAGGAGACTTTGATTTCATAAAAATATTTCATTTCGTAGAGAAACTAGAGATAAAAACCCCAATTTTTAAAAACAAATTTTTCCAAATTTTATTTGAACAAAAATTAGAAATGATACGCGGACGTAGTCGTGGCCACAGCTAGTTGTAGTATAAGCTTTTAGATGCTTCATACTTAATGGATTATATGAATATAAATAGAAAATGTTGGTCTCTTCTGTTATAGCTTCTCAAGAAATAATTAAAATCAATTTAGGTGTATTCCAAAGAAGAATATGAAGAATAGACAAATTTGCAGTATCAATGTACGAATATAACTTGGCAATTTTTTGCTTTCTGCCTTAAGAAAATTTTGGCATTTTTCATTAAATTTCTTTTTTGTTATTAACAAAAGATATTTTATATTTTAAAGAAATACAATTATTTTCGACAAAAACTTAAAAATTATTTTGACGATTTTAGCGCTATTTTTTTAAATTGATTTTGGCGATCTTAGTGAAAAAAAATATGAAAACTCTCAGTTCATGAAGATTTCTCTAAGCTTTCTTTTACACGTCTTTATTATTATGTTTTATAATATTTGTTTCAAATTGTTTTAAATAACTTTTCTGTCCGGCATCTTATTATTGTTTCTATATGCAATAACTTTTCTGAACGTATGTTTTTGTTGTAGTTTTTGACAGGGAGTAGAAAAATTATTTACTTTTATGTTGTGGTAGTAATATTTCTTTTCTTTTTTTTTAACTCTTAATTATAATCAAACAGGTAGTAGCAGTAGGTTGTTTGGCTCAGTTTAATATAAAATAGTTCGATAAAATATTCATGTTGTGGGGTGCGATGTTTGGACCTGCGAGAGACATTTATAAATTGCGTTTAATTTCCATTTATGGTAATTCTTTTTTCATTGATAACTGAAATATATTTATTGTAAATGCGGCAAATGGCCATTGACCGTTTGGTACTTTGAGTCTTTGTTTGTGAATATATTGGTTTTATTTTTATAATGCAGCCAGAAAGTCCGCTTAGACTGTCGTATCTTTTGAAGCGTTCAGTCAGTCAGTCAGTCATTCGATTGGTGTGTCATCATTTTTACAAGTATTTACTTGTAGTCTTTTAGGAGGAACACACCCATCTCGCATCGATAAGTTTGTCTTGATAAGTTTTTTTTTTCTTCTTTTGTTTTCGTCTACCACATTTTCCTACTTTTCCTTTGCTTGGTGTTGCTCTTCATATTTTTGACTTTCATGTTTTATTTAGTTTTTGCAAAACATTTTTTTTTCATTATTAATTAAATACACTTAGTTGTCTGTCCGTGTGTTAATGCAGCACTAGTTGCTAAAGATTATCTACATCGAGTCTGAATTTCTTTTTCTTATAATTATCTGCACCAAGCTCATTGATTAATCAAATTATTAATGAAAATAAGGAAGAAGTAAACAAAAATAAAAAAGAAAAAATTTTAAAGCATATTTGTTTTTCTAAGTTCTCATGTGATTGACTGATAACTGCATACGAGTAATAAATAAATAATGCTGATATACAAACTGTGAAAATTTTATTAGCTTAACGGCGGGTTCATTGAGACTATTTGAGATATGATTATATTTGCATTATTAAAACATAGTAATTTTTAAAATTTTCTTCGATCCGTTTGAAAAAATTAAGTCGAAACTAGAATACACTGCAAACCTTGTATATATCCCATTGTAGTTGCCACGCCCTTCGTATTTACCCTGCCCATGTTTTACCAGAATATGTTTTTGTATGAAGCAACAGAAAAGGACTGCCTCCACTTAGTTGTAGCGGCACTAGTAACGCCCTTATACTTAGCTTATTTTTGCTCGCAGGACTTTACGCCAAAATAAAATTGCCAATTTCAGGCAGTAATAAATGATTAAGTTTTATTATACTTTCTTTCTCCTTTCATACAAAAATAACGTTACTTAAAACTACAATTAAATCTACGAAAATCGATTTATGCCATAATTCCTATGAAAATTGCAAATAGGTTGTCATGAGAAAGCAGATATTAACTGATGACCGGCGGCGGCTTAACAAAATAATCTCGGCGGCGGCTAAAATTCAACTGTAGCTGAGATATTTTTGGCGACGGCAATCAAATAAATACGGGCACCAAATTTTAAAATTCCTTTTGTTACCTCAGTTTTATAATCAAAAATATATGCTGTTACATTTGTAAAAATTAAATTTTAAAATAATCTGTTTTTAATAATTACACAAACAAAAAAATTGCTGGCTGATGAAGTCGGCTATAACTTTTAGTCGAAATTTGCCGCATACTTCGGCATTGGCCTTTTGCATTCAATTAAAGTCGACAACGGCTGTTAGCTGACTATAAGCCGATCGGCATCGCTCTCCGATTGTCATCAACTTAGAAATATACTGCAAAATTACTCTGATGGAAGATCACATCTTTGGGTTATCTCTTGTTTTTTAGTAGTTTCTTCTTAAGTTGCTAATCCGGTCCCTCGGTCTAACTTCTTATCAGCAAAAACCATACATTTCCAATCATATAAGTTGACTCCTGCCTTATATATATCACGTCTAATGCCCTATCGCGAATTGAAAGCTAATTGCCTGTTTTTGTGTTAGTTTGTGTGGCTGCTTGTATGCCAGCCTAAGATCTGATTTTAATACAAAAAGGTTTGATTTGAATGCAAACTTTTTAAGCGCTTAGAAAAAAAAATGCTCTTTACTTCCTACCAATTATTGATACGCTTTCGAACCAAAGCAAATGAATCGTATGTCCGCTTGTATCCATACAAGAAAGCTTTGTCTTGCTAAATTACAAAATTTTATTTGATTATATTATTTTAGATTTAAAGCCTGTACAATTGCTTCTTATGCTAAGATCAATCTAGTCTGCAATTATCCTCTTAATTTATGAAACGATACCCACAAACACAAAAGTCTTTTTTGTTAAGATTTTAAATTAAAATCCAATTTGAATACAATTTCCTAAACGCCTACTCTCATGTTAAGAAATAACTTACAAAAAGACAATATTGCAATTTAGATAAATTTGTTTTTTTGTCTTTTTAAATTAACTTAAAAACTTGTGTATTCATGTGTATGAATATTTTTTTGTTTGTACGTTTTAATAGCAATTTATTTACAATGCAATTACGTGTTTATCAGCTGTCATTATTTGCAACAGTGTAACAACAGAAATTGCCTGTATACAGTCCGCAAAAACAAAAAATTAAAATGGCTTTTAAATATTTGAAAAAAATTTAGCAAAATTCAATAAATCACATCTAAAGATCAGGGGCAACAACAACTGTCATTTCTCATCGTAATGAGAAAGGTGGCAGGAGTATCAGTCATTTTTTTTTTTTTTTAACAAAATGATTATATACAGATGTTAACACTTGTGTTCCCCAAATCTATGTCTTTACATAATTGTTAACTCAAGTGATTACATGGCTAAAAGTACGAAAAATGAAAATGTTCTTCTCCTGAAATGTGTGTTTTATGGGTTGCATTAGGATTTCTTTTCTTTGTTCTTGTGTCATTTAAAATATTTTTTTTTTTTTTTTTTTGGTAATCTTTTTTTAATCCAGAGATGACCAAGACTGAAATTTACAAAAAAAAGAAAAAAAAAATTAAATGCAATTAAGTGCGCTAGTAAGCATTAAGGTAAGGGCACAATAAACTAAAAGGCAATGGGAAGTCTCGACAATTTCAACGTTTGTTTTTACATTGTTGCTTTGAATCTCTTTATCGTTTAGACTGCTAAAAAAAACACACTTATAATTAGGAACTGCGATCAAATTATTTGTGAAAATTTCGATGGGCAAAAAACTTCAAAACAAAATATTTTAAGAGAAAACCGTTTACGTGGTGGCCGAAAAAGAAATCATGCCAGAGGCGTTTCAACTGGCACCGAGCCAAGCAAATATGATCTGATCGAGAATAAATTCATAATCAAATTGTGGGAAGTTCTGATATAATTTTTTTTCAATTCAAGACCATTCGGATGATTTTGTTTGCTCGTTTTGGCCTTTAAGTCAAACAGTGCTTGGTCTGAAGAGGTAGTAATTTCTGTTTTACTGGTCAGTCATATGCTCTCATTTTCTGCGAACTTGCCAATAGGGAAGCGACAATTTATAGAAACACAGGAAAAATAGCTATTTCCTTTGATAGTGAAAGTTTTATCCTTTTAGTGGAATCAAGCAGCCTCTAGAGTTGTGAATAAAATATCGAACGTCTTAAATGTTAAGATGTGTTTTATACGAATTATAGTTTTTCTTAGCATTTCGATTTTGAAGAAAATATTGTTGTTTAAAAAAATTTTTTTTTTTGGAATTTCGATTTTTTCTCTAGAGTCTTTCTTGTGTTTTTGATAGTCACAATGGTTTTATTTTTACTACTTAATAAATTTGATTTTTCTTTATTTTTTGATTTGTTTTGTGTTTTCGGACTTCAATCAAAAAGTTGATTTTTTGGTGAAAAAATTTTTTTTTCTAATTTTTGCTATGAAGTTTCGACTAATTTGTAGTTTTCGTTTTCTAAGCGTCAAGTTTAAGCTTTTGCAGAAAGCGGTAATTTTAACGAATTGAGAGAGTTTCGTGAATAATTAATTTTTGTCTTTCGATATATTCGCCTGTTTTGGTTTCGTTGCGGTAGCTCATTCTTGTTTACGAATTAAAATTTTTTTCTGTTCGAGAATTTAAAAAAATTTTTTTTTTTTGTTAAAATGTTTTTTTTTTTTTTGAAAATTTCTTTTTTTCACTGGAGGTTGGTTTTTGATAGGTTACTTTTAAGTAGGTATTATTGACTTTTTGCTGGCAGTAAATTTTTAGCAACTAGCTTAGAGAATTTTAAATTTTTAATTTTTTTTTGCGTAAATTTTGTGTACAATTTTGAATTATTGGTAAAATATATTTTTCTTTTTTTATTAAAATTTATATTTTGGAAAATTTCTAGTGTTCTGTACCGCAGACATTATTAATTTCAGATAAAGAGAACTTGAATATATTTTTTATAAATTTTTTTTCTATATTATTTTAAATCGATTTTATTCCTTTAAACAACTGACTTAAACAGTATGTAGTAAGTACACGACATTCCTTCATTGGATTCCTCTAGTTATAATGGTTTTTTGTTTTTTTTTTTTGCACAACAACAACCAAATAAACCACATACAATATGTAGTACCACAGAAGCATCAGCAACAACAGCATCAAAGTATTCAAAAAGCCTGTTTAAACTATTGCAAGACAGTCTGTCTGTGTTAAATAAGAAAAATTGTTTATAGGGCATGATAAATTGCAGAAAACAAACACATTAACTCTTCATGAAACAAATCATTTGCTTCAACGACCACAGAAAAAATTAACATAGAATTTCTTAAAAAAAAATCAATTCAATTTCTTTACAAGACTTTTCGTTCTACTTGAAATCACCATTCCATCAACCAACAAACAACTACCAGAAAAACGTCAAAAAGTTTTCCCCGAAAGTATTTTCCCCAGTCAAAGTCTGTTTAAGATTTAATTTCTGAAAAAAAAAAAAAATGTGCAAACTTAAAATTTTTAAAACAAAGTTGAACATAAATTGAGTTGTGCAGCAGCTTTAAGTAGCAAGTTTTTTTTATTTTAAAATTTTGTAAAAAAAAAACGAACAGTGCGCCGCCAGTCGGCTCGCTACCCATCGTAAGTAGAAAGTTGCTTTGTTGTAAAAGTGATGTTTGCCTTTTATTTTTTGTTCCCCTTTCTTAGGAGTAGGAATGGTATTTAGTGTTTTGGATGTAAAGAATTTAATGGATCGCACACATGCATTCCAGTGTATAAAGAAGCTAGAAGATTGCAATGATCAGACACACCAACAAACCAACAACACCATGTTGCTCAAGTATGCAGTTGCAATTTGGTATAAAAATACTTGCATTCTTTCGTTTACAAAAATATCAGAAGTTGGCTCTTGGCAGCACTGTTTTTATTTTTAGAATGACTTTGTTGATTTGTTCGTTTGTAAATGCGTTACGAACACTCCCTATTTTTGGACTGATGAGACATGTTTCAATTATTTAAGGATGTTTGAAACAAGCAGTGCGTGAGTCATTTTTTTTTTAATCTGGGGTAACGAATATCAGCAATATTTATTGGCTGTAGAAAAAAGTTTTTGCTTGTTTTTTTTATTTATGTCATTTACAATGTCATGACAATTGTTAAACAAAGTTGTTTTTTCTAGCTTTTTGACGGCAAGAAAAACTTTGTTTAAAAGAAACGCTCTATGTTTTCTTTTGAATCGTTCGACTTATAAGTGAAGCGTCTTAGATCCAGGCTGTGTGTAGAGTAGATGAAAAAAAAGCGGTATTCAGAAGAGGCATTGTTTGGGGTAAAACTTCTCATTCCAAATCCTTATTTAATTGTACAGCCTGTACAAATGTGCCTGTTCTCGTGGATGGATTTTTTTCAAATAAATTAGCAGTTGTATGTTGAGCTCAACTTTGAGCAGTTGGCCAAATTTTAGGGCGAAATTTTGATTTGCATATTGGATATTTTTTAGGAAATGTTAAGTTTACTTATTTTCGCCCGTATAAAAGCTGCCTGCATCCGATTCGAATTGTTGGTTATTGGTCGTCCTTAAAAACCTCTCTATTTTCTTGTATTTTAATGAATTTCAGTGCTTTTGAAAGAACCAGGAGGTGCATTCATTAATGTTGTGCTGTATTTATTTTATATTGACTTATCTTCCTTGCAGTAAACATAAGCCAGAAACTCGTTTGCGGAGTATGAAATCAATAAATAAGAAAAGCTCCAGAGAATAAAAGTGATCAACTCGCCTGTGCAAAATAACTCAATTTTACTATGTTTGAAGTGCAAAACCAAACTCTGCAAGGATTTGAAAATGAAGGAGAGAGGTAGAGAAAACATGATTTCTTCCGATTTCCTCAGATGACTCCAAGCATTTAAAATTTTCTTTAGTTTGGTTTTCTATAGTGTAAGTTAAATTGATTTGAAACATTGGGTGTAAAATTATAATATGTATAAGTTTGTAATAAACCAAATGAGAGTTGCAAAAAATTTTAAAATTTTTCACGTATGCTGTCTTTTTTTTAAATTCTTGTGAGACATTTTTAAAGAAACTTTTTTAACATAAAATAAACTGATTTAATTGTTAAAGGTTTTCAAAATTTTTCCTGTGGAGATAGTAAATAATGTTTGCCTTAAAACAAGAGAACCGTATACCAGCTGCAATATGAGTCCAGTTTGCTTGACACTATGTAGTGGAAAAATATTTATTATCCGCAAAATAATTTAATGTCCCAAATAAATATTGGACCAGGCGAGTATTACTTTATGATTTTTATCACCTTAAATCGTGTAATTGGATGGAAAAAATTTTTTAGGTAAAAAAAGAGCTGGATTGGCGAGCTAGCAAAGTCTTTTAAAAAGAAAGAAACGGTATATTCTTGCATATAAACTGCTGTTTAAGAAAAGGCGCCGAATAAAAAAAAATTATAAAATTATTTCAAGAAACTCTTACTGCCTTATCTCCCTGTTTGTTAAAATACCATTTTTAACTCTGCACGATGAAACGTAATTTAATACTCGAAACGTCTTATAAGCTAAGACCTTGGATGGACTCCATTATTTTCGTAAACTTACACACACACACCTACTAAAGCATAAACCCCGCATACAGTCATATATTCATATGTAGAGAATTTATATATGAAATAAGTTTTGCTGTTCTTCTAGAAATGTCTATAATTTAAAACCATTATTGTTTATATATTTATTTTTTGCAATTTTTTTTTTTTTGTTAATTTTTTTAACTTCAAATACAACGCAAGCCATCTGACAGACTGATCAACCACACGAAAAAGAATAAGTTTATCTAAAACACAAAAAAAAAAAACAATACAATATGAAAATAAAACTAATAATAAACATAAAATAAAATAAAAGCTGACCTTGCATTAAAATATTAATTGTTTTTGCAAACTCACAGACTCATTAAACATACACAAACAAACACTAAACCAAACAAATTCATAATGTATACATATTCACACATACATGCAGTAAATGTATTTTTGATTACAATTGTACTCTTCTCAAATTGTTTTATTCAATTTAATTAGATGTTGTTATTGCTTTTTATCATTTTTTTTCACTTAATGCTTGCTATAACAACAGTAACAAAATCAAACCCCCAAGTGTAGAGAAAGTAAGTCAACCAAAAAAGTGTGGCGCTTGTCCGTTTAAATAAAAAAAGTACTCGTCGTACCATAAAGATAAACGAATACTGATTTAAATTAAACAAAAATGAAATATTTAAATTACGTTTCAGTAAGTTTCAATATTATCATTCATTACTTAAAAACTTTATTAAAAAATATTCAAATATAATATGTATTAAGATTTTGGTTTTTATGAAATATAAATATTACGAGGGTTGTGCCATAACCTTAAGACGCGATTATTTACACAGTTGTTTTTTTTATTTCGGCAATGTTTCTAGCGGCCCACTCTGTTAATCCTTGATTTGTTAAAAAGGAAGAGTAAATGGAAAAGCATTTCTTAATTTAAACTAAAGATAAAGATATTGGGCTTTGAAATGGCGTGTGTTGCCCTAGTGAATGCGGTAAATTTCTTGTAAGTTTAATCTGGCGGCTTTCACACTGCCAAATTTATCTCCTTGTCGTCCTTTGGTGATTTAAACAAGCAACCACGATCATGCAGATTATCACCACTAACCTATTTCGCTAGAAACAATGGATCAGCCATTCGTTGCCACATCCATTGCAAAAATTTTACAAATGATGCTAAAGTCCCAACAATTATATTGCAACAAATTTTTATTAAAATTTCCATAAAAATAGATAATTTTCAATCGATTACGTAACAGCCGGAACTTTCTAACTTGTGTTTTACGACATAGTGTAAAACACGTTCGATCGATGCATTATAAAACAGGTTCAAACAACCGCATTAAAAAATCTCTAAATTTCGAAATTAAAAAAAAAAAAATCATGAGTTCAACTCCCATTGGCATCATTAAGTAAGACAAAATAATTGTGATTCAATAGGTGTTTGAGTGGCAAGCAAACGAAAAACAGAAGAAAAAATCTCCCGCAACATAAATTTAAGAAGGAAAATAATTGCTTTGCAGCTGGGGTACATTTGCTAGCGAAGGAGCCTTTATATTCGATTAAGAGGAGGCGCCTGTATAATAATCGTTGGAAGTAACACAAAACAAAGAAAGATTGTGTGTTCAAGTCTTTTCTGAAACCAAAGAGGATGGCTGCGTCGGTTAAAGCCGCAAGGTTGCCAAACAAAATAACGAGAAGTCTCAAATCCTGTCAGAGTAACGGAGTATAGTTGGCTGCGTTAGTTTACAAAAGCACACATTTAGAAAACAAATGAAAGGCCAGACCCACACAGAAGAAATAAAAGAAAAAGATAATAACAAAGAGCTAAAAATTTAAATTGATTTGCTGGCATTTACAATCCAAAAGAATCCCTTCGTTTAAAAAGGGAAAAACGTTGAAGTATTTTCTTTGCTATATTTTTATCACCTGGTGCTTTAACGTGTATTTGAAGACAATCTTTGAGAGGAGTAATTTTGTTTGATTTGTAACTAAATCACTTTTTTGCTTTGCTTGTTCCCTAAGGATTTATTATGCGCCAGAATTATAGAGGAATCGCCTTTGCTTAAAACTTGATTATTATTAAACTGGTCAATTGGTATTTGATGCCGGGATTCGCCACATTTGACACCACCCTCGAAAGAAAGGTAAAAAACAAGAGAAATTAATAAAAAACAATTATTGTTATTACTTTATCGTTCGCTTTGATTTATTTATATAATTTTGAAAAATAAATGTCAGCAGCTGTCAATTATATTTTTTCTTTGGCTTGAATATTTTTTAGGTCACTGTTTAATGAATCAACTATATATTTTTTGTGATTTTTGGGCCAAAATACATTTGAGGTAAAATGTGGCATTGACCTTAATTTAAACAAAAATATATTTTAATATATTATTTTTTTAATTTTTAACAGCATTGAAATTATTATTTTTTTTCTCTTTTTTCAATGCAAATAAATCTTATTTGTATGAATATTTCAAATGTTAATATTACAAAAAAAAAAAAAAAAAACTGCGTATTAATTTTTAAATTACTTAAACAAGTTGGGGACCTGCTTGCGGTTTTTTTAACATCATAAAAATTTATCTTTCAAATTTTCATTAAGGGATTCCGATATTTTATTTATTTACCTTACGTTCGGTTCGGATTGTTTTAACAACAGTAAAATCAAGTTACATGGGGTACGAAATAACTTTGTTTTGCATTTGTTCGTAACCGAATAAAATCTGAACTAATTCTATTTAATAACGATAACATTTTTATTTGAAAAATTAAAATTAAAATTTATTTACAAATTTTATTCCCTCAAATCAAAACTTAACTTTAGAGGCTCTTGTTTAATTTTGAAGGCTTTTATACACAACTACTCTTCTTAAAGCGATAGAAAATTTTGTGCAGATTTTACATGTAAAAAAAAGGTTTAATATTTCTACATTTTATGGGTTAATGAACAAAAGCTGATTCAGGTCTACAATATAATCAAAAATTTTATAACAAATGGCGTGCCGATTATTTGAGTTTTCTATAAATAAACATATCAATTTAATAGTTTCTTAGGATTATATTTTATCGAATAATCGATAAAAACTAAAAACTTTATTCGATTAATCGATTACATTTTTATTTGAGGTATTTTAGATAACTGAAATTAAATTTTAAGCTAATTAATAAAAGCAAAGAAGTTATAAAAAATGAAAACTAATTTAATGTCATTAATTTTGTAATATGGTGAATTAATTAGATCGGAATTAAACAGTTTTTTTCAACAAGTTTATTTAATAGTATTTCAGACCAGAGGCAATTTTTAGCTTAAACTGCCCTTAAATTAATAAACTTAAAATAAAATGAAATTTTAAAAATCATAACTACTATTCGATTAATCGAATATGTTTGTAGTTTTATTCGATTATTCGGTAAAATTTAATTTTAAGTAGCTAGATAGACGATATACTTATGCTAACAAAAAGTAAAAAACTGAACTGTGTGGCATTTAGTTAATCAAATAATTAGTTTACAAATATACATTTTTGCATTGTAGTGATGAGAATAAAAAAAGTCGTAATTAAAAAAATTTTTTCGTTAATATTACTTTTTTCTACCCTAGGTAATCAATAAAATTTCTATAAGGGTAATCAGTTTTTTTTCACATTTTTAATACTTTTCCTTGCGTAGCACAAGGATGCCATTCATATTTTGAGTAGAATCTAAAGTTCAAGAGTTAGTCCAAGATTCAAAGCAATTTTAGGCAAAAAAAAAAAAAAAAATAAATAAATAAAATAAATAAATTTATTAGATATTTTAATTATTTTTAAAAATTTTTGCATCATGTGACTACCAAGTTGTTATTGTTCTGATTTCTACTCTGATAATACTTTCCTGACGTCAGATATTTATGCGTGCGTGTGTTTGTATGTGTGTGTATGTTTATGTTATCTTGCCCTTCAATTGCTTTAAGTTTCTTTATTTTCATTAAGCTCTTATAGTTGGCGTCGTTTTTTCTTCTGGATTTGATTTATTAACATTGTCATCCTTATCATCGTTTTTTAAATCAGCATGATGCTTTTAAAACCTCCAACCAACCCACCAGTTTTTTTTAATATTATTTATAAAATAATTAATAAAATTTAAGGAAATTTATTATTATTTTTTTCTACCAAATTTAGTAAAATAGGAAAGGAATTTGCTTCCTAAAATAACAATTCGAAAGCAGGGTAAAGTAGGGTAAAGACACCATAAATACGGATTCGTATGTTGTATTACAACGTAAAGTATGGAAATTAGGATAATGTTTGGAATATATCAAGCAATAAATCTGACAACATTTTGCTGCTACTGTTGCTTTAAATGTCCTCACAACAGGCCTTTAATTCTAAACTATTTTTTGAACAGGATACGTCTAAATTTTTTCAAAACCACAGAGAAAACTTGTTTATCTTGTGGCGATATCTGGTTTCAATTAAAATCACTCCTTAGCCACGCAATGAATTCTCAATATCTTATCCACATTTCTTTTCAAAAAATCAAATTATTTTCATAATTGAAACCGAAATCCTTTTTTTTTTTTGGAATTGAAAATTTTTTTGTTAATTTAAAAATTATATTAATATTATTAAAAAAAATGTGAATTCCATAACTTATATTTAAAATGCAAAACCCGCTTTTTAATTTATTTAAAATATTTAATATTGAATTGATAAATATTTATTCAAACAAATTCTAAGAAATAATCAAAGAGAATTAAATACGCTTCACTATGCCACAAATAAAAAAGAGAAAGATAAATTACTTTCTCCCTTGTGTGTGTATATAAACTTTTTTCTCTTCAAACACATTAGTGAATCACGGAATTTCTATCAATAGATACAAATTGCAGTCGGTCGTCTTATATACGATGCGTATTAAACACCTTTAAATATTACCACCACCTGTATTTCGTGTTGCTAAGAGCAGGAGGAAGTTGTTGGGGGCTACAACAACAGTTAGAAAAAATAAAAAATTAATGTGCAAAAAAAGCAAAGAAGAATTCACAAAACAAATATTTCAAATCTACTATGATAAATAGTCAAAATATTCAAACAAATTTTAACACCTTGTCAAAGTATTCAATTTATAAAAATTTTTTTTTTATTTACGTATGGTGAGATCAATAGATTTTGTATTATTTTTTCTAATAAAAAATTTTTAAATAGAACTCTACTGAAAGGAGCACTAACTCATATAGTTAACTTGCCTACATGAAAGAAAGAAAAACACAAAAATTCCAATAAAATAACCAATTGTCGTACATTCAAAAACAAATTAAAAAAGTTTAGTGAAATATTGAAAAAAAAATTAAGTGGATCATTCTGATATTTTCTCAGCAAAGATAACGAGTGTTGTATAAAAACAGAAAAAATACCTTTTTTTGTAATATTTCGAAATTGTCTCATGCCAATCAAGGAGATGAGGGTAGAAGATAAAGGTTTTTTGTGTATCTAAACATTTACATCGCTTACTATTAAAATTATCACTGGAGAGAGTATAAGTCTCAGTTTAAATTAAATTTGACTTTGGTATAATTTACCACAATGAAATCGTGACTAAGCGTAAGGGATATGAGCTGCTACCCTATAAATAAGCTCTCCATATTACGCCGCATTTTAAATATTTTCTTTTTTCGTACGTAAAGGAAAAGTTCAGGGGTAAACGAGTTTATTTAAATAAAGGAAATATCATTGCTCACTTTTTTTTTATCCATTTGTTACGAAGCAATAAAAATAATGGAAAAACGATGGACTTGTGTAAGAAGTAAGAATAATATATTCGGCTACGCCGAATCTTATATACCCTCACCATGTATGTAGGTTAATCTAGTTTAGTGAAGTAACAGAAAAATAAAAAATAACAAAACTAAAATTTTTACATAAAAATATCATTGGCTCTAATCGTTCTTTTTAAAAACTTTTAAATAATATATTGATATCTTAAAAAACATGGTGCACATTCGTACTTTTCTATGAAAAGTTAAAAAGCTTATAACTCGGAAAATATGAGCGAGCGCAAATTTTTTCAATTGATATTTTTTTTCTTACTTTTCAATTTTTTATTGCCCCGTATATTTGTTTTTTATTAGAGTTACTTCATTGTTCCATATTATATAGACAAACTAGAGGCAGGCGTGGTGTTTTGTCCGCTGCCTCAAAGGCCATGAACCAATCTGGCTGATTTTTAATAAACAAATTTTCGAAATTATGTCTGATCGATTATTGTATTTTAAGTATTCTCTAGCTCATCTAGTGCCTTGGCAAATTTGAATTCAGCGCGAACACGGGCGGACAGACAGACATCGCTCAATCGACTTCGCTATTCATAAGGACTCAGAATATATACTTTATGGCGTAGAAAATGTATATTGTAGAAATTACAAACGGAATGACAAACTTAAACATACCTTCAGGTGGTGTGTAAATTCCGTTCTCACGACAAAGTTGTGGCTGATGAGAAGTTTCTCTTATTGTGTTCACATAAATTATTTAGCTAAATATATAATGTTTATATTCTGCTGAAGTCTTTTTTTCCATTTTTTAAACAAAAATTAACTTAATTTAAAAACATTATTAGAAATAAGAAACCCTGGCTCCAAATTAATCATTTGGTTATATACTTAATAGTTTAACTAATAAAGAATGTCAAGTGCACTGCCGACAAAGAATTACGTCCAAGAATTAAGTCAAAAAGCGTAAAGCATGTAGTCTTCAACATAATATTCTGGGCCTGCTTTTCATGTTACGTTACAATACATAATAATGTGATGCTACTTTATATAAGTAGAATAATAAATGTTTTTGTTTTAAATCTTTAAACATTTTGGAATTGTTTTTACTGTCGCCTGACCTAAACCCGATTAAAAGCCTTTGGATTGACTTTCTTTTAAGAAAAAAGTACTAAAAATAGTACCTTCTACACATTTTTAAACACATATTGAATCCTTTGTATAACCTTTTTAAAAATAAGCAGAATCTTAATTAAGTCGTTTTTAAAAACACTTGAATTTTTTTTTTTTTTTTGTATTAAATAAATTTTTAAAAAGCGTTTTTTTTTTAAGGTACTTTTTCTGACAGGTATTTACCCCTTAACTTTGCTAACTTGATTAAAGATCCAAACGTGATATAATCAAAACCTAGCAATTTCCATTTCTTTTTCGGCGTTTTTATATATGTATTTTTTAAACATTTGCAGAAGAGGTAAGGCATTTTGTCATAAATATTAGTTAATGACAATGTGTGTGAAGATAAATTCGAATTTAACTAGTAGAGACCTAAACCAAATTTTTTAACATAGCTGATTTTGCAGTTAGCAGACCACTGTTAATCGCTTAACAGTCGCTAGAATTTTGACCTTTAATAATTAAAATGAATATCCCGGAAATTTGGGGCCTGGTTCATGTTTTGTTCGATATGGAAAAATTTTTGCTAGAGTGCACTTAGTGAGATTATGAAAGTTAAATGTGCAAAATAATTTTCAAAGAATAATAAATACAGAGTTTTTTAACATAGTCATTTTTTAACATTTCTTGAGAAGATTTATGGCCATTATGGAAAAATGGAGAATGGCTAGTATATCACACCCCATACAAATGAAGGTCCACGGACTACTCTATCGAACCATATTAGTGGGATATCTCAAATAATCTTAGAAACTAAAACAAATTTGAGTTTTTTAACATAGTCATTTTTTAACATTTCTTGAGAAGATTTGTGGCCATTATGGAAAAATGGAGAATGGCTGGTATATCACACCCCATACAAATGAAGGTCCAAGGACTACTCTATCGATCCATATTAGTGGGATATCTCAAATAATCTTAGAAACTAAAACAAATTTGAGTTTTTTAACATAGTCATTTTTTAACATTTCTTGAGAAGATTTGTGGCCATTATGGAAAAATGGAGAATGGCTGGTATATCACACCCCATACAAATGAAGGTCCAAGGACTACTCTATCGATCCATATTAGTGGGATATCTCAAATAATCTTAGAAACTAAAACAAATTTGAGTTTTTTAACATAGTCATTTTTTAACATTTCTTGAGAAGATTTGTGGCCATTATGGAAAAATGGAGAATGGCTGGTATATCACACCCCATACAAATGAAGGTCCAAGGACTACTCTATCGAACCATATTAGTGGGATATCTCAAATAATCTTAGAAACTAAAACAAATTTGAGTTTTTTAACATAGTCATTTTTTAACATTTCTTGAGAAGATTTGTGGCCATTATGGAAAAATGGAGAATGGCTGGTATATCACACCCCATACAAATGAAGGTCCAAGGACTACTCTATCGAACCATATTAGTGGGATATCTGAAATAATCAGAGTAGTCCTTGGACCTTCATTTGTATGGGGTGTGATATACCAGCCATTCTCCATTTTTCCATAATGGCCACAAATCTTCTCAAGAAATGTTAACAAATGACTACGTTAAAAAACTCTGTATTTAATATTCTTTGAAATTTATTTTGCACATTTAACTTTCATAATCTCACTAAGTGCACTCTATCAAAATTTTTCCATATCGAACAAAACATGAACCAGGCCCCAAATTTCCGGGATATTCATTTTAATTATTAAAGGTCAAAATTCTAACGACTGTTAAGCGATTAACAGTGGTCTGTTAACTGCAAAATCAGCTATGTTAAAAAATTTGGTTTAGGTCTCTACTAGTTAAATTCGAATTTATCTTCACACACATGTTAATGACATGCATTAATACTATTTCTTCTTTCTATCCTCTTGAAATATTCTGCGTAAAAAAAAATAACAATAACAAATAACAAGACCTAGCAAGGGAAAGTATTATACAACACACATAAAAATTTAAAATAATTATAACAAAAAGGAATTATAAAAAAATGACTATACCTATCATGTTAACAGTTGGGACAGTGGCTCTTGTTTGCAACACAAGGCGTTCATTATAGCAGATTGATAATGTTGCGTTCGACTAGTTAATTCTCCTTGATGTAACGCCAAAAATCGTCAGATAGTTGTCATAATAATCTTTCTTGATATTCTTTTAATGCAGAGTTATAAATAAGATTTAGCGTTGCCCCACTTGTAAAATGGAAAAATGTGTTTTGTTATAAAGGCCATGGCTGATTAATTCACACAGTCGTACGATTTATTTATAGGTATATAAAAATCTAATAATATTATGTCCTATTTACAAAAATCGCAGGAAAAGAGGATTAGATTTTACACAGTTACACAAAAAAGATGCTACTTAAAATGCAATTCTGATCGTGCAATAACTATTTTCGTTTAGCAACTCGGACAATGATGAAATTTTAGGGACGAAATGAGTAAATGTGTATTTTATGGCACAATTGTTATAGCA
This sequence comes from Cistogaster globosa, assembly GCA_937654795.1. Lineage (NCBI taxonomy): Eukaryota > Metazoa > Arthropoda > Insecta > Diptera > Tachinidae > Cistogaster > Cistogaster globosa. The sequence goes on from OW569404.1 coordinate 124,674,488, forward strand.
GCGTAATGCCTTATAATATAAACGACAGCAGCTGAACCAACAATAACAACAATAATCATGTTAAAAACGGCGACTACATTCCATTGTAATGATTACAGCGTAATTTAAAGATACACACTTACACACACACACAATGAATTATTCGCTAAAAATCAAAATAAAAAAAATAAATTTAATAAAAATTGAAGATCCCTTCCTCTGACGTCCTGTTGTCTGACTACGTCTTAAAATTCCATTAACATGAGAGTTTTGGTTTTCTTCTACTCTTTCTCTTTCATACCTTTTAAGAGAGTTTAATACTCTTATTCGTGCAATAAGTATTATTTTCGTTACGATCTGCCGGTCTCAATTTGATATTTTTTCTATAGTTTCTGTTTATTTATTTATTTTCTTATGTTTTGTTGTCGTTTTGTAACACACGCTAGTGTCTAGTTGCTTTCTTAAACACAAAAAGAAAAACAACAACAAATACTGCAATACCAACATTATAAAAAGAGGGATTTTTTGACTTATCGTCTAGCCATTTAGACGTTTTGTCTATTTGACTTTCTGTCTGTTAGCTGTTTTAGGAAACAGCCTGTGGCAGTTTGTAGAAAAAAAAATATTTTGTATGGCGTCGTTGTTGGCTACTCGTTTTCTTTATTCGTTTGCTCGTGTCGCATTGCTTTTTCTTCTTAGCTGATGTAGCCAAGGTTGCCAACTCTATGGACGGTAAAATTGCTAGGTTAAAAAACATCATTTGCTAAGAAGGGCTAAAACACTCATTTTATTTTTTTGCAAAACTTTCTTTGCTTAGAAGGATGACTACAAATTGTAACAAATTATTTACTTAAAATCTGGAACTTGGATGACAAAGAGAAATTAAATTTTAAAAAGTTCTCATCTCATCTACGTCTACTTCTAGTTTTTATTTTTTTATTTAAATACTATATCTTTATCAATACCAGAAAAAAACCCTAATTGTCGATATTGCATGATTATATGGGGTTATGTGGCCTTACACAGAGAGAAAGATAGTGTGAAATACATATCAGAAATTTCTTATTAAATTTTTTTTCTGGGGATGAAAATCAGTCCATAAGGTCATTCGTTAATTAGAGAGGAACGATGCTTCCTAAAATATTTTAAAATTATAAAGAACGCGGTTTACTTGGTTTTTCCACTGCAAAGGTATTCTCGCGCTGGTCACTAATGCTTGGCGATTCGCATGTTTTGTAGGACATGGATGTAAATGACTTCTGATCCAAACTAAATGGTTCTATATAATTTTTTTTCCACCGAACTTGTTTATTTTTTTGATAAACTTGAAATTTTGCATTGTGTCATTTTTGTGTGTTTTCATTCAAACAACTAAAGTGGTTTCATTTCCTGTATTTTACAATTTGTTTTAAAAAAAAAAAATTTTTTCTAACAAAACAAATAGGTAAATATACGCACATTCATTTTGGTTTAAACCTCTAGTCGCGAAAACTAAAAAAATCAAGGTTATTTTAGATCAAAAAGGTGTAAAATGTTATTTTTTGTGCTAAAAACACACAACGTGCTTAAAATATACGCTAGAATAAATTCAGCATTTAAAACTAACAACATATTAAATCATAGAAACCAACAAAACAGGAAAATAAAAAAAAGGAAAAATGTTACAAGAATCCAATTTGTTGTTGTTGTCTAGGCGCCAAATTGTCATATTGAACAACGTGCGTCTACATTTGATGACACAAGACTTCTAATGTCACTACAAAGGTTTAGAATAATTTATTAAATTATTATTAATTTGAATTCATCACCAAAAATTAAAAATATTCGTCAATCAACTGAATTTGTGAAAGATTTATGATTTTTGAAGTGCAACAGTGGCAGTGTTTAACTCTGAAATGACTGGTTTGGTAAACATTAGTGTTTTAATGAAACAAAATACCTCCATAAGCAGTCAGCGGTGTTTTAGATAAAATGTTACTAAAGCAAAGGTCATTCAGCAATATTTTCTGATGCGAGGGTTAACATTTTAATTATTGTCTTTTTCCATGTTCATACTTGATGGACATGTTCTTACAGCTGTTTTTAACATTAACCTGGCAATGGCCTTACTAATTGTTTTGTATCCAACAACCAGCAGCACCCAGCGCCGAGCTTGGTACAACATAAAATTGCACTGCACCTCTGACGGCTAATGTTGCAATACAGCAGCTCATAAAACGCAAGAGGCCACACCCTCTCCGCGGCTTCAGTTTGAACCACAGCCCCTATGTCTCTGCCCTGAGGGCTTCTCTAAAAACAAGGGCAGGGACATTAGTCATTTCGGTCTACCGGTTTCTTTAATACTCGAAGTTAGTCACTGTGAAAGTCCTTACCTTACAGTTTCAGACACTCTGTAAGCCCATTTGACTGGTGTCGTATTATATCACAGAACCAGTAATGGAAATGAGACGTGGTTTTCAAAAAAAATATACCGTCGGAGGGGGCAGATGGTCGTACAAATGACCACTGGTTTCTCTTGGCGCACATTATTATAAGCGCAATAACTATTCACTGGCCACCAAGTCCGAACGTAGTTTAGGTAAAAAGTTTTAAAAGTTTAATTATGCAAAATCTTCTGACAACAAATGGCGAAGAACCATTAATTTCACATCGCTATTACCAGACTCCCATGCAAGAATTCGGGTTCACTAATTGTAAATAAGAAAAAATCAATAATTATGGCGCAACATTCCAAGTAACTTGCCTCGTTAACTTCAACGGATACATTCGATAAAAACTGTTATTCTTTTATTGCATATTTTTATTTAGTATTTTCGTTGGCATTTTATTGTTTTTTTTTTTTTTTAATTTATTTAAAACTTTCATCGTGATTCTCTAGAAACATTTATGTGCAAAACCTGCCCTATCATAATAATTTTTATAGTTTATGTATTTATTCAAAAATATTCTTATCAAAATTCCTTTTAAAAAAACTATCAGTTGTAATTATTGCTTTTAGCTCGATTGTTCACTTCTCACTCAATTATTTCTTTGCAATTTTTATTACTTTTTTAAAGAACTTAGTGAAATTTCCAAAGGAGTTTTGTGGTTTCTTTATGTTTTTATTGCCTGGCTAATTTGTGCGCTATTATATTTTTGTGTTGTTCATTTAAACTCTAACCGTCATTAAGCATTCACGTGTACAACGGGAACGTACAAACGTTTTACTGTACACTACTCTAAATAAATAATGTGGTATTTCGATTTATTTCGTCGATGTGTTTATACACAAGATGCTTATTAGTATTGTCGGATTGTTCGAGTTTAAAATTATTCAAACATTACTAATTTTTGTTTGAAGAAGCGAATACAATTTTAATTTTATTAAAACGAATAAAGAATTATTCGAAGAAAAAATTTTCGAATAAAAAGATATTGGAATAAAAAATATTCGAATAAAAAGATATTCGAATAAAAAATATTCGAATAAAAAAATATTCGAATAAAAAAAATATTCAAATAAAAAATTATTCGAATAAAAAAAGGATGACAATATATATCGTCGGTTACAGGTTGACAGCTCGTAACTCGCAAAAAATTTAATCGGATTATTTTTTATTTCAATTTTTTTAATGAAAAATTATTTCAATAGCTTTGTTTCCCAGAGTAAATATTTTCTACTAATTTTGTCTATTTTTCTTTTAAAACGGCTTAGCAGCAGAGTAATAACGTTTTTTTTCATCTGAGAAGTGCAAAAACCATGTTAAGAGTTGTCGACCTGTGACCGACGATATATAAGTCAGATACCCAAACAGGTTCACGGAGGTATTTATTATTTGCTTTAGTAAGCTTACATAACATTTTTGAATTTTAAAAATTAACACAAAATTAAAAAAAAAATTAATCGAATATTCGACAAAAATTATTCGAGTAATATTTTCATTGCTAAATAAAGGTTTAAATATAATTCGTTCGGAATAAAATAACAAAAATCTTTTTATACGACGATGGATCAGTATCTTCTCTTATTGCTATATTTTGAAAAACTCCCGTATCTTATTTAAAATGATTATTTACATTTCGAAATAAAACTGTTCTTAGAATTCTGCCAAACTCCTGTTGCTTCTCTACTTGCTTGTTAAAAGATGATCGGCACTTTAAGGTTAAATTCTTTGCCAAAATTTTTTTAATGGTTGCGTAGCCCTTCTCTGACAGTCTTAATTTTCAGTGAGTCATTCATCTCAAATTTTATTAAATCACAAGTTCATTTTCAAAAACCTTTATAATTATTTATAATTAATTGATCTTTTTAAATTGTTTTGAAGGCCAACAATGTCATGTTTAAATTATCAGCCCTGCTTTTTAGGGTGCCTTGAGGTCGCTGATGTAGAAAAATAATTTTGTCTTTTATCACTCGTACTTTCAATGATTGTATGTCTATATGTGTGTGGTAGCAAGAACAATGAGATCTTGAAAACCAGAACTTCCTCGTGACTGACTCTTGTTTATTCATTTATCTTAGATTCTCTCTTTTGTGTATGTTTCTTCTTCGTTTTTGTATTGTATTTTTTGTAATCGTGGTATTTTAAAATCTCAGTTCTTCATTCAAAATAAGGATTTTTTTTTGTTTAAGAATTTATTAGGTTATTTTTTTTATATAAATTTCAAAAGTTGAATCAACTCTCATTAAAATAATATACCCAATGAATGATTTTTTTATTTCCTTTTATATTTTGTTTTGTTTCTCTGCTTTGCTTTTGTTATCTTCATGCACTATAATAATGTGGTTGCTTTTTTTGTTTTTATTTTTAAACTACTTTTAAACATTCTGATTAAAAAAATAAATTCTAAAATAACTTTATTCATTAAAAAAAGTTTCAAATAAAAATGTATTTTTAACTTTACTTACTTAGTTACTTTTATTTTATTTTATGACTATAAGACCCTTTTTGGTACATAATTCTTTCACCATTAACTCGAGTAAGAGCTGATTCAAATATGGTTTCCAATTTCCATGTTTAATTTTGTACGTCTTGTCCTCAAGTTTCTTTGCCACCCTGCAGGATATTAGGAACTTCGTCTTTACAGCTTCAAACCCACAATAAATTCTTCACACTTTGTGTATACTAATTTATCAAACTCATGCCCTGTATGTGCACATTTAAGAAATAGCTCAACAATTTCCACTCCCCACCAATCAATAGGAACAAATTGAAAATAAAAAACAAGTAAGAGTACTATATTCGACTATGCCGAATCTTAGATACCCTTCACTATCTATGTAAATATAGTTAAGTGAAGTAACTCCAATCAAAAAGGCAAATATTGGGGTGTCAGAGAAGTAAAAAATAAAAATTAAAAATTGGGTACTGCATATATATAATGTTACATAAAAGTGACATCCGCTCTTAATAATGGGTTAAGCATTTTTAACAAATTTTAGTATTTCCTTTAAGACCTCTTAAAAAACTTGAAAATATCAGGGCCCCGTAACTCGGAAAATATGGGTGAATTTCTTCACTTGATGCTTTTATCTTATTTTTTAATTCTCTATCGCCCCATACATTTATTTTTTTGATTTAAGTTACTTTATTGTTCCAAATGACATGAAAAAATTAGAGGTAGGCGTGGTGATTTGCCTGCTGCCTCGAAGGACATGGACCGATAATGCTGATTTCCAATAACACCTCTTTGGACACTTTGTCTGATCGATTGACGTATTTATTTTTTTATGAAATCAAGACGGCCATCGCTCAATCGACGTCGCTATGCATAAGGACTCAGCATATAACTATTTTATGGGGTCGGAAATGGATATTGTAGAAATCACACATAGAATGACAAACTTATATATACCCCGTTTTCACTTTTTGTGGTGAAGGGTATGAAAAGATTAATTTTTGCCAACTTTTTTAAACCTTTAAAGAACTCTCTCAAAATAAGCTTCAACTGGGGCAATCACTTCTTTCTGCCAAATTTCTTATGCAGTGATCACTAAGAGTCGTATATGGGTCTTTTCGAACGCCACACCCTAATTGTTGCCAAATAGCAGCTAATATAAATAGAATTTATTTATGCCTTATTATTACTAGAGCTACCTTTTTATACCAATACTTCGTTATTTGTTACTTAAGTAAGTTTTACACAGGGTCAGCTTTAGTTAATCATTTTTTTTATAATATAAAGAAAAAATGTTTATGGCGTACTCTAGGTCAGTCTGTGTAAAACCCCATGACTAACATTTTTATGTGAGTTATTTCTCACTTAAGTTATAGAAACTAGGTACGAAATCATCTTCGCTAGCTGCTTTTTAGCATTTATCGAATTTTATTAAAACATTGTGTTGCTTTTTTGTTTTATTTATAGCTCATCTTACTTCGCGTTACTAACCTCCCACTTTCTAGCCCTCTATATATTTATATTTTCTTCCTTGTAGCGACGTTTTAAGTTTACTAATCCTATTCACACTTTTTTTGTTGGCTATTTACTAAGTCGTCTCTGTATGACACTGTTTTGATATTAATCCTCAAATGCACTCAGATAAATTTCTAATTTCTTTTGTTAAGTTTCCTCTTTAAACGCGTTTTATTTTTATTTTATTTTTTGTTTATTTTATTTAATTTAATCAATATTTTGTAATAAACTTGTATTTCTTTTATTTCGTTTTTGTTGTTGGATTCTCTTCTCTGTCAAGGTCATGCAAAACACAACAACTATTTGTAATTGTTTGTTTTTCCTTTTTTTGTTACAAAATAACGTTACACTTTGTTGTTGGATTGTTATTGTTTTTTGTTGCCAAGAAAAACTTTCATTTAGGAACAAACAAATCTAGACAATTTCGCCATTGTTTTATCGTTCATTTTAAGTTATATTAGTTTCATCATTTCGTTGGTAATTTTAAAAATAATTTTTGATCCTATTAGTTCGAAAACATTTAAATGGAGGAGTCGATTTAACGATGCCCTGTTCTCCATTTTCTCACCTGGAAATTGATTTTTCAAAAACCCTAAAAACTGGAAGATGGTACTTTAATGAAGACCTTTAAATTCCTTATATATTGCCATATTGTTCGTTTCGTATTTGACGAAATATCATAAAAAATTGAAATTTTCATTAGAGAGACGCATTTTTGCCAAAAGAATATCGCCGAAAAAATTATATATATTTTTTTTTAAATAATTGCAAACCGAAATTCCAGTAAAAACTAAAATTTCAATAAAAATATCTACATGTCAAATATTTACTTTTCGCCTTAAAACCCTCTTTAAAAAATTAAACAAGAAAAAAACTTTACATTCACTAAAAATTGTTGCTAAAATTGTAATTCATTCAATTATCGTAACTGCAACCGAAAAATTTCATTAAAAAATCTAAAAATCCCTGAAAATTAAAAAAAGGAAATCGAAAAGTTCAATAAAAAACTAAAATTTTTTAAAATTAATTATATATTTATAAAGTTACTTTTTAATCAAAAGAAAAAAAGGTTAAAAATTTAATTTGATCTTTTTATAATGTTGCAAATATTTAAAATAAATACGAAGTTGTGGTAATGCCTTGTGGCCTTAAGCGGGAAAGTAACTGCCCAGGAAGAACACCAGCCGGAGTGATAAAATAATTAATTAGTTTTTTATTTTTAGTTTTTATTAATTTTTTTGTGTTTATTGCGAAAATCGAACTGATTAAATTGTAAATATTTATTGTGATGAAGGGTGATTAAAAGTATAGCACGACCTAAAAAATCAGTAGATTTCACTTGGATTTATGACATTTTTGAAAATTAATAGAACTAAAGGAACAGATGTGTAAAAAGTTAAAGTTGAAAAATTTGTTTATTGCATGTTGTTAATTTGTTAACATAAAAGTGAACTATAAATAAAAAATGTTTCAGGAAGACAGGCTAGAGGAAATGTTTAATCGATGCAAGGTTGCACGAATTTTAAAACAAATGGTAAAGTTTACCGAAAGTATTGTCAGTCAAAAGCAAATATATGACAAAAAATAAGCAAAAGCCTCTGATAAACTGAAGATGTTTTTGTTTGTTTTTTTTTAAAGGTGCACAACTTTGAAATGACAAAATTTTTAAGAAATAATCTGTGACTTTTAAAGGATAATTTTTGACCCATAATGTTTAAATATTTTTCTGGGTATGTAGGCAGCTGGCTTTTTTCGGTCATAATCTTAACATAATGTTGTTTTCCAAATTCGTCCAAAAAATTGTTTTTTTTCGCATAACTGAAGACAAGACGTTGTCCTTAGTGGACACTTTAAATGAGTGTTTCGGAATTAATGCAGTTACAAAATGCATAGTTTGATAAGTCAATTGCTACCCTGTTGGAGGAGCGTTGTTACAGTAAAGATCCTTTTCCACTGTGGCGCAATTAATTTGAAAAAAGTGACATTGTCGCTGTCGCCTGCCTCACATGCCGTATACCAGCCTATAAATCACATGAAGCAAAGCTTTTTGCCGATTTTGCTCACTCTAAAAACAGCAGTTTCGCTTGGTGACACAACGAAACCTCAGCACAGAAAATGTAGCCGCTTCGACTACTGGTTTTCCAACAATAAAAGATTAAAATTTTTTTACGAAAGATAAATGAATTTTCGCTACATTTTATCTATTTTTATTTCCAAAATAGCACAAATATTTTAGCCACACAAAAACAAAATTTTAAGCACTTCCTTATAATTTCAACAGTTTCCTTTTTAAATAAATTTAAATTATTCGTTTTGAACTTTAACATTATTTTTTAATCATTTCCTAATTTTTCTACATGAAGAACTGTTCATTCAAAATTACGAAGCGTTCTATGACCCTTATGAAAAAAGTTTTAAGAAAAACAAGTACTATGACCATAAAAAGAGGTAAAACAATTAGAGGGAATTGGTAGTAAAATATTTTATTTTGTGTGTAAAATTGTTCTTGACCGAATGAGAATTATGTGTTTTTTTTACACAGTAGAAAGTTGGTATTCCTGATTCTCTTTTTTTTCATCCTTCATTTTTAAATACACAGTAGCAAGAGGCTAAAAGAGCTTGAATATCTACTACTAATACTTCAAAAATAAAAACTTTCGCTCTGCTGGCGATCGCGAAGCCGTACTATATGAGAATTGCACTTTATTTGCTGTCAGTTTGAGGGTTTGTAAACAGCAAGAAGATCGTATGCACTGTAGATTTTTAAAAATAGGTGAATCCGTACTGTAATTAATCCGAAGCGATGTTAAAAGTACAGTAAATGTTCAACTTTATAAACTAAGTTCAGAACTCATCAGCTGTAAATTTTGGATTCTACGAAATTTGAAAGAATGTTTTTCTTTTTTTTTAATAATTTCTTTTCATTAATTTTGCTACAAAAAAATCTTATTTCTGCTGACTTTAAGAGCAATTTTGCGTGAAACGCTTTCACGTTTTAAGTACGATTTCTTCGGACTCTTGAAATGTTCCAAGTGACATGATTTTAACAATCAGATAAAGAAACATTCAACCTAGGTACTATTTAAGAGTGTCGTTTAAGCTTCATCTCTTGGCCCTAAAATCCAATCACTGACTGAATGAATGTGAATGGCAAATTTAGGGTCGTGTTCTTTCCTAATTTTAAATGAACCTTCTTTTATTTAATTGTTCTTATTCATTTCCTCGTTTGCAAATTACCGTTTTGAGTTATGCACTCCATTCGATGACCATATGTTTTAATTTTTGTTGTTGTTGTTGTTTTTCAAAATATTTACTTAATGTAATGTCAATTTTGTTTGACAGCAATTGTCAAGTACATTTGCGGTATTTATGAATGTGTGTTTTTTGTTTGTTTTTATTGCTTTCCTTATTGTTACGGGTTCATTAGCCTTATCTTTTGCTCGAAAGTAAGTGAAATATTCCCTCGTCTGGCCGGCATGCATGAGTTTACCTCGTACAAGTGTGAGTTGAGGAATAATAACAGCACAGAGTAAAAAGCAGCAACAAACAAATAAAAATAAATATTCAATGAATGAGAAGTGAGTGAGTGTTTGTGCATAATTTTTCTTTTTTATTTTTACTTATTGTTGTTATAAATAATTGTGGCTTTTTTTGCTTTCTTTCTTTCTTTCTACTTTTAAAAAACATTTATGTGCTCACTTAAATACTGATTAGGTGCAAAAATGCGACTAATATGGCTTGTGGCTGGCAGCATTTTTTGAAATATTTTTTTTGGTTGTTCAACTTGACACACGGTGATGATAAGTGATGATGAACAAACACACCTCACTCGTACGTTACCAAAAAAAGGGAATACTAAAGTGACAATAGACTGAAGATATTTCTCATATAGCAACAATTATACAAGGTTATACTTTTTGTGCCTTTATATCTGCTTAAAGTCCTAACGTGGAAAATTAAATATAAATCTGCACAAAAAAATAAAAATATCACATTTGATAGTGTCCTCTTTTATTTTTCCTTTACGCTTCAATTAATCATTTTGCTAAAAACGAACTAATTTAAATCAGCTGTCGTTTCAAAAGCTTTAGCACGTATAAATAAATACATCAACTATTGGGATACCCTTTAGTTTCTAAATCCAAACATTATCGTTGTTTCGTGCCTAGCACTACAACTGTATGGTCATATACATCAAATTAAATGATCTAATTGGGCACCCTTTAATTTTTAATTTTGAATATTTATACTTGTTATTACAACGATCATAGTAAGCGACATTCTGTCCAATTTTCAAGCGTTTTCCAAAGGTCTTGAGCTCACGCGATTAATCTTCTATATCTTTACACCATTAAAACTAGCATCCTTTAAGTTCTGATCAACCATTTTCACAGTGTGCATTTTTAAAAACCAGTCTTACATTTCTTGCAAAACAATCCAATGATGTCACATTTCAGTATAATAAGAAATATTTAATTTTATCCATTTACCTCTGTTGTCTTTTTGAACCAAAAATGTATAACCCTGTCGAAATATTTACAAGTGAACATAAAATTAAAAAAAAAAAAAACACGACCACCAAAGTGAAAAATTAACAAATGCCACTCCAGTTTTTATATTTGAAACTGATTAACACCTTTTAATAAGGGAAAATAAAAAATTATTACTCTTTTTGTTGCCTGGCGCATCTCTACACTTCATTAACAACTGCCACCTAAAACACACATTACAAACATCATCATCGTTTTATGACAATTGCCATTTCCATGTGTTTATGTGTTTCTTCATCATAAAGACATCAACAAACAGCTAATTTTGACACTTTTCTTTTTTGTCACACCTCGTTTTGTGCTCAAAATGAACTGAACATAAAGAAAGATAGACAATGGTGGTGACGCCTTCAATAAGGATTTGAAAAGAAAAAATAATTATAAGGAATTTTATATCAGAGACTTAAAGGAATTATTCCCTTCTCTTTGTAAAATTTAATCATTTTTCATTTCTATTATATTTTAAATCATTAGATATTGTTAAGTAATGATCTCCATGTAACACGTTACTTATTTGAAAATGCGAAGGTGGATCAACAATCAGACCACTGAACAAAAGTCTCCAATAGCCTCAGTATGTGATTGCCAAAAAACTGTCGGCTTTATTTGGCTTGAAAAACACAATTCGGCTACCCTTTTAAGTCGGTTCATAAATTTTTCCAATCAAATATGATGATTGCAGAAAGTTAAAATTAATTACAGCAGCAATGGAATTATTCCTTCAACTCACAAATCTTTACGATTTTAAGGAAGAGAAACATGTAGGGATTGATGTGATGGCCAGTAAGTTTGTCAATGTTCTAGGTAACAGAAGAGTTTGAGAGGAAACGAGCTCACAACTTATTGTAAGTAATGGCACTATCAAGTACTACACCCATAGATCCAAAACCTTAAAGAATCTGTCGCAGTATCTATGGAAATCGAAAACTTATGCAAATCGTAGATGTGTAAGTCTTAATAGAGGTTACCGTAGAGAGGACACACAAAATGTCTGTGATAGTTCAACTGCCATTAAGGCACTAAGTTCTAAGGCTAAATAGGGAATTCTGTCTGCGAAGTTCCTGGAAATGCTAGAGTGGAAGGTAACGAAAAAGCAGGAATAGTAACCAGAAGGAGATCAAGAACACCCATAATCGAACTTGGACCATTCTGTGAGAGATCAGGAGTAACATGAAAAAAGACTGTTTTTACCTACCCAGACTGAGACATACAAAGCAGACAATTTGGACATATGACCGTCAATGCCCTAAAATATATTCTAATTGAGACGTTCTATATTATACAAAATATAACCACCTTGGAAACCATCTATTTAAAGAAACGGACCCGGCTACACTATAACCGACTGTAATTATGAGGCACCTTGGAAGAGCAGAGGAACTTAACTACTCTGGCACCTGACAGGGATACAATCGATTTTTAGTCGCACTGACCTAACTTTCCCCTAAATAACCATCTTATCCAACGAAATATCCTTCATAGCTCACATAACGTTATTTTTAAAACCTTAATATTTTTTAACAAAATATTTTCTCTTAGCAATTGCTCACCTGCTTGGTTAAAGAAAGCACATAAACTCCACAAGAAAGCAAGTTAATGTCTGCATTTCCCATAGATTATCGTAACCAGAAATGTTTTTTAAAAATTGGAGAATATTGATTTTGTTTTGCTTCGGCAAATGGAATTTTATCTAATATTTATTTCTTATCGAACTCTTTATTGTTCAGTCGAATATTGATTTTGCACCAGATCCGGCTGCGGGAACTATCGTTACCCATTTTTCGACCTTTAATACTCTAGAATAACAGTGTGATACATTTTAAAAATATTGTAGAGTTACAATAATAATATATAATAATTTGTTACGAATTTTCTAACTTTATAAGCGATTTCGACCCCTAAGGCCCTAGAATATTTACAATAACTTTTACAGAAAAGTTCGGCGCCGGCTTTTCAAGCAACTTTATTTAGAGACTTGGCTTCGTTTTTTTTTTTCTAACTGTTATTTGACTCTATAAAATCGTGCAGTTCCTCTTCAGTTGCAAATTTATTATTTCCTGCTAATTCATTGTGTAGTACTACGACTTTTACAACATTGTTGTATGTTGTTTAATTTTGTAGCTTAACATTAATATTTTCTGAAGTTTAAAAAAATGTCTCTTTTATGTTATTTTAATTAAGACATTAAGAATTTTTAGCAAAAAATATATAAGAAATATATTTAGCATGACGCGTAAATGAGCGTGTGAAGTCTATTATTATAATTTATTTAAAGCTTGAATTGTTCCACATATTTCTAGTTGTTTTTTTTTTCTATGGATTTGAATTTTAATTAAAACAAAGAAATATGAATTTCTAACTGTCTCATTTTATTAAACGAAAATGGAACATGTGGCTTTTCAAATAAAAACTTGTTGAATCTTCACAAACTTGAAAAGCAATTTATTAAATTAAAAAAAAAAGGAAAAAGAAATCATTTAATTAATTAAGTCTTAATTGGCTTTAAGTATGTTGACTAATAATTTTTTGTATCTTTGTATATTTAGGAATTTATAAATTTTTTGTTTGTTTTTTTTTTAATCAAAAAGTAAGTCACATGATAAATTTGAAATCAAGGGGCTGCTGTAAGAGATGTCATTAGTTAACAGTTAAATTATTGAGTTATAAACATTGTGTTAAAGTTTTGTTTTTTAATTCTTTTATTTATTTTCAATTAAGTTTTACATATTTTCGCATTTTTGTAATTTGGAAACATTATCGAATTTATTTTTAGATTTTCTAAATACTCGAAACAGGTCTAATCTAATGTTGCACATAAATTCTTGTTTTTGTTTTCAAGTTAGTTCCTGATAAGGCGACCTTGAATAGTTTTTTTTGCTGATAAATATTAATTATTTTTTTTTATATACCGGCCTTTAACTGGTTATTCAGCAGAAATTGAGTAATTTAAAAAAGTAGAATATATTTTAATTGAATAATTATTCGAATAAAAATAATCGAATAATAAGTCGATTAAAAATAATCGAATAACAGTTAATCGCTTAAAACCATAATAATGACTTTTTGAGTCTGTTTTGTATTTTTCATTATTTTATTTAAAATTTTGTATGACGAAATTAACACATCATTAATCTTTTTTTTTCATTGCAGGTACGTAACAATTTCTTATTAACCTTTACCGGCGTTAATGTAAGTAACTTTTAAATAATTGTAAAAACCATTTTCAAAAAGAAAAACAGAAACAATAACGTTTATCTTGTTGTTTATTTTGGAACTTTTTTTATCGCCCTAAATGAAACTTAAAAAGTCGCTAAAAATAACCGCCAACTTAAAATCTCTGCTATCAAATTCATTACAACGCCTTTTATGGTTTAAACACTACAGACATATAAAGCATAACAAAACAAATGAAACGTAATTTAATTTGTTTTTTTATCTTCTTTACAATATAAAGAGAGAAAAATATTATGAAAAAATATTTCTAAATTTAGAAAAGCAATACAAAAATGGTTATAAAACAAATATGAAAAAAAAAAACAAAAATATTTTATACGTCAAGACATGTTCAAAATATTAATCGTAGAGTTAAAGAAGACAAAAATTGAATAAAGTCGAAGGTATCTAGTCGCTTTTGAAATGAAGAGGCGTTCAAAAAAAAAAAAAAAAAAAGATTTGTCGGATTAATAAAGAACTCAATAAAATGCAATTCAATATGTGACAAATTAAAAATACCCTGCATATATACAGCCTTCAAAAAAATGTTTGAAATGTCATATTGATTTAATTGAAAGTTTAGTTTATTTGTAATTTATATTTTTAAAACCTTTTCACTTGAGGTTATCTTCAAATTCACGCAAAATTTGATCTTGCTATACCTTAAAATGTTAGAGCTCTACACAAGAGGCCAACATTTCACATTCAGTGCTGAAAAATTAAACATATTTTTACTTTAATCGTCAGTAAAACTTTGGCTATAATGTCTATTTATAGTTTTTGAAAAAGCCTGCTACTGGACTTAATGTCTACATTTTGAACAGTGTTGAATAGTTGCATTGTTTTAAGCTGTGACGTGATGTGGTACAAAAGCTGATATTACTATTTCTTAGGTGCTGGGTTCACGCACTTCAGTGTGAATAGATGATTGTATCGATTTTAACATAACTTTAGTTTTTCGATGTTTTCATTTTTCTTTCAGCCAAAATGATTTTTATCTTTTGGGAGTCTTGAAATAATTCCACATCAAAATTAATATATATGAGAATTTGTATTTGTCAATATTCTGACTTTTTTGTTGCTTTCACAAAACTTCGCTATCTTGTTCCACCCTTCAGTTTTTTTTACGCAGTAATTACAGCCTGCATAGAAAATTTTATAGTATTTAACACAACTTCAGTTTCCTTTAAAGGGTTCTCATGATTTCATTTTCCTTTCAGACAAATTAATTTGTACCTTTTCGGAGTCTGGGCATATTGCATCTTAGAAGTAATAAATGTAGAAATTTTTCTCAATTGCATGTTTTTTGCGACTTATTTTTGCAAGTAAAACGGCATTTACGCTATGAAATTTTTCATGAAACTAGCATGAAATTTTTGTTTGGTAGTGAAGCAAGAGGGGTAAGCAATATCGCAGAGCTTCAATTTTAAGGTAATGTTACAGTTGCTCATGTTTTGTGTAAAGTAACGAATATTGCGTTAACTTAAAAAGAAAATTAAAAAAAAAATGTATCAAAAGAGAGCATAGTATAAATGCGGCCTATAACATTTAAAATTGTATTTTGCCCATTTTTAAAACTTTTTTTGTAATTGAAAGATTTTATAGACCCATATCCCAATTTGAAGTCTTCTTCACGAATTTTTGCTTTAGCTTCTTTTTGCACGTTAAGAACTTGTTTTCACTGTATTTAATTTTTCAGTTAGCCGGTTCTTTATAAACATTAATTTAGTTTTCAATATTGTTTTCCGACACAGTTAGCTCCTGTGGTCACATCCTTGATTGCTTAACTTAATTCGTTAGGGAACTTTTAACCACATTTTTGTAAAAGCCCTTTTTGTCTAAACACTTAATTAACCAAATGAGAGTTATGGTTTTTTAATAATAGATTTTTTTGGTAAAATAAGAACTTTTTCGAGATCTACTTTTTTATTTTTATTTTGCAATTTTCTTATTGCTTTTTATGCTTTTGGCAGTTAATGTTGAGAAACGGACTTACTTTCGAGTTTTTCATTAAAAAAACAATTTCACTTTTTAAACTTTTATCCAAATTTCGTTTCTAAAAAAAATACTCTCAAAACGCTTAAAAACTCAACCAACAATTTTTTAAGCTACCAGTGCTATTTTATTGTTGAAATAGCCATTTCAGTTTTTAATGCGACTGAAGTTTTATATCAGAGTGATCAAGTCAAAGAAAGAAATGGTTATGTTAGGTGGGGCAACACAACATTATTCATTATTCAATATTGTTATGAGCAAATAATCGAGTGTAAAAAAGAAAAAAATATGAACTTAACAGTTAAACAGCTGTAATTATGCAGCTCGAGAATTTTTTTAAATATCCTCAGTTTGCCACTAGAGTCTGCTTAATGTTTATCCCATGAAAGATCGCTTTAGATTTTTCTTGACTTCGTAATAAGGATTGAGAAAAATCAATATTTATTAATATTACAATTTAGTTTTAACTTTACTGATTGTTGAAAAAACTTTTTACTGATTGTTGAAAAAATTAGTAATTACACACACATTACTGGTAACACAAATTGAATTAATAAAATTTGCTGATTACTGCTGATTTTTCAGTATTTAGTGAAAATTTACTGCTAATGCAAACTAAATTTCATTATCAGTAAAAATTTACGGTTTAAAGCATTTTTCAATCCAGTTAAAATATAACTCACTTTACACTCAATATAAATAATTTGGTACACAAATCGTAACATTTTGAGTCGACTTCGGCTTGTCTGCTCCCTGTCTAGCAGCAAATCCATATTTCATTTACAGTTGTGTATCAGAAAAGAAATTAGTCAAAATGGAGATTGAAAAGCTGCTAAGTTAATTAAACAATAATTTTTAGGGGTTCAGTTGTTGCGGAAGTGCTACAGAATTTTTAAAAAATCAATTGGAGTGCTTTTGAAATACAGCAGCAGTGCAGC
Organism: Cistogaster globosa; assembly: GCA_937654795.1. Classification (NCBI taxonomy): domain Eukaryota; kingdom Metazoa; phylum Arthropoda; class Insecta; order Diptera; family Tachinidae; genus Cistogaster; species Cistogaster globosa. Next base: position 124,691,556 of record OW569404.1, read on the forward strand.
TTGTTCGTTGTTAAAAGTCTAAATTAACGAATTTTTTAGCCGTCCTTTTCAATGTAAAATTATTTTCAGAACTATTTTAATTTTGTAATTCTTTTTTCATAATTTGACAAAAACAAACAGAATGAGAAACCTTAATTTACATCCTTTTCTTTCAATTTGAAGGGCATTAAAAAGTTGATTAACGAAGTATTCTTTGTCCGCATTTGTTTTTGCAAACTCCAGACTTAGACTTTAATAAATAAATTTATAAATAATGTTCATGATATTTGCTTTACTACTACTTTAGACATTGAGATGACTAATCATCAATAAATTAAATGTTGAGTAAATAAAAGCAACAATAATGTTATAAACAACTGATCGTTGTTGTTGTTGTACTAGTTTGAAGCCACTACCGGCAAAAGACACACACAAATGCAAACAATTGTCCATTCGTGCGAAAACAAATTGGAATGTTTAATGTGTTATTTTGCACAGTGGCCATTTGAAAGAAGGGAAGGAAATACAGTTTTGTACAATAAGCTAAAGCGGCATTTTTATATTTTTTAACCGTTTGCCTAATGAACACTCTCACTGTAAGTTGTTCATTTGACGCTTTGGTTTGTTCTCTTTGGCTTGAAAGATCCGCAACATTTTTTTTTTTCATTTTAAGATACGTTACGAATGATTAGCAACAATGTAAAGTGAACAGTTGTTAAATCTGCATTTTTTTAATAAAATCTTTTATGTCCGTTTAATTGTAAGTTTGAGTTAAAAAACGCCCAAGAATCTTTTCGTTCTTGCATGATTACATGTATGCCATCAGGTAATTATGGGGTTAAATCTATTTCTAATTTTTATTTTTCTTTTATACAAACAACAAATTATTAAACAAACAAATTTATTAATTATTTAAAAGAAACATTTGTTGCCATTTTTCAGAGCTGTAAACGAATGATTCTTTTTTGAATCATTCCTGCGAATCATTCCCGCATTGAATTGTGATTTTTTTAATGCATTCATTCCACACACAAAAGAATTGAATTAAAATTTGAATGCATTCACAATGAATTAAAATTCTTGATCGCCATTCACTTACCCACACGAAATGAATGAATAAGAATTAGAATTTCATCATGAAATTACTTTTTATGAATGCATTCCTCTCATCAGCCAATAAATGAATTAGAATCTGAATGGATGTATTATGAATTTAAACGTCGTGAATGCATTCACTCGCCATCGAATTAAGTGAATTAGAATTGGAATGCAATTATTGGAAGGAAAAATATATTGAAGGAATTCATTTTTTTTACAATAATTCTTTTAAGTTGAAAATTATACAGTGTGTGTTTTACTACGTCGGCCATGACATAAGCTGCAAAAATGTTAACGTGTGTTATATTGGGCATGATAAAAGCTGTAGAAAAGTTAAAGGGTGTTATAAAATTGACATGATTTTTACGATTAGAGTGTTATCTTTTAAACTATAAAAGATAAAAACTTGAAATTTACGAAGTGTATGTTACTACATCGGCCATGACAAACGCTATAGAAAAGTTAAAGGGTGTTGAAAAATTGACGTGATTTTTACGATTATAGTGTTATCTTTTGAACTATAACAGATAAAAACTTGAAATTTACGCAGTGTGTGTAACTACATCGACCATGATAAACGCTACAGAAAAGTTAAAGGGTGTTTCAAAATTGACGTGATTTTTACGATTATAGTGTTATCTTTTGAATTATAACAGATAAAAACTTGAAATTTACGCAGTGTATGTTACTGCATCGGCCATGACAAACGCTATAGAAAAGTTAAAGGGTGTTGCAAAATTGACGTGATTTTTACGATTATAGTGGTATCTTTTGAACTATAAAAGATAAAAACTTGAAATTTACGCAGTGTGTGTTTTTACATCGGCCATCATAAACCCTATAGAAAAGTTAAAGGGTGTTGCAAAATTGACGTCATTTTTTACGATTATAGTGTTATCTTTTGAACTATGACAGATAAAAACTTGAAATTTACGCATGTTACTGCATCGGCCATGACAAACGCTATAGAAAAGTTAAAGGGTGTTACATAATTGACGTGACTTTAACGATTATAGTGGTATCTTTTGAACTATAAAAGATAAAAACTTTAAATTTACGGAGTGTGTGTAACTACATCGGCCATGATAAACGCTATAGAAAAGTTAAAGGGTGTTGCAAAATTGACGTGATTTTTACGATTATAGTGTTATCTTTTGAACTATAACAGATAAAAACTTGAAATTTACGCAGTGTATGTTACTGCATCGGCCATGACAAACGCTATAGAAAAGTTAAAGGGTGTTGCAAAATTGACGTGATTTTTACGATTATAGTGGTATCTTTTGAACTATAAAAGATAAAAACTTTAAATTTACGCAGTGTGTGTTTTTACATCGGCCATCATAAACCCTATAGAAAAGTTAAAGGGTGTTGCAAAATTGACGTGATTTTTTACGATTATAGTGTTATCTTTTGAACTATAACAAATAAAAATTTGAAATTTACGCAGTATGTGTAACTACATCGGCCATGATAAACGCTATAGAAAAGTTAAAGGGTGTTGCAAAATTGACGTGATTTTTACGATTATAGTGGTATCTTTTGAACTATAAAAGATAAAAACTTGAAATTTACGGAGTGTGTGTAACTACATCGGCCATGATAAACGCTATAGAAAAATTAAAGGGTGTTGCAAAATTGACGTGATTTTTTACGATTATAGTGTTATCTTTTGAACTATAACAGATAAAAACTTGAAATTTACGCAGTATGTGTAACTACATCGGCCATGATAAACGCTATAGAAAAGTTAAAGGGTGTTGCAAAATTGACGTGATTTTTACGATTATAGTGGTATCTTTTGAACTATAAAAGATAAAAACTTGAAATTTACGCAGTGTGTGTTTTTACATCGGCCATCATAAACCCTATAGAAAAGTTAAAGGGTGTTGCAAAATTGATAAAACGTAGTGTGTTACTACGACGGTTATGATAAACGTTGTAGAAAAATACGTGTTATTAATTATTTACCAAAGGAAAAAAAACATAAATATTTTATACCAACCAAAGAAGATGTGCTTTATTTATTTTACAAATTAGTCCCATTGAAATTCAAACACAATTAATGAAAAATTTAAATTTTTTTAAAGGAAAAAAATTTGTATGAGAAATTTAGGGTTTATAAAGCGTTATTTACTCTCAGCAGTAGCAGTTTTTCAAAGTTTTCGTCAGTAATTGATCCACGTTTAGGTGTATTTAACATTGAAGCATACGAAAACAATCTTTCTGCGGCAGCTGACGATGGCAGAGGAGCATTGTACTTTAAAAACGCTTTTTTTATTAAGGGGTATTTGTTAAGAGAACTTAGTGATTTTGATGTATCCGCCAAATACGATAAAATTTCCGTGTCAGAGAGCGAAGTTTTGTCAATATATTGATCTTGAGAAGTTTCTAAAAATAAAAAATAGCAATTAAAAATCAATTTTTTATACAACTCTAGAAATCTTACCAGCAACAGAAAAACTAAAATAACTCGAAATATTGATTTCAGGAGAACTTAGTGTGATTTGTTCTGCTTCGCCAGCCATTGCAACCACTGCATCTTTTGCTAGATTTACCATTCCGGCTTCAGTCGCTGTATTGTATTCAGGGTTTAGAGCCTTTACCCACTGGCATTTTACTGCAGGGCACAGAACTGAGGCCACGATTGCTGAATGAACAGTTTTTTCTAGCTTTATATGTGATGCAAAACATGTTTTAATGCACCCTATCATTTCGGCGGACATTGTTTTTAAATATTCGCTACTATTTCTTAACTGCATTTTACCGTATTTTGTTGAAGGAAATCTATGGCCTCTGCTATAGGCCGTAAAAGCTCGATATATTCAGCCAAATACTCTAAATCCTTATCTTGGAATCGCTCAATGCCAAGTTGTTGGCATAAATCAAGCAATTGCAATTTGTGGGACATCAAGTCTTGTAGGAATAATTTTTGCGTCCTGTTTCAGCTTTTCATATTCATTGTATTTTGTTAAATGTAGTCTTCGCAAATGACGAAGAAAATTGGATGTTACATGTAATGTTCCAGCTAACACTTTGTCACAACTAAGGCATTTCGCTAATACGCTTCCTCGTTTTGCTTGAGTTTTTCTCTTAAGTAACATTGGTTGTGGAAGTATAGAAAGTAGAATTAAATACAATTTTTGAATTATTTCATAACCACTTTTAGCCCAATAAACTCACTTCTTCTATGATGGTAAAATATTTTTCGAACAGCAACGACTGAGAGGGATCCTTGCAAACTGCGGATGATGATATGACATCCAACTCGGTCTTATATGTTTGTTGTAAATCCAAACTACAATTTTTGGAACAGGATCTTCATTTACAAATTCGTCTGATGTAAATGGTCGTTTTCGTTTAGAATTAGATAAAGTATTCTCAATATTAATAACTTCATTATCATTAAATAGATTCGGGGAAATAGACATTATGCACAGTATAACGCAAACACTTTTCACTTTCAATTAAATATTGATCTTATTCGGCTTTCACACAAAATGCAATTGAGAGTAAAATGTATTGTGATAGTTAAATTAACCCATTCATAATTTTATATACTACAGATTTTTAGGTACATATAAAAAAATCCTGTTCTTCAATATGTACCAAAAAACCCAAAAATATTTCATACATTCGCAAGCCGTTTACATTTTTTAAGAAATAAACTTTGTAACAGTTTCCACAAAAAATCTCATTATAAGTGCAATAAAGAAAGTACCTACCCCTCAATTTAGTGCTAGCAAAAAAATGGGTCATTGAATAGCCTGTTTGTTGGCCACGTGCTACGTTGTGAAAATGGCAGGTAACAAAAATTTAAATAATCTTGTTCAATTGGATTGTTTTAACTACCATATAATAAAAATTGAAAAGAAATTTTAGAACTAAACTCTTTACACTGGCAAACAAATTAGAATTTTTATACCGACCTTAAATACTAGCCAGATTTTATTGTACACTCTCTATTTCACTCACATTTACATTTGTCATGGAAACTGTAACAAAGTTTATATCTCAAAAAATGTAAACAGTTTGCGAAGGTATGAAATATTTTTGGTTTTTATGCTAAATAATTAATAACACGAATTTTTCTACAACGTTTATCATAGTCGTCGTAGTAACACACTGCGTTTTATCAATTTTGTAACACCCTTTAACTTTTCTATAGCGTTTATCATGGCCGATGTAGTTACATACACTGCGTAAATTTCAAGTTTTTATCTGTTATAGTTCAAAAGATAACACTGTAATCGTAAAAATCACGTCAATTTTGCAACACCCTTTAACTTTTCTATAGGGTTTATGATGGCCGATGTAAAAACACACACTGCGTAAATTTCAAGTTTTTATCTTTTATAGTTCAAAAGATACCACTATATTCGTAAAAATCACGTCAATTTTGCAACACCCTTTAACTTTTCTATAGCGTTTGTCATGGCCGATGCAGTAACATACACTGCGTAAATTTCAAGTTTTTATCTGTTATAGTTCAAAAGATAACACTATAATCGTAAAAATCACGTCAATTTTGCAAAACCCTTTAACTTTTCTATAGCGTTTATCATGGCCGATGTAGTTACACACACTCCGTAAATTTAAAGTTTTTATCTTTTATAGTTCAAAAGATACCACTATAATCGTTAAAGTCACGTCAATTATGTAACACCCTTTAACTTTTCTATAGCGTTTGTCATGGCCGATGCAGTAACATACACTGCGTAAATTTCAAGTTTTTATCTGTTATAGTTCAAAAGATAACACTATAATCGTAAAAATCACGTCAATTTTGCAACACCCTTTAACTTTTCTATAGCGTTTATCATGGCCGATGTAGTTACACACACTCCGTAAATTTAAAGTTTTTATCTTTTATAGTTCAAAAGATACCACTATAATCGTTAAAGTCACGTCAATTATGTAACACCCTTTAACTTCTCTATAGCGTTTGTCATGGCCGATGCAGTAACATGCGTAAATTTCAAGTTTTTATCTGTTATAGTTCAAAAGATAACACTATAATCGTAAAAAATGACGTCAATTTTGCAACACCCTTTAACTTTTCTATAGGGTTTATGATGGCCGATGTAAAAACACACACTGCGTAAATTTCAAGTTTTTATCTTTTATAGTTCAAAAGATACCACTATAATCGTAAAAATCACGTCAATTTTGCAACACCCTTTAACTTTTCTATAGCGTTTGTCATGGCCGATGCAGTAACATACACTGCGTAAATTTCAAGTTTTTATCTGTTATAATTCAAAAGATAACACTATAATCGTAAAAATCACGTCAATTTTGAAACACCCTTTAACTTTTCTGTAGCGTTTATCATGGTCGATGTAGTTACACACACTGCGTAAATTTCAAGTTTTTATCTGTTATAGTTCAAAAGATAACACTATAATCGTAAAAATCACGTCAATTTTTCAACACCCTTTAACTTTTCTATAGCGTTTGTCATGGCCGATGTAGTAACATACACTTTGTAAATTTCAAGTTTTTATCTTTTATAGTTTAAAAGATAACACTCTAATCGTAAAAATCATGTCAATTTTATAACACCCTTTAACTTTTCTACAGCTTTTATCATGCCCGATATAACACCTGTTAACTTTTCTGCAGCTTATGTCATGGCCGACGTAGTAAAACACACACTGTATAATTTTCAACTTAAAAGAATTATTGTAAAAAAAAAATGAATTCCTTCAATATATTTTTCCTTCCAATAATTGCATTCCAATTCTAATTCACTTAATTCGATGGCGAGTGAATGCATTCACGACGTTTAAATTCATAATACATCCATTCAGATTCTAATTCATTTTTTGGCAGATGAAAGGAATGCATTCACACAAATTTTGTTCATAATAAATTCATTCAAATTCAAATTCATTAACTTTGTGTGGCCAAGTGAATGGCACTCAAGAATTCAAATTCATTGTGAATGCATTCCAATTTTAATTCAATTCATTTTTTGGAACAGATGAATGCACTCAAACATTTTAATTCACGGTGAGTTAAAAACCAAAAATGAATCATTCGTTTACAGCTCTGCCATTTTTTTTAGTTTTTTTTGTTGTTGCTATTTTTACAATCGTTGTAACAGAAAAACATTTTTGGAATTTAGAGCAATTTTAATTGTCTAGTTTCTTTCCCATACAATTGTAGATGATTTTTTTTAATTGTAAATGACTTTAGAAAAAAATTGTTTGGTATTCAGAAAATTATAAAAAAGCAGCACAATTACCTTTTAATTACATGCGGTTAAAAATTTAAACATTTTAATTTGAATTTGGCTAGCTTAAACAGAAAAAAGAGGAACAAAATTGAAAGGTCAATAAACCCACTTTTTGCATATTTACTTTCTTTCTTTCCATCTAATTAATATTCTATTATGTTCATGGTCAGTATGTGTTCATCTTTAGAGAAAAAATTTCAAAAGTTTATGCTCTAAAATACCTAAAAAGTGTTTTATTACATAACAATCTAAACTCGAGTCGTATTTGAAAATCCTTCGATGTTAGTGATTTCTAAATACTTATTTCACTGCGACGTATCTTTTGTTACTTGGAGTTTTAAGTAATTAATATTTATCCGTAGCAGAATTTTGCTAGAAAAAATCACTTACACATACTCAAATGCTCTTTTGTTTGAGAGTCGCAATGAGCACAAATCAAAGGATTTTTTTTTTCAAAATGCACTGAACAAAAAATGTAAAAAAGTAAATGAAAGTTTTGGTGATGATATGTAAGGGTGCGTACAGAGTGGGCGCTGAAGCCGAGCGGAGCCGAGCCGAGCTTATTGACGCTTATTTTCATGCGAGAAGATAATTTGTATATAACACAGTGAATGCGAGAATCAGCGCTGAAATTCTCTTTATTCCATGTGTTTTGCTTTTATCTCCTTTAGTATTGTTTTTCATTTGTGTTTATAAAATAGCTCTACACAGAAATGGATTCTTCTGATGAAGAGTATTTTGCTTCTCCTAGTGGGATTAAGGCAATTTTTAACAAAAAAGAATTTGGAAAACATCCAGTTACACTAAAAAGGAATGAATTTGGTGAATTTCATCATTTATATAATGATTTAAGAAAATATCCGGAAAAATTTCAACAATATACCCGGGAAAAAATTTCACTTATTATTTGATCGATATCCATTTTTTTTATTTTTAAACCATCAAAAAACACAAATGCACGCTAAAAAGTAAACATAAACAATGCAAAAAAGCGCACAAAACGCTTTCAAATTGTTTTCTCGCACTCATCGGCTTTGCTCTCTGCTTTTGTCGGCGTTCACTGTGTTATACACAAGCTTATTTGTATTGACTTGTGTGTAATCGGTTTTATCGCACTGACAATCTCGGCTCGGCTTCAGCGCCTACTCTGTACGCACCCTAAGACTGTACGGTATGACCATTAAATAGTATCATATTTAAAGTAAATGTACAAGAGTACAAAACTGTATAAATTAAAGACCCCTCAAACCACGACATGTTAACTACATGGACAAACAGACAATAAAACTCTACATGTGTATTACTTATTTAAAATTATACACTAAAATTGTACCATTCTTGTTTTAATTATACCGAAAAAAGTACATTGCATTAAATGTTCTATCACTGGCTTGTCTACTTTTAATTCTAAAAACAATACAAACTCCTGCAAAGCTAGAATATTCTAAACCGAACTTTGCTGTTTTACCATTGCTACTTTCTGCTAAATTAAAGAAAAATATCAAAATAATATTGTTTTTATATCTTTTTAGTTGCCAAATACTTGCGTTTTCTTTAATTTTACAAATTTTCTCTCTCTCACATTTTTACGCTCTTTTTTCACTGTCTTTTTGCAAGTTTTTTGATTACGTTCTAGTAACAATTAGCAACAATTGGTAACAATTTTTAGTCACTGAACAGACCTATTATTTCATTTAGTTTTAGCAGCTTAAAAACTTCCGTAACTCAAAACTGGGCCGTAATTAAGTTTCTGCAGTTTTTTTGGAAAACATTTTTGATTCTAAAATTATTTTTCCATTATAATTTTGTATTTTCTTTATTCCTTAAGGCAGTTAAATTACGGCTTATATTTTTCTCCTATACAGAAATTCTGAAATAATTTTTTTATATTAATTTTTTATAATAAATACTTTTTTTACAATATGAATATAAAATTTCTAATTTAAAATATTTCATCAGAAAGATATAAAAAAAAGTATAATTTTTGTTTTAAATAACTAGATTTTTCTTCCAGTTTTATTATTTTCACCCATACAACTAAAGATATATTTTTGGACATCACTGCCATCACACACACACTAATCATTTAATTATTTTTGCTTCTTATTTAAATATGCAGCTTAGATTATTCTTCTTTCCGCTATTAGTTTGGCTCTGACAATTATTTATCTCCTCCTCTCAGTTTTGATCTTGATTTTTACTCTTAAATGTTTATCGGTGTATAAAAATCTTTCTAAGTAAACTTCAAACCAAAAATATAACCGAATTTGCTTTTAACGTTGGATCATGCAGTGAATATAAGCAATTATAGTCGTGGGCTGTGGGAAAATTTCAAAATTGAAGTGGTTTCCCAAAAGCATCTACTTTAGTTCGTCTTGGAAATGCAATTCGTTTAAAGCTAAAGCTGCTTTTTAAATGTCTTTCAAATTTTGAAGTTTTTGCAGCAAAATAAACTTAAAGCAAAAAGTTTTTATACCTTGCAAAATAAAACACTCCAATATAACCTTCTTTGATAACACTTAATTTGTCAAACGACACACCCTGTACTACAATATGTATACCCAACTTTGCAGTTTTGCTTACTCCTGCCACACCCCTTGCAATAGCGATTTTTGTTTATAGACGAGTTTAAACGTCTAGACTCTTATGAAAAGATCTGGTAATATTATTTCTTTTATGCTTGTTTTTCTTGTATGATCGGATGAGTATAAATCAATTAAAATAATTCTGCAACAACAACAACTAAAACAAACTTACTGTATTATTTTTCTGTTTTTGTAATAAATTATTGACTTTTGTATCTTGATTTTTTTATTTCTTCGAAATTTTATTTTATTTTTGTTATTTTTAATAATTGACCATCCCAGCCTTTCTTTGATAAGAATAGGAAGCTGAATCCAAGTACCATTATTTTTCTGAACCATTCACTTTATCAAACATTAGAATAAAAATAATGCGATAATAATATTTGAGGAAGTCACATTAATAAAACTATTCATGTGCATTTTTCTATAAAAAGTTGAAAACAGTTGAAACTGGTAAAGGTCTCACCAGTAATAATAATAAAAGCTTATTGCACTCAATGCTAATACCTAGTATATTAAATGCTATTTATAGAAATTATAATCAGTTTTCTGCTAATTATAACATTTTCAATGAATGATTTCTATTTTCGCTTTTCTTATTTACTTTCTCAATGATCATATTTGCATTTTTTGTAACCTTTTCTCATCATAAACACTTGAAAAGATAAGAAACCAGCAGCAGCAGCAATTTTTTCCTTATTTTAACATTTCTACAAAAATGCAGAACAACAGGAAAATGTTTTTGATTGAGTTTAAGTTCAAAGTTCATTTACGAGAGGGGGGGGGGGGGGGGGTCACCAGATGAGTAAGAAAAATATTTCAAAGACTGTCGAGTTGAAATGCCTGCAGTAGCAAACCGATTTGTCATATTAAAAGTTCTAACATTTTGCTTCAAATAAACTTGACTCCAGATGGGTAGACAGACATCTGTTTAGTTTTTTAACAAGTTTTTGTGAACTCAAATAATTTATGCTGCAGGCTTTTTATACAACCTGCTGTAAAGCACGAAATCGTAATTTCTTGTAGGTCCTTCGGTGTTGCAAAACTTCTTTTACATTTCGGTATTGCGATTTGTATTCTTGTGTGATCGAGCCCCTCATTCATCCTTCTTTTTTACACCCTGGTGCAAGGATTGCCAGACTGCATATTCATTGAACAGCTTTTAAGATTGTTATTTTCTACTTTTTATTAATGACAACCAGTTTATTAAAACGCGTTTACTTACTGGTTTTATCCGACCCCTTTTAAGACTTGACTTGTATTCCTTTCTTGTTTTTCAACTCTGATCAATCCAGTAAAAATATTTATCTTTAACACCCTAAAAGTCATTCTTCTTACCTCTTTTTTTTTGTCTCTTAAAATCTATTGTAATTTTCATATGTTTCATAAGATTCTATATGACGATTTATTTGTTATATTTTGCTGTTGTCTTTTAGTTGTGAATTAAGATGTATTTTGTGATAAAACAAAATGTAAAAATAAAGTGACTTTTTGGCGCCAGTTGCTGCTTAGTTTCTATTCTCTATGTTTTTGTTGTTACTTTTTTATTTTTATTATTCTATTTATTACGTTCTTTATTCTATCCTTTGCATTTTCCTGAGCTTAAAGAGGTTTATTAAAAAGTGTTTAAACAAAAACGAAAAAAAAAATTAAAAAGAAAGAGAGTGAGAATGAGAGAATATGTTGTTTAAAGAGTGGGTTGGGGAGGGGCGTGATACAACTAAATAGATCAAAACAAAAGATTAATAAAAGATTTTATTTTAGCTTAAAGTAAAATACAAATAACGTAGAAGAAAAGTTCATTAACAGCTTCAACAGTAATTTTTTGACTTGTTTTTTTTTTTTTTTATAAAAAACAATACGCCTTTTTAATGTTTTTTTTTTACTCAAAACTAGTGATGAACACAGATCCCGTGATTTAAAAAAAAGCTGGCGTGAGGAAATTTATACGAGTAGAATTATAGTTACTTTTTTATTTAATTTTTTGTTGTTTTTTTTTTTTTTGTAACATTCATTTAATCGCCATATTTAATTTGTGCGATAGATACTAAAACTGAACGCTATTATTTCTTGTTTTGACCTTCCTTAATGTTTCATTTGTTAAATTAGCAAGTGTTAACTCCCGACTCTGGTTACTTTTAGCAATTTATTTAGTGTAAGTAAGTGGTAAGCACGTTGACTACAAACCTGGTTGTCTCAGGGTTCAATTCCTGCGGCAATCAATATACAAAAAAATGTTTTTTTCTGTTTAATGGTATAAATACATATTCAGAATGAACAAAAAAACGTGCAGTCTCCTTCGTCGGTACTTTCTCATAGCAGATTCGCCGGCGAAGTAAAATAAATAACTCTCTCTCTCTCTTCTTTCACCACCTGTCTTATCTCTCATCTATCCCTTTCCTAAAGAATGTAGCACGGTTACGAAAAAACAACTAAATAGGTTTTAATGCCTGAAGTGCTACTTCTCTGTTTAAAAAAAAAAAAAAAGTCAAGCTCCTTTTTTAGCACCGAGTACCGCATAATCCACATTCGAAATGCGTCTGCCTGTCATTCAAGGTCTTATGTCAGTTAAAGATGAACCCTCTCATACAACGTTCGCTACCGTCAATAAACCACTTTGCTTTTTTCCCTCCCTCGTCTCGGTAAACATTTGCAGTTTGAAGTTGCTAGTTTTTCATCAATTGCGATTAAATTAATGGAGAATCAAGTCCAAACGACGCCAGTCTCTTTATTGATGTATCCATTTCTTCGTACTTAATCCAGCCTTTTCTCGTCTTGGCATCTTCAAACTAAAACTGTCTCCTCCATATGTGAGCAGGCCTTCCTCCTTGCCACCTACCTTGTAGCTATGTTGTCAAGGGGCTGAAGTAGCGTATTTCAAATCATGTTATATTCACTTTTGGCTGTAGCCAAACTACACTGCCTAAAATTGTGTTCAGTCAGAATATTCTCAAAATTCGCCGAAAAAATTTTTATAAGAACGTATGTAAAGGCTTGAGCTCACATGGTTCAGCCTTTAGATCTCACCGTTATACAACAAAATTGACTTATGTTTAAAATGAAAATTATGATTTTGACATATGTGGGAAGTTAAATTGATTTTTATTCAAATGCTTGCTTTGCAAACTTTATGCTTTGGTCTTTACCTATTAAGGAGTGCTACCTCTATTTATTTGGCAGAAGTTGTCCAAAAGTTACATCACTTTTTAACAACAACAAAATCAATTCTTGATGAAGACAGATTTTCTAACGTTACGCGTTCTAATATACTTTTCATATATTTTTCATGATCATGAGAATTTTCGACACATAGACAAAGCGTTTGCAAAAAAATGTATAAACATCTGGAATGGTTAGAGTAATTTTGAATCTATAACTTTCAAATTGCTCAAATTTAATTGTTAATTTAAATTTTTATTTTTATTGAATGAAAAGTAATAAAAATTTTAACATGTAACGCTCACTTCCAGGTCCCATTAGAAGTTTTATCTAGTTCTTGCAGAAACCAAACTAATAGTTGTTGGCTAATAGTTGTTTCTTTTCTTCCTCAATGTTTAATATTCTTGCAAAATTTTCTTTTATTCGACATAAAGTATTGGAACTATTGTTTTCGAAAATCAATTACCTTTTACCGAAACTTAAAAGTTGCTTTATAAAATTATCTATGAGATAAAACCTGGAAAATTTCAAATTTTTACCAAATAAGTAATTGCAGTACTATTGCACTTTTCAGGTGCAAATTGTACCAAAAAGGCAAATGTACAATAGTACCAACATTGTTATTCCTGACATCGTACATGACTACATTTTCTGGTCGTGAGCCGTTCACTATGTTAAATAAAAACTGGCTCACGATGCCATCTCTACTCAAAACTAAATAAATCTAAAAATAACTCGTAAAAAATTGTATTTTACAAACCATTCAATATTATTTTATCTCTTACAAATTTTTTTTTTTAATTTAGTTTTTGTTTTTATTTTCATTTTCTAGTTTTTACACAAACATGTGTTACGTACTCAATTTTACAATTCATTGTTTATGAAAAAAAAATTGTTTTAAAAATAGTGCGCAAATAATTTATTTTTATTTATTGTTTAGCTTTCTTTCTATTTTGTTTTGGTAAGATTTTTGCAAATTTTATAGTTTGTTTTCGTTTACAATGTCCTCTATATGGTCAAATAGTTTGCTGATAATGGAGAGGTGTATGGGTAATTACTATAATCTAGAGTCTATGACACGGACTGGAATGTTTTTTTTTCTTTCTGATGTTAAATAATGTGTTTTACTTGAAAAAGAAATAATTAAATGGATGTATTTTTTTTAATTGAATAATGGTTTGTTTTGTAAAATGAAATTTTTTGTTACAAACTAATAACATTTTGAGTAGCTGTTACCAAGGTTGCCAGACTTGGAAGAACCCAAATGCCTTTGAAGTAAATATTTTTAACAAATTGATTTTTTAATAATATCGTTAGTCTAACGTGGAAGATAATAGTGTCACGAAATCGGTAAAAAAAAATACTATAAAAGTCAAAACTTTTATGTCACGTCATGCAATGTCATTCTGATAAAAAATCTCATGAAGAAAATTCCAAAAGTGCAGCGTCAGGGCTGTTTTATACGCCAATACGTTTTTGACAATTAAATTTTTTTTTTCAAGTAAAAATCTAAATATTTTTTTTTTATATTTGTATTTCTGTTCAAAAAAAAAAACATTGTTGTTAATGACACACAAGCTGTTTCAATGTTAAAAATTATTACAGGTCATTATCATTTGAAATGTTGCCCGCCATATGGCCCCGACGACTGGACATCGAATTTTGGATCATTTTCAAGCCTTGCTGACCTGTATCGCGAAAAACACAAACAATATTGGCCCTCAAGGTATCAAGTTTTTCTTTTTTATTAGCATAAACCAGCGACTGTGTTTGGAAGCGCTGGAGATATTTGAAAAATGTCAAAATGATCGTCACTTGTATATCACCTAGCGAAATCTTGTTTAAATCACATCTCGCCCGAATAAACTTCCTTCATATTTTCAAACAAAAATTCAATAATCATGTACTGCCATCGATCGTATGATGAGCTCCGGCTTCATTTTTGAGGAAATCATAGCCAATGATGCCAACACTATGTAAACTGCACATAATGGTGCATTATTTCTAAATGTGGGGTCTGGGGCCTGTGGGGTCTGTTATAAATTAGTTTCACTTTATATGCGGCAATTTCGTTTAATAACAAGTAGACTTGTGCCATATAGTTCAATTTAGTGATCGCTCTTTTTAGTTCGAAGTTTGAAAATAAACTAGTTCAAAATTTAGTTCAAAGGCTCTGTTTAGTTCAAAATTTCTCTTAGTTCAACTTCTAGTTCAAACGCTTTCTTTCGTTCAAAGCTCTTTTAGTTCAAATGTTCATTTTAAAATATGATGGCGACAATACTGTAGCATTGCCATCACGAATGTTAAATTAAATGTCGGAAATAGTCAACAAGAAAAAAATGGATTCTAGTTTTTCTTGTCTGGTAATTCAAATACAAAGTATAGTTCAAAAATGAACTAGGTGTACTTATAAGTATGAACTAGTTTACTTAGTTCAATCGATGGAATCGTTTAAATAAACTAGTTCGTTTATGAACTACACAAGTCTAATAACAAGCTCGTCAAGCCAAAGATTAGCCTCATCACTAAAGAATTGATTAATGACTGATTTTCAAACTAAATCTTCATAATTTGGTAGCAACCACAATCTATTCATGATTATTTGTTAGAGTATCTTGATCATAAATATTAAAAGGTATGCGCCGTATGACAGATTATTTAACAGTTAACCCTTTCGACAGTTTTAAACGAGTTAAAAAACATCCTTTACAATGCTACGCATACCGCGTTTGTTTAGGTTGTGCTGTAAAATTTAGATTCAAACAAGTTTTATTTCTGTATATTGAGTGCAGTTTAAGAAAAAAAATATCGTTGACCCATCCCTGTGTTGTTTTGAAAAATAATAAATATTTTGATAAATTGTTTTCTTTAATAATCTTTTTGTTATTGTTTTGATTTCTCTCTCCCTCTATCTCTCTCTTACACACACAGAATATATAGAAAGATTGATTTTGTTTATTCTTCTTTATCATTTAATATCTTCATCACATTGTGGTCTATTAGCAGCTTTTGCATTTGTTTAATATTTGTGGTTATTGTTGTTGTTGTAGTACTTGTCTTTGATTCAATTGTTATTATATATTTTTTTTTAATGATTAAACTGTCCCTTGTGTTGATTTTCTTAAATTGCGTTTTTGAAAATAATTGTTAAAAGCGTTTACGTTTATTATTGGCTTAACACAAAAATTTATTTTATGCATTTTTTTGTTGCTGGCGTTTCACAAATTCACTTTCTTTGTAGTCAGTTGTTCATATTTTCTCCTACATCTGATAGGGGAACACGGCGAGTAAGTGAAGGTACCAGACTAAAACATAAGCACCGCTACTCACATGTGATGTGACTATGATCAGTAAAAACAAATTATTTTATTCACTTTAGTGTTTTAAATTAAGAACAGGTGTTTTATTTTTTTCCTGCTTTCGGATGGGACAGCCAATAGTGTTGTGACACATTTTTAACTGACAAGAATTTAAAGAATTTTACAAATTGATTTTATTTCGGCTATTTTTAAAATTATACACAGTGTTTTAATTGTGTTTCTTTTTTTAGAGATGTATTGAAGGCAGTTAATAGTGCTTAGGCAGAACAGCTGTTTATTATTTAACGGCAGAGTAGGCTACACAAACATTAATTAATTATCTTAAAAAAGGAAGTTTTTTTTTTTATTTTCTTTCTCATCTTTTGTTGATACTGTTTATATAATTCAACTTTTTTAGTCAGAATCTCATAGATTAGCTAGATTACTATGGTAAATAACGCATTATTGATTGCTTATTTATTTATTAATTTTTTTCGTATTCTTTTGTTGCTATATTTTTTTTTTTTTTTTTTCAAAATTAGTCATTTCAAATTCCACAAAATTTTATCAATCAACACTAATTTTTATTAATCATATGTTATTTAATAACTGCTATAAGAGTTTGTTGTCTATCAGCAAGAATTAAAAATACAAATAAGACTGATATATTCGGCTAAACCGAATTTTACATACCCTTTGCGATAGTGCTTAAAAATTTGTTTAATCTTTCTAATATTAAATCAGGTTTTAATGTAGAATTTTATTTAAAAGTTTTTATTGCTTGTTTTTGATTTTATTGTGAATTTTTTTCTTTATTGCAAATATATTTTTTTTTGCATCAGAAATTTCAATGCTGGTTAATAAACATAAATTTTTAACTACATTCGCCTTTTTTTTTTTTTGCTAAATTGTTTTTTATGATTTTTTATTTTCTTTATTATTTTTTTTAATGAAATATCGATTCTTTCGCTTAACTAAAATTGCATAGCTTTAATTGTAAAATTGCTTTATGTTAAAAATGTTGTGAAGCTTGGGCAGAGTCATAATTGAAATTTTTCTAATTTTTTTTTTTTGTTGCTCGACAGTTCAATAAAAATTTATTTCATGTTTTCATTATCAAGTTTTTGGATAGTTTTGTGATTTTCTTTAATATAATAAAGATTTAATTGTTTTAGTGAAATATTGAATTGTTTTTATTTTTTATTTTTGTTAAATCTCCATCTCTTGTGACAAGTAGATTGTATGCTCTGAGAAATTGTCATTTCCATTATGCGTGTGCTTGTAATTTTGAAATATGTACTTTTGTAAATTTTCCATTTGATTTCTTTTCAATAAATCGTCACTTTAATCAATTCTGTAGAAATTTTTTTTTTTTTTTCGAAATAACAATTTCGGATTATTGACTTTTACTTAACGTATCAATTTTTTTTTTGTGGTAAATTATTGTGTTTTGATATAATTTTTTTTTTTTTTTGTAAATTTGCAATCAATCAGTAAAAATATATTTATTTCTAAAGTTCCGATTTTTAAGGCCCATTAATAGGGAGTCATAAGCACGTGTTGCATATTTCAAGAAGCCATAATTGCATTTTTTAAATAAAGAGCTAGAGGTCCTTTACCGATGGGTTAGTTATTTTTCACTCTATAGTATGTATCTTACCTTTCAATAGAGTAAGAATTATAAAACCTGGCTTTATTTATTTATTTAAAAACTTTTAATAAAAATTAATACTTTAATGGTTTTATTTAAACCAAAAATATATATGAATTAAAATGCTGACTATAAATCAAAATAAATAAAAAGTATAAATCGAAGATATGAAAACATTTCATTTACAAATGCCCATCACTGACAACATTGAGAAGAAACTATAAATTCTATTATTACTGGAAATTAACATAAAGCTAAAGTTGAAGACTCACTACTGTTTTTTTTATAGTTTGAAAGCAATTCTTAATTTTGTTTAGCACACACTGCAACCTGTTCGCGTTAATACACTTTAGCTTCATTTCTATTCATTGTCGTGGGGTTCAAATATATTCTATGCAGACTGTGAATGGTTTGTGGCTGAACTAGAAATCTAGCGGTGGTGTAAGGCGGATATAAAATTGTCTTTTATTTATTCCAATTAACAGTAGAGGTCGCTGTTGCCTTTTTAGTCACTGTCAAGCAAAGATAGAAATTTTTATAAAATTAAACTAGATGACACCACGATAGATTTTATTATTGAAAATGTTTTTTTTTTAAATTTTAAATTATTATTATTACTATTTATTTTAAACATGTTTTTTAAATCAATTTTTAAAATATAAAAGACCTTTTAATATTTAATTTAATTAAATACATTCTTTCTTTATCCTACAAATGGTAATACCAATTCATTAAGGGATGTCTCAAAAGTGACGAGATTTTTATAAAGATATTGTTATATTTTGAACTAAAGTGGGCAGACATGTGAAAATTTAACAATGTGTGTAAAAAAACTAAGTCTGCAACAATTAAAAAATAATATTAATATTAAAAAAAATATATAGATTTTATATCACTCACAATTGACTGATTTTTATTTTCATAATGTAGTCATCTAACAAACAACATAGTGTTATGTTACTCCGATTTGAAGCAAACTACTACTACAATACGTTGTGAGTCGAACCCTTGATCTCCTGTTTTACCAACATTATCAAATTAATCACGTCGCCATTACTCATATTCTGTTGATACTTTTCTCTTTAACTCAGGCTGTCTTGGAGTTTTGAATTTCCTGTCTCATTTGCTATTCTTATATACAGAGGCCTTCATCAGCTTGTCATCTACGGCTACAAAATAATTGTTTTCCTCTTTTTATTCGACTCTGGAGGATCAGATTGAAGTTTCTTAATATTCGCCTTCTAAACAATTTATTCACTGCGTCTGCTCTGCAAAGGATTGTACTTATGATGCTCTGCTTAAAGATAGGCAGACAGCTCTACCAACGCAATCATTGGAGCTGCTTAAAATTTGTTATCCAACTTTTTCGTTTCTTCTATTCTATTTAACACACTTATTGGTGGAAGAAACAATTTTTTCTCTAAGACACAAGCGAGATTTCTAACGATAAACATTAGATATATTACAGATATGTAAAGGTTTTTTTTAGATCATTATATTCGCTCCAGTACTATTAGGCACACCAAAGAAATTGCCAACTTATCCAATAAATTTACTTTACATTATTAGTTAAGTAAATTAACTTTAGTTACACTGCAGCAGCAGACATCACAGAAAAAAAAAACAATACCATAAACGAGGTTTCCTTAAAAAAGGGAATACGTTGCAGCAACCTAAACGATGACATTTTAAAGAAATATTAATATTAAATAAAGTTTTATAATTTTTATAACAATAAAACTATTTTGTGTGGAAATATGATGGTATCTCTACACAATTGACAAGTTTTTCATGCTCATTTATCAAAAAAACTTTAACGGAATTTTTGAAACGCCAAAAATATTTTATAAGTATTAAAACTTTTACAAACAGAATGAGAATTATTACTTGTCCAATATAAAAAAAATTAAACTCAAACAAAAATTACCACAAACTACCAACTACTGATTTAATAAATATTTTAGATTTAACTTCGTCTCGTGACTAAATAAAGAAAGACATCCACGTTCTGACAAACGCCCGTTTTTAAATGGCGAAATGCTTAAACTTTTGGAGCATGTTCTTGAAGAGTTTTGTCTTAATTTCAGTAGCAACAAGTTGCATCAATGCGTCTTAGTATATCCTTGCGGTTTAAAGACACCTACTACTTTGAATTGTTATTGCCAGTTTTAGGCGATATGTATGCATTTGTCAGAAAGTGAACTATTTTAATTAAATAAAGGAAAAGATTTTGCTTAAGTTTCATCTATCCTTACTGTACTCTGTTAAAATTTTTCATATCAATTATACCAGCTACATAAATAATTTTATAAATTATAAATGTCTTTTTTTTTTTTTTCTTTGCAGGTAAGACTACAACTTTATAATGACATTAAATGTTGATTTCATTACTTCTCGGTGTATGTAAGTCGACATCATTATACTACTATTCATTCTTATTCAAAATTACCTTATTTTTCTTTTTTATTTCTTTAAAATAATGTAAAATTTTTATTAAAATATTTATAGACATCTTGCATTGTAAAAATCATTTTGTAGAAAACATTCTTTCATTTGAAATTTACTTTTATTAAAGCATTTTTAGTTTGTTATATTAGAATAGTTAATAAAGTCTAAAAATTTACTATCACAGTTAAAATATCATATTTTAACTTTGTCTGTCAATATCTTATTTATTCATGATGAATAATTTGATATAAAATTTAGAAAAAGAAAATTTTGATCTCAAGCTTTGAGGAATTTATTAAGTATTTTAGCATAAATAAATCGATAAAAGTAGAAAAACATAATTAATTTTTGTAGAATTCATTCATTAATATTTTTCTAAATTAAATTTGACTTTTTCAAAATCCCTTAAATATTAAAAAAAAAATTTAATACTATTTTAAACCTCAGTTTTCATACTTAATTATCTGAGTACTTTTTCAACCACCATCTAGATTCCTTTAGTCGCAATAACACCAGCCTTTTTTCGTATTTTTAAAATTGTAGAGAACAATTCAAATATATTGTAAAATAAAATATTAACAAGAGCGCAAGTTCAGATTTATTAACAAAAATCTCTAAACGGCAAAATTTCCTGTTCATGTTATCTAAAAATAAGTGTAAAATAAAAAAAATTACGAAAAATGTTGATTAAAAATTACATTTTATTCTTAAACATTACAGTGCTGCTAATTTATTTATTTTACACCCAAATATAGCGATTTTGTGTTCTCCTTTCTAAACTCAATTTTTTTTTTTTTTAATTAAGAAACTTCCAAAGAAAAAAAAAAAAAATAATGAAAAATTCAAACAACAATTTTTGCAGTTTGCTACTTCATTTCGAAGGAGGAACATCTGTGTACGAGCAAATTTTCCTTCTTTAAAAAAGGTTATAATTAAAGACGCAACGTGCACGTGTTTTTTCAACTGGCACTTTATAGTGTCCACCGTTCACCAATTTAAAATAATTTTCTCTACAAATATCCTGTTCAGGATTCCTTACTTCCTATACGAAGGTATAGGTCGATGTGCAGTTCCTGGAGAGGAGTTAAATATATCTATATATCCTGTGGGATACCCTGGCGCTGTAGTTTTGTACCCCTCCAATTAAAAATTCATATTTCAAAAAAAAATTTTTGTTATTTTTTTTTATTGGTCTTCTTCTTCTGATTCTCTTTCAATTTTATGTTAAGAAAAGACAAAAAAAGTGTATTTACGGCTTTAAGGATTTTCCAGCTGCCTGTTAGTAGACAATAATTATTGTCAACCCCCTTTCAGCTTGCCAATTGTATATTCAAATATTGTTTAAGACTGAGGTGTCTGCTAAAGTCTCTACACATTAAGTGTGTCCTTAGTGTCCTTTAGAGTTATTTTACATAAGGAAAGAAATTATTAAAGTGATTTTTTTTTCAAAATGTGTCGGCGCCTTTAAGTAGCTGTCGTCTGGTACCTTCTCACATTACTGGAATTACCATTGCAGGACTTTAACATCTTCCCCACTATTTCAAAACTATCGAATCCTAAAATAAATAATTTTCTTCTTTGCGTCTGTAAACAACATTTTCTAATCAAAGGTTAGCTTGAAGGCCAGGCCTTATGCTCGCTATAGGATCGACGATCTTAAACTTAATTTTCCAGTACTTTTGTTGGACTTTAGTTTAAAGTTTAAGCTTCGTTATAGGAATTGAAATGTTTGGGATTCAGCAATTTTTTCGAATTTAAATTCCAAGGTTTTTTTTAACGTAATCGAAAATCATTTTTTATCGAAGAACAATTTAATTTAAATCTATTTAACCATCATTCTTCTTGTTGTCAAGGCCAGTTCTTTGGTACGTATTTCTTAAATAAAAAAATGTTCCCATTTCTAGAACTGGATCAAAAGTTTCACAATAAATATAATTATCTTCAAAGTGTGTTAAAATTATCAGTTTGCCATTTGACTTAAATTATTTGTTAGTTGGATTAAACAATTTAGTGGAAGAAAATTGTGTATATGTTTGGGAAAAATAAAATTTAATCGAAATCATTTTAACATTTGTTGCAATAATATTTTGTAATATAGAAAACATGATTTTTTTTGCTTTTAATGACAAAGACAAAATTACAAATTTTTTTGTTCTTTAAAATCTTGAAGGATGAATCAAACATTATTGCTTCAATTCTGTGTGCAAGACTTATTATTTATACCGCTTTATTTAAAGAAATGTTTTTGGTGTTATACTTAGAAACGAAAAGAAAATTAATTGGAATGATTGATAACCATTATTAAAATAATCTGAAATAAAAATCCATTAAAAACTTGCTAAAATGTTTAAAATTTCCCAAAAAAAAAATCCAATCCCAAAACAAAAAAATTTTATTTACATTGAAAAATTCCCATCCCCAATCTGGCAACACTGGACAAGAGTCTACATCTTCAAAAGCATATTATATCAAAAACCTCATATATTTTTTTTCTTCGTCCCATCATAAACCTCCTCTTCAAAAATTAAGAATAAATTATTAATTTCTATCAGTTATTTTATAAGAGAATTGATGGGAAATAATGTTTATTGCTATATTTATTCAATATCACATGTCCGCAATTTAGTTTGAAATCGTCTGGTAACTTTATCCTGATCAAAAGGTCATTGAGTTTTTATTAAAATGCCGCAACAAGTTTGTGCACGAAAGGAATATGAGACGCTTGCAAAGTGTCATAATTTATTTGTAGGTGTTCAAATAAAATAATTCACTTAAAACTATTTATAATTTCAAAATAAAATTTCTAGGGCCCCAATTTTATACAAACATCGAAAATTTAACCCTTTTTTCCCTCAGCCTCAAAATTGCCATGCAAAGTCAGTCTTATAAAATCTAAATGCCCGCATGAACGCTTCGCAAAAAGCGAATTATACTTTTTCAAAAGAACGAAAAAGCTGTTCAACAAGCAGGGTAACCCTTCAAAACTAGCAGTATCTAGAAAATTCGGTAGGATATGGGACTGTATGATTTGGCTAACTTGTGGCACAATGTGTGATTACAAATAAAAAATGCTTTTTAAAAATTCCAGATAGTTTGGACCTAAATTCGACATTTTAACATAATGACAAAGGTAACACTATGAGGATGACATGACACAAATGACAATAATTGTACACTTTCTCCTAGTGCTAATTTAACATTTCAATTCGCAAAAAACAAGCGATAAAAACTCCATTTAAATTGCAATTTAATGCAAAACAAAATAATCTTATCTGTTTTTAAACATCTTAAATATTTAAAATGACTGCATTATAGAAAAAAAATTGAATAATTTTTTGGCAAAATTTTGTATGCAACTCAAAAACATTGAGAAATGAAATACACAAAACAAAACCTCAGATGTTAATCAAATATTTTGTTTTCATATTTGTGCAAGTAAAAAACTAAAGAAAAAAATATTAAAACGTATAAACTCTAAAGGCATTGAGGCATAAATAAACATTGTTTTGTATGATAATGAGGATTACAATTGTTGTTTGCTTGTTATTGATGCTGCAACAGAAAAAAGAAACAGCTACTGTTGCTAGTTATTGTTGCTGATGCTCGTTGAATATTTATAACTGGTTATTGCTGCGCCACTTTTTTTTCTACATGTGTGTGCCTATTTCAGGCTGGCTGCTGTAGTATTAGTTGTTGTTGGTGTTTATTGGGTTATGTGTCAGTTATGCATCCGCCAGTAAATTATTTGCCACAAATAAAAATAACGATACCGCAATCACCAGAAAAGAGAATGAACAAAAAAAAAAAAACTATTGTTTTGCCATCATCACCATCATCCTCAACGTCACGATAATAAAAATAAAGACAGAAAAAAAGTTTATATTAAAATCCTTCAAGATTTTCTTGTTTTCTTTCAACTAAAAAATAAAATTTTGATATGGGCTGTTATGTTGCCTTTAGTTAAGCTTAGAGCCACCAATTTACCTAAATTTTTATCCACTTTAAATTCCCTTCAAACTTTAAACACTCTATTGAAGTTTTCATACTTCTTTTTTGTTTTCTTGCTGGGGCTTTGTTTTTAAATGTCAGTAAAAGAAAACACAAACAGCAAAAGTATTCATTTCCTTGAAATTTTATATACAATTATTGTTTATAATTTTTTACCTTCTTTTATTATTTTTTGTTTTTGCTTCATTCTTCTACTTTATTTTTGTTGTCAGTTGATATTGGTAAATATCAATGGAAATAAATCGTTGCTTAACAAAAGCGAGAGTTTATTTCTATAAAGTAAAATTAACACGAAACTTTTGAGCGCTATTTTTGATGGAAAACCACTTATTTTTTTTAAATACTGCAGGGAAAAATAAATAAGTTAACAAAAAGATATTTAAGCCTTTTCTACACAAGAGTCGCAATTTCGAATTGAAAGCACAGGAATTTTAATGGGAAAAATGTCTTTAGGAAATTACAAGTTTTTTAAAGCAAAGTTTCCTTGCAAAGTATTCTCTTTGCTTAATATTACTCTTCCAGTATTTTCTTTTTCATATCTCCCTTAAGTAAGATTTTGAAAAGTCCTCAAAATTTGCATGATTGCAGAGATAATATTTCGTTGGAAATGGATTGTTTTCCATAGCAATCAAATAAATAATTTTTAATCCGGCTTAAGCTTATAATTATTTCACTTTCTAAATTTGTTAAAAAGAATAACTTATTAATAAAAATATTTTAAAAATATCCACATTGGAAGAATAAAGAGATTTTGGCAAAATAAAATCAAACGTTAGTTTCTGTATTTTTGCAGTTAAATTAATGAATTAATAGAATCACTTGGCTGGAAGTTAACTACATAAAGGCTTGAAAGATATGTGAGACATCACAAAAACAAATTCTGTAACTATTAAAGCTTTCATTTGTATTCGTATAGAAATATAAATATATTTTTAATTGACTTTATTATTTGTTTAATTAAAAAATTATCTTCTTTTCTAATTGAATATATGATTGGTACCAAGGTGAATTCATATAAGTTGGCAGCGCCGCTACAACAATAAAACAATACAAAGAAAATCAGGCTCTTAAGCGTATGGTAAACTTTAAAACACAATTATTTACTTTTTTTGCGTACCATTTTTAACAACGTTTTTAGTAAGCTTTGTTTTTCAAATTGATTTAAAACTCTTTTTACAATTTAATTTTAAAGAAATTAAAAAAAAGAACTTTTTTAATATAAAATGATAGACTTTTGACAGTTACTTTACACGTAACAAAACTAAGCAAAAAATAGTCAGCTGCCGCAACGATGCCACCTGGTAAAATTAATTCGCCTTCATTGGTACAATTAATTGTTTAATAGAAAATTTTGTATATATTTTTCAATAAATTTGTAGCAAAGCGCATAACAAATTTAATTAAACATAACATAATAACTTTAATTAAAACTGAAAACAAACAACATATAAAAAATAGGATATTTTGAGGTGAATCTATTGGGTATTTAGAGAATATTTGAATCGGGACACCGGCCTAGGGACATGCATAGTCAAGATCCACCCCCATATTGGAGTAACGATTTTTTTAATTTTGCTTTCAGAGAAAAGTAATGTAAAAAAAATAAAATATTTTAAAGTGGACCTGTTGGGTATTCACAAAAGTCATGTCATCTGACCAACACTTTTGTGAATTCCTCGTGCCAGTGTTAAAGGGGCAGCAACTAGCTGCCAATTAGAAAAAAGTTCTGGTTCTTTTCGGAACACTACTAGAAAAAAACATATTTCCTTAATAATAGTCAGTCTATTAAGCCAATTTGCTTCGTTTGCAAAAGAATTTTAGGTAAAATGTAAGGCGTTAAGTGTTATCACAACACTTTGGTGTAGTAACAAAGGACTGAACAAGTCACACTCAAAATCTATTGCCTCATTTGTATCTGTATTATTGAAACTATAAATATCTTTCTTCCTTATCCTTGGAGGATATTCGGCACAAATAATTGAAAATCTACTGAAAATGTGTATTAACATTACGGCATCCAGAGGAAAATAAATTAAATAACTTCTTACAAATTTAGATGTAATTAATTTTTTATTGTATAAAACCGTTTATTACATCCTGCATATTTAAATTTTTTAAAAGGGACATTTAAACCAAAATAATTTATAAATATTTTCATGAAAAGTTTTTATAAAATTTTACTTGCAGTGTAGGGTGCCAGTACAATGATACTTTTAATTTCTTTTCATTACTTTCCAAAAACAGTTACATGTTGATAAGTCTTTTATATTGTTGGTATAATTTCCTATAATAGCAACCACAACAACAAAAACAATTGTTACGTTCAGTGTTATTTGGCAGCAATTTACAATTATTTAAGTGGCAAACGACAACATAAAAACATTTGCCATTTAAAACTGAATAAAAAAAATTGTTTACTAAAATTTTCAGCTCAATGTTGTTTGATTAAACAGCCAACAAACAGCACAATCCCACTTTAAACCAAAACAATTTATTTGTACTGTATGTATGTCTGCTCAAGTTTAGAGAACAAATTACAAAGCCAATCGGTAGTTGGTTGTTATACAAACACAAAAACTCACTTTTTAAAATATTTAGTTAATAAAGAGCATAAAAATAAATCTTCATAAAAAGCAAGAAAACAAAAAAAAAAAAAAAACGTACGAAAGAAAAATTGTTGCGGAAATTGTAAAAATTGGCATGTAACAACCAACGACACTGTTTGAAAATTTTTCAAATGTTATTCACCTCCTTTTTTAGGTTTTCTTTTATTATTTTGATTAAAGGAGCACATAATTGGAAAATAGTGTGTGAGTATTGTTTGCTTGTTACTTTTGATAGATTGGTGAAAAGTTGACACACTGTTTAAAACGGCAATTATTTATGGTTATAACAATAACAATTTCCTTCTAATTTTTATATTGACATATATTTTTATAGCGAAAGTGCGAGTACTGTGTCATTATGACAGCGCAATCAATTTAAAATGTAATTTAAAAGTAGTTACCCCACATATAAAACAGGCTGAAATATAAAATTGTCTTTTTGTCTGTGTCACTGTTAATTTTATTTATCATAAAACAAATATATTTCTCGCAATTAAATTCAATTAAATTTTTTTTATTTTAAAAAAAAAAGAAAAATAATATTTATTTAAACCTGACCAAACTAAAAACCTGGGTAGATACAGCCGATTGCCGAGCTAAGCCCAGTATCTACAAATATTTTAAGGTCGCCATTGCCGCAGAAGAATTTTTTGGATTAAGTCGGTTTATCAAAAATCGCTATGTTAAGTATTTTTTTACTACGTTAAAATTATTATTCATTGAAATTCCACTTTAATTTACTGCTGAAAGAAAAATTTTAGACCTTCGTACTTAAATCAATTCGAAGCGATGTCAAAAGCATGAAAAGTGCAGGTCTTCTTTAATCAAGTACAAAACTTTTAATTTAAGAAAAAACTCATCAATTCAAAATTCAGGAATTTTAACTTGGATTATTCTTGCGCTTCGTTTCTGTAATTTAAGTGAGATATTTCTCACATAAAAATATTGTAGTCGGTTTGTTTTACGTAGGGTGAGCTAAAGTATTTCATGAACGTTTTTATAATTTTTTTTTTTTTTTATAAATAACACTGTGAGCATTAGTTGATGCTTTGCAAAACAAACGATACTTTCATGTGGCAAATTTCTCACTTAAGTTACAGAAACGCGGCACTGTAACCAAATTCAAGCATATTACTTGGATTGATTTATAATAATGTCGTCTTTAGTTGACCTAAGCTTTTTTTACACACGTTTAAATACCATTTTGACTTAAAGTAAAAAATGTAATTTTTTCTTTCTCTGTAATTCCTTAAAAATTAATACCAATAAATATTTTGTAGTATTTTCGTAAAATATTTATTATCGAAAAAACTAAACAAAATAAAAAATTAATTAGATTGCTGGAGGAAAGCTTAACAATATGACTATTTCGCTAGTCCTACCTTAGCTTTGCTTCCTTTCTTATTATTTGATTTTTACTAAATTGTTTGTAGATAAACAAGTTTTCATGCTTTAGACTTAATTGACTGAACGAGAATTTCTTCATTCAGTGAAAAAATCCAATATTGTTAACAAAACATCACAAATGTTTATTCTTTTATGGGACGATCAAAACTCAAAAGTTAGTAGCCGCTGGAGTGTCCGACGCTCGAAGCGGTCATCTGACTTTTCATACACTCTTTCATTAGGTCGTACAGCATAAACCCAATTGCTGCGAATGGTGACTGACAAACAAATCCCAATTTGTAGTTTCAGCAGCAATATTTTTATCTCTGCACCCTTTATAAGCTTTTAGTATTTAAAAACAAAACGAATCACGGTTGAGAGATTTTGCGAACTTTTGTATAAATTGCTTATTTTGAATAATTTCGGCCCTTCTACGAGAACATGAATTTTAAATAATTTTTCTGCAGACTTAACAGTCTTTTTGTTATACAACAACAAATAGATGTTTACGTACTTGATTTAAAAAAAAATAATACAAACGACCAAGCAGCATATAAATCCTGCAATAAAAAAGAAAAAACAAAAAAATGTCTATTTTTGTTGACATTTGCTATTTACAAAATGAGAATTATTATTACAGTATGAATGTGTGCCTCTTTATTTTTTATTAATTTTTTTTTGTTGCGTTTTGTATGCCTTTTTGTTAGAAATTTAATACATCTTTTTATGCTTCTTTTATGGATAATCTCCTGTATTTTTATTCAAACGAATGGCAGATCAATTAAGAAATAATTGTTTTAATATCTTAGTTGTTGTAAAGCAAAAGATATAAAAACTTGCAACACAAGTTAATTGCTCAACTCGTTTGATGTTTAATTTCTCTGTTTCATTCATTTATTTAGTGAATTTTAATTGTTTATTTTTTTGTTTCTTAGTTTACTTTCTTTGTTGTTTAATGATTATACATTTTTATTGGATTCATATTCGTTTGTTGGTTGATTGTTGTAGTTGTAGTTGGCAACTTAATAATTGCGGAAGCTACAAATAGCAAAATGAAAAAAATCCATGGATCTCTGTTGTCCATAAAACGCAATGCGTGTATCTCTGTTGACACAACTCTAATTGACTATTTATATTTAAAACATTTTTATATTTATATCAGATACACAAACACATGCTCACGCATTTAGAAAGTCTTGACTCTGGTCAGAGATGGAAAGTTTTTCTATTTTTTTTTTTGTTGTTGCTGCATATTACGAGGTCCGCCAAACAACTTTTTTTTGTAAATTCTATAAAAAAAAAAACTACGGAATATTTTCTCTTTTTTTTTTTTTTTTAAACTACAATCCTTCCGGTTAATAATGAAAAATAATTTTATTCAAATGGCTGCCTCGGGTGGCCATGCAGTAGCCTACACGTTCGTTCCAATTTTTAAGCACATTATCGATTGTGTGCAGCTGTATTTCACCTTCACGAATATTGTCCTTTAAAGCGTCAGTTGTCTCTGGCTTGTCAGCGTAACACTTATCTTTGACGGCAACACACTAATACGAGTAATAGTCCAATCGTATCAAAATTCAGCTCCGAGGTGGCCAAACGACATCAGCTCTGCGACTGATAATGCAATCTTTAAAAACAGGGCGCAAAGCATTGAGTGTAGCTTCGGCTGTGCGGCAAGTAGCGCCGTCTTGTTGAAACCAAATGTTGCCAATATCCTCCTCTATAAATTTTGTTGAACAAAAATTCGTTCAACATGGCCGGATAACGACCGCCATTGACTGTAACGGTCACTCCTTGCTCATTTTCGAAGAAAAATTGCCCAATTATACCTCTGGACCAAAATCCACACCAATTAGTGACTCGTTTTGGGTGCACCGTATTTTCAATTTATGCGTGCGGATTTCTGTGCTCCAAATGTGATAATTTTGCTTGTTTACATAACCGCCAAGATCAAAATGAGATTCATCTGAAAAGATGATTTTTTTTTTTTTTTGGCAAAATCGGCAACTTCTGTAAGTCGATCGCAGGCCCACTTAGTGAAGCGAAAATGGATTGGATGGTCAGTAGGCTTCAACTCCTGAACCAATTGGACTTTGTGTGGCGTCATACCAAGGACTTTATGCAAAATTCGTCTCAATGACGTCTCCGAAATGTTCAATTGTGTGCTTCACGTACACTTTCTGCCACAGCAGCAATATTCTTGGGTATACGCACTGTTTTTGGCCTTGGTTTATCGATGAGGATGCCAGTTTCTTTCACTTTTTTCACAAGATAACAAACTTACGGCGCTGACGGTGCAATGTCGCAATATTTCCCAGCGTCGTTCAAGCGTATACACAACCATAGCCGTTGAGCGGAAGGATGAAACTAATTATCTGTCAAATCAGACATGAGCTAAGTGTTACCATTCACGAAATAAGCA
Source organism: Cistogaster globosa (assembly GCA_937654795.1). NCBI lineage: Eukaryota > Metazoa > Arthropoda > Insecta > Diptera > Tachinidae > Cistogaster > Cistogaster globosa. The sequence goes on from OW569404.1 coordinate 124,722,438, forward strand.
CTAGTTGAAAAAAAAAACATTAGATGGCAGACCCTTTATTATTTGATTACAAAAGTTTATGGAATTAATTAAAAGGAAAAAAAATTAAATTTCAGAGAACAGCACTTAATTATTGTTAGCATTTGCAAATATTTTATTTTTATTTAACTTTCGTTTCTTCTTCATTAGAGAGAATTTCTTAAATTTTCGATATGCGTAATGTTTTTACTGTAGCAGTTTTTCAGTTATAAAACTATTTCGAAAAACCCCTTTCCTAGTAATGACCGGCTGTTAATCGGTACGTATTGACTTTTTTTTTTTTTTTTTTTTTTGATAACTTCCTTTCTCAGTTTTATTCCAGCCACGTTTTAAATTTAGTCAGCAAATGCCATTTTCCCTAATTATTTTTATCAACTGACTCTGTTTGCAGGCTTACAGTCCACCCTAAATACGAGCGTAAGACGTTATTTAACTGTCAAAATTCTCATGCCTATACAAAATGTATGAGACCAACCCAAATAGCGCGGCGCTAACGTTGAACAATTGAAAAATCCAATTTTGACGCACGTAAAAAGTGAAGTTGGCTGCAAAAGAAGTGTTGTTATTGCTTTTTTTTTGTGGTATATACAAAAGTATTTCCAACAGTAATGACATTACAGCTACTTTAAGGTCAATTTCGCGATTTTATCTCTCTTAATTATTTTAATATTGTGGTTTTTAGCAAATAAGATAAGTAAACAATACTGTTCGTTTCACAACGTTGGCGCTTGTATTTAAGTTACTCATTACAGCGTAAAAACTAGACGTTAAATTACGTCGTGCCTAACGCCCGTATTTAGGGTGAACTGTTACGCACTTTTATTATATCTTACCTCCAAGCTTTTTAATTAATTTCTATAAATAAAATCAAGCAAAATATCCAGCCCTGGTTTCTACACACTTTCACTATACAAAATGATCTAGCTTTTTTTCCACTCTCCCTCTCATACTTCGAGTTTTACTTCAGCAACTCCAATATTGTGCAATATCCATTAAAAAGTAGTAAAAAATAAATGGCCGCAGTCAAAATTTTTTACTGCATTTTCTTTTTGATATTAATTTCGATTTTTGTGTTCGTATGAGTTTAAAAGTGACAACTGAAGGCCCCTATGTATCTGCTTATTACATTAACTGTTGAATTAAAGAAAACAAAATCATATTAATGTGAAATTGTGCAATTTCGCTTTTGTTTTTCAATGTTATTTAGATCCAAGCAACAGTTTTAAGTTTAAACGGAACTCATTTCATTTCAGAATAGCACTTTTAAGAATAAATACAATATTTTTACCTTTATAAAGTAGTTTACATAAAAAAGTGTACCATTAAATAATTTTCCTTTTAAATTGTTACTTAAAAACGGTATTTTTAAAGAAATGCAATTTACAAGGGTTCCTTTTAAAAAAGAAATTTAAAGAAAGTGTTTTTAATATTAAAAAGTCATTACATAAAAAAGGTACTTTTAGGAAAAGACAAATTTTGAAAAGTACCTTTAAAAAAATTCAATTTTGTTTAAAGTAAACTTCAGAAACGATCGAAAAATTACTTAATAAATTAGTTTCATTTAAACATGATCATAAAATATATCCTTACAAATTTTTCTGAAAATGCACAATTTTAAAGAAGTAGCTTTTAAAAAGTACCTTTTTAAAAACGGTCTCAAGCATAAAGTATCTTACAAAATTACTTTAAAAAAATATTTTTCAAAATTAAACTTTAAAATTAGTACCTTAAAAAAGTACTTAAAAAATACCCTTGAAAACATTAAAAGAAAGTACTTTAAAAAAGAATCTATTCTGATTAAAAGACGCCCTGACAACAAAAACCAAAACCACTTTTTCTTACAAAAGTAAAGTTTCATTTTGAAAAAGCTGTTTTTCTTTTCTGAAAGAGAAAATTTTTACAAATATTAACTTTTAATTAAATTTGCTTTTTTCAAGATTTTAACAACTAAAACATGCTTTTAAGGCTTTTCGGCACAGGAACAGCTTCTGTTTTTTTTTTAACTTTTTTTAACATTCAAAATACTTTTAAAATTTTTAAAAATTTGACAATTGCTGGTATATTTTCTTAGAAAAAAAAACAATGTTAACGATGTTAAAACTTGTAGAAAATTTTTATATTTTTAGCTGCAACATAATTTTATTGCACTTTAAATATGTTGCAACATCTAAACACATATATCGTGACTAAATAACAAGTGCCGACAAATAACAAATGAACTGGTGCAGGAGCATGAATTAATGAACTTGTTGCAGTTTTAGTTGCTATAAATGCAGCCGTTGTTTGTTTATTTGTGCATCAATTGGAGTATAAGGCCGGCAGTCAATTAATGCTGTAGCAAACATTCAACACAACGTTGCATAAGTTTGAGTCTTTGTTTCGTATATAGCGGCATATTCTATATCCAGAGAAAAGCTCTAATGTATGAAAAAAAATTTAAAAAAATGTCTTACTGGCGCTAGCAATTCCCGCTTAAGGACATGATGTCTACCCCCAAGGGTTTTTATCCTTTTGTTAAGTTTATATTTTCAAGGTTATTTGGCTTGGGAATAATTCCATTAGTTGCATGTTGGTTTAAGTCATTGTTGTTATTAGTTTTTATTTTAATACTTTTTTGCGAATCGATCTACTTTAAGGATTATTGAACTTTTGTGTGAAAATAATCAACGACTTTATGTGGTACAGTGTTTGTTAATGTATACGTGCGTATATTTTTTGTGTATCCTCTGATCAATTTATTATTCATTATTTTGTTTAAATATTTTCATCCCTGTGGACTTAACATCTCTTTTGTTGCTTGAATTTGTAGTACAACCAACATTTGTATGAGTCCGTTTACATCAACCAGAATGATTGATACCATCACTTAGTTTGTTTTTAAACTTTATTTTGTTGTTACATAAATGATGTCATCATAATGACGATATTTGCGGACGTTTAAAGAACTATAAAAATTTTGAAAAAAATATATTTTAAAATATTTTTCAACTTATGTTTAAGAAAAACCCCCTATAGGGGATAAAGTGATTTTTAAATTATGTACCTTCCAGTATTTTGAATGTATTGTGGTTTAGATTGTTAGCCCGTTAACTACTAAAATTGGTTTGGTTGCTTAAGTTCATATCCCAGCAACGTTAATTTGCCTGACGCAATTTTTCATGCCGACTCTAATCCACAGCATCAATTTGTCGACGAAGTAAAAAAATACATAAAACGGCTGTACCGACTTGAGAACTTTACTTGACTAGAGACGGCACATGAATCACTATTTAAATAATTAACATAATGTTAAGTTGCCGTTTTTTTTTTTCTTACACTTTTCGTTACCGCCTTTCTCCACTACTTTATCCGTTTTCAAACATGATTTAGGAGGCATTATTGGCCCAGTATCCATTTATTTTTTAAGAGAACTATCGAAAAAAAACTTCCGTTTCAGCAAACAACGTTTTCATAAAGTATCTTCCCAGCAACTAACTTTAAACATCGATGCAGAAAAAAGATTTTTAAATAAAATTAAAATTTGTAAAAGTTACTTTTAAATTTTTTTAAAAAGTATTTTTTATATACGCAAGTTTAAAAGTATTGTTTAAAAAAAGTTCTTAATTTACGTGTAAAAAAGTTGGTTTTCAAAAAGTACCCTCTAGAAGGATATTTGAAAAACGTACCTTTTTAATGATGCCTCGTAATGAGATGTCCTAGGCAAAGCACCTTTCAAATAGTATAGTAATTTTTTGTTGATTTTTTTCAACCATCTCATTAAAAAGTCATCAAAAATATAAGTCTAAAACTGTAGAATTAACCTGTTAAACAAAGGGCCTTTCAAAAAAGTACCTTCCTTAAATAAGTACCTTCAAAAAAGCAACATATGAAAACAATTTACAATAAAATTAAAATATTTATCTATATACTTTGAAGTTTATTTTAAAAAGTACCTTTTTAAAATGGTACATGGAAAATTTATCCTTTTAAGAACGCCTTTCATTGAGATGTCTTAAGAAAATAACCTTTTAAAACAGTATGGCACTTATAAAAAAACACCTTTAAGCCAAACCTTTTAAAAATAATTTTTAAACAAAATATATTTCAAAAAATTTCCTTTTTAAAAAGCATCATTAGAAAGTATCTAAAGGATTTAAAAAAGTACCTTTAAAACAACTTTAGAAAGAAGGCAAAAGTAAGATTTCGACGTACTACTACTAATTAAGTTGTCATTAGTGACAAAATGACGCAAGCTTTCATTTTGCTTAAATGTACGGTTTTACTCGAAAAGCAAATGTATAATAAATTCGTGCTGCATAACTATATTCTATGATTTTTTTAGGATCAAAATTGTATGGATTGGCTCGATAATCTATTAAAATTAAAATAAATATTTTTCGAAAATGGCTTACACAAAAAGTACCTCGTACAAAAGTATCTTTTTAAAGGTACATTTTAAAAAAAGTATCTTAAAAAATACGCTTTAAATAAAACATCTTCAAAAAGCCAAAATTGAATACTACGAAAATGTATAAATACCTTGTGAAAAAGTACGTTTTTAAAAACATACGGTTTAAAGAAAATATCTTAAAAAAAAAACAAAATTTAATGACACGAAAATGTCTGAAAGAAGTATCTTGTAAAAAGAAAGTTTTGAAAAAGTTTTTTAAAAAATACATTTTAGGTAAAATTTATTTAAATTTAATTCTAAAAAAGGACCTAAAAGAGGCATAAAAAGTACCTTAAGAAGAAAGTACGTGTCGTACGCTGTACCTGTTTTATAAGAAAGTACTTTTCTTTATTTATTTTAGCATCTATCGGTGATTGTAATTAATTATCTTCTTGACTATTATTATTAAGAATCAGAATTTAATCTTAATCATACTCTTCCATCATGTACATTCAAATGCATAATTTTTTTCTTGCAAGGAAAAAAATCTTCTTTAAACTATTGTAAAAAGTCAATCTAACTTCATCACAAAACTAACAAAAGACCCCGCTGTAAAAAGAAAATTTTCATTTCAATTTAGTACATTCAAAACAAATCTAATTTTAGATCTAATGAAACCATAAATTTTAAGTTTTGAATCTAAGAAATTGGATAAAAATTTTAATTTTTTATTTATTTTTCTTCTCTTCTTTTTTGATTTTTATTCACAACTTCTCAAACAAAAATAAAAAAATATATTTATGTATATTTTGGTTTTTGAAACAACTCTTTTTGGCACAAATCAAAATTCCTTTGCAAAACTATTTTCGAATGCTTTGTAAATTACGCCACAACAAATATTATCAACATTTCAAATTTAAATAAAAGCAGAAATGTTTCCAGTCTAACCCAGGCTATGAGCGGTAATAGTAAAACGAACCAGGGTAACAATCGTAGAAGAGCATTTAGCACGTCTTATATAACAGCTGGGTCGGAACTACCACAGGTACTGCTAATGCCCTCATCTGTGGGTGGTAAAAATGATCAAAATACATATTTCTACAATAAATCATCATCGGGTCGTTCATCGTTTTGTATCGATGATAGTATGTGGCCCACTGGACAAGCGCCACGATTTGCTAACGTCAATGATAACAACAATCCACCGCTTATGCAAGAAATGACTTCGGATTCTAATATTTATACGAATTTAGCCTTAGGCAATGAACGTTATAAATTACCGGTAGAGTTGACATCTTCAATAAGTCCGGATGCCAGCATTGCCACTAACACTTTAACGCAGCGTGAAGCTGAGGACGGTGATGATTTAGAAGAGTCGGTTAATGAAAACGAAGAAGAATTTGAAGAATCTACTGATCAATTTTCACCCCTATTATACCCAGCTTTGCAACCGCAACAACAATCACAACAACAGCGATCACAGCCGATAGCTATTAGCGCCAGCAATAGCTCTATTCATACACCCATTATTACTTCGGCTCTAGATCTGACTGGTGAACAAACAAGTCTAATACGTGCTTCTTCACCTACAGTCGGCTATCCGAAACATCATATGGCTTTTAGTGCCAGTCCAACGTGTGGTGTGTTTCCCTATTCTCCCTTTTACTGTAGTTCCCCAGACACTACGCAAAATAAAACAACTTTCCAGCCTAAAATATCGTACAGTTATGATCCTTCATTTGGAGCCAATATACATCACTTACCTTTGCCCCAAGGACAACAGCTACAAAGTCACCAACAACACCAAAAAGAACAACAGCAGAGACAATTGCCAAGCCAACCACCACTTCCTCAACAAAGACATTCACAACCGAGTAGTGGCAGCCAATTAACAAGTCCAATACAACACACTAAGAAATTGTCCACATCCTCAATTGAAAGTGCTCCGGGCGCAATAATGTTTGCCACTTCACCCACCTCATCACTTTCTTACAGGTCAGTAGTTCAAAAAAAAGACCTTAACTGAAAAAAATAAAAACAACAAACAAATACGAACGTTGTTCTCTGTAAAATAATGAAAAAAAAAAAAACAAGATCTCTTTTTAAGTCATCGCCTGTTTGTGTCTCCTAAACATATGAGTTCGTCTTGTATTATAAAGCATTCGTTTGTTTCTTCTATCTAACTTGTTCAATTAATATTTAATTTCTGTCTTGTCTTTGTTCTTATTACTCTATCTATCTCTTTCTTCTTGATATAAATGTTGTCATTTGGCTGGTTTTTTGTTTTATAAATAAATTTTTATGACAAAATATGTGTTTATCTTAATTATTTCAAATCAATATTCCATCTCAATTGTAATTCATACTATAATTCCCAATTGGTTGAATCATTTTTTGTAGAAATATCAAAGCATGATTTCACTAGAATAATTATTTCGACTGACATTTTTTATTTGTATTTTGAAGAGTTTCTTTTCATTAGAAAAGTAAAGTCAGTTTTAATTAAAATCTTCTTAGTTTAAACATAAATTGGCTGATTTTTATTTGAAAATTTGCATTTTTATAATTGCACTGACTGATTTTACGGGTTAAATAAAAATATTTTCATCAAGGCATGGTGTTTGGTATGATATTGATTAACTAGTGTTCACTAGTACTTATTTTTTAATTTTTTTGATTTTTGTAATTAAAAACTTCTATTTTTATTTATGTTTTAATTTAGAAAAAGGTAGGTATAACAAAAATTATATTACAAAAGAATGTTCAGTTTTAAGTCTAAAAATTATTAAAAAAAAAAAATAATAAATAAAAACATATAACCTTCCATACAGCATCAATAAAGTACAAAATAATGTGACCTTAAATTGCTTAAATATTGGAAATACTTGTCATTATTGATACTTTTATTTTATTTAGTTAGCACTCCAGAGAAAGAGCTTATAGAGATAACTATTATTTGTTTTAATAAACACAACTATTTGCCAAGCACTTTGATAAGTAGGAATTTTAAAAATTTCTACAAGTCATCAGAATTTCTTACAAGACTTATAATAATGATAGTAATGACTTTTAGCAGTCAATACTCTCTCGTTAAATGTAATGCCCTGTCAATTGAATTTGTTCATTGTTTTGAGTCGATGATAGCACTAGGCTCACTAGGCAGAGCCACGATTTGTTAACGTAAAAAAAACTGCAAGAAATGGTTTCGGATTCTAATATTTACACGAATATAGCTGTTAATAAGATCATTAATTAGTCTAAATGCTTTCTATCATATAATTAGGCCATATCTTTATAAAGTGTTTTGTCGTTAGCTAAAATGTTTCTACCACCGGCAGAGCAATTTTTTGAGAAATATTCAACTAAAAAATACTAGAGAGCTCTTTATAATATTTGTTCAAAATGTAATCTCTCCAAAAAGTGATTTTCAAAAATTCAAAGAACTAATCTTTAAACTCGTTAATAATTTATCAGTAAATAAAAATCGAGAAATTAAATACAAAGTACTACAGTCAAAGGGTAACCACTGAGTCCGAGTTAGAAATTATTATTTATGACAGCAGCATTCAGGGGATGACCTTTACGTGTGTGTGTGTGTGTGAGTGAGTAAGTTCTTGTCATAATTGAAAACAAGACGCAAAAACACAACACATGTCTATCAAATATAACATTTAAACATGATTAAACATAATGATGTTTGCTTAGGTATCAAATACACATACTGTTGACGATTTTAGGTTATGAAGGTTCAGAGATGGGAACAATTAATTTCCCTTTAATTTATCACAATAAAGTGCTAATTTAATTTTTAATGAAGAATTTATTTTAATAAAATTCTCATTTTAAATTAAACTTCCCTTATTTTGGGCTCCATTAGTATCAAAGTGTAACGATACAAGCGTTTCTTTATTTCTTGTAAAATGTTTGGAACAGCTTAAACAAAAGTTAATATAAAAATTTCATGAAATGATGTAACTTTTTTGTTAAATTCAAAATACTTGACAGCACTGGAGTAGAAGAATGAGTTGTAATAACAACTTCGTGTCAAAAAATACTTTAGATTTCATAAATAGAGAAAAAAAATTATTTTCCGAAAACAATACATCAGAAAATGAAACACTTCGCATGAACTTGTTGCTTTAAACAGGAAAATTCAATAAAATGTAACAGCATATATTTTATCCCCAACATGAATCATACTTTCATTTTCTAAGACGCAATATTCTTGGGCACACGTGCTGGGTTACGTCGCAGTAGAAAATGGTTGGGGAAGAATTTCAAAAAACAATAAAAAACGTGTGCCCACAAAATTTACTATGCCAGTAATGTGAGTGAAAGAATAAATACTATTAAATGTGTATGTGTGTGTGTGTCTGAAAGTTTGTTTGAAATGTTTTTGGTTTTTTTATAGCAACTTTTCTATCAAAGAGCAGAATAACCATAACCAGTGTTACCATTGGCTAATTTTGGAAAGTGCCACTCAAAGCAGATTTTTTTAAAACAATTGGTCAACTGATAGAAACTTTAAATAAAAACAAATGTCTGTTAAATGTGCTTTAAGGAAGTAAACCAAATTAAATTTATTATTTATATTTAAAAAATATCGTTTTTCGTTTTAAGTTGTTTAAATAAGGCAAAAAAAAAAAAAAAAAAATGGTAGGACAAAAAAATCTTAAAATATTTTTAAAAGACAGTGACGAATCATAAAGAATTGCGTTTGTTTTCAATTTTATCCCACAATCAACATTTTATAAATTGGGATTATTTCTTATTGGCTTAACGCGTCTCATACACATAACGAGAAATTGATAGCTCTGTGGTTATCTTTTGGAACCCAATGTGCCATTATTTTTACGCAGTCTTTTTACTTTAATTTTAAAGCAACAAACGTTAAAAAATGATTTTAAATTGTTAAATTATTGTAAAACATTAGAGTAATAAAAAAGCATAAAACCGAAAATAAAAATGGTAACAAAAACAACTTACAATTTCTCATATCAAATCTCATATAATTTTTATTTATATCATTGGAGACATTACTGTTCAGAGTAGAGTTAATTCCGATTTTGAAACACAAACCTTAATAACTTTTAATGACCATCCCAACAACTTAAAAATAAATTAAAATATTTTCAAAAGTTCTGTAACTTTTAAAAAGTTTTACTACTTTAGTGCCACATCGGCAGCACTTAACGTAACTGATAGAAAGTGAAAAAATTGTAAACAAAATAGAATTATGTCATGTTTTATTTAGCCATCTATTAACAAACATACGATATTTACATTGTGTTTAATTCAGAGACGGATAACTGATATTTTTTTTTCCTTAAAAAAATTAAAAAAAATAAGACATTTATTTTTAATTTATTAAGAAAGTAAATTAAAAATTAATAACAAGCGCTACCGTGAATTTGCATTTGTAATGTTGCAAATATTTGCGGTCTTGTTACATAAACTCTTGAAGAGGTTACAACTTTTTATGGTTATCAATATGTACATGCGCAATATTTTAAACATAAATATATAAAACTTAATAAAAACTGTCTGGTTTTTGGAATTTGTCCAAACAAATGTTTGATGTATTTAACAATGAGATAAAAGAGCAAATCACATTACTGCAGAGTTAAATTGATGAATATTTATTTATACATCACAATTGCGTTTTAAAAATATTTAAACTTAATTGCGCGAAAAAAAAACTTAATTATCCTTCTTTCCAATTTTAAGGAATAAAGTTTTTAAGAATAAATATTTGTATAAAATTGATAAAAGTACAGTCTGAATTGATTTTTGTAGCAAAAAACCCAACTAAATTAAATTTAATGAATATAATGCGTTTTTATTCAAAAATCCTAAAATGTAGTCCTTTTTAATTTTTAAAAAATTAATAAGTGCAGAAATATAATTTTGCTTAAAAATTAAAATCAACTTAAAGAAGGACTTGTTTTGAACCTTAAAAATGTATCACGTTAAAAAACGTTAAAAAAAATTTTTACAGAATTAAAAAATAATTGTTAAAAAATTGAAAACTCTGTATTTTAATTGTCAAACGGATCAACGCTTTGTTGTAGTGCAATTCCTAAGACCCAAGAAAGCTCTAACCCACAACGAACGAATGATAAAAAAAGTAATGCCAAAGCCAATTAACAGCAAATCAGAGAGAGAGACGCTTTCTATACAAAAAAACTGCGGCTGAAAAATGCCCGTTCGTAGAGCAGTAGACATCACTGTCACTAATAATGTCCATTGTGGGAAGTATTTGTCTTAGGTCTTATGAGACCCACATAAGAAACTTGCAACATTTGTTACTAAACCCCAAATTACTAAGAATTGCGTCAGGGTGTAGATGAACCTTTCAGCCTCATGGAAAATTTGAAGTAGGTCCCTGTGGGGATCAAACACTAATGATCTGCTATTCGTCTTGGATAGAACAATTAGCATTAGAACTTAGGCCTTATTGCGAAAATTGTGGCTGTTTACTGTGAAGGTTTCATATTCATAAGTCATCGAAACTTTCATTTTATGTTCAAAGGAAGCACGTTTGATTGTCGAATAATAAATTTATCCAAAGATTATCACTGTTTAATGCAGAGCCCCCATTGGACTAGCCTTCTATTAACACAAACTTTAAAGAATATGTAGGACCTTAATGTTTTGCAATTAAAAAAATCTCTGATGCAAATTGCAATAACATGCTTCAAATGCAACCACGATCAATTTAAAACAAAAATAATAAAAACAAGAAATGAATTATGGCAGATCAACAAAACAGGAAAAATCTCACATGTCTTTTGTCTTAATTTCTTTCAACATTTTGTAAATTTTGGACAATCAAAATATTTTGTTTTTGTAAAGTTAAACCCAGTTCATTTGGCAGTTCAAGGCTAAGAACACAAAGCAATGAACTTTAAAAGGGAAATAACCTTTTTTGTTTGGACTTTTGTTTAAAATTTTGAATGCAACATAAATTTCAAAGTAAGACTTTTTTTAATGCCCAAAAAAGACATAAAATTTTCACTCCAAAGTTAATTAATGGGGAATTAAAGCTTTTTTCATGTTAAAAAAAAAAACTCAACTTAAGTTCTTTCTGTAAAGCTCACTGAAGATAAGAATGAGTGCTTTTCATGAGTATCTTACAACAAATACTTATTTCTTTATTTATGTATATTGTCTTAGTTGTACGATTAATTTATTTTTTGAAAGTCGTCTAATTGATTGAAAAAAAATCGTCAAAAATAACTTTTACGAATCGCCAAAAAAATATCAAATAGTTAATATGACAAGATTTTAATTTTCTTTTAAGATTTTTATTTAACATTTTTATCGCTATAAATAAAATAATTATATTTTGTATTTGCATCAATTTTTTATTATAATAAACAACAAAAAAGCTGCCAATAGAAAGTGTTATTTTCCGAATTTAGGGAGTTTTCAAAACTACAATGCGTACTACGAAAAAATCTTTCACAAAAAAAATAATATCGTTGCCAGATTTAAAATCAATACTAAATTTCCACATTGTAGTTGCAGTCCAGTTTTTTTTTTAAATTTTAAGTCTAAACATTTGTTGAGTTTGGTCTGAGTTTTTTAAAATGTGATATCTCTAGACGTCTTCAATAATTATTTCCAAAATGAGAGATTGTGTTGTTGCCCAAACTATTATTTTGTTAAAAATACGTTTTGGCCGAAATGGAGCAACCACCGTGAGTATTGCACGCAATAGGTTCTCAAGCTATTGATCTTTTGAGCACTTAGTTCACTCATCATATTAGCAGCCTTCTTTATCATATCAATTAGTCGCATATGATTAACCTTTTTAGATTGTCTTGAAAAATTGGACAGACAGAATATGATACTGTAAAGCCATGACTGCGGTGGTCACGTTAGTTCCATTAAAATGAGAATATTTAATACATCGAAAAAAATTTTTTTTGTTTAAATTTATAAAAAAAAAAACTTGTATCTGGACCACCCAGCACTTCTCTATTTAAAAACAAAAATAAATTGCTTTTGAATAAATTTTGGTTCAACCCCCGCTTGTGTTTCTAACATTATTTTGCTTTCTATTATGTAAAAAGTAGTAATTGATTTAAACTGATAAAAAATTACTAAAATAAAATTGGCATATGTAAGCTGAATTTTTCTTAATTTCACAAGGAGAATGTCAACTAAAGTTTAAAGTTCTCTTTTATCCATTAAAACTACTTTCGCACTTTAATTAAAAACCGATTTTTTTTTTCTACTAGAAAAACCGAATCATAAAGCTCTTGAAATATCTACTGTTGAAAGAAATAATTTTTAATAAAAACTCTTCAAGTATGAAGTAGATATTGTCAAAATTTAACTTTTAATTCAAAATCGCTTAAACCGCAAAAACAAAATATTAAATCTGGCAGCAGAGGTTTTTTAGTTTTGCAAAAAAAAAACTTTCATTTTTTGCGCCATTACTCCGCTTGCACACCGACACACTCCAATACCAACAAATCAATGCTAATATACGTGCTTTTTTGCGTGCGATTTGCCTGTAAGTTGTTTTTGTTTGCGGTTGATGATAACGATGAGGTCATTCTTATTTTAAGGGAAATTTTTAATTCCAAGTTCATGTTTTTAAAACCAATTTTTTTATTGTCTGCATGATAGTACACTTCTTTAATTGATAAAAGTTTTAAGCCTTAAAATTTTTGCTTGTTTTGTAATTGAAAACATTTTTTGCTTGAAAAAGTTTTAAAATTTAGTTAACTGCGTGTTGTTTGCTGTTGTTTAGCATGTTATGGGATTTCTTGAAGTAAAAAATTCTTTTCGTAAATTAAATTTTAAGAAATTGAATCGAATAAAGTCTCCTTTTGCGGTAACTGTACCTTAAAGTTATAAAATGCGTTGGAAACATAAACAGCCCGATTATGAATAACAGTTCCCTGGGAATTTTTTCCCTATTCCCTATTCCCTTATTATAAATGAAAACTCCCCGGGAAAATTTTCCCTTTTCCATTTAAAAATATAGGTTTTGTTTATTTTTCATAAAAGAGTTTTGCAAATTTTAAGTTAGAACAACACAGCTCAAAGCAAAACAGCTGACTTCACAAATTCGAAATTCATTTTCCAAAATAGTATTCTCCCCGTAAGTTTAGAATAGGGGAATTTCAATCCCGGGAGAAATTAATTAATTAATAATTAATTAATATTTTTGAAGTTGGGGTGAAAAGCTTGTTAATTTTAATTTAATATATTTTTCTTATTAAATTAAATTTATTTTAATCTTTTTATTTATTTTAATTTATTTATTTATTTAAGATGCCGCAAGCCCATAGGGCCTAATTGGCTAGACTAAAATACATGACTTATACTAATTATTAACAAATTAATGATGTCTTATTATCTATAGGGAAAAATATAAAGTTTGCACACATTTATTGATGGATTGTATAGGAAAATCAGGGAAAATGGCAGGAACAGTTAACAAAGATAATTTTAAGCATCAATATATAATTACAGTTAATTTTAACTGAACAAGACAAAATCATCAAAGCCTTGCAAATTTGTTAAAAATATGACTTTAAATGTTGAAACTGTATTAGAAAATCTCCTCTCCTGATAGGGAATTGTGTTATTCCATAAACGAGCTATGTTAACGCCAAACGACCTGTGCATTACCAAGAAAGAATGCATAGGACAAATTAAAGAGTGTGTTCTATTGGATATTGAGAAATTGAATTTATTCAGTAAGTAACTTGGTGCTCCAAATTTAATAATTTAAAAAAAAATATATAATTTGCCTCAAACGAACGTACTGATAAAAAGTACATCCTAAAGCTCCTCATAATAATGCGAAACATGGTCGTTAATATGAAGTCTATAAATGTAACGGAAGACTTTATTAAAGCATACCTTCAACCTGTTCATATTCATGAGAGATGTACCTGAGTAAACTTCAATTCCATATATTAGTAATGGCAGGCATAATTACAAGGCAATACGACGCTTTATTGACAAAGGCAAATAGTAAGCAATACTATACAATTTTCGCAACGTCCAGGAGATGCGTGATATAACAGAGTTAATATGTAAGTCAAAAGTTAATTTATCATCCAAAATAATACCAAGGGTTCTATAATGACTAACAGCTTGTTACAATTCGTCACCAAGCATAATATTAATGTTAATAGGATGTTTAGAAAACACCATTAGTTTGCACTTCGAGGGATTTAATTTAAGAAAATTGCGAGTTGACCAATGAAACAATTTTAAAAGTTCATGGTTTATATGTCTTTCAAAAGTTGGCAAGCAAAATAAATCAAATCCAGTAAGTAATTGTATGTCATCTGCATAGATGTAGCATCTTAATGTATTCAACTCATTGAACAAGTCATTCACGTACAAAAGAAATAGTAAAAGGCCTAAAATAGAACCTTGCGGTACTCCACGACTTATTGAGATCATACAGGAGGTCTCCTGTTGCACTTGAACATACTGAGTACGTTCAGATAAGAAAGAGTAAATAAGTTTGCAAGCACTTAAATTAAAATTAAATATACGATAAAGCTTCTCAACCAATAAAGAATGACTTATAGAACCAAAAGCCTTACAATAGTCGAGAAAAATTAAAGTACTGGTTAGTACTGGTTAGTCCTTGTCCATATTCTCCCTAATAGATTCAGTGATATCTAATAGTACGCCTGTTGTACTATGTCCTTTTCTAAATCACGACTGATATGGAATAATATTATTAGTACTATTTAAATGGGATAACATCTGTTTCCTAATAATTATCTCGAAGACCTTAGAGCAAACAGGCAAAATGCTAATGGGACGAAAATCAGAGCAACTTTTAGGTGATTTTATCTTAGGAATAGGCACAATTATACCAATTTTCCAAATGCTGGGTACAGTAGACGTAGTTATGACTTTATTAATAATAAAAGTCAAATGACGAAGAACA
The DNA here is from genome assembly GCA_937654795.1 of Cistogaster globosa. Classification (NCBI taxonomy): domain Eukaryota; kingdom Metazoa; phylum Arthropoda; class Insecta; order Diptera; family Tachinidae; genus Cistogaster; species Cistogaster globosa. The sequence continues at coordinate 124,737,761 of OW569404.1, forward strand.
GGCCATATAATAAACTTCAAAAATCTTATATGTATGAAATCGGCTCCCACTGCCCGAGAACTAATACTAAACACTGCATCCAACAATATTGTTACGTAATTCGTTCAATAATTTTTAAAAACATTTTTTATTTATTTTTATTTTTAAATTAGTCAATATAAATTATTAAATGCACCCCATAACCCGTGCCAATGAATTTGCGTTCATCAGCCTAGAAATTACTCTTCAGGATGAGTTGATATAATAATTAAAAGAGACACATAATAAGGTATTCGTATAGGTCGCTTTGGACTATTTTTAAGCATACTTCTGAAAAGTAAAGTGAAACCCCGAAAAACATATTAAAGAGCTTTTAAATCAACGGTTCTCAAATGGAGGTCCGTGAGCAGTAATTTGATGAGAACCCCTGTTTTAAATATTCACGAAATTTGCACTTTTTTCCATGTTCCCAGAAATGAAAGACCTTAACTTAACATATACACAAAAACACTTGCAGAAATTTTATATTAAAAGGTGTTGCCGTTTTTGTGCTTTTGGTATCAAATTGGAATAAAATTTACAAAATTAAGCTTATTAAATTTTTTGTATTTAAATTTTGTTAAAAAATCAGGCTAAATTTGTTTTCAACTGTTTTATCAAAAGTTAAATTAAGTTAATTTGGTAGTTTAAAAAATCAGTGGCAACGCTGTTTCCTACGTTATTTTCTATTTATTTTTCCTTTATTAATGTAAAAGAAATTGTGCTCTACGCAATGGCCGGTAATTCAGTCAACAGTGTTAGTCAAGTCATCGACAATGTTCTGATAGGAAGAATGGGTTTTTGTAACGAGCTCCTCATACTCTGCGAAAATTTAAAAGGGTAAAAAAGGTACTACTTCATAAGTTAGTGTAAAGTTCTTTATGGTAATCATTTGATTGTTAACGTATTTTATTATTTGTTGTTTTAGAGGACATAATAAATAGTCTTCTGTGAAAATTTCAAAGAAGCGGAATGCCCGTTTCAGACTTCTAGTTTGAAAATGCCAGACATTAATGGACAGTTAAGGCCATGACTGATTATCCTTACGATTCATTAACAAGAAAATCTGATGGATTTCTGTCTTACCTACAAAACTCGCAAGAAAATGTGTGTAGAGTTGCCACACTGACACACAAGAAAGACACAATTTAAAATGCAACTCTGATCGTATAAAAACTATCATTTTATAAACTTTTTTTAAAGATTATTAAATCGCTTAACAGCTGTCAAAAAGTCTGTCGCACAGACATCTATTCCTCCATATTATACCTTTTGGGCGCTTATGCTATTTTTGACAGATCTAACGACTGGGTAATATAGTGTATCATGGCCTTTAATGGTAAAGCTTTTACGAGTTTTCGTTGAATTCTACAACGAAAATTTTCTGAATCGGTCAATCTTTTTCTGTCACTGCTTTTATCAAATATAAAGTTCAACAGTCTTCCTAAAAAAGGACAGTCAGTTTAATTTATGACGTAGCAATTTATTTTCCAAATTAACTTTTTCTTTGTGAGACAGTCAGGCAATCCTCCTAACAGCCTAATTTAAGTTTTTCGTTAAGGGAGTACTACCATTTTATTACAAGTCTGCTCATTTTGGTTTGATGCAGTCAGTTTCTCGTCCTCTTCTTTATGTGATTTCAAACATCTTTCAGCTGAGGAGTGCTTCAAACACGCATGGTATTTGATTAATTATGACAGTGTCAGTAATTAATCCAGACAATTAACTTTTTCCTTTGCAAACATTTTTTATTTTTATTTTTGTTTTTTTTTTTATTTGCTTCTGCTTCTTTTAGAATTTTTTTAATTTATTTTGCAAACACACACTTTTTATTTTAAAAACAATGGGTCGTTGCTCCTCAAAAAATGTACACTGGGTATATTAAACACACATGTGACAGCTACGCTTTAAGTTCATTTACTTTTATGAAGACAGAGGGTTTGTTTTTATACAAACGAGGTTTTGTGGTAGCAATAACTATTGTGTAGTACAGTCTTATTAAAACCACGAGTTGTTCATAATCATAACATTGTTTGTAGATGTTTGTAAAAGGTTTTATTTTTTTTCACCGCACAAAACGGGCTGCCTAAAATTCCTAAAAAAATTTACTGTATTTTGAGGTGCAGGTTTTAACTGATTGCTTAGAGTTAGATTTCGATCAAAATAACTTTGTTTATCCAACTTTCCAAAAAAAAAAACAAAGTTTTTTTTAGTATATTTGGCAAGAGCAGCCATTAAACACGATTAAATTAAGTCTACCCTTGGAAGATATTGCTTTTATTTCTAAGACGATGCCAAACCTTCACTCTGGCTGATTAAAAGGTAGCAGCCCTGAAAACCGCTTTAAATTTTAAAGCTGCTATTAGGGACATTATTTTGAGGTGCAGGTTTTAGCTGATTGCTTAGAGTTCGATTTCGATCAAAATAACTTTATTTATCCAACTTTTTTTAATATATTTGCCAAGAGCAGCCACTAAACACGATTATATTTTTTCAAAGTCTACCCTTGAAACATATTGCTTGTGTTTCTAAAACGATTTCAAATATTTTCTTTTTGTTCCAAATAATGCCAAACCTTTACTCTGGTTGATTAAAAGGTAGCAGCCCCGAAAACCGCTTAAAATTTTAAAGCTGCTATTAGGGACATTTAACGAGTGCTATTTTTAAGCCGATAGAACTTTAAATTGTACAAAATAGAACAAAAAAATTAAATTTTAATTTAAAACAAAAATATATTTTTTTTTAAAAATCCATACAAATTTAAATGGCCGATATTGGCTGTTCTTGACAAATATCTTTCTTATGGCTGTATGTCACGCAAAACACTAACTTTAAGGCGTTGGTTATTGCTGTTTATCAGCATAAGCCAAAGATTTCACTTGGACCCATTACATTTCTTTCGCTAAATTTTGTTTTCAATAAGTCGATGGTTGCGGTCGCCGCATGGTACAAAGCGTCATCCTGTTAAAACATATCGCCTTAACCGACGTCACCAATATTTACAAAAAATATATATTATGGATCGTAGAACGAAAACGATTTCAAGCTACCACAACGCTAGCTCTGACCTTATTTTTAAAGAAATAGTGTACAATGATGCCACCCGCATGTGAACCGCATTAAAAGGTGAATTCTTCTAGATGTAATGGGTTCTTTTGTAGGGTCTGTTGCGGATTGGTTTATTAGCAAACCCGTTTAGCCAAAAATGTGCCTCATCGTTGAACACAATTTTGCTATAAAACAAATTTTCGATGCCTAAACAGAATAAAACAAATAGTGAAAAAATATGACATCGCCTGAAGGAGCGCTTAAAAAACAGATTGAGTTTAAGTAATAGTTCTGCAATTTTTACTCACAGGACACTTGTCGTTTATGGGAAACTAAAAGACCAGAAAACCTAACTAGATATCGCGGTAGCTTATTGAAGAGAGTCCAGTCATCTCACAATCAAGTTTTGTTGCCCAAGAAGTTTCCAGGTGAAAAGAGACCACCGGTGAAGCTCTAATTTTGTAAACATTTTGCTGTTATGCAGTTAACGTTTATATTTATACAATTTTAAAGACCCCACCTCACCTTTTATATTTGATTAGATTTTGATGTGTGTGAAAGTATCCGAACCTGGGGGCTAATTACGGCATTCGATATCAATCGAAATTTCCACAGAATTTTTAAGCAAATTTCGATTGATATCGAATGCCGTAATTTTTCCCCTGTTATAAATTTTGGAACAACAAAATTAAAAACCTAAATCATTGTACTGTCAGCAATAAAAGATCTACAATAACAAACGAAAAAAGCTCTTTTTGTCTATTATACAAAAAAAAATAAATTGAGTTGAGTTGAGTTGAGTAGAGATCCCGTCCACACTTTGCAACTTTTGTTTTGCAACCCTTAAGTTTATAGGTGACAGAAGTAAGACGCATAGATACGGCTACACTGCTTCATGTACTTGCAATTCTCTTGCCCTAGCAATCACGATCGAAATTTCAGAAAAAAAAAATATTTGAATGTGGGAACACAAATGCAATTTCAAAAAATTCCAGAAACAAAAATTGCATGTCTGGACGGAAACTAATATGAATTTCATTTCACCATTGCGCCAGTGTGTATAGTAAACAGAATAAAAAAGCTTGCTAACAGTTGAGTGAAGCCGCGTTATTAGAGATGATTAAGGAATCTTTATTGCAAACAGCAGATTATTGTTTCAAATGTCACCAGGACCTTGAGTAGAAAGCAAAGCAGTTGTGTTATAGTCGCTGCAATTGCGTTGGTTAAGGCACCTGCTTGATTAACGCAAGTTCGTGAAAAAAAAAGCATTTGAGTCTTAGAGAAGAAAAAAATGAAAAGTGTAAGGCTTAGCTTTCAAGAAGCCTATTTGGGCATCAAACGAAATGTCGTGAATTCTAGTTTCTCGGGAGACACAGAGAATTGAGGTCAGGATGTTTTCGTTAGTTCTTCCCATTGTCGGTTCGAAAATCGTCAGAGCTATAGAATCTTCTCATGAGGCTGGGTGATTGGGTCAAGGTTTTTTAAAACAAGGATCGTATGTTCGAATCATGCCGTAGCCACAGAGTAGTGTGGTAGGCATGGCTGGGCTTGTTAAGTGTAAACAAGATATCGTGAGTACGAATCTCGTTGGAGCCACAAAAGTACATGATCAGTGTTTTAATGCTGCACCTTAAATATTAAGTTACTCATAACAATTTAAAGACTAGCATTAATTTATTTTATACAGCACTTGCCACGCCCCCTTAAATATCAAAATATATGCGTATTGGTTTTCCTTTTTAAGGAAGATTGATTCACGGGCATAGGCTCCGCTAGTTTTGCCATTGTCTCTCAAAAATTACCCAACCAGTTCCGTCAGCTTTGTGGCCCTTTTAACTTTGCTAGGAAAATTACGCGTATTAAGCTACAGCAATCAATCCTCGTTCCGAAATGATATCATCTGCAAAGTTACACTTTTTGTTTTCCTCCTAATTAAATGGCCTCTCAAACTGTTTTTTCTTTCTGTCGTTTCGAAATACAAACGTTAAAACTTAATTTTTATGTTCTTTTGTTTTTTTTTTTTGCCTAAAATTATAAATTGTTTAATAAAATTAAGTTTGTTTCGTCATTCACTTTTTATGTTCAAAATTTGAATGCGTTTAGGTTGTCGTAAAATGTTTATTATATTTTTGTATTTTTTTTTTTTTTTTTAATAAGTTTGGAGCTGCTTGATTGAAATAACCATTTTTTGTTTTTGCAACTAAAGATTGCGGTCGTAACGAGTTGGTTGCTGGTTTTTTTTAATACGAGGGTAATTATATATCTTTAGAAAAATATATAAGAATTAAGACAAAGTTTATTTGTGGAACGTATGAAGGTAGACGACTAAAGACGCATTTTTCTTACCTTGGAAAATAGGAAAATTTGTTTTGGAAATATAAAAATCCAAGATATTAATTATGGTGCACAAAAATTTCGTAAAAAAATAATCGCGGCCAGATAAAAGGCACATTTGCTTTCCATCGAAAATAAACGCTATCGTTGACTCGGTTTGAAGGCTTGTTTTTCATTAACTAGGTTGTGGCTGAGGAAGAGAAAGATGATTTCAAAAGTATAATTAATTTTTTTTAGTTTTAATTGTTTGACGTTGTTTTCAAATTTGATTTTGAATATTAAACTCATTCACACAGTTTTTTTTCAAGTGTTTTAAATTTATTACTGACTGATCAACCAACAGCATTCTCTTTTTTGTGATGTTGGTTTCAAGGTTTTTGCTTTGTTATTTTTTTCAAATAAATTTTATGAACATTATTACATGGTTAGCTTTTTGTTATTTCTCACATAAATTTTTTTTACTATTCGTTTGTTAATAACAATTATTTAAACGGCATATATTTTTTATTATTTAAAGTTAAAATCTACACAAAACTTGATTGACACACTGATTTATTTTAGTTTTTTTGTAATAGAATGGCAGTTTCTTTGTGTTTTTGTTTACGAAATTTTTACTAGAGTTTTAAAGTGGGATGTTGGGTGTTCAAAGAAGCTTAAGAGACATAACGAAATTCTTGAATCTAAGAATTTTTTTCTAAAAAAAAATTATTTGCCGTTATTTTTGCAGTGAAGTGTTGGGAACACTGAAAACAATATTAAAGTTAGAACATCACATGGAAAAATTAAAATCTTTCACTGTTTATTCAACAAAAATTCATAATTCGTTATGGCGTCAAAATGTCCGCGTTTAAGATTTAAGAAATTCATATTTGATCGATAAAAATCAAAAGCAAACAATGTGTGTCACTGTTAAGTGTTTTGTGATGGCGCATATTTTGTAAAAATATAACAAATTGTTTAAAGTTCGAAGCAAGCACGATTTGCGTTAATGTTAAAAAATGATTCCAAATAAAAATAAATTTCGTATTTTATATTAAATTTGAGACATAAAGTTTATTTTATCACTTTATTTGATTAAAACGCGAATAATATATCAGTCGACCTCACTTATTCCAAGATATGAAAAGCAAATTATTGAGTATGCACGTGTTCCAGGTATTATATTTTTCAGTCATTCATTTCATCCTAAAATGAAAAGAATAAGAAAAGAATAAAAAGAAATGAATAATTTTTATTAGTTAAATAAATTATTTATTAACATTAGAAACAAATTAATGTAGGGTTTTTCAAAATTCGTCTTAACAGAAGCCATCACTAATTTGTGTAAATTTTAGTGTTTTATTTAATGAATAGTCCGTCTAAGTTAAACTATGTTTTTATGTGATGTTGTATAATTGTTTATTTATGGGTGTGTTGTTTTTTTTTTTTTCTTCTAAATGTTAAGATATTTTTTTTTACTAAATCTTTATAATTAAATAATTCTTTTTTTTTATCTTTTTGAATTGCAGGTATGTTGAAGTTTTGTAATTATTTTAAACAAAATAAACCAAGTAAGTTGAAGCATAAATAAAGTCTGTTTGAAAAAAAATTAAAAGGAATTAAATTTAAAAGTGCAGTGATATAAAAAATTTGTTATACTAAAATACGTTTAAAAAATGTTTTAAAGATTAAGACATTTATCAAAATTAGCTTGCAAATTAAACATCTATCCTTTTTTCTTTCTATTCTTTAATAAGAAATTTTAATAATAAAAACTAAGAAAATATAGAAGAAGCTTTAAACAATTAAGCTGTTTTTTGCTGTAAGATGAAGTGTAAGAAGTAAGGAAAAAGTGCCGTAAAAAGCAGAAGAACTTTAGGTAAACATGTCAGTTTCTAAACCTATTTGGCATTAGATTTTTTTATAATTAATTTGGTGATTTTCTAGACTATTATTACGTAAGCCATAAATTTGTCTCACATTTAATGTCATTGGCAACGTTAAAAACTGTAAAAAATGTGGCGATTTATTATACTTTTGACGAATCTTATCCGTTTCGTTGTTGTTTATTTTTTTTTTAATTTTATAAGAAAATATTAAAAAAACTTAGAAAAATTTGTTTGGCGATTTTCGAAATTGTTTTTAGCGACTTCGGTGAAAAAACATTCGACAACTCTGGTTAACGTGTAACAATCACCAGGGTTAATCTGGCACGATATCTCCGCATTTTTAATTATTATGGTTAAAAATTAAAAACAACTCCTCAGGACGAGTTTTAGTTTTAAATTGCCGCTGTAGATGGCAATGTTGGTACAGGCACAGGTTCTCCAGGGTAGGGTACAGGCATAGCAAAAGAACAATTGCTTTATTTTATGCTAACAATAAATTTCAACAACACTAATTACAGGAACAAGAAAAAATATTATACGAGGGCAGTTTAAAAATTACCTTGTCTCATAAAAAAGTTGCTTTTTCGGAAAAGTCCACATAATAATAATTTTTTAATGTCCAAATTAACAATAATTTTTAAAATTTTTTATTCTTTCCCAATAAAAAATTTTTCAAGCTCCTCAGTAGTATTCTAGAAATGAAGAGTCGGCCCAAACCTTTTTCCTACTGACTATTTTTTAATGTTTAGAAACAGAAAACAAAAACTGCCATCGTATGTAAAATTCAAAACAGATTTTTCGTGCCTCTCAATTTAAATTATTTTATCAATAAACTGGAGTTGATGATAGACGAATTATGAACTGTATTCCAACTAAAAAGCATTTAGGAACAAAGTCAGTGATAATTTTGAAATAGATTAAACCAGCATTTCAAATTTAATTAAATGTTAAAATATTTAATTTTCATTATTCATTTTAAGCAGGTGTTCTCTAATGAAACTTAATGCTCACGTTTATATAAAAGGAAATTACCTAACAATTATTTATTGCTTCTAAATAATTTCACGTTAACTTTAAAGAATTTTAAAATTCATTATAATTACAAAATTACTTGCCAGTGCCTTTCTAATGCACATATTTTTTTATTGGCTTATCAATCATGTAATTCCTCTTGTGTCAAGACTGTTTTAAATTCATAATTGGTTCTTCTTACAATTCACATTTCCTACTGACTCGTATACATTTGTTTTTTTTAACCATCTTAAAATGACATTAATTGTGAAAAAATTGAAAAAAAGAAGTTTTCTAAGACTTGATTACTCACGGTCTCTTAAATAATAAAGCTTTAAATGAATAATAAATAATTCTTAATAAAATGGTTAAAGTTTTAAATTTCAAGAATGACGGCATACCGTCTAATAAATGAAAACAACGTCTATTAATAAATTTGATTTTAAATATTTTATTAATACAACAAAGGGATACTTATGTAAAATAAAAATGTTAAAAGAAAAAAAAATAAAAGAGAGAGAAACATCAGTATGATAGAGTTATGAACAGAATACAATACCCTTTTAGTAAATTAGACGAGTACTTGTATTAGTCAGTTGGTAAACTGAAGATAAGGGAGTCACAGAATTTTTTAATGATATTTGTTTATTCGCAATTTTACTCTTCGTTGTCTAAATCAATTTTGATACATATTTTACGAGTTAAAAAGTGTTACTATTTCTATAGCAAACCAAATGATTTGCATAAATAAATACAAAGCTGACCGAGGTATCTCAGCCGTATATGCCCTAGTTCGGGACACAGACAGAGGAGGTGTTTTACCGTCTCCTCCTCGTCCTGTTAACTTTTGCAGAAATCATTAAAAGAGAAATCCATTCGTCTGGCATGGGCTCCAAACAGACAGTTCCGAGTAACTGCAGTTACCGAGGAGTCGATTGCGCGACTTGGTAGTAGTTGTGGTTGTTTTAGTGGTCAAACATGTCGACTTATTAGACTATCTGACCTGGGCCAGATTGTAGAGAGCAGGGTCGATACGCTTTCAGCAAGCAGAGAGGGGTATTCCACAGAAAGTGTCAATGGCACCCTCTTCAATCATTGTCCTATTCTTTGCTAGATCATCAGCAACATGGTTGCCCAAGTTATTCCCATGTCCCCATACTAGACTTGTGCCATATAGTTCAATTTAGTGATCGCTCTTTTTAGTTCAAAGTTTGAAAATGAACTAGTTCAAAATTTAGTTCAAAGGCTCTCTTTAGTTCAAAATCTCTCTTAATTCAGCTTTCAACTTCTAGTCCAAACGCTTTCTTTAGTTCAAGCTCTTTTAGTTCAAATGTTCTTTTTAAACTATGATGGCAACAATACTGTAGCATTGTCATAACGAATGTTAAATCAAATGCGTGGGAGCTCTAATTTCGTAGTTTGACGTGTCTCTCTCTCTCTCTCTCTCTCAAAAAGAAAAACGTCAAACTACATATAAAAAAAAATGTTTCGGAACAAAAATTTTGTTCGGAAACAATGGGTGAATCCAGCTATAGTCAACAAGAAAAAAAATATGGATTCTAGTTTATCTTGTCTGGTAGTTCAAATACAAAGTATAGTTCAAAAATGAACTAGATTTACTTAAAAGTATGAACTAGTTTACTTAGTTCAATCGATGGAATCGTTTAAATAAACTAGTTCGTTTATGAACTACACAAGTCTACCCCACACCCATCTAAGGGTGACTGTTAAAACCCGTTAAGGGATGCCCGGCATTCAGAGACAAGTTTAGATGTGGTGAACACACCTTTAAAGGACATAATCGCAGCTTTACTGTCGGTACAGAAGAACACAACCCTATTGGACATGTTATAGTACCTTAACCAGCACGCCGCCCTTCTAATAGCAGATATTTTCGCCTGTAAAACACTACAGCTATTTGGAAGTCTGAAAATTATTCATATTCCAAATTCCTCAATACAGACCACCTCCAACTCTCGCCCCCCTTTTGGAGCCATACGTGTATATACAGAGTGCTCGAGACGGAAGAGAGAGGCCCTCCGTCAGGTTAGAAAGAAATCTTCTAAGGACTAAAATAGTTTCATGTAAGATTTTTTACTCAACGCAAGTCCAAATTAAACTTTATTGCTTCAGTTATGTTTGCAATATTGCCATACTTAAGTGATGAAAACAAAATCCCCAAAAAGTATAAAAAACATTCAAAATTTCCCCAAAAAAAGACCTAACCGCCAACCAAGATTTTGTATCCCTTTTTTTTGGAAAAGGATCATCATCATTGTAGGAATAAATCCCATAATCTGAAAACACTGTGTGTACGCCTGAGAGTGGCAATTCCAATCAACAAAACGTGAGAGTATACAATACTTTTGACTGCATATTAAAATGTTTAAAAATGAATTAAAACGTTATGAAGATCTTTTTCGAATCAGAAGAAAACCTGCATGAACCAATTCACTCTGGCCTCGCTACCTCTTAATTCAGAGCAGAATTTTTTACATTTAAACAAGCAAAACATAACACTCCTTTAACTAACCCTGTAACCCTGGCATATAGTTATTATCTCATAAGTAATATTATTTATTACTCATGACTTTAAAATATTACGAAATTAAGTTCAATATTGCAACACGTGTTGCATACAATTTTTTTTTTTTTTGCAGTTTGCAACTAAAAGCAAAAGTCTAACTTTTAGAATAAGAAAAAATTAAGAAAAACAAGTTTGTAGTTCTGGGAAACAAAACAATAATAAATATACTGCGAAAAAATTAATTTCATGAGAAGACCAGTTGTATTTACAAAAAAAAAAACCTGCATAAAACAACTTTAACAATAGGAAATAAATTACTGTGTAAAAACAAATATTAATTATAATTATAATTACGAACAAGTCATAACCAGATATTAAGATGTAACTTTAAGATAATAAACGGGTTCATAAAAAATCAAGAGGGGTTGTATAAAGTTGCAGACTTCAGTTGTGGCTTTGAGATTCCTTATCATCTGGCAGATGATTAAAATGGATAAAAATCTATTGCAAATTTAATTTAAATCTAAGATGGTTTTAGAGGTTTAAAAATTTTTCCTTTCCTACAATTTCATTCATTTCTTCTCTTCTTCAATAAAATTTAAACTTACAAACGCATAACGTTTAAAATTGACGATAACGATTTCAAGTGCCAAAATAAGTGTCTGTAAATCAAAAGCGCTAGAATTTCAGCAGCTTCAGACCTCAAGCACATATTGAGACAAACTCATGCAACTTATTGTAATTGAACTTAATGGCGTAAGTGTTCGAGATCACTCTGAAATAAATTTAGCCGTTTTTTGGTTTGAAAACGTGCATTTGTTTGTTAGGTCATGGACAAAAAATTTATGTTACAATTTAACGTTCGGTCTTCTTACACGTCTACGAGATTTTTTTTGTATATCATAGAGGGGCTAAAATTAACTGCAGTCTTGTTATTTTTCTGACACTTTTGTGTAGCTAAGGCAGGAATAACCAAGACAATTTCTTATAGCCTAGATAGTTCACACCCTGACAACTAATAATCTGATAAGTTTGAGGGTCCAGGTTCATATCCCAGCCGCAGCTTATTTAAAAGCGAATTAAATAAAAAAAATGGTTAAAAAAAAGTTAAAAACAATAATTTATTCTACTTAACATTAGAGGCGCTGTATGCAACACTGCTCTAAAAATAAACACCAATTGCACGGTTGTGCAAAAAGAAGCTTTCTGTCTATTACTCTGCTTCATCAAATAATTTCTCTGCTCTATGACTTCTTAAGTAACACAGTTAAAAATAAGGCATCGTTGCCTGAGTTAAAAAAATTACTAAAAAAAAAGTACGGTAACCCCATATTGGCTTTAGTGAGGAGTAACACTGGGCCATCATTTTTTTTTTTATGAAAATGCACAAATCAAAAATTATTTAAAAGACTTAAAAAAAAATGATTTCAAAAATTTGCTTAAAAATTTTAATAATAATTAAAACTTTAATTATTTTCTGTCATGTTTCCAACAAAAAATGAAATATGAATTTAATTAAAATGTTACAGAATTTTTATTCTCTGTTACAAGATTAATAAGAAAAATAAAATAAATAATAAAAACTTTAAATGTTATTTTAAGCTTAAAATGATTTAACCACAACTGCTCACGAAGCAAAATGTTATTGAAGTAACATAAATGCTTTTTGTTGAATACGCGATTTAAACGATTACAGTTGAAAACATTTTCATTTTCTTGTTAAATCCTAAAATTCCAAGAAAATTCCTTTATAAAAGAAAGAAAATATAAGAAAGACTATTAAATAAAAGAAAAACTCAAGAAAACCTTAGAAAATAATTATAGTGGGTCATATGCTCTCCTTTCCATTTTGTGCTTCTGGTGAGTGAGTGGCATTTGATGACTTTGTTTTCTGCTTTTTTCTTCTTAACAATATTTTAGTTCTGCACTATTTTTTAATATTTACTTATGGCTTTGAGCGTGAAATTAAATAAAGAAATTGTAGATATTTTGTAAGGTTTCTATAGTAATTGTATGACACATTGTTGTGTTTACAATTTTTAACACGAAACCGCTTCACTAGAATTACGCGAGCATTCTATTTTTGGTGAATTACACTATTTACAAAAACAAAAAAAAAAAGCTATTGTATCCCACTCTACTAAAGTGTATTTGTTATTTTATGAAATAAAACACTGAAAGAGAGAAACATAAACCTTTTAAAGCCTCTACAGTACGATTTTTATTTAATCAGGAGTTAAAAAGAATTTAATCGATTTTTATCAGACTTATAAATTGCAAACCGACACAGGAAAAATTTGCCATCAATCAAAGGTTTTGTTTGCTTTAGATTTAAAATTAAACGATTTTTTTAATTAATTTAATTATTTATTTTTAAAGTTTTAATAATAAACTTAACTGTTTCAATTTAAATTTATAGTTGATTCGATCAATTATTTAATTTTAAATTTTCGGTATTTGGTTTTCCTTTAAATTTTTGATTGGGTTAATGAAAAATTTAATTAATTTTCAACTCTGGAAAAAATAATTGAAGGAATTTTTTTCTGTTTTTTACCATATAAAATAACAATTTTTGGAAAGATTTTATACTTAATTTTCAATTAAATATATAATTAACTGTTTGTTAGTTTAATAATTTTTTATAACTAAATAATAAATTTTTAATAAAAATTTTTCAATTAATTATATAATTGAATCAATTAAAAATTTAACTAATTTTTAATCAGAAAACAAGTAATGGGTCCAAAATTTTCTTTCTATGAAATTTTAAAACAATGATCTTTGAAAAATTCAAAGTAATTGTTCGATTCAATTAAATATTTAATTAAACTTTATTTTACACTAATTTATATATTTTTTTAATTGAATGTATAATGAAGTGTTTATTAGTTAAATTATTTAATTAAAAAGTTTTCTTAATTATTTTGCAATTAAATATATAATTGAGTCAATTAAAAATATAATTAATTCTTAATATAAAACTAAACTAAAACCATTAAAAAGTGGACCAATTTTTTTCTTATAAATTTTATTAAATTTCTATTTGATTTGTTATCGAACGATCTTTAAAAACAGTTTTCCATAATAGAATATTCGAATTTTAATTCCATTTTGTCTTAGTTTTAAAACTGAGCTTTAACTTCGGCAATAAAACTTAACTTCTTCAAAAGTAAGATTCCAAGGAATGCGCAAAGCAATTGCTTCAATTTTACTATCTTATCATCGACTTGTGACGCGGAGCATTGATTTTTTTGTTCCTTGTGGAATTTTTATTTTTTACATTCTGTGCTCATTTAAAGCAACAACGTTTTTTAATACTGAAATTGCCTTTTTACGTTAGCCGATAAACAAAATACCATTTGCATTGCCAGTTACGAAAACAACAACAATTCCAGCTGATATTTGGGCATGAAATTCAACCCTGTTTTCATAAAAAGTGTTAAAGGTCTTGACCATTACTGAAAGAATATCAATAGCAGATAAAAAAAATCAAAAGAAACTCGTATTCTAAATTCTTCACAAGCAAAACTTACTTTCAAATTGTTTTAATACTTTTAAATGACTGACTTTCAACCACGATTGGCTAAATAATTGACTGCATACTACATTTTACTTACGAGCTTATATTTCATTTTTAATACTGTTTATACTTTTAATGTCGATTTGTAATTTTTGTTTCAACAATAAAATGAAGTTAAAGGTTACTAACCTTAGAAAACAAGAAGAAGAGCTAAAGTATAATAAAAGTTAAATACCAAAACCCATAAAGACAAAGTAAATGAAAACAACAAAGTAAATAAAATATTATAAGTGATGATTAAGTATAAAAATCTATTAAATGAAATATGTTGAGGGACAATACCAAACAATAATGGAAATAAATAAAGAACTGACGACATATTGTCTAGAAAAACTTAACTTGGTTGCTTATTGTGAAAGGTGGTAAAGAGGAAAGGTAAAAGAAATTACATAACTCGCAATAATGTCATATGTATGTGTGTAAAGGGGAAAATTTAAGATTGTAGTGCCTACACTACACTGACTTAACAGGCCTCAAAATAAATTTTCTAACCGTTTTGGCGGAGTTCACCCCACACTTGAGGCGGTTAACTGCTTTCAATAAAAGTCGGGTAAAGTTTTCTTAAATTTCCAATTCCTATGCAAAACATCTTGTCGACTTTCTTAGATTTTCCCAGAGCTAACTCTTCCTCTCTCTCTCTCTCTCTCTTAGTGCTTTGCTTTTATCATCGATTAGTTTTTTGTTGTTATCTTTAATCTTATATTTTTGACTTTTATAAAACTCTCATTCAGTTTATAACACTTCTGTGCACATATTTAAATGAACAAGAAAATGTGTAACTCCTTTAATAAATAAGTTAAAATATTTTTAAAAATCTAAAGCGTGTATGTGTAAAATAAAGTTATTAGGTTTTTATTTCCTAAATATTTTTTAACGTTTTTATAGTTGAAATAAATTTTTAATTTTATTATGTGTTCAACTAAATTTATTTCATGTAATGATTCATTACATTTTTCAATTGTGTCTTCAACTATTGTTTGATAATTTTTTTTCTGAGATATTTTCTTTTGTCATTTATTTATTTATTTTTTGCTTATATTTAAACAATATTTCAATAATAATTATATTCCAACAATTTTTCAAAATTATAAAAAAAATTGTTGGAACTTAATTATAGTCAGTCGAACTCACACGAAAGCAATAATTGTTGACATTGATTGATTGCGAAAATGTTTCAAAAAAAAAAAATATATAATAAAAATTTAAAATGAAATAAACATAAAAACTTTAGCCATTGATTATTAATTTGCTATAATTATATTGATTTTGATAGATTTCAACGACGAATAATTACTTTAAAAATATTCAACACATTGAAAAGACTTTGCAAAAAAAATTTTGCTTGACTTTAAAAATTTCTAAAATAAAATCTAAACTTTAAGCATCAATAACGCATATTGGCGAGATCAAATCAATTGTAATTAATATATATATATATATATATATATATATATATATATATATATATATATATATATATATATATATATATATATATATATATATATCTAGCTTAGATCTTAGCAACTGAAACAGAAGAAATAAAGACAATAAAATTATGAGCAAAGCAAAAAATCGTGAACGAAAATCGCCAATTTTTTTAATACAAGCTGAAGAGAGTGCCAAGGAAAAAGGAGAGTGTATCTAAGTTTGTCATTCCGTTTATAATTTCTACAACACCCATTTCCGACCCTTATATATTCTGAGTTCTTATGTGTAAAGAAGTTGATTAAGCGTCTGTATGTCCGTCAGTCATAGCGCTTAAATCCTCTTTGCCAAGGCACTAGATGAGCTAGAGAAAATTTAAGCACGCCAATCAATCGCACATATTTTCGAAAATTTTGCTTTTGAAAATTAGTAAAATCAGTCCACGCCATTCGACACAGCGGGCATAGCACCACGCCTGTCTCTAACTTGTCCCTATCATTTGGAAAAAATTTAGTTCATTGAAGTAACTCCAATCAAAAAACCAAATGTATGAGGAGAAAGAGAGAGTTTAAAAAATTAGAGAAAAAAAACATCTAGTAAAAGAATAGGCCTTCGCTCATACTTCCAACTTATGACCCTCTGAGCTTTTCATTAAAAAGTACGATTGGGCGTCAATTTTTTCAAAACATCAATATGGTTATCATTTAAAAGCATTTGAAGAGATCTTTCGGGAAATGCTAAAATTAAAAAAAAAATGCTTAACCTTAACCTTAAGAGCCGGTGACATTTTTGTGTAAAATTATTTATAGTATTTTTTTTTTTTTCTTATTTTTTATTTCTCTTCGAACCCAATTATTTACTCCATATAAGATTCGGCATATCTGAATACAGCACTTCTTTTTTTTGCCCCATCTATCTCATATTGTCAATGTAAATGCATAAATTTGTCCCTCTTTCTCCAACAAGGTACATAGGACCTTCAAAAAAAAAAAAAAAGAAAAATATAAATTTTGTTGTTGAGACGGAATCTTGTTTCTCTGCACATATCAATAACATGTTATAAATAAAAATTATAGTTATTAAATTTGTAACCAAAATTATAAAAAAGAGTTTAATTTTTTATCTTTTTATTTTTCAAACCAAATCAAAGTTTAAAAAATTGTCCATTGCAGTTTTAATTCAATAAATAAAAAAGTCGAAACAAGATTTATTCAATTTTTTTCTATTCTAAATCTTGTACAAGTTTGGAACTCTTTTTATTAACAGATCGATCGAATCACTATTAAAAAAATTAACAATTTTTGCATGTCATTTATTTCCTTGAACATCTACTTGTTACTTAAGACTTTAAATTTAACATCGACTAAACTTACAATTTCTCAAAATTTCCCAGCATAACAAATTAAATTTTTTTTTTGTTACTTTTACTTAATGATTCCATAATGAATGTTACAAATGTTAATTGCACGACAAAAACATATGTACTAATGCACTTATAAAATTTCAACATAAAACTAATTAAAAGTGAAAGTTACAATAAAAAATCAAAAAAAAAATTGGATTTTTTACTTGCAATCAATTTTGTAGCCAAATAAATTTCAACAATAAATTTTTGTTTTAGGGGCAAAAGATTACATATAAAAGTTAAATAATTTTTAACACTTAAATAGAAACTTTCTGTCAAAGGAAGGTAGCATGTAATTAAAGTAATTTTCATTAAGAAAAAATAAATAAATATAATACTGAAAGTAATAAACGATAAAACCAAGCGGGAGAGTAAAATTATCATTTAATTTCAAGTAAGCAAATGCAATTAAGAACACTCCATGTAAATCTAGGTTACTGCTGTAACTCCTATCATAAAACAAATATTGCGATGGCAGACAATTAAAAAATAAGAAAGAAAAAAAAAATGAAATAGAATTTAACTTTTTCGGCTTAAGGTTCATTTTTAATTTAATTTCTAAACATCTTTTAGAAAGAAAAATTATTTACAAATGTATGCGGACGTTTTCCGAAGAAAACAAGGAAAATTAGACGTTGGCAGACCGCCAGATCCATCATCAAGAGAGAGAATGAAACCCATATTGACCATATTGACATTAGAACTTTTTTATGAAAATTTTATAGGCCCATTACTCGGAAAATAAGGGCAAGCGCCTTTTTTCATTTTTTTCTTATTTGTTAATTTTCTATCGCTCCATATTTTTGTTTTTTTGATGAAGTAAATTGTTCCAAAAGATATGGAAAAATTATTGGTGTTTTGTCCGCTGCGTCGAAGGACATAGACCGATCTTACTAATTTTCAATAGCAACTCTTTCGACACTATGCCTGATCGGTTAGTCTATTTAAATTTGCTCTAGCTGATCTTGTGCCTTGACAAACTTGATTTCAACACTAACACGGACGGACAGACGGACATCGCTCAATCGATTTCGTTATGCTTAAGAAGTCAGAATATATAAACTTTATGGGGTCGGAAATGGATATTGTAAAAAAATGTTTCAATTTTTTTTTCTTTGGTGAGGGGTATAATAATGTTAATATGTTTTATTTACGCATTACGTTCTTCTAATAACAAAACAAAACACGCCAAGAACTATGTATGTTCTTTAATGTTACTTTATTTACTTCGCTCTGTATACATATGTTAACAACCCTGTTAAATAACTCATACACACTTGCACTACTACTCATAGGCAACTTCTCTCCTCGATACTTTGTGTAATACTGCCATAACCCTCGCAATCGCGATCTTTATTAATAGGCGAGTTAAAACGTCGTAGGTTTTTCTAATCTGGAAAAATATGGCAGCATGCTTTGTTTTGTTTTATTTTTAATTTTTTATGTTAAATTTCGATATAAATGAAATAATGCTGCAACAAGAAGTAAGGGAAAGTAAATAAAATATTTAGTAAATGCTTTAAATGCATGTGGACAGCATAGAGACTTTAAACAATTTTTTTTTCTTTTTGTAAAATTAAAAAAAAAAAATTTAAGTTGTGTGAAGGTATTAAGTCCATTTTTTTAAATATTGATTTAAGATTATTACATAAAATTAATGGCATTTTAAGTCTTAACTCAATAAACTTGTTTAAATATTTATTTGTTTCTTCTTAAGTTGTTTGAAAATATAACAAAGCATTAAATTTAGGTTAAAACGATAATATAACCAAATAAATTTATAGCAAATTACCCAATGTTGTTTATTTAATCCCTTTTTAAAAATGTTATACAGCTAAATATTTCCGTGTTTTTTAAAGAAGATATATTTTTTTATACTTTTAACGCCTAAAAGCATACAACTAATTTGTTACACTTAAAGTCACCTAAAAATATACTACACTTTTTTCATGCTTTATTTTGTAAAATACGAATAACTAGAATGTTAATATCTTCCTGCTGTCGTCGTCGTTATCGTTATTGTCGTTGTTTACTTGTAAACATATTGTTAAGTACCTGCAGTTTTTTAGTCCTTCTATCCACTTTAATCCATTTTTATTATGTTTTTGCAAACAAGTCTTATTCCTTATTCGTATGAGCAACAAAAAAAAAAACTAAAATTGCACATTTTAGCGCGTTTTTGTACGATTTGCTGTATTTGACTTGTGGCGGGAAAAACAACTTACAATCTCTTGTCTCTATTTGCATCGTCACATGAGGTGGGGATTCAATCAACTTTGTTGCTTCATGGTATCACACAAACACACACACAAATTAAACTGGGTCACCGTTTGTTTCTATTTATATCAAATAAAGTATGTAAATAATCTACGAGGAGTTTGATAGTGAGATTCTTTTTCTTTAAGTTTTAGGTCTATGAACTTTTAATCAAAAATATTTTATTTGAAAAAGAAAGAATTATGTATTAAAAATTAACAGTAACATGAAAATTTTTTAAGTTTTAATAAATGTTCTAAAATTAATTCTTTAAAAAAATGAAAATTACTTTATATCAAAAATCTTTAAAAAATTGTAACTGTTCAAAAATTTAATTTGAGGAAAAAAATTTATTGTTTTCATCGGAACTATTTAAACAAATGAGTAAATATTTTCCAGTTAGGCTTAAGTTCATTATTCATTGTGAGATCTAGTCTAACTTTTACTATTCTTTCTGTAAATAATAACCTTCGAAAAATTCACTCAAACCTATAATTTTCAAAAAGGTGTTCGAAAAATGAACTTTCAATCAGTGTTGCCGTTTGGTTACATTTTTAACATTTTTTGTAACTTTTGAAAGCTCCACGTAACATGTGTAGTTTCGTCATATTAAGCCAAATTTTCGTAACTTTTGGTACAAACGAAATGAAGTAATATTACTAAAAAGTAATTTTTTTTATTATTTAAGGTAAAAACCTCTCTTAACATATCCATCTTTCTTAACATATTAATTAATAATTTTAGTAACAAAAGCTACTTGCAAATGCTATCAAAATCCCACATAAAAAATTGGTTTGAAATAGACAAAAAGGAAAATGTTGCTGTAGTTTTACTCTATTCTATTAGTGAGAAATCATGAAATGTTTCTTGCTTCATGTTTAGCAAAAGCAAAATGTTTTTGTCAACAATTTTTCCCACCTGTGAAGTAAATGAACTGCACTTATTTTATGCGGAAAACTACACCGTTTAAACTTGCGAAAATTCGTAGCAACTTTAGTTATTCCGTACCTTTATTTAGAAGAAAGCTGTCTTTTAATTTGCTTAAAGAAGGGCCGAATTATAATACGGAAAAATTTTTTAGTAATTGTATGTTAAAGTTTTACGCAAATAAAACTAAAATCAGTTTTTAATAACGGTATTTTTAAAACTAAGAAAGTAGTAAATTCTCTCAAAGTTAAAAAATCCAACGTTAATTAATTTTATTGAATGATGAAGCCTGCAGTTTTCAATCACGGATTTTAATGCTCACAAAATCATGGAGCTGAAATCGTTTTTTCATATGTTTTTCTATTTATTTTATTTTCATTTCGAATTTTTTAATAAATGAATTTGTTCTCTTTTTATTTTTCCCGAAATATGGAATAAAACGTTTTAGTATATTTTATGTAAATAACATTTAATTACTATTTATTTAAAGAAATTTTCAAAATGTAACTTTAATGAAAAAATGTAACTTTTTTGAAGGAGACAAAAAATTGAAAAAACTAAAAAATTCGAAAATTTTACTTTAAACAACAATGGTTAAAATATTTGCCATTAAAGATTTTTTTTTTCAAATACTAAAAAATAAAGTGTTGCTGAGTCGTTCGCTATCCCAATTTGATCAAAATCAAAAACATTTTTTTTTTTATTGTTTTCGTTTTTGTTTTAAATTTATTTGTGCGACTGAAAGAATTCCTGTGTCGTCGTGAAACTAGGTGACTATAGCAACACCCTTTCATTATTATTTTCAACATTTTTATAGAAAGCACACACTTTAGGTAAATCACGTCTCTTTGAAGAAACTTAAAACGAAAACTCAGCAAAATTTTACATTTCTTATAAATTTACATACTTCGACGAACCAAAAAAAAAAAAAAAAAAACAAAAACAAAAATCAGCAAATGGCACGCAAAATAATTTTTTATTATTGCACATATTTATAATTATCGTACATTGCGTAACCAAATGTATGATGGTCAAAAGTGATGGTTCATTATAAATCATAGCAAAAAAATAAATTAAATATTTTGCGTATAATTTTATTATTGTTTTTCTCTAAATTCTACTTCCTGTTTATGTAAGAAGAAAATGAAAAGAAAACGCAAAAAATAAATAAATGACGATATAAAATTAAACTGATACAAGAGATTTACCAGACAAACGGGCCAATATTTGTTTAACATGATAATTTATACGCGATATCACAAAGCTCACATTCGTAGTGAAATTCGAAAATTAAAAATTCAAAATATAAATTCAAAGATAATGTGGTTGTTGTATGATAATTGTTTTATTCATTTAGTCTCGTTATTACTTAAATCCATTTTGTTAAGTTATTTTTTTTTTTATTGTTAAGGAATCCAAAAGCTTAAACTTTTGTTTTTGCTTCAAAAGAGAAATAACAAATGGTAAAAGTTTATATCAGATTCTTATTAAAATTAAGTGGTTGGTTATTTTACTAAATAATTAGAAAACAAATATGAGAATTTAATTGAACTGAAACTCTGAAATGATATTGGAAAAAATCGCAGCTTGTTTTATTCTCTGCAAATAAATTATTTATTTCTGTTTTTAACTGCCTTTGAATATAAACATCTTTTTAATTTTTTTTATTATTTTTTATTAATTTTTATTTTATTTATTTATTTTATATATTATTATTTCTTTTACAGTATTTTTTAATATTTGTCTGTAATATACATAAATTTAATATAAAAAAATCACAATTTTTTTTTCACAATATAAAGGAATTTACATTATACAATAGTTCAAAGTTTTTATTTGATTTTATAATAAATGAACAAAATCCACCTTTTGCTTAAATTAAACATAGATATTAATTGCATTGCAATTAATTTTTTATAATTTATAAATAGAAAACTTTCAAAAAAGTACTATATTTTATTGGCATAATAAACAAATTTAATTAAAATTTTTTTACATAAAGGAAATATTTAAAAAAGTTGCTTAGTAATCAAATTGTTTGCGGAACTTTTGACAAAAAAAATATTAATTGTTTTTTTTTTTTTTAAATTTATTGTGGCTTATTTATTCAAACTTTACAACAAATTACAAATGTTTGTAAAATTTAAAATAGCAATAAAAGGTTCTTAAATTTTGGTTTAAATAATGTGTTTAAACCATAATTTTAGTCAATATTGATATTCATATTTATTTATAAAATAGTTTTTAATTAATGCGGAATGCTGTCAAACTACATAGATAAAAAATTTATATGAAAAAGTCATGAAAAAATGGTGCAGAATTAGTACTCTGTTTTTAATGTAGAAAAACATATGAAATGTTTCTGGCAACATTTTCTTAAAGCTGTGAATTAAAGCAAAGAGGCATTATTTCATGCGGAATTTTTCAAACAACAGCTGATCATATGTATTTTGCTTACATTTCTAAAACAATGAAACGTTTACTTTTTCCAAATCGCGAGATAGACACAACATTTAAAATGTCAAATTTTCCACATGAAATAATCAATGTTGCTCAACAATTTTCACAAATATGAACAGAGTACCAGGCTTAAACCATAGTCAATATTGATATTTATAATTATTTATACAATAATTATTAATTAAACTTTTATTAATTCTTAAGCTTTGTACCCTAATATTTCCTGCTAAATTTTGTCAAAATACATATTAAAAAAACCAACATAAATGTAAAAATGTTGCTAAAGTAGTTCTCTGTATATTTCGCTGTAAATGTATCTGGCAACGTTACGAGACAACATGAATCTTTTATGTAAAAAATGTTGCAGTAGTTCTCTGCTTGTTTTGTTAAAATTATATGAAATGTATCGAAAAACAATTTAAGTCAGCATGTATATTTTGTGTATAAAATGTTGCAAAAGTGGTTCTCTGTATATTTCGTTAAAAGCTTCTTAAATTTATCTGGAATCATTTCGATTCCACCTGTTATTCGTAGAAACCATGCAAAACAGAGAATAATTTTATTTTCTAGTTTTTAATTTATTATTTTTTTATAAAAATATCTTGTTTTTTTTTTAACAAAATAAACTTTAACGGAACAAAAACGAAAATTCTGCCAGCCAGTCTTTGACCATTAGCCAGTAAAGCCATTACCACGATTTAAAAAAAACAAAAGTTGCATTTTTTAGTCTTTAGGTCTACAACATTGTTCGCTATTGGTTTCAATTCCGCGAACTATATATATCCAGCTCATATTTTTTTCAGTTGCAAAAAAATTTTGATGCTTAAATATGTGATACATGTTTTCTTTTAATGAAACTACTTTTTTATCAGATTTAAAGGGTTTCTAAGTCACATATTTCTTAATATCTCTGGCTAACTTTTTACTTTAAACTTATATACATTGAAAATGTGCTACATTTAACAACTGTATTCATAAACATTTATTGCCTGTGTTTCCTGTTGTCTCATACCCTCTGTTTTCAACATGTTGCCAGTTTTTTTATTTCGATTGAAATTTAAGTTGATGTTTTTAATTCAAATACATGAATAGAGCTTGGCAGTGGATTTAAGATTAAAATTTGAGTACTTTTTAGCCTTTATAATAATGTCACTTAAATTTTTAATAATCTTATTTATACTTATTTATTTACATATTTATAAATAATTAACTTACACTTAAAATTAAGACTAATTTAATGATAAAAGCAATAGTTTCAATTTTATTCAATTTATATTGGTTTACACAGCATGTTGCGAAACATTATTCTTAGCTAATTAGCTAATTTTGTCTATGGCTTGAAGAATTTGTGTTTAATACATTTTTATATATTTTTGTAATGTTGAAATGTTATTTTTTTAATGCCCTTTAAATTTAGTTTATATTTGTTCTTAAATATATTTATGTATCTGCAACATGTTGTTTTTAATTTCGTTTTGTAAACATTATATTTTGTGCCTTGTACAGTTTTTAAGAAACCGTTGCATTTTTTAATCTTTTGTCCATTTTTATTGTATTTTTTTAAATTTATTTCAAATAAAATTCTTTACAACGCTATTTTCCACAGAAACGTGTTATATTTGTGTTTATTGGAGTCAAGTCTTACTTAAATTAATTCTATTTTATAAAACAGTCATGGCATAAATTATGATTAAAACTAATACCAGCCAAGGGCAAATGAACATTAGACACGCTACTTCAGTCATGGTTGCAAATATTGTTTTTCTTTTGCTGATTCTTTGTGCTTAAAAAAACCAATCCCTTGTTTTTTGCAAAAACAAATTTGTAGTGGCACACAGCCAGGCAGGACAGGCAGCTAATTATGATGGTTAAAGTGTACGGAAAATTCCAAGATTTTTAACAGAACTAATATTAATGATTTATTTGTAAACATTTGGCAGTTGTCAACTTTTTAAGGTCACACACCCCACTTGTTGATGAAGATCTTAGAACACCACGTACTGGCATTGGTTTTTCAAATGTCAAATACTTTGTTGAAAACCATTTATATTCACTTTTTTATTATAAGAAAATATCTTTTACACACAGTTTTTCTTTCCAAATTTCATTATTTAAAAAGATTTATTTTTTTTTACTGTATCCTTCATATGTTTTATAATTTAACTGCTTTAAAATATATTTGTTTCTCTTTACAAAACTTTTTACTGGTTTTAATTGCGCCGTCTAATACAAGACTGACAAATACTTTGTGTTTTTTACTTTTATTAACTTGTTTTTTGTTTATTTTCCTTTAGTTTGTTTGTGTTTTCATTCCACTTTTCAACGTCTTTGTACTTCTCTGCGTTTAATTCTCATTGTTGTTAGTAGTTTTTGTTTTGAATTTCTTTGTTTTCAATTTTCTCCGCCTGACCAATTTTGTTTGATTACCACAGAACTCACTTCGTTTTCACTCGATGAGTAATTGTTTGAGTGTTTGCTACTTGCCATTTGGACTCAAACAGTGCTGCCAGAAAATTTAAATTTATCGAATTGAAAATAAAAAAAATTTATTACGTCGCATTGTTTCTCGTTTTAAGATTTGCTTTGATAGTTTTTCATTAACCATCAAAATAATTACTTTGAAAATTTATTTTAAGTGACGAAATATATTTTTATTGCATTACACAATATTTAAAGGGAATCAGATATACTGAGTCCAGATTTACACTATGCAATTTTTGACACAATAAATTTTTTTAAATTATGTATTTAAGTTGCAGCGATATGTGTTATTAAAAAAAAAACATAAACAACAGTCACAAAATCCAATTTAATACCTTATAGTTTTATCCCCCCTTTTGCTTCACCAACAAACAAACATTTCATGCCAGTTTCATGAAAAATTGCATGGTGTAAATGCCGTATATTCTTAAATTTTTTATATACATTTGAAATTGCCGAAAGACATGTCTCGCTGTCAGTTTTATATCATTGTGGAAAAATGTTTCCAAAGCATCAGTTATTAATTTCCTTTTACTATTTTGTTTCGTATGTGTTCTTTAACTCTCGGATGATGAGAATAAAGGGTGCTATATTCAAAATGTTATCCATTTCATGATCCTTGCTTAAAACAAAACCAATTATGAAACCCTGTCTTTATTTTATGCGGTGGCCAAAAAGAAGCGATACATGGCTTTTAAAGATATAAAGTTTTAAAAGGACGGTTACATAAACACATAAGATTCCCAGCCTTGGCATTGTGGCGAAAAAAAATTTCACATATCACATATATACCTATCTCTTCGTTCCTTTGTTTTTAGCCGTAGATATCATGCAGACCAGAAAACGTTGCGCTTTAAAAAAAGTTATTTTTTTCTTTTATTAAAAGTTTTATTTTGAAATGTTTATTAAATAAATAGTTATTTAATAAAAATTATATAAAAAATTTAGTAAATAGTTTTATACATCTCAGGGATAACAAACAATGCAACAAATTAATTTTAGGACCATGATTCTTGTCTAAAAATTCGAAAAAAGGTTTACAAATGTTTAACATTGCTGGAAATGTTGGACTTACAAGGGTCATACATAGTTCAGTATTCAGTCGGGTAATATGGTCAGTCAGTTTAAGTTTCACTTGGCTACATATTTCCCTTACATTCACGCTGAAAAATGGAAAAAGACTAAAATTAAAAAGAGCCAATTCAAATTTTGAAACAAAGGTTTGTGCGCGACATTTACCTTCAAGGCAATAAAACCACAACTTTCTTCTAAATCGAGGTAGTTGTTAAATTTTTCTAGCGAGATAAATAAAGTTGCTAACATTTTTACAAAGTTTGAATAGAGTGCATAGTTTTCCGTAAGTGCAGCTCGTATTATTACACAGCTAAAAAATATTATTGCTAGAAACATTTTTCTGTTTCTAAACATGAAGCAAGAAACATTTTGTACAACTTAAGCAACATTATTATTATTATTTTTAATCGGATTTTAATAGCATTTGCAAGTGTTTAATTCTTGTTATTAAAAAAAAACTGTTATCAGAGAGGTTCCTACCTCAAATAATAAAACGAGTGCAATTACAGTAATGTTACTTCATTTTGTATTTGTACCAAAAATTACGAAAATTTGGGCAAGTGCATTTTATACCTTATAACAAACTCCTATAGGATCTAGTACTGTTTGATATCTCCTGAAGTGCAATTTTATTTTACCGTATTTTACAAATATTATCTCAAAAAAAGGAAGAACATGATTAATTATATATTATAAAATTGCTGATATGGCAACTCTGAACTCAAACCTGTTTATTTTTGGTTTGTTATATATTTTCTCTCTCTCTCTTCTCTGTGACCCCGGATAACAATACAACTCACCCGATACAGGCAGACAAACAAGAGAATTAAAAAATTAATCATAAAGAGCTTTGGAAACAATGTTTACCTGTTTTGTGGTGTTATCATTTTTTGCCTTTATTGTGCTCTGCTGATGTTTTTATTTTTTATTATTGTTTGTTTTTATTTATACTTTATATTCTTAGCTTTATTATAATTTTAATGTATTTCGTTTTGAAAATTTGTTTTTTTTTAATTAACTAGTAAGGTAAAGAAATCCAATAAAAATGCTACCGGACATAAATTAGAGTTTTTTAATTGGCCTCAATTTTAGCCCGAGTGCTTGTTGCCTGTTGTGATATTTTAGCTTTTTCAGCAATTGTATAAAAGGTTCTAAAATTAGGTTTTTTATTAAAAATTTGGCTCCATGCGACTGGAATCAGTCAATTACCGTCGTTTAGTTTTTAAATTTAAAAACGGGAAAAAGTTTTATTTTTTTTTTTTTGCTATCGGCACTTAAATACATTAGGATAAGGATATAATTAAAGTTATAGAATTGTATCACCTTTGCTTTAAATTTTGTCTGACCCCACGCTTGTCAAACTCTTTTTAATCCGTCAAAAATATGCTTTGTAATTTATCTTTAAGTTGTTTTTTCTTATCATAATAAGAAACTTAAAAATCTTACATGGAATTTTTAAATTATTATGTGGGAATTATAGGATTTGTATTATCAGTTTTTTTATTTTTTGCAGTGTAATTGCCCTTACAGTTGCGTATTATTAGAATTTTTCCTGGTCAATAGTGCAAAAATTTTATATAAAAAATTCTATTTTTAGGAATTTTTAAAGCTTTTCTGGGAATTGAAGACTTTTTATTTTCTTAGGTTTATGTATAATTTTCTAAATGCTTAAAATGAAATTATATATCTGCTGATTTTCATGCAATTAAAAGTTTTCTCTTAATTGTTTTTTATGATCATAATTCTAAAAAAACTGAAAATCCTAACTTGGGAGTTTTTAAATTTTTATGTGGGAATTGGGGAATTTCTATTATCAGTTTTTTTTTTAATTTTTTAACTTCTTTGTAAATGCCAATACAGTTGCTAATTATTAGAATTTTTTCCTGGTCAATAGTGCAAACAAAAATGTAAAAATCCTATTTTTGGAATTTTTAAAGTTTTTCTGGGAATTGAAGATTTTTCAAGTCTTCATTTAATGTGAAACTTTATCTTTCCTTTAAATTTATCAAGATGTCTGCTTATTACTATTTAATTGTAATTTCCCCTAATTGCTTTTTACGGTCAATATTGTAGAAAAAAATGAAAAGTCCTAACTTTCGTGTTTTAAATTTTTTTTTTTTTTTTGTAGGATTTGGGGGATTTGTTTTATCAGTTTGTTTAATTTATTTTTATACCCTTCACAATAAAAAGTGAAAAACTAATTTTGTCATTCCGCTTATAATTCCTACAATATCCATTTCCAACCCCATAAAGTATATATATTCTGACTTCTTAGCAAATTCGGTTGAGCGATTGTCCGTCCATGTTAGTATTAAAATTAAGTTTGCCGAGGTCTTATAGCAGCTAGAAAAAAATTTAAATACGCCAATCGACCAGACATAGTGTCGAACAAGATCGGTCTATGTCCTTCCACGCAGAAGGCAAAATACCACGCCTGCCTCTAATTTTTCCATATCATTTGGAACAATGAAGTAAGTCCAATAAACAAATATATGGGGCAATGGAGAATTAAAAGAATAAAAAAAAAACATCAAGTGAAAAAATTGGCACTCGCCCATATTTTTCGAATTACGGTCCTCTAAAATTAAAAGAAAAACATATCAATATGGGTATCATTTCAGAACTTTAAAAAAACCCTTAAGGAAATACTAATATTTTTAAAAATGCTTAACCAATTATAAGCCGATGGTATGTTTAAAATTTAATTTAATTCCCACAAAAATTTTGATTTCCCTTGTCTTTGTTTTTTTTAAGGTTAGAAAATTACTGAATTATTGTCTTTAGTTATTAACTGTGTTAAATTATAAATTTAAGCTCGCCTTAGTATGAAGTATTATAAACTCGAGCTGCCGCATGTAGCGCTTATATGCTTATAACCTTAAATTTTACTTGTTCTCTGTCGCTGATTTATTTATTTTTATTTTTCATTCTTTGCTATCTGCCCTTTTCAGGTTTTGTTATTTTTATTAAATTATTATTATTATTATTATTATTTTTTTTTTTTTTTTTAAATCTTATTTAAACTTAATTTTATTCCTTTGTTTCGAAACAATCACAACAATCATCAGTGACAACTGACTGACTGCCTGCAAGTGCTCACTAATTAGAAGTAACATTATAACTCGATTTAATCAATTTTAAATCTTTGATCATTAATTATTTCAAGCAAAATGTGTCCCCTAACTAAAAATATTTTAATAGACTTTTAATAAATAATCTAGTTTATGTCGTTACTATCATATCTGGACTTTGCTTTTCATATTTATTAAAATTTTTATTACAGGTTTTTAATTTCCATTTAAATGGAAAATTACACAAGTGGGTCTGGTTTTAATTTATTTTAATATTTTTGCAAAGTGTAATTTTAATTGAATTTAATTAATTCTATGTATTAGAGAATAAAGTACAACATACTG
Source organism: Cistogaster globosa (assembly GCA_937654795.1). NCBI lineage: Eukaryota > Metazoa > Arthropoda > Insecta > Diptera > Tachinidae > Cistogaster > Cistogaster globosa. The sequence continues at coordinate 124,767,594 of OW569404.1, forward strand.
AATATAAAAGTACGTTTAGTTTCAGCTAATTTAAATGATGATAGAAACTAGTTTTTGATGCTGCACACTGGGAGAATTAAAACAAAGATGTGCTAAAATTGCCAGAGATATTGCCTCAGAAAATGAAAAATATTATAAATTTAAAGTCTAAAGAGTCATAGTTTCAGGTACTTTTTTGTTGAAAAATTTTTCTTGAAAATTTTGTTTGAAAAATGAGTCTGCTGTTAAATTTTAAACTAAAAAACTTTTTTTACTTTTTTAGGTACCTTTTTAAAAAAAATGTCTTTTTAAAAGCATCTTTATTAAAATGCGATTATTTTCTACAAAAAGTACTATTTAAAAAAAAAAAAGTACCTTAATGCAAAAAGTACCTTTTACAAAAATTGAAAAATTTACCTTAGAAGCATAATCTGTCTAAAGTTTTTTGTGAAATTTTTATAAATCGGCGCTTAAGCCAGGTCATCCTTCTTGCACCTATTCATGAACTAATCGACTATTGCATTGCTCGTAAACTTTTTAAGACTTCAATGCTGACAGTCAAATGTATTCAATCTGGCATTACTTAAACAAAAAAAAACACAGAAAACCTTTTTAAGAAAGATCTTTAATTTATTAAGGTTTCGTGTTGTATTTAACCCAAAAGGAAATTTTACTTTCGCTGCAATGTTTGTCTTCCTGTTGTCTGAAGACACGTGAAGTTTTTTAAGGACACGTAGCCGCTTAGTATTAAAATTCTAATTTTATGAAATTAAAGGGTGTCTCCTTCAAACCCTTCTCCTAAACCATTTTAGACAAGCACTTGAAATTTACACTGAACATGTACTGCTATGTCCGCTATAAGGAGAAGTAAAAAAAATGATGGGTGTCCCCATAGAAACGTGATGTTCCCCTACATACTCTTGTTTGTTTTAGCTCTTAAAGTAAAATAAAAAAATTAAATTAATAAAGTTAAAATTCAGAGGGTGTCTCTTTATGAAACGTATATTATGATGTACATTGTCTTATCCATTAAACCATAATGGACAGACACTTTTAATTTTGTAACAAAAAAATAAAATAAATAAAGCTTTAAAGGTTCGCCCATAAATGGTACGGAATCGTTCGTTTGTAGGTCCATCTCAGAGTTGGCTGATTTATTCCAGTTTATTTATGAAAGAGAATAGTCGTCCTTGTCTGAATTTGCCGGTACTTTTTTTATTTCTTGCTAACAGTAATAACAACAACACAATTCCATATTTATTTAAAATAACAAAGAAACACTTGTTATATTCTCTATTATGTTTTAATACTATTTTCCTTTTCCTAACACTTATTCTTTCTATTTTTCGTTCCAGGTATGTCCTTTATAGTTTATTTAATATTTCGTTACTCAAACGGTAAGTGTCAAAATTCAATTAAACCTTAATTTAAATCTTATTACTAAATATCTTGACAGTAAACTACTAACTTCAAGAAATCTTACAATAAATTTTAAGTTAAATATAAGTGGGTTCCTTCATTTATCTCTCGTCTATTACATCATTTCTATATAATTTCAACAAATACATTTAAAGTTTTCATGTAATTGATATGAAAACATTTCTATATAAAAGAACAAAATTTATAATTAATTGAGAAATGACAAGTACAAGTAACACATGTTGTTTCAAATAACAAGTATGAAAAAGTCACTGACATTCCTTTTAAATTGAGTCCTTGAATGTTAGTTTGATTTTATTTTCTTTATTTTTTTTTTTTTTTTTTTTTGTTTTTTGTGCACGATAAAATATTGATGGGTTTTTTGTGTGGCTCCCATTTCCGCTGCTTTCATTTGTTTGTGTTTATATTACATCTTTAAAGTGAAAAGGGAAAATTGATGAGAAAAATTGAGGTTTTATCATTCTTATTGCAAAATTCTCTAAAAAAAATATTAAAAAAATTTTTTTTTTGAAAATTTTCTGTTTTAATAAATTCTCCGAACTCCCTACAAGTCCGAAATGTTCAGACAAAAACAAATATTTATGGCCATGTTCACAAGAAGTTTTATTTATTATAAAATTTCTTACGCTTTAAAAGAGAATCCTTTTTGTATAAACGGGCACTGACATAGGGTCTTCCGAAAAACGTTTTTATATTAAATCTTTTATCGTACCTACAGATGTGACACGTACAGGCAAATCTTTATTTAGATCCTTTCCCGTCTTTCTTACAAGTCGTTGCAACACTCACTTTAATGTGAAGGGGTATATTTTTTATTTCTTCATGCAGTTCCCCGAAGTACCTGTATTTTATTTGTTCTTTACTTTCTTTTTATCTTTAAGAACTCTCTTTTTAATCCAGACTTAGCAACTGCTATTTTCCTAGAAGCAGGCCTAGAAGCGGAATTCGACTAATTTCAACGCCTTTGAAACTCTTGCTCTGATACCAACAATGGCGTTTGCACTTTGACAATGGCCGGACCCAACAGAGGTCTTTTATTCTTCCACATGTTTTTCTAAAAAAAAAGTACAGATTATCAAAGATATGCCTTAAAATGGCTACCGCAATATTTTAAACCATCCGCCAAAAATGTCAAGTTCTCGTACAGGTCCGCCAAATAATTTTTTTTTGAAAATGCTATAAAAAAATTACTGAATATTTTCTCAAATTTCATTTTTTATTTGAAAGTACAATCCTTCCGGTTAATAATGGAACATAATTACTTTCAAATGTCTGCCTCAGCTGGCCATGCAATAGCCTACACGATCGGTCCAATTTTTAAACACATTATCGATTGTGTGCAGCTGTATTACACAATGGCTTCTCGAATATTGTCCTTTAAAGCGTCAATTGTCTCTGGCTTATCGGCGTAACACTTATCTTTGACGGCAACACACTAATAATAGCCCAACGGTGTCAAATCGCAGCTCCGAGGTGCCCAAACGACATCAGCTCTGTGGCTGATAATGCGATCTTTAAAAACAGGGCGCGAAGCATCGAGTGTAGCTTCGGCTGTGTGGCACGTAGCGCCGTCCTGTTGAAACCAAATGTTTCTCATATCCTCCTCTTTAAATTTGGTGCACAAAAATTCGTTCAACAGTGACTCGTTTTGAGTGCACTGGCTTTTCAATGTATGCGTGCGAGTTATCTGTGCACAATTTCGCTTGTTTACATACCCGCCAAGATCGAAATGAGCTTCATTTGAAAAGATGTTTTTTTTTTTTGGCAAAATCGGCATCTTCTGGAAGTCGATCGCAGGCCCACTTAGCGAAGGGAAAACCCAATAGATGGTCAGTTGGCTTCAACTCCTGAACCAATTGGACTTTGTATGGCGTCATACCAAGGTCTTTATGCAAAATTCGTCTCAATGATGTCTACGAAGTGTTCGATTGTTGAGAACGACGGTGAAGTGATGTTGATGGCGCTTCACGCACTCTTTCTGCCACAGCAGCAATATTCTCTGCACTGCTTTTAGCTTTCCGCTCTTGTTTATCGATTAGGATGTCAGTTTCTTTCACTTTTTTCACAACATAACAAATATACGAAGCTGACGGTGCTTGCTTCACTTCTTCCAAAATCCGTACGCAATTTTCGCACACATTCTGCAACATTACCATGATTTTCAAAGTAATGTCGCAATATTTCCTAGCGTTGTTCAAGCATATACACAATCATATTCGTTCAGCGAAAGGATTAAACTAATTATCTGTCAAATCAGACATAAGCTAAGTGTTAGCTAGTTAAAAAAAAACGTTAGATGGCGGACCCTGTGCCTTTGCTTGTTCTTATTGTGTATATTTTTAGTAACAGGCTTATGGAAACGCATGCTCTGCAAAGAGTTTTAGAACCGCTTGGCGTACACATATATTTTTGTTTGTTTTTTGATGATTGACGCCAGCATCAGATAGGTCTGTGGAACGAACCAATTATTCTGACACTATCAGCGCATCTTGTACATAAACAGTAAGAATTAACCACTGTACCCTATCAAATAAATTATCTCTTAGTGTCAGAAAACGGATCGTAACTGTAGTTAGTATTATTTCCAAAAAAAAAGCACGACAACGCTTGCGTATGCCTTAGTGCTCTGCCCCTGTGTCTGAAAGAGATGTTTTAACTTTTCGATGTTGCCCGTTTCCCGTTTTTTGTGTTTTCTCACACTCTATTACTATTCGGTCCACTACATGTTTTGGAGGACTTTTTCAACAACATATTGCTGAGCTATTTTTCTCGACCTTCCTTTTTGATCTGCGTGCTGTCTGTAACCTGCAGAAGCTTTCTGTTTTGCGAAAAATACAAACTGAAAGTTAAATATTTAAATGCAATCGATGTCCTTTAGCATGCAAAATACAAACCAAAAAACAGCAAGACCACTAATCTTGACATTGAAAATTTTCAATTTATTTCAAAGGACATTCAGGTGTTCTTTTTTTTATATAAAATGATTTTATGTCAACATGTATGCATTTTTGAAACGCCAGTAAATAATAAATATTTGACAGTTAAAATTTAATTTCTCTAAAATCCCTTTGAGTATGAAATATTTTGCTTCAATCAACTGTTTTTTACTTCAGCACTTTCGTCAATAAAAAGCTGTTGTTCTTCTTTTTTTCCCACTGATTTTTTCGTTGTTGTCCTATTTTTTAATTTCATAAATGTCATTGTGTATACCAAATCGGCTTAGAAATGCACAAGTGTTTGCTTGTCTCGTAAATAGTTCATTTCCTTTAAGTAAATAAACTAAATCATCAGAAAAAATTTTTTGTTTTTGTTTACTTTTGTGTAGATGTGTGTCCTGTTTTTGTTAGTAAGTGCCAATGCGTAAATGTATCTGTAAAATCATAGAAATGTTAAAATAAATTTTGTTATTCAGCACAATTGAATACTTAATTTAAATATGTTTATGTATTCATTAATAGATATGTATGTGTGTACATGACTGTGTGAGAGTACATTTGCAGACATTTTATTTCCGTTTCACTTAAAGCGCATGTCCTATTATAGCGTCTAGAGAACATTAAGCTTTTTGTTGTAATGAATAAGAGAACATAAAAAGAATAAACCGATTTATAAAAAAAATAATATTTCAATTTTAGGAAATTTGGAAAAAGTAAAGTACAGGGTTGTTATCTAGAGGACAATACGCTCGATACCGATCACAAGCTGTTGACAAAAAAAAATTCAATACAAAAACTAAATTCCATAATTTCCCAATACGACAAAGATCTACATTTAACCGAAAAATTTAAATTTTTTAAAAGAAATTGGGGTTCACAGAAAATTAATAATAAATAAACTTAAATTTTAAAATTTTTAAGAAAGAATATTCGGAATTTTATTCTAGAAATAAAAATTTAAAAACTTCGCGTAGAATCAAAGTTTTAATGTTTTTAAGATATTTTCCTTTTGATAAAGTGTATTTCCTCTAAAGGGTGATTTTTTAAAAGAAAAGTTTTTCAAAAAAAAAAAAATAAAAAATAAAGAAAAATGCATGAAATCTTTATTTGAATCGATAGTACGGTCCATATAATTTAATGTTTGAAGATTATTTCATGCAAATGTCGACCTTGACTCAAATGGTCCATCTGCTTAGTCCAATTTTAGCATACTCTCTCTAACATTTCGGCCGGTATCTCACGAATAAATGCTTTAATGTTGTCTTCAAATGCGTTAATTGAAGCGGGCTTTTCTGTATAGACATGAGCTTTAACATAGTCCCACAAAAAATAGTCAATAGGCGTTAAGTCGCATGATCTAGACGGCCAATTGACCGGTCCCGAACGTGAAATAAAATGTTGATCGAACTTTGCCTCTCAATAAGTCCATTGTTGCGCGTGCTGTGTGGCATGTGGCACCGTCTTGTTGAAACCACATGTCATGCAAGTCAAGCTCTTGCATTTTGGGCAAAAAAAGTTGGATATCATCTCACGGTAGCGCTCACCATTCACAGTTACGTTACGATTCGCATCATCTTTGAAGAAGTACGGTCCAATGATGCCACCAGCCCATAAACCGCACCAAACTGTGACTTTTTCTGAATGCATTGATGGCTCTCAATGCTTCTGGCTGATATTCACTCCAAAATCGACAATTCTGTTTATTTACGTACCCATTGAGCCAAAAATGAGATTGACCATAAAACGGAAGAAGCGCGCGATGAACTTTCTTAACAGAGCATGCATTTTAATAATAAAATTCGTTTGTTAGACGATTCATGGTTAAATTATAGAACAAATTGAAGATTTTTGACAGTGAAACAAAACACGAAACGTCCGTCAGATGTTTAAACCAGTGTTGCCTAAAAGAGAATAGCTAAAAAATCACCCTTTACATGCTGTGTGGCAATTAAGATTTTAAAAATTATGTTTCGAAAACGTTTAATGGTTCCGCTAGCCCATAAAGAAAACCAAGCAGTGACTTCAAAAACGGCTTGTGAATCAACTTCACTCTCAATGCGTCAATACTGTTAATTACACAATGATGAATATTTTGTATTGAAAATCAATATAAATTTCTAATTTTAACAATTTGCAAGCGTTTCTTTTACGTGAGTTGAATTATTATAATATGGCAAAACCTGTTTAACCACTGTCAGGTGTTAAATCGATCATCTAACGAAATAGTGTTGCCAACACAAAAATGACACCGTCTAAAAAACGTTCGCTGAACTTCCCTTAAATTATAAGGCGATGCTCACAGATTGCTTCCATTTAAAAAAAGTTCAAAATCTTTAAAATTAAAGGGTGTGTCATTACAATACACTTGATTTTTGCAATACTATTGAATCGTAACGGACACACATATTTAACCGTAACAATCAAATATGTAAAAATTACGCATAGTGTGTACTTTATGTGCTGTAACAAGTATTTTAAATTAGAAATCAAAGGGTCTCCCCATAGGTGATATTATTTGATGCTCATAGCCTTATCTTTTAAATCGTTTTAGGCAGACAGTTAAAATTAAATCAGGACGTGTATAAAATTTATAGTTAAAGGGTGTCCCCTATAGTTAATAATAATTATTGTATATGGCGTTTGCCTGCCTGTTTTAAAGTCAAGTTTTTTTTTTTTTCTTTTTGCATGAACTAATATCCTTTCTTTTTAGTTAACAATAATTAAAATTAAGTAAGTGATTAAAAACGGGATCTCAAATCTTAAACTCTGAAATTTTCCCTCCAGGGACACGATACTTATAACTCAATTCAAATTTTTAACTCCCTTATTGTAAGCAAATTCTGATAACTTTGGAAGTCTTTGAAGAAGATAAAATACAGAAAGAGCTTATGGTTTAGACTTGTTATTTTTTCATTATTTTCAACAAGCTGAATTGAGAAATGAGATTTTTAGATTATTTGTTAAAAAATTATTTGTTTAAACAAACACTTGATTATTCAAGATTCTTTGCAAGCAGGCACAAATTATTGTGTATAATTTATTAAATGACCTCATTTAATTACTTATTTTTATGTTCAAACTGTAATGAATTTCGAATAAAAATATTTAATCGATCTTGCAAAATACAAAAAAAAAAAAACAACAACATACAGCACAATTAGGTCTTTTATTTTTAAAAATAAACTTACACCGTTTCTATTTAAATAAACCAATATTCTTAGATTTTTCTTTAGTTTTAAAATTTAACGTAAATTATTAAAAATCGTGTTGAAAACAAAAACAAAATATTAAAATAAGCTCTCTTTTTTAAATGCTAGAGATTGAGTACGAGTATTCTGCCTTTGGCTTCAGTACAATATAATTTTACATTATTTACAAAATATTTATTGTATTTTTTATAAATTTTTTATGTATTAAAAATTTTTTTATATTCTTTTTTTCAAATTTTGAAAATTGTATATATTTTCTGGTTTGTTTTTGTTTGAAAATGTTAAAACATTCAATACACCACCCACCCAACATTTGGTTCTCTTTTAATTACTCTCGCTCACGCTCACTTGTAGAATTTTACTTTTAATCAATCACAGTTTTTGTTGCAACATGTAGCAGACTTTTTTTCTAAATAGATTTCATACAAAAATGTTTTATTTAAACAACCCAACCCCACCCCACCCACTCCCATTATTTTATTTTTAAACAAAACTTTTTTATGCAAGAGCTGTTAAAACATGTTGAGAGCCATAGAGAGAAAAAGAGAGAGAAAGTATGTGCATGTAATAAAACGTCTCTGATAGAAGCAATGATTACATTTACATGCTTTGCTTGTTTGTTATTAAAGTGTAGAGAGACCCCAGATATTAAGATATACAAATGTAGACATTATGGCTGGCTTAAAATATAAAAAAAATCTAGTTGCTAAAAAGAGAGAATAAAAAATCATCATCAACAATATTAGAAAAGTGATGTCAATCGTGTGTATAGTAATGAATAAATTTTAATAAATACATAAAATAGTGTTTTTACAATTGTATTGTTTAGTTATTTTTTGCCTTACTGTCAACGCTGCACTTTTATTTTAATAGAAAATTTATTAAAAATTTTTCAAATACTTAACCATTTACCATACACTGTTATTATGTTGGTAAAACTTCCTTTCCCTAACACCAAGAGCTTTTTCACTATTTTATAAGGGGTTCTTGATAATTATCTGCTACTCTTTTTAAATAGACGTCTTCACTTTATTCACACAATTAATTGTCCGGGAGGTTTGTACCACTGTTTCCCAATTTCTAATTGCCTTAAACAATTATTACCTTTCTTTTGAAAGCATGTTCCCTTCGAACAAGCTCGTACTTATGATCTTCTGTTTTACAGTAGGCAGTTTTTGACTTTTCTTTCGCTAGAAAGGGAGCCTTTTGTATTATGATCAGTCATTTATGTCATTTTATATCTTATTAATATTTTCATTAGCTGCCACAAGAAGTACAGAACTCAATTAGTGGTATGTTATTAAGTTATTCAATATAAAGGCAATCAAAAAAGCGCTAGGTTAGCATCACTGTTTCAGATATAAACATGTAGCCAGTTTGCTTTTTTTTGTCGTTCGGATGCTCCCTGCAAACTTTACAGTGTACAAAACAACTAACAACAACAACAGCATAATATTTTATACATTTGCCACTCAACCTTAACAACAACACAACAGAAAAAAAACTTTTTGTTGTATACAACACACAACTGAAAAAGCTACCCTCAGTTTGCGAGACGTTAATATACACTTTGGCTTCTTACTATAAACCACCAAAGAAAAGAATCTAAGAAAATTTTATATATATAAAACAAATAATTCACACAAAAAATTTAAATAAAATATTGTAAATTTATAATAATTTAATAAAATAATAACTTAATAAAATCTATAAAATATCCAATTTTTAAATTTGAAAATAAAGAAAAAATATATTTCAGTTGAATACAGAAAAATAGCGTAAAATTTTAAAAAGAAAGAAAGTTTTTATTCAAAATTTAAAGAGCAAAAAGAAATCCATTTTTCGCTTTTTTTCTATTACGAAGCCAATTTAAGGCAAAACGAATACTTACGAAGCAATATTTTTTGTTGGTCTAAGCAGAGAAGAAAAAAAAATACATAAAAACGCGGAAGTTAAAGAAAGTTTCTGTGTCTTGTTAAATATTTGTTGAAATAAGTGGAAACACATGTAATTTAAATTAATTTTTATTTACATAAAAAGTACAAAAGATAACATTAAATCATCTAACTACAAAAAATTAATCATTTTGAAAAATCCAAAAATAAGTGCTCTTGTTTAAACAACAACAACCTTTTTAAAGTCAACAAAAACTCAAAACTACCCTAAAACAAAAAAATATTTTTTATAAATCAAAACCAAAAAAAAAGAAATAACCTCAATTTATTTATAAAAAAAAGTACCACCTCTCCTTTCTTCAAGCCAAAAAAAAAACTATTTGTCCCTTAAGCAAAAGGCAAAACTTTTCAAATCTTAATTTAACCAGTGCGTGTGTGTTTATCATAATTTTTTTCCTATTTAAATTAAAATCTAAAATATAGTTTAAAGCTGCAAAAATAAAATATTCTTTATAATTACAACAACAACAAAAATAATAATAATAAAAATAATCTTTTCCCGCCGTTTAGGAGCCTCTTGAAAGCTTCAAATTATTATTAACAAAAAAATTTAAAGAAAAACACCAATTTTCTTTATTATTCGTTTAGGTGACGAAAAAGCAATATTTATGGAAAACAAAAATAATTTTGAAATTGCTTTTAATAATGGAAGTATTTTTATAAAAAGGTAAAAAATTTTTTTTTTTTATTTTCTTAAATGTTTTGTTTTTGAAAATTTTTTATTTAATGTTTTATTTTTAGTGTTTTTTCTACAACTGTACAACTTTGCTTTTGATCTTTATTTGTTTAAGCGAAATTTGAGATAAAATTTATTAAAAAACCTGATTTCCTTGTTTTGGGCCACCTTCAACCGTTCCAAGTAGTTGACAAATCCTTTCCAACGAATTTAAGCACCAGCTGTAAAGAAATAATCTCTGTATTATGCAGCGTCAGTATTTCCCTTTTGGAAGCATGCACAGACATGCAGCAAAATCAGTTTTTCATAGCTTTCACTTTATACCAATATTTTGGTTTTAATACTTGTCTTATTTGCATTTAATTATAACTGTTCTAACTTAGCTGCCAGCGTGAAAGGCTAAAGGGTGATAATTTTCCTGAGTTGACCCATATCCTTTATTCGCCACAACAATGTGATGAAGAAATATCCCTTCTCCTGTTGCCAATATAGAAACAGACAGTCAACATGCAAATCAACACAGTTTTATATTTCTTCTTCTAAATGTACGAGGGGCAGCTTATCTCTCATTTTAAAATGTATATTTTTCCACATGTATGTGCCGCTCTTTATAAATAGTTTTTGCAAACTGATTGCTTGTTTCAGTTATTAATGACTATTTTGTTCTGTTAAGTCATTTGTTAAAGCTTAGAAATGGAACTGTTGCTTGGGGCAACAGTTGATAGCCCTGGTTTCAGATGTTTTCTATGGCGATTATTTACCTTGGATTTCTTCAACATTTTTTGTTTGCCATATACTGTCGTCTATGCTTTTAATTATTGTCGAACTAGTTTACCAGCTATAAGGATTTTCGAGTGGCCGTTCTAAGTGAGGCCTTGTCGCTTAAACTTCATTGGCAGAAAAACCCCATGTTAAACTTTCTGAGTGCATATTCATCCAATAGATTCCATCTCTTTTAGATGAGATAGTTCTACGTTTGTCATCAATAATTTAAAGAGGTCACAAAAATTCATTCGGGCTTCATTTGAACACCGCCAAAGTGGCTATGGTTTTTATATCCCGGTAGCCCAATATCATCGTTTTGAACGTTCATTTGTAAATATTGGAATTCAGTAAACCATTTCCTAATTTGAAATTTATAGTTCATACTATTTTCAAGCCCTTCATTGAATTCGATGATGAATTTTGCGAAAAAATTTGAATTTACTGCCGACTGTAAATGACTTTTAAAGCAACGATGGCCTGTTTAATATTTGATAACTGTTGGTAACTCGCTAGAGACTTGTCACTAAATTTTCAAGCTACCCTCGTATATGGTGGCACCGTCCGAAATACTTTGAATCTTATTTAATATTTTAAATTCTACTTGATGCGATCCTTAACCGTAAAACAACTGATTAAAATATTATAAAAATATAGGGAACAAGTCCTTATTGAAAAAAATCTCATAATTCGGCATTTTCAAAAAAAATTTAGGACGACATAATAATGAAAATAGTTAGAGGCTTTGAAGTTATTTGTTTAAAGGGTTTTAATAAAAGCAGCTTGAGATTTCTTTAAATTGAGATAAGAATTTAAATCTTCAACATTCAATGGGAAACTAACCGTCGCAATTAAGGGTGAAAAAAATCCTATCAAGGTTTCACTCCATTTTTTTTTTTTTTTAAGAAATATCGGAAGCAAAGTTGTATACCTAATAATTGAAAGATATATATATTTTACAAACATAATCTGGTGCATAATATTTTTTGTAGCTTGATACAAAATAAACACTTGGAATGAATGGGAAATAGAAAAGAAATATTAATTTTTATTTTTAACCATTTTAGCAACATAAATTTATGACAACACTTTTAAAGCAACACAATAAAAAACGCATTTAGTTATTTATTTAGTTATCATCGGACAAAAATACTTAATTCGACTGTATATTGTCTTATATATCCTTTACCTATTTAAACTTACATTCGTACATGTGGCTATAGATCCTCGCCTTATAAACAACATCTAAAATTCGTTTAAGTTAAACAAAAGCTAACAAAGAAAGGCGTTACTGTGTTTTATCTTCATTAAAGCAATTAATTTACCGCTTTTTTTTAATTTTAAAAGAAAATTTCCAAGGCTCTTTTTAGATACATTAATTTGTGGGAGTAAACCGAAGCAGACCATAATATGACTTAAATTTTTGACTTAAATTTACCATATCATCCTAACGCCAGCCAGTGCTAGACACAGTGAGTTCTACGTCTCAGACACAGTGTGTAAGTATCTTCCTTTACGACTGTCATCCTGCCAAGGGCCTCAAGGTCATCCCGAAGCTATTTCGAAGATCAACAAAGCCATCAAAATTTATAAAAGCTTGATCGGCTAAAAATTTTAATCTTTCATCAAATGGTTGCTAGAACTGTTTACAAAACGATTTAAATATCCCCTTAAACGATTATCAACTTAACTTGTTTTCATAGTTAAGTCGTTGGTCCCTTCAGAGTATAACTACTTTAAAAAGCATTGAAATGCATTTGCCGTCAAACTTGGTTCTTAGTGACGAAAACAATATTTAACCAAATTACCCTCATTTCCACATACAGCTTTCATATTGCGGACTGATATGTTGTTGTTGTTGTTGCCGTTGCTGAGTTTTAATTGAAAATATAAAAAATATTTTTTTTTTACTTAACGATGTTTTAAAACAACATGTCTTTTGTTTGCGTTGCCTACAAACATGGAAAGGTATCAAATCAACCGGTGGAACTATGGGAAGACGAAACATTTTTTTAACTTGATTTCTAGTTGATTTTATTTTAAGTTATTAGTTTTTGTTTGCTAATTGTTTTTTAAATAAATGCATAATTTTCTTTCTTCATTTGTAGTTTCTGGAAAATAATATCCATTTAAAAGTCTTTTGTAGAAAAAATAAAATCTCTTCATTATCGAAGAATTTTTTGTAACCAAACATGAAAAATATATTTTATTCGAAATTTCGAAGTTTTTCGAATATACGAGGGCTGCTCTATATATTTCTGGCCTAATAGTGAAAATGCGAATATTTATAATCAAAAATGGTTTTATTGTTTTTCAAAGTATTCTCCAGCATGATTTATACACTTTTGCATGCGCTCAAACCAGTTGTCGAAGCACTTTTTCCACTCCGATTGAGACACCTCTAAAACATGGTTTTTGAACACTTCGACAGCTTCTTCTGGCGACGAAAATCGTTGACCACGCATTTTTTTCTTGATGTGCGGAAACAAGAAGAAGTCATTAGGTGCCAAGTCAGGGCTTTACGGCGGATGACCCATTAATTCGACGTTTTGGCCGTTTTGACCCGATGTGTGAGAGCTCGCATTGTCATGGTGAACAATGATTTGTCTTCTCTTGTTGGTTTTTCGAATTTCTGCGATGACTTCAGGCAAACAATTGTAGAAGTGACCGTCCTACGTTGATCAAGCGGAACAGTCGCCACATGACCAATTTTGCCGAAGAAACAGGCGACCATTTGCTTCGAAGTGCTTCTTCCACGAACAACTTTCGTTAGCTTTTGCTCGTCTTTGAAAACCCACACGGTCGGGCTCATACGCATAGATCCATAATTCGTCACCTGTGACGATCTTATAAACGTCTTTTGAAGCACCGCAATCGTATTTTTGCAACATTTCTTTGCACCAATCGACTCGAGCCTTTTTTTGAGCGACTTTCAAATTGTGCGGGATCCAACGAGAACAAACCTTTTTTACGGCCAGGTGTTCGTGCAGTATCGAATGTATGCTGGTGGAAGAAATGTCTCTATCTCTCGGTATGTCGCATGTCGATCTTGCATTATGAGTTCACGCACGGCATCAATGTTCTCTGGCACACCAGCCGTTTTTGGACGATCTTCACGGAATTCGTCTTTGAGCGAGCTTTGGCCACGATTAAATTCATTATACCAATTTTTCATAGTGCTATGGGATGGTGCTTCATCGCCATACAAAGATTTAAGTTCATCAATGCACTCTTGTCGTGATAATCCACATCGAAAGTTGTGAAAAATGATGGCACGAAAATGTTCACGAGTTAATTCAATTTTTTTCTATATTAATTTTTTCAAGTCACTGTAAACAACACAAATAATGGTCGTACGTCAAAACGTTTTGAGTACGATTATGTTAAAAAATGACAAACTTTCCAATGGAAATGTCGGATTGCACTTGGCAGCACTCAGTGTTGCCAGGCCAGAAATATATATAGCAGCCCTCGTAGTAAAAGTTCGATTTAAAGACTTGCAAATGTAAAAAAGTTTTAACTGCTGAGCAAACAATCTCTTTTTTGTAAATTTCGAATAACGAACATAGGTTCGAACCTAGAAAAAATGTCCCAACATGTTATATAAAAATGTTCTTCAATTATTTAAGTGTAACTTCCACCTTTATAGTTAAGCTAGGCCAATTCTATGCGTATGCGCTGTTGTGTGTGACAGAAGAATCTGTTTCGGTTTAAATATTACTAGGACTTGGGGACCGTTCAAAAAATCGAGTGATGCTGAACTTATAATTTACAGTTTTCACAATTTTTGCTAATTAAAGCTGTCTTTGCACAACTAGAAACTTTTTTATAGGTCTCATAGTTTAAAAACCACCCTTACAGTCATAAAAGCTGTAAGGAGTTATTAATTTTTTTTTTCTTAGCACGAATAATAAATGCATCACAAAAATGATGATAACGATGTTATTGGTTTTCTTTTTATTCCCATTATTTGTTTGTCCTTATTACCCAGTGACCTTTTTGTTTAACATTTAAGTTTTTATTGCTATTTTTGGCTGTATTATCTTTCAACAATCATTCATATTATATATATGTATTGTATTTAATATTTTTCATGCTTTTTGCTTTAACAAAAAATCGTTAAAGATGATTATTATTGCATGAGCTCAGCAGCACCACAGCTACATCATCCTGATTACTTTGGGATTTATTGCTGTTTATTGTTGTCGCCCATGAGACTTTTAAATAATATTATCATTTTTCTTTTTATTTCTCCACTCCCTTGAAATAAAAGCTTTAAATATTTTCTAAAATCAGCGTCAGTTTTTACTAGAATATTTGGGATTTTTTTCTTCTTGTTTTATTGCTTAATTCATATCAGTTTTGATAAATCTCAATTTATTTGCTATTTTATTTGCAGCGTATAATTTAATACGTTTTTTTTCATATACGATCATTCTTGATGCCAATTAATCGCGCTTTTGTGTAGCCGCTGCTGTCATAACGCAGTGAAACTTTTTCTTTTCATTATTGTAATTTTTATGACATGAAATGGCCAATAGACGTCATTATAGATTTGAGATAAAATTGTTAATAGATTTTAAGTTTTTGTCTCATATATTTTTTCTTCCCATTTGTCTGTCGGCTTATTTAAAAAGCTTTTCTGCACAATGAATTTAAATAAGTTCTTATTTTTTGAGGTGTGTTTTTTTTACTGGAATCTTAATTTTGATAAGCTTTAATTTTATTAAAGATTTTTATCTTTGGAATTTTCCTTAAGTAATTTTATGAAGAGGAAAACATGCATTGAATATTAAAATTTTATTAAGTTTTATTGTAAAAACAGAAAAGTTTGCTGAGGGCTTTTAAATTTTTTATTTGAATTACTTAGAACATTTTCAATTGACAAAGCAGTTCAAAATGCTTGCTAGCTCAATTAAGTCATATGTTATTGAATTAAAGATACTGATATTTTTATTATATATAAAACACGCCAGCAATTATTTTCTTTGTTTTCACTTACCTACTCAGCTTTGTATAATTTCTCTTATAAAAATGCAATTACTCTGTTCGACGTTTTATTTTAAACTGTCATAACGTTTGCAACTGCGATTTTTATTTACAGACGAGTAAAAACGTCAAAATCTTTCTCATATGGAAAGATCTGGCAGCTTGAACTAGATTTTTTTCCTTTTATCCGGCATTTGTTTAAATAAGAAATCAAAAGAATGCTGCAACAACACGTCTGTGACAATTTTAGTAAAAGTTTTGCTTTGCCTGTAAAACTTTTCAAACAGAATCTTTAAAAATACTCAAGGGAATACAGCTTTGTTATGAGGATCATTCAGTAAAATATAATGCTTATTTGCAAGCAGATTGGTAAGAGTTAGCTCTTCACAAGCCGTGTTTTTTTTTTTTAATTTTTTTTTTTCACATTTTTTCATTTTTATTATACCAGCTTTTTTGAATCGTCTGTATTTAATTATTTGAATTCGCTACATCTCTTGCCAATAACATATTATTTAAAATTTCTTGTGTTGTAATAAAAAGTCGCCACAATTTAAGATACGGTGCAAGCGGACTTAAAGAGAAAATTCTGAAAAAATTTCTTTAAATTTTATTTTTAGGAGCATTTCTACGCAATTGACATGACGTTTTAATTAGTGATACATCCACTTCTTTTTTGTTTCTGTTCCATCAAAGAAATACAAAAATTAGATTTCGTTACTAATTATAACATCATGCATCAAGTCAACATCAAAAGCATCAGTGTGACACATACATACTTTGATAAAAAATAGGAAGAGGATGTCTAAAACTCAATTAAAAATTATTATTTTTTTTTTTTTTTTTGTTCTATGTTGTGACCTTTTTCTGTATTACTAAAGAAATTCTTTTTTTTGCCAACAATTTTAGGGCAGAGTGTCAAAAAATTAATTTTTATAATAATAAAAGTAAAGAATAAAAAATTGTTTTTTTCTTTTTTTTTTTTGCACTTTTTTCACAAACAAACACCAACATTCTTTTCTCAACCAACCTTGACCTGGAAAATATAATAAATATATACGCATACTCACACGCACACACTCAATTGAATGCATACATGTACTTCATGCTGCTCTCAAAAGTTTGCAACAGAATACAACAGAAGAACTACTGCAACAAAATCTTAAATTGTTTTCTTTAGTATGAAATTAATGTACACACATGTTCATATGTAATTGTAGTCTTTGGTGTTGTTGTAATATTATTGTATTTTCATTTTCTTTTTATTTCTTGTTGTTTTTAATTTTAGTTGTGTGGTTTTATATAAAATTCATGTTGTATACATTTAATATTCTCAACAATGGCTGCTGTTTATGATGGTTTTTGTTGCAAGTAGTTTCTTTTTTTTAAACAAAAGTTTTTCTTGTTGTGATTTTTTTCTTTTTCTTCTTGTTGGAAAAACAATACGAGGGCTGCTATATATATATTTCTGGCCTGGCAACACTTAGTGCTGCCAAGTGCAATCTGACATTTCCATTGGAAAGTTTGTCATTTTTAAGCATAATCGTACTCAAAACGTTTTGACGTACGACCATTATTTGTGTTGTTTACAGTGACTTGGAAAAATTAATATAGAAAAAAATGGAATTAACTCGTGAACATTTTCGTGCCATCATTTTTCACAACTTTCGACGTGGATTGTCACGACAAGAGTGCATTGATGAACTTAAATCTTTGTATGGCGATGAAGCACCATCCTATAGCACTGTGAAAAATTGGTATAATGAATTTAATCGTGGCCGAAGCTCGTTTAAAGACGAATTCCGTGAAGGTCGTCCAAAAACGGCTGTTGTGCCAGAGAACATTGATGCCGTGCGTGAACTCATAATGCAAGATCGACATGCGACATACAGAGAGATAGAGACATCCTTGGACATTTTTCCACCAGCATACATTCGATACTGCATGAAAACCTGGCCGTAAAAAAGGTTTGTTCTTATTGGATCCCGCACAATTTGAAAGTCGCTCAAAAAAGGCTCGTGTCGATTGGTGCAAAGAAACGTTGCAAAAATACGATTGCGGTGCTTCAAAAGACGTTTATAAGATCGTCACAAGTGACGTATCATGGATCTATGCGTATGAACCCGAAACGAAGCAATAATCGACCGTGTGGGTCTTCAAAGACGAGCAAAATCCAACGAAAATTGTTCGTGAAAGAAGCACTTCGAAGCAAATGGTCGCCTGTTTCTTCGGCAAAACTGGTCATGTGGCGACTGTTCCACTTGAGCAATGTAGGATGGTCACTTCTAAGTGGTACACTACAATTTGTTTGCCGGAAGTCATCATTAAATTCGAAAAACCAACAAGAGAAGACGAATCATTGTTCACCATGACAATGCGAGCTCTCACACATCGGCTCAAACCAGAGCGTTTTTGACCGGCCAAAACGGCGAATTAATGGGTCATCCGCCGTACAGCCCTGACTTGGCACCTAATGACTTCTTCTTGTTTCCGCACATCAAGAAAAAAAATGCGTGGTCAAGGATTTTCGTCTCCAGAAGAAGCTGTTGAAGTGTTCAAAACCCATGTTTTAGAGGTGTCTCAATCGGAGTGGAAAAAGTGCTTCGACAACTGGTTTGAGCGCATGCAAAAGTGTATAAATCATGCTGGAGAATACTTTGAAAAACAATAAAACCAGTTTTGATTATAAATATTCGCATTTTCACTATTAGGCCAGAAATATATAGAGCAGCCCTCGTAGGTATATAGAAAAATATTTCTTTCAGTAGTGTTTCTGTATATTTTTACACTTTATATTCATCATGTTTAAATTATTTCCATGTTTTCCAAAAATTGTTCACTTTGTTTAACTTTTAATTGGGCACAGTGTTGTCAATTGGAAATATGTGAATATAAAAAATATATGTTTTTTATGATGATTTATGTTGTCTTTCATCGACATGTTTTTAAGTACCTTCAGAGTTTTTTTTCATTTCCCTTTGTTCTTGTCAAGCTTTTAGAGAGACGGCAATTTAAGTGAAAAGGAGCTTCTAAGTTAAAGATCGTTTTATTTTTGCTTGAAGACATACTACTAATTATGAATGGCGGAGCTTGAACAACTGGGAATACTCATTAGTTTTTACCCTCAAATCTGGTCATTTTTACTGGATAGTAAAAATTCCTCTTATCTTCAAGGCAGCACACCTTATTGTTGACTATTCTAACCACACAAAACTATTTACAACAAATAATGCCATGCAGTTTTATATTCTTAACGAAATTTGTATTTAAAAATTAATCACGCAAATGAAGAATTCACACTTATTAATTTTAGATGTGATGAGTTCCAATTTAATTATTTATGGATATTGATTTTTCTTTTAGTTCGTGGTGCTAATGGGAGTTGAACTCATGACTCATGATCTTTTGTATTAGGTTAGTTTGCTCAGACTGCCGGTCTAACATGTGAAAACGACTCTCTTGGGTCCCAATGGTCGCTTTATGATGACTTAAAATGAAAGAGGATACATATGTAGGACACTTTAGACACATACTTGTTAATCTAAAAATTTAATCTTAAGCTCTACAAGCCTGGCATTGCTCAGAAATGCCCCCTGTCTGAAAAGAGGTCTGAACAACAGAAGCGGAGATGTTCCACAGTCTGATCCTCCTTCGCATATCTTTTAATTCAATACTGTTTCTTTAGCTAAGACACAATCCAACGTTTTTAACAAACATATTAACTTTGCTTGTTACAGACATTAGAGGGCTGCCGTATCTTATTTTCGTGAAAATGCAAATTATGAGATTCGAGATCTTGGTTTGGCAGTATTTTAATATAAAAATAAAAATTTTGTTTAAATGGTCCCATTGTGCTTTATAAAAATCTTGGACATTGACTGACGTCACTTGTTTTAACAGTTTTATCTACTGGGTGTTTAGTTACCAACATCGTAGAATAACAATTGGAATTTGTGTGAATATTAAGCTTTAAATTTTGATTTTTTTTTTTTTTTTTTTTTTGTTTTTTGTATTTTTTTATTAAATTTTTTAATCCAAATATTTAATTTTCTGCTATGCATTTTTCCGCTTATTTTGCTACAAAACGTTTGAAAATGTTTATTTTTTTAGATTCATTTTTGATGTCTGTCCTCGTAAGAATGTTATGATTTATAAAATTTTTATATTTCAGTCACGTATCACAAAATCTTACATTTTGACTTTTTAAGCGTTCAAAAGGACAAAATGTTTTTATTGCGACACTTTCACTTTCTACAGTGTTCTATTTCACTGGATTATAACTGAAAATACAAATGTATGTATTTAAGGAAATGATTGTTGTTGGTTTCCAACTAAATGAATCATTAAAAAAAGAATTAAAGTGTCTTCAAGATTTTTTTTCAAACCCTGAACAATTTAACGTTGCAAGGAGTAAAACATGAATTTAAAAAAAAAGTTACACAAAAATGCTTTTCAAGTTGATGTCAATTATTTATTTATTTTTTTAGGATTTTCAAGGTTACGTTGTAAAGAAAAAAAAATGTTTGTAGGTTTTCAAGAGATGTTTATGAAAATAAAAATTTTATATAAAATAATAATTAAATAAATAAATCGCTGGTATAAAATATTATGAACCTTTTACTAAATAAAATATTTTTTTAATTAATAGATATTTATGGCAGAATTATTTTTTATGTCTTAATAGGAAGTTACACACCAATAATTTGTAATAAAAAAATATCTAAAGCCTTAAAGTTAAATTTACGAGTTCAAGAGGCAACAACTTAAGATCGCGGACCTATGTAACGGGCAAACTTTAGCAACATATTCTGCTAATTAAGAAAACGCTCAACTAATAACTTATGCAGTAGCTTCAGCAGAGCTTTTTTCTTCCCGATACATTTTTGTGTGTGTTGAAGCCAAATTGTTAACTGTCTTACAAACTGTCATATTGCGTTCACTTTTTGACATTAATGATCAGTACACTCTGATCTCACAAATCGTCGTCAATTCGCTAATTTTATAGAGGCAAAATTGTTGTCAGCGTTAGGGCTCATTTCTGGCTTAACGGATTTGTTAATACCAAAATGTATGGAGTACAACCAATCGAAACCGGCCTTACAGGCTCCTTTATATTTAGAAAAATGTTTCGTCATCATAGAACCTTTTTTTTTTTCATAATATAGACTTAGCTCACGATGAGAATCGTTGTCGCACCATTACATATCAATATTTTTTTGTCTAAAAAAATTAATTTTTGGCGATATTATGTTCTTGATAAATAGACTTGTTAATCGCGTTTTGTCAAGAACGGCTGTGGTGGCCATACACTCAACATCATTTTTAAATGTTAATGCTTTTAATAACAAATTTTTCATTTCTAAGAACTAGCAATGTCAGTTGCAGTCCTTTGTAGGTAATTTTTAAAGAACTTTATCATTCTACTGACAGACTTCCTTGACCGTTTTCTACCTGTCTTTCTTTTAAAACCTTTTCTCAAGTAAAACTCTTTTTAACGAAAAGCGTCGTAGAGTGAAATAACCTTCACCAAAAAGCAATCCGACTTCGATGCAATAGAAATTAGCTTTTAATATTTTATATAGCGCTACCATATCAGGAAGCTAAATGTTCTAAGCGTCTTTGTATGTTGATTTCCAAGTAACTTTTAGGATGAACTACGACAAATAAAAATGAAAACAGGTATTGTTTTTGTGCATTGGAATTATTATGACCATTTTCTTTTTATTTAACATGTTACATGTCAAAGTAAAAAATTGCTATTTTCATTAAAAACGCATCAATAATAAATTTTATTGTGAAATTAAAAAAATGTATTTCTATAATCTAAAATTATTTCTATATCCTGAACTAAAAACTTAACAAAATTGACAACATTTTTCTCCCTCTATTCTAGTAAAAGTTCTATTGTATTTACGCCTGTCTTTTTTGAAATACATAGATTTACTTATTTTGAAAAGCATAAAATCTTTGTGACAGTGACAACTGACATACATGCTTCTTTTCTTTCTTTTTCTTTGCCCCAATAAAAAATACTTTATTTATATTTTAGCACTCATTCATGACAACGTTTGTTAACTAAAACCAACATTATGGTTGCTTGGGCTTGTTAAGTTGGTGGTTTGTTGTTGAGAGTTCCAATTACAACTAAATTATTAATTAAAAGAAAATACAAATATTTTACATTTATTATGAAAGAAGAAGCGAGTGGTAAATGTAACAGAGTGACATATAATTGGAAAAACACAAGAAATTAAAAATCATATAAAATTAAGAGATCAGAGAGCAAATAATAAAACAATAAATTTCAAAAAAATAATAAGAAGAAAATCTCAATGTTTAGTGTTAAAAATTAATTTTAGACACAGTGTTGATATCTTTTTATATTTCTCCTTTTCGCTACACTGATTCTAGGAATACTCTAACTCTTGACGCCCCTTGCAAAGTCAAATTTCTAAATGTCCTCTAGACTGCCCTACGTTTAGCTGGATTCTCCTTCCAGCAAACCATTTCTTTCAATTTAAAACTGGAGAAGAAAATCGCTAAGAGCCTTAGTTGCACAATAAAAAAAATGTGTTAACAGCATTTAAATCTATTCGGTTTGGGCCTTGCAAAAGTTTGTAGCTGATCATTATTATAATGAACTAATTCCTTTTTTGTAATGGAAGCTTTCTTGATCTCTGGCTCGATAGAGATCAACACGAATCTTTTTAACACAACAAACGATTTTTAAGTTTTCAAAATTTTTTATTTACCATGGAAAAAAATAATAAACAATATTTTTATTTTTTATTTTAAAACTGACCTAGTGCTTGTTTCATTATAAAATAAAATTATTTACCATAATATTTTCAAAAAGGAGCAGCTGATCGATATCATGAAAATTCTAAAGTAATTGCAGCCATAACCTTAATCGCCATTTTCACTTTCCCAGTTTATTTTTTTCGGTAGGAATAAATCAACTCGTACTCAACTTAACTCTGACTTCTTACTGTTTTAAAGTTACGAACGTTTTATCAACCTTTTTTTTACGAGCAAAGAAGTTTATCAGGTTTTCAAAAGAAAAAGCACACAAGAAAGAAGTAATTTTTCTAATTCTTAATACAAAATTGCAATTTTTGAATCATGTTGTATTATTGCGATCTTCAGAGAATTAGAAAAAAATCTTGTCTTTACGAATGATTATTGGGTTAATCTCATTTTTAGTTTAGAACTTCAGTTGCTTTATTAGAGCTGCTCAGATGTTTAATGAACTTGGTCCAACTCACCATTCTAGTAGAAATATTTTGTGACTAGTCCAATGTCAGTATTTTTATTTTTCAAGGAAAAAAAATTAAATTAATGTTAAAATAACAAAAATATAGTCATGTTTACAAAACAAGAGACAATTTTAAGTAAATAATGTACACTGTTTCGAGTTCATACTTTTTACCAAGGCATATTGACATACCCTCCAATAAAGCACTTTTTTTCCTACAGCCTTTAAAAATTTATTATTTAATAGATATTGTTTGTAACCCCTTTTCGTATTTTATTGATGTGTATAGAACTTTAACCTGTCACCTTAATTATTTGTCACCCTGTTCATATAACATTTTTTATATGTTTAGAAATTATAGCACTAATTATAGAATTTCCTATTATTTAAAGTCACAAAAGACTATGTTTTACGCTTGTTGACTAAATTGGCTACGAAACAACTTAAATGGAAAACTACACTTTTTCTAAATGGGTTAACATCATTAAAATAAGCAAATAAAATGTGATTATGTGATAAGATTTGTGTTAAGAGAAATATTTTTTTTTTATTATTTAAATGAAGAGGGGGGAACTGGAGAACTAAATTCATTTTTAACATGATATCGCTATATGTATGTTGAATTGAGGTCAATGTAGGGTTTAAGTGCCAGTACAATGTAATTAAATTTGTTTACTATTAAGGGTACAGTGTATATGCTGTGTTGCCATATTTGGCGATTTTTAGACAAAAATTTTACCGATTGTTTAAGTTTAAGTTTATTTTATCCCAAATGTTTTAAAGTAATAATTTTAAAAATTAAATTAAAAATAAACAATCAGGTTTTAAATTTCATACATACAAAATTAAAAACAATTAACAAACATTAAAAGAAAAAAGGTTAAAAAAGGAGATGCTTGCAAAATCTACTTAAATTTGACTTTAGCGTTTGAAAAAATTTAATTTTTATAACAATGGGATAAGTTATAGAGGAACTAAGTCATAAAATAGTTGCAAAAAGTATTATTTTAGCAATTTAGTTAAAGAACCATTTCAATAATCAATAAAACAAAATTTCTTCTTAAACTTTCAGCTATTTGATTGACGTTACATTCTTTGTTAAGTGGCCTAAAGTTTACTTTTACTTTCCATTTAGAAATTATGTCTGCTCATACTACGTATGTAGCTTAACAAGTTCGTAGCTCTTTGATAATCTGTCTAGATTTTAATCGTAATTAGATGTGATATCTAAAAATTCAATAGCATTTGGGCAAAGCAACACTAGCTCACTTGTACTACGGCTTGCTATCTTAACAAAATTTTGAGAAAAAGTCCATGCAAATTACCTTTCTGTCTCTTCGCTAAAAATGATTGCATTTTCTGTCACATTTAAATAGTAAATCGCTTTGCCAAGGAGTAACATATAAAACTACATAAATAAAAGCTGATAAATAAAACGAAAGACAATCAGAGGAAACTAAATCTTTTCATAATCTCTGGTTTCCATTATAAAATAATTTATTATTTACTATGTTTACAATTAACACAACCTAAGGTAGATAGATGATAAGAATGCTGATAAAGGATGTAGCGATCCAGAAAATGAGGGATTACATTTTTTACTTTTTCCTGTTTTCTATATAAAACTTCCACTTACATCTTTAACAATTTCTTTTTTTTAATTTTTTAGAAAGTAATATAAAAATGAACTTAAGCCGGAATTTATTTAATTCATTTGTTTATTAAATAACTTAAAATTTAAATATTATTCTAAAGTAAGCACTAGCTTTAATTATAAAAAAAATATAAATTACATTGAAATTTTGGTAGAGATATTTAATATTTTTAGCAATTGTTAAAAAAACAATTCTGCGTGTGTCATATGGTTTTACTATAGTGACATTTAGTTATTAAATTATGATTTGATGTGGCTAAAATTCAACAGAAGCTAAATTGGTTTTAATGTTTTAATCGGTAGTGAACTAAACTTAAAGGCCGAATAAATTAAAAGTACGCTGTGGTTGCTGCTTGGTTAGCTTTTTAATTGCTCACAATACCAAAGTGACCTGGCATCACATTAATTAAATATTATTTGGGAGTCGTATAAGATTATCTTTAATAAAAAATAAAATATATGAACCACGTACAAAATTTATTTAAATTCTTTTTAATTGATTATTTTATCCTTATTTAGAAAATTTTCCTCTGTCCATACAGGGTAATTATTACTCGTCATGAAATAAACTTACATTTCTTTTTACGCTCTAAGACAATGAATGATCTTTTATTTTTTTTATTGCATTAGAAAACGCTTAGATTTTGCTTTAATATTATTTTTGTGTTCTCTTGAAAACAAAAATGTATTGGCGATTTTTTTTTACTTATTTTAAACTATTTTCGATTAATTCTATCTGGCAGCATTGCATGTATTAATAGAAATGGTGAATTTCTCTGTTCTTTAAAATCACCACACTTTAATGCTTTAAAAGCTACCAAAACAGTTTTGGTTGACAGTGGGAAAGAGTAAATGAAAATGTAATTGGAAAAAATAAAACGAATGGGTAATGTGTGAGGCTCTATAGCCGCAAACATTAGTTTGATTAAGTAAAGCTATATGCCAAACTTCTTGATCAAGTATTTTTAAGTTTCCTTTCTGTGTCGGGCATGCAGATAAAGAAATTAAAGCAGGTATAAAAATTTTGCAAAACCTTAATCGATCAATAAAAATTTTGTATCTTAATACAATCTTTAAAACAGCCCTTACATTACTCGTCAATTGTGAAGAAATGTTCTTTTAAGGTTCCCTGTTAAATAATAAAACTTAACTAACACTGTCTTTAAAAAACAATTCGGGACTTTTATAGAATTACCAAAATTTAAAGAAATTTTACATTCCACTCATTTTCCGTTGATAATTTTTCATTTGTAGAAAAATTACTTTTTATTTGTATTCTTTTTTAAAAGAATTTTAATTATCCTTGGATTCCCTGTAAACAGATGTAGTTGTCTAATATTGTGAATTAGCAAAAAAACAATTATATTTTCCATTCATTCTCATGATATAAATAATTTTACAAAATTTAGTTTGTAACTATTTCAGCATAATTAATTTTATAGTTTTGAGTTTTGAACATACTTTTGGTTTAATACATTTCAAAATAGTCAATTTGTTTCTAATAGAATTGTGGCCAAACAACTAAAAATTTTTATAGAACAAATTGTACGAATAATTAAAAACACTCTTTTGAAAAAAGCTAACTTTGTAAGACAAAAAAATATAGCCGGTAAAAGAGATTTATTGTCAAAAAAAATACAGCAATAATTTAAAGAAGTTACTGCTAACATCACTTTGAGTATATTTCATATAACTCAGCAAAGACAACAACTACAACGACAACTATGATAATAAAAAAATGCCAAAATATTTTTAGAAAGTAATTAATTAAAAAAAAGTCTTTAATATAAATAAATGTTGGTGGTGATTTTTATATTGAAACTGCTGTACAAAATCAACTGTAGAAATTACCAATGGCAGCCCCTTCCACAACGGGCTTAGAGCATCATCATCATCAACAACAACAACATCACCATCAGCACAATCATCAACAACAAACGCTTTTAGCAACAACACAATTACCCAATACCAGTCACTCACATGTTGAACAGCAGAAACAACAACATAATATCCATCAGTATCAACACCAGCAACAGCACCAAGCAGCAACAATAACAACAACACTTCCACAACAACAACAACAACAACCACAGTTTAGCCAACACCAACATCAATGCAATTGTTATTTGCCCGTTTTACAACCAGATGTTTTACTTAATAATGATCGTGGTTTATTTAAAGTATATTGTTTTATCAAAGATTTTATAGGGTAAGTAAAATTACCCCTAGATAATATTTCTAGAAGATTTAAAATTTTACCTTGTCTTTTTGGGATTTTGCGCAACCTCTGAAGCTGCTCACCTAAGCTCTATGCATAAATCAAAATTAGAAAAAAGCGGATTATGGAATTCCTTAAACTCGTTATTAATTTTAAATTCGGATATTTCAGCACTTCTAATTCAAACATTTTACTAAAATATTTTTCAGCAATTTTTGATATCTCCTCTAATCAAGTTTTTTTTTGTAATTACTGCTTAGTTTTATTTGTTTTAAAATTTTATTGAAACGTTATCAGTGAGATAACCTTATTAACTACATTTTTCTTTTTTTATTTGCCAACCTATTTTCCACCGTCTACAAATGTTCCCTTCTCCTTATGATTTTTTATATATTGACATTTTATAAATATAAACACTTGTCATTTGTTTTTTTTTCGTGTGTTATCATATTATTTTGTTTCTAATTTTCAACAAAACTGTTATCACAATGAAGCCTGTTGGAAATTACTGTTCTCCTGCTACATTTCATTTTGTTATCACCTGTATTTGGAAATTGTTTTATCAATTTTTTTAGACATGTGTTAGATAATGATAACAGACAGTATTGTTAGTTGGAATAAATGCTTTAAGTGAATATAACTAAATAAAACTAGTTAATTTCTAATGACTTATAGCTGTTATAAAGTAGAACGTTATTTGAAAACATTTGTTTAAACTTAAAATTCTTTTGGGGAATTTTGTTTATAAAGTTTATTTGTTATTTCTTTTCTTTATAAATTAGACATATTTTATTATTTGCTTGGTTTTGAAAAAAGTAAACATAGCCCCGTTTAGTGTTTAGCTAGTTAAAAGCGTGTGTCTTATATTTTTGTTGCTGTTGTAGTTAACAAAAAAAAGCAAAAACAAGGAAGAAACAACAAATTCCATATTCAAATAATTTTGTTTTAATTTACTGCGATCGTTTGCTAATATATAATTGATTATTCTAGCTCTAGAATACAACATCAGCGTATAATAATTTTATTATTTTCGATATTACGTTATTTTATCGGAGATAATATCATCAGGACGAAAAGTTTTTCAATTAACTTTTTGGATCAAATCTTATAGATTTGCACAAAACATTTATAAGAGATTAAAGAACTTAGACAGGGAGACTTCTCATCGTGTTCTGAAAATGTACACGAGTTACTGCTGTTGTTTGGCTTTTAAACAGCTACAATGGAAAGTTTCAATCCTACAGGTCCCGACAAGCCCTTAGTATGACATTTAGATAAAAAACATTTAAATTATTTTGTGCATCAAAATATAAAATAAATATTGGATAACTTTTTTTTCAAAAATCCTAAACTTTTATTTAAGCTGTAACGGTTTGTTGGCCCCTGGGCTTATATTTGAGACATTCGAGCATCAATTTCGAAACGAAAATTTAGTGATGCTGCGACATTGTTTTAAAAACAAACATAACCGAGCAAGCTAAACTTTTTTATCTACTACTCATCTTTACCACCAATCTCCTCTACTCTTTTTCCCTTTCAATTAATTCTTAGGCATTGTTGCGATAGTTTGAATTTTTTAGGGAAAAATCGGTAAAGCACTTTAATTCTCAGCCATTACCCGTCAATTCACTTGTCTTTATTTTCCAATCAGATCGCCACTTTTCGTTTTTAATTAGTCTTTCTTTAAAAAAAAAAATTTAATTTTTAATAATAAAATAGATGAGGTCAGAGTTTGAAATTGTATAAATTAAGTACAAATGCATTATATTCGCTTCTAGACTTATTTAAAACAAAATTAAAGAAATATACCACTCTATATTCGGCAACGCTGAATCTTATATAACCTTCACCATATATGCGACAGAGAACTTCACAATAAGAAAGGAAAAATGAGATACGATACATAATTTTATAAAAATGTCACCGGCTCTTAATGGGTTAAGCATTTAATAAAAAATGTTGCATTTTCTAAAAGATCTTTTCAAAGGCTTTTAAATGATACCCATATTGACCATATTGACAATCGAACTTTTTTATGAAAAGTTCAGAGACCAATAAGTTGAAAAACATGGGCGCGCACCATTTTTTTCACTTAAAGTTTTTTTATTTTCAATTCTCTGTCTTTTTTTAACATAGACTTATTCCAAGTGAAAAGGAGAAATTAGAGGCAGCCAAGCTGTTTTGCCCGGTGACTGCTCTTGATAATTTTCAATACCAAAATTTTAAAAACTATGTTTGATTTATTAAAATTCCTTTAGCTTATCTAGTGTCTTCGCAAAGTTAAATTTAACCCGAACACGGACAGACGGACGGACATTGCTCAGTCGACTTCGCTTAGAATGTTTATAGTTTATGGGGTCCGCAGTGGATATTTTAGAAATTACAAACGGAATGACAAACTTAAATATGTCCTGTGGCGAAGGGTATACCAATGTATATTGTAATTTTCAATATGAATTCTAATTCAATTTAATTGCACATGTCTGATTATTTTTTTTATACATTAAAATCGATTTACTTTTCCTCTGCAATAATATAAGGAAATTTATATACATAAATTATTTTTCTGCTGATAGAAGTCCAATATTCGAAAGAATGATAATAGAACTTAATGATTTCTCATTAAAAGATATAAATTCACTCGTTTAAGACTTGCTCTCACTAAAATTTCCAGTGGACACTTAATTAACATAGACTGCCCTTCTCCCTGTGTCTGCAATGAACAAAATACACATCAACTAAATTTTTTGGCGAACGTCCTAAATTGTATAAAGTCGTCACCAAATATTCAGAATTACTGATCCCAAATTTCTCTTCTTTATCCCATCAACACATCTTAAAATACAACATTAAGAGCTGAAGGCCTTCGTTTGCATTGCTCCTAAAATATTAGCATGCAATTCGTAATATAAATAATAATATAAATAAATAAATTAAGTTTATATTAAGTTTATTTTATATTCTTTCCCACTGTGGTGTTGAATTCTCGTTCTCTTTATTAAGTTTTCTCATTCTTTGTAAGTGTGCTTTCCTTTCTTTTGTTTTTTTATTCACCACTTGTGTTTGTTCTTGGTTTTTGAAAAACACAAACATGTGTAATCGTAGTTGTTTTGCTTAAATGCGTATTTTTGTTAACAACTGCCAAGTGCCTCCGTGGCGCAATTGGCTAGCGCGTTCGGCTGTTAACCGAAAGGTTGGTGGTTCGAGCCCACCCGGGGGCGTCTACTATTTTATTAAAATTTTTTTTTAATTTAAAAATAATAATAAATGTACAATACTTTTTAAAAATTTAATAAAATGTAGCAAAAGAACTTGCTCCAAATTAAAAAAAAATATTTTAAAAAATATAATTTTTAAATTATTTAAAATATTTGTTCTAAGTAATTGTAACATATATTCCAACAAATCTAAAGTAACAGCCAAAACATAAACTCTAGCTGATATGGCTTAACAATCTGGCTCAATAAATTAACTGATTATCTTAGTAACAGGTCCAGGTCTGCCTCATTGGCATGTAAAAGTTTCGCGTTGTAAAGTCCCAATTCGCACGATGCAAGAAAATAAGACTGCTTATTTACATTTTCTTCTTTGAACTTTAATTGCCGTTCGCACATTACAAGTCTTATTGCTTAAATTGTTCAGATTTTTGCATGAATTTACACACACACATCTGTGTTTTTTGACATTACGAATATGGAAGCAAACCGAATTGCAAGTACAAGCAAGTCTGTACTCATTTAATTTTACCTCACCCCGTTGCCAACAACCTAATCAGCTCAGCTTAAATACTTGCATCGTGCGAATTGGGACAAAGCTAAAAATGAGTAAAATGAAATTTTTACATTAAAGTCACAAATGGAAATAAATGAACACTGTGAGATCCTTTCTTTATTTCTTCTGCGTAAGATTTGTTAGCAAAAACAGGGCTTAGTTAAACTGTAATCGTTAGAGGACTTGTTTCATTGAGCAGCTTTTACGGGTTTAAAAAGGGTGGGAACTACTATACGAGACGTTTGTAAAAAATTTTTAAAATTGTACCAAACACAACCTTAAATTAACATTATATCCTGATGAGAAAGGAATTAAATTCATTTATATTTATGTCAATCCCCTTGATTACTTGAGTACTCTTTTAACAAAATGAATTGGAAAATATTTCCATGTTTCTTTCTTGTTTTTTTTTTTTTTTTAATTTACAAAATAAAACTGGCCAATAATTATTTTCTTTGATTTTAATTTATTTGTTCCGCCTTATATAATATATTAAGAACAATTTTTAAAAACACAAACTGTTCTAACATGCATTCGCAAATTTTTCGACATTTACAGCGCTCTCAACTGTGATTTTAATTTATAGGCGATTTAAAACGTCTAAAATCTTCTTATATGAAAAGATCTGGCAGCTTGTTTTTGTTATTTTTTAATAGATTGCCTCATTACTCTCCGAACTGACAGAGTAGTTTCATAAATGCCGTTTATTATCAAACTTTATAAAGAGTATTGTTTTTAGTGTTTAAGTTATGCAAATGTGTTAAGTCTATTTTCGTTATAATTTTAATTTAGCTAGAAAGGCGTAAAGGCTAAGAGATGAGTATAAGGAAAACTAAAATGTTCTTTTCTATGAAATCTATTAGTATTCGAATGTAAATTTTAAATTTCAAGAAAATATATTTCCAAAAATTAATTTGTAAAAATATGGTTTTTGTTTTAAACCATTATAATTCCCATCATTGAACAGTTTTCTCTTTAAAAACAAAAAATAATAAAATTTCAATTGTTAGGATTCAACTGAATGTGCAATCTTAAGAAAAAGTAATAATTAAAAATATGTTTTTGAAGTTTAAGATGAAAATTATTCAAAGAAAAGATTTTTTTTCCTCATTATTCTTTTATAAAAATAAATAAATTATATTAAGAAATATTAATTTATTTGTCTTAATTAATTCTATTTTTATTTCATGATGACTTTTATGATGAAATTAAAACTATTTATTACAGGCAGCAAAATATGTAGAAAACCCAAAAATCAAAACATAAACTTTGAAGGTCATTTAGTTAATTTCTGCGAAATAAAAAAAAATTAAATATAAAGTAAAATAGCCTGTTTTCTTAATCTTTCGTAAAAGTTTATTTTAAACTTAATGCTTTTTACTTGTAGCAAACAGCTGTCAACAGCTCTAGCAGACAAATAAGAAAAACTTTTCTTATAATTATATATTTTTTCTTTAATTATTTTCTTAAGAAACGACAAATTAAAATTAAAACATCATCACTTGCACACCTGCAAACAATTTGATATGGTTTTTTGCCAACTAATTTTCTGTTGTTATTATATCTATCTACAGCACATTATTTCCTTTTAAGTGGTTGCCAAATTTATTTCATGCCACAGCTTTCGCAACTAATGATTCTGCCCCCACACTAGCTTACTCACATGAGCACAATGTCATTAATGAATTTTTTTATTTCGGTTTAGACCCGGCGGAGCATTTTAGTTCGTTGTAATTTTTTTTATGACATTCAAATACTTTTAAGATACGGCAACGTAAGGTTAATAACAGCCAAAATGGAAGAAAAACATTTTGTTCAAAATTTATGTTGCCAGATGTTTGATACAGTTTATAGTTTGTTAAGTGGAAGTTCCTAATAGAAACCCTTTTTTAAAAGTACATTTTTAATTAAAAAAAATAACACTTTGGAAAGTATGTACCTTTTTCATAGTTCACCCAAAGATATCCTTCGAAAAAAGAACTATAAATATATCGTACTTTTGTATTAAAGTAGTTTCACATAATTAAAAGTCTCATTTTAACTTTCCTTGTGTTAAAAATAGCCATTTTTTTATAAAATTCTTGTTAGGAAAAAGATTTTAAACACATTTGAATCGGGATTTTGTTTTAAAGTACTTACATACAGTAAAATTTTTCATGTTTCTTTTTTTAACAAAAAGTACTTTTGATATATATTTTTGGCTGCACGTATATTCCTATTAAAAACTAAAGAAATATAACCATATATAAATACAAGTTAAAAGCTTGTTCATCAAATGTACTTTTACTCAAAAGTACCATTTTAAAAGTACCTTTAAAAAAGTACCAAAAAAAATACTACTTCTTAAAACGATCTTTACACATATTTTAATAGAAAACCTAATAAAAAATTTCCAGAGTATGTATTCCTTAAAAAAGTACTTATTAAATACATACATTTAGTTGGTTCTGAAAATCTTTAAAAAAAAAAAAAAAAAAAAAAAAAAAAAAACAACAACATATCTGTCTTAAGCAGAAGGGTTACAAAATAAAACTAATGTAGTAAAATTTGTATATTTAAAAAAAATTTTAAAGTACTTTTTTTTAAAAGTACCATTTAAAAAATTGCATTTTTGAGAGGTATTTTTTAAATTGCATTTTAATAAAAGCTGTTTTCTAGTAAATTACAAGCAAGAAAATCCTTTAATATACGTAAGTATGGTTGTACATCCTTTAAATAAAAAGTACTTTTGATTTCAGTGTCTTTCAAAAGGTCCACTAAATAGGTGTATATCGAACGAATAAATAAAAATATTACTTATGCTAGAAAAGTATATTGAAAACATATTTTTATATATTTTAAAAGTTTGTTGTAAAAAAGTACTTTTTATAAAAAAGTACCATTTCAAAAAATAGATCATTTTTAAAAGTAATATGAAAACCATCATGTTAAAGTGTTACTGTTATAAAAATGATAACTTATGAAAAGTAACATTTTAAAAATGGGCATTTTTTAAATAAAAAAATAAAAAAAAATTAAAACAAAAAATTAAAGCATGTAAGAGCTTTTTATGAATAAAGTTTTTAAAAAGTTATTTAAAAATAATCAAAAAAAAAAACATTTTTTGTTTCTGTTGTGGAAAACATGTCGTTCACATCTGTGTCACTTATTTTAAGCCTGTGAGAGGCATTGAACTGCTAAGAAAATAGACGATTGTGCAAAATAGCAAAGGTGCTCATTCTTGTTACAAGAAAATGACCCACTTGGTTGCCAAAATGGACGTAACAAACAAAAAAATTATTTTTCTAATTTAAAATTATTAATCTGCCATGACTCTTCTATGTGAATCAATTCACTTTTAATTCCTATTAAAATTATTTCTGCTTAAAAACACTCAATTATTAACCCACTGTACTTTTGACATTTAAAATTATTTTTCTTTTAATTTCAAAAAAAAAAAAAAAAAAAAACATTATTTTGTACTTGTTACTTAACTTGAGTCATTCGAAAATTTAATTCATAAATAATAATTTCAGAGATAATTTTCCTTCGTTATCCGTGTTAATCTTACAGAGAGATATTTATTATTTATTTCATGAATTTTGTTTGCTTTTTGAACTGTTAAACACGTAAAGCAAATTAAAGATTTATGTTTCAAAATGATTAAAAAATAGTTGACTTTTTGCCAAAATAAAGAAAGAACACTAAAACTAAATTGTTTTATTTTTACAAAACGAAATGAAATTAAGAAGAAATTCATCGAACATTAAAAAATTGCACTTTAAATAGTCGTACCCTTTTGAAATTTATTTCGTTGCCATGTTGATGACGTACATATGTATGTATGAATCTTTCGTTTAACATTTTGATTACGTTAATTAAATAATTAATACACGTTCTTTTTTTAGCGATTTTGCAAGGTTGATTGTTTAAAATTTTTGTTTCACTTGACTTAAATATTTGTTTGTGAATTTCAATATTTTGGTACTTTTTTGCTCATATTATTTTTCGATTAATTTTAATTAAGCATAAATCCTTAAAATAATTTTTAAGGAAATATTTCTTAAATTGATTTATAATTAATTTTATCTGTTTTTCTCTTTATCGTTTCAGGTACGTTTATTTTATATTAAATTTATTTATGACAAGCAAATATATTTGCATTAAACGAGTGAGTGATTCAAATTTATTTATTTTTCTTTTAACAAATAATTAATAATGTTAGCAGGGTTTTTGCGTAAAACAAAATGATTTATTTATGGATAAATAAAATGCTGAAATACTGTGTTTTTGTAAAAGCAGATACTAAAATAAGGAATGTTTAGCATGTGAAATGTTGCCACCTATTTAGTGAAAAATTAATTACTTGAATTAATTTGTCTAGTTTTGACTAAAAGTTTTAAAATATTATTAATTATTATCTTTAACACTGAGAAAAATAGAGTATTACGCAACTAAAACAAAATGTTAAATAACAAATCTCCGCTTGAAATCTTTATGCTACCCACATTTATAAATACTTTTAACGTTGTTTTAGCTGTTCATTGAATTTCTTATCATTTCTGAAAAAAGTCTGCCAGATCTTTTCATACAACACGAATCTAGGCGATTTTAATCGCCTGGAAATAAAAAATGGCAGTTATCAGCAGTATTACCTGAAACGCATAAGGGGAAAGTTATATGTGCTATAATAATAAACTGTGCACTGTTTAACAGTGTTGCCAGCAAAGCAATTCAAAACTTAGTGACGTCAAAATAAACATACTTTTGGATTTATTTTACGCCTAAAAGCAGCTGATGTGTGGATTAAACGTACCGGCATTTCTTTTACATAGAATATTGAAGAGAGAGAAATTCGAGGACTTCCCTACTTATTTATTTTGGAAAGTTTCCACTAAGTCCTATCCTCTAGATAAGATGCACTATTAATAATTAAGCTTCCCGAATCCAATAATAAATATGATTATCTTAAGACTAGATAATTTGTTGCACACTTCTTAGTTTTTCCGGAATACTATAAACTGGTCCTTGCTATATATGGGCACTAGGCAGACACTTGGCATCTAAATGTCTCTTTCTACGGCCAGATAAAAACAAAAACTAAAATAAGGGTCTATCAAAAGGAAGACTTTTAAATATTTATGTTGAACTGTGACAGGCAATTGGCAACCAATTTTGTCCGCAAAATATATTCCTTAAATTATTAATTTTATAATTTTTTTGAAATCTATTTCTTAATTTCTCGATTCATTGCAAACATTTTATATTAATTATATTTTTTTTTCAGTTTCAACAGTTTTATTTTGTACTTTTTTGCTGCTTTTAACAGGAACATTCAATACAACATTTGTAGATCATAAATATTATTTAGCTTCACCAATTAAAACTGACAGAAATATATATTCACCAATTAACAACAACGTTTACACTCCACAAACAAACAAAAAATAAAGCACATTTACATCACATTAAAAAAGACATACCGCCAATGACTACAGATAAAATCGTTGTGTGTGAATTTATTTGACGTGAAGAAGAAATTTTTAATTTTGCTACAAAATCATAAAGAGAAATTATCACTGCAAAAAATCTATTTTGAAATTATTTTTTTTTAACTTTACGGCCGTTGTGATCATATGACAACAACATGCAACAAACCACAGTGTATTTAAACTGCAAAACGTCTGTTTATTAATAAATTATCACAGATCATAAAATAATGTTTTCCTGGTTATTTTTTAATAAAAATGCAATTAAATATTTTTATATAAAAAATTATTTTAAAATTAAGTAACCGCATGAAGTTTGCGCACCTTTTGTCATTAAATAAAATGCAACACTTTTTTGTTTTTTAAGTTACCATAATTAACTTTGATGATTCACTGCTGTAGTGTTCAGGATATAGAAAAGTAAACAATTTTCTTTTAATTGGTATTCTGAATCCGATGCTTGCCTTATTATGCAATTTATTTTTCTATGGCCTACCCAATCTATTAGGCCTATACCTCTAAACTGTTGCGCAAAAATGTACGTTATTATTCCTTGAATAACTTAATTCTTAAATTGAGAATTCTTACTTTTATTTTTTCCATATCGGGAATAGTTTCTAATTATTTGGAATGGGGTATCCGTCTCCCAGCCTTTTACCTTTAAGAGGTTGCTAAAAATTCACTTGAACTCCCAGAGTAACTTATTCCAATTTAAAGAATCTCACTTCTGTTGTTCTTCATATTGAGGATAATTACTAATTACTTCGTATGGGGATTTTCTTTCCTAGTGCTTAACCTGCAAGCTTTCGCCTAAAATCGGAATTTATTCTCAGCGTAACTATATTCTCGAACTAAGAGAAATGGCATAAATAATTACACTGTACCCGCCTTTTTCGTTAATATCAGCTCTTGTTTGGTAACGCACTTTACTCTTAAGGTAACCTAAAAAAAAATTAGAAATACTTTTACGTTGGGCACTCCCTGCCTTTCTTTTCTCTCAGAGTAAAGTAAAAAGAGTCTTAGTATTCAAGTTCTACACAAACTATAATTTAGACTTTTTAAAGTTCTAAAGTTTTTCTGGTGAAATTTCATCTTTATTATTTGTAAAAATCTGCTTTTTTCCTATCTTCTGAAGTGCATAAGCATTTCAAAAGTCAATAATTTTTTAAGGCACTTTTCTTACTTTGGTGTATTAGATGCGGTCTGGAAAAAGTGTGCTGTACTTTGTGGAAAATCAGGAAAATACAAATGCTGGTAAAGTATTCGTTAACTCGTTCAATTTACAGTCATTTTAATCACCCTGTAACACGCACACTTTTTTTAAATAACAGCAGATTTCTCTCTTGCACTCAGTTTAATAGTATGCGCCTACTTAACCATTTGAACTCTTTAGACGGCTCTGCCGATTCTTTTGATTCAATGAGAGGTAACGGACTCATTCGTTGTGATACATCGATACAAAAAAATCCTTTTTATTCCTTTAAAGCTCCTTTAGTAAGTAGATTAGCCCTTCCTAGCCGGGTGTATCTAAGCTAATGCCCTCAAACATCTTATCGACAGATATTGATACAAGATAGTTAAGATTACGTTAAAAGCAATTTGGTTAACTAAAGAATTCTGGTAAGAGAAGAAATCTTTAATAATCTTTTCACAAGTGACAAGTTGCCGTTTTCAGTGGAATTTTTCTGCAAATTGTGTTATAAAATATTACGTGTGGCAGCCAAGGTTTTTTGGTTTTTTGTCAAATTAGTTTAAGAAATTGTATTGAAAGGTTTGCTACGAATCGTTTACCAAATAAATATCTTTTTAGGGCTCTACTTCGGGGCTGGGTACTACGTATGTTTTCTGGTCCTTAAGAGTTTCTTTCCTCTGTCATAAAGGCAGGCAGCAATTTTGCAAGAAAAAACAGACATTTAGTGAAATTGTCGGCTAGAGTGGAAATTCCTTTGTTGTTCTTTTGATAAATTTTTACATGATTTTTAAAAAATACAGAACCTAAGGTAGATAGATTCAAAGAATGCTGATGACGGATATAGCGATTCAGAGAATGCTACATTACATTCTGCTGGTATTTTATTTGTCCCGCTTTCTTTGAAAAACGTCCGCTTAAAATAAAAATTTCTAAATTATAATAAAAATGAACCTAAGCCGAATAAATTAATTGTTTTGTTACAATATTAACTTATAATTTCAATAGTAAAAATTGGTCATGACGAATACTCTTCACATGATGTGTTTTTTTTATTATTTTTTTTTTTCTTTTTTTTGTGTTAATTAATAATTTTGACAAAATTTAAATTTTTTGGCCAATAATCTTTTAATATTCATCATATTTAGCAATATTCGTTTAAATACTAACATTTGTTTTTATTTTATTTCAAAGGTTAACAAAATATAAACAACAAATTAACATTTTACCATGAAACAAAAACAAATACTAATAATTTAAATAACCAGCTAAAACTGCTTAACTGCATTCAATTTTTTTTTTTTTTTTTTTTTTTAGTAAAAACTGGAAATTATTAACTACTTAATTATAAAAAGAAAGCTAAAAACGAGTAAAATGGAAATAAGAATTAATTATAAATTATTTTATATATTAAATATTTTTTACTATTAAACTTTTGATGTAAGCCAAAGCTTGCTTGAAGCTTAATACATTCCTCAGTAGATCTGGTTAATAGTTAGGAAGCTATTTACTTACCTCGATTTCTCAAAATCTCCTACTGTGCTACAGGTTACCAAAGAGACAAATATGGTGGTCTTAAACAATTTATTCAACAGCTGCTCTTTATTGTTACAATACTTAAAGGGTGATTTGTGTTCATTTCTTTAACTTTTACTTAACAAAATGGACTTAAAAATCGATTTAACTGATAAAAAAGAAACAATTTGATAACAAAAATTCAAAACAATATTATTCGAATGGATTGTTTTTTTTTTTAATACTTTTTTTTATCATTAAATTTTTTAAAACTTATAGCGAGGGAAAGTCAACAAAGAACTAATTTAACTTAACTTAAAGGCTTTTGCCAAAACGACTTTATTGTTGAACTTGAAACTTTTTCCATGTTTTTTAATTTGGAAATATAATTAACTTGGGGGTTTTTTAATGAACACTTGTGCATCAACACCAGTGTCTTTTATACACAAAAAGAAAAATATTTTTGCTCAGTTGTAATAATTTTAATTTATTACAACAATACAAATAAATTAACAATTACTAAACTTCTTAGTTTAAGTTTCTAGTTTAAGCTTTTCCAACCTTTTACAAATGACATGAAAATTTTGCGGGCTTGCCTCATGCGCTAATTGCATATGAATATTTGAAATTTTTTAAAATATAAATTTTTTCTCCACAAAAGTTCTGAAAATTTTAGAAAAGTTCAGCCCAATAATTTTAACAACTAACAAAACTTCATTTTAATATCTTTTACAAATTATTCTATTGGTAGTTGGATACTTGCAGTTGTTTCTTAGTTAAAAATTTTAACTTAAACACTAGAAATTAAGAAAAAATTTTATTAAACTTGACTATTTCTGTCTTATTTTATCTAAGAAAGTGCATCTTTCATTTATATAAAAAAAATCGATAGATTATCTCCTTGATCCAAAAAATGTATGCCATTAGATATGGATATTCCTAAACTCTACACTAAATACTTTGATTTCGCCCCACTTTGCACTACTTAAAACTTTATTTTATAAAAAACTTAAAAATAATAAATTATTAAAAAGTGACTGTAGTACTAGGAGCACAGTGGTTTAGGCCATCAGATCTTTGTTAAACAAAACAAAAAATGTTGAAAATTTTTTTAAAACATTCGAGAATTATAAAAAACTGACAAAATGCATATTAGCAGAATAACGCTAGATCTCATGCAGTTTTTTGAATTTTACACAAAGAAATAAAAATGACATTGCCAAGATAAATTTTGTCTAGCTGTAATTAAGTTTTTGCCGCCTGTTTTATATTAATAATTAAATTGGGAATTAAATTTTTTTTGGTCCCAAAATGCCATTGCAATTAGACTTAGCAATAACAATTAAAACACATTTTACTAGAGCAACAAACATAGTAGCTTTTCGCACACACACACACACACACACATTTGAAAATTCTTTTGGGCAATACCCAAAAGACAAAAAATAAACCAAAAGGTTGGGTAACTCAACAAAGTTGTGCTTTTTTGTTACATCTTTTTTTTTAATTCTGGAAGATAATTTTATTTTGCTGAAACCACCATTGTTTCATATTCCCATATTCTTTGCAGAGAAACAAGTCGTGCGGCTCACAGTCGGCTGAAAGCCGCCGCCGAGTGGTGCGGCTTGTACGACTCAAAAATGTTAGCCGGCAATTTTCATACTCTAAATTTTGTATATTTAAATTGCTTTCAGTGAAGAAATATAAAATAAAATTTGAAGCTGTTATTTTAAATTAATTGTAAATAGAATTATATTTTATTTATATGTAAATAAAATAATTTAATTAATTTTTAAAATCTTGCGTCTTTATTTGTAACATTTACTTCATCTAAAGTTTGTTTATTTTTGTTGTTCTTCTTCTTCCTAACACAATACACAAGAACTTCTTGATAGCCGCCGCCGAGTTTTTATCACGACTTGTATCTCTGATTCTCTGCAAAAATTTCAGTGATTCCTTGTTTAGTTTCCACTTGATAACTTGAACAGACGGTCTGGCAGCTCTGCTCCCTCTCTAAATATAAATAAAGATATTGTAATTGGCTACTTAATTAATACATTTAAAGAGGCACGATTTTGTTTTATTTTAGTGATTTCATTGTATGTCTTTGACACAAAACAAATGCGAGGGAACACTAAAAATTAAAGAAGAACAAGTAAGAGCGTAAATCCAGTTTAGTGAAGTAACTTCAATTAAGAAAAAAATATTGAGGTGACAGGAAAATTAAAAAAAAAATTAAATAAAATTGTCGTCGGTGCTTAATGGATTAAGCATTTTTTTAAATTTTACTATTTTCTAAAACATCTCTTCAGAAGCTTTTAAATGATACCCATAGTGATATCTCAAAAAATATGACGCACAATCCAACTTTTCTATGAAAAGTTCAGAGGTCCATAACTCGGAAAATATGGGCG
Source organism: Cistogaster globosa (assembly GCA_937654795.1). NCBI lineage: Eukaryota > Metazoa > Arthropoda > Insecta > Diptera > Tachinidae > Cistogaster > Cistogaster globosa. Next base: position 124,809,021 of record OW569404.1, read on the forward strand.
GATGCAAATTTATTCACTTGTTAAATTTTTTTCTTATTTATTATATTTGTTTTTTTTTTGTGATTGGAGTTACTTCATTGTTCCAATGAAATGGAAAAATTAGCGGCAGGCGTTGTGTTTTGCCCGCTGTCTCGAAGCACATGGACCGATCTTGCTGATTTTCAATAGCAACATTTTCGAAACTATGTCTTATCGATTAGAGTATTTAAATTTTCTGTAGTTCATCTAGTGCCTTGTCAAAGTTTGTTTTATTACTAACACGGAAGGACGGACGCACATACGAACATCGCCGAACATAATTGAAAGATAAAGTAGACAAAACTCCTTGGCTTATCTAAAAGTGGTTCCTGAATTCCAGCTTATGTGGAAATAAATCGTGGCTTTGTTTAAAATATGATGAACATTTAGGTGAATATCCCTCAGAGCATTTACTTATGAATCCAATCCAGCCAATCCAATCATCCAAGATATAGTTTTGCGTGATCGGTTGGTTCAAGATCATGAATTAGTTTGCAGTTGGCTCTGTGATTTCAGTTGTGTATAAAAACTTAGTTATGAAAAGACTTCAAGAAAATTTACCCGCATGATCTTGTTTAAAATCGTAAATAACCTCAATTGTATGCCGGAACCGTTAGCTTATTTTTTCCATATACGAAATTTTAGGTTCACAGGCAGTCAAAGTAAAAAGATGTACAAAATTTAATCCCTTTTTGTTGCTGCAAAGAAAAGATGAGATTTGTATAGAAATAGCGAAAAAAAGGGAGAAGAAATGAAACACATAGAACGAAAGATGAGCAGAGCGTGGACGTTTAGACGGGAATACCTTTAGCTAGAATCAAGCCTAATATACCGATGCATATCGTTTAATAAATTATTAATTCCACACTCTTTTTACCAAAAATGGAATTCAAAACAATAATCAAATAAAGAATTTTGTATGTAAAACTTTATTTGAAAAAATCAAGAGCAGTGCAGCTGATTATAATGAAAATGGGGGCGGTATATTGGAATACACATGGAGTTATCGACAACTCTTTTTTTTTAGGAAAAGAAAAGAAAGTATTAACAAAAAATATATTGCAACACTTTTAGGCCAACTGAACTAATAAATCAGTGAAATTACCCCAGTTTTGGCACAACAGTGAATTTTGCGTGCGCGATGAAAAAAACACTATTTGAGTTTCGGACTTTAACCCGATCCACTTGACTCTCCATATTTGAACACCACCGATTATTTCTTATTTCTAAATTAAAAGAAAGGTTCTTTGAATCGTATGAAAAAAGCAACTCTTCAAGAAAAGTATAATTTGTGAATTTCCCAAATCTTATTTTGTAGACGACTCAAAAATCCTGGAGCATTGCAATATAAAGTGCAAATAAAAAGAAACTTTGACAGAAAATAAATAATATTTATTTTTCTGTTTTTCTAAACATTTATTGACTTCCCCTCGTATATTACTTAGCCTTGTTCTCTGTTGGGAATTTGTTGTATTTATTGTATAGCAAAAAAACAAAAGCAACAAAAATCGTCTCAGCAGAATTGCTTTTTTGATAGTGTTTTTTGTTGGTTTTATAATCGAATTTTTATTATAATTTAATTGTTGCTGTTGTTCCTATTTAACTTTAGCCATTTGCGCTCTTCTAACACATTCAACAATGTCTGGTTTAGTAAACAAAAACTTGTCGCCGGCGTTAGTTTGTACTTGTACGTGGAGAAGTTTGTGTTATTTTATAATAAATTTAAAACAAAATGAATAGTCGTCGTCGTAAAATTAAATATTAAGAAAAAGTAAATTGCATTTTAAAAAAATTTAAGTATTTTTAAACAAGTGTAAATAAAAATGGAATATTTTTGTAATGAAAAAATTTTCCAGCAAAAAAAGTTTTTTGAACTTTAAGTAGAAAAAAAAATGGCAAAAAGAAATAAGAATCTTTTTAGCCTTATTATGACATTTTTTTTTTTTTTTTTTTGTTTAATTATTATTAAATTGTTTTCAATATTTCTTTGTTTGTTAACCTTATGCACCACCACCTCGAGAGTGGTTGTAAACAACAAAAACATCTTACAATAAGTGGTTGAATGGATGAATGAGGTCTTGGTAGTTACAATTCAATATGTGTCTGTACATTATGATACTAAAAAACAGTTCATTGAAAATCTAAACGTAGGTACTTAGGTTTCTGATTTTTTCACAAAAGTTTGGAGTATTTTTACGTATCAATGCCAAACAAAATACCTTAAATCTGTTTTTATATTCATTTGTATATTTTGTCATTTTTAAGCGTGATTAAATTTGTACCTTTAATAAATTTCTGAATAATTGCATCACAAGCTTTATGCTCCAAAATGGAAGTGTTACAATTAAAGGTCCGATCTACACATTAACTGATACAAATTAAATGTTATTAAATAAGATAAACAAATAGTTCTTAATAGTCAAGATTTAAGTCATATTCTTGTGTTTTTTGTTTTTCTAAGTATTGTTTCTAGGCAGAGTTGCCAGAATTTTTTTAAAGTAAAACCAGCAAAAACTAAGCGAAACATTGCCAAATTTTCTATTTAAAAAAAAATGTTTTAAACGTTCCAACTGACTTGAATAAGACTTGATACTTAAATATTTGCCTACAATACAAAAGTTAATGTCTTTTTTTTTTCAAAATCCAAACTCAGAGGGTTAACGGAAAAAGGCCGGTAATTTTATAAAATTAATTGATTTTGGTAAAAATTAGAAACGTAGATAGATTCCTATTTAAAAGCTGGAAAACGCTATGCTGATTTATAACTCGAATATATTTATATAGAAGAAAAAAAAAAAAGGAAAATGGTCTATATATATTCACACATGGTGTTCTCTGCAAGTGCTTAACATATTTCGCCCAAAATTTGATACATTGAACCTGATAATGAATTGTACTATTTCTCAAATCTTGAATATTTTATCTCCGAAATTCCTCTTTTAATTTAAAAATGGCTTCTGCTGTATTTGAAGTGGATCCACAGGATGCGCAAACGCCACCAGCACTGAAATCACAACAGTTCAAATAATTTAATTTTTTTAATTGTTAAAAAAGTTGCAAATTAAGCAATAAATAAATCCGCAAAGTACAGGAAGGGTCACCCTTTAATTTTATTTTTATACATGTTGCACTTATACTCGCATAGTATTTAAACATACTTTGGATTAATTTTAAATAAGTTCCTGTAAAAATTATGTTACTATTAGGACTCCCTTTAATTTTAATACTTTTTTACACCACCTTATCAATACATGCCCCGCTTAAATTTATGGTCTGTCTATTATGTTTAGAAAAAAAATAAGGCCATATATATGAAAATTACGTTACCATTGGTATACCCTTTGTTTAATTTTTTTGTGTTTATTCAGACAGCAGTACATCCTCCGTACAAATTTCATTCATCGCCGTCTATAACTGCTTAATAGATAAGACCAAATCCATCAAATTCACGTCCTTTTGGAAACACTCTTTAACTTCTAAATTTATTGTTTACAAATTATTTTTATATCTGTCTACTATAGTTGAAAAACTTTAGCCATATAGGTGAAAATTACGTTAATATAAGGACACCCTTTTTTAGATGTTATTTTTTTATTTTTATTTGCTGCTTTAACGCACATTATTTTACTGACACTGTTCAAATTTGAAGTGTCTGTCTATCTTATTTAACAAAAAAAAACCCTTTAGAACACCGTTGAATTTTTAATATTTTTGGCTTAGCGCTTATTCTAATAAATCTTTTTTTAAGAGTCTTCCTAGTTCCAGAGCTAAAGACTGACAGATTTTTAAATATGAACTCTGAAAAGTATCCAAAATAAAAAAGTACCCTTCTACAAATCAGGCAAAAAAAAAAAAGATTCCCTGTTTGAAAGGCATTAAAATGGCAACACTGGTTTAAATTTGTTGTTGCTGTTGTTGCTTTTGCTTTTTCTAATGTTTTGAATTACAGCTCAGAAACAACTGATATTTTCCATTAAATCTGAAATAGAAAAGAAACAGACTAAAAAAAATATATAAAGAGAAATCGTCAAGTCTGCAGCTTAATATAAAATTCTGGCAACAACACTTATGACTTGTTCACTTGTGTGCTTTTTATAGTCACCTCATATGCACAGTACTGCCAGGAAATAATTTTAAATGAAGTATTGTCGTTTAAGTGTTAAGAAAACACTTTAGAAACCACTTGCTGTAAATGAATTTTCCTTTTTTGTGCTGATACTCAGAGTTTAAGTGTTGAATTTGTAAATAATTAAAATATCTTTTAGGTATTTATGTAAATAAAGTCTAATGGTGAATTTAAAAAGATCATTTAAATGGCTGCATTTCTGCTTCAAGCACTATTTGCACTGCATGTTGAGCACGAAAAAGCCAAAAAGTACTTACTTTCCTAAGTGCCCTTTTTTATTAGTTTCCAAGTAGTTTTTAAAATATTTTAATTCTTTTTAACTTCAAGTAACAAAAGTATGTAAAAAATTCTTAAAAGTTTAAGATTGTAGTGTGCGTGCAAAATTTCGATTATTACAAAATGATATTCAAATGATTAATTATATCTCTCCAAAAAGTGACATTTACGTATATAAATTATAAGCTGGTAAGCATTAACGCAATTTAAATTTTACACACTATTACTAGATTGCTGGTGGCCGCAGACCATTTCTCTTTGGCAACCTATTACTCGTATTTTTGCCGGTATTTTCAATAAGTAATGTTGCCGTATGTATAAAATAAAGAGCCATAATGGTTTCTAAAAATCGTTGATTTCTTATGGAGAGCTGTAATAATAATAATAATAAGAGCTGTTATAATAAAAAAAAAACTTTATATTACCTTTTACAAGCTCCAGTAATTATATTTAGATTTTTATGGGAAACTTCAGAAGACACAATGTTTTTAAATAAAATTTTTACCTACAATATCGAAACAAAAAAAAACAAAATTCCTAAAGTTAAATTAGTTCCAATTTTTGCGAGTTAACTAGAAAAAAATCCCCAAAAAATGTATAAAAATTGCCAAGAATAACAAAAATATTTCCCAAGTTCGAACATTCCTAAGGAAAGTGAAATAACTCTACTTCGGCCGGGATTCAGAATAAACTTCTTTAAACTAAAATTTGTCCGTGTTCTTTCTTTACAATTGCGTTAATATTGTGGAATTCAAAATAAACTAATTCTTTTTGACAAAAGAATATCAAACAACTCTGATTGTATTATTTTATAACAAAACAAGTCCTTGTTTGCGTAGAAAAAAAATATTGGTAACTATTTTATTTTTTTGTTGGAATTTATTACATTTAAAACTTATTCAATTATACCTCAATAACATTTTCCTATTTTTCCTTTGTCTGTTTCGAAAATTTGCTTCAAGGAGAAAGGTAGTTTAATTTTTTATGCCCCAGTTGTATCAACAGTGACTTAAAAGAAATTTGTCGATTTATATATAGACAGAAATCCTTTCTCTCTTCTGTTTTTGTACGATTTTGTTTATTTTTACCGATTTTCAAAACATTGTGTTAAACACCTAGAAAAGATTTTATCACAAAGCGAACTCTATCTAATTTGTCTGAAAATAGCTTTGATTCATTTTCATAATAGAGTGTAGATCAAATTTAAAATTTGTCATATTGGCAACACTGATCACAAAGCCATAAACTTGTTATTGGCATTTGTTTTCTCTTCTTTTAAGTTTCTTGCAGTTTTGTCACTGAAATGTTAAAATAATTTTGTAAATGTTTGTTTTCATTTTTATTTTTTTAATTTAAATTCCTATTGTTACGTGAATATTAATGCTGCTTACTGGCTTTCGCAATTTATTTAATTTTGTACCGTTGTCAACATGTTTTTTCTTTGTTTTATTTTGTTTTGCTTTCTCATCCTCTGTCATTGTATTTTTGTTAACTTTTTACGATTTTTTTTTTTACTTTCAAAAAAGTGTTTTATAAAATAAAAAATTTCTTGACAAAAAATTTAAGGCAAATTTCAGTTAATCGTAAATTATTATTTATTGGGTATAATAATCTCTTATCAAAGTTATAAGAGTTGCCAGATTTTTTTATTTATAGTGACCGATTTTCGGAATGACAATCCATTCAGCAACTTTTTATGAATGTGATCCAAAAATGTTACTAGTTGGCGAAAAGAGAGCCCGATAATTAAAGAAACAGTGATCAGACAAATCGTCCAAAAACATTTTTGTCTTCATACTTAGAGTACTTCTTACGCTTAAGGGTGAAAGTCTATATGCAATTAAATTTTTTTTAGTTTGACCCACTGTGCTATAGGAAACCTACAAACAGTTTCACTGTCACATGCAAGTGCCTGTTGCATACAAACGGAATGGCTCCAAAAGAATCAATAGAGTTGGATAAGCTTTTGATATCTTTTAGCGTATTTGCTCACACCTGTAACTGATCGACTGATTATCAACTAGAGTTTGAAGGACCAAATTTTACATGATATTTTTAATAAATTTTGGCTAGATAACAAATGAGTAATGAGAAGTGTTAGGTAGGTTAACAAATGCGTTAAATACATCAAATATTATACAGAATTTCAGAATATTAATGCAGAAAAATAAGTAGATATGTACGAGTATTCAATATTGGGTCCTACGAGCCTAAAATTCGACGCTATCTAAGTAAATTTAGAGATTTGAGAATTGTTTGCTTAACACGCTTGAATAAAAATTTTTTTGTCGATTAGCATTCCTTAATCTTAATAACTTGACAGGACTGTTAAGCACTACAATAGAAAAAACGTGCATTTTAATCCAAATTGTCACTTATTTTTATGTTTTAGTCTGATTAATGATTAATCATCCCATATTCACTTTTTTCTTTCAATTCAATTTACTCTAAGAAGTAAACAAACGTAAAAAAAAAATATTTTCCAATATGAACATAATTTTTCGTGTGGGTGGGCAATTTTCTAAATATAGAATTAAAAAATAAATAGCTTTTCAATTTTTGGCAAACGATTTTAAGTATTTTTTTTTTCAAATTCTAAAAAAAACAAAAATCTCCAACCAAGCGATAAACAGCTGGGGATTAGTAACAAAAAATAAATAAATAAATAAAAATCGTTGAAAAATTTAAAGATTAAAAAGATTTTTGCTTATAAAACACGTTGTATATTTCGGCGATAACACAAATTAGAAATCAAGATAAAACGTAAAAATTTAGTATTTTGTTTGTCTCTTACGTAGCAACAAGACACACCACAGGTGTAGTTATTTTTTTTAAAGAAGCATCTCAACTAAATCAGCAACAAAAATCAGCAGCATGTGTTTAACCCAGTGAACTTTAAGATTGATTTGTGATTTTTTTTTAACAAATAAAATTATTTATATTTTATCTAGTTTTATGAATGCTTAAATGTGAAAAAATGAACTTCCGTTGACTCGCAAAGAAATTTTTGCTAAATTTAATTTGTTTATTTTTTAATTCCATTTCAATTTGTGTTAAACTTAAAATTTATTAGTTTACAAAAATAATTATATAAATTTTTGTGTATCTGAAATTGAAAATTTTTTACAACAACTTGAGTGTTACTTTTTTACATTCATATTGAAGTGAGTTTATTTTTCTTCGTATTTCAAGCGTTTGGGAACAAATTTTAGTTGAGAATTAAAACAGAAAACAAATTTAAATAAAATAAAATATTCAATAGATGTTTTAGTGTGTATTGAAAAGTTGTTTTAACAACAAACGTGTTTTTTAAAATATTCAATATTTAATTTTTAATATTTTTATTTTATTTTTTTTTTAATACACAGTGTTCGTGAGTTTTAAAATTTGCAAAAATATAAAATATGTACAGAAAAAAAATATACAAATCTCGAACAAGTTTTAAATTCATATCGAAAGAAAAAATTTAAAAAATATTAAATTATATATTAAAACAATTATTAAGGTTAATAATGTTAAAAACCGATTTAGAATATTAAAAAAAACTAAATAAAAAAAATATTAAAATAAAATTAAAACTAAAATAAATCCAACTTTTTAATTATTTTAAAAAATACTTAAAACGTCTTTCTAAAATTAAAATTTAATAACTAAAGAAAACGCAATAATTAAAAAAAATGAATGTGGTGTAAGTCCATTTTTGACAAAAAGTTAACAATGACATCAAATGCAATCTGCAAAAAAAATTTCTTAATTTTCCTAAATAATGGAATTATAAATATAAATACTTCCAATAGCATCTTAAGTTATCATGCAAGAGCCATCATAATCGAAAAATTTGTCAATGTAATAAATTCATTTTATTTTATTCTTCTTTTTTTCATAAGAATAATTTTAAAAGTTAATATAAAATTGTAATTGATATAATTTTAATGTCATTACGTGAATAAATAATTGCAATTAAATTCCTTCTATTTTGTTTTTTTACATATTAAATTAAAAAAAAATTCATTAAAAAAATTTTCATATTTTGTTGACTTTGAAAATGGACTCACCAGCTCATTAAAAGTATAAATGAATAAAACTGTCACGTAATAAAATTAAATTTAAATAAAATATGAAATGCATAAAAGAGCGTATTAGCTTACAGAAATATTTTTGAAACCATTTAAAATTCTTCGTGCAATATAAAATGGACTTAACCCTTTTTCAAAGAAAACAGCTCATATAGGTTCAAAAGCCGATTTCCACATTTTAAGTAAAATCTCTCTTTTAGTGTTTGCACAGTTAATTGGTGAAGACAATTAAAATAGTGGATTTAGTGTTACTATCAAACACTTTTGCTTGCAAGTCAGAGTAAAGTGCATGGCATATCTACACTAGCGTTTGAAGCGAACATATGTTTAATTGGGAAAAATAATCACCGCTGTTATTTATCAATCTTGGGCGATAACGGTTAGAAAAATGGTCCTACAAATGCTCGAGATCACACTAGACAAGTTTTACTGCCGCGTTAAGATTATGCTTTAGATTTGGCTCGGCGACTTTTCTGTTTGAAAATGTTATAAAAAATCTTATTGGATAAAGTTTGAGGCCAATAAGGAGGATTTTTTAATATCTTATAACGATCAAATTTACGAATCGCTGTTTTTATGTCTTCACTACAAAAAGCAAAAAAAGGGGATATCTATGCTTGTCATTCCGTTTGTAATTTCTGCAATGTCCATTTTCGATCGCATGTAGTATATATATTCTGAGTCCTTAGGCATAGCGAGGTCGATTTAGCAATGTTCGTCTGTCCGTCTGTGCTGGTGTTGAAATCAACTTTGCCCAGGCACTAGATGAGCTAGAGAAAATTTAAATACGCCAATCGATCGGACAGTTTCAAAAATTTTGCTATTGAAAAAACACCACGCCTGCTTCTAATTTTTCCATATCATTTTGAACATTGAAGTAAGTCCAATCAAGAAAACAAATATATGGGCGATAGACAATTAAAAATTAGGAAAGAAAACATCACGTAAAAAAATGGCGCTCGCACATATTTGCCGAGTTATGGGCCTCTGAACTTTATATAGAAAAGTACACCATATTTTTTAAGATATCATTATGGATATCATTTAAAAGCTCTTGAGGTGATCTTTCAGAAAATACTAAAAATTTTTAAAAATGCTTAACTAATTAGGAGCCGATGACATTTTTATATAAAAGTATATATCGTTCATATTTTTTTTAATTTATTAATTCTCTGTCACCCCAATATTTCTTTTTTTTTTTATTGGTGTTACTAAACACATAGTGAAGGGTATATAAGATTCGGCACGCTTTCATGAATATTATAGAGGTTACTTAACATTTTTAGATGTTTTTTAAGTTTAACATGTTTAAAAAGTACTTTTCAAGTTGTAATTATTTTCTTAAGAAGCAAAATGTTTTCATATTCTTTAATATTTTAATTTGGAATAAAAATTGTCTTTTCTGAACTGATGCAGTACTTTGTAGCATTTGTTGTGTTGGTACTATTTATATGTCCATACTTTGGTTAGTTTAAAATCCGCCATAGTGTTCTCAATCAGGATTTATAAACGTTTCTTATTAAAATGATTAAATTAAAATTAATTCAATTCAAAAACAATTCGAAAACTAAAATGTTGAATTTTTATTTCATTGCCGGAGTTTGTCGTTTGCATAACATTTTCGCGCTGCATAATTAAACATAATTGCATAATTTTTCGTTTCTTTCTTAATAATCATTTAATAAAAATTGATTCATAGGCGGTATTGCGTGGCCGCTTAGAGTCAATCCGATTTCGATTATGGCCTATGAAAAGCATTTAAAAGTTTAGCTACAGCTCTTGACAAAAATTACTAATTATAATGAAAATTATTTAGAATGGGAGTAAAATAATCAGGTTGTTTTAATTAGTACTTTGTATTTTGTTTACAATTTCCTCTACTTTTGGAATGCAATTATTTTTAACAATTGAAAGGAATATTAAAATTTGCATATTGATTCCAAGTTCGTTTTTATTAGAAAAGAGTGACAAATTCCATGCTAAAATAAAGAAAATATAACCCCACAACTGTCTTAACAAAGTAATTTTCCATATTTTGGAAACGTTCCTCTTTTTTCGAACTTGGCGAGAGAAAATTTTCCTTACGGACGGGCGCAAGAATTGTTAAAGTTTATATTTTTTACTAAGGTCAATTATTCATAGAACCTTTTTTAAGCGAAATAGATTTGGTTCTACTTAACCGATCAAATTCTTGCAAACGGTCGAAAATCAGTTGTATAGAATTTAAACTAAATTTGAAGTAAATTATTCTTAATAAAATTTAAAGCGTTAGCAAGTTTTATCATCATAAAATTGCTTAAACTTATGTGAAAAAATTAATTTATTTATTTAATTTGATTTGATTTATTAATTTTTTTGTGTGCTTGAACGTACAATTTATTTTAAATCTGTATTTAAAGGATGTATATTATAGAGCGATTTAAAAAATTGATTTCACTTCAATAGCTCCTAATAAAACAAATCTATTGTATTCATAAAAAATTATCACCTTTAAAAACTAAATATTCTTTCTTTATAAAACAATTTAGAAAATTAGAAAATTTAACAACTAGTAACTTGTTAGATAAATACAATAAATATCAACAGTACAAAAACAAAATAAAAAAATAATAATTAAATAATAACTAAACAAGAATAAATAAATAAATTAACGCTCTAGAAGTAAAAAAAGATTGAATTCTTACATTTATATTAAAAGTACAAAAAAAATAATTCTACAAATAAAACCAGTTTTGAAAGAAGTTTACAGTGTAAATATATTGGAAACAACTAAATACAAAACGATAAAAAAAATTAAATGAAAACCTTGAATACTAAAAAACAACAGTAAATTGATGGATTATAAAATCTTATTTAAAGAAAAACCTATTTTAAAGTTATTGAAAAAGATTTTATTTTAAAACAAGAAAATAAAAAAATATTAAAGTTAGCAACACTTTTTTATATGCTCTGAGAAGGTATACCGTTACTTAAAAGCACTAAACCAAAGAAATATTGTATTTAAACAAAGAAAATATTTAAAATTTTTAAAATTATTAAAAAAAAAACCCCTAAACTCCTTTAATACACAAAATATACATAATAACTGTTTCGCGCCAAAAAATTTTTTAACCTCTAATTCAACAAATCAAAAAATTTTTAAGTATGATAAAATATCCACGCACCTGTTCCGGTAATTCCTCGGGCTTCTTTGACGATGATGATCCCATGCATCCGTATCAAACCCCGCCACAGTCACCGAACTCAACCTCCACAGCAGTTTTAGCTTCACAGCATTTACAGCATCACATAATCAGAATGTTTAGTACTGAAGAGTAAGTTTTAGTTTTTTAACAATTTTACTATCTTTTGTGTTTTTATTTAATTTAAAAAAATTTTCAGTTTAAATTGAAGAAATTTTTATTCAGTTTTTGACTTTCGCTTTCAAAAGAAGGAAAATAAAAAAAAAATAAAAAAACTATACAAGTAACTGCTGCGTGATTTTAATCAAATTTAGAACTTTTTATTTGATTAACGAGACATAAATCTACTTTTACATTTAAATAATTTTATAGTAAAAATATTACGATTGCCATTGAGGCGAATAGTGTCATCTCTAACAGCAAATTTTAACGTGATTATTGCCAAAACTGTGCTCATGTTACTTACTGAAGAACTAGAAAATAATTTTTGCGGGCTGCTGGTTCCTAGGACACCAGTACTTAACCAATGGTCATACTTAGGAAGTCTCTGTCCTTCATACTCCGGCCTCTATAAGCCTCGGGCGTTTGATTCTGCCTTGTAATGCATAAGCAATTGAACCAAGAGTTTCTAAAACAAACTTTCTCGGTGAGAGCTAAACAACGTGAGCTAGTTTTGTCACAATTGTTATGTTCTCTATGACGGGTATAACACACAATCTTTGCCAGCTTTTTGAGTACAATTTACTAAGATGCTGGTTTAAAAAGAGCTTTAAGAAAAATATTCATAAAACATTTCTTGTCTAAAAATTCTAATAAAATACTCGTATTAATACCATTTCTGACGTATTTTTTAAGCGGTCCCACATTTATAATTCCCTTTTCTTGTCACTTCTGCCTTTAAAAACGTTTGTAACAAAAATATAAATTAAATTTTTTAGAAATGTCTGAAAATTCAGCAATTTTTTTCTCGTAAAAAAATTTTATATCTGGCCACACTGTTCATTATTAGAAATTTCCTTTCAATTCTAAATTAGGAATATTTCATTGTAAATCAGGGTTGCCATACGAATTTTTCTAAGCGTTTTTTCATACTTTAATATTATTTAACAACTTTTCCATTTAAGCAAATAACTTTAATTTTATAAATTGAAAATCAAATATTACTTAATAAAAATAATATCATTAAACGAAATTATATAATAAATATTTATACACAGATATTAAGCAAAATCGAATAAAAAATAACATTTTGAAATGTTAGCTTCTATGATGTTAAATTTATTTAAAATTTTACAAAATACAATAGAAAAAATGTAGTTTTATGAATAAAAATAAAATTTTTATTACGAGTAGTAAAAATTTTATTGGCTTAAAAATTTACAACTTGATGTAATAGTTAGATGATTTTTGTTTTGCTCGTGTTACTTGTTCACACAAAATTATAGACTGCATTGTTCGTCAGATTGTAAAAATAATCATTTTATACGATATTTGACTTATTAAAGTTTTTTTTTATTTTGTGTTTAGTCATTTTTTTTTTACATTCAGTAATTATTTGTCGATTTATCAATTTCTTTCAATTCATTGACTCTTGCGGTTTGTAGGTAATTTAATATCAAGTATTTTATTAATACGACAGTTAGCACTTTCAAATGCCATTTATTTTTCGTTAATTAATTTTTTTTTTTTTAACAAGTCATTTGTAACATGATGACTTTTTTTATTTTATAAAATATCGCTAACTTAAAGTGAATAAAAAATTTTTGTTAGAAAAATTAAAAGGTTTTTTTTTATTAATACGACAGATAAATTCGTAGCTAGATTTTAAAACTCAAACTCAAAACTAAAATTAAATCCTACTTATTGGTCAACAAATCGATATATAATATTCCTTATCTAAAACTGTAAGGACACATGTAACATTTTTTAAATGTTAGAAATTAATATTAACGATTTTATTTAGTTGCGTTTTGACGATTTATTATCATTTTTGTGTGGCAACTATGGCTTTCCATTTTGAGAGAAATCAGCGCGTCAAGCGTTGCAAAAAACGCGAAGTACACACAGCGCCTTTTGTTATTTTTGCAAAGTAATGAAATTTATTTTAATTTCTAGTTAAATAGCGATTCAATTATTTCTTCTAATATTTTTCTTGCATTTTGACAGTCGGCAACACTTCGAGCAGCCTTAAAGCTTGACGCTTTACAATGCTTCGTTCAGCTTGACGCTAAACAACGCTAGGCAGGAAGCGTTAATTGTGATGGACAGATTTTTTTCATTTTCGTCTAAAGAAACTACTAAAACTGAAGGTTTGCCAAGCGGCTGGCTAAGGCTGCCAGCTCAATCGAGTAAGCAGTAACATCACAACTCAAGTGCAATTAAAACCGCTATCGCTCAAACTCTGTAATATGCACAATCACGTGCTTAAATTTATAGAATAATTGGCAAAAGGTTAGTTGATCGCTTGTGTTCTTAAGTCTCATTCCCGAGCAGTTTTTTTTCTGCCATTTCGCAACCGCACATGAATCCGTCACAATACAAAGCATTGAACTTCTAGAGTGAACGTGCATCAACAAGGTCATGTACAAGATTTTATTTTTATTAATTAAAACAACAGCAATGAAAATGTGTATAGAAAAGGAAAAATATATACTGTATGACATTTCGTAGACCATTGCAAATCAAATAACAGTTTAAATAAAAAAGGCTTTTAACCACTTATTTTTTGTGGGGGAAGAAAAGTAAAACAAGCAAAAACATTTTTTTGTCCCTGAAATGTTTGCTGACAAAATGTTTACCATTGGCGCAGAAAAACCTATCTGAAGAGGAGTTGTTTATACACCCTCATTACAAATTTAATTCACCAAGAATATTTACTTCTTATGGGGTTTCTTATAAACATGTGGCACAGTTTTCCTCTGCAAGTAAGGGCTGTAGCTTCTTCCTGAAATATTCTTTAGTAACGGCAATTATTTTCATAGAAATAAAGGAAAACAACAAAAGTATTTTTTAATAAAGTTGAAAAACATTCATTCATTTACTTTTAATGGTTGACTAATAATTTTTTTTAATTTGTTTGATTTTTTTAATGTTATTAATTTTTTTTTTCAATATTTATATAAAATTACGAGGGCTGCTCTATATATTTCTGGCCTAATAGTGCATGATTTATACACTTTTGCATGCGCTCAAACCAGTTGTCGAAGCACTTTTTCCACTCCGATTGAGACACCTCTAAAACATGGTTTTTGAACACTTAAACAGCTTCTTCTGGCGACGAAAATCATTGACCACGCATTTTTTTCTTAATGTGCGGAAACAAGAAAAAGTCATTAGGGTCTTTGAAGACCCACACGGTCGATTGTTGTTTCGTTTCGGGCTCATACGCATAGATCCATGATTCGTCACCTGTGACCATCTTATAAACGTCTTTTAAAGCACCATAATCGTATTTTTGCAGCATTTCTTTGCACCAATCGACACGAGCCTTTTTTTAGCGACTTCAAATTGTGCGAGATCCAACGAAAACAAACCTTTTTTACGGCCAGGTGTTTATGCAGTATCGAATGTATGCTGGTGGAAGAAATGTCCAAGGATGTCTCTTATCTCTCGGTATGTCGCATGTCGATCTTGCATTATGAGTTCACGCACGGCATCAATGTTCTCTGGCACAACAGCCGTTTTTGGACGACCTTCACGGAATTCGTCTTTGAGCGAGCTTCGGCCACGATTAAATTCATTATACCAATTTTTCACAGTGCTATAGGATGGTGCTTCATCGCCATACAAAGATTTAAGTTCATCAATGCACTCTTGTCGTGATATCCACGTCGAAAGTTGTGAAAAATGATGGCACGAAAATGTTCACGAGTTAATTCCATTTTTTTCTATATTAAATTTTTCAAGTCACTGTAAGCAACACAAATAATGGTCGTACGTCAAAACGCTTTGAGTACGATTATGCTTAAAAATGACAAACTTTCCAATGGAAATGTCAGATTGCACTTGGCAGCACTCAGTGTTGACAGGCCAGAAATATATATAGCAGCCCTCGTAAACATTGAAATTGTAACAACAAATGAGACATTATAAAGAATTCATTTAAAACCTGGAGCTATTCTGTATTGACCCAAAATTAGTCGTCCATAATCCGCGTCTTTAAAAAGTTAAAAACGAAATTGATAATTCTGAAGCCAATAAACACATATATTTTTTATTTTAATTCGGGCAAGATTAATTTGTCTGGATTTCAAACGAACAGTTCTTAAATAATACAAAGAGCAGAAATTCTTATTTTCATGTTTATGTCTTTTTGTTTGTTGCCCGTGTTTTGTTCTTTTTTTTTTTTTTTTTTTTTTTTTTTTTTTTTTTTTTTGCTAATTTAAACAAATGCTATAATTTTTGTTTCGATTTTCAATTATATAATTACCTACGAGTGTCTGTTACTTTATTGCATCACAAAAAAGCTGTTAATTTGTTTTTGCAAAAGTCATGTCTAGAAAAGTGAAATAAATTATAAATGTTTTTGCCTTTCTTTGTGGATATTTCCTCCCAATTTTAGTTTATTTCTTTTAGTTATTCTTTAATGATGATACCATACATCATGAGTTTAAGAAACAAACACTCGTTAAAAAGACATAAAATATATTTTTATTATTTTTCTTATTAACGTTTTCCATGTGTTGTTTCTTTTTATTTGCAGGTAAGTGTTTTGCATACAACTAAAATCGTTACGAAAATAGTAAGTTAAAATAAAAATATAAACTCAAAAACCCATAGTCACGTGTTATATAACTGAAGAAAAAAAAATATCTTTGCACAAGACATATCTGAAGTAAAACTAATTAAGCGTTTTTACGCCAAGTTAAAATTCGTTTGGAGGTAGTGATAATAATATTTGTATTTTGTATGGAAAAAGATTTTTTTTTAATATCATTTCACAAAAACAATCGCTATTAAAAAATAAATACTTTTGCTTTTTAAGTACATCTCTTTAACACAGCAACTTTATTATTTTTCATATTGAAATATATTTTTTTTACTCACGGAGAACAAGGACTCAAGTTACTTTTAAAAATAATTACTCTTAAAGATTTATTATTCAAGAAGTACTAAAAATCGTTATTAAAAGAAATACTAAAAATTGCTTTTTCAGAAAGCTTAAGAATGAACTATGATTTAAGTTACTTGAATTGTTTTTTTTTTTTTTAATTTACTGAATCTTGAATATGATATCTGTAATCTGGCAACTCTGGCGTTTTCATGAATAACAGCGTTAATCCATTTTTCTCGATTTTAAAACATTTGTTATTGTTAAAAGTACTAATAGGTGGCAACTCTAGATTTCATCAATTTCAAATGTTTACTTAAAATTGCCTTCATAAACATTTTACGAGGGCTGCTCTATGTATTTCTGGCCTAATAGTGAAAATGCGAATATTTATAATCAAAAATGGTTTTATTGTTTTTCAAAGTATTCTCCAGCATGATTTATACACTTTTGCATGCGCTCAAACCAGTTGTCGAAGCACTTTTTGCACTCCGATTGAGACACCTCTAAAACATGGTTTTTGAACACTTCAACAGCTTCTTCTGGAGACGAAAATCCTTGACCACGCATTTTTTTCTTGATGTGCGGAAACAAGAAGAAGTCATTAGGTGCCAAGTCAGGGCTGTACGGCGGATGACCCATTAATTCGACGTTTTGGCCGGTCAAAAACGCTATGGTTTGAGCCGATGTGTGGGAGCTCGCATTGTCATGGTGAACAATGATTCGTCTTCTCTTGTTGGTATTTCGAATTTCTCCGATGACTTCAGGCAAACAAATTGTACTGTACCACTCAGAAGTGACCGTCCTACGTTGCTCAAGCAGAACAGTCGCCACATGACCAGTTTTGCCGAAGAAACAGGCGACCATTTGCTTCAAAGTGCTTCTTCCACGAACAACTTTCGTTGGTTTTAACTTGTCTTTGAAGACCCACACGGTCGATTGTTGTTTCGTTTCGGGCTCATACGCATAGATCCATGATTCGTCACCTGTGGCGATTTATAAACGTCTTTTGAAGCACCGCAATCGTATTTTTGCAACATTTCTTTGCACCAATTGACAAGAGCCTTTTTTGAGCGACTTTCAAATTCGAATGTATGCTGGTGGAAGAAATGTCCAAGAATGTCTCTATCTCTCGGTATGCCGCATGTCGATCTTGCATTATGAGTTCACGCACGCCATCAATTTTCTCTGGCACAACAGCCGTTTTTGGGCGACCTTCACGGAATTCGACTTTGAGCGAGCTTCGGCCACGATTAAATTCATTATACCAATTTTTCACAGTGCTATAGGATGGTGCTTCATCGCCATACAAAGTTTTAAGTTCATCAATGCACTCTTGTCGTGATAATCCACGTCGAAAGTTGTGAGAAATGATGGCACGAAAATGTTCAGGAGTTAATTCCATTTTTTCTATATTAATTTTTTCAAGTCACTGTAAACAACACAAATAATGGTCGTACGTCAAAACGTTTTGAGTACGATTATGCTTAAAAATGACAAACTTTCCAATGGAAATGTAGGATTGCACTTGGCAGCACTCAGTGTTGCCAGGCCAGAAATATATATAGCAGCCCTCGTACTAATAGAAATATATTGATTAAAAACATTTTTGATGTTTGTGTATATACTTATGAAAATGAAATACAAAACACTTATTTTTGGATTTTTTTTTTTTTTTTGTCTGTATGTTGGTGTTCTCATCACATAAAAACTGCTGGATGGATTTGAATAAAATTTTGTGGGGAAGTCGCTTAGAACTTTGGTTCAAGTATAGAATATTTTTTGTTTCATAGAAGTCATTTCGTAGGGAAACTAGAGATACAAATGTGAAAGCACCTAATTTTGTCGGTATAATGGTCTGTAAATGGAAAGTTTTAAACACTGCTTACAGAACTCTACAATAAATACTTAAAAACACATTTTTTTTAACTTAAAACTTTAAGAAAATTAAGAAATCATATGTGGACGAAAGTTTTGGGCACTTCTGTATGAAAAAAGACATAAAAACAAAACTTGAGCTACACCTACACACAACTTTTTCCCTTCTACTAGTAAAATTCTGTTAAGATCTCTTTTAAAAGATATTTAATTTTTTTCAGACATGCCTGTCCAACTGGTTGCATAGGTTTTCAACCGGATTCATGTCCGTTAATTGACTAGGAGAATATAATTGTTAGGAATCATTATCAAGTATTAACTACCTCACAGAAAAACTTTTTGTATCTATTAAAGTTTTATTTATTTTGGGATAAAGCTTTAATTAAATTTTTAATTGCTTTAATTAAAGTATTAATAAAATTTTTTATTGTTTTATTTATTTATTTAATTAGAAAAATAATGTTTTTATTTATTAATAAAATTGACGCAATTAGTTATTTAATTAGATTTTTATCTTATTTTTTAATTATTCTGTTAAAAGTTCTCCTGCTCAAGAGCTACATTCTATTGTTGGAAGTTTTAAAATTGATTTCCTAAAAATACCGATTCATGGCAGTGTTAGTGCCTGCATTGAGCTTTATAGTTGGTTACATCGCCTTTGCTGTGTTGGGTTTTTTCCAAACTCATTATTACTCGTATTCAAATATGGCAAACTTAGACACGTCACTAAAAATAATATTTTTGCGAAAATCTTTAACTCCACTTTTGTAATTGTTTTGCAAACTTTGTCCAATAAGTAGATTTTATAGAACAACTGTATGTTGACAAGTTTTATCAATTTACATATCGCTGGTCTCATGTAGAAAGGCCCTAACTTAATAATCGTGATTTTACAGAAGGAGGTAAAAACATAATAGAATCTGTATTTATCACAAGGTAATATTTGAAATGTAAATGCTTGTAAGACCCTTATTCTTGATACTATTGCATTGAAATTTTGTGACGAGAAGTATTTCTGTGAAATGTATTAGAATTTTGAAAAAACTCAATATCGTAAAAATTCGAGTTAGGGCTTTTCTACAAGAGACCAGCGATATACAGCTCTGGTGTGGTTCGAAAATTTTACACAATATTTTCATTCCATATCACGTGCTTTTCAACAACAAAAAATATTGTTCGTTAATAAAATTTTGAAAAGAAATTCTTAAGGCTCTCCTCAAGGCTTAGATTTCAAAAGTACTTTGCTATTCGTAAAAACCACAGAATTGTAGGCATTACGCAAAAAATTATTTACTTTAGTTGCTGCTATCATTTAGAAATCAGCTTTCTGGCGTTAGATCAAAAGACAGTATTCCTCCCTTTTAAGCGAATTGCTACTGTTTATCTGCTCAAAGTCCAAAGTACCATCAAGATAGAAGCGTAATTTCGTTACGCTTGCCTAAACGAAAAACACGGCAGCCAAACTTTTGCTGCAGGAAATACAAAAGCTAAGGTTAGCTCTTTAACCTAAGTATTCAAATAACTAACTCGAACAGTTTATAACTTAAGTCCATAAGTTCATTTGCATTTAAATAAAAATTATTAAAAATTTTACTAGAATTCTCGACTATAAAATATTTTTCTTCTTTTTTCAATACTCTGCTATGCCTGCTTTCTTTCTATTGACCTTTAACAGTTTGCTAGCGGCGTGAAAAGTGCATGTTAGTCTTATCTATTATTAGAGTAAGATGTGCAATAGCAAATTTATTACCCTATTGAATTATTAAATATTGCAATAAATAAATAAATAGCACTTGTCTATACTGCAAAAGATTATTTATTGTTTATAAAGTTTTTTTTGTTCTTTTTATTAAAAAAAAACAAAGAAAGACACCACCATCAGCACAAAGAAATAAAAAACAAGTTTTGTCATGTGAAATGTTAATGATGAAAATTATAAATCAATTAAAGCAGTTTGAGTAAAAAACAAAAGAATTTTTTTACAAAACGATTAAGTTGTTATTGTACAGGTGCAGAAATTATAAATATTTTTTTTTTTGTTCTTTCTGGTTACTTAAACTAACTGAAGTCTCATCATCTTGTGTCTCCTGCCTTTTACGGTATTAAATTAATGATTGATTGATTTTCTTCTCTTATACCCTTCACCACAGGTGAACAAATCGAAGTTTGTCATTTTTACAATATCCATTTCCGACCCCATAAAGTATGCATCTATTCTGAGTCCTCATGCATAGCGAAGTCGATTGAGCGATATCCGTCTGTCCTTGCGTGTTGAAATCAAATTTGTCAAATTTTAGTACGCCAATTGACCAGACATAGTTTTGAAAGTTGTGCTGTTGAAAATCAGCAAGATCGGTCCATGTTCTTCGAGACTGCGGCAAAACACCACGTCTGCGTCTTATTTGCTCTTTTCATTTGGAACAATGAAGTTACTCCAATAAAATACAAAAAGCAAATATTGGGCGACTGAGAATTGAAAAATGGGCAAAAAAACATCAAGTTAAAAAATTGGCGCTCACCCATATTTTTGTTATGGGCCTCTGAACTTTTCATAAAAAAGTAGGAATGTGCACCATATTTTGAAGAGATCTTCCGAGAAATATTAAAAATTTTTTTTTAAATGTTGAACCCATTAAGAGCCAATGACTTTTTTACGTAAAAAAATTTTTTCTTATTGTTTAATTCTTTGTCGCCCCAATATTTGTTTTCTTGATTGGAGTTACATCACTAAACAAGATTAACTTATATGTGGAAGGCTTAAAAAAGATTCGACATAGCCGTTTGTAGCACTCTTACCTACTTCTTAATTATTTTTAAAAATGACTTCAGGGGAAAAAATTATTATTTTTTTCAATTAAAGAACGGAATAAAATTTTTATTTTTTTTAAAACGAGCGAGTTTAGTTTCTTTTTGTTCTCAGAATCCAAATAAATAAAAGTTGATAAAAAATATATTATTCTGAGGGAATATAACGCCTCAGTTATTTTTTTACGTATAATTTATTAATGACAACTTTTTATATAGCTGTATTTTTTAATGATACCTTTTGAAAAGGTGCACTGTTTTAAAGATTGTATTCTGTCTCATAGTACTTTTTTTAAAAGCTATCATACTTTATTTACTAGGGTTCCTTTTTCGAGGTACGTTTTTCAAATGGTACTTTTTTTTGCACCATTTTTTTTTAATTTATATTTTTAAGACATAAATAAAACTTTTTAATACAAAAATTTTATACATATACCTTTTTTAAGTAACATGTTTCTAAAAATTAAATAGCTAATATTTGAATGGTACTTTTTTAAAATTTCATTTTAAAAACTAGTTTTCTGGAAATTACAAATTAAACAGATTTAAATGTTTTACTATCTTTAAAAATAAATTTTTTAGAATATTCTTTTGGTACTTTTTCACGTGGTACTTTTTTTCCCTTTGAAAAATTTGCTGGGAGAAGCTACTCAGTACATACAAGTTATTTTAAAAAAGTTTCTAAGAACAATAAAATAGTTCTTTTTTGGAATAAACTGTTGCAGAAAGGTACTTTTGTTTCAACAAGGTACTATTTTTTGGCAGAAAAGTACTTTTGTCTCAATGAAGTATTTTTTTTTTATTCTTATATGTTGCCTGTAAAAGGGAAAGGAAATATATGTAAGGAAACAAGTGGTGCAATTGCAACATTTGTGAGAAAGCGATCCAAGACAATGGGGACAATGGAAGTCCCCAGCCACTGTGATGCGGCAGCTACAGTTCTAACGAAATAAAAGTTCATGTCATGCGCTTCGTGGCGGTCACTCGCAGAACAAATCACTATTCCTTGTGGATGAATCGAACCATTCCATGCAGATCTTTAATAAATAACAGAAAGGCCGCTTAGGCTATTGAACCCTGATAACGGAGGCGAAGATGCTCGATCGCAAAACCGAAGCAGAGGAAATGCTTAATTACTTCTTCCAGAGGTCGATGTCACGTAATCATGTACTCGACAATTCTAGTAATCGAGGACAGATCAACAGTGCTGTCAGGCATGACGCAGCTGAGAGCCAGATAGCATATCGTATCATCAGTTCCTCGCTTGCAGGCTGAGAGAAAGAGAGAGAGATGTTCCAGAAGCCGTTAATTTCTAGGCCGCCAAGGGAAGTCACCTTTCTTACCAGCTAATCAGCGACTCTGTGGTCACTACAAACAAAAAATGTTTGTCATTTCGGCAGAGTTTTATGCGCTTCAACATTAATGATGGTACTAATTCTCTGTAAGCTCTCGATACATATTTAAACAACACTATTCTTATGGCACTTCCTGGCACAAAGAGTTTTCCCGGTTCATAATATAAGTAACCCTTATTAAGCTTGAAGTTAAAGTTATTCGTAAAAAACGATCTCGGAGAGGAATTTTTAATATTCATGTCCGGATTAATATCCTTCGATTGCAGAATGTCGACTTAGGCATTAAAGGAGACAAAAATGGGCTTTAATCAATTAAAAATAAGAAAAGTTTGGCGACAATTGGATGTTGATTTTTCTAAAAGTTCAGCTCATAACAGTCGGTTTCTTCATATACACATGGGCTTCGAGTAATGTGTATTCGGTGTTGATATGTATGTGAAACCATGATCAAGAAGGGCTCACAAGTTTAAGCGCTAATATTGATGCCGAAGTAATTTTTTCTGTCATTCAAGGAACTTTTCAAAATCAGAAAACTTTAAAGATTCAACTATTGCATCACAAAATTTTGTTTTAAAAAATTTCGGAGTTTGAAAATTGCTTTTTAATTCATTTGTGATTTCATTCATAAAAACATCCATTGCAATTCGTTCTCCAGATAAGTTGTACATAATTTCAAGTGAAAAATATCGAAAAAAAAATTTCAATGTAAATAACTCAATTATGAATATTCATATCCGGCAATTGTTTTTTTCTTGGAATTATAGAACATTGCTTATTCACTTAAATACTTTTACTTTTAAGTGTTAATTGCTTATTTTTATAAATTTTATTGTTTTGACTTAACTGCAACATAAACTTTAAAAGCATTGTTGCACTTTTATACAACATACAACTCTACGTTATACTTTGTGCAGTCACTACTTTATATTTTCCTTTTAAAAATTTTTATTGCTGGCCTTCCCCATTTTTTTGTTATCACCCTTTATTACTTTACTTTTTTTCTTTTATGAATGTCTTAAAACTGATATGAGTGGCCATAAAATTGCATGATAAATGAGTTTATATTTTGTTTTCCAATTCTCCTTCAATTAATTGTTTATTTAGCGTAAATTGAATTTGACTTGATAGATTTCCCTCTAGCTTTCTTTATTCTTAAAGTTCTTTATTATTGCTTTTTTTATATATTTTTTTTCTTTCTTTATAATTATTTTAAGGTTAATGGCGCAACTGTTTGCAATAAATCTCTAGATATTGTCTGATAAAAAGGTGTGTGTGCTTCGTTTAATTGCATTTATGGCAAAATGACTATCCAAAGAGCTTATGACGAATCGTTTGTTATATTTATGAGAGCAATAACTATAATATGAAATGTAATGTGAGGAGGTTGTACTGTAATACAGTACAGTTCTACTAATGATTCAACTACTAACTGCCTCTGTCAAAATTGTGACATTTGTAACTCTTAAAATCTGTATATGATTATGAAGACACAATTTTTCAACTGATTATATTTTCTTTGGAGAAAATGTGGTTGTTTGAATTAAAATCGGTTTATGGTCTTCAGCTTTTTGTGCCATTTGTCAGGATTTATTTTCTAAACTTCTATTTCAATAAACAGATTTTGCCGCCCATATCGTTGGATTCAACGCCGTTCAACTAATATTTTTTTTAAATAATTGCTTGCTTATTTTTAGGCACACCCTTTGTATTTACATATGTTTTCTTTTTTTTCTATTTAAGTTAAAGTTTTGTCTGGTTTGCCTTTAAATATTTTTCTTTGAAGTTTTTGTTTATTTAATAAATCATTGAACAAAAATCAAGATGTTGTTTTTCAAACACATGTAAATTGATGTTAATGAAATGTATTTCAAATTTTATTATACGATTAATTTTTTGTTAAATCTTCCATCAAAGCAATTTAGATTACAAAAACAATAAAGAACATGTAAAACTTTTTAGCCACTGTAGATGAAACCAATATACGAGGCCAGGTCAATAGGTCCGCAACTTTTTAAATTTTCTGCCTCTTAAACTTAATCGGCAACACCGCTTACGGCACCAGGCGACTGTCAATTGACTCCTGTCATAATATAAATAAACTGCGTCATTTAAAGTGTGTTTAACAGTCATTGATAGCAGACTATCGCAGAACCCACTGTTTGGATTTCGCCCGATATCAACTTCTGCCTGACTCTCTTTCTGAGGATCCTTTGTAGATGAAGATTTCGTTGTTTTACTCCTTTAACTATCGCAACCCTCTAAATTTTGGAACTTAGCTCATTTACTTTTCGTTTATTATTTGTGTAATGTGATGGGGCTCCTCGGCTTTATCTTTATCTTTTTGTTTTAAAAGAAAAATAATTGGATTTTTAAGAATTGAAAACAATATTTTTTTTTTTTTTATTTTTAGTTTTAATTTTTATATATCCTGTGCTAAATTTACATTCTCTTTTTGTTTATCTAGGTTATTAAATTTATCCTTTACATTTTGATTTAATTTCCTCGCAGTCACATAATGTGGGTTTGATTAAAAATCAAAAAAAAACTATTGTGGGCTTTAACCTTGACCCACATCAGCAATTTGAATAAAAATTGAAATGAATAATTAGGCAGGTAAAGCGATAATAAAAAAACTTAAAAAACAAAAAATTTTAAAAACTCTTTATTTTTTCTATGCAAATATTCACTCATAAAGTCTTGTAAAAAAATATATAAAGTAAAAGTTAATGGAATAACTATTTATTCAAATATTTGATCTGTCTGACCTTTTTTTTAATACTGCGTTATTCACTTTCTATTGTTTATTTTTTTTTTCTGTTTAAGATTAAATAGAAATTAAAGTGTTTTTTTTTTCATCGTTGTGATGATTTTTAATAAAGATTAACATAGTTTTTTTCGTTTTTTGTTTCTTTGTTTATTCTTTTTATTTACAATTTTGCTTGCTTCATAGTAAAAAATAAGTTTTCATTTGCTTATAATAAAAATTCACCTTGAAATTACACTCAGTGCTTCTCAATAATTTCTTTCGTAATTCTACTTGTTTTAATTTTTTATTTTATAAAACTATATATATTTTATATTTTATTGTTGCATTTATTAAATTAATCGTTTTAATATATTTATTGTTGGCAATTGAAATTCTTTATAAAACTTTAAATAAATGATATTTTTTCTTTATCTTTAATCTTTTAATTACATAAAACAAATATAAAACAATTATAATAATTCCACAATCAAATGAAAGAAATTTATAGAAATATTATTTAACAGTTTTATAGCTGAAACATCTGGCAGCCTTGATTGACTGTTATCAGTATAAGAAGAGAAGACGCAGTGATGCCAACATTGTAGTTATTTTTTGGGAATGAATAAGTTACAAAAACATGAAAAATTATTTTAAAAATTAATCTTTAAATTCAATGAGAAAATAAATTAAAAATGTCTTAAATCAGTTTTTATTTAATCATTATTATTATTATTTTATTTTTTGTTTTTTTTTTTATTTGTAATTTAGAAATAAAAAAATTTTTTCTGTTTTGTGCTTCCCAATAAAATTATTCAAATTTTGTACGTGACTTTTTAAATTTAATTCAGACATGTTATTTTTAATCTGGATTAAAAACAATAAACTAGAATAAATTTTCTTAATATTTGTGCAAAAGTTCAAGGGGACAAAGCAACAAGTAACAAGTGAACAAAAAAAAATTATAAATGTTTCTTTCTATAAATTTTACGTGTTAAAAAAAATATAAACTAAATCGAAATTTTTAAATTTTTAGTAGATTCCAAAACAAAACTGTTTGATTTTATAACACATTTTAAAGAGTTTACAAATTTTTCATTTCCAATTTTTGTTACAATCACGATAATGTGAACACTAAGACGAGGTAAATTGTTTTATAGTTAACATGTTAACAAATTCCCTGCCTAATGAATTGCATTGCAAAATAATAAAATTTACAAATAGGAGTTTCGTACTTGAGCCTGAATAGAAACTGTTCTTTTTAATTTAACAGGTTTCATTTACATTTTAAAAAATTGTTCTCGGTATCTTTACTAAAAGTTTGATATTAATTCATTTTAAGCTGAAATCAAAATAGATTCAGTCGTCGAAATTGGCAACTGGTCCTAGTTTTATCTGAAAAAAAATGCATGTAATAAAATTGAAATAATTTTCATATTCTCAATTATTTTCAATTACTTTTTTAGTTAAACTTTTAGTAAAAAAAGATGTGACTTGCAAGGAAGGGACAAGTTTTTTTGTTTTTTTATGATTATTTTTGTTGCATTTTAAAACTCAAATTTTGAAATCCATTCACGTTTTATCAACAACTTTTAAGAGCAAATTTTTTAATGTTGAATTTAACATACAAATTTATTTTTCTTTTAATTTCAAATTTAAATAAATGTCAGATTATCATTTATAAAATCACAACTTTATAATTCTACAAACGTACAAGTAAATGAAATATCTTAAGAAATAAAATACAAAAATTATTTGCAAAAAAAAAACAGTAAACAAAATCAAAAATTGGCAAACATACAGGGTGTCGTTTTTGAAAGCATTGGAAGCGAAGTTTATAATTTTATGATTATAAAGTTTTGTTTTGACAGTTTCACTTTTAACAAAAATGTAAGAAAAAAAATATTTTTGGTACAATTTTTGCAAAAAAAAATCTGACTGCAAAATAGATAGGGTCTTCGAAAAAGGGTTTTTATAGCTATAGCAGCTTAAAAACTAAGAACATATTTACCAACCTGTGTCACCTATGGGGACACTCTTTAATATCTAATTTTATATTGTTGCTATAGAGCAATTGACAAGACACGTTCTATGTAAATTTCAACTCTCTATTAAATTACATTACATGTGGAGACATCCTTTAATTGAAATATTTATACTTTTTGTTACATCAGACATAAAGCACACAAGCACCTTACAACTTTTCTTAACCATTTAACTTATTTTATTAAGTTAATAAATATTTTACATTGATATTCTATCTTTCGTTGTCTTTTTTTTTATAATATTTTGTTTTTAAATATTTATGAAAAAATTATAATTTTACATATTTTTTAATATTAGAATTAAAAAAATAACTGAATAAATTATATATGTGTGTAACTATTATTATGATTACTTTGTTTGAGCGCTTGGGAAGTGCTACCAACTGTTACATAAAAACTAACAGTAAAAATGCCTGATTGATATATGTTACGGCATTGCCATAATTAAAATATAATTTTATTGTTCAAATATAGAGAATTGTTAGCTTTGGAAGTATAAATATTTGGTATTAAGTTAATTGGATTCAACCTCGGACACAATTTTTACACCACTTAAGCTATTAAAACAAACTTACAAACGCAAAACACCCACAGATGGTCACACTTACCTACCTAATAATAAAAGACAGAAATATTAAAATTATATACCTTCAATAAAGATGACAGATATCAGGCAATCTACCTGCATAATACCGTTTAAATAGACACCATCCTAACGGACAAAACTACCTGTACCCACCACTATCTACGCAACAAACACGTTACACTATCCAACCAGTACTAATCAAAACGCGGCTTGAAAATGATGTCTTTACATCGAAAGCGCTCGCCAATCGTACTAAATAAACAGCCAGTGACGACGGTCTTCACCGAAAGGTATGACAACAGTATAAATATTTTGCAGCACTGTGTACGTATTATTTTTATCATGAGTACATGTAATTATTTTTTCAAACACACATATTAAAAGCGCTGTAATCTTTTACATTATGAGACAAAAAAAAAAAGAAAGAACATCTGCTTGAAAAACAACACCAAACAAACGGCACCTTAAACATGTTCGAAATTAACTTAATTGAAATATTTTTTTAAACAAATATAATCGCAAAAATTTAAATATAAATAAATTCAAATTGTTTTGTATGGTCGGCACATAAATAATAATAAAAACAAATTGATAAAATCACAAAAGAGAAGAGACTAAACAAAATAAAACAAAAACGATAAGACACAACGCATTGAGGACACGCACTTGTGTTTTCAGCTAAAAAAAATAAATAATTAATTAAAAGGTGTTTTTTCTGTTGGACTTTTTTCACTTTGTCAAGATTCTAATAAGTCATAGTCACACGTACGCAATTCATTTGTGCTAAAACAATGAGAAAAAAGTTTTACATTGACTTTTACAATTTTACGATCATTTTCAACTTAAGCCGTACTATTTTATTTTCTGAAAACTTTTCCTTTTTTCACTCAAGGATAAAGAAGGAGAGAAGCGAAAGTTAGAAGATAAACTCGCTTTACTTTTTCTGTTTGTTAGCCATCATACATACAAAATTTCTAGTAATTAGAATAAGAATACTAACGGATTTTTGTGAATCATTTATTCTTTTTCATATTCGGTCATTAATGTATTTTTCTTCCCCTGTTTTAATATGAATGAATCATTCAGTGAAATAAAAAAAGCTCACATAGTCCAGATTAAAAATGAAACCTCTTTATTTAGTGAATAATATGTGTATGCGAATTACTATTTATTTTTTATGAATTTTAATAAGCAAAAGTCTGAGTTGTTTCATTCATTTATACTTTTTTCAACACGTTTGCGTTCATAGCAAGCAAACATGATGTTTTTATGGCATTAAGCACTGAAACGAAGTACAATAAAAAAATATGAATGAAAAAGAAATGAAGGTGAAGAAAAGTACCCTAATTTGATGAGATAATTGATGAAATATAAACAGTGAAAGAAAAAAGCTAATTGAAAACAGGTAAAAGCTCCTTTTAGTCAACTGAATGGTAATCAATTGAATGATTTGAGAGAAACCATTTATGACCGATTGAAACAACTATTCCAGTATCTAACGAATGGTAAAATTTTATTTCAAACCCCAAACGAAAAAAAATCACCCTGTTGAAAAGAAATTTAATTTATTTTTTAAACCATCAACCACTTAATTCAATTCACATAATCTCAAACATTTAAAATTAAAAAAAAAAAAAAATAAGAACAAAAAAGTATCAAAACAAACCAATTAACACCAGAATTGCAAAAAAATAAGAAGAAAAAATAAAAAGTAAAAAGTAAAAAAAGCAATAGAAAATTGCTAAACGATTTGATAATTTGAAAATTACAAAATCCTAAAAAATTTTTCTAACCGATAATGGCCTTGAGGAGAGGTTGTTGAAACTCAATCAAATTAAAAGAAAATTACTCATAAAATATCTTGAGTAAAATGAGTAAATAAATAATGGAAATTAAAAGAAAAGAAAAGTAACACTTTTGAATGAAAATTGAGGTTATGATTTTTTTTTCAAATTAAAATTTTTCATTAAGTCGTCTTAGTAGTTTCGAAGTGCTATATTTATTGTCAATATTTTTTATTCCACATCTCTGTACACGCGTCTTTTCGGCACAAATTTATATTTTAACTTTGATAAAATTTGACAACTTCAATAGATGACATTCAGTAATTCATAAAATAGTTGTCACTGTTCAAAATTGCAATATTTTAATTGGTTAGATGTGAATCTGAAAAGCATTAAATGTCACTCAAAATAATGGTCATGTTTCTGTAGCTAAAATGAGAAATTTCTCATATAAAAATATTAATGTCTTATTCTTTTATACAGAGTGAGCTAGAGCTAATAATTTTCTTTATAATATAAAATAATAAACACCTTTATAAATTGCTCTGGTTCACTCTGTGTAATACAATGTGACTACAGTATTTTCATGTGAGAAATTGCTCACTTTAGTTACTGAAAAGAAGAACGGACCGTAAAAGAATAGTTTTAGATTAAAAAACAACTCCAAAGAAGAAAAACATTAAATGTTACAATACTGTCCAATATTTCGTTTCTGTAAGCAAAGTGAGAAATTTCTCGCATGAAAATATTACACAAGGTGGCCTTAAGTAAATAATTTTTTGTATATAAAATATTAAAAACGGTTTTTAACTGCTCTCACTAACCCGGTGTAGAACAAGGCGACTACAGTATTTTCATGTGAGAAATTGCTCATTTTAGTAACAAAAAAGAAAGCACGGACCGTAAACGAATAGTTTTAGATTAAAAAGGAAGATTAAAGAAGAAAAACAGTAAATGTCACTCAAAATACTCTACAATACCTCGTTTCTGCAACCAAAGTGAGAAATTTCCCACATGAAAATATTACACAAGGTGATCTGAAGATAATAATTTTCTGTATATTATAAAATAATAAAAACGTTTTTAAATATCTCTCAATCACCCTGTGTAAAACAAGGTGACAACAGTGTTTTAATTTACGTAATTGCTCACTTAACAAAAAAGGAAGCACGGACTGTAGAGAAGAAAGCTTTAGATTAAAGAAGTTATTTAAAGCTACTTAAAAAAATAATCAGAATTAAATTCATTTTAAAATTAATAATATTAATGACTTAATTGCAAACATTATCATTAATTTATAATTAATTCAGTTTTAAAAAGACACCTGATTGCAATTTTTTTTTTTCAATGGTGACGCTTAAACCTCTTAAAATTGCATCATTTTTTTATTTTATTTATTATTCTTTTTTTCTTAAACAATATTTAATATTTCTTTCTTTTTTTTCGTTTTAGGTAAGTTTTCTTAAATAGAAATAATTGTTTTTTGTCTGCTGATAATATTGGTAAGTTCAAGTCCAGTTCAAGTCACATTCATCGGGCATCGGGCAAAAAAGTTTTGACGCAATTATTTAAAAAAATTCTTGATTTGGCAGAGTTTTTATAAGAGATGTGCCTTAAGATAAATTAGAAAACGTATTTTTTAGAACAAAAAAACTACTGAAATAAAATAGAGTTAAAAATTATGCACTAGTAAATTCGCTTTAAAATTCTTAAGCAATAAATTCTAAATTTCTTTGTTTAGAAAATCCACATAAACTTAACGAGAAGCAAATAAATTCACAATAGTGTTAATAACGAGTGAAAGTGTTAGGAATGCTGGAATGTTTAAGCAGTGACTGTTACTAACAGTCGATATGGCATCATAACAGTTTTCTCTTACTTAATATTAATGTCGATGACATAGCGTTGCCATATGACATTTCTTGGTCATACTATGACTTGTTTATATTTTAATAAAGACATTTGAATTCAAAGCTCTCTATCCAAACCATAAAAATTATAGAAAATTAAACGCCACATCAATAAAATTTTGTCACATTTCATAACCATTAACAAATAAATAATTTAAATGTTGTGTGGTTTGCTTAAGTTTTACTCACTTTCATGACGTTATGCGTCACGTTATGTTAAAATGGCATCAACTCGGAAGTATAAACTTTACAAAAGACAGACAGTTCAAACCAAAAGAATGCAGGCAGCATGTGTAAGTTGTGGGTTACGTTTTAATTAGTATTATTTTTAAGTTATGTCTGTATGTAACAACCAATTTTTGGATTTTGTTAAACTTAAATTTAATTTGAATTATGGTTACTAAAAAATAATTTTTTTTTTAAACTTGCGCCCTTTTTATAATTAAATAAATCAAGTAACAAAAAACAAAACAAGGAAATCAAACCAAAAAAGAATCCAGAACATGAATGAACAAACAAGTGTTTACAAAATGCCTTGTTGATTTACCTACAAAAATAAAAAAATAACAAACAAAAACAAAAATAGTGTTAATGTCGTAGTCAGACATAAAAGGGCAATTACATTAGTATTCCATGTTTTTTTTTTTTTTGTTTTTTTTTTTTTTTGTGTTAACAAGAAATTTACTGCCTTGAATTTCAACTTTTGCGCCAACCTAATTATAGTCCTCTGCTGATGTTGAGTTTGTTTTCGATTTTTTTTGCCGTTTAATAGTGGAAATAAGGAAATCAAAACAAACCAATAACTTCTTTACATTCATGCAAACTAACAAACAAACAACTACAATCAAAAGAATTGAAGTCAAATAAAAAGATGTTAAAAAGTCGATTTTTCTGGCGAGTAAACAAAAAAAATAAAACCATGAAATATAAATAAATATGAAAAAGTGAGAGGAAGTAAAACACCACAGCAAGCAAACACATACATTCATATAACAACGGTTGATATAAATGCCAAAGAAGTCTAGTTTTTTTATTTATGTTACTCTTGCAGTCGTAGTGTTGCCAGACAAATAAATGTACAAAATCGTATTCCTGTTAATTTTTTTAAAGTTCTAAATAGAAATTTAAACAAGTTCAATTGCAAGGCAACTTTCAAATTATAACATGGTGTTTCTTCGAACAAGTCTATAATTTTGGTATTTGCGGTTTTATTTAGATCCGATTGCCGAAAATCATTTCAAGGCATAAAATATGAAGCTTTATTTTGACATGATCTAAACGATTGGTTGCTTAATAATTGATGCTATGAGGTCATGTGCGCAGTAAAAAAAATATATTTAAAACTAATAAATATTTATCACGTCTTATTTCATCAGGTTTTCTTGAACCAAGTTTTTTCTTTATCGAAATTTTTGCCATAAAAATTGTCAAAAGTAAAATAAATTAAACTTCATTTAAACAAAATAAGTGTTGTGTGTTAAACAACTATTGTGTCCCTAATTGAGAAGGATAAGACAGGCAAGATTAGGTATATGACTGAAGTCCTTAATCTTTCTTTTTTATACATATTTTTGACCTAAGTAGGAGTAACTTGAGATAAGTAATGGGGTAACCTCTCTGGCTACCTCAGCCAAATAAATTATTCTATTTTGGCTACAATGACAAAATCAGCATGTATAACAACCTGTTGCCTTGTTATTTTGCTGTTATAAAAATTATTCTCCCATGAATTCTAATTTTAACAGATGTCAATGGAAAGTCTGTAGAGGTGAATGTGTTTCATGCATTAATTACGATCTACGTGCCGATTCTATATGCAAAAGGGTTGAGACAGCGAAGTGCATTCTTTATGAATACACGTTCTTTTTGGGAATAGAGCGAAATTTGTCTATAGGGATTATCCGAATTCTAGCGTGACTAAATTGCTTCTCTATCAGCTGTAATTGCAATAATTGGGAGTGCACTTTCGTCGACTGCGGACAAGGTAGAGGGATCCATGGCATTAATAGTTATAGGGTATTGTGGTTCCAGTTTCTGGGCCGGGTTAACTTTTCAAAGATACGACATTCTGTTTATTAGCTTTTAGCACACTCTAAGCTCTGTTTTCGCCAAAAGTTTCTTTATTACTTGAATTTTCAAAGATGTTGTTATAAAGGTTCAAAAAAGAAAAGATTTATTTATTTCTTAAAAGGTTAGATATTTCTCTAATAGCTACTGTTATTATTATTATTTTTTTATGGTATTTTTTTTTAGCGCTGAGCTTGATCTTTTATCTCTTATATTTATTGACACAGTATATAAAGGCTTATAAGACTGCAAATGTTTCCTTATTTATATTTTTATACACTTCCTTTATTGCAGATTTTAACAAACTGGTTTTTTTATTTAATTAACAATATGTTAATTTAAAACATCAAAATAATTTCTTTGCAAGCTTTTGCCTTGTTTTTTATCTTTATATTTTTATAATAAATTATCATTTCATAATTCTCTTTATATATTTGTGTTTTTTATGTCTTATAAAACTTAATTTAAAAAATCTTGTTTATTGCTTTCAAAATCTCTTTTTATATCTACTTTATCTTCTTACTGACTCTATTTATTTTACCAGAGTTAACAAATTTTTTTAAAAGAACAAATTTCAAAAATAAGTATTAGAAACCTCATTCCTTTCTAAAATTTTAAGCAAATATTTGCTCTTACAGCTTAATAAAACTTTAATGAATTTTGTAATCTGGCAACAAAGACACGAACGATAATCTGTTGTACAACAACGAAAAAGAATGTGTTTGAATAATTGCATGTGTGCATCTAAAAACGTGTGGGAATTTTAATATCAACTCTGAGATTTCTTCACGTCTTTTATAAAAACAGCTGATTAATTTCTCTAAACTCAATAAGCATGCCAGACCATTTTGTATATTGGTATGTGTGTGTTTATTTTCACCGTGACGAAGCCACAACATGAACATGTGTTTCATTATTTGTAAATGAATAAGCGCGCGCTTTAAAAAACAGAAAAAATGTGTACAACAAAAACAAACAAAACATCTCGCCCCCTCTGTTTAACTAAACATAAAAAAACTAAACAAGTTTCACAGAAAAGATGTGAACAACACCAGCAATATGCAATGATGATATTAAGAAGAAAAATAAACCGAACAAACAAAATATTTGATAAACATGACTGTTTCGTTGGTATATTTTGGTTTTTTAAAAGGTGCTGGGTTAAAAGATATGATGAGGTGACGTAGAATGTTATTAAACATTCCCTTACAAAAAATTTGCTTGTTTACCTGAAATAAAATCTACATTACTGTTAATGTGACGCATGGCTGTTATTTAAAACGCTCATGTTGTGCCTGTTAGCCTCTCTGTACTCTCCCAATTTTAATATACAAAAATTTATTCTGTATACTGGTTTCTGATGATGTTTTTATATGGTTTCAGTTAAGTTGCCAGATGAAACGATTTATGAACGCAAAAATATTTTCTATGACTTTTTATTTTTGCTAAATATTTTCTGATTTTTTTTAAATTTAATTCAATTTTAGGAAATTTTTCAGGTTACCTTGAATTTTTGAAAACTTATTAAGAAATAAATTCTACAAGTGGTTTGAGTGCACTAATAATTAAACTAGTTTTGTTAAATTTTAAAAGTAGTTTGTCAATGTTTGAAACAATGCGAATGCAAAAAATGTAACCACCATTTAATGCTAATGATTTTATTTTACTTTTTTTACTAATCGTTTAATTATTTATTAAATTTGAATAAAAAAATTTTTAATTTAAATTATTAATAGCAGAATCTTGAAAAAAGTAAAGATAAAACATCCTTTCGTAGATGGATCTATTAGTGAAAATTTAAAAAAATGTTTTCAATTTTAATGTCGCATGATAGGCGATCTTATTTCTTACACGAAAACAAAAATGTGTGTGTTATACATCTTTCACCAAATTTTTATGATAAAACGCGATTTTATAATAACTACACTAAGGTTTTTATATACTGTACAAGGACTAGGAGTGACATTTATTTATGGTAATGCTATAAAATCATTTAATCAATAGCCAATGATAATGACTTCGTTATTTAACTAATCAATGAATCCCTTGCATTAGAATCAGTGAAAATAATGTTTCTTTTATTAAAAACTGAGAATTTCGATGGTACTTTTGTTCTTTTACAATAATACTTCTTAGCAAATCGATTTGAAGAAAATTAGCGATCATTTATTCGTTTGAATTTTTTTTAACTGCAAAACATTGTTTTTTTATTGTTAATTTATAGTAATAATTTTCTAATTGTAAAGTCGGAACATAATGCCACATAAAGGCTACCTGAGATAACAATTTCTTAAAAAAATATGCAAAATATTTTTTATAACGCTCAAAAATATGCATTTCTCCTCAATCTGTGGTCAAATATCGTTTAATAAAAAAAATTATTAGGCTGTGATTTTTTTTATTAACAAGTGTCAACTTAACATCTTTTTTACTATTTTTTTAATAAAAATTTTTCAACGTACTTGTCTTAATTAGTGAAAAAAAATGTATATTTCAAGATTATTTTACATTCGTATACAAATTTGATATGGCAACTATGTTAGTAACATGCACTCATTAATTTTAAAGCCAACAACAAAAATAAGAGCATATGATGGCAAAGCAGACATAAAAAAGCAATACATACAAAATTTGAAATAATTCAGCTTGGAATTCAGCGCATGAAGCTGAATTAAGCTTTTTTTAAATAACAGCAGGCCTTCAACTAAACATTTTAGTAGACACTGAAGAAAAAAACATGGCTTCTCGCTTGCTGTCTTTTGTCATCTTTTTTCAAAACAAAAGATCTCAAAAACAAAATTACTACACGTTAAATCTTAAATGTTGTTAAGGCCAGAACTAGTTTCTTAAAACCTTAAGAAATATTACTAAGAAAATCTGATTGGATTATCCATATATATGTATGTATGTACATGCATATGGATATGCATAAATCCATGTGTGGTTGCATTTATGTTTAAGTTGGTATGAAAATATTGCTTATTTAGACAGTATAATATTACTGACAAATGTTTTGATTTCTTTTAATTATAACCCTACTTTTTGATTTGTAAATACAGATGTATGTGTGTATGCATGTTGCCAACTGTATTTTTTCAGTTACACAGGTAGCAGGCAACATCAAGTTTAGTTTGCCTTTGAGACATTCAACAGCTAAAAAATCTAATTTGACAGTTTTATTATATTAACACATATTATTGAACAACTAGATTTTGTATTTTGTCAGATCCCTAAGTCATAAAATTGTGATATTTTGGTTTTGTTTCCAACTATAAAATACCTAAATTTGCTTTTTTATAAAACAACCCTTAAAAATTGGGGTGTTTTTTTTTATTAAGCTTCAATAGCAAAATTTGCTGAATAGCCAGGATATATTTGCACTGATACGCACATATTTTTAGTTTGAAATTAATGAAATATTTTTGAGATATTTTTTGCACAAATAGTAATACGATATTTAGTTTAGAAACAAAGACTCGTGTTGAATCGCCTCCCTAAATACAGTGGCCCAGTTTACCACAGGGTATAACTAAG
Organism: Cistogaster globosa; assembly: GCA_937654795.1. NCBI lineage: Eukaryota > Metazoa > Arthropoda > Insecta > Diptera > Tachinidae > Cistogaster > Cistogaster globosa. The sequence goes on from OW569404.1 coordinate 124,846,456, forward strand.
TTTGTCACTTCGTTTACAATTTCTACAATATCCATTTTCGACCCCATAAAGAATTTATATGCTGAGTCGATTGAGCGATGTCCGTCTATGTTCGGGTTTAAATCAACTTTGCCAAGGCACTAGATGAGCTAAAGAATATTTAAATACGACAATCGATCAGATATTGTTCGAAAATTTTGCTACTGAAAATCAGCAAGATCGGTCCATGTCTTGCGAGATAGTGGGTAAAACACCACGACTGTCTAATTTTTCTATAACATTTGGAACAATAATGTTTTTATATAAACATTGTTTTTTATTTTTTAATATCATCTCACCCCAATATCTTTTTGTTTTTTTTTATCTGTTTTGGAGTTACTTCCCAAAACTACTTACTTGAGACACTATTAATACCTCCCAGTTGCCTAAAAGGCAAAGGGATATGTATCTAATGTTTTGCTAGCTTTACTATTATTGCAAATAACAGTAAGTAAATTTTTCTGTACTTCTCCTCCGCTGCGTTACGCAGCCTTTCCACCTTACCACACATCCCGCCAGGACTCAATGTTTTGCTAAGCAAGTATTCTTATTTAACCTGCGCACCCATCCACATCACAATACGTTCTGGCTCCGATGACACTTAATGCACGACCTCCAGTTTCATCAACCAGTCGATCCTTTTACCCAATTAGGCCATCACTACCTTTCCAATCAATGCACCGTTAAGTTTTTGACTATGATTTCCTGCTTTTATTAACCAGGAAATCGTCCTGTGTTAATCGAAACTTGGATGTCCTTACTACTGTTTTCATTTTATTCGTCCATTTAAACAACTCATCCACAGCAACTACTCAACAACAAAAATTTACTTAATATATTTAAGATGGGAGTTGAACTCGTGAACTGCAATCGTTTTCTGTAATCTGCTGCTTTTTTTGATTACCCTTCTGCTCTCAATTCTAAAGCCAAGCTAAACCATGACCAACAGGCGTTAGATTTTATAAAAAGACAAAATTGACTTGGTCCGGTGTTATTACAGACTAGTCATCCGCGGTTTCTAATTTGTTTGTATCTGTTTCGATAGCTTCTCCAGAAAATTCTACGCTAAACTTGTAGTTCAGGCGAATAACGTTTTATGTTTCAAGGTCAACTGCCTTTAAAGTTTTCCTGTAAAAAGTTTTATTACACATAACACTTCGACGCTTTCATATGTTATAAACGTTTGGACTTTGTGGGCATTCTGATCAAATATATCATGACCTTTTAACAACGTTATTTTCCCGAACCTTTTTTGTCATCAACATCAATCGCAGCGCCTTTGAAGTGTACATTATTTAAGGCCATGGCACAATCCTTAATAGGTTATGCTTTGTCTTTTTCAACTGACAAGTACGTCTCCGTCAACGTAAAGTACAAAAGTTGGGCCACGTTTGACGTACGTCAAAATGCTTTAACAGCTATCATTTGCTTCCTATTGCCTTAATTTTGCTCTTGCTTTGTTTTAATGTTTTTTTATCTGTCAACAAATTACTCATTGTGCCAACCTCATCTGTCGTTACTTTTTTTCAGTTGAATTCTATGAGCCCCGGCTTTTATTCCTACAACTGATTTTAACACAAAAATAACGCTTGGATTCACATTCCTCCCGGTAAGAAGCCGACTTTTTTGGAGAATTTCGAAAGCTGACACAAGAAAGGGTTTTTTATTATAAGTTTAACCTGATATTGAAACTGGAAATGAAAAAGGGTTACTATTTAGCTGGCAAAAGCTGCCTCAAGGTTTTGCATCTCTATGTGGATCTTCAATAAATATTATGAAATTCCTATTTTAAAACCTAACACCTCAAATGTTCCTCACAAATAAACAACTTATTTTTATATTTTATGTTAATTAAGTTAATTGAAAAAAGTCTAATTAATGTTAAGTCAATTTGTAAGGTGGCTTTGTTTAGTGACATACATACATCGATTACATGGCCGTACATGCACTTTGTTTATGTCCATCAATAAACCATTCAAAAAAATTTAACAAATCTTTAAATAAAAATTAATATTTACATGTTTTAATTGTCTAAAATGCACTTAAAGAGGCCAGCTATAAAACAGCAAAAAAAAAAGTCCAATGCAATTGTATTTGTTGCTGAATTTGTTTTTCTCACTCTGACTTACTACTCAGAGTACATTTAAGTTGCCTCTTTTGCCTGCACTTTATTGTTGCCTACATTGGTATGTTAGCGTTTGTGGTTGTGTTGTCATCGTTGTGAAGTCTGTTGGGAAATACAGTGTGTAAAGTACATGTTGCTGTTTTCTTTGCTTTGTTTTACATACAAACCAAAAATATTGGATAAAAACTGAAGTTTTAGTTATGCTGAAGAGCTCTTGGTATTAAAACACGTTTTAAAACATTTTTGTTGTTGCTTTGTTAAAAAATAATAAATTAATAAAATAATACCTATAACCAAAAAATAAAATTTAATTTAATTGCAAAGTTTTACTTTAGTTATATTTTATTAAAATTTAATAACAAGAGTATACACACGGTCGGTTAAAAAAATAAATATTAAAAAATTATTTATTTGATTTAAAACTAAAAATTTAACTTTTTAAAGATAAAGGGAAAACATTTTTGTTTGGCTGCTTAAAAATAATTTAAAAACCATTATTAGTTAATAAATAAAAATTTCCTTAAAAATTATATATTCGCCAGCAGCCATTGCTGTATTTTATTAAATTTCTCTCTAGTTGGCTGTAAATAAATTCGCTCCCATAATGCTGTTCACGATGCTAATGTTAACGACACCACATTAATATGTATTTCTAAATGACTATGGTATTAAAACATGATATAAATGCTGTACATACTTGTTTGCTAACAGTAATCATTTAACAGTATGAAACTAGAAAACCTGAAAACGGTAACAGAAGAGTTTTATGTTTGTATTTAACTGCATAGCTTAATATTTATAAGGCTGAAATAAAAATATACATTATTTGTTCTCACTCTCTTTTCATTTAATTCTCTTCTCACAGAAAACCCATCGTTTTTGCATGTATTCATTAAAGTAAAAAGGAATACAATGTATTAAGAACAAGCATATACAGCAAACATTTTGCAACGTTTTAATAAATAAAATTTTAATACAACAGAAATACAGAGTGTTTAGTTAATATTTATTAAAAAGTAAATCAAGTATTTTGTAATAAAATAATATGGTGCTTAGCTAAAACAAAAGAGTTTGTAACAATAAAATAAACTATTAAAATTTTTATGTATAATAACGAAAATTGAAAATAAAAGTCTCACTCTCTAAAACTATAAAATAAAAAGAAAAATATGTACCTATTAAATGTTTTTTTTTGTGTATTAAAGATTGTTTAAGGTTTTAATTATCTTTAAACATTATTTCACAATTTGGACTTTTTATTTAAAAGAAAAGCAAATGTGTATATATATCAAAATTAGCTTTGGGGCTTGTTATCGTTATCGATTGTGTCTCACATTTCTGAAATGTGGGCTCCCAGATTTTTGAAACATTTAACAATGTTATCGATAGCATTTCTTTATATAACTTAAACAAAGAAACTCAGATAGTTACAAATATTTATGTTCGATAGCCATTTTTTTAAAAAGAACTTTACAATTTGAAAATTCCTTAAGAAAAAGTGTTAAATAAATGTTGGTTAGTAGCTAAAATTTTATTAGAAAGTTTGCCACACCTTTCATTTTTTTTTTTTTTTTTTAAATTATATGTTATTTAAAATAACGAGGGTAGTTCTAGAAATGCCCTAGATAGGTAGTATAAAAAAAATTTACCTGTGATATTTACATCTTAAAAAAACCCATGGTCCCACATTATTCAGGTGTGTAATTCCCTGTGCACCCATTCAATATGTGGAATGCCATTGGGCATGATCATCATTTGCAAATGCCAAAATTGCTTATTTTTGTATTCTAACTGTTTGACATTTGAATCGAATTTTGTAAAGGGGAAAGCTTAGGCATGATAAAATGTTAAAAAATAAAATTTTAACTCCGTATTAAATTTCCGCTAGATGTCGTATTTCTTTGAGTAAAATTAGCTCAAATAAGGGTGATTTTTTCTTAACGTTCCTTAATAGTTTACGAGATGGTTCTTTTTTTCAGTCCATTTTTTTTTATTTTTATATTCACCCGAACTCTTCTAGTGTCAAAAATATGGTTACAAATAAATAGTAAATTAAAAAAGAGAAAAAAAATTATTAAAAAAAATACATAGGTATAAGCAAAGCTAAAGAACTTTATGTAGCAAAGACAATATAGGTACCTAGACGATACGCAAAGGCCATTGTTAAACTGTCTCGATATAACAAAAATCTTTCCCTTTATCCTTTTAAGTGTTAATTAATTTCAAATAAAATTGTGCTTTTTTAAACTCAATAATATTTTCTCAACGATTTAAATATTTTGCAGATTTTAAAACCAAAAATATCAAAAATTAAGTATATAATTGTTTAAAATAAAAAGAATTAAATATTCTTAACTTTTAAAGATAAAAAAAATAATAATAACTTTTATCAAATTAAATATTAACTTCAACACAAAATTAAAAAGTAGGATTTTAAATTCTTTAAGCAACATTGTTTTTTTTAATAAAATTATACCTACCTAAATAAAAACTAAAAAAAAGCCATAATAATAATTACAATAACTTAATTAATAACCTACCAATAAAATTTTTAATTAAAAAAATATTTTAATCAAATGTAACAAGAAACAACAAATTACAGTTATTAAAAAAACAACAACAAAAATATCAAATTCAACTTAATAAAATTTTATATTTCACAAAGTAAAAATTAGCAAAAAAAATCCCTTTAATAATCAACAATTTACGATAATTTACCTAAATTTTAAACTTTTGTTTGAATACTTTTTAAATTTGAACACTTCTTTAAATAGAAGTGCTGCTTTATCACCGAAAGAGAAAAAAAATTTAACATATCAAGTCTTCTCTATTTTGAATACAGAAAACTTTCAAAACACTTGCTCAATTTATCACTTTAAAAAAACAAACACACACACATTTGTACATCAATTTAAAAGTAAGCAAAAACAGTCCTCAGCCAGCCCTATATTGTGCTGCAGCAGGCAATCATTATTCTGTGTAAAAGAAGAACAAATTTATCAAAACAAAACTAAAATACAAAACATAACAAGCAAAACACAACTACAACTTGTCTAAATAAAATATCCATTACAACAAAAGTAAAAAGAAAGCAAAAAAAAACAGGACTGAAAATTTAAATAAAAAATAAATAAAAAAATTACAACTGCTTGACACGACCTCCCCAAAGTTTTCACGATATACTGTAACAATGTTTGTGTTTGTTTAAACGACTATGTGTACGAGTCAATTTGGTGTGTGCCCCGAATAGCAGCTGTGTTACATTTTCATAGAACAAAATTAAAAAAAATTGCAATTGTTGTTTACAAAATAATCAAAAACAAAACATTGCTATCTCTCTAACTGTACAATAAAGTCAAGATTTTGTTTTACTCCAACCACAAATTTTTTATATTAAGTGGCTTTATTTGGCAACTGCCAAGCCTTTTCATTTTAACTTAATCACTTTTGTGTGCGTGTGTGTTGCGTGTTTGCATATATATTTTTTTTTTAATCAAAGTTTGGAAATAGAGTTTACTCAAGCTCTATTTACCTATAAATCTTCAAGCAAATTGTTTAAAAATAAAATAAGCAAAATTTTGCTGCTCACGTTAAGCATGAAAACCGAAACAACAACAACACCACAATCAGCAAATAGTTCACCGGCTAAAATGGCCTTTGATATGTATCCGAGTATTTCGTCGGGTAAACAACAGGATCCTGTACGAGAAGTTGTTATGAAATACATTGATTATTTTTTGCCAGAGTAAGTAGTTTTATTTTTTTTTTTATTTAATTTTAAAAATTAAAAAAGTGCTCTGTAAAATTTATTTCAGTTTTGAATCGTTATGCGCTTGTTTTGCGATTTTTTTTTTTTTAATTTGGCGGGTTCTCTATAACGCAAACGTAGTAATTTAATGATAAGCAACAGAAATCCGGCAACACATGTGTAAAACTCTTCTTGTGTTAAGTGTTGCCAATGCACAAATTGTAGAAATTTCAAAACTTGCGTAGATTTATGTGCACCCTTTGTAAAGGGAGGTAATGTGTTTTTCTAGAAGAAGAAGATTTGAATCATGTTGGAAAACATAAATAACTACTCTGAAATCTTTTGATGGTAGGGGATAGAAATGAGTGAAAAATTTAACTACCGGGTGTTTAAAAATCGAAGCATACTTTTAGGTGTTGAAATTGTATTTGCTCTTGTGTGTTATTTAATATAAAAAAAGGAAGTAACACAATAGGATTTTTGAGCAACAACAAAACAAAAACAGAAATCTGTAATGGCTTCAGTAGAGCTAGAGTCATGCTGCGTTTTAAATGTAGAAGAATTTGGGTTAAGGATGATTTTAAGACTACAATGTCTTACAGGCAGAAATGTCTGCTATTGGAAATGGTACAATAAAATATCTAAAAAAGAATTCTGTCTCTGTACCGACAGTAAAGCTGCAATCCCTCAAAGGTGTGTTAAGCACATTGAATCTCGTCTTAAATTGGTACGAGGGCACAGGATTACCCTTGGCAGCTGTGTAGCTGATAGACTAGCAAAAAAAAAGGCAGGCTTCATATTTCATGATAGTCCCATTGAAACTTTTTCCTTCAAACTGCGTTTCAACGATGCCCTTTATTATCTAGCCCAGGTCAGATGGTCTAAAGAGTTGACTCGTTTGATTGCAAGGTCAATCTGGGGGTTACTTTGTGTTTGATTTTCTTTTCAAATCGAAATACGGAGTAACCCCCCTGGTCCTCATTAGATTAGAGAAAAACAGCAGCACTACTAAGGGCACCGAGAGTTCAAATGCACGACTTGGTAGATACAGTAACTGGGAACTGCCTGTTGTGAACCAATGTGAGGAGCATGGATTTTTCATACAATGACTAATAGAAACAGCCAAGATGAGGAATAGGGGGAGACGGTCCAACATTTCTCTGCGTAGGCCTCCACTGGAATACTGAGAATAACAGCATCGGTATTTTGGAAGCCTATCATCCGATATTTCATCATTGGAAGTAAGTGGGAAAAGTTTTTATTTTTTTGAGCTGCCGTTGGTTCTGCAACCCACTCACAGTTTGTGCGACACTGTCATTCGATTGATTGCGCGATTTACCCAACGGACCTTTTATGGCGGTTTCAAATCTGTAAGAGTCTTTTTCACAATCTTTTCTTTTTTTATTTTAAATTTCTCGCTGCGTGCAAAGTTCTCTCTATCTCTTCTATTTATATTGACATTCTCCTACCTTATTTTCTATACAGGTAATAATAAGCAAATGAAATCGAGTGTTTTGCGGTGGAACACATCTTCCTGCCTGACCTATAGAACACCAACAAACTGTTAGCAATTCTCAATTTTTTATCAGAAAGTTTTCTAATTCTAACAATAGATCTGGATCAAACTGTACTTAGACACGTGCGTTATCTTTTATTCGACTTCAAAAATTTCTTTCTTTTATTTCTTCAATCTCAAGCTGAAATAATTAATTTATAGCAAAAATGAATAGTTGTAAATAAAACTACAAAACAGCCGTGGAGAAATACAGAACCATATGATCACCAACTTTTATTTACCGACTGCTTCACAAAATTTTTCTTTAGCTTTTTTTAAACTCATTAATCTTTTCAAGATGCCATGGATCTTAAAAATACAGGAAGTGAAGAGTGCGAAACTTACGGAAGGGCAATAAAAATTCAGTTGAAAAAAAAGCCTAAAATAAAAGATATTTTAAGGATTCATTTCTAGGTTTTCTAAAGCCTCCCTCGTTTTTGTGATTTAAAGTTGCCCGCTTATTGCTTTACTTGCCCGCTCGTTAGTTGTGGTTAAATAAGCAACAGACTCTCTTATGTCGCTCAAAGTTAACGTCATAAAAAATTAAAAATTTATAAAGATATTCCAAATAATCCATTGATCATTCTAGTGAAATAAAAAAGTTATTACAAGTTATAATGTTGTAAAATCACCAAATAAGCGTTTTAGACCACTGTGCATGTTTTGCTTTGCCATGGAAAAAGAAAAAAAATAAGCATTTTATTTTTTACTTTAGTTGTCTTAATTAACACATTTTATTTAATCGCTAATTGATGCTAAAATAACTAAAACGAAACATTTATTATTATCGGAATTAAAAAATACACATAAAATGAAAAATTAACACTTACTTCAGACGCTAAGTATTAAAATTATGTGAATATAATTTAAGGTTTTTTCATTAAAAATTTTATTTTTAGTTAAAACGCATCAGATTTCTTTTAATTGAAAATATTGTTAGCCCTAGTGAAATGGCATTATTGGTGCTTAAACTGTGATGACCTTAATGGGTTTTAAGCCTTAAGACAATTATAAATTCACGTTAAGGGAGAATTGAAAAAAGCTAAGTTTTTAACTTTTTAAAGCTGTTTTAATAAAAACTAAACAAAATCTTCTGATTAAAATTTACTTTATTTCACATAAATAAATCATGAAATCATTACTGCCTCCACTGTTCGTTCTTTCAATCGCGTGCGTGATCTCACTTAACAAATAATTATAACAAAAAAAAAAACAAAAAACTATTTTTAAAACTCCTCAATAACTTTTCACAATTTTGTGTTAAAAATAAACATGAAAATAAATAAATAATGAAATGTATAAATAATAATGACAAACAGGCAAACATCCTGAAATAAATGCGTTACATCATGGTGTTGGCCATAACAACCACGAATTAAGTCAATGCTGCTGCATGCAAGCCATCAGCATTCGACAAGCGTTTTGACTATAAATACAAAATCCGGTAATTTAGAATCTGAAACATTGTTGTGATTGATATTTGTATGATTTAAGATGACCTGAATTTTCTGTTTTAATGCAACAACAACCAAAAAAAGCATTTAAATTTGTTTATCCAATTCTGTCCATAAATATTCATGTTTTTTAATACACATTGAAGTTGAAAAGAGCAGCTAAATAACAAAATTGGCGCATAAGCGTTTTGTGGTTTTTTAATAAAAAAAAAAGTAGGCCTTAATCACACACAGATACACAACACATACACCAGCACTCTTCCATAGAGACGGGGGCAATGAATTGTTTATAAAAAAAACCGTTAGTTACCAATGCCTGTGCATGTGTGTTACAAATAAAAGCAACAACAAAAAGTAGGTTTTTTGTAAATTCAACAAAAAAATATTCTCAGTTTTTAACATTCATTTGGAAACTGTCTTAGGCAGCCAACGAGTTGTGACAACAATAACCAGTTTATATTTCTGTCACACACAGTAGCTAACCGCAGAAAATTCAAGTAAGCGGTACTAACCACTCTTTCAATTTATGTTTTACTTGTCAAGTTTGACCATCTATTTTAAAAGAAAATTATTTTTAAAAAATACACAAAATAAAATAAAAATAGATTTAGAAAATTACGTAGTTATTGCTTTTAACTTCCTTTTTTATTTTTATTTTAAATGTTTTGTGTCTTTTTTTATTGGTAAAAAGAAAACTCGTAACAGAGAAATTAACAAATAAACATGAACAAAAAAAATTATTGGCAAGACGAAACCTGATTTGCATCATTTCGGCTGCAAAACAAGCAAAGAAATTTAAAAATTATTCGAATTTAACACCACTAACGTCAGTCAGATAAAATATATTTAGCGTGCTACCAGCAATTTGCAGATTTTTTATGATTTTTTTATTTTTATATATTTTGTGTTAAAGAAAAAAATAGTATTTTCCTTTCAAATTTATGTTTCCAATTTGAAAATATTGTACGAACGGCAAACGATCGTCTAAATATATGTCAGGGCCAACAAAACACTACATAAAAACTTATTTTAATTTCTCCTAATTTTTTAAACGAAATCTTATTTAATTTGACAATTAAATATTTTTAATTTGTTGTTCTGGCTCTTATACTGGCTATAAAACACTTAATTAATTTGTATCCATAAACATTTGCTTGTTGTGCTAAAGATGAGATCATCATTTAGATTAAGTAAAGTAAATCAAATGTTAAAAGCTTTTGGTAGTTTAGATTAGAAAAAAATAAAATTTATAAAAAAAACTGCTCCTGGCTGTTGGTTTAATTCTTTGTGAAACAAAATAGCATGAGTTTAGATCCCAACAGAGCCTTGAGTATAAATAAACTTATTGTTAAGTAATTCTTATGAATGAATTTTTTAAAGGCGAATAAAAGGTAAACAGCAGCTCAAGCTTCACCTGGAGCTGCCTTTTTGTTAAACAAAATATTATTAGTTCGAATCCCAACAGAACCTGGAGTATACAAAAAATTAATTGTTGAGTAGCCATGATGAATGACTTGTTTAAAGGCGAAAAAAGCGAATAAATGATAAATAGCAGTTTAAGTTTGTCAAGTGTCTGCATCTCTGCTTAACAAAACACCATGAGTTAAGATCCCAATATAGTCTTGAGTATAAAAAATGGAATTTATTAGTAGCCACAATAAATGAGTTGTTTAGAGGCATGTAAATTGTATACAGCAGTTAAGGATTCACCGGAGTCTCAACACAGCCCTAGTTAGATAAGGAACCAACAATACAACAAATAGTCGGAGCTGATTTGGTTAAAGAGACTGATTGATAAACAGGCTATAGATCGTCATTTCGAATCTAACTGAAGTCATAGCGTTTTATAATGTGAAAGCACTTGTTTTTTAAGAAGCGGTTATAAATTCAAATCTAGTCAGGCCCACAGAAGAACGGTTTATAAGGCTTTGTCCTATAAGTCTCTTGAAGGCGCAGCCGACTAAACAAAATCTTCTTCGATCGCTTTTTAATTTTTTTGTTTAATAGTTCCTTCGATACTTTTTCTGATTTGCTAGCTAAGACTATTGATCTTCGGACATAAATTCTTGGTTTTCTATACAAAATTTATGCCTAGGTTCAGTTCCAGAGTTTATGCATCATCCGCACTCGCTTGCTACAGAGGAAAAGTGACCTTCCGTAATAATGCCGGTTTTAATATTTCAAAGTTAAAACTTTTCTCCAAAACCATGTTTCTTTAATCTCAACACACTAAAACAAAAGTTATATTAAATATCTTCTCTTCGACCCTCGTAAAGTTTTTATCGTTGCATTAACTAATTTTAATTAATTAACTAATTTTAGGGCATTTGCTAAAAAAAGTACACCGAAGTATTAATATTGTAGTTCGACTTATACCCTGTGTTTCTTGTCATCTACACAGTTTTGTGTTAGTTAAGGATGCTTAGACTGTCCCTAGGTAGCTTTCCGCCTGTTTGTTTAAAAGCTTTTTAAAAAACTTGCTGTTTTTCTTGCTAAGCTTTTTTGAACGTTAGATCCCGTGTTTCCTTTATCAAAGATACGCCTAGCTCGGTCCCCTCAAAAATACTGCAGCTTCAATTTATTCTTACATGGAGGGAGAATGTATCTTCCGTGATTTGAAAGCTTCAATAGTAAGCCCTTCTTTACCTTTTTCTCAATCCTCAAATCTCCGTGGAGGTTAACCTTCCTTGGTTTAAAGTTCTTTTTTGACTGGTTTGCTCTTGTCTACTACAAATTTTGTACTTGCACTGGGACGGGGTTTCTAGGTTTCTTATTTACACTTGCGGACTCCTGTCACCACACATCTTTACGCTAAAGTTACTGAAGTGATCGCAGATATTTATCTCTTGTGGGGAACTTTTTATGCGATGAACTTTATTTCATGTTATCAAAGGAAAAAAGTTCACAAAGGACAGGGCTTTACGTTAATCCAGAACTTTATTAACACAGCATCAGCTTGCCATGTATCATTTTGCGAATGCTTTGCGACCGCTGAGATAACAACTTCTGCCCGAATTTTTTTTATGGAGCAGCAGCCTTCGACCATGGGGTTATGTTGTTTTTGTGGACTGCAGCACCTTGACGTTATTTCTTGTGGAGGTATATGGTGGCACCAGTCGCAGGAGCGTAAAAATGATAGATAACAAACATTCTAAAGCCAACTAGTAGTTTAAGAAAACAAATGGTACCACGAAAGCCGGTGGCCAGTAGGGATTACAATACCTCTGCCGGTTATTGCTGAGAGCTTTCGGATAGTAATTTGACAACTGTGTCTCTTTGTGCTTTTGCATGCTCAACAGAATACTGCCTACAGAAGTACGATAGAGTTTGATTAATGCTCCAACTCGCAAGCAACGAGTGATGCAAGGTCCTGTGTACCATGTTATCGAAGTTGATACTTGGACCGCTGTGCGCTGGTAGGCGCACAATATCCACCCAATGGAACTGACGTTAATCTCTATCACAGTTTGTCAGCACTTCTACCAAGCCCTTTCGCAACTGTCGCTTAATACCATCTACCATTCAGCTGACTATTAGTATCCTACATTATTGTCAGCGTTACAAAACTAGCGTTTGGAGAAATGGAGTTTGTTATGTTCTTTATTCAAAAAGCTCCATCAGCATGTTTCCTTAAAATTTTTAATTTATGTAATTTTTACGCTTTCACATTTTTAATTCGCCTATCAACTGATTGTTAAGGACAACATATTTTTATTACATTTATTTTGTTGTACGCCAACGTTTCATTTCTCGTTACTGTTGGAAAATTCAATGACACCTCCTCTCCTTAAGTATCAATACATTAACACTTCAACAAAAATTAAAATGTTATTAAAATAAGTTGTACATCTTAGTAGTAACATTACGCAGACAAAATAAGATAAAAGAAACGTTTACAAGTGGCAATTTTCGCTAATGGAACACAATATGGCGTGCAAGTGTTTCAAAAAACTGTAAATAAACACTTGATCCATCGTTAAGAAAATGTGTAAACATTTGATTAAAATTGCTAAACAATATCTCCACAGCATTTAAAAAATGCTGAACACAGACAATAACTACGAGTAAAGTTGATAGTTGAAAATAAATTTCAAAAACAGATGCATCTTGTTGTTTATCTTATCGGAAGGCAAGAGAAAATTGAACAGCTTGTAGTTGTTAAAAAAAAGGCGTGAGAAAGACAAGCGATTACTTGAGGTGCCAAAACACAAATAATTCATCAAGTTAAAATATAAATGCCATGTGGAAATACTTACGATGCATTAAGAAATTTTACGACGCAAAGATGCCAATTATGACGTAAAAAGACACTTAATTTGCAAAACAATTTTTACTCTTTTTTATATAAAAACAATAAAGCATAAGACAGCGAAGCATAATGTGCATCTTAGCATGTCCGGTTTTTGAAATACCAAACATGGAAGCGGAATCAAAATATGAATTAGTAATTTGTGAATCTGACGCCTGCCCACTAATGCCATCTCATCTGCTGTATTGTGGATTAAAATGAGTTTTGAAAGTTTGTATTGTGTATTTGTTATAAAATTTTGTTAAAACTGTCAAAAATTAACTAAAATATAAGTAAAAAAGAAACCCTGCAACCTTGCTGTGAAGGACATAAAAATAAAAATAAAATGTAAACTTAGAACCAGGTTTTCTGTTGAAATACGGCAACAATCTATTGAGTTTCGTAGAGCAATACTTAAGCCAGATTGCATTAACAATTTTTTCATGTTTAAAAAATATTGCTTGCTGATACTATAAACAGAAATTCCGTGCGAGTTTTCTCACTTTTCCCTTTTGTTCGATTATAAATTTGTTTCCCTTTTTATTGCCTGCAGAAAGTGAAAAAAAATTCGAGGATAAAAGTGGGTATTATGAATTTTATGTAAAAACGCAAAATAGCTCGCTTCAAATTACGGTGATGCCACTTTTTTATTTCTTGTTCCCACGGAATTTATAATTGGAGGAAATTTTTCTCGAGAAAACTTGTTTCCCTGAGAATATTTCTGATTGTGTTGAATATAAAATTAAAGGGTGTCCCTATACAATATATTTTTTTGTAACGGGCACCACATTAAAATTAAAAAAACTAAGTATCACTATAGCTCCTAATAGCAAAAAGTAATACACAAATTAATGTAAAAATTAAAGGGTGTCCCCATATATTTTGAACAAACGCTTAAAATTTGGACAGAATGTCGATTACTTTTACTGTTATAACAACAAATATAAATATTCATAATTATAAATTACAGGGTGCCCCAATTGTTCATTTACTATAATGAATATGGCCATACTTTTGAATATTTGTAGACATACGGTTGGAATTTACAAAAAACAACCTCTATTGCTAAGTCCGCTATAACAACAAGTTTAAAATTTTAATTTAGAAATTAAAGGGTGTTCCGATAATTTATGTAATTTTTCTTAAGGAAGCATAATTATAAGTTTTTTTTTTTGTTTTAGGTCGGTTTGTTTTTTCAATAAATATTTATTTTTGGAATTTTAAACAATTTCTAAAATGTGATTATAAAAATTTTTTATTTTAATTAATTTTATAAATGAATTGTTTTTTGGTTTGGCTTAAATTTACTATTAATGGTAATGAGAACAGTAAATTTAAAATAGCAGCAGAATAAAACCCAATTTCTGATACGCTACAAACTCCGCCAGCGTTATCCGTTTATATCTGCAAGGTTGTTATCAATTTCAAATTTTTTTGTTTCTATAAATATTTACAAGAAATGAATACTTTGAGAAATTTAAATTTTTTATACTGTAGTTTTTTTTTTCTTTTCTTTTGCACATTACTGTATAGAAATATATAAAAGTATGTCGTTAATGAATGTATGCAGCCGTAAATGTATGTGTGTTAGATTGTACATATGTGTATAAATGCAATGCGCTACAACTATATATTTAAGCAATCGGTATATAAATTACTAAGATTTGGCACAACTGAATATTGAATATTGCCCCCTTACAATTTAATTGTTTTAAATAACAATATAATTTAAGCTGATGGGTCTAATTGCTGAATTTCATACCACTTTATTTACTTTTTATATGGTTTTTTCCTGTCATGCGAATTCTAGTTCTGTTGTTGTCACGGCATACCAACGCAAATCACTTGGTTAAATTCTGGAATTTGCTATAAAATCATTCAACACAATGGCGATTAAAACAAGATCACAAAAAAAAACGTACGTTGACAAATAAAGCGAAACAACAACATAAATTCGTTCTAAATATATTTAAAACTAATTATTTGCTGATTTTGCAGGAATTTTGTTTTGATTTCGACATTCCAAAACTTAAAAAAGAAAACAAAACAAGAAAAAAAAAGAATGTAGAATGTATTTTGTATTTCCTGTCAAAATAAAGTGAAGTTGATATTTAAATAATAAAAATAATATTGACGACTATTTTAAGTTTTTGTGAGAGGAAAATTAAGATACCTTTACTTCATTTATGATAAGAAATTTTTAGTGTGAAGTTTCTTTAATGAATATGTATCAAAAAAAAATGGTAGTTTTTATGTGCCAAATGGAAGGCGGCAGAAATTATGCTTTGATCCCGTTAACTGAAACACAAACATTAAATTTTATTACCAGTGAAGGGCAAAATTTAATAAATGAGTAATAGAAATGAAAAGGTGAAAGAAATGTTATCAATATGAAGTAAAATAACGAGTGAGTGCCCTTAAAGTTGTACACCTTCCTTATTGTTCGAATGTAGAAGTTTGCAAAACCAAAAAAGAAAATATTTTTTACTGTTTGACAGAGAGATAGCGCAACTAAAGATATGTGCTCTATAAAAAAAACTATGACCGCCTACAGGAAAAGGGTTTGCTTAAGTTTAAGCTTATGACAAAGGAATTTTATTTTAACCAAAAGTTCAGAACATTCTATTATATCAAAGTGTGGAACCTTTACAAGGGGTTGATATCTCGACTCTGTTTACTTCTGGTCTGCTCGTGATTTTGGTTAAAACCTACCGCATGCCATATTGCCTCCGAACATATACGACTAGTTTTTTCGTTTCATAATGCAAGACATTACAATTAATTGGGAGTCATTTCAATGCGAAATGTGCCAAAAACCCACATCAAGCGTTACTCAAAATACTCAAAACCTGCTTTCTCACTCTCAATTATAAATATCGGTGGATTTAATAATTTTAATCGGGATAAGAGCATGATTTTACTAAAGTTTTATTTTAAAAGAAGACATTTTTTTCTCCATTAACGTTTGAATATGATTACGCCCATGTAGTTGTAGCGCCAGGCACGAAGATGGCCAATTCTAGATATAAAATATTTATTCAGTTTTTGCAGCATTTCCAATTATTCGACGAATTTTGTATTCCATATGTTCATTCCTCAAAAAAATCTAATGCTCTCGGATCGTGAGACCTGAATGGCTCACCTACAGATTAATTTATTTGCAAATTTCCATCAAGATCGAATACTGTAATTTACCCTGCTCAGGCCGGCCTAGCTATAGAGCTGCAAAACTATCGATGGCACTATCGATAGTATCGATAGTTTTATTTTAAGGGGACTATCGATATTTTTTTTTCGATAGTGATACTATCGACAAAAAAGGATACTTAAAACAAAGTAAAAAAAAAACGGTATGACGGCGACTATGAAATACAAAATGCACCATCCAAATTTCGCCGCCTGTAAACCTTTTATAATAATGGCTATCATAACATATATACTTATGTATATAAATGTGATAATATATTAAATAGTTTTAATTTGTTTCAATATAAGATGTCAGTAGTTAACTGCTAAAAGCAAATTGTATAAAATATACAATTATTATGTACTAATGGCTTTTACACATAAATAAATTTGTCGACTACTCGACTGACGTATTTTTCAACTTTTTTTTTTTTTTTTGTTAAGACGCTTTTCCAGCAATTTAGCAATATAGCTATTCGGGTTTAAAGTGGAACACAGAGAAAAAATTAGTTTATTTTTGAGAACTAAGGTTTAACATAGGTACTATTACTACTATACTACTAATAACAAAAACAAAAAAACAATGCAGTCATTACTATAAACCATTGCAATATTTACGACTTTGTATTGCAAGTCCTTAAATCGATGCTCACACTCAAAGTGGAACATTGCAGTTTTCGTATTTTTATTTCTTATTAAATAAATTTTCGATACTTGATTAACTTTCTTTTCTGACAATTACAGCTACGATGTCGCTGTATGCTTTCCACCAAATGTTTACTAAAATCGGCTTCAATATTGTACCACTCTTCTGTTACTGCTTTCTTCAATGCGGCGATACATTTTGGCATTTGCATAGATACTCTTTTGTATAAATATGTAGGCATATGTTCTATAACATTCAAGTATGATGATTGCGGAGGACTCTCAATCTCTATTGGGTAATTATATAAAAGCCAATGTCATGCATTCCAAGATTTATGTTGGGGATCACTGTCTTGGTAGAACACGTAGTTATCGTTTATGCCTAGGCATTCGGCACTTTCCACAACGTTTTTTTATAAATATTTATATAGTATTTTGAGTCCATAGTTCCATTTATAAAATGTATTTTCCCAACTCCAGCTGTTAATATAGAACCCCATATCATAAAAGGACCACCACCATACTTGACTATTTTTCTAATGTTCTTGTCCAGAAATTGAAAAGGAGGTTTTCTCCAAGGGAATCTTTTTCAGAGGTTTATTTTTGTTTCGTCTGTAAAAATAATCTAAGAAGATAATAATTAAAGTATCGAAAAAATCGGAAAAACTTACAACAATAGCACCTTTCACCAGAAATGACGCAGCTTTATTTGCATGTTCTTAAGCAAAAGCGTATTTCAGTTTTTTGAATTTTCTCTGATATTAATGGGTTTTGAAGGCAAGACCTTCATTGTAAATTATTTCTTCTATAGATTTGACGGACTGTTTCAGCAATAACATTAACATTTCTTATTCTATATAATTTGTTTTTTTTTTTGTGTGTCAATTGCTGGCAAAAGTGGATCGTTCCTATTTAGCTTCAAACAATACCGCTTATCACGGTCGGACAATTTGCACCTGTTTGCGTAATTTCGTTTTATTTTGGACACCATTAGTAGCTTTATGTCTTTTTATAATATCAAACACTGTATTTTTGTCTCTGTTTACTTTTTGTGCAATTTCTCTAATAGTTTTGTGGGTTTTATAATTATTAATGACAAATGCCTTTCTTTAATTGTAGTTTAATCCTTTTGTACCATTTTCAAGAAAATAAAATTTTAAACAATATAAAATTTTATAAAACACTGATTTAAGGCCGAAAAAATTGATTGTATGTTCCAAAGCGTTAGCTAAAAAAAATTAAACTGTCCCACTTTGAATGTGAGCATTTTCATATTCGCGCTATAAAAGAAACTAGTGCTTCCGATCTTAGAACCGCTTAGTTATAATTTATAAAGTAAAAGAAAATTAAATGGTGTTTTTTGTATATATTAAAAATATTATTTGTAAAAGATTTAAATCAAATCAGATCTCCTTTTGTTTAATCAATTCTTTTTAGGTAACTACAATAGCTGAAAGACTTTTTATACTTTTAAATCCTTTTTAATTTTTTTTTTCATTAATCTGTATGTTTTTTTTTTTCGCTCTTCTGTTTATTTACTATGTTATTTTCTGTACAACTATATTTGGTTTCTTTGTTTTTTCCATTAAATTATAAATAATGTATATACATGTATGTAAATTAAAAACATTGATATACATAAAAGTTAGGCTTAAAAAAATCAGCTTTATTTTTACTTTAAGAAATGATTTAAGATTTATATTCGAAAAATACACAATTGATATTTTTCCAAGAATCAAAAACTATCGATAGTATCGATGGCATCAAAAAATACTATCGAAACTATCGAATGGCGCCACTATCGATAGTTTTGCAGCTCTACCTAGCTACGCTAATGATTTCTTTTCTATCGTGTAACCGGAAGTGTTTATTATTATACAGTTTCTTCTGCCTTTAATTTTGTTTGTTTTTATTGTAAATAAGTTTAACTTTTTCAACCCTTTCAGCCATTTGAAAAATACCATTCACATTCTTTATTGCAATTTCAGCATAAACTATTGCCAAATTTGGCCACTACACCGAAACAGAGATGAATGACAAATAGTTCAACCAAAATACATTGAAAGACAAAAACAAAAAGAAAATCTTTAAATTTTCTTTGAAACTGTTTCTTACGAAATTCTTTGTTAAAATTTATTGGCAAATTTGGCCAAGAAAAAAAAATAAAATTTTAAATGCCAACTAATCTCGATAAAAAAAAACAACAAATTCCTGAACTCTTTTCTTTAGGTGAATGAATTTCTATTATGTTGCAATGAACTCTGTAATATTGGTTGCACGTTTCAGTTTGCTTTTTTTTCATTCTTTCTTTTTCTGTAAATTTCTCTTGTTAATGTTTCATAGTTTAATCGCTTGAATATAGAAACTAAATCTATGCGACCTTTCTTTTTCTTTCTGTACTATCAGTTTTGCTTTAACTAAAGGCATTTTATATGTTTTTGCTAATTTGAGATGAAAAAAAAACGTAAAACTATTAAGTTACTGCCTGGGTTTTGCGGTTTTAATATGAATAGTTGTATATCTATTCATGAAGGTGGCACGTGACCAAAGAGGGAGGTGTTAGCTGGAATAGATAGTGGAAATTAATACAATATGACATTCTCATTTAAACAAAAAAAAAATAAATAAATAAATAATAATTAGCTTTGAAAGGAAACAAGAAATTGTTGCTAAAAGCTGCTTAAACAAATTGTATAAAAACTAACTTTTGCAGGCTAAGAGCCGCCGTCGATTTTACTGCTGAGTCAGCGCCGCAATTTTGTTAAGAAATTTATTTCGAGTTATATTTGTCAGCCGACTTGATTCAAGCTAATTTAAATTGCAAATTAATTTATTATTATAACAAAACTTATTCGAATGTTTAAATTTTTTTCAATAAACAACACTCACCAGTACCTATGCTAGACGTAAGATTCGTGGTATCGATGTCAAACTTATGACGTGATTGAAATCTATATGATCGTATCAAAGTCATCCAGAGGCATTGGAAGAGGCGACTTTATTCCTATATTCCAGATCATAAGAAATTTTAGCCCTAAAAAGAGCGGCGGGCTGGCTGAGGTACCATAGAATATGCGCAGAGCATATCTCGATACGAGGGTGCTATATACAGTGATGGACTTAAGTATAGGCACAAGGTGCAAAATGAAGCAAACAGTAATTTTTTTGATATTGATTATCATTAAATGTTTATTTTTAGAACGTAAAATGGTTCTTACAAAGCTTCATATAAGAAGTAATCAAAAAATTTTAACAGATTTCATTCGCCGATAGAATAATAACAAAAAAAATTTTAAAATATAGATTTTTTTATGGGACAAAAGTATAGGCACATCATTGTTAACGGAAATAAAAGACGATTATAAATTCGCCAATCTGGCAATACTGTATTTTTTGACAGAATGGAATGTTCCGTTATTATTTTCAATTTGTTTCAGTTGGTGAAAAGTAAGAAAAATTTGTTAAAAATAATAATTTCTTTGTCGTTTTCTAAAAAATGTGTCCTAAATTAAGTGAAACTACAGAATCACAGCGAAAAATAATTCTTCATCTGCATAACAAAGGCAAATCTTTTGCTGAGATTGGCGAATTAATGGATCGAAGCCGTTTTACTATTCGGACAATAATTAATCGTTTTAAAGGTAAAACTAACTTTGAAAGTGCTAAACGCTGTGGTCGTCCCAGAAAATTATTTGAGAGAGAACGTGCCCAAATAATACGGAAAGTTAAAATTGATCCGAAAACAACATCTACACAGCTGGCAGCGGACGTCAAGGAAAATTTCGGTAAGGACGTGCACTCTAAAACTGTTCAGAGATTACTACATGAAGCCTACATAAATCACGTGTTGCTAGACGAAAACCATTAATATCTGCAGTTAATAAAAAAAGACGTATGGATTATGCAAAACAATTTAAAAATCAGCCATGCAGTTTCTGGGAACAGTTTCTCTTCTCAGACGAAAGCAAATTTAATATTTTTAAGCCTGATGGACATTCACGAGTATGGCGAAAACGTAATACTGCATATGACGAAAAAAATCTTACACCAACAGTAAAGTATGGTGGCGGAGGAGTTATGGTCTGGGGCTGTATGTCTGCAGCGGGTGTCGGAGAACTAGTCTTCATTGATGAATAATGAACAAGACTGATTACTTAAATATTTGAAGGAAAATGTTAAGAAAAGCGCCATTAAATTGGGTTTGTCAGAGTCATTTACATTCCAGCATGACAATGACCCCAAACATTCTGATCACGACGTCAAGATGTGGCTTGCATATAACACCGCACATGTATTGCCACATCCTCCGCAGTCCCCAGACCTAAATCCCATTGAGCATTTGTGGGAGGAGCTAGACCGACGAATTCGGACACGCAATATTTCAAACAAATGTGAGCTTAAAACAGCGTTAACCGAAGAATGGCTTAAAATTGATAAAAAATTTACAAAAAAATTAGTACACTCTATGCCTAATAGACTTAAAGCCGTTATTAAGCAGAATGGACTGCCAACAAAATACTAATTTGAGTTTCTGACTAGTTTTGATTCCGTTAACAAAGAATGTGCCTATACTTTTGTCCCACAGAAAATCAAGTTTTTTAAACCTTTTTGTTATTTTTCTACCACCGAATAAAATCTGTTCGACTTTTTTGGTTATTTTTAATATGAATTACTGTTATAATTATTATATGTTCTTTAAATAAATATTTGATACTTACAAATGTGAAAAAAACATATTTTGTTTCATTTTGCAGCTTGTGCCTATACTTAAGTCTTCACTGTATATTTCTGGCCTGGCAACACTGAGTGCTACCAAGTGCAATCTGACATTTCCATTGGAAAGTTTGTAATTTTTAAGCATAATCGTACTCAAAACGTTTTGACGTACGACCATTATTTGTGTTGCTTACATTTTCGTGCCATCATAATTTTTACAACTTTCGACGTGGATTTCACGACAAGAGTGCATTGATGAACTTAAATCTTTGTCTGGTGATGAAGCACCATCCTATAGCACTGTGAAAAATTAGTATAATGAATTTAATCGTGACCGAAGCTCGCTCAAAGACGAATTCCGTGAAGGTCGTCCAAAAACGGCTGTTGTGCCAGAGAACATTGATGCCGCGCGTGTACTCATAATGCAAGATCGACATGCGACATACCGAGAGATAAGAGACATCCTTGGACATTTCTTTCACCAGCATACATTCGATACTGCATAAACACCTGGCCGTAAAAAAGGTTTGTTCTCGTTGGATCCCGCACAATTTGAAAGTCGCTAAAAAAAGGCTCGTGTCGATTGGTGCAAAGAAATGCTGCAAAAATACGATTGTGTGCTTTAAAAGACGTTTATAAGATGGTCACAGGTGACGAATCATGGGACTATGCGTATGAGCCCGAAACGAAACAACAATCGACCGTGTGGGTCTTCAAAGACGAGAAAAATCCAACGAAAGTTGTTTGTGGAAGAAGCACTTCGAAGCAAATGGTCGTTTGTTTCTTCGGCAAAACTGGTCATGTGGCGACTATCCCGCTTGAGCAACGTAGGACGGTCACTTCTGAGTGGTACACTACAATTTGTTTGCCTGAAGTCATCGGAGAAATTTGAAAAACCAACAGGAGAAGATGAATCATTGTTCACCATGACAATGCGAGCTCTCACACGTCGGCTCAAACCAGAGCGTTTTTGACCGGCCAAAACGTTGAATTAATGGGTCATCCGCCGTACAGCCCTGACTTGGCACCCAATGACTTCTTCTTGTTTCCGCACATCAAGAAAAAAATGCGTGGTCAACGATTTTCGTCGCCAGAAGAAGCTGTTGAAGTGTTCAAAAACCATGTTTTAGAAGTGTCTCAATCGGAGTGGGAAAGTGAGCGCCATGCAAAAGTGTATAAATCATGCTGGAGAATACTTTGAAAAACAATAAAACCATTTTTGATTATAAATATTCGCATTTTCACTATTAGGCCAGAAATATATAGAGCAGCCCTCGTATTATAACAAAACTAATTTAAATGCTTAAATTTTTTTCAATAAACAACACTCAACAGTACCTATGCTCGACGTAAGATTCGTGGTATCATGTCTGGGTTATAAACCATTGTGACAAACTTGTGACGTGATCGAAGTCTATATGATCGTATCAAAGTCATCCAGAGGCATTGGAAGAGGCAACTTTATTCCTATATTCCAGATCATGATGAAGTTCAGCCCTAAAAAGAGCTGCGGGCTGGCTAAGGTACCATAGGATATGCGTAGAGCTTATCTCGATATGAACCGACAGCCAGATTAATTTTTGATTGCTGGACATGTGAATGAAAGACATTCTAGTATAGGTTTTTCGGTAACAAAGCATTTGGCGGTGTCAAAAAAATAATTGCAAATGGACTTGCTAAATGGGAAACAGACTAGGAGATTGACTGACTGACTTACTGTACAAAAAGCTTTTAGTGGGCATTACCAGCAATCGCAAAAATCAGAATTTTAAACGAACATATTTGTATATTATCAAACCTTTAATGGCTGCAGTATAGCTACAGAGCTGCAAGTCTGTAACAGGCCCCTCGGTTAGAAATAAGCATGCTGGTGATTTTCAGGTACCATTGGCGCTGATGCAAGAGTTTGTATTTTCAATAAAATGACTTCTGTTGAAGTCACCAACATCTCTGCCACTGTCCACACCTCTGCAGTAACAGGACAGTTTTTCTTGCAGATACAATATCGCTTATTTACTAGAACACTAGAACAACGTCATAATTCAAAAAATGCAATTTTTGAGAAAATCAATGAAAATTATTCGCTATACAGTAATTCATATTGCAAAAAAAATCAGATTACTATCTTTTATAATCTCCACATACATACGAAAATACTGCCATGTCGTGCATGGGACCTGCATATGAATTAAAAACTTTGAACTCGTTTTTCTCGAAATCAATTTTTTTGAGTTATGACGTTGTTCTACTAAATGAGTTTTTAAACGGTTTTTTTGACACTAGGCGTAGTGTGACTTTGGGGAAATTCTAGGGACCTTCTTTCACCTCTCATCTGGGAATATTATAAGGAGACCATTAGGATCCAAATGAAACGATCTTGTATACACATTCCGGCAGCCTGTTTAAGCTTGAAGTCTCTTATTACAAAAACTTATGTATGTTATTTTATGACTGTTGTAACAATAGAGTAGTGAAATGGGAAAAATAGAAAACAAAGTGACAGAATAAATCGAAATCAAAAAAAGAAGAGTGCTGCTTTGATCAAAATATTTTAGATTTCTATTTTTATTGTTATCATAATAAAAAAAATATTTCTTAAAAAATGTTCGAATTTAGTGCACATGAAGTGGCCGCCTACGAAACATTTTTCAGCCGCCGCCAAAATTTTAACGGCAACTTGGGTGTTTAGTTTTATCGTAGAGAGTTTTAAGAAAATAAAAGTAAATCAAAGTGTTAATAATATAATACACATTATACCTTCATTTATGGGTATTAAAATTATTGAAAGAAAATCGTATTAGAAATTTCTACGAAAAAAACGAAATAACTATTGATTAACACGATAAGATAATTAATACTTTTTTTAATTTTAAATTGTGTACACTTAAAGCTGTAATTACTCTCACTTGTTTCACTTTTGGTCACCTTTGTAACACGTGTCTTGCCTTTCAACCTAGATGCTGGTGCTTCTTTTGGCAAAAATAAACAATATTATTTTGTAGTAAATACAACATGATGGTGGCTGTTTAACAATTTTCTTGTTTTTTAATTTTAATTTTTTTTTCTTACTTTTTATTTCAACTTAATTTAACTGATGATCTCATTGTTTTCTTTAATTTATCATTATATTGTTGTTTGTTCTTTCTGTGTTTTAATTTGTTTTTTTGTTTTTGATAAGTTGTTTTTATACAAGTTTATAACTTATTAATTTTATAATTTTTATGAATTTAAAATTTTATTTACTGTTTTTATTAAACGTGTGTTTTTTTGTTTCGATCATAATTAGCAACTGTTACATGTTGTATTTTTATTTTATTTGCGTTAATTATTTTACAATATTTTTTATTTGTTTTTTATTATTTTTATTATTTATTTTTAATACTGACACCTGAAGTGTTGTTTGTGTTTTTTATATAATTTTCTTTATAAAATTGAAATATAATTTCAGTATGGTTTTGTTAAGTTTTTAATAAAAGCATAAAATTTCTTTTATTACCTCTACGCGTGTGCCTTTCTTTCGCAGTAATTGATGTTAATTATTCTTTGTAGAGTAATTGTATAAAAAAGCGGGCCTTTTGAAGTAGACACTGTATATTGAATGAGAAAAGAAGAAAGGACTTTTATTATATAAAAATATTATGTATGCGGATAGGTTTTATGTGTCTAAAGATAAATAAGTCGATTTATTACGCTTTTTAAAAAATATATAGCATGAGAGAAAAAAGTTTTTTTTTTCACAAATATGATCACTGTGTCTATAATAGTCCTTTTAAAATATATAAATCCAGTGACAAATTTTGATAAGAAATTGTACTTTAGACTGTTCTTATTTATATTGAAATAAAAGCTTTAAAATTTTGACAATAAGTCTTCTAAAAAACGCTCGCTATTGAGTTAAACGGTCATGACTTCTTTTATTTTAGTGAACTGTAGCTCAAATTGTTATTACCTTGACTATGGGGCATGGTATGCTTGCTATAGTGGTCTATGTTCACATTCCAGACTCAACAAATTTGACAACAATTATTTGTCAAATATGTAGGTCTGAA
Source organism: Cistogaster globosa (assembly GCA_937654795.1). Lineage (NCBI taxonomy): Eukaryota > Metazoa > Arthropoda > Insecta > Diptera > Tachinidae > Cistogaster > Cistogaster globosa. Next base: position 124,872,240 of record OW569404.1, read on the forward strand.
ACGCTGAGAGCTGAGACATTTTTCTAGTCATAAACATAACGTGATAAGAAATGCTGTCTATCTATCACCTTCCTTTTCTACCTATCTCCACTATTCGTCTCTCTTTTTAAGAAGCTATTAATGAGAATGTATTATTGGCTGTTTGTTGTTCAAATAGAGCTAGTGAAATTATATAGAAAGTAAACTGTAGACACTTTGGCGATTGCTAACTTTTCTTCAATTTATTTTTTGGAAATTTCATAAACATTTTTTCATAATAAATATGAATATTGTATGCCCACTAGAAATAGATTCATTCCATTGACTTCATTTTCCAACGTGTTCAATTCTCTGAAATCAAAAGGTTTGTCGACAAAAGCTATGAGCCGCACTTAACCTTTTTATTTCAATTTTTGTTTTTATACATGATTTTGAAAATTTTTTTAAACAATTTTTCATACTTTCGTGCTTGGATTAAATTAGATTAAATACTCTGAAATAAAAGTGTTTCTCTCAGTCACCACAGTTCTCAGACAACTTCAGATAATCTGTCACACAGTCGCATAAAAAAATTTGTTTGTTTATTTAGAGTGTTAACAAACAAGTAGCCGTGTTTCTTAGGAGAAAATGCGAATTCGCTCAAATTAATTAAAAAACTTTTTTAACGCATGCAATATTTTTATTTAAAATCATATAATTTGTGATTTTTTTCGACAAAAGCTAAGATGTAGCTTCAAAGTTTTTTTTTTTATTTTTAAAGAATAATTATGTTGTTATTGTAATACAATGGAGACCAATAAATTGTTTATAGTTTTGATTAGATGTCTAAAGTTTTTTTTTCCAATTCATATTAAAAAGATTTTGTGTCTCTTAAATTTGTTTAATCCCGACTTTAAACACTTGTATTTTTAAAGCCGGATTAATTTGTGTGGCTTCTGATTGTAGAACATGACAAGCAATTATTTTAAGCCTTAAGTGATTTTGTTTTCAAGATTTATTGATGCGCAACATTTGACACTCCTTTAAAAAAGCGTCCTCGTTTCATGGCATTAAATCTACAAAGAGTTTTTTAACCCCTCAAATATAGAAAAAAAAACCTATTAAATATTTTTGTTTTTATTGTTTTGTTTTTTTTTTTTTTTTTGTTTTATTGCTGTGTTTATGTCCATGTCCGCCTGTATCTCTCGACATGTTTGCATATATAATTATAAGGCTCATTATGATGTTGATGCGATTACTGTGACTTTGTTAATTGTATGCATTTCATATCAAGCGTTAAAACCAATAAAAAAGTTTTAATGTTGTATTTTTGCTTTTACCATTTCAGGCAATTTTTCTGTAATGACTATTTTAGCATTTAATTTTCAATGTTTATGGCATGACATTTTAAGCGGTTTTTATAAAAAATGGAAAAACAAAATTTGTGTTTATTTTCAGTGACAAAAACACAGAAAAAAAAATTCGTTTTTTTAAAGAAAGAAAAATTGTTAATGATTATTTTTTTGGATTTGTCACGAACAGAAAATTTAATCAGTCACATTATTCTTTGCGGGAGTGTGACCAGCCAACCCTGCGTTTATTACCCTGTTGGTAAAGTTTATTAGCCCTGCGAAAAAAACATATACAGACATAACTTAAGAATGAAGCTACATTACTTTTTTTAAATAAACAAATTGGCTGTATTTTTATTATCTTTTCTTTTTCATTAAAAAAAATGTAAAAAAACATATTTTTTACTTTAATTTTGATTTATGTAAATGTGTTTGAACAAACATTTCGGGTCATTCACTTGGTGTCGTTTTATTATTAAGTTGTAGAAAATTGACGAAAGACATAATAATTAATAATTCGTTTACACAATAATGACATAAAAAAAAAATCTTCAAATGTCTTATTATTGTTATTAATGCCTGGGCGCCAACACCCACCCTTGTCTTAAATTTTATAAAAAAAAAATTCTGTATTTAATTTCAATTTAATTTATTTTGTCATTTTTAATATTTTTTCCTGTCAAACATTAAAAATCATTATATTTTATATTGTGGTAATTACTTTTTGTTTAAATTCACACAACAATTTTTTTTTATTCTTTTTTTTTTATAAAGATAAAAATTGTTTTGAGCTGAAACGTCATACATTTTTGTTTATTAAACAGTTTGTTGACTTAAGATACCATACTTCATGAATTTATTTTGAAAATTCTATTTTATTAACTTACAGTGGCAAACAAAATTGTTCGGAAGTTAAACTTGTATTCGCTCAATAAAAAATTTTTTTTTTCCTTTTGCAAAAACTGTGAACGATCGTTATTCAAAATTAATGACAAACTAAAAGAAGAACCAATCAAAAATGGATATTGCTGCTTAATTAATTTTTTTTTGTTTTACAATGATTCCGAATGTACTCAACCAAAATCGCATAGCAACCGTTTTATGCAACGAAATTTTAAAAACAATTTCTGGATACGAATTCAATTGAATAAATTTGGATTAAGATTGAAATAGCTTTAACAAGTCTTAAGGAGAAGTGAAAAGGGGTTGTAAGGAAGTAGGGGAATTAGCCTTAACGTGTAGAAGGTCTCGAAAAAAAATTAATCAAACATTTAGTGATTCAATTATTAAATATTAAGAAAAGAGGCTGGGAATCAACTTCGAATATCGTACATTGTTGCTATTACTTACCTCACTAATTATTGCTTCTCCCTTAAGGTTCGGACCACAATTTTCTTATTTAAATATGCAAGCGCTTTAACCTTCCTATCAGCTGTGGTAATGGACAAACCGCCTTACAGCTAAACAACTATTCTTTTCCTTTTACTATTTGCTTCAATAACTAAACAGAGCTTTCTAACCAACCGTCGCTGCTATTTTTCTCTTACTCATAGTGCTAATGATAGGATTTGAACTCATGACCCTGTTTTTTTTTTTTTTTTTTTTTTTTTTTTTTTTTTTTTTTTGTTAACAAACGGCTGTTGCTTTAACACGAGAAATCGAGTAAAATGTCTTATTACTTCGGATGTAATTGCTTTTAGAACAATTTTTTTAAATACATACGATGGGCATACTTTAACCACTTCAAGCTACTTTCGACTCGTAAAAATTAAGTTGTTCCACAGATTTTTCTGTAGAAATGTCTTCTACATCAAAACTAGATTATTTTCTTTGTATAGAGCGTAAACGATTGCACATGCAGAGTAAACATAATTAAGACTTCTTTCTTTTTGATCTTGCCATTATTATGTCCTACACAGAACTACATCGACATTAACACTTTTTAAAAATATATATCATGCGATAAATTTTTCCGCATAAATTTGTACCATTCTCTATTGTAAATTTTAAAGTTTTAAAAGAACATATTATGCTATTTAACTATAAATACGATAGTCTGTGTTATTATAAAATTTGAGAGATATTTTATAAAACGCGTAAACTTGACTTAGCGCAAATTTCTTTTATATTATTTCTGTAAGGAATTCTGTTAAAAACCATTTCAACTCGGACGATTACATCTTTTTGAAAATGAAAGCAACATATTAGGGTTTAGTTGCTCTAAGACAGTGCAGTAGTTTCTCACCAAAGACTTCATAATATCTAAGAGCACCATGCTCGTACTTGGATATATTTTTGTTTGTTTTATAAGTAGAACAAGCATATAAAGGCAAACAAAGGCTATTATTTTTTCTTGTCTGATTTTAGAATTCTATAAATGACACACACACTCAAAACTCCTGTTAAAATTTTTTGTCAAAACCACCAATTTTCTAAAATTCTCAATGGGTTTTATTTCATATAATGTGAAGTGAGCTGACTGAGTGAGTGTATGTTGATGTTTATAGAACTAGATAAATGCTTCCAAGACTTCTATAATATAACAAATAACCTTGAGTAAAGCTAAGAATTTTAAATAGATTTTACAACCACAACAACAAAAATAATAAATCATACCACACCATTGAAACTGGTGATTAAAAAAAATAAAAACTAAAAAACACCTTCTAAAAGATTGTTAAGTGAAAGGAAACAAACAACATGACAATTGAAAACAACTGTTAACGTAGACAAAATGATAAATATTATATTTAAGAGTCTTGTATACAAGTAACTTTTGAAAACAACCAACCAACTTAAGAAAAATAAAATGAATTCAAGAACATAAAAGAAAAATACTTGGACAATTATATTAAACAAATAAGTTGTACAGAGAATAAATATTAAAAAAAAAAAACTAATTTAGACTTGGCATAGATTGCAAAAGTGAATGAATGTAAGTGTGTGTCATAGAGGCTCAAACAATACAAATAAATTTTTTTTTAGGTCTTCTTATACCCTTCACCACAGGTGGAGAGTACACTCTCTAAGTTTATTATTCCGTTTGTAAATTCTACAATATCCATTTGTGAAAAAAATGTATATATTTTGAATTTTTATGCATAGCAAAGTCGATTGAGTGATGTCTGTCTATTCTTTTGTCCGTCCGTGTTCAATTTAAAATTTTTTGCAGGGCGCTAGATGAGCTAAAGAAAATTTAAATACGCCATTTTGCTATTAAAAATCAGCAAGATCGGCCCATGTCCTTTCAGATAGCGGGCAAAACACCACGCCTGCCTATAATTTTTCCATATTATTTGAAACAATAAAGTAATTCCAATCAAAAAAAATATATATAGCATCTCCCCGAAAATAAAAAAGACACATCAAATGAAAAAATTAACACTCGCCCATATTTTCCGAGTTATGGGCCTCTAAACTTTCCAGAGAAAAGCACGATTTTGCACCATATTTTTTAAAATATCAATTGAAGAGATATTTCAGTAAATTTCAAAATTTTAAAAAATGCTTAACCCATTAAGAGCTGATGACATATTTATGTAATTTTTTTTTTGTATTTTTGTATGCCTCTGTCACCTCAATATTATATGTGCATATACGGTGAAGGGTATATAAGATTCGGCACAGCCGAATATAGCAATCTTACTTGTTTTTTCTATAATTAATGTTTAACTACAATAATATGTCAAAGAATGATAAAAATACATTGTTTTCAATTATTACTTCTCGCACTTAAAAATATTATTGTTTTAAAATAATTGTTAAAATGTTGAAATACGAGGGCTGCTCTATATATTTCTGGCCTAATAGTAAAAATGCGAATATTTATAATCAAAAATGGTTTTATTGTTTTTCAAAGTATTTTCCAGCATGATTTATACACTTTTGCATGCGCTCAAACCAGTTGTCGAAGCACTTTTTCCACTCCGATTGAGACACCTCTAAAACGTTATTTTTGAACACTTCAACAGCTTCTTCAGGCGACTAAAATCGTTGACCACGCATTTTTTCTTGATGTGCGGAAACAAGAAGAAGTCATTAGTTGTCAAGTCAGGGCTGTACGGCGGATGACCCATTAATTCGACGTTTTGGCCGGTCAAACACGCTCTGGTTTGAGCCGATGTGTGAGAGCTCGCGTTGTCATGGTGAACAATGATTCGTCTTCTCTTATTGGTTTTTCGAATTTCTCCGATGACTTCAGGCAAACAAATTGTAATGTACCACTCAGAAGTGACCGTCCTAAGTTGCTCAAGCGGAACAGTCGCCACAGGACCAGTTTTGCCAAAGAAACAGGCGACCATTTGCTTCGAAGTTCTTCTTCCATGAACAACTTTCGTTGGATTTTGCTCGTCTTTGAAGACCCACACGGTCGATTGTTGTTTCGTTTCGGGCTCGTACGCATAGATCCATGATTCGTCACCTGTGGGGATCTTATAAACGTCTTTTGAAGCACCGGAATCGTATTTTTGCAACATTTCTTTGCACCAATCGACACGAGCCTTTTTTTGAGCGATTTTCAAATTGTGCGGGATCCAACGAGAACAAACCTTTTTTACGGCCAGGTGTTCATGCAGTATCGAATGTATGCTAGTGGAAGAAATGTCCAAGGATGTCTCTATCTCTCGGTATGTCGCATGTCGATCTTGCATTATGAGTTCACGCACGGCATCAATGTTTTCTGGCACAACAGCCGTTTTTGGACGACCTTCACGGAATTCGTCTTTGAGCGAGCTTCGGCCACGATTAAATTCATTATACCAATTTTTCACAGTGCTATAGGATGGTGCTTCATCGCCATACAAAGATTTAAGTTCACTAATGCACTTTTGTCGTTGTGATAATCCACGTCGAAAGTTGTGAAAAATGATGGCACGATAATGTTCACGAGTTAATTCCATTTTTTTCTATATTAATTTTTTCAAGTCACTGTAAACAACACAAATAATAGTCGTACGTCAAAACGTTTTGAGTACGATTATGCTTAAAAATGACAAACTTTCTAATGGAAATGTCAGATTGCACTTGGCAGCACTCAGTGTTGCCAGGCCAGAAATATATATAGCAGCCCTCGTATTCGAAGGAAAGTAAGTGGAGGAACCTACGCATAGATTCACTGTTAGGAATCCTTTAATCCTTTTGGACAAAAGGCTAACTCTCCTAGACTTTATTCGTTTTTTGCAAACCGCTTACACAAAGCAAATAATTAATTATGAAACAAACAAACAGCTTCATAATTTTTCTTTATAAATTTTATACTTCCTTAATTATAACACATTTTACGATTCATTTTTATTTGCAATTATGTTACAAATTGTGATGTTTTCATAATGATAAAGATTTAGGTTTTTCCATTTCGGGTGAATAATTATTTTATCGAACATGTTCATTACTTTTATTATGTTGCTATCATTCACTCGCACACTGTTTTATTCAAATCTTATGTAATTCTTTTTTTTTAATTTTTTTTTTTTCATAGTAGCAACAGAAATAAAAAATTTTGTTTTACTAAAATGCATTGTTCACATGTTTATATGTGTATGTAGCAGTATAAACTGCAAACCATTATAGACGGGCATTAAAATGATAAGGTCACTTATGTTATTTTGTACCTCTATGTGAACAACATTTTATAAACTGAGTTTATTAAAAGAGTCGTTACATATTAATGACGACTTCGGTGCTTTCGCGCTGCTAGTAAGTTTAGATTTTTATAATGCATCTTAGTTGCCATCTTAAAAGCTACGAACTCCAAAGAAGTGACTTTAGGTCGTTTTGTTCACGTAGCAGCCTGCTGGGTTTTTCTGACAATAATTTTTTTTAATAAATACCTCGTCCAGAAAAAATCGTCAATCCAAATTCGGATTCCGGTAAAATGTACCTGACTCAACCTGTAGCATTGAGATGTCTAATAAAGCTACCTAGCCTTAGACTGTTTTCTAAAAACTTTGTTCTAGCATCAATTATATTTATTTCAAGAAGCTTATGACTCGAATAATGCAGTGTTGGACATTCGCACAGGAAGTTAAAAATCGTTTCTTTCCGCAATACATCCGACAGCTACGTCAGAAAACTGCTTCCTTAATATATTGAGAATTCTGGTTACAAGCCCTGTGACCACTCTGTCAATCAATAATAAAGGCCTCAAAACGTATAACTAAATCATAACCTACAGCAAAATTTACAGAGTTTCTTCGTTGAATATTAAAAAATATGACAGTTAAGTCGACAATGACAATGAATAATCGTATTAAATAAAATCTGGTCTAAATTATTCGAGCTAAAATGTAGAGGCCTTTACAAAACTTTGAACACAAGTTTCCAACAAAAGAAAATAAAGCTTTAGCGTTATCCGTAATTTTGCGTTGTGAAATGGGTTCGTCATTAGGCTGGTTAAATGTTTTTTTTTTTTTTTTTTTTTTTTTTTAAGAAAGTTTTGCTGCTCACGTTTTTAATTTTTTTATCATTCCCAGATCTTCATGCATCGAACAGTTTTTAGAATGGCACTTAGGTAGGCAAACCAACACTGCACCATCTAACTGCTTTCAAGCGAATATTAAAAACTAAAGGTAATTTTTAATCAAAACTGTCAATTAAAAGAAAAATGTTTAATTCACTTGATCCTATGTGAAAGTTTAATGACGAACTTAGTTTCTGGTGACTGTAGCATCAACAAGTCAACAGTGCAACTTATGTCGTAAGGGTTTTAGGAATCATTGCAATTTTTGCCACATACAACAAAACCTCAATTTTAAGTCCAGTTCGTTTAAGGAACTTTCCGGCACAAAAACATAACCACTTGATTTAACCGTATCATTTTCACGCGCATCATATGTCTAAAACAAATTGTTTATATGAAATGTGCTTATATGCAATACGATGAAGAGAAAAAATATCTAATAAGTAATAAAAATTAATTTTGTTTGTTAGCAAAAACAAAACAAAAAAATGAAATAAAAATTATGTGAGCGAGTAAATTTTTAGGTTTTTTCATGACTTTAACAGCGAACTGCATGTCTGTAGTTTTTTTTCCATATCGTGTAATTTGAGATACATAATTATAAGCACGATAAGACAACAACAACAACAACAACAACAAAAAGAAAAACTGAAACAAAAAAAAAACATGGAAAAAAAAACAGAAAAATCAAATGAACAACAAAACTACGCGGTACAAATGTATGTAAAATGTTAAAAAAAAATTTGTTTATACAATTGATTGAACAAGTTTTTCAGGTCAATTGAACAGATATGCATGTACATATGTGTGTATTTATGTACATAGCAACAACAACAACAGCAATTGAAATATAAATAAAAACAAATTACACTTAAAATTACAATAACAAAAACAGCAACAGCAAAATGGTTTCTAATAAACTTAAAGTGTTGGATTACACAATGTAAAAACGTTTACATATTCATATGAATATATGAATGTATGTACGTACGTTCACATAATCCTAAGGCGGTGTTGATAATCATTGTTGACCATACATACAATAGGAGTGTAAAATTAATTTGTATTTCTAATTAATAATTAGTTTTTTTTATAAATTACTTTAATTATATGAAAATTAAAGAAGACTTGACTTGATAACAAAAAAAAAAACCTAAAACTATAAAGACGACGTGTGTGTCTAAAGTAAAATATTAAACAAATTTTCAAATTCCAATTGTACTTTCATACATATCTCTGAATTTATAATGCAGAGGATTTTTTCTTTTGTAAAAGATTAAGAAGTTTCTTTTTTTTAACATCAAATAATAAAATTTAAATAATTTCCAAACCTGTTAAATCAAATGTGCATAAATTATAATTATTTTTAGTAACTAAAACCAGAAAAAGTTTTAAGTGTAAATATAATTATAATGCATTGGAATACTGCAGTATATTTGAACTGCATTTAAAATTGCAGTAACCAGTAAACTTTTACTGTTCATGAAAATTATCTCTGCATTACCATTATTTTTTTATCTTCATTACCAGTCATTTTTTTCTTATAACTTAATATTAACCAGTCCGCTTTACTTAAATTTAAATTGCATTACTAGTAAAAAATTTTTTGCACATTTTGGCCGCAGGTGAACAAAGTATTTTCAAGCGAACGTTTTTATGCTGGAAAATAATAATTTGCAATGTGTTTGATTGGCTTTAGACTGCATTTCAGTACAATTAACTGCTTTTATTTTTAATAAATTTTTATTTCATATCTTCTTTCTAATTTTTGAGGACTGGGTCAGTTATTTTGTAGGTTTAGTGATACCAGATCAATAAGCATCAGCCTTTGTCATGGACCTCAAACTTAAAAGTAACCGCGACATACTCCATTAACACCTAAAAGTATACTTTATTTATTAATAAATTTCAAACACACAAAGAATATACTTTAATTTTATTTTCATTTAACTGTTAATTCGCTGACATAAACTCACAAAAGTGTAGCAGACAGTAGCAAATGGTCAAAAAAAAGAAAGATTTAAATACTTATAACTAAATTATTATATTTTTCTTATATTTTTGATTAAATAAAACAAATGTTTGCATATGTCTTCATATTAAAATTAATTTTTTTTAAATATATATATTTTTTTAACAATAATAAAATTTTTTATTTTTCTTCTCTTTTTAGTGCATCTGGAACAAGTGCAGTTGCAATCGATAACAAAATCGAACAAGCAATGGTGAGTTTCAATTGTCTTAAATTTATATATTTGTATACCCTTCATCAGAGGTGGGAAAAGGGTATAACTAAGTTTGTCAATCCGTTTGTAATATCTACAGTATCCATTTCCGAACCCATGAAAGCGAATTCGTTTGAGCAATGTCCATCTGTCCGTCCTTGTTAGTGTTGAAAAAAAATTTGCTGGAGAAAATCTACTTTTCTAATGAAGAAGCCATGAAGGGCCAATAACATTTTTACGTGTTTATAAGACATAGCTGAATCTAGCACTCTTACTTGTTTTAAATAATGATAATTTTTAGCGATAAATCTGTTTGAAAATTTCAAAAGAAGAGATTATTTTTAAAGTAATAATTATAAAAATGCGCCATACCATCTCTAATTAGTTCGGATCTGAGCTTTAGTCTAGTTGAATTTTAAATTAACCGTTCCTTAAAATGCATCACTATTTTCAAGAAAGAATAGATTCATATCATTCTTTATAGTTGTTCTAGAACCAACGAGCAACTCTGGAAAAAAAAATCAAAGTTGAGTAATATCTTTATCATATAAAATATGATGAAGTCTTAATCGTCGCAATATTATTTCTCTTTTTAAAAAATAATTAAATTTTTTACTCGCATCAATTTATTATAATTTTATTTTTAATTGCTTTAAATAATTTAAATATAATTTGATTATAATTCATTTTTATTAATTTTTTAAATGAGTTACCATTCATTTGTTTCCATACGCTTCTCATTTGTTCAAGACTAAAATAAATTAAACAATATAATTAAAAAATCCATAATCAAGTGAAAAATATTATTTATTTATTTTTTTAAGGTCATTTACATTATTGCAAACAATAAGCAGCTTGTAAATTCGAATTTTAATTACGAAAAAAATGTCAAAAAAGTGTTTAAGGAAAAATAAAATTTTTTTTTTTCAAAATAAATCAACAATGCTAAAAATAATTTTGTGTGGAAAAACAACTTCATGTCAAAAAAATATTTGAAAAAAAAAGCTGTTAAAAACGTTTTTAAAATAAAATATTTTTTATTATAAAATAACAGCATAGGTATACAAATTAAATTAATAATCCTTTGTAGCAGGTTCTTTCGTTTTAGTAGAAGAAAAAATTTAAATCCCAACAGCAAAAGGAATTTACTGACGAGTTCATTAAGGCCCAAATCCCAATTAAACAAGCCAACCATAAATACACTATTGTCGACAGAAAAAAATCTTGTTTCCTGCGACCCCAAATGATTCTGAATTTTCCTTTTTTTTCTGTTTTAACGAATCGATTCTTCTGAAGTTGTAAAAAACTTTTGTTTGGGTTTCCTCTCATTAATCACTTCGATTTTCTTAATAATATACGACCACTTTTAAATTAAAAATCGCTTATTTGAGCATATTCTCGAAGATTTTCGCCTTAATATCAAATGCAACAAGTTGCGATAGTTTGTCTCATAAAATAGTTGCAATATGAAGCAGCCAGATTTGCAGCGATTGCGAATTACACATTCTAATTTTGCTATTTATTACACTAATTACACTCACATAGCGTTTACTAGATTTTTTTTTTTAAAGAAGCTAACTAATTTTTATGTGAAGATTGCTCGACTATAGACACATTCGTTTTTTAACTTGATCAGAAAAAAAATGTTTTTCAATTTATGATTCACAATAACTGCACAATTCACAATAATAAGTTTTCTCTTTGAAATTTAACAACATCGCATTCAATTTAATTTTTTAAATTAATTTATTTTTAAATAAAACTTTTACCTTGATGATTTTATTAAAACGACTGACGCGACATATTTTAAAATTTAAAATGTGTGTGGAAATCTACTGAATTTATTTTTATTCTTGAATATTAGGAACTGGAAAAGGATTTTGGCACATAAAGCAGTAATGAAACTAAATTGTCTACAAAGAAGTATCGAAATTTATTTGCAATAATTATTAATTTTCTTAATTTCAATAAAAACATAATCTTATTGAAAAGATTTATTACGATTTGTTTTATTTTAATCAAATCAATGTCACAAATAAGCAATAAAATCAAGAGTCAAATTCTATGCAAAATTGTCAAACTGTAAAAAAAATACCACATGTTTCCAGAAACAATTGGAAAATCCAACATTTTTTATTCTCTTCGTTTATAGTCGTCATTTGTAGAACAATTTCATTTATCTACATTTTTTTCTTTAATAAATTGAACAATAACATTTTAATTCGAGAATCTTCCAGTGCATAATTTTTTTCTCTTGTACGATTTTCGCTACACAATTCAATTTAAATTCAATTTAAAATTACGACAACACACAATGTTTATGTTTTTGCATAAATCATACAAAAGAAAAGTTTTTATTGCAAAAAAAAGTCTGAACAAAAATCGCCTTACAAATCTATTTTTATTGAAAAAGAACAAAAACTTTAGTACTTGAATGCTAAAAATAACTCTTGTTGATTTGCATTCAATTGATTTGTCTTCAATTGATTTTTTTTTTTTAATTTTAAAAAGTGTTAACATAAAATAATATATAAAAATACGAATTAAATTTTTTTTGTATAGAAATCCGTTTCCAAAATATAATGAAACTTCTTTCACATTGAAAAAAAAATAAAAAAAAAATTTTATTACAGATTTTTTACTTCAAAGATCATTGACTTATAATGAACGAGTCATAAAGGTCATCACTTTTTTTTCTGTTGCTACTTCGTCTGCTCTATAAACTAAGATCGATTTCAAAATTGTTATTTAAAACTGCGTCTATATTAACACACCCTGTTTTTTTTTTTTAATAATGTCAAAGACTGTTAATAGATATAGATGTATTTGAACGCATTTGTTTTCTGTAAAATATATTAAAGTTTGTTATTTATTTTTGTTTGTTTGTTTATTTGTTTATTAATTAACAGCATTTATGAAGAAAACACATTTTTTAATGTCGCCCGACTTTTCTAGAAAGTTTCTTTAAAGAAAGCAAAAAAATAAAACTTTGAAACTTTAAGGCGGAAGTATGCGAACGTATTGCTTTGTAAAAGAAATATTATTTATTTATCTTTTTTTTGTTTGATGGGAACAGATGAATAGCTGTTTATTATAATTAATTAAAGACTTTAAGCTTTTATTAAGCTTTTATTATATTAATGACAGGTCAAACAAAATTTGATGTTAATTAGGCGCATCAATAATTTTAAAAGTCGGGTCATCCCAAAATTATTTCTTTTAATTAAAGCATTCAATACATCGCAAAAAATCTGTCACTAGTCTTTCGTATAATCCATAAATGCGGATCTTCTAAAATCAAATACACAACTTGTTCTTCGTGTAACCCTGGATTCTTAGTTAACCCTGGGTACTAAATTTAATATACAATCTCGTCCCTGCTTGCTTTAAGAGCGTTAGAGTGAAGCGCACTTTCAACTTATATGCATTATTTCGACAAAAAGTAAGAAAAACTTACCTTAAATTTAGAATTAGATTTTTCTTTCTATGTGTTCAATTGCACAGCAGCGGCAGGAGTAGCATTCTGTGAATTTTTAATACCTCTGCCCCAAAACTCGGGCTGAAATTTTTAACATTATCTGCTGATTAGCATATATCTTCAACCTCTCAGTCTCGCTAAGTCAATCCGCACATTTTTTGTTTTTATTCAACATGACTTTCGTGAAAGATGGAGCGTTTGCTTTCCGTTAAATCTGTTTTTTTTTGCATCTTGATAATGATGAAAGCGAATTTTTAATATTAAATAACGGAAATGTTTAATCAATATAATTAAATTTAAGCATTTTGAATTCCCGGCTTTAAAATTTATTATTGGGTCCATTAGGCAGCCTTGGATTCGCCTGACGATACCTTTTACTTACTGCATTATGAAATTTATTTCTGTAATGCGATACGCAATTACACATTTTTAAATATATTTTACGTAACGAATAACATTATTTTATATTAAAAATCAATTTTTTTTAGCTCATAATTTTTAGATCGAAATTTGGTAACGTTTTTTTTCATAAGCAATTTTCGGTAGGAAACGTTATAAATAACATTTAGAAAAAAAGAGATTTTTTATAAAACGTTCTGCATTACGTTGTTACATACTTCTTACGTAATGTATTACGTTATTGTATATTTAGGTTGGTATATTTATCTTATTTCACTTTTGGTCATATTCTGTGGCACCTTAAGGGCTGCTCAGAAAGTTTAAAACATTGCAATGCTTTCATCCGTTTGTTTGCATGAGTGCTGTTAGTTACGACTTTCGTTTTTGTAACAAATTTAAAAAAGGAAAAGGTAGGAACTAATTTTTTTTTATATAGAACCTAAAAACGTATATATCACGTAATGTATTGCGTCATATTATGTACACTACGTAACGTATTACGTAATTTATTTATTTAACTAAGTACACTTATTTTTAGTCCCTTCCAATGTTATACCTTTCGCGAAACATTGCAATGTGTTCACCCATTTGTGAGCATTTTAAAAATTAAGTTTTTCGGCTTTCGGTCATTTCTTGATATTTCAGAGTGTTTATAAAATCTGTAAAGAAATAATTCACTTTTTATAAAACGTGATTCATTACGTTATAACATACCATTACGTCATAACTCAGAAAATACAATTCTTGAGAAAATCATGCAAAATTATTCGCTATGCAGTAATTCATATTGTAAAAAAAAATTTAGATTAATATCTCTTATTATCTCCACATACGAACGAAAATACTGCCATGTCGTGCATAGAACCTACATATGAATTAAATGTATTAAATATGTTGTTTCGCCTTAAGCTCTGAATCTTTAGAAAAATGTTTGCCATCCCAGATAGTAAACCGCGGAGTTTCTGAGCCTTGGATCCGCCACATTGCAGTTTAAAGAATGAATTCACTTCGACCATTCTAACAAAATGTTGGTCTGTTATGTGTTGACCTTTTGTGCCAACAACTTAATCCCTCACATTTCAAACTATAGTTAATTTAAAGCTTCAAAATGTTTCTACTTGTATATAATTTTTTAACGGTTCCCCTAAGTTAATTCTTAACAAGAGTTACACTAAGTTGAAAACTTATTTTTTATGAAAACTGTAACTGACGTTTCTACTTTTACAGCAGAATAAATTAACAAAATGTTTGTTGACTTTAAAAAAAACGATGTTATCCTAATGCGAAAACTTTTCCAGCATCAATATACACTTTCATCAAACAACAATGAAATATCATTTCTAACTTTCTATTATTGTTTGTTTGAATTTTTGCAATATTTGATTTTTTTTGTCGTATGTTTTTTAAAGAACAGTTGGGTGATGAGCAAAATGCACAATGGGGATTTTTTGTTTTATTAAGTTAAAGAAGAGCTTGTCAGAGACGTTAAAGTTTTGTTTGAAAGTTACCAACAACAAAAAACAATTTCACCACGAGACTCTAAATTTTTATTAAGTATTTTTACTTCAAAAGATTTTGGTGCCAGTCCCCTTCTTAGCAATAAGAAATTTACGTAAAAAAAAAAAATTAAAAAGCTTTTTAATTCTTAAATTAAATTGCATTGAAGTTAATTACTTTTTTATAAAATATCACCCAATGTGCGATTGTCTGTTAGTTGCTTTTTGTGTTATCGAATTTGTCGATTTGGGTCAATTCTATGATAAATTTTTCAAGAGAAGTGAAAAATACAGGTTGAGGCTGTCCGGCTCATCAGCAGGCAGCAATTGTAATTGCATTACTATGTCTCTACTAGGATGTCTTTGTGTGTCTAGTCTATTTAAAGCATAACAAACAGACAAAAAACAGTTTTACTTTCTTAATTGGCCAAATACGAGTATGAAGACAGTTTCGAAAGCAAAAAGAAGAAAATTTTGCGAAAGTTGTTGTTAACAAAATTGTTAAAACAATTCCTTTAATAGAGTTTTTCTGCATTTGTAAAGAAATTGTTTGTTGTTTTTGTTTACATTTCTTATCGCGAAAAATTTCTAGTTGTCTCATTTTTCCATATTTGCCATAACAAATCATTTTGACTGATATGGTTTTGAAATGAAAGGTGGTCTTGTATTTCTTTGTTTTTTCATTTTTTTTTAATTTATCTAGACTTTATTATCTTTAAATTTGAATTATTTATATTTATGAAAGTTTCAACTCGGCTTCTTCTTTATGCAGTTTAGTGTTGTTTCTTCTAGTGGAGTTGATTTTTTTTCGTGTTTTTTCATTTCACTTATTTACAATAAAATAGGAATAATTTAATTTCTTATAATTTTAAATAAATTTCTCTAATTACTCTTCTATAAATCCTTTTTGTGCTTTATTTAAGACTTTGTCACGATTTAATACAATTAAATTTTAAATGTTGTTGTGTAAATTGTGTTATTGTGAGAGGTGTCTTAAAATGTCTTGTGTAAGTCGAATTGATATGTGATGACATTTTTGTCTTAACATTATGTTTTCAAAATTGTAGTTTACAATTTTTACAATTAAATAGAAATTAATATCAGTTCTAGACAAGATTAAATCAAAATTTTTTTGTTTTTTTAACACTTCTCACAATGTTCAAAAATTTTTATCGTTACTAAAGTTCATTTAGTAACGTTAGTCTTTTTAAATCTTCGAATAGGAGTTATCATAGAGGCAAAAAATATATACATATTTTGTGACCAGAAAAGTAGTTCCAGAACGAGATTTACGATAAACTATATTCAGTAACGATTTTTTTTTTTAATATGGATGTCATTGAACCGGCTGAGATGTGATTTCAACATGTTGGCGCATTATCCCATATGACGGACCACAAACATCAACTTCTAAAATCAAAATTTTTTCGATAAGTTGATTTCAAGAAATATACCTGTCCGCTGGACTTCAGATTCCTGCGATTTGGCACCTTACACCTCTCGCTAATTTTCGGTGAGGTCAGGTGAAGTCACTGGCTTATGCTGATAAATCAGCAACAGTTGACACCTTTTTGGTCAACATTGTTTGTGTTACTTGTGACATACACCCAGCAATATTTGAAAAGTGGCTTAGAATTGGCTTCGCCAAGAACATCCGAGGTGGCCTTATGCCGAAAATTCTTTAGAAAATAATAATCCTACAGGGAAAACAAAACAGAGTGAAAGAAGTCATTTTCGAAAATCAAGCCTTTCTAAGTCGGACCTAATTGCCCTTTTGTTAAACGAGCTTGTGATCAAACAAAAAAAGCTTAAAGGCTTCTTCTTCCGTTTACGTAAAAAATTCAGTCATAAAACAAATATTCCAAAACATTTAAATATTTTAAATAATTAAAAAGAAAGTTATCAACAAAACGGAAACTGTGTATCGGCGGGTTTGCAGGGCTAATTTTTAATTAAACGGCGACGAAATTTACTTGACTATGATGCTCAAAATAATTTAAGAACGAGCTAAAATGGCATGTGCTTTTACACGTGTATTCTTTTGTGATTAAGTCAGTCGATTGATAAAAATTGAAAACAAACTTCAAGAAAGAAATATTTCTTTTTGTTTATAAGACTTCATTCAGCAAAAAAAATTTTCACACATTAAAGATGTCTGTCTTCAAATTGGAACTTAATTAAATGTTTAACTGTTTCAGTTATATATTGAAAAATAAATACAAAATTTTCTAATAAATTAGTTAATTGAAACAATTATATATTTAATCAAAAATAAGAAAATAATTTTCTTGTTAAATTAATAATTAAAAATAAATTTAAATCTAAAAGCAAGTAAAAACATTAAACACAAACACTTTTCTTTTTTCTTTGTATATTTTCGAAATTAGAAATTAATCGGCACTAACGTTGTCTACTAGGCTGGACATTAACCTGTTACAGAATGCTTTCAGAGCCTTTTTTTTTGTCCTAGTCAATATTCGAACAGCTGCCTTTTTAATTTGCAACACGTGTTTATTAAATAGTTAATCAATTTAATAGTAAAAAAAAGAAACAATACAACGACACAAAGTCTAGCATTTTGTTAGACGAAAAATTCTTTAAAACTTTTTGTTTTCTTATTAAGTTTTACAATCGTTATCATTTTTAATGAAATGATAAAACACTCTAAACTGTGTAAATAACAACTTATGTAATCACAATTTTTATTAGTTAAGATAAAGAGCTATGAAGTAGTTTTCTTATTTAGATTTCTTCTAACAATAATTTCTGTTTTATAATTTAAAAAGAAATATTTTTCTTACTTAGATTAAAAACAAATCTTAACCTCTTTTTTTTTCAATAAACAATTGGCGCCTTGTGTTTTCGCTGTTGTTCTGATAAGTTTTATAAATATTATTAAATTCTGTTATAGTTTTTATTTCTAAAATCAATATTACAACACAAAGAACATGCAAAATTAAATATTTAAATAAAGTCTTTGTGAGGTCTTTTTATGCGTTCAGAATATGTCTGGGTTATTTTCATGATAAGCAAAGCTAATTATATTTTAACTCATAGACGGCGTACATGATTCTTTTAACACTTGGATGTAACAACTTGAAAGGGGGAAGAAATAATTTGAAATATTGTTAAACAACCAGCAAATCAGCTGGAACACCAGGAGAAATAAGAAAAAAAACAGCATAACAAATGCTAATTTTGCAAAGTCAAAATGCCACGGCTTTCCCTTTAATATAATTTAGCTAAAAATGCTTTTGCTACAAATTTTAAATAAAATTTAGTCTGTATATGAATATAATTTATTTATTTGTTATTTTTTTTTCTCTCTTTTTGCAGATATTTATTATCGTTTTGTTTTTCATTTTTTTTTTCAAATCTTGACAAAATAATTTATAAAATTATAATAAAATACTTTAAGAAACAAAGTTGATAAGAAACACAATAAGGTTTTTTGTTCATGTGTCCAAGCAAACAAACACAAATTAAAAAGATAAAACAGGAATCAACAATAATAACAAAATTAAGTGAAAGGTAATATTTACCTTAAAAATTAAATATTCGTTTAAATAATAACAAAAAAATTATATAATACAAGAAAATAAATAAAATTATGCATATTTTCATATTTTGGAATTTCCTAATACCTCACAAATTTGACTTTAAAAATTATAATGATATACAAGCACAAATAAACTTTTTTAAAATACATTTCCTAAAAAGTACTAAAGATCTGTGTATTTTTTTAAAGTGTCTTTTCCTAAGACGATTTTAACATTTTTTCTAATTGATCAATTAACTCCACGGCAGAAATTTTTATAAAAAAAAATTAAATCGGTTTACATGGAAAACTTTGTCATAAAAACTGCAACTTTTCTAAAAACTACTTTTTTCTGCAGTCACGAAAATTTCATATCCAGAAAATGTCAGTTTTTTTGCAAAAACGCTATTGTTTAAAGTGGCGGTGTAGTGGAAAAAAACCTTCTTAAAAGTCATCAGTTTTAAACCTAAACTCAGTTTACAAAAGAAAGTTTCACAAAAATTATTTATAAAAAAAATTATTTTTATAGAAGTCACTTATTTTTTACACGACACTAGTCTCTCAATAAGTCTGAATAGTCTCTCTTTTAAAGCCACCTTTCTTCCACAATCTCACTTTTCACATCAAAGTCATCTTACGCCAAAACTCAGTCTTCACATATGAGTCACTTTTTCCACAGCAAAAACCCTCTGCAAAAGGTCACTTTTAAGCAAAAAGAAATTATTTTTGCAAAAAAAAAGTACTTATCGCTAAAGAATACTTTTTCTCGCAAAAAGTCACTTTTAAGCCAAAAATAAAGCACAACCATTGCTGCCATAATTTCCTTAAAAAATCGTTAAGACACTTCTTTCCGCAAAAATGTACTTCTCTCAAAGATAGCACTTTTGTTGGAAAAAGTCACTTTTCCGCCTTAAGTCACTTTTTAATAAAGTCACTTTCCGCGAAAAAAAAACACACTTAAAAACTTTAATCATTTTTCACAAAACTGGCACCTTTTCCTACAGAAACAGCTTTTCTAAAGTCACATTTTGCAGCAAATAGTCAGTTTTCACAAGTCACTACTTTTTACAAAAGAATACTTCTTCTAGCAAAAAGTCACTTTTCCGTCAAAAAATAAGTCACAAACATTGCTGTAATCTTTTCCTTAAATTAAAGTCGATAGGACACTTCTTTCCGCGAAGAAGGTACTTCTCTCAAAGATAGCACTTCTCTTGGAAAAAGTCACTTTCTATTCATGACACTTTTCCCCCTTAAGTCACTTTTTATTAATGACACTATCGAAGCTGCAAAACGTCAGTTTTTACATGTCACAAAAAGTTACTTTTCAAAGGATACTTTATTTGGTATAAATTCAACAAGTCACTTTTCTGCAAAAGGTCACTTTTTTGCAGAAAGTCACTTTTTCTTAAAAAGCCTATAAAGTCGCGAAATTACAACGAATTATAACCTCTTCACCAAAGTGTCACGTTTTTGGCCATGCACTTTAATTTAAAAATTTAAAAATAAGCGAATAATTAAAATCAGAATTATTTCAAACCGATTGTGTTACTTACAGGCTGATTCCAGTTCAAATTACTTTTGTTTCAATTTTCAATCGTACGTTTACAAAAAGATCAAAGTTTTTGCATATTTTATTAGTAATTAAAATGATTTATTTATTATTCTTTTGCATTCAACGCAATTTATTTCTTAGTTTTTTTTTTTTTTTTGTTTATTGTCACACAAATAGTAGAATCATTAATTATTTGATGAATTGATTTGTGGTAAGTGTAAAAAAATTTTTTTCTTTGTTTAAAATTGTAAATTTAAGCAAATATTCTTCGCAGTACATTTCCTTATAATGAGTCATCAAGGAATTAATTTTGATAAGAAATGTTTTGCAAAATGACTTCATATTACAATTGTGATAAAAAAAATAAATACAACAACATTATATACATATACAGCTAACAACACGTATTTGTTTAAGCTGCTTTTAGACGACATGTTTTTACACCCTTCACCATAGTAAATAAATATATTGTGAGTTCTTATGCATAGCAAAGTCGATTGAGCGATGTTCGTCTGTTCGTCCATGTTCAGGTTGAGATCAACTTTGCCAAGGCACTAGATGAGCTAGAGAAAATTTAAACATACCAATCGATCAGACATAGCTACGAAAATTTTTCTATTGTAAATCAGCAAGATCGTTCCTCGTCCTTCGAGAGAGTGGGTAAAATACCACGCCTGCCTCAAATTTTTTAATATCATTAGGAACAAATCTTATTAAGTGAAGTAACTCCAATCAAAAAAATAAATATACGCAGCGATAAGAGAATTAAAAAACAAGAAAAAAATAAAAGTGAAAAATTTGCGCTCACCCATATTTTCCGAGTTATGGGCCTCGGAACTTTTCATAGAAAAGTACGATTGAGCACCATATTTTTCAAGATATCGATATGGATATCATTTAAAAGCTTTTGAAGAGATCTTAAGGAAAATAGCAAAATTTTTTAAAAATGCTTAACCCATTAAGAGCCGATGATATGTAAAATTTAATATAGAACTCAACTCTTTTTTCTTATTTTTTAGTTTTCTGTCACCTTAATATTTGTTATTTTGATTGGAGTTACTTCACTAAACTAGATTTACAATAATTGGTCAAGGCTATATAGGGTTCGGCATAGCCGAATATAGCAGTCGTACTTGTTTTCCTTATGACTTGTCAAATTTCACACTAAAAAACACATACATGTTGTGTGAACAAAGTGAAACACTGCTTGTCTAAAAATCAGCTGACAAAGTTATATGGCAAAATTCTAATTAAGGCACGTTTTATTCCAGTTTAACAAAGCATCGGACATCAGCTGTTTAAACAAACATAAAATTATAAGTCTTCTTTAAATTAAAAATTTTGGCAAGTCATATGTAAAACATCTCGAGTTAAAGCAATTTTTTCTTAATATTTGCAAGTTACATAAACTCAATCCATATTGATAAAATCTTAAAGTTACCAGCAAAACGCATAACTATTATTAAGTTCTTTTAAAATTTTGTTTATAAGACGAATAAAGCAACGTATGTAGCTGAGAAGTCATATCCATTAAGCCACATTAAAATATTCAATTACTTTTTTAGTTTTTATCATTTCATTTGTATTCTATATAAATTATTTCTTATAAAAATTTTACTATTATTACAAACTAGCAGTGCCCACGACTTTGTCCGCGTATCGTTTTTAGTTTTTTAAAAATTCGAATTAAGAAAAATGTCTTTTTAAAAAATTATTGTAGAGATTTTTAAAAAGTGTTAAAAATATTCCATCTACAAAAATAAAATGTACTGACAACTATTCTAATACTAGACATGTGCCATAAAGTTCAATTTACTGATCGCTCTTTTTAGTTCAAAGTTTAAAAATTACTTGTTCAAACGCTCTCTTTAGTTCAAAATTCTTTTCGTTTAAATGTTTTTAAAAAATATGATGGCAACAACACCGTAGCATTGCCAAAACAAATGTTTACTAAAATGCGTGGCAGCACTGTTTCATGTCCGCAGTAGTCAACAAGGAAAGACAAACATGGATTCTAGTTCATTTTGTCTGATAGTTCAAATACAAAGTATAGTACAAAAATGAACTAGTTTACTTAAAAGTGTGAACTAGTTAACTTAGTTTAATCAAAGGAGTCGTTTAAATGAACTAGTTTGTTTATGAACTACACAAGTCTATCTAGTACCATTCTACCGGTAAAATTGTGTGCTTTCAGTTTTGTACTCCTATTTTCTCTATGAAATGACAATATTTTACGAAAAAAAAGTATTGTATATATAAACCAAGATTCAAAGGTTCTTCCTCACAAAATTTTACTCAAATCCTTTCAGCAGTGATGCGAACAGACAGATAGTCAGAAAAAAATTTCAAAAATAGGTGCTTTGTTTGCCAATATCGATTACTAACTACACCAACAAGAAAATTCTCAATAAATATTTCATATTCCGAAATCATCCGATTTTAGTGTTATTATATTTTTAGATTTCTTATAAAAAATTTTCTAATATTAAAATTATAAAAGCTTGTTGATCTGTTTATTTGTTGCTCAATTACTTCTAAACTATCAAACCGCTTCTGATGAAATTTATATCACAAAGAGATCTTAATAGGGATTAAGATGTGTGATATATATTTTTAAGCGCTTCAGACGAGAATGGCACTAGAATGGGTAAAAATTATGTTCAAGCATACTTTTAGGCGTTTAAAATAAACATACTTTCATTTATATTTAAGTCAACATCCCACGTCGCTATATTTGATTTATTTGGAGCTTTTTGAAAGTTATGTACGTATGTTATAATACTTTATTGACGTAGTGTAAACGTAAAATCACATTTATGATTTCATTTGTAAAATCTAAATGAAAGTAGAATATTAATATCTGATCTAATCCAACTGGTCTGTTTTAATAGAAGGTGTTGGTTAAGAATTTTGTCTGACGTATAAATTGCAACAAATAATTAATATTCATAATCTTATGAGTATTTTACTTTTTATAGTAAAATGACGTCAGTTCACACAACATTGATACTTTATTTTTTTAGTTCTTATAATTTGCTTGAAATAATTTGTAACTAAAAATGTTAAAATGGCATTTTGTTTACGATGTAGGTGAAAGCAAGTGAAACTTAAATCAGAAACTATTTAGAAAATTTTGAAGGACTTTTGAAAAATACTTTTGGTCTCATAATGTTTAATAGTCTGAATGCATGCTAAACGTTCAAATTTTATACTTTCAAACTGCATATTTGTATGGGTATTTTCACAGAAAAACGGGAATCGAATCAAAATTTTGAAATCTTAGCAGCCTTTTTAACACATAACTGGTCTTACCGTTATATATTTATTTGTTGTATGCAATTTTTTAATGTTTGATATTTTCGCATGACATCGTTTTCCAACTCTGTGTCAGTTGCTTTTAAATTAACTTTTAAATATTCATAATCATTGCTTTTAATGTTTCTAACATTTAAGTTTGAAGGCATTTGTAGGCAGTTTTCTTTTTTTTTTTCTCTCGCGAGGGATAAGAAAACAAGTTTTCACTTTTAAAAGATTGACATTTAACAATTTATTGCAATATTAAAATTATCAATTTAAATATAAATTTGCAAGTATTTAGCCACGGTTACAAGTAGATTTATTTATAAAATAATAATAATTGTGGTATTAGTTAAATTAATGTTAATTTATTTAAAAAAAGAAATTAAAAATATCATTATTACTTAATGCATTTATGGCAATTATGTCATACTAAATAACAAACAGGACAAGTTTCGTATTTAAATGAAAAAATATATTAGATAAGCTTTTTTTAATGAAAATCTTATTTTATAAAACGTAAAATGTAGTGGATTTTGTTGTTGTTATGCAGATTAATTTAACTGGTAATTTCAGTTGCAACGCCTAATTCTGCTGGTATATTAATAATTGCTGTGGTACCTGTTTAGAACGTTTAGTGGGGGATGGCAGGTTGGTTTACGTGGCAGCTTGTTAAGCATTAAGGTGTTGATCCTAGTAAAAAATACAAAATCCATTCTGTTTTATTGTGATTTCTAATAAAGTCTACTGGACTCTAGAGTCTGATTACTCAGGTCGTTTTCTATGTTTGCATTCGAAAATTTGTGTCCCTAATAATGAAGTGAAAATGCAAATGTTCCTTTCCTCTTTATACCCGGCAGCTTTGTAGGGATGATCTAGCCTAGAAGCATCTATATACCAATCGCTCAATGTCACGTTAACACTGGCAGTTGCCTATTTAAGAATTAAATCGAACGCTTGTCATTACAACTTAGTCCAGATTTACACCATGCATTTTTTGAGGCAATTTTTTCTTAATTCCATATTTAAGTTGCAGTCATATGCATTGTTAAAAAAAAAACATAACCAACAGCAACATCCCCTAAAAACTCAAGCAATGCCATATTGCTTTACCCTCTTGCTTAACCAACAAATAAAAATTGCATGCTAATGTCATGAAAAATTGCATAGTGTAAATGCCATATGTACAGTTTACAACGCCATCTTACATCAGCTTTCTGAAGGCAGTGGCTTAGATAAGAGAGGCTAAAATTATTTAAGAGCACTTTTTATCAAACCTAAAAGAGTTTAATACTGCAATAACTTTTTTTGTTGTGAAATATGTGATTGTAATGAAATTTAGCAACAGAGTAGTTCGCTTATTAGGTGGGAAAATATAATTACTTGGAATTAAATACTTTTTTGTTTTACATATAGCATGCGATAAAGATTTTAACACAAACCCTTCCTTCTTGAAGCATATTTTTTTTAGAAAATAAAGGCAACACATTTTTCTATGGCAATGTAAACACCGCTTATCCCAATGGTAGTTTGAAAGTTTTATATTTATAGTGAAACGTTATTGCTATCGTCACAATGTATGTCACACTCTTAAAATTATTATAGAATTTGTATTATTATGACTGCTCTAATGACAGGTAAAATAATAAAATGAAAATTTAAAGGGTGTGCCTATAGATTGAAATTCATACAAAGTATGTAACCACTATAATAAATGGCGGAAAAAATAAAATTCGAACTTAAAGGGTATGCCCGTAGAACACCTAATTATTACAAATATTTTCTTTGAAATCATAGTGGGCTGACTTTTACCAACAAATAATAAAAAATTAAATTAAAAGTTAAAGTTAAAGGGTGGACCACTGTACTTTTTTTTTTGTAATAAAATGAACGATAATAACAAAAAAATTGTTTCGTACTGAATTTTTTTTCTCGATGTGTGAATTCGTGCGTGACACACTGTGTGCATGTTGTAATTATCCTTATTATCCCAAATAAAATATACAAGTGTTGACTTTTGTTGTATCTCTTTTCCTAGTTTTTAAGGTAAAAATAATAAGCAAAAAATTACAACAATAAAAAAGACGTTTAAAAAGTCGTTTATTTTCAAGACTTTTTGAGACTTAAAAAACTTTTTGCAAATATTTTCAATCCCATACATATTTTCGAATTGAATTTTCTTTAAACACCCTTTTTTCTGAATACCGAAGAGAAACAATAAATTTTTTAAATATTGTCTTCAATTATAAAATTATTTAATCTTTTACACGAAATTTTTTACAGTTTAAAATTTAAAGATAAAATCTATAATTATACCGTTTCTAATTGAAACTTGACAACATAAAATAATTTTTTCACTAAACTAAAAAATGTTTGCCGACAATTTGTAACAATAATGTCGACGAATACATAAATTTTACAATGACGTTGAATGACTAACGTCATTTACACTTTATTGCACACCGAACACGCCTATTATGTTGACTAGTTCTCAAATTACATGTGTTCGAGGGTTGTAACTTTTGCTTAAACTGCTTAATTATCGGCAAAAGTTTAAACAGGTTTAAAATGATTATAATTTTTTACGGTTTGACGTCAAACTATGATGCGATCACTTGTAAAAATCATTTAATTAGTTTTAGAATTTATAATTTACATTCATTATCTTGATTTTGTGTGTGTGTGTGTGTGTGTGTGTGTGTGTGTGTGTGTGTGTGTGTACGTGTTTTTTTTTTTTTTAACTTAAAAGTAAATCTAAGATTTTAGAATTATTCATTTACAAAATGATCTAACCATTTGTTATTTCCTTAAGATTTCTATCGTTATTGATCAGGGCAAAAAAAAAAAAAATAAATAAAAAGCCTGGCTGAGAAGATTGTTTAAAGTGCAAATTGTTGCTTTGTAAAGAAAGGCAGGTGTTTCATTATTATTGACTAATTTTATAAATTCTACAATATCCATTTCCGACCCCATAAAGTGTATATATTTTGACTTCCTGTGCATAGCAAAGGCGATTGAGTTGTGTCCGCCTGTCCGTCCGTGTTAGTTTCGAAATCAAGCTTGCCGAGGCACTAGATCAGCTAGAAAAAATTAAAATACACCAATCGATCAGACATAGTGTCGAAAGAGGTGCTATTGAAAATCTGCATGATGGGTCCATGTCCTTCGACGCAGCAGGCAAATCACCACGCCTACCTCTAATTTTTCTATATCGTTTAGAACAATGAAGTAACTCCAATCAAAAAAAAAATAAATAAATTTATGGGGCGATAGAAAATTAAAAAATAAGAAAAAATATCAAGTGAAAAAATTGGCGCTCGAGTTACGTGCCTCTGAATTTTTCAAATTTTTTAAAATATCAATATAAATATCATTTTAAAGCTTTTGAAGAGATCTTTTAGGAAATACAAAAATTTTTTTAAAATGCTTAACCGAATAAGTGCCGACGGCATTTTTATGTAAAATTATAATAGTAATTATTTGTTTTTTTTTTTTTCAAAGTTTTTAAAGCTCTGTCACCCCAATATTTGTCTTTTTGATTTACATTTATAGTGAAGGGTATAATAAAGCACTCTTACTTGTTTTTTTTAGTTTCTGTTTAAAACAACAAAGCAAAAACTACCAGAACATTGAAAATGTAGAAATCCTCGTTATTTGCCTATATAAAGTTATAGACAAGTTTGCTGAAGGTCCTCGGGAGAAGCATTTGAGTAGGTGGTTATTTTCTCCCGAAGTTCTTTGTCTGTTAAACTTCTGTGACCTGATAGCTCTATTTATTATTACTATTAACATTAAGTTAAAATGTGTTAAAAATATAGATTTAGAAAAAATCAATATCAAAGTAACAATAAAACGTGAAGTTTGGCAACATTGTATGGATTTAACTATCCCTTAATTAAAATTTTTTTATCAAACTTGACAACATGATATAAATTTATAAGATAATTCATGTTGTTTATTTTATCTTGTTTGATTTTCGATTAAACTTGGCAACGTTGCAATAATAAGCAAATCACAATATTTTATTATTTTCTTCAAATTTTTTTTCTTTTCTACTTTAAAATACTTTCAAATAAAAAAAAAAGTAAAATTTTAAATCTTAACTTGTAAAAATTATACCGATTAAACAACCATTAAAACAAGAAAAGTTGGTTAAATTTAAAAAATTTTTACATAAAATTAAATTTATAAATATTTATAAATTTGTAACACTTAATCATTAACAATTTTCATAATAAAATAGCTTTTTTAACAATAATTAATTAACTTTAATAGACTTTTTAGTTGTAAATCAAATTTTTGAAAACAGTTGCTTTTTTTCATTTCTTTCTTTTTAATCTCACAGTTTTAAGGTTTAAATTGTTGTTATTCAATTTTGCTTTGTTTTGCAATTTAAAGTAAAAGAAACAAAACAAAAATCGAATTAATTTTAACTAACATTGTATTATTTAATATAATACACTAATGTAACAGTTTATTTGTTTTGTTTTTTTTTTTTTTTTTTTTTCTTTTACAAATGAGGTAACCGTGCCAAAAGGCTGTTATCGTTATTTTGCCTTATCGCACATTTTGTGTAATCTTTTAATTTTTTTTGTAAAGGGCTTATTGCATTTTTAGGTATTTGGTGATACATGAACACTTGTTAGGGCCATAATGTCTATTTAAATCTATTTAGAAATTAGTAGGAGGAAATATTCATTTCCTGTAAGGAAAATTCTTAAGCGAATTAAATATAATTATAATTTCTTCTTACAACTGCTAATCACGCCGCAGCTGGTATGTGTCTTAGTTAAAACATCAGTCACTTATGGCAACTGCCATAAACTACCACTTATTTAAAATTAATATTTTCTAGTTAAAAAATTAAATCCTCGAAAGTTATTTTAAAGCAAGATTTAAAAAAGTGTTTTTTAATAAATACAACATTATAAAAATAATGTCTCTTTTTTAAATTCTACAAAAAACTATTTTGTAAATTTCTTTTGATCCTTAAATAAAAAAAACAACATAAAGAAAAGAATCTTAAAAACAGTATTTTTTGTTAAGAAATTTTTAAATCAAATCTTAAAAAAATATATTTTTTTTTTTTAAATTTAGGAAAGTAAATGTAAAAAACTTCTTCGAAAAAGTACTTTTAAAGCCAAAGAAAGTATTCAAAAATTGCATTAAGCACCTTTAATTTTTCTCTTTGAAAAAGTACCTTTGAAATAGTTATATTAAGAAAAGGTACTTTTACGAAAAACTACTTTTGGGAATAGGCTTTAAACACAAAACTAAAAAAGTACTTTAAAAAAATTTAATTTCGAAAAAGACAGTTTATTTAAAAAAATTTCTTAAGAAATAGAAACTTTAAAAGCGTATCTTTTGAGAAGTACCTTTCAAAAGCGATCACAAAGTTAATACGTTTTTAAAGTATATTTTCTAAGAGTTGAAATAAAATATTATTGAAAATTTTTGTTAAACAATGATTTGAATAAAAAGTAACAAACAGAAAGCAAAAAATAATTATCTTTAAAAATGTACCTTTTGTAAAAAGACCTTTAAAAAAATATTTTTGTAAAGTACCTTTTGAAGAATGTAAAAAAGTTAATAAAAACAAACTTTAAACAGTAGTTGTAAAGCCATTAAAGACATTAAAAGACACCTTTAAAGCAATCTTTTTATTAAGTACTTTTCAAATTCGTGCTTAAAAAAGTCCCTTTGTCAAAAAAGTCTTTTTATCAAAAATACCTTTTAAAAGAGAGAATTTCAAAGCGTAGCTTTTCAAAAGTAACTATTTTTAATGATTTTTGAAAGGTACCTTTTTAAAAAAAGTACCTGTTAAAAAGTACCTTGTTTAAAAATAACTAGAAAAATAACATTCAAAAAAGAACATTTTTAAGAAATATATTAGGAAAGAGCATTTTAGGAAAGTACATTTAAAAAAGAACAATGTAGAAAAGCACTGGTCGGAAAAGTAGTTTAAAAAATAAATAACCTTTTAAAAGTACCTTTTAAAGAGAGCATTTTCTTCTACATTAACCTTGGAACGTGGTTTACAAAATTTTTTTTGTGTACATCTTTTACGTTGTGTCTGTCGAATAATTTTTTGATACTTAAAATTTGCATTGATCGGGAGAAACACAACTTGACTTCTCTGGATAATTTTTAGTATGTTTCGTTTATTTACTTCGCTTTGCAGAGTCACCTGCATCACTTTCAGCCTCTTTCTGTATACTTAACGCATTGAAAGAAAAAAACTTTTAGCCCCTAATTCAAATTTAACCTTTAAATTTATTGAAAAGCATATGTTTGCTCGAAAAGATGAAAATGTAGTTTTATGAGTGTATCGGAACCTTTAGACAGGTCCATGCACTTTCGTAAAGCGATCGGAGTTGCAATTTATGGGGTTAATATTAAAAAAACAACAATGTTGGCTTAACATGTTGACTAAACCAAACATACAATCTGTTGACGGAAACAGGAAACATTAGGAAAATTACTAAAAATATATGTTTATTGACATAAACTGTCTCTTTAAGTGTACGACTGATGTACGAATGTTATTTACATTGCAAAGGACCACATTTTCATTAAATTTAATTCAAGCTGAAAAGAGCAAGCATTGATTTATTGATTCAATAGCATTTTCCTACTTTTTTTAACGATTAAAAAAATCAGCGTATGAACACTGTTTTCTTTCCTCAAATTCTACTTTTTTTAATGCTGAATTTTCTTTAGCCTTAACATTTGCCAATATTATGCCAAAAATATTTCAGGAAAGCAGGTTTTTTTTCTTGACAGTGGCGCCTAAAATCTTAATGTTACTTTTTTATACAAATTTTTGTTTATCTTAGTTTTATGCAAATTTCAATTTTTATTTATCGTGTTGCTTGCTCGTTTTTTTTTTATAAAGAGCAACATGCTAAAAAAACAACAAAGCAACAGCGTATGGCTAGAACAAAATTTAAGAACTGGTTAAATTAAAACAACACAAGCACACTGCTACAATTTGTTTACAAAATTTGCCAATATAAACGGCTCATTAATTAATTTATATTTATGATGGGTTTTTCTTTTCGTAAATATCTTCTTAAGTAAACATAAGTCTAACAAAACCACATCAACCTAATATTTGAAAACAAAATTAAACATTTTTACACGTGTCTTAATACAATACAATCCCCGTACGTAATCTGAGGATAATAAATTTTCTTGTTTTTCAAAAACTAAAAAAAAAACAACTCGTAAAACTAAATTTTCAAATTGAACGCAATTTATATTTGTCTTAAAAATATTGAAAGCCAATATATTTTAAATAAAAATAATGATAATAAATAAATATTTCCGCATATTTTCTTAACGACGCCTAACGATATATCGGTGATGGCTGCCAAAAAACCTAAAATTTTTTGCACTTAATCATCACAATCTTTTCGTCAATTTTGAATGCCTGATTTGAAATGTCAACTAAATTTAAATGAAAAAGTGAGCTCATTAATTTGAAATATATACACAGTTTTGAAATCAAAACAAATTTAATCAAATATACAAACTGTAAATAAATGCCTGCTGTATTACGTATTTTGGGGCAAATAAAGAACTAAAAGTATAAAAAGAAGCAAAAATAATATGTAACAATTTCGACGTTGAAGCAAGTAATTAGAATCCCTTTAAGTTCAAAAAAGTTTTTTTTGGAATACAATTTACTTAACAATGACAGTTTTGAGGATTTGTAGGTTTGCTTTTGCATCTCGAACAATTTGAATTTATTTACCTTCAGCCAGAATGATTTTAATGCTTTTTTTATTTTATAGTTTTATTTTTTTTTTTTTTTATTTTTTTTTTCTTTATTTATTTAAGAACGGGATTGTCAGCTTTAAACCAACTTAATCGCTAAAGCAGATTCCAAAAGCACTAAATCGAAGCATTGAACAAAATTTTTACTTTACAAGAAAGTATTTTAGAATATTATTTGTGCTTAAAAAGTTTTATTGTAACTTATAAAATTGATCTGGATCTTCCCAATCATCTGGGTTTGATCATAAGCACATGAGTACCTGAACTGTAATCCAAAACTTTTATATTTGAGATTTAGATCCAGCTGGTTCAAGAATTAAGGCCACGAGAACATCGTATGCATCATTTCTTTGCAGATTGGGCAACTGATTAAATGTTTTATTGCAAAATTGTGTTTAGCGATGGATGGGCTGATTTTTGGCTTAATCGCGAACCCAGAAAAATACACCACATGGTGCGGTTTATTCGCAAGTAAAATTATTAGACTTCATTTCTTCAAAAATGAAAGCATAGCTCGCATTAAGATCGATGTAAATCGTAGTCGCGTCATGATCAATGTAACTATTTTTTTTTTTCAATTTATGTTTAAAAAAATGTTGACATTGATCCACGTGAAATGTGGTTTTAACTTAAATTTAGCGACAAGTTGAATTCGAGAAATCGACCCTCCAAAGTAGCGCTATTTGAAAGCTCTCATTTATTTTTCTTTTGGTCTCGGAAAGTCACTGCTTTGTGCTAGTAACAATTGATGCCTTGGAGGCCAACAATATTTGTTTTATTTGTGACAAATGACCATTAATGAAGAAGTGGCCCACAGTACATGATATATTAACTGTGTGCTTCGGCAACAACAGCCCCGGTGATAAGTTGCCCAAAATCATTTTTAAATTTTAAGCCATGTATTTTCATCTTTCGAACAAAACAATTTTATTGACAAAAAAAATTTTTTTTTTTATTATCACAAATCTACAGATTCGCTAAATCAACAGTCATTTCATATCTAGATTAAAGCACGAAACTCATTAACTTAGCCTTGCATAGAGAGAAGTTGTAGACTTATGTAGCAAGAAATGTTTTTAACGATCACATTTTTTTAAGAAAGACGTGATTTATTCTGATGTACTTCGGGTTTTGTAAGATTTTCAGGAAGACTTTTTAATTTTTTTTTCATTGCTTATGAACAGACGGCTGGCTATTCCACTCGTCAATGAACACTTGCTTTTTTTTTAATTTTAGTTATTCAAAAGAATCTAAGTAGCCAAGAAATACATCATTGAAATTGATATTACATATCTCAGGGGGTACACACTACGTGATAATTTAAACACATTTTATTTGCCAACTGTAAGTCATCGCTATCCTCATTAGTTCAACCTACAATTGAAACACAATTTCTTTCTTGCTAAAAATGCAAAAATCGATGTCAAATTGTCAAAAGAGAGAAATGCAAATGTAGAGTAGAAATTAACTGCAGTCGGTTAGTATGTTGAGTTTATTATTTTATTTTAAATAAATACCTTCACTATGAATAAAAGCTTAAATGCTTTTTCTTTGCCTCAACACATGAACGCACGTTTTTAGTTTTTCTCTTTTTTTTTATTTAAAAAAATTTTAAATGCAATTTGTACTATTGCGCGTTAGTCTTGGCATAAAAACCCCTAAACTAAATTTCAACCCTCTTCAAATGCGAAAAATAAATTTAGTCATGAAAAAGAAAATTATTATAATACAGCCAAACATAAAAAACAACAACATGTCATGTGTCTGTTTGTCAGTTTATTTTTTATGAACTTTTTATAGACAGAAAAGTACGCAATTTATGCATGTTTGTAATGAATAATAACACTTGTATGTACAAATTATGCGAAGGCATGTTGGCTGCTAATTTATGAATTTACGTTCTCAAAACACGAGTTTGCGCGCCTAAAGTCACAACATGTCAAACACAAATATAAATATAAAAAAAAATAGTATTTACAGGCCAACATAAAACCCTACATTTTTAGCAAAAGACACCGAATTGAACAACTAGAAGATGATAATTCTTTCTAACTTTTTCTAGAATAAAAAGCGACTCAAAGGCATTTAAGTAATTTACAATAGAAAGTGTGTCTATTGAAACGAAATTTCCTTAAGTTGTTGGGTCATTAGTCACAAGCGCGTTTCGCTTGGAATGGGATGATAACAGATGAGAATCAGTACTTTTTTTATTAACCTTGAGGGCTGGTGAGAAGGGCCGATCTACCTGCAATAAAGAAGCCAAGCTTGATATGAACGAAGTGAGATCAGTCGATGCGTCACTTACTCCAACCGTAAACAGTTTTATTATGGTTTTATTAATATTCTGCCTCGAACAAATTTAACGACGAAAGCGGCTGCGTCAAAAAAGATTTGGATCAACTCATAAAAGAATAAATAATTTTCTAAAATAATATTTTCGAATATTTTAGTCATTTAATAATGAACTTAAAAAACCAGTTAATCTTTGTATAAAACAGATTTTTTCTAACATTAAAATAATATTTCAACTTCAACTCATTTTTGGTTGACCTCGTCGTTCTCTTAAACTTCTAGGCAAACGTTTATTTGACGTTGAGTGTTTCTTTGTTTACGTTGCTTACTGTGTCAACCAGTCACTCTTATAACTAATAATTTAGTGTAAAAGTGTGTTTGTTAATATTTGCAACATTCGAATGCTAATTGGTGACATAATTAAAAAAAAGTGTTGCCATTGTGATTTATTTTGCTTTGTTATTCAACGTAAACTTTTCATCTCACTTTCTGATGTTAACATTTTTTTATTTTAACAAGGAAAAGATTTATTTAGTTTAAAAAAAAAAACTTAAAATCATAAAAACTATACATTTGCCTGCAGCAAATCTATAAATCGAATACCGATGAGTTTACTTTTTTATTTCAAATGAACTCAAAAAAAATATTTTTATAAATTTAAATAAGTCTCGATTACTCAAAAAAAATTGTGGAATAAATTTAAATTTTCTATAAACAATTATTTATTTATTTATATTTTGTTGTTGCTTAAATTTAAAATTCAACTGCGTACTCTATGCGAAACCCACTGTTATTCTCTAATTGAAAAAATATCAGGCCGTTTTAGCAATCACTCGTATTAAAAACGTTTCAGTCAAATATTAAGAAATAAAACGGTTACACAGAGCCATCAAATGTGAAAGAGATGAGTCGTAAGAAAAAAGATGCTGGGAATCTGTTTCGTTTTTAATCGGATCTGTTATTCGATCATGTGTGTGATCTAGATTTTACGAGCATCTCAGCTTTGCCTATAAAGTCCTCTTAGATGGAAAATTCCAAACCAAAAATATATTGCAGTTTCAGCTTTTTGAAGGTTTTAACTGTAACATTTTAGCACGATCAGTGGTTGTTTAACAATCCATATTGTGAACTGGCGAAAATCGCACAAGAAATATAATGCCCTGAGTGTAAAAACCTGGGTTATAGAATGGATAACCCTGTAGCAAATTTTTTCAATACAAAATGTGTCCAAATGTTTTCCAATGCGTTGTGTAGGGTAATTTTAAAACTGGAAGCTGTTGAATATTGCGACACGTGCCACTTAAAACAAACAAACACAATTACTTTTGCACACATTTCTAGTTATTTAGCAACAAGAATAAATATGTAATGAAAACTTGAAACAGTTGAAAATTATAGGCCAAAGGGAAAGAACAAAGATAAAAGTAAAAGAATATTTTTAAAAGCCCTCTTTTGCCTTCTTTTAAAAATTATGTAAATATTATAATTTTTTTTAATAGCAACCACATGAAAAATATTTAAATGCATAAAATTAATAAATAACAGCTATTGTTTTGAACAAATACAATTTTCTTTGCATTTCAGTCTTGAAACGCTTGTTGAATTTTTTTTTTTTTTTTTTTTTGCTTAGATTTACTTTTCTATTGTGCATTATTTTAAATAAATATTTTTGCAGGCTTTTTAAAAATATAAAAATATTGTTCTCTAGAGAATTGAATGTGTTGAGTTGAAAAAAGAAAAAGAAAAATAGCACAAAAAAGCCTACTGAATACTCTTGAACAAACAAGCATGGTATGATTTTCAAAAAGAACTATGAAAACTAGGTCACAATAGTGTTGTTTGTTGCATTTCATTTTTTTCTTCTCAGATATAATGTTTTATTCTTGTTTTAGCATAAGAGACAACAGATTTGTTGTCTTGTCTGGTATTGCAGATATCCATTTGAATTATTATGGGTAGAAAAAAGTTGCGGTAAATGGACAGTTGTTAAGAAAGGCAATTTTAAATTTGAATTTAAAAGAAAACCACTTCTTCAGTAAAATTGGAAAACCTTGAAAAATTGCGTACCAATGAGTAATTCACAGTCTAATCTTCTGCCAACTGCTTCTTGTAGAGGGACTAAAAAGAGATGTATGTAAATCGGAGTCTTACAATTTTACATCTGAAACTCAATTAACGATTTAGAAAAAGAAAGAAAAGAAGAAAGAAGAAGAAGAAAGAAAGTTTTAGGTTTTTAGTGTATAGTAATTTCAGAAGATTAACCCAATCGCTCCTGGAAATTTTTGAAAAAAAAGAAAACATCACCTTTAAAATAGGAATGTTTTTAGTTGATATATTTGCAAAAAAAAAAATATTTTTCATGAATTCCTATTTTAGGTCTGAGAACACATTTAACTCGGAAATTCAAAAATTTGAAAGGAGATTGAAAATTTAATTAATCCTTATGCCAATATGGCTATAAAATATTGTAGAAAAAATATGTTACAACAAAACCAAAGCTAAGAAAAGCAAAAAAAAAATTAAAAAATATTCTGCTCTTTATGCTTTGATGTTTTAAAAACGCAGTTTATGCTCAAAGTAAAATTTGAGTGATTTATAAAATAAAATATAAAAAAAATTAAAAAAATTTTCAAGGATTTAGAAAATGTCCGAAAAAAATACTGTTACGCCTGCTGCAACCATATTATTCCAAAACATATAATTTCTTCAGTAGCAAAAAGGAAGACAAATATAAAATGTATTTTGTATTGAAAGTTTTTCCTGATGAACTGTAGACGCCTAAAAAAACCGGTACTTTAATATCCCACTGAGGGGTTTCCTGAAATTGAAGTAATTCTTCAGATTTTGAACGATTCGTTCTTGGCTTTGAGTAGAACGGTTTAGAGAGCCTTCTCTCTGCTGCTTAGATCTCGACTTAAATGTATATTTGAAAATGTACAAAGTGGTTCTTAAAATAGTCTACCCAACTCCATCGACAATTATGGTCCTTCTGATTTTGAAATTTCCAGCAAGAAGATGTTAATTTTTATTAATTCAAAACTTTAAATTTTCTAAAGGCCAAAAACTTTCTTTTGCAACCCAATAGTTTTTAATAAACAAACAAGTTACTTTTTAAACATTTTTAATGCGTCAACTTTTAAAATGTCTTGAAAGTTAAATTATGTTTTACTGAGATTTTACATAGTTACTTGATAGCTTTAGACTGCTTACATTAGACGAAAAGAAGCATTATTTTTTTTTAAGAAAAATTCAAATAAATTGAAAAGGAAACCCGTTTTTAAAATTCATGATACTTCAGTTGAAAATAATTTCTCTGCAAAAGATTTTAAGGTCTTCTACTCCAATCCTTATCAGATTTGGCCCGATTTTTTACTGTCACCAGTCTTAATTTTTTGGAATTACCGTCCAAGCTGCCTTAAAGTCATTGCTACGGTGTCTTAAATGACTTCTATTATAAAGCAAATGATTTTCTTTTTAAATATCTGGCTTAAGCCAATTTGAAAATGTCATTTAATAGGACTATGTTCGAAGTTCCATAAACTTATATCACGGACCATTATTCCTCTTTCTGGAGTTTTATTTTAAAGCACGTAGGTAACTGTGTGACATCTTACTTTAATATTTAAAAAACAGACTCGTAGAGGTAAATTATAATGCTTTAGGGTTCATTGATTTTGGTTCAACCCCATAAACAACTTGTTCAAAATGTAGATAAATTTTTTTAAATTAAATTGTTAGTGACGTGTACAATTTATTAATGTTTGAAATAAAAAACTAATAAAAAAAACTCAAACAACTATCAACAACAAATAAAAACAAAGGCAAAAAAATTAAGAATTAAATTTTATTTCTACTAGACAATGAACTCCGTCAAGGTTAAAAAGAAAACTTCTGGTTGATTACTATAAGTTTCAAATTTGATTGTACTGTTCATTTTTTTAATTCCACAAAAATCAGAAAACCAACTTATTTAAATAAATATTTTATAATTTTTTCTTTTAATTTATTTTATTAAAAAATTTTAATCGGCACCTTAAGTGCTGCAGAATTTATAAATATTAAAGACTGAATATTTCGTAATTCATATTCATACTTAATTTATTATTTTAATTATCATGTTTTTTTTTTTTTTTTTGCCAATAACATCCGCAACCTTGTGATTTAATGTGATAATTTGCAAATATTTTGAGGAGTAAAGTAGTTTTTTTACGTTAAAAAGTTCAATGATTTCCCTACACGTTTTTAACACAATAATAATGTGTTAAAAAACCTAATTTTATTAATAATATAAATAAATCAAGGCAAAAACTTTTTATAAAAATAAATTAAATTTTTTTGTTTAAAAAAATCTAATTATTATTTCATTAAGATCATAAAGCAAAAAAATTATTATTTATGCTCTCTTTGTTCGAAGATTATATATAAAAAAATATCGTGTCATAAAATACACATACACATATTTAAAAATAAATCCAAGACCGATAGTAGTACTACAGACACACATTCATAAAATGCTGACCCATTTGACAATAGATACAAAAATAAAAACTTTATACATAAATATTTCTCGAAATAGAAATACATTGATTTAAAAGTTATTTTTTTTTTCGATTTGAAATGTCAAAAATTAACATGACGTTTTTGAATACAAAATAATTAAAAATACTTAAAATATTTTAAATTTAGTCAAAAATAAAATAAAATATCCACCAACATTAAAATTGTTAAAAATTTTTTTGTTTGCCCTTAACACAACCCATATGCTGCCAAGTAGTTTGGTTTGCATACCCCGCTGCTCATACACACAATGTTATAATATTTGAATAGTTTAGGATAAATATTTAAAACTAAAATGAGTAAAATGCTGTTTCTTTTTTATTAAATTATTAATAGACAAAGAGCAATAATTAGCGCCCACACGAAATTGTTAAAAATTTAATGGAGACGACTGCTTCAGACAATAACTAAGTTCCCAGCGATATATTCTTAAATGTAGCGTAGCACCCTATAAACTCTTCGGGAATATTTTGAGCCAAGGTTGTAATTTTTCAATAATCCATCGATTTTTGCAAAATAAAAATTTCCATTATTAAGATGATCGCAAACTAAACTTTCAACATTTCTGCAAACAAACCCATAAAACGAAAACAACAGCAATATAAGCGACAATAGAACATCTTCGTCAACAAAAACCAGTTTCAGAAAAAAATTTACCCCAAAAATACAAAAAAAAAACTTAGATAATACACTGCTGAACTTAACGTATCTGTTGATGCTAGAGATCTGCTTTAGATGCCGCCGTTTTGTTGGTTTCTAAAATTTTTACGAAACTAAAAAGCTAATTATTTAAAAAGTACTTTTGTTGGAGGAAGTTCCTTTATAGAAAATCGCCAAGTCAGAAAGTTCAATTGAACTTCTTAAAAAGGTTCTGTTAAAATTTTCTCTTAAGAAAAGAAAAATAATAAAAAGGTGCTTTTCAGAGGAAAGCACTATCGTTGAAAAATAAAACTTTTCAAAGAAAGTACTTTTAAAAATTTCTTGTTATAATAAATACTTTAAAAATACATTAAAAACAAAATATTTTTCAACTTTAAGAAATTCCAAAAATTACCTTAAAATAAAACAAAATTTTTTAAGTACCTTCACAAAACTGTTAAAGGAAGCAGATTGTTGGAAATGTGGATTTTTTTTAAAAACTACTTAAAAAGCAATTTTATAAAACTACCTTTTAAGAAGTTACCTGTAGCAAATGAATCATTAGGTTATTTCAAAAACATCTTTGCAAGTATAGTTTTCAAAAGTTTAATAAAGAAAATTTTTTTAAACAACGCAAATTTTGAAAATGTACTTTTATAAAAGTATCTTTAAAAAAGTACTTTTGAAAAAGTACTTTTGAAAAAATACTTTAAAAATTAATTTTTTTAAAAGAACTGCCTTTTCAAATAAGCTTTGTAGAAATTGGTTTCAAAAAAATTAATTAAGTACTTTTTTTAAAAAGTACCCTGTAAAGGTAATTTATACCACTGAAGGTTGTTTCCTTACATAACAAAACTTTATAAATATACACTGGCGTGTTTATTTCTTGATTAAAAAAAAATGTTAATTTTATAAAAAATTCGCCTAAATTCACTGCATTGACCACGCACACGCAATTGTTATCATCAATCTTGTGTCCAAACCAACATAAGAAACGTAAAAGTAGAAACTTTTTTTAACAATTAAAAAAATTAGTTTTTTTTATATGCCAACTTGATTGCTTTAAAAAGCAAAACATGTTCTTAGAAATATAAAATAACACATTTAAAATATTAATAATTTATGAACCTTGTGCCGTTTGGTACAAAAACAAATTATGAAAGTATTGAAAAAATAATTTTTAAAGATTGTTAAGATCCGTCGGTTCAAAAAAAATTTTTTTAAATAAATAAAAACAAAATTATTGTACAAAGTTAGCTTAAGAATTATCATAATTTTTTAATTTCTCGTGCAATGTTTTATTTGTATCGTAGCCCCTATTTTAAGTTTAAGGTTACAGCTTATAACGTACAAGTTTTTTTCTGAAACTAGAAATTATACTTATGATAGCAATCTAGAAAATACATTGATTCTGCTTGTATGCTTCTTGCTAACAATCAATGAAATTTAATAACGGACTTAGCCTAACTAAAAAAAAATAAACCAATTTATTTGATTTTTTTGATACTGTTTTTAGGGTTCCGTACCCCAATATATGTCCGTCTGTCACAGAAAACATGTCAAAGTGACCATTACAATTAATAATAATAATAATATTAAAGAGAGGTTAAAAAAGAAAAAAATAAAAAAAATTAGTTAAAAAACATTGTTAATGTTTGCTAAAAAGAATATAAAAATATTTCTTTAGACCTTAATTCTCCATAAAAATTAAAATATTTTTTGCAAATACCTTCTTGAAAAATAAAAATAAAATATGCAGAATTCGAACTTGAGCCTAGTTAAAAGTAGTTCAAACTCTGTTGTGAACCCTGATTAATTTAAAAAACTTAAATCGTTTGTTTTACCAACATCTTAATTTTTGCAGCTTATTCGCTAGAAATTTCTCCCTTTTGTTCTAGAAGCTGAAAACAGCCTTGAACAGATGACGTTTAATTGAAACGCAATTGCTAAAAAAAACTAATTATTTTTTATATACACAAATCGAATCCTACAAATCGCCGCAGTAACTATTTTATTTTAATGATTTTATAAACGTACCTCGTATATGTTGAAAAAACAAAAAAAGTTGTTTTCAATGAGCTCTGTATTATTTATAATTGTCAATCATTTTGTTTTTATTAAAATTGAAAAAGCAAAAATTCACAAATACTTGTGTTAAAAAGATGTTATCAACTTCCGAACGTTTGACTAAATCTGCTATCAAATTTCTTGTTCAGGGTAAACGTAGTATACTACGGAGTATAGCTTGGTCTATTTCGAAACCAAATATTGCAATCAAATCATATAAATAAAAAAAATAATGCCGCAATAAAAATTCGAATAAGAGTGATTATGATTAGCCATACTCTTGCTTATTTTTTTCGTACGTAATTTTTTTGTTTTTAAGATAAAAAAGTTGCCGTGGTCACGCGGTGGCGCTAATGGGCAAGTAAAGGCAGTCGCGGAACCCGTTGATAGTTTTGCTAATTTTATAAAATGTGCTGCACTCGCTCTGCTGAGATACCTGTAGTTTTAACTACCTTACCCAGTTTTACTTCCCGATCATGCAATGACATTCCATTAGTTTTAACGACAGTTTCTAGCGTCGATTTTCTAAGGTGAAAACATTCATTCACATGACACATGCTTTTAATAAAGAATTTAAATAAGAATTTGTAATTAATAACTTTGTCTAGGGGAAAATGCTATAAAATTTACAAATATTTTTAATTTTGTACAATTTAAAAGAAATAATGACAAATATTTTGCAAATATTTTGACGCCGATTTTTTTTTTTTTTTTTTTGTTTTTTTTTTTAAATAATTTTCTAAATATTTTAAACATGATTTGTTTACATTAAAAACGAAATGACAAAAATCAACTTATTTCGTTTATTACAAAATAAAAAAATATTGCAATGTAATGATTATTTATTTAATTTTAAACTTTTAAATAACGACATCAAAATTATGACTTGTTTGTTTCGCCTTTAAATGATCGCGTACATTATTGTGGGCGAAAAATGGGATGTACAATCTTTTACATATTATATTTTGGGGCCCCCTGCCTGTACTATCTGTGTCAATTAAAAGTGAAATAAAATTTATTGTTCTCGTAATGATTTCCGTGTAAACAGAGGAAAATTTTGAGAAAAATTCTAATGTAAATACAGCTTTTTTTTTTTTTGCTTTGTTTTCTTTTATTTTCTTTGTGGAAAATTTTTATAACATTTTTTTTATTACCTTTTCTCTTTGCAGGTAAGCAATGAATTTTCTGTGGAAAGATTTATTTTTATGACATGCATGCATTTCAAGGTTGTAAGTGAGTTGTAAAAATATTTATGCATTTCAAATAAATTTTCATGTATGTAATTTCCTCAGTATAAGGGAAAGTGATTAGGTAATTTGGCATTTTTAAAATGTATTTTATTTTCTTTTTTATTTCAAACAATGCAAAAGCCGATTTGGCTTATTTAAAAGATTTTGGATTACTTAAAAATTTGGTAGATTTTATGGCATCTAACAAAACCTAAATTTTATATTTTTTGAAAAAACCTGTCATTTCTCTACTTTTGAAAAAAGAGTAACTTCGAACATTAAATGTAATAAATATTTTATTCTTTAATGATTTTAATAGTTCTTCCAAATAGTTAAAAAATTATAAAAATATGATCGATTCTTCGCAGTTTCTGTCTTTTCGCTTTCTAGATTTTCGCGAAAAAATATTTTCGAACATAAAAAAATAATCCTATAATGGACATACACAGTGTTTTTTTAAAAATGATAAGAATCAATTTTTATTGCGTTCAAAAATTTTCGAACTTATGTTCGAAAATTCGAAAATCTTAAATTTGTTTAAATTAAGAAATTTTAAATAATAGGGATAGTAAATAAGCACCTGCAAATATAATTTCTCGAAAATTGAATTGAAAAAGCCCAATTTGTTCCAAACATATTTTGCATCGATCACGAAAAAAATAACCCAATACACAAGTCTTTTTATATGAATTTCAATTTAACTTAAATTGAGAAAATTAGATAGAAAAATGCTTAGTAAATAAGAAATAGCTACAATTCGTTTTATGGAAAAATCCCCCAATCTAATTCAAAATCTTGTACATAAAATTGCGGCCTAGTTAAAGAAAAATTATTGAACACCGTGTAATAATTGCTTTTCAAGTATGAAATATAGCTTTTAATTGCTTAGAAGGCTAATTTTATATGATTTCCTTTAAAATATACCATTACAAATATAAATATTGTGTTCGAACATTTTCGAAAATAAGTTCGAATTTTCGAAATTTTTAAAAATTGAAAAATAAGAAATTAAAAATAAGCTTGTTTTTAGAAATTATACTTTCTTCAAGTTTTTGAAAGATTATAAGCCTATTATTTTTTATTATACTTTTCTTTGATTGTTTTTAAATTGGTATGTATGTTTGTATATCATGCATTTCTTTCAGGAAAGTTGCTTTGCTTTCTTTTAATTTTTAAAATATAAATAAACGTACAAATTATAACGGATTCATACTAATGTTTATTGCCAACAAGTGCAAAATGATATAATTTACCTCCCAATACTTCCTAAAATTTTTCATATGAACATATAGAGAACAAACCAGAATTTCTTGATGCTTAACAACAACAACAACAACAAAAAAGCACCAAATAAGCTAACTATTTTCGAAGGCTCTCAAGATATACATATATATTGATTCATTAAATTGTCTTGATAATTTTAAAAATGCTAAAAATCGTTTTGATTGTCTTTATAGGACATATTTTGCGTATTTTGA
Organism: Cistogaster globosa; assembly: GCA_937654795.1. Lineage (NCBI taxonomy): Eukaryota > Metazoa > Arthropoda > Insecta > Diptera > Tachinidae > Cistogaster > Cistogaster globosa. The sequence goes on from OW569404.1 coordinate 124,916,033, forward strand.
AAATATATTTAAAATACTTTATTTAATGATTTTTTTTTTTTTTTTTTAATTGTATAGTTTTATGGAAAATTATTTTCGTTGGCAAAATTTATTTCATTAACCTTGAGAATAAAACGTAATTTATTTATGCGATTTTTATACTTGAAATAGATTTTATTTGAATAAAATGTTATGCAGGTTAAAGTGGGCTAAAATTGTAATTTTCTTAATTTTTTTAGATTTTATGCGTTGTAGGTAAAATGTTATAAAATTAAAACTACACAAAATTTTAGTACGAGGGATGGGTTACTTGACGTTTATACAAAATCATAAAAAAACTCTTAGAGTTTCAAACAGATAAGCTTAAAACGACTTCTGGATAATTTTTTTTTATCAACTCAAGTACAGTTGGGTTCTTCACGGCTTGTACGTTCGGTTAAAATTACATATGTATATATTATTTAAATCTCTAGGCAAACACCAAGATAGTTATATTCAAAGCAACGAATTAAAGATGTGATATTTTATTTTAAAAATATGTCTATTCGCTTATTTCGTTACGCAGCTGTGAGACCGACCGACCACCCTTGCATTGATTTATTGCACAAGGATCTGGTTAAATGTAAATTTTAAAACTTTTTTACGCTTAACATTAATGCTTATGTCTGGTTTTCTAATGATCTTTTAATCGTTAAATAATTTTCGATCGCCGCCAAATGCAGTTATTCAACCCTGTTGTTGTTGTGGCAACTGTGTTTAGCAGCCTAATCAGCACACGACTACCACATGTTATTAAGTACCAATCGTTAATCACTCTCTTGCAACTAAGCCAGACACATCATTAGCTGCTAGTCTTAAGCCAATTTAATGTTTGACATTTAAGAAATCATAAAATCTTTAATCTGTTACAGTGACTTCCAATAACAAATCAATGTATATTAATTTTACAACTTGTTAGAAAATTTGTTACTATACCGGCTGGCAAATCAGTGATTTTTATTAGTTGTGTGTTCATTAATTTTCATTTGGCACTAACATTAGTTAGACGTGTCTGTGTCTGTACAAAGATAATAAAATTCACGTTTACGCTAGTTAAACGGTATTTTAACAACATTAAGTTCATAAATTATGAGTAATTAACTGTTACTTTAAATTAATATTGGAAATTTTAGATTTTTTCCTTTTTTATGCAGATGTTTTAGACTTAAGTTAAAGTAGTTGTTAGTTATTAGCTAAGACAAGTTCCTACTTTAAAAAACGGATTTAATGTAATTTTAATGATCACATTTTTTTATTTTCACTTTCAAAAGTTATAAAATAGAGAGCGCAAAATTATTATCCAACATTATTTCATGTTTGCAAAATTTCGAATTAAAATTAACATGGAACCATATAAATTGAAGTGAAATGTTATTTTCAAGCTCAGTATTTATAATTACAAAATATATATTTCTCTTAAATAACAGTCATGTCGTATTCACATAATATTTTTTTTAGCTTATAAAATAATATTTGAATAAATTTCCAATCAAAATTTATTTACAAAGTTTTTCTTTTGTTTTTTTTTTTTTTTTTTGTTAATCAGAAATCTGTTTCTAATTATGGACTTTTTTTTAGTAAAATATTCAATGGATTAAAGACCAAGAAGCCCCTTAAAAAATCCCTAATAAATAAAAAAAAATCTTTTCGCTCTCCCATTTTTGCTTCTCTTTTGGTTCGGAAACTTTTTGAACTGAGGTACCTAATTCCTATCATTATACCTTTGAAAAGTGTTTGAAAGTATATTCACCTCTAGGGTTTGTACAGAATCTTAATAAAAACTTTGCCTCCTTCTGGTTTATCGCAGAAGGGGGACAGTATTGTGCTTTGTTTTTTTATTATTCCACTTCTTTTTGAACTGAGGTATCTAATTCTCATCACTGTACCTTTGAAATCTTGACCGCACTTCCAAACGGTCTTTAAAAATGTGCAGAATCTTAATAAAACTTTGCCTCTTTCGATGGTCGCAGAATAGGAACAGTATTGTACTTAATTCTTTCATTGCTCACTTTGTTGGTTAGAGAAGCTTTTTGAATTGTGGTATCCTAATTTTTATCATTATACCTATAGAATATTCACCACACTTCCGACTGGTCTTTGAACATTTGGAGAGGACTTTGTTCTAAAAATAAATATCCGAATGTTCCATAGCCTCTACTGTGCCTGGGACACTTTCGATATTGATTGCGGCAATAGACAGAAGGGGGACAGTATTGTGTATAGTTCTTTATTCTAAGTTATCGAACGAACACACATATATCAAAGTACGTTCGTTAAAAAATGTACTTCTTAATGCAAAGCAGATATGTAAATGAATGTATTCTTTTCTTTAATATTATAAGAAATTACAATATAATACAAAGTAATTAAAAAAAATTTTCTTGAGAACTATAGTAGTTAATTCAGTTTATATTTAAAAAACAATATCTACGAGAGTGACGTAGTGGTGCTTTTTTTTGTTGCCTGTGTTTTATCGCAACAGCTTTAAGGCATAAGAGAGAGACAGAGAGAACTGGCAGGGGGAAACCAGTTTTTACGATCAACAGCTGCAGAAAATGGAACAAATGTCAAATAACGTTTTGACTGCCTGCATATAATCATGCTGTCATAAAAATATTAAATTCGAATAATTTCCAATTGTGGGCTTTTTAATTTTAATAAACGAAAAATTTATTAATTTATTTTTGAAATGTTAATGAGGGAAATGGCCCCAAATAAAATTAAAAAAAAAACATTACAATATGCTTCTAAGAAGAAAAATAATAATAAAAGTCAACATGTTTAAAAAAGAACAATAACAAGTGGAAACCATACAAATTAAGTTATTGTTCCAATGTTCCAGCAGTTAGTGCACAGGTCATTTAAGGCCAACAATTTCTAATTTTATAGTTAAACAAAAGAAAAACAAAAATAATTGAAGCAAATAGAGCCCAGTGTTGGCTTTTCTTGTCTGCCTGCCACATTGCAGCAAAAAGGTAGCTGAACGATAAATTTTTAACAGTAATTTTTCAATATTTGATGAAAAAATAAATAAAATAATAAATAAAAAATCAATTGCAGCTTTTTTAAGCGTCATTTGAAGTCAGTCCGCCATCTAATATGCATGTGATTCTTTAAACACTTGGGCTCTATTCGCATTTATTGCTAATTAACAAAACTAATTATAATAAATGATATGATTAGAATAGAAATTGCTCCTAGTTTCTGTTATAATGCTTTGTTCGTACTACTTAACAGCACAAAGTAAAAATGTAAAAATTTCTAAATAAATAAAAAAAGTCATCAAATCAGTTACCAATTGTTACAGTGATCTTATGAGAAAATTATATTGTTGGCTGTGGTTTCAACTACAAATTTTATGGCTCAAAATTATCTACCTCTGACATGTTGTGGCTGTTGCCTGCAATTTAATTTAAAGGTACAGCACCTATTTTACTTCTCACATGGGTCTTGCCACTAACCGGGTTAATAATTGTTAATTCATTTTACACAATGGAGATGAGCATCACTCAACTGATTAGCGTTAGTCACGCGTGATTCTGATCAATTTTTCAATTTACGTGAACTTACGTGAACGGTTTTTAATTTCTTTTCCTGACTTGAGAAACAACTAAATCAGGTGGCATTATTTTTTAGGCGGGCAACACTGATCGAAGCCAACACTATCAAACGTAAACGATAAGTTACATTTGAACGCATACTTGGTGTTTTTTCCTTGGTTTTTCTTTGTTATTATAGTGGCCAGATTTAACATTATTTAGCGATTTTCCCCCCACTATACACGGGGTGATAGTAAGAATTCAAGTGAAAGTTTTAAAAATTAAATATGTGCGATTCTTTATTTTGTTTGTTCTTTATTCGTAAGGGAGGGTATATTGAGCGTGAGTTTTCGTGAACGTAAAAAATATTTTTTTAAACTCCCATTACCGGCCATGGACGTGAGGCAAAAATTAAGATAGTGAATGAGCGTTCATAAGTAAAAAGATTTTTTTCTCATGAGCGTGCGTGAAATTGAGTTAAAAGTCTCACACGATCTCGTCTCTAATTATTTTTTTATGTCCTATCAAAATGATGGCATGAATTCTTGGGGGAGCATGAGTCTTTGCTTAAGACAAATACTTGACTACTTTCTGTTCCCTATTGATAATAATATATCCACTTCTTGCAACTCAGTACGCACATGTTTGTTAATTAAAAAGTGACTCCATCGACTTGCCATGATGAAAAGCTTTATAACCCTCCAATGTTAAATAAGCTGACGTAAGTTCAGTTAAATAATATTAAGTATTTCGAACTAGATATTAGAATTTTTATTTGTGAACCAAATAATCGATCAGTTTATGTAAAAACAAATTTAAATTGTTAAATAAATAAAACATGAATTCTTTATGTACATAATTAATTTTAAATAAAATAGGCTGTTTTCTTTCTTATCTACGTAATGCAAATATAAATATTAACTGACATCATGACACGGGCATAGACAAAATACCAAAAACCAAAACGTCTAAGCAAAAAAAAAACAAAAAAAAATACAACAAACACTTCAACATTAATGCTGATTATTATTGATAATTGACATGTTTTTGAAAACACAAACGAGTAAGGAATATTAAATTAAATGTTTTTCTTAATGCTGTAATTTTAAACTAAAAAAAAAAAAAAATGATTTTTTAAATACAGTATAACAGTGCAGTATAACAGTGGATCAGTTAAAAGAAATAAACGAGATTCCAATACAGTGCAGTTAAAAAATAAATATACTAGAACAATTATATGAGTTTGATTTGAAATCAAATAAAATGTGTGAAATTTTTGGCTTCAAAAATAAATCGATTAGGATCGATTACATTTTAAAGAGGTAAACACTCTTCATACAAATGACAGGTGGGGAAGATACTTATAAAAAGCTTAGAAAATTAAATGAAAGGAAATAAAAGAATAAAATGAAAGAAAATAGAAAAAATAGAATTTACCCCGGCATTAGTACACATAAGAGGGTTCTTACAGTGCTAGGCATTTGTTAACAGCTACTACTTTTGCAGTAACTTTTTTCGTTCGGTCAGTTTCATTCCATTAGCAATCTGACTGTTTTATAACCGATGACAGTTTTAATTAATTCAATTATTTTTTTATTAGAAATTTATTTTCTTCTCTTAATTAAATATAAAACCTACTTATTCAATTAATTGTTTAATAAGAAGATTTGTATATATTTTTCAATTAAATAGATAATTGAGTCAATTAAAAAGTTTAATTAAATTTCTAACTGTAAATAAACAAGAACTTAAAAGGGTTTAAAATACCTCTTTTTTAAATAAAATAAAACGTTTTACAATTCAACAGTCGGTTCGCAAATGCGTTAAATGATTTCTGTGTAGCAAATTGTAACAACATCTCGGTTGGCATACCATGACGGCAACGTTATAGCCAGCGTTATTTAACAGAAAATATGAAAAGTTGTTCCATATTCCTAATATTTTGGGGAATGCTGTTTGAGCTTTCCCAACCAACTACTTGGAGATAAATATATTAAAAACGTTATTTAACAGAAACTGGCGGTATAAAACCGACCACACATTGTTCTAAAATTTTCCTAAGTTGCGCCAATAATGTTGATGTTTATTTACAAATCACTTTGTTGCCATTAAATAAATTAACAATTAAAAAATAAATGACGATATTCAAATAAACAAACATTTCGTTGATTTAATTCGCATAACAATATTCAATAAAAAAATTGCGTTACAAAATTTGTAATGCGGAAAATTTTAAATATTTTTGTTTCACATCTTTACTCACTGTAATAAAAGTCGCATTTTAAACACATACAGCAAAAGAATAGCGTGGATGTGTGTGTGTATGTAAATAAACAAACAAAACAATAAATAAATACTCAAAACGTTCCAAGAAATTTAAATTGAAAATAGAAGAAGAAAAACGCAAATGGAAATTTACAAATATTATAGGAAGTCAAAATGTTGAGAAATAGATTTTCAATTGATTATCGATTCGTAATGAGAAGTGATAAATTTTATGTTAGAAACCTTTTAACTTTTTTACACCTATTGCAAAAATAAGATTTTGAATGGTCCTCAAAATGGAGAGGAAACAAATTCATTGAAATTGGTTCCTACTTCATTGAATCGATTTTTTAAAACACATTTCTTGTCCTCTAAATTCTCTATGGGAGACTCAGAAAGCCACTACATTATATTCGTACTTGTCTTGTTTTTTGAAGAATTTTTAAATTTTACCTGCGTATTAAAAGTCCGTTTGGGTCCCTTATTTATTTTTAAAACAGTTTGGGTGCCTGCCCACTGCTTCTTTGAACTCTTCTTAATGAAGTCGAATGTTTATCATCCACTCTCTATGTATTGTACCTGCGCCTGACTTATGTCTTAAATTGCTTTCTATATGATATTGTGTCTTGAATTTCCTAATTTTGTGAATTTTTATATGAACCATTTGAAAATGACACGACACGCACAGAAAAAACATCAGGTAAAAGAAACAAAATTTTGTGAAAACTTAAAAAAATATTAAGGTAAAATACAAGCCAAAAAAAGGACGGAAACTTTAAGCAAAAAAAAATGTTGCATTAAGAAGTAAAAGTAAGGTTATCCATCAGCAGCCATAAGCGTTACTAGATAGTTTTTCTGAACAGGGCTGTAGCTCTTTATGGGGAGGAAGAGCACTACAGATAACAAAACCGATGGAAAAATTCTATGGGAAAAGGCTAAAATTTATTGGAGAAAGGATTACTCCTCTCCAAATTACTTATCTACGCTTATGCCATCAGCGTTAGCTGCCAATTTTCCATTTTTACTTCAAATATAAGCACTTCCTAACTTGATTTTTTATTAATTCTTCAGCCTAATCTCAAAACAAACAAAAAACAATATTTAGTCTGCTTAAAAGTTCCATTCCATAAAATTTTGGCCTAAAAAATATTTTTTATAAAATCAATTGTGTATGTTTAAGAACACTAAGTGAAAAAAACATGTTGAACTCACAAAAAAGAAATTGTTTTGTGTTTTTTATGTTGGGGGTCTTTTATAGTCAAAACAAATCATATTTTTTTCAAAAGAGGTGTCGCATAATAATTTCAATTTCATTTCAGAAGCTCGTAGGTGTGTGTTTATATTCATTGTGGAATTGTTTGGCAGAGACGTAATAAAAAATATTTCTAAAGAGAGCAGGGTTGTTAAAAAATATTACCTTTTACTTATCTTGTTGTAGTAAATATTTTGCCTGCTCGACTGCTGTTTTGTATTATTATTTATTTTTTTTTTTGTTAGTTTTAATAATTTTTTCTTTTAAACCAGCGCCAAATATTTTCATTTTAACATTTATGCATTTAATAAATGATTTTTATCAAACTGGGTTTTTTTAACTATTACCGCATTTACACTATGAAATTTTTTATGAAATTGGCATGAAACTTTTGTTTTGTGGGAATCAAGAGGGGTAAGCAATATAGCAGGGCTTAAAATTTCGGGGGATGTTATGTTGTCGCTTATTTTTTGTTTGAAATAACGGATATCGTTGCAACTTAAAAAGTTGATTGAAAAAAAAAATTTATAAAAAAATGGCATGGTTTAAATGTGTACAATTTATTATTATTTTTTTTTTTATTAGAAAAAATGTCGTTAATTGTCATTTAATATTTTTTGAACAATAGTTTGCAATCATCTTCATAACATTTTTTAATAAATTATTTGTTGTGGAATAAGTTGCTGGTAAGAACATCACTGCAGTACTGGCAAAAATTATAACTTTTAATCACTAGATACTACTAAATACATCTATTTTGCGTACTTGGTGCGTTGAACAGGTTCTTCGAATATAAAATAAATAAAAAATATTAAATAAATAATAAAATTTTCCATGCAATTAAGATCAGAAAATATAACTCTGGCAGTATGTACAGTGGAACTATTTTTAGAATTTAGCATCCTGAAAACAGTGTAGATACTTAGTACTCGATATCCCTCTACCCATTATTTTTTTAGCACTATACTTCACTGGCAACTAAAATTAAATCATCTTTGCTCTGACTTTCAAAAAGCAAAAATATGTCAAAAGTAGTAAAATTTTTAAAAACTGAATGAGAATTTTACTAGAAAAAAAATACAGAATATAAAAGCGTAAAACCCCCAAAATAAACTTTCCATATTTGATCAGTTGCACAGCCTCTGATCTCAGACTTAGGGGAATACAGTGTAGTATTTTCCATGATAATCAAAAAAAAAAAAAAATGATGCGAAAAATTGTCACAAACAGTTAAACATTTGTTTACTTTCAAAACTATTTTTAAAATTAAAATTTTATAGTTTCTCGTTACTTTGACCCCTTTTTAGAAATTTCAAACGAAGAATCAAGTACGCACCTGTTATAATGTTACAATGGAAAATTACAAGTGTTTGTCGAATAATTGGCCAACACTAGCTATATGTTGCAATAAAAACAACAACAACGACATAATACGAGAAGTTAAGTTGTGACACCAGGAATTGATGAGTAATGGGTTGTTGTAGTAAAGATGTCTGTTTAAACTGTTAGTGTTATCACTTTTGCTTTTGTTTTTTGTTTTGTTTTTTATTTCTCGTTATGAATTTTATTAACAGAAACTTTTAAATACCTATAAGTTCGTTAATACTTTTGTTTTTATTCATTGCACATATTTCATATATTTGTGAGTACGTACAGTGGGCAACATATGTATACATACGTTGTCATTTTTTTTTTTTTTGCACTAGACTGTCTGGACTACAAATAAGTTATTATTTATGGTTTGTGTTTTTTATTTCATGCAAATGGACAAAAAAAATTAAGGAAAGAAATTGAGGATTCTAAACATTCACCTTTTAATTAAAAAAGGAATACAAAAAAAATGTTTAATGTTTAGTCTGCCGTGGACATTTTAAAGTTATTTTACAAATGGCAGTGACGACGTTAAAAAGTAATAAAACAAATTGGTTATGAAAGACCAATACGTATATGCTATGCTGGATGAAAAATATATCGTCTAAGATTTAAACAGCTTTAACTCGTCGATGCGGCTCAGTTTAAGACTCACGTATACTTCGTCTAGTTTAAGCCAGACGAAGTCGGGTCGTAAATGTGTACGTTCCTATTTTTTTTAACTGGTGGATATTATTTTGAGTTCAAAGAAAGAATATTCGCAAAAACAATTAGAACTTTTTGTGGAAAAATTTATCATTAAAAATTTTTTTTGCAAAACTATAAGAATCGTATTTTGTTGGCCACTGTAAAAACACTTGTGCTTAAATATTTATATTTACATTTGAATATATTTATATGGATACTAAATCCTCCTATTTTAAGTGTAAGAAAATAAGGAAAACAATTTAATACGCAAAAGAAAACACACCCACAATACAATAAAAAAAGACCAAGTGATTTAGGAAGAGCGGAAAAAGGGGTTAAATAGTGCACATCATTTGTTGCAAACTAAAATTTGTTTAGAATAGAAAAATATAAACACATTTACTTGGTAGTTTTCCATATAAAGATGACAATAATTTTTTTTATAAACAGACGACCAGAAGTCTGTTGATATATATTTTTTGTCTTTCGCTGTTTACAACAACTACCAACCACAATGATTCTTTTTCTAATTGTTAATAAAAAATTCTTTGAAAAGTTTTAAAAAATAAAACAATAAATTTTTTATGTTTTACATGTTAAAACAGAACAGAGATTAAGCACCTTTAAGTTCATTATAATAGAAATTACTTGTTTGTTTTTAAAATAAAAAATAATATTGATTATGAAAAAAACAACAAGAAAAAAGTAGTGTCTTTTATACATATAAATGAGTATGTGTGTGTTTGTAGTCGTATAAGAAAAAATTTATTTGCTCTATTAACATTAACTTATCACGTTGTTTACGGATGATTTTTAGTAAAAAAAAAGGAAATTCTTTTTGTTTTGTTTTATTAAAACTGCACAAACAAAATTCATATTTATTTATTCGCACTTAGAGACGATTAATATTTTAATTTATTAACTACACGTACGTTTTCATTTGCTTAAATCTGTTACTGTTTGCTCTAGAGCTAATAGCAACGTATTCTGAACCCTTTTGCCGAAAGAAATCAATATAAATTCTTCCAATGAAACACATTTTTTAGTCAGTTTTCAAATATTCTAGTTGTATTTTTAAGTTAGGAATAATAACGTTTTTCTTTATTTTTTTTAATAAATTTTATTAGCAAAAAATTCTACAATGGTCAGGATGTGTTATTTGCTGCAGAGTTGCCATTAATGCATCTTATTTAACTCAACCTACAATCCGTTATCTGCGTCCCATTCTATAATACTCTACGTTTGTTGGGTACCTTAGAAAGACACCAGAGCTGGAAATGTCTACGGTATAGCATATTTTTATACCCTTCACCACAGGTAGAATAAAGAAGAAATATATTTAAGTTTGTCATTCCGTTTGTAATTTTTACAATATGTAATTTCGACCCCATAAAGTACATGTGTATGTATATTCTGAGTTCATATGCATAGCAAATTCGATTAGCGATGCCCAGACAGTAGATAGGCTAGAGAAAATTTAAATACGTCAATCAATTAGACATAGTTTCGAAAATGTTACTATATAAAATCAGTTGGATCGGTCTATGTCCTTTGAGATAGCGGGCAAAACACCACGCCTGCCTAAAATTTTTCCATATCATTTGAAAATGTGAAAAAAACAAATATATGGGACGATAGAGAATTAAAAAAATAAGAAAATACATCAAGTAAAAAAAGAGGCGCTTGTCTATATTTTCCGAGCTATGGGCCTCTAAACTTTTCATATAAAAGTACGATTATGCACCGTATTTTTTAAGTCATCAATAATATAAAAGCTTTTGAAGAGATCTTTCAGGAAATACTAAAATTAAAAAAAAAAATGTAGGCAAAATAAAATAACAATTGATTTTTAGTTTTCGTCTCTAATCTTTGATATTTTTAATTTTTCTTTTTTTCATTAATTCTTATTTGATCAATAAATTTGTTTAATGTTAGTAAATGTGCCTTGATGAGTTTAGTGAGGCAGTCAACGTAAAAACTAAATTAAATTCGTTGCTAAAGGTAGAACTTTTTTGCAACTAATCCCTACAAGTCAAGAACTTTCTTACAGAAAGAAATAAAGGGTGATTTTTTAAAAGCTATAGGAAAGTTTTTCAAAAAAGAAAAAAAAAAACACACACCACATAAAATTCAGAAAAAATGCATGAAATCTTTATTTAAATCGATAGTACGGTCCATATAATTTAATGTTTGAAGATTATTTCATGCAACTGTTGACATTGACTGCGCCTTAAATGGTCTATTCGCTTAGTCCAATTTTGGTATACTCTCCAAAATTTCGTTCGGTATCTCACGAATAAATGCTTCAATGTTGTCTTCCAATGCATCAATTGAAGCGGGCTTGTCTGTATAGACATAAGCGTTAACATAGCCCCACAAAAAGAAGTCTAAAGGCGTTAAATCGCATGATCTAGGCGGCCAATTGACCGATCCCGAACGTGAAACAAAATGTTCACCGAACTCGCCTCTCAATGAGTCCGTTGTTGCGCGTGCTGGGTGGCATGTGGCACCGTCTTGTTGAAACCACATGTCATACAAGTCAAGCTCTTGCATTTTGGGTAAAAAAAAAGTTGGATATCATCTGACGATAACGCTCACCAATCATAGTTACCTTACGATTTGCATCATCTTTGAAGAAGTATGGTCCAATGATGCCACCAGCCCATAAACCGCACCAAACTGTGACTTTTTTTGAATGCATTGGTAGCTCTTGCAATGCTTCTGGCTGATATTCACTCCAAAATCGACAATTCTGCTTAATCGCCTACCCATTGAGTTGTCGATTAAACTGACCATAAAATGAAGAAGCTCGCGATGAACTTTCTTAACAGAGCACGCATTTTTATAATAAAATTTAATAATTTGCAAGCGTTGTTAGTTTGTAAGACGAATCATGGTTAAATTGTAGACCAAATTAAAGATTTTTGACAGTGAAACAAAACACAAAGCCAAAGGGCATTTCATCTACAATAAACAATAACTGCCATATTCTTAAAAAATAAAATAATTTTGAAATGTGTTTTATGACAAAATTTTCATACAAATTTGTTCTAAAAGTAAATATTTAATATGACGTTTCTAAAGTATAGTGATCACAGACTTGGATGACTTTGTCTCCGAGTATACACTTTTATATGTAAAAATTGTTTCAACTGTATTTGCAGTAGATCTTCAGGGACAGCCTACAAAACGTAATCAATTTCACTTCTGCTTTACCTTTAACATAGAATGAAATCTGAGGAAGTCCAAAATGCAAAAGATAACAAAAGTTAAAATAAAATTTTAAAATATTGAAATAAGAAAAACTTCAAATCAAACATCTTTTATCTGTTTTGCCAATTTTTCCAGCAAAGTTTCTACTGTCTAATATTTAAAGTTTTATAAACTCGGTTTAAGCACGTTCGCGGATGTAAACGTTGTGACATTGATTTTCATTGTGACCAAATTTCTTTTATTTTTTATTATAAAGCCAGTTAAATTTTTTTCGGTTATAATATTTATAAGTTCTTACGTGCTGTAAAACGATGTAATAAAATCTCCAAAACTAAATCTTAAAAGGGCTGTTTATAGAGCTGAAAGAAGTTGGACATAAATGAATGAAGCTTCGACAAAATGCAAAGACATTAATGAATTAGAAAAATGTTTTACTACATATTTTAAACATCTGCATGAATGCATTTAAAATGCTATTAAAAAATTATTAAGCAATATAAAACAGTGCTTAAGAACTACTGTGAATGACAGACAACTGTATGGTGACACACATACGTATCTGCTGGCCAGAAGTAGAACAAACATGTTGGAAGGAAAAAAAACTTTGTTTAAATTAAAAAAGTTCTTTTTTGGGAAAACTAGAGTTTTTGTAAAAATAAACGGTTAATGTGGGGGTTCGATTTGAACAGAACCTTTTGTAGCCCTTAAGTGCTTAATTAAATCTGCAGTTAAAGACCATTTTTTAAAGATTCTTATTATATTAGGGAAGTATAGATAAAATACAATCGAAGAAAACCCCTAATCTCTATTGAAAATTGATAAGAAAACCCAAAAATAAAAGAAATTTTCAATGTTTTATCAAATAAAATTTTAAATATCTCTAGAAACTTCTGCCACATAAATAAATACAACCTAAACTCGGAAATAATTATTATAATTTAATTTGCAATTAGATGCCATTGAAAAGATTTGGTTTCAATGTCAAAGAAATTACAATAAAATTAAATATAAAACACTAAACAACAATTTAAGGTACATAAGAGATGATTGCGCTAACAACTTTTAAATTTGACAAATTTACACGATTTTTGTGTGATCTTTTGTTGTTTCTTTTTTTGTAGGTGAAGGTTGCAATTGAATTGTTTGTGCCAGGCACTAGATTTTTATACATAATTTTAATTGTTTTAAAATAGTTTTTAAAGAGATATAAATTTATCAAACATTTAGTTTTATAAAACTATAAATTTCTAAACAAAAAAAAAGTCATTAACAACAAAAAATACAAAATTCCTTGATACGTAAAGTAACCTTAAAAAATAATGTGTGTATGTGTTGACTAAATACATATACATAGAAAGAATAATAATATATTATTTAATACTTGAGAATAAGAGTAAATACACAAGATATTGTCAAATTTCTTTAGGTTTTTTCTTTTCTTCTCAAAAATTAAAATCCCAAAGAAATATAATGTCATTGACGGCACTTTTAAAAAATTTCCTACAAATTTTCCTATATCTCTTTGTTTTGATTTAAAGAAAGTTTATTCCTACTCATACTTTTTTTTTTGTCTTTTTGCAGCTGTCATTTACAAAAATAATTATTTTATTATTTTTGTCAAATCACTTCAATTCTACCAAAATATATTGTAGATGATTTTAAAATTGTTTTGCGAGAATCTAAAAAAATGTATTTTTGAACCAACCCAAGAACCTTCAATCTATTATTTTTCCAACAACACTGAAAGAAAAATCTAACGCTTAATTTAAATAAATTTTTCTTCAAGTGCCCGTAATGCAGGGAAATATATCGTTGCCAAATTTGGCGATTGCGATTTGAAATGGAAAACAAATGTCTAAACTGATAAAACTTATAATAATTGGAATTTGGTTTTCAGGCAACACTTAGAAAATTTTTAGCCGTGTTGGTACTCTTGTTCTTTTTCTACTGAATCATATTGAGGTTTTTGGTAGAACACCCAGATCCGTTTTGATTCGCATCCCCAAATTAAAAGTTTTTATCCCCAAAAGTTCTTAGAAATCATTTTTTTTTTTCTTATTTTCCTTACGCAATGTTGCCATACTGAAAGGCTTTTCGATCAACAAAAACTCTATTAGCACGATTGATGAACATATTGCAATAATATTGAAAATAATTCCCCAATATAATCAGCAAAACATTTGAAATTTTCCCTCAAAAAATTGTCGATCCCCAAATTATTTATTCCTATTTCAGGGGAACAAATCCCCCAAACTGAAAACACTGGTCTCTGCAATGTCTCAAAATAAAAATTTGCTAATGGTGCGTGTCAATTCTTTATAAATTTAAAACAATGTTTATCAATTTATGCGCCCTATTCTACATTCCCGATTAATCATCTCCTTTCACTGCTACAGACGTCAGAAAACACATTTCAATTAAATAAATATCAACTGCGTAGAAGAAAATACCCAAAAATTAAGAAATGTTTAGAACTAATTAATTATGAATATTTTTTTTTCTTTTTTTATTATCATATTTCGTATACAACATGTTTCTGTTTGTTTTTTCACACACATATACAAACATACTACTTTTTAAATTTTGATATGGCTTTGGCACGTGTTTGAGTGGTATAGAATCAAAAAAAAAAAAAAAACTAAATATTGTTATTCATTATTCCAACACTTTTTCGGTTTTTTTTTTTTTTTGTTTTGTTTAATAAAATTCAAATTGAAAGTTCTAAGAAACAAATTAATTCTTTCAGACAAACAATGTTTTTGTTATTAAGTGCGCAATCTTAATTTATTTCTAAAAATTTTATAAATTTTTTAATATTTAATTATATTTGGTCAAGTGAACTACATTGTAAATTTTTTTACCGTTTTGACATTAAGATCAAAAGCGAACAAGGTTGCCACTTTGGCGATTTTTATCAAGCTAAAAAAACGGCTAAATTCTGTCTAGCAAGACTTTTTATTTTAGCTTATTTTTCAGCCACAATAAATAATAGTTTTTGGGACAGTAAAACCATAAACGAAATTTATTTGTATAACCAAAAACTCTACAAAACTGTCACATTAATTTTTAAATAAATTAATTGTTAATCACTCCGCAAAGTACCGCAATACACATAATGAGCTTCTTTTCCTATTTAAAATTATGAATTTTTAAAGGTTGCACTTTAGGAATTTAATAAAGAGTTACGAAGGTAAATGCAGTCTATTTATTAAGGAATCAGAAGCTCTTAATGTTTTTAGCATAAAAATTCAATGTGATGTTCAGTGGACTAAACACTTTTTTCAAGTCCTTAAAAAAAATCTTTCAAGTGCCTCGGTTTTTTAAAAGGTTGTAAAAGATATTTCACTCTATCTGATGTCCTTACTATTTATACCACCTACATCCGGCCGAGAATGGCATACAACTCTCATTTATGGGCTGGTGCGTCAAAGTCTATTTTAGAGTTACTCGACCGCGTAGAGGAGAGGGCGAGAAGGCTTATAAGTGACAGTAGGGCATCCAAATCGAGTAATTCTCTTGAACATCGACGCAATGTTGATTGTGTTTTGTTGTTTTATCGATACAACAATTGAATGTGTTCTGTGAGATTAAGGAACTTGTTTCCGATATCTGCACGTTTTTGCGTACCACACTCTCTTTATTAAGAGCTCATTCACTTTTGGTCGATTGGCGTCGTACTATACATTGCAAAGAGAGTTCTAGTTTTAGCCAAACAGTTTGTTTGTGAAATCATCTTCCTGCAGAGGTCTTTGATGTCACTTTCAATGTTGGAAAGATCAAACCAATTGTCCACAAGTACTGCTCCCTCTTTTTTTCTTTCAAATAACATAATTTCCTAATTATGGCCAATGCATTGCTTGAGTAGGGGTCATCTCCTGAGTGCTGGTCTAAGACAAAAAAAATTAAAATGGGCTACAAACTACAGCCAAATACTTCCAAAAAAATTTTAAACTGGGATGTTTAAACGTTGTAGCCCAGTGTAGTTTATTATAAAATTTACAATATTTGTGTAAACCTTTATAAATTATAATTTGCTAATATTGTGCGTTTTACAATTTATAGATTAGATAATCCTTGTTTTTGGTGTTAATTTTTAATCAAAGAAATAACAAGCAAATAAACAATATAAATGAATTTAATTTGCTAATAAAAATCATTTATAAATGATGACGTTATCATCAATGTTTTTGAAATTGAAACAGACAGTCTCAAATAAATGGTAAAAAAAAGGTAAAAACATAAAACTAAATACGTTTCACATTTTTCGCTTTCTTTCAAAAGATCTTAATACATAAAAGCATTTTTTTCTTTTCTTATTTTTACAATCATTAATACATGTAGATACATACAGATTTGTTTTTGGAATATTAACGTTTTACTGTTTAATTTTCAGGTATCTATCTGTCTACCTGTTTCTGTTTTATGCTCTTTTTTCAGAGAGTTGATTCGCATTAAGAAATCCATCTGAAAACAAATGTCGCATTTAGTGGTAATTCAAAATATATCAGGTAGATTTTTTCCCACAGCGCATGTGCGGTTTTTGAGCATTTTCTTTCTCACCCTGTAAAATTATTGAGAGAGTGTAAAATTTGCAAAGTACTCAAGGTTAAATACTCGAATCTATAAGAAATCATCTTAATAAAATTTGAGTGTTTTTAAGTCAATGTTGCCAGATATGCAGAAAACCGTCAGAATAAGTTTCTAAGTCGTCTAACGAAAAGTGATATTTATTAATAGCTTTTTAACTATTTCCGTTGATTTAAATAAGATATATAAATATTATACGTTAAAGATTGAAAAACCCTAACAAATCTAGATTTCAAAAGGTCAACATATTTCTAAACAATATATGAAAAAAAATCGTTTAATCTGTTCTTTATTTTGTGATAATATTGTATATAATATTCAAATCTTAAGTTCGCTTTAACATTAAAAATGATTCAGATCTTAATATTTCAAAACATAAATAGTTTTCGGTCTGTTACTTAAACGGGATCGCAAATGTGTACGTAAATGCTAATTAACTTCTTCAAATAAAAACACTTCATGAAAATCTCATTAACATAATTGTTATCAACATTAATTTCGCTACTGCTCGCTCACATATTATTTCAGTGATTTATATCCAAACTTTGTATAGAAATTCAAGATTCTTATGTCTCAAACTTAACTAATTAAATGAGAATATTTTCTTTTGTTATTTTGTAAACACTTCAGTTTGAAACACAAAGGCGGCGATTTTCGCCGAAAGGTATGACAACTGCATTTTATTTACTACCAGCACAAATTCTAGTCACAATACTCTTATCTTCCCTTCTGGCAACAAAACGGTTCTACTTCTGAAATTTTATGAAGTAATTATCAAAAGGAACAATGTCTGAAGCACACTTTGTATGGGATAAAAAGTACTGTCTTTTCAAGATATTTTTACTTACAAAAAAAATAAAATTAAAAAAAAAAAGCTCGCCGAATTTTGAAATCTGGCAACCATGATTGAGTGTTTTTGTTTAGTGATTTTATTTAAAAACATGACTTAATTTTATAGCTTTTTTGTTGTTGTTTCTGTTATATTGATCCGAGTGAAAAAGTGCTACAAAAGAGATTTTTATTCTTTCTTTTAAAAAAGTAGAGAGCAGAACGATTTGCTTGTGTGTAAAAATTTTCAGTATCTTGTAGATAGTGCAAACATATAAAAGATTCTCTAGGTAGCAGTAGACTTTCAGTCGCCTTTAAAAGTTGCTAAAGAAAACATTAAATTCAATTAAAAAATATTTTTTTGCAAAGAATAAATACTAGATATTTAAAAATATAATAAAATTAAAATTGTGGTTATAAAAATTGATAAATAGAGAAAAACTTTTGAATAAATCTAACAAAGACAACTCAACAATTAACGCTCGGAAAGAAAAAGCTGCATATAAAAGCTTTTTTCCACCGGTCTCTTAAACTCAGATAACGAGTAATAAAAATCCTGTATATTGAATGGTTTTCTCATACAGAAACTCAGTTATTGCTAAACTTTTGCTTAAAAAACAGTAAAAAATAACCGAAAAAGGCTATAAAAAGATATTTTAAGAAGAAGAAAAAAATCATTATATATAATATAAATTTAAAGCCTAAGCTCACAAAGAAAAAAAGTTTTTATACTACAAACTGATTAATCACAGAAATAATTAAAAAAAAATATCAAAAACTATTAAATAATTTCTAAAAAAAAAAAATTAATTAAAATAAAAAGAAAATTTTAAACTAATTTTTTTTAACAAATATATCCAAATCTTTAAAACAAAGGCAACTGATGAAAAAATAAAATTCACTTGAAAATACTTAAAGAAAATAATCTGTGATTTTATTAAAATAATTTCAAATTTTGAAAACGTGGAAGAAACAAAAATACAACACATATCACTTGCAAAAAAAGTGTTTTATTTAAAACAAATAATTCTCTAAAACTAAAAGACTGGTTGTTTTTAATAAACAAAATACCAAAAAAAAAAATATATCTTAAAAAAATAATTAATTACCCCGCGTGAGCTCTACAGTGTTAGAGATAAAAATTTTAAAAATTCAATTTAAAAAATTCATATTCAAAAAACTTGTATACAACAATAAAATGTTGGGTACCATGTCTATGCGTCAACCAGAAAATTGGTTATATGAAATTTGGCAAAAGGGCCAGGACAGTCCCTGCTATGTGATGGTGCCAAATGCTAAAGTACGTATTATACATTTTTTCTTTTGTCTTCTTTTTTCTTCTGTAATAATTTTTTCAGTATTTTGTTACAAATCACTCATAAAATTTTATTGATTTTATACAAATTTATTGCTTACGTGCATAACTGATAAATGGAAAAATGTAGAAAAATGCCAACAACTAAAACAAGAGAAAAAATACTAATTAAGAAAAATAAAAATTGCAAATAAAATTGAGTAATTGGTCGGTACAAAAAAATTTTTAAAAATCAATAAAAAATACCAAAAGCTGTTTGTTGTAATTGTAATTAAGAATAGCAAAAAATTATGCATAACCATCAAGAAAATTTGTAGTAGAAGCGATATTAAAATTATTTAAAAAAATTCTATAAAAAATTTTTCTTTTAAGAATAACAGGCCTAAAAACGAAAAATGCTTACCAACCTAAATTAACTTGGAAGAGTTGATAGAATTATTAAGCTTAAAATTTCAATTAAAAAAATATGAAATTCAGTTAATAAATTTAAATAATTTAATAAAATGACATGCGGGTAAATTTTCAATAAAAAAACTTTTTATAACTAAAGTTATCAAAAACTGTATTTGCCTCGTGTAGTGTGAAAAACTTGCATACAGCAGTCGATACTCTTTTTTCTTATTCGACTAGTTTGATGCTGTGAACAGTCATGTATCAAACCCGTTTTTTTTTAACTTTTGAAAGTTGTAAAAACTTAAATATTTTTTTAATTGTAAATTTTTCTATTTCTATTTCATATTCGCTTTTCGGTTTTAAATAATTTTATCAAGGAAGTAAAAAGGCAAAATTAGCGAATTAATTTTACTAAAGAATTCTAGTTCGTTATTAACAATATTTATAATAAATGTTTTGTCGATCTTGAAGCCAAATGGATTTTATTGCGAAGCTGATAATTACAAAAACAAACATAAATATTTTTCTTTCTTTTTTTATTTAAAAATTGCTTTAAATTTCTGCTAATTTTCTAAAAAAAATATCTAAAAAGTAATTTAGTTTATGACCGATTAAACTCTTAATTTACATTGTCTCACACAACAGGCTTAACTTGTTTTCATTTCATGTGTTTTAAAACCTCTAGTCACTTTAAAATAAAAAGTATCTCTAATTAAATTTGACAAATTTTCAAACAAATGTAAATCGATTTACACACACATTTTCAAGGTCATTTAAATAGTAAAGAGAAAAAGTGTTAAAAACGGCAGCAGAATTATTATATGAAAATAATTAATAGCAGCACCTACAGGCCAAACCAAAAAGAGAAGCCAGTTTGATCTCATACTCGAATTTTTTGTTTTAACAGTTTCATAAATAGTCACAAACAATTTGAGCTTTTTTATTGTGCTAATAACATGAAAAAGCTCAAAAATTGCAAAACTTTTAAGAATAGTTTTTATAAAACCATTTAGACAGAGAAGCTTTTTTTCTATGATTTAGGGTTGGTACAAACTCTGAGACAAGCAGTCATTGACATTTGGAAAAAAATTTGACAATGAATTTAAGCAAAGCAATCTTTGTTTTAATTTTTAGTTTTTTGTTTGCGTAGACTGATATGCCTTTTGCTTGTTTAAAAATAATTTTGCCAAAAATAGCTTGAGAATATTAAAAGAAATCCTTTCTTTAATTTGAACAATTCGAAAAATATTTTTAAAGTAACGTTTTCGAAGATTAAAAAACAGCAACAAAAGCAATTCTATCATTAGCTAGAAATGCACAGACAATCAATCGCATATCCAAAAATAATTTAATTAAAACCAAATATCATAAATAAAATTGATTAGTAATTTAAAAAGTTTTTCTTTCTAAAATCAATAGATGGTTCATATCTTATCGAATATATTCTATATGTTGAAACTCAGTCTTGTCTCATTTCTATATTTTTTTGCTTATTTCTTTTTGCATTAATATGGTTTCTAGTTTTTTTTTTTTTGTATCAGTTTTTTATCATTAAATTGAAAAAAGACGCAAGATTTGAGTTAAACAGAACATACACTTTTCATACAATTATAAAGTATGTACATGGAATAGGCTTGTGTACAAATGCCTCCACGGCTTTTATGACACGCACATTGCAATCTTTTTTAGAATTTTTCAAGAGAATTTTCCAAAATTTACTAAATTTCCTTAATTCAATGTTCAAATCATAAATCGCACGTTTTACGTGGACAATTATTGAAGCGTGTCTCGTCAAAGTTTTGTGGCGTTGGACAGAAAAAACATCGAAGCAACCTGAACTTCAAAATAGTATAGTATCAGCCAAAATCTGCACCACACAGTAATATCTACTCATTTATGTTTCGAGAATCAAAGATTTGTATCGCAATTTTGACGAGCTATTTCTACAATGTGATGATACATTTTTACCACACAGAATGTTTTTTGTCTGTTTTCAGATTGTAGTGAAATTTTTATTAAACTCATTTTAGTTAAAAAAATAAATTAATTAATTAAAAAACCAAAAAAAAAAAAAAATTCTAATTAAAAAATTAATTGATTCAAATAAAAATTTAATAAAGTTTCAAAATGAAATAAATAAAATCTTAATTAGGGTAAAAAATTTTTGTGTTATTTAAACTGTGAACTCTCAAATTTACTTTCACATTAAATTTTTATTTGGCATGAATTTTGAGGCACTCATTAAAAGTGCTATTTTAAAAATTTTTAACAATTAATTTGTCTAAATTTTTTCTATATAAATCTAACTGAACAATTTTTACTTAGGATTAAGTTCATGTTATCTGTTCTTGATTTTATTTAGAGAAATGGAAATGTGTCGCTTCATCCTTATTTAGCATTCTTTATATCTTTGTACTTGAGATAATGAACTCTGTGAACGTTATCTATTTAAACAACTTATTATTAAGGTGAAAAGCATATGAGAAGTTGCCATTGTAAGGGGTTACTTTTTATTCCCACTTTGGGATCACAATGCATAGAAATTCGAATGAGTTTTTTTCATATGCATTTTTTGTAAATTATCAAATTTAAAGAATATTTTTCTGTCGTTAAAAAAAGGAGATCAGAGAATACGATCTTAAGCCCAATTAAAAAATGTCCATTTGATTTCATGTAAAATGATCCATCGAAAGGCGTACTAAAGTCAAAAAAGAATTTGTTCTAGTAATAAAATAATTTTAGATTGATAAAAGTTCGCAATTTTTAATAAGTGGGAAACTAACAATTTTTTTTTAAAAATTTAAATAAACATAAAATTATTGCTTAGAAACTGACAAAAACTCGAAAATTTGGTTTCAAATATATTTAATTTTTCACAACAAGTGGCATTGAAATTTCAATGGATTTTTTTTTTTTGTTTAATTTCCTATACTCATTTAACCTTTTTTACGCAATAAAATTTTACAAACTTAAATTATTTTGCTCTAAAAAACACCCACAAAATTTATTGCAATTAAAAAATTGCAAAAATTTGCATTAAAAATAATTTTTTTTTTTTAATTTACTATCATTTGAAATTGAATGCACAGAACATATCGGTAACATTAACTATTTAACAAAAAAAATCGGTATAACATACTTAAGTTAACCAATTATCATACGAACAACATTTTAATCTACTCAATGTTAAACATAAAAAATTCAATGAAAACCACATAAATTTTAAATAGTTTTTATTTAATATTTTTGCTCTGCTATATTTATGCATAAATTTATCCAACATTGAAGCACATAATATCACCTGCACCGAATCTATTAAAACAAATTTAAAAACACTTTAATAAAAACATGTTGCGTTAAACGATTGTATTTGGTTTTTTTAACACCCACATTCTGTTAAGATCATGTATGTAGGTCTAGTATAAATTCATTGATAAACTTACAAAATTTTATTACCGATTGAAATGCATTTGGATTTTTTTTATAACATAAAAAAACAGTAAAAACACTTGTTTAAGAAACGTTTAATTATTATGAAAACTACCTGCTGTTTCTTTTCTATTTAGGGATCAGTTTTCTTGGACGCGTGGAGATTTTTTTGTAATCTATTGTCTTTTGAAAATTGTGTTTAAGAATTTAGACGCCTTTTGATTGTTTTTTCATTTATCATTTCATTTAACTCAGACACTTGCAGTCATTTTAAAATTGTTTATACAATTTTTCTTCAATATTTATTTTAAGACTTGGTATTTTTTCTTGAAAAAATTTTTCTTGTATTATTTAAATGATTCATTCGTTCGTACGTTAATCACCAAGAGCAAGCAACAAACATCTTTATTTGAAAAAAAAAGAAAAACAAAGCAAAAACAGAAAACAATTTTCGGTGATAAAAATGTAGGCTTGACATTTGATTTATTTGAAAATTTTGTTTAAATTAAATTAAATCAGCAAATCACTAGAATTAAAATGTAAATATTGAAAACAAAATTTTAATTGAACAAAAAAACATTCCACAGATTTTTTGAAGGTTTTACGGTTTTAATGTTAATTTAACTAAAAATATAATTAATCCATAAAACAGACACAAAAAGTTTAATGTTAATGTTTTATACTAAACATAAAAATTGTTTAGTATAAAAATGCACATTAAAAAATTTTGAAAACATTTATTTTGTTAAAAAATACACGTATTTCCTTTAACATTTCGTATAAAAAATATGAGGGGTCAATAAAAAAAATCGTTGCAGTAATTGTATTTTTTCGCTTTGTGAAGACACAAAATGTTTCTAGCAACATTTTTTTTAGCAAATTTTTTTTTTTTTTCAATATTAGAAAAACTAACTACTGGAGCTATTTCGCATGGAAATAATGTTACGTAAACACAACAAACACGACACTTAAGTTTTGGATTTTGTCACTAGCTATTTTTAATTTCTAGCAACGGATTTTCTATTAAGATTTCCTTTATATTATTATTACCAATGCAACAGCATAAATGTAGATGTTGCTAGCCAATTTTTTCATGATGAGTTGTAAATTAACTGTCTATTTTTCTAGCAACACACTTATAAGAAGCAAATGTAGTTAGATGTTGCTTGAATTGAAAGCACATTTTTTTTAATAATTATAACCATTAAAAAAAAATAAGTATTTTTGTTTTTTATTTTATCAACATGTATACGAACATATTCATATAACATGTTGACAAATAATATTTTTTGAAGAATAAAGAAGGTTTATGTTGTTTTGTCATTTTAAATGCTTAAAACAAGTACATTTTTGCATATGAGCTCATGTAACGCCCATTCCCAGCTAAAATGTCTTTCGCAATAAAATATTAGGGCTAAATATATTTAAAGATAAAAAACAGAAATACATACATATGTTTAGTAATGCTTGAGCTTTTTAAAAGAAAAATTAATTCCTTTAAAAAATACGTAATTATTTTTATGTTCTGCAACATGTTGAACACTAAAAAATTACAAAATTAAGTGGTTGAAAAATATGAATATTGTTTTACTGTGCCACAATAGTACTAATATTATTTAAAATTAATTGCTTTTTTATTTGTTAGAATATTTTAAATTATTTATCATTATTATATTTTTTTTTTTACAATTTCATATTTTTTTCATTCACATTCATAGAGAAAGTGTAGTGCATGTTAAGAACAGGTTTTATTTTATTTAGATTTAATTAAATTTATGAATGGCAGGGTACATTTTAAGAGCTTCTTAACAATCACATGCATGCTCTACGACCATCACGATGTAAGACCCAATATGAAAATTGTTTTCTTTTTTGTTAATTTATATTTTGCCAAGAAATTAAAATTTTTTTATCTATTTTAAAGCAATCAAATTATCGTTTGTATTTGTCTAAAAACAGTTGTTGTTGTTCATTTTTAATGTTAAAGGCTCGTCAAGAAAAAGCCTTTTCACGAAAATCAACAAGAATTTAAAGAAATTAATTTTTCTAAAATTTTTATTTTGTTTAAAAAAATAAATATATTTTTGCTGATTTGTGCAAATGAATAAAAAAAATAATAGTAACCAAAACTATAATAAAAAACTTAAATACATAAAATATTAATTATTTTAGGGAGAACTTGCAGAAAGTTTACATTAATAGTGGTGTACATATAAATAAATGTTTTCTTTTTAAATCAGAGTATTAATATACGTAAAGAAGGAATGATTAATTTAAAAATTTTTAATCATTTTTTTCGCAATAAAAATGTTTTTTGAGGTATCATTTTCATTTTTTATTAAAAAATTTTCAGTTGAAAGGATAATGAGCTCACAATTTATATGAAAGATTTTTTTTCCACAAGGTGGTTGCACTTCTACAACATTTAGAAAAAACATAAACAATTTCTTTATATGACACTCCATAAAAACTGTTGTTGTTGTTTTTTTTTTTTTTTAACAATGTTATCATCTTTTAGACTGATCGTCTCAAATGAATCAGAAAAAGAAATCAAAATATATTCTGCAAGAAATGTGAATTAAGCGATAATCTGTTTAAAATAACATATTTTGTTTATTAAAAGAATAATAATAAAATAATTGTATGTCATTAAGAATCTCCCATTTTACAATTCAAGTTTCCTATGTCTGTTGTTTACATATAAAAAAAATTTAAAGGGAAAAGTTAGCTTTGTCTCAGCAATATGCCGCGTTGCCAGAGGAATGATTTTTACCTACAACTAATTTAAAGTTTTTTTTTTTTAGAAATAATTGATGTTATTTGGAACAAACACCGTATTTTATTACGATTTAAAATATATAAAAAATTATTGCTTAATATATAATAAATATTAAATTCTCTGCTTCTAATTTGCACAGATTTTAGTAGATTTATTTTTAAAAAGCAATATTTTTTATTTGAAAAAAATGAACTACTTATAAATTTTAAAAATATATCAATTGTTGGGGTTTTTTAATCAAAATAATTAAATCTATTAAAAAATTGTCTAAACTCGCCTCCTAAAATTTTTTTTCTTCTATTATTCTCTTGCCAATTTTAAGCAAATTCGAAAATAGTTTGATAATCAGTGTTTTAACATTATGGTCTAATTTTTTAAATTTTAAATGCTAATAAAAATAGCTTTTTTCTTTCAAACTAGTTCATAGCTCAAAACTAGTTTATAGAAAAAATAAAAATTTATCATTGTGATTTTTCTTAACCCCTCGATTGGTAAGGGCCCGTCCACACCCTGCAACTTTTGTTGCGCAACTCCTGAGTGTATTGTTGAGAGTGGAAAGACGAATAGAAACGGGTACACTGTTACATGTGCTTGCAATTCTGTTTTGTTTCGCCATTCGTAGCTTTTACAAAAACAAAATCCAAGCAATTAAAACCGTAATTGCAGAAACTAAAATTGCCTGTCTGTTTGAGACTAATGACGGGTTTAAAACATGATTTTCAGTCGAAACTCTGGCAATGCTGGCTTCAGATTTTTTTTTTTTCCTATTTATATGTAAAGCTTTTACATATCATAAAAGGTTTTATTATTATTAATTTTATTATTTTTTTGTGTGCTAATTTCCAGACGAAGGTGTGGCTTTTACTTCAATTTTTAAACTTTAGTTTTTTATGGTTACGCCGTTTATAAAACAATTTCTGTATTTTAGGGTCTTTCTTCTTTTTCCCTTTTATATTAAAAAAAAAAAACTTGTTTTAAATTAACACGTTTTTAAGTGCCAGAAAAAGTAAAATAAAAGTAGAAAACATTGAATTGTAAAACAAAAATAAAAATTCATAATTGATTTTTGTAGTTTTACAAAATAACCTTGCAATTACTTGCTATAATTTTTAATTTTTTGTCATTTATGTATCTCGCAAATGTTTTAGAAACACGTGGTAAAATTTTTAAAATTTTGGTTTTTTTCTGTAACACAGGAAAATTGACATAGAAATTGTTTTAAAATAAATTTCTTTGAAACAAATGTGAACCCAATATTTTTTTTAAAAAATTAATAAAATATATAAATAGATTTGTGTTTATAAATAACATTAAAAATTTTTGGACTCATTTGGCTTGGATCCAAAATAATAATTCAGTAAAATAAAAAAATATGAGATTAAGTGAAAAAACATACGAAACTAATCTTTTAATTTTAATTATTTTTTAACAATAAAAACAAAAAACATCCTTTTGATATCTTTGTACTTCATACTTAAGTTTAATATCTTCAAAGGCCAAAATGCGGGTTTTTAGCTCTGTTTCCTTTTAATTCATAATCATTGGGGTCTATAAGTTTTTTTTTTTTCTCAATAATATTGTGTTTTTTGCATTACTGACAAAGGAAACAGTTTCTTTCTTTATACTTGTATCTCGCATTATTACAAAACAAAAACAGGAACAGAAAAAAACTCATTTAAAAATCTATTAATAGATTTTAGAACAAAAACTTTGTGTAGTACAAAGTCATTGAAAGAACAGAGAAAATCTCTACTATTATTTTAATTTATAAATAAAAAATCATTAACAGCATGATAAAAATTTTACCCTGGCATATTTATAAATATTTTTTATTTTTATTTTTAGTTCGAATAGGCTCTTATGATTTCTTTCTTTCAATTCAAAAACAGATTTTCGTATTTTTTTTTTTTGTTTTTTTTTTTTTTTTCTTAAAACAAAATCATAATGATCCTTAAATACTCAAATTACCTTTTAAACATGCAAAACCACTTAAACAAATAGAAGAAAAAATTATAAGTATGTCACTTGAAACAATATGCTTGGCACAAATCTATATTTTTTCTTGTGATTTTAGTTTAATCTTCTTTGTTTTTCCTAGTAAAATTATTATTATGGAGATTGTGTTTGAACAATTGACGTATTTAGATTCAATTGTAAATGTCATTGTTTTAAATGGTTTGGCAAAGACTTTTATTACCTGCTGGTTTTACCTTAAGCTCCTTTCTAGGAAGGTCTAATAGTTTTATAAAACATCAATATAGATTTTATTATAAACACGTTTATAACATATGCATGTTTTAATATCAGTATTAAAAATTTTGCTAGCAACATTTTATTAAAATTAAAAAAATCAAAATTAAGCTGGCAATCTGTTAATTATTTCAAGTCAAAATCCTTCAAAAGATCATACAAAAATTAATGCAAAATTAATTAAAAAAATTTATTTTATAAAATTTAGCGAAATGTTTCCGGAAGCGAAATGTTTCAGAAATATTTCTATTTCCGTCACAAAGTTCAGCAATACTCTTTAGTTTTTTTATATTTTTGCCAATTTTCTAATACAAAAAAATTGATTGGTCACAACCAACAAATTTACCTTTGAAGACGCTGCATGACAATGGGGAGATAAGGTTGTATTCTATGCCAATACTTTAAATCAAACTAAAAAATTAATTTAACTTGCTCATACTTGATAATAAATTTCTGATCTTCTTTCAGCAGGTTTTTTGAAAAAAACACAGCAAAATGTTATTTTTTCATTATATTTTGAAGCGAATATTGATTATTAATTAATTTTTGACTTCTTTTAGACTTCTACGTACATATGACACCACATGTACGTTATGATTCATTCATTCATTCATAGAAAAACCCACAACTTCAATAACTACAACAATTAAAACTTGCGTGTTACAATTTAAGCAGAAAAAACTTTAGCTAAAAAACGACACGCCATAAATTTTTTCACATTTTGTTTTTTGTAACTTTTTAGTTTGTTGTATAAAAACAAACACATGCGTGCATACGTCTGGTAATTAAAAAAAGGTATTAAGAAAAAATCAAAGAAAGTATTAAATAATTTTAAACATGTTGCTAAACATTAATAGAGGAAATGATCTTGTTACATACAATTCTTAAAAGTGTAATATATGGATTTATTAATTTTTCCTTTGCCTGGTGAGCCTTGTTTTGTGTTTTTAAACTATTGATTTTTATGTAGAAGTTTAATCTGTTCATTTTAAGGAAACATTTTTTTTCTTTTGTTCGTGTTACCGCTACTGGTACCACTAATGTATATTTAATGTATAAGCAAGCGTGATTTTAATGGACCGATATCAATTTAAGGAGCGTCTTTTATTATAGCATAATTTTTTACTTGCGGTCGTATATTTATTCGGCCCAACAGTTTGCCAGCAACATACGTTTTCAGAGCTGGAAATTTTTACTAAATTTGTCTTTTTTGTCAATATGTTTCGAATTGAAGCCGTTGATTTTATTTTTGCTTATGTTTGAGTGATTTAAAAAATTTAATATTTCTTTTGCAGTAAAAAATTAATAAAAATTTAGTTGAATTAATTTATAAAATTTTAATTTTTAAATATTAATCTTAATTTTTTCTCTTAAAATATTTTAGGATCTCGTCAAATCCCATTTGATGATAGCGGTCCGTGAGGAAGTTGAAGTTCTTAAAGAGAAAATCTCCGAACTTATGGACAAAATCAATCAGCTGGAAGTTGAAAATACAATTTTGAAGGCCAACATGTCTCAGGAGACATTACAGCAGTTGCAAATGCAAACACAGCTGCAAATTGCCGGTTCAACACCAACCAATGGTAACAATATGATTGCAGGCGCGCCCACACCAGCAGCCATTACAGCCGCACCAACAACAGCAGCTCCAACATCAGCAGCATCTGCTGTGGTAGCTAATGCAGCCGTAACCACAAACAGCAACACAAGTACAGCGGCGGCAACACCACAATCAAACGTAGGAAGTGGCACAGCAACGCCTACTACACAACAGCCAACAGCGGTCACAGTGGAACAGAATGTTGAAACAACTCAAACATTAAATGTTGCAAATACGGACGATAGCCAGGGTTCGGTACAGGCCACAAATGGACCCATGTCTTAAATTTGTAAAATATTGTTTATTTGTCTGTCATTAGACAGAGTCAAAGCAACACAAGCACGAGTTGTTTTATTACTACTCAGCTATAAAAAACGGTTTTTTGTGCATTAACAAAAAAGTAACAAACAAACAAGCAACATTTTTATTTACTCACTGAAGAAATAAGAATGATGGTCAAACATTATCTTGAAAAAGAAAGAGAATTTTATTTTTTCATTTAAACATTTCTTATGTTATCATTTTTGAACAACAAAAAAAGTTATAGGCCGGCAGTTTTTTGAAAACATTTTTCTTTTGTTTTACAACAAGTTTTCATTTTATCTCTTAATCGGCTTGAAAACAAAAAACTGCTGCTAGAATTTTTATAAAAAAAGCTGTTATTCTTATTAAACACATGTTGCTAGCAAACGTGTCATGTCAACATATTGCTGCAACAATTTTTATTTATTATGTGATATAATTAAATAGTCCTCCTGTCCCTTTAAAATATTTGTTTCCTATAAATAAAAAAATAATGATGAAAAAATCCCTGCAAGATATTAACACAATCATTATTAGCAATTATTATTTTCAGTTATAATTTAACACATTAGTTTTTAATTTATTAAGTTAAAGCAATTAAAAAGTATTATTTAAAACTTTTTTGTTGTTTTTGTTAAAATTGTATAATTATTTGAGAACAAAAAAAGATTAGTGCATGCAAAAAACATTTGTTTTAGAGAACTTGAATTAATTGTCCTCTAAACTAGAAACTATTACTTTTATAAAAAAAGTAAAAATCTAAGTTTAAATTTGTTTAATAAAAAAATTCTTTAATGTAAACACAAATTGTAAAAAAAAAACTAAATTTATAAAATTTTATTTTAAAATTAAAATTAAAAAAAAAACAATAAAAATTGTGATAATTTGCATTGCATTGACTTTTTATATAAAAAAAAAAGAACATAAAATATAATTTAACTTGAAATCAAATATTTCAAAATTATAAAAAAGCAACAATGAAATTTGTAGTTTAAATCAGGAAAAAAATAGAAAAGTTTGCAACAAATAAAATAGCAACAAGCAACAAAATTTAATGAATTCAAAGCTAACAAAAATGAAATAAAACTATTTTTGTAAAAAAAAATAATAATAAATGAAAAACATATTGTAAATATTATAAAAATCTAAAGTAAACAGCCTTTTCGAAATAAAAACACTGCTCTGCATTACAACAAAACTGCACAGGACAACAGATTTTTGAAAAGTAAAAAGAGCATAAACAAGCAACACAAACATCACGAAAATTTGCTTAACAAAAATAGCAGACTGCAAACAGCTGCAGTAGCATTTCAGCATCAGCTGTAACCAGTGCAGTAATGCAATTCCAACGAAATCCATTTTTTGAATATCGTTAAGAAAGATTAATGCTGCTTTTTAAATTATAATTTCATTTTTTGTAAAATCTTTATTTCTTAATTTCCCTTTTTTTATTTATCCCTTTAAATTATTAAAAAAAAAATCATTTAAATATAAAAATAATCTGTTATAAGATTTTTTTAAAGACTCTCTTAATTAAAGAATAAAGAAAAAACACGACTAAAAGTAAAACTCAATACTATTTTTAAGATATTTTTTTTTTTTGCTTTTTGGTTTAAAATTATTACATATTCAGTTTTTATTTTTATTAGTTTTAAGATTTAATATTTAATAAATAAAATATAAACAAAAAATTAAAAAAAAAAATCTGCAAATTATAGAATTATTCATACAACTTCAAATTGTTTTGAAGTAAAGTGGCTTGCGACTAAAAGTCAAAGACTTAATAAAGAATCCTGTAGAGACTTTAATTGTCTAAGGATTAAAGGCAAAGAAAAAAATTTGCCTCAAAGCCTTTAGAAGGGCTAAAATGCGTTAAAATTTTTCTTTTTCTATTTTTTTTTTTTTTTTTTTTGTAGTATCATTTAGCTTTTGTGTTTAATAATAAACATTTTACCAAACAAAAAATATTTAAAGAACACTCAGTTCACACACGTCAAGTTTTCTTGCAGCAATTCTGAATTTTGTGGAAGACAAAGGGATGCAGAATCATTTTATTTCTCGTTTTCTCACCTATAAAATTTAGAATTGCTGCAAGAAAACTTGACGTGTGTGAACTGGGTAAAACCTGAGAAGTTAACAAAATTTGGATCGCGCTAACAACACCGTTTTGGAAATAAAATATGAAAAAAAAAACATTTTTAAATTCTCCTAACAACCAAAAAAAAAAAAAATTGTCTTCAATATTTTTATGTAAATAACTTCTTAAACTAAATGCATATTGTTAACTTGAATGAAAAACCATGTAACTAACGAATGGAATTATTCTTTGTGTTACTGTTGCCATTTCTCCGCAACAAACAAATCAATTTGAAACTGTTGTTAGTTACATGGTTTTTTATTTGAGCTTACGATATGTGTTCAGTGAAGATTAAAAAAGAACTGTTTTCTTTATTTAAAAAAAAAATACACAATTTCCGAATTAAATTAACGTACATAAATTTAATTCATTTAAGATAAAATTTGTATTCCTAAACACTTTAAATTTAAATGCACTTGACATTTTTTTCTATAAAAAAACAAGAATTATTTTTACTAAAAATCTGGTAACAGAATGTCTTTTATGCCTGATAACTTGCTTGGCTTTTGTTGCCAGCACAATGTTGCTATCAGTTACGCCATCTTAATACGTTGTTGCTTTATTAAAAAATTTTCAATATATTCAGCTTCATAAATAAGGTTTAATAATTTTGTCTCTCAACATTGTGAAATGCTTATATACATATAAAATGTTACTGCAACATATAATGCTGTGAACAAAATTTAAAGATTAAACTATAATTCAAATAAAAAGTAAATAAAAAAAATAAAATAAATATTAAGCAACTTGTAGTGGTAACATAAAATCAAGCTTTTGCTATTTTATTTTCACACAATATGTGAACCTTTTTATAGACCAAAACCTATAACAAGCGTTTTTTTGAAAAAACACACACATGGTTTTTTATAAGTTCACCATATAGAGAAATAATGTACCATACATTTGAATCCAGTTTTGCACAATACATTTAAAAAAATCAATGATTTGTTACATTGATTGTTGCTGCAACATCTAAACATGTTATTTTGAAAATGTTCTCCTGAATGAACAAATACAGATATTAATTGAGCAAAAGATAAATCTATCAATACCATTGTAGAACAGATTTGTTTATGGATGAAATTTTTTTTTCTAAACTCAAGAAATGAAAGTGGGATGTCGTTTTCAGGCCAAATTAACATAGTTAGTTCTTTATACCAAAACATGGTTTATTATACGAGTTCGTACAAGCATCATCTTGATAGGATTCAACTTTATGTTTATAAATTCTGACCCAATCAATCAATGTAGTATTTCTTTAACAGGTCACCATCAGTACCCCAAACTCAAAAATGTTGCTGCAACATGTTTAGAGAAAAATGTGCACAATTATTTTTTAATATTTGAAATCATAAATAAATTAAAAGAAAAGTTAAAAAATAGCCCGTTATTTCTGAATCGCTTAATACTTTTTTTCATTACTCTTCGTAGCAATAAAAAAAAAGAATAGTACATTACATTCTGCTTTTTTTTTTTTTTGACTTTAACTATTCTCTTAACAGTTGATCACATTTAATAACATTAAGAACTGAAAATAATAAATTATTACTAATTAAAAATAGTTTAAATAAATATATAAAAACAGATTTCATAAAATTATTTCTCTTTTAATTGTAAAATTTTTCTGATATGTTTCCCATATCAAACCGATTTACCTAGAGACACATTTGAATTTTAACAAGATTTTTGACAACTTATCTTTTGCAGCGTAAAAGCTCATATTATTAATTTAATCCAATTTTTTTCTACGGGATTCTGTTCATTACTTTGTGTGAAGGTGCCAAAAGTTTTTATAAAAACTTGGTGCAAATTTTGTAGAAATCAAGTTACAATTACGAAATGTTTCTTGCTGCTTGTTTATCAACTGCAAAATGTTTCTA
Source organism: Cistogaster globosa (assembly GCA_937654795.1). Classification (NCBI taxonomy): domain Eukaryota; kingdom Metazoa; phylum Arthropoda; class Insecta; order Diptera; family Tachinidae; genus Cistogaster; species Cistogaster globosa. Next base: position 124,949,879 of record OW569404.1, read on the forward strand.
GCAACATTTTTTCTAACTACAAAATAACATAAGCTGCACTTATTTCTTGAGAAATTGTAGCCAACATCAACCAATGTTGCGTACGAATGGCCAATAAAAACGAGAATATTTTAAAACGTGGTGTTGTACTACAAGCTAATTGCTCACTTTTTCAAACGTAATAAATAAAATTGCTTAAAAATTTTAAAAGAGTACTCAGCTTTATCCATATTAAATGTTTTAATTTGCGGTGAAAAAAGGAAAGTGTTGAAATGTTACTTAAACTTGTAGCAAAATAAAGTAATATGAACTTTTTTCGCGTCATGGCTTTTTAAAACTTTGTGTTCAAAGAAAAACTTAACAAAAATTTAGTGGAACAAAGTCTATATTCTGCAACATTTTTGCAGGCAACATGTTGCAATTGAGGATTTGAAAACACATTCACATTTTTTTTATTGGTTATGCTGAAAAGCTTTAATATTTTAAAACGGATTATTTAAAAAATACCAGCAGCTTTATTTTGTTAATCGCTTGAGCTAAATTTCCACCACAAAATAATTTAAAATATTAAAAAAATCAACCTTGAGCCGAAAAAGTAAAATTATATTTCATTTATAATATCCGCAGTTCAAATCCCAGTGGGGGAAAAATTAAAAACTCCATATTAATCTATTTAGCAATTTTTAGCTCTAAATGCTACTCTCTAACGCTTTTTGACGTAATTTATTTTTAGCGATTAAGATTAAGCTACAAGAATTACAGAATAAGACTGCAGATTAACGATTTTTTAGTTTTGAGATTCGTTCAAAAGTGACGAGGTTTAGAGAGAGAATAGGGTTTAAATGTCAAGAATTTTTGTTTAAGTGAATTTTAATCGCTTTAAAAAATTTCATAAATGCTTAGCATACCTTAAGGTGTTTAAAGAAATATAACGAATTGACTTAAAAAGTTCCTCCTTAGCAATAATACAAATGTGTTATTATTATTTTTAGTTTAAAGCGTGGAGGTTGATATATACGAATTTAAAAGGTTTGTTTTAAAGTAGAAAAGTGTTTTAGCTTAGCGGTTACGTAAAGAGATAGAGAATGTAAATACTGCTTCAAAAAATGTTATTCTTTTATTTTAAACTTTTTTTCTAAAGCCTTTCAAGAAAACGTAGCATGTATTTAGGCTTCTCTAATAAAGGGATAAGTTAAAGCAATATTTATATTTAACCCCTAATAAAAGCTAAATGGGCTTATTCCTTAAAAATATGTTATTAATTTACATGCTTTAATACGTTTAAAAATTATAGATTTTAAGAGAGTCTTTTAAAAATTCAAAATTTGTTTTATTTAAATCTATTGATTTCATTTATTCCAGCATTATTTTTTCTATAAACAGATAAAAACAATTGTCTAAAAATTACATTAAAAATAAAGAGGAGACACATTGTAAAAATACCGAACTAAAAAACTGATGAAAAATAAATGTTAATAAATTATTAATAAAAAAAAAACATTTAAAATTAAAAATATAAAAGAACTAGGCGTTAATTCTTGTATAAAAATTAAAACGCCTGGTTCGTAAAAATCAAGTTCCATTATTAGTTTTTTAAGTTTAGTTAAAATAGTTTTTAATTTAAATTGAAATTATAAAAGAAAAAGAAAAACAGACACAATAATGCCTAGCAAAGAAAATAATTTTAAAAGTTAAAAGAAAAGTTTTTGCCAAGCTCTCGTTTTTTGTAAAGAACCTTAAATTATTATTTTTGAAAATTCCTTATTAAAATCTAATAAAAAAATTTTTGTGTATGAAAACTTAAAAAACTTCAACATTCTTATTCAAACGAAATTAAATGCAATAAAAAAAAAACTGCAAACAAATTGTATATAAAATGTATAATAAATTAAAATAAAATTAAATACAAACAAGAAATTTAACAAGTAAAACAAAAACGAGTTTTGATTCTAAACAAATTGTCCTTTTTTAAACAAAAAACAATAAAAGAACCTAAAGACCAAAACATGGACATTAACAAAAAGAATAACAAAACAAAATACTTGTAATTTCTTTAAATACTTATTAGATGTGTAATATTTAAAAATAAATAAAAAGAGAAATTAGACAAGTTAAAAAAATAATTAAATATCTAAATAAAAAACAAAACAAACTTTAATTAATTGTAACGATAAAATAAAAACAAAAAAAACGTATTAAACAAAATAAAGAGTAAAGAAAGCTAAACAAAATCATTTATGTTTTATTTGCAGTGTTGTATTTCTCTTGGACCCAATGCAACACTGTCTTAAAAAATCCTCTTGTGCATAATAGTTTGTGTGTGTGTATTTGTGTGAGCGTATGTATGTGTGTTTTAGTTTAATTATTTTTCTCGAATTTAAATTAACTAGTCTTACTTAAATTTTAATTTCAATTTTAAGTCAATAAAATCTTTCATAATTGTTTCACTTTATTATTAATAATCATAAGTATTTATATAGTTTTATATACTCTTTTCAATAAATTTAAAGAATTTTAGTTTAATATTTATTATTAATTGTTAAATATAAGTTTATTTTTATAAATTGTTTTATTTAAATTTTTTTTATGTTTAATATAATTTCTTTTATTTTGTATCATTTATTTAAAAAGCAATAAAACAAATAAATAAAATTTAAAAAAATAAAGGAAGAATGTTTAATTTTTTTTTTAGAAGTCTGCCTTTACACTGCGAAGAGTGCAATAACAATTTTTGCTGTCGATTTTCCAAAGCTTACAGATATTCAACATACGTAGCAGACCAAAATTAAGGGAGAACTTAACACGCCTTTTTTAAAGTGGTTATTTTTATTTTTTTTTCTGCTCAATACTTTTTAACCAGCTGCTCATTAACTTTATAAACCCTCCTCGTAGTAAAATTTTTTAAAACTTTCGAAATAGATTTTATTTAAAGCAATCGACTCAATACTTCTTGCGCCAAGCCAATTTCTTGATTTTTGAAATAGGAACTTATTTGGAGTTGGGTTGCCAGGTGAGAATGGATAAATTCGTCAAATGAAAAATCGCGGCAAAGAGGTTAACACTTTAACGATTTTTTTATAGCATGGGATAAGAATGCCATCCTCTCAATTTTCATCTTTTTAGATAAAATGGGGATTAAAAATAATAATTTAAAATTTTGATTTGTCGTCTGCGTTTGGCTTGTAGGTAACATAAATATGTATCTGAAGTAGGGTTTGGGAAACAGATATTCCCGGGAAAAGCTATCCATGATTTCGTGGGATGACAGGAATTTGAAAACCATTAGCACTTTAAAAAAATACACTTATTGTTTTTCAAATATTTTGGATGTGATATTTAAGAATTTTCAAATATATCGTTTCGTGTGAATTCTGCTACATCTTTTCATCTGTGCATGAAAATTTTTTTGAAAATTTTAATGTTGGTGTAGATATTAAACGATATAGAATACAAAATGCCTATTTTTAGAATTTTTGTCTGTCCATCTGTCTGTGTTCGCATCACGTAAAAACTGCTGGATGGAGAAGGTCCCTTAGAACGTTGGTTCAAATAGAGAATACTTTTTTTCATAAAAATTGCCATTTTGTAGAGAAACTAAAGATACCAATGTCAAGTCACCCAATTTTATCGGTATAACGGTACTAGAACAGTTGTCAGTACATTTTATTTTTGAAGATGGAAAATTTGGGCCTGCCCGTACATGCATCACTGCGCTGCATAATATGATTATTCTGCACTGCCGCTGCTAATCAGCATCTGCGTATGCTTTGTTTTGCTCATTTGAGTTTGCATGTACGAACGAAGAAACACTGTTAAAATGGAAAAATTAATAATAAACTCGATTTGTGAACTACACCATACAAAAAATTATAAAAATTTTTGTAAAAATAATAATAAAAAAAAAATATTAAACAAAAAGAAAATTGAAAGAAAATTTACTCACACGTTCATTGCATCAGCCATTTTTATGACTAGCTTTTTGCTTTTATTTGCGCAGCATTTGAAGTGCCGCCACTTTATGCATTAACGAACGTACTGCGCATAATATTGAGGGCAGTGATGCATTAACGAACAGGCCCTTTTTAACACTGTTTACAGAATTCTACAACAAATGTTTAAAAACACATTTTTCTAAACATTAATTTTAAGATAAAAAAAATGATACCAGGACAAGGTATAAACCAGAAAAAAAGGTAACTAATAATTTTGTGTTATTCGAAGTCACTTACATTTGCAACAAGAACATGGATAATCTTTATAATACATTGTTGACAACAAAACCCATCTCATTGGAAAGTACAAGGGTTTTTTCTATTGTTGGAAATTTTGCTACGAAAACAAGCAACAGTATGTCTAGTGAATTGTTAAATGCAGTTCTAAAATCATATATGTATTTCAAAAAATAATTAATAAAATATTTTTTCAGTAGTTTATCTTTGTTATCTCTCATTATATAGTAAAAATGTACATATAAATGTCTTTTCACCTAAATTGTTTTTAAGTTTTATAAACTGTTAAAACAATTATTTTTATTGGTGGTTTGTTAGTTTTTTTAATAAAACTATGAATTTTTTTTTATATTATTAAATTAAAAAAACTCTTGTTTTCTTCACGAATTGGGTGACAGAAAATTAAAAAATAAGAAAGGAAAAAATAATTTGTACGATTAATATTTTTCGTTAAAATTTGATAGGCTCTTAATGGTTAAGCGTTTTTAAAAAATTTTGCTATTTCCTGCAAAATCTCTTTGAAAGCTTTTAAATGATATCCATATTAATATCTTAAAAAATATGCTGCACAATCGTACTTTTCTGTGAAAAGTTCAGAGGCCCATAACTTAGAAAATATGGGAGATTTAATCACTTGATGCTCTTTTTCTTTTTCTATCACCCCACATATTTTTTTTTAGGAATTTCTTCTTAAAAATTAGATTTGTTTCAAAAGATATGGAAAAATTAAAGGCAGGCGTGGTGTTTTGCCCGCTGCCTCAAAGGACATATAGCAAAATTATCGAAACTATGGAAATCGCTCAATCGACTTCGGTATGCAAAACAACTCAGAACATTGACAAACTTAAATATACCCTTTTTCCACCTCTAGTGAAGGGTATACAAAATATGGCTCTGATAGTACAGATTAATATTCAGCCCAATTATAAACAGAAATTACGTGCAAGTTTTCTCACTTTTTCTTTTCTCCTAGTATAAATTTATTTATTGATAAATTTGTTCCCCTTTTTATAGCCTGCGGAAAGTAAAAACAATTCCGGAAAAAAGAAGGAATTATGAATTATAAAAGCGAAATAATATTTAAAAAAGCAAAATTGTTCCCTTCAAATTACGGTGATGCCACTTTTTAATTTTTTTGTTCCCACGGAATTCACAAATGGAGTAATTTTTTCTCGAGAAAATTTTTTCCGAATATTCATGATTTATGATTATTTTATATATTTCTTAAAAAGATTAGCAAATCGTTAAAATTTTTGCTAAAATTTGTCAAACTCTGGCACTTTTCGTTTACATTATTAAACGACTGCATTTGATAGTGAATTACGGGCTTAAAAAATTTATTGAAATGGTTGTGATGAATATATTGTCAAACTTTAAATTAATGAAATTTGTGAAAAGCCAGTTTATTACAAGGCGCCTTGGTTGATTCAAAAAAAAAATTTGTAGTTTGTTGTTGTACTTAATATTAAAACAAAACAAAAAAAAAAATGCATTAATTTTAAAACTAAAAGTCTGTTTCTGGACTTTGTGGTCGAATAGCATCTAAATCCGTTTCTGGTGCCTTTAAATTATTAGGCTCATTATTAAGTTTTATTGGTGTGACATCCACCTCATCTAAATCTGTTTCAATTCCTTTTGAAGCTGCTACGGTCGATACATTATCTTTAGTGGGAGATTTTGCTTTAAAAGATTTTAAACTTCCCAGTTGCGTTCTAACATCCTCTTCGGACAAGTGATGCAGTGGAACATCAGCGCGTGGTACTAAACGTTTTGGACTATTACTACCATCATTGGTTTTATGTTTGTCAGGAGGAAATACTACTTGAGCGTAAGTAACACCAGATGAAGGTGACTCCACTATACTATTGCTACCAGCAGAAGAATTTGTTATGGAACTCGGTTGACGGAAAACAGTGATGTCATTCTTTGTAGTTGGTGTTGGTTGAGTAGCTGCTGTATGGGTTTTATCACGAGTGGCTGTAGTTAATACTGTTACAGGACTAGCACTTAGAGCGGTATGTGTGGGTTCACCTTGTGGCACAGGAGTATACAACGAAGGTGTATAATCAACATCCGTAACTTTACAATTGTAAATGTTTAAGCCTTTAATGAAGATGAAAACTAATACATCAAATATTATGCCTATTAGGATTAAACTGGCCGTTAGTATATTTAAAATATCGCCATGTTTAGGATTTTCTCTTAATAAACAGCGTGCATATTCAGGAGCCCAATAAGCACAAGTGGTGCCTTCAAATAAAACAACAGCAAAAATGCATTTAATGATTTCAGATATTTTTTTTTTTACTTACGTGTCACCACACTGTAGGCCAAGTGAGCAGGTATATAAGCAAATAATCCCAAAAACATTATTTGCATAGCCAAAGCCAAACCTTTATCTTGCGGCAACACACTTCTAAATGAAATGATGATCTTTCCTATGGTTGTCATGCCAAAAATACATGCTGTTGTAATCCTTAGAATTTGAAAAACGATCAACATATTTTTGCATGTTTTACCACTGCAGGCACCTTCAGTGGCTTTCAAATTAAAAGAGGTATTCATGTCATAATTGTTCGCACCACCACAGCTGCATCCTTCGTAAAGCTAAAATGTTAAATGAAAATTAAAATAATTCTTGCAAAAAAACGACTTCTGAATAGAGTTCAGCTATCTGTCTATAACGGTTAGAATAACAGTTGGGACACCCTTTAATTTCCAAATCAAAGTTTTATATTTGTTATAGTGGATTTAGCAATACAGGTTCTTTTTATACCTGGTTAACACTTTGGCTATACACATTGAATTACATCAACTATTGTAACACCCTTTAACTTATAATTTTGAATATTTATACTTCTTTTAATACCAGACGAAGAAATGGACATTCTGTCTTATTTTCAAGTGTTTGTATTTATAACGTTTCCCACAATAGGACTGTACATTACAAATTATATCAACTATGGGAACACTCTTTAATTTCTTACTTTAAACAGCATACTTGTTGTTATAGCGGTCTAAGCAATACAGGTTTTTTCAAAAATTTCAGCTGTCTGTGTACAACGGTTCAAAAGTTTGGCAACGTACACTAAATGACATTAACAATTGGGACACGCTTTATTTTTCGAATCTAAATTTTTTACTTGTTATTGTAGCGAAGCTAGCAATACAGGTTCTTTGAAATTTCCAGCGTCTGTCTACAACTGATTAAATGTATGGCCATATGCATCAAATTAAATAAACTATTGGAGCACCCTTTAATTTATAATTTAAAATATTTAAACTTGCTGTTTAACGATCGTAGTAAACGAGGGCTTATCTATAAGGGCTCAAAAGGTAGGCCCATAGAGGTCAATTTTCGTCATCCTTGGCGACACCCTTTAATTTTTAGATTTATTTTTGTATCACTTTGCGCTATTAGAAGCTGGGTAACATTAAGTTTTTTAAATTTTAAAATGGTACCCTTTACGTTTCATAATACACGTAAAAATTATGTATGTCGAATGGGGACACCCTATAATTTTTTTAAATCACAAACTGTTTTTAAAACAGGACCAGTCTGTAAATATGGCCTTTCAAATAAGGAAAAATTTCTCAAAATCGGTTTTGAAATGACAAAATTCTGCAGGCACGAACATAAAAAAACAACAAATTGAATCATGTTTTATAAGCGACTATCGGTACCCATGACTTCTTCCGCTTACCATTTTCAATTTTCTTAAAATTCAAAATTTAGGAACATGTCTTTTTAAACATTTGTTGTAGAGTTCTGTAAACAGTATTAAAAATTTTTTACCTAGAAAAATAAAATTTACTGTCAACTGTTTAAGTCCCATTATCCTGCTAAAAGTGGGTGCTTTCACATTTGTTTCTCTAGTTTCTCTACGAACACAGACAGACAAAATTTCAAAAATAGGTGCTTTGTATTTCATATCTATTACTATCTACACTAACAAGAAAATTTTGAAAAAATATTTTATGTACAGAAATGACGCCGTTAGATTTTTTATTTTAGATTTCTTTCGGTAGAGTCAGTTTTTACATGTAGTGGAGAATAAATTTATGTTGAAGAAGCTACAATCTACAGTGGAGAGCAAAACCGTCAATATTGTTGCTAAAATTACTATTTAAATTTACTATTTATCTTCTGTTCAAGCAGCAAAATTGGTAAAATTTGGACTTAGTGTAAAATGTTTAGGCTTCTTTTAATTTACTTTAAACAGAACGCCATTTTTATAAGAAATTCTACCACAAAAACAAAGCTGTTTTATTTAACAAAATAGCTGAAAATCGACAAACAGTGATAGAGGTGAAAAAGACGTAATTCTGTTGGCCCATCGAAGGAAATGCCCGATTTGTTGAGCGAAAGAATGAATGTATGAACTGTACGGCTATTGATATGGTCGCTTCGATTATACAGAAGAATATTGTTTTATCTGAGCGTAATGAGAAAATTTGAAGAAAAGATCTAAAGAATTAGACACCAAAGAACTGGATCAAGATTAATTTATGACACACAAATTAGCCGCTAGCAATAAGAAGGTAAATCTTACTTTACAAGAAACACTTAAACATGTATAAACATTGTTGTTGTAGCTTAATAGTTTGAGGTTGTTTCACATAATGGGAAGTTATGTATAGATTAAGTAAAATAATGAAGAGGTAGGTTTCAATTCCATAAATTGATTTTTCTGAAATCAAAAACGAAAATTTTTTAGAATGAATCCGCTATTTAATTCCAAAGTAAAATTAATTTTTTTCTCTCAAATTTTATATTTTTCGGTTTTATAATTTACTTTTATTTTGTATCTTTATTTAGATCAGCCTCTTTTTACTTTGATAAGACCAATGTTACCATATTAAATTTGAAAAGTAAAAATTCAATTTCTTTTTAGAATCAATCTGAATCTGTAGAAGTAAAAAAAATCGATCGGAATTATTAATACGGTATTAAAACCCCTTCGATTAGAATTTATGACATATATTCATGATATTTAAATAAATTTTACGTAAAACTTAAACATCTTGTTATTGGAAACATTAGTCTTTAAAATTTATAAAAAAATTTTTTTAAATCGGTCTACAAATTTGAATTAAAAATTATATAAAATAAGAGTGCAGTATTTGGATATGCCGAATCTTATATACCCCCCACCATTTATGTAAATTTAATTTAGTGAAGTAATTCCAATCAAAAATAACATTGGGGTGACAAAGAATTAAAAAATAAGAAAAAAAATTAAATCTAATTCTAATATAATTCTAATTTTACATAAAATGTCATCGGCTCTTAATTGTTTAAGTATTTTTTTAAAATGGTAATATTTCCTAAAAAATCTCTTTCAAAGATTTCAAATATTACCCACATCGATCTATTAAAAATTTGGTGCAAAATCGTCATTTTCTATGAAAAGTTCAGAAGCCCATAACTCGAAAAATATGGGCGAGCGTCAATTTCTTAACTTGATATTTTCTTTTTTTTTTATTCTCTATCGCCCCATATATTTGTTTCTTTGATTGAAGTTACCTGATAGGAAAAAATTAAAAACAGTGTAGTGTTTTGCCCGCTGCCTCAAAAGACATGGACCGATCTTATTAATTTGTAATAGCAAAATTTTCAAAACTATGTGTGATCGATTAGCGTATTTAAATTTTTTCTAGCTAATCTAATGGCTTGGCAAAGTTGTTTTCAACCTGAATACGAATGGACAAACGCACATCGCTCAATCGATTTCGCTATGCATTAAGACTCAGAATATATCATTCTAGAAATTACAAATGGAAAAAAAACTTAAATGTACCATTTCTCTACCTGTGGTGAAGGACATAAAACTGTGACTTTTGATTCTAATCCCCTTTTTTCGAAGTCGCTTAAAAATAACATAATTTTCCTGACAGCAGATAAATAAAACTTTCCAATGCACTTCTTACCTCCACATTATTTATGACTGTCTTTTTAGAACAGCCAGCATAACAAGGTGAAAAATATGTAACGGAAGAATTTTCCGGACAGACTGGTAGAAACGAAGTAGGATTGCAAATGCACTGTCTTGAGCAATAGGGCTGTTGAAGTTTACCATTGACACTACCGCCTATAGGGCCAACGTCACAACGAATAAAAATAAAAGCCACATAAATGAGCAAAAGCTTAACATTCAGGCCAATATGAATGGCAGCAATTTTTCTAGAAAGAAATAAAAACAATTTTTGTTTAAATAACAAATCAAAGATTTTACTATACTTTTGCTTACCTTCCAGTTAATTTAAGTTTTGAAATGATAAGACCACCAAGAAACATACTTATAGCAGCTGCTGGTGGTTCCATAAAAAATGATACAAATCTAGCTCTCCATTCCTGTATCAAACCATCCTCTTCACTGTATGGTAAAAAGAATCTCGACTGCAAATAACTTTCCTCTTGTAGTGAAAAATTTATGGATGCTCCTTGTATAAACATAATGCTGACAATATTAAACATTAACAATTTATTGTTAAATATTCGCTTAGCTGATGGCCCGAATGCCATGTCATCTATGTACGTAGAAAATTGACTGCCAAATTGACGACTGTGTGATGATTCCTCTAAAATTCTTTGGGCTGCTTGATGTATAACAGTTTTTGGTAATTTTTTGGGAAATAAACTCACTAAAATTCCACTTAATAGAAGAGCTGGTGCTATGATTACCCATCCTAACCACCATCCTATATTTGTTACACCTACGCCCAATATTAAGCTGGATCCAAATTGTAAACCAAATATTTTGGCTCCCAGAACGGTGGCTATTACAGCAGGACTATCAATTGAATTTGAATTATCGTCCAGATACGTAAGACCGACAGTGAAAAATGCCAAGGCGCCCAATCCCAAGGCAAATTGTAATACAAACATCATTATTAATATAAGAATTTTACTATTCTCTATTGACAACATTTTAGCTGAGGATGTGGGCCAATTTGATACGCAAATTTGTTCGTTTACGGCCAACGTAGCCGGTATGATGCCTTCGGAACTGTTGCAGTAAAGAAATTTATAAAAAAATTTTAAAAACCGATTCTCTTTTAAAAACTTACAAATTCATTATGGAGGGTATCATTGCTATAAGACATGTAAGAGATTGTAGAATTATGGCTCCACTTAACCAACTTATTGGATGCAGTCGATGTGCCCAGTAAGCAAAGGCCAATGCATAAACAGCTTGAAATATTCCACTGCTTACCAGAAGCCATTCTGAAATTTAAAACAAAGTTTTTTTTATAAATATTTACTTCCGGCAAAAGTAAAATTGTTTTAGTTATTCGTTTTTAAGATTAGAATTTTTGTTTTCCAAAAAAACCTAATGAATCTTTAAATTAATTAAACTTACATCTGGGTTACAATCATATTTTCTTACTAAACCGCTCACATTTTCCAAAATTGACCATTACATTGATTTTAATTTTTCGTGAAGCAAGGTAAAAGTCAAATTTAATAGCTGGATGTCAATTATGGCACTGCACAACATATCGATCGAAATACCAATTGAATTTATATATAAATTTCGATTGTTGCCGACTGCCGTAATTTGTCCCCTGATCATAATTCATGTTATTTTCATCACAGTTAAACAATGAATAAAATTGATATAATTGCTTAATTCACAAAACCCCTTGTGTCCGTGTATACTGTGTATTGTTCAATTAAAATACAATAGTGTATGCTTGTTGTTGGAAATTTTTATATAAATTATAATTTTCAATACACCAATACACTTTTATTTTGTATGTTTTTGAAAAGTTTTATTGGTAATCGTGTTATCAACTACATGTGAATTCCATATCACATTGAGAAGAAGAAAATAAACAAAACACATTTGTATTGTTTATCATATCAAAAGTATACTTTTCACATAAAAAAAATTAAAATTTTGTTTTTTTTTCAGTCCTATTGTCCATATTACTTTCTGAAAACCTTCTTCTGAATACTTATTTTTTCTTATTTGCCGTTTAATATGCAAAATAAATTGATACAATAATACACTGCGTGTTCACAAGCATATAAACAGAAAGTGTGTTTAATACAAAATACACAGTTTTTGTGAATTAAGCAAATATTTAAAAAAATCTATCTTTTTGTTGCTTGGCAACTCGAAAAGTAAAATCAGTTTTAAGTTGCGTGCAACATATGTGACAACTGTTAATTCGAATGAATCGCGAAAGGAAAAATCTTCTGTGTCTACCCTAAGCATTGCAACAAATATTCATATCCCAAAAAAACCTTTATGCCAAACTTGGAAAATGTTCTCACTCTTTTTAGTAGAATATTATCACGTCGTTTTCTTCGTTGCATGGTAAGGGAAACATATGAGTTGTATATTTGATAGGCACATTTAGATCATTCTGAGCGTTCAAATTTTCATTTTACTAGTGAACAATGTCATGATCATTTTTCTATTAAAGCTAAGGAAGTTCACCATTGATTTAAGTTTACAAAAAAGAAACATTAACATATTAAGAAAAGTTTTGGATGGAAAATATTTTTCACGTCTCTGCATTTTTAGCGTTTTTATACCATTCAACACAAAAAGTAGAAAAAGTGTTTATCTAAGTTTTTAGTTTCGTTGTGACGTTGGCCCTATAGGCGGTAGTGTCAAAGACCGTCAACAAATTTTTCACTACAAAAGGAAAGTTATTTGCAGTCGAGATTCTTTTTACCATACAGTGAAGAGGATGGTTTGATACAGGAATGGACAGCTAGATTTATATAATTTTTTATGGAGCCACCAGCAGCTGCTATAAGTATGTTTCTTGGTGGTCTTATCATTTCAAAACGGGAAGGTAAGCAAAAGGATAGTAAGATCTTTAATCTGTTATTAAAAAAAATTGTTTTTTTTTTTCTTTCTAGCAAAAATGCTGCCATTTAATTGGTGAATATTAAGCTTTTGCTCCTTTATGTAGCTTTTATTTATATTCGTTGTGACGTTGGCCCTATAGGCGTTAGTGTCAATGGTAAACTTCAACAGCCCTATTGCTCAAGACAGTGTATTTGCAATCCTACTTCGTTTCTACCAGTCTGTCCGGAAAATTCTTCCGTTACATATTTTTCACCTTGTTATGCTGGCTGTTCTAAAAAGACAGTCATTAATAATGTGGAGGTAAGAATTGCATTGGAAAGTTTTATTTATCTGCTGTCAAGAAAAGTATGTTATTTTTAAACGACTTCAAAAAAAAGGGAAGTGGTATCTATTCGTTACAGTTGTTGAGTTCGCACGGCGTAATACAAACTTTTAAGAGCTACACAATATTAATATTAAATATTAAAACTCTTTTCTTTGCTTAAATATGCCCGTTTTGTTTATTAATTATTAATTTGCGTATATCGCGCTTTAAAACAACTTGTTTCCACCGTGTCACAATAAGAACTACTTTTTTTACTTAAAAAAATGATCTTTCGATATTAAATATTTTACAAAACAAGAGACTACCGTTATTAAGCGGAACAGTTACAAATTTAGTACAATTTAAATGAATATTTTAATAGAGTAAATAAGGACAACGGTGGAATGAGAAGATATGTAAAATAAGGAATTTTTGTTTATATAATTTTTGTTTATGTAAGTAAATTACAATAAAATACAAAATACAGTGGCGGCGGTAACAACAGTATTACACCCTTCACCACAAAAAAGTAAAAAAGTGCTTATTTAAGTTTGTCATTCCGTTTGTCGTTTCTAAAATATCAATTTCTGACCCTATAAGGTCTATATATTCTGAGTCCTTCTGCATAGCGAACTTGATTGGGCGATGTCTGTCTATACGTCCGTGTTAGTGTTGAAATCAACTTTACCAAGCCTTTAGATAAGCTAGATTAAATTTAAATACGCCAATCGATCAGACATAGTTTCATAAATTTTGCATTTGAAAATCAGCAACATCGGTCCATATCCTTCGAGACAGTGGGCTAAATACCACGTCTGCCCTAATTTTTTCATATCATTTGAAACAATAATGCAACTGCAATAAAAAAAACGAACATATGGGACGACAAAGAATTAAAAAATGAGAAAAAAGCATCAAGTGTCAATTTAGTCGATACGGGTATCATTTAAAATTTTTTGAAGTGATCTTTAAGGAAATACTAAATTTTTTTAAAAATGCTGAACCTATTGAGAGACAATGACATTTTTGGGTAAAAAATTTGTTTTAATTTTTTTATTCTTCATCACCTCAATACATATTGGTTTTTTTATTGGAGTTACTTCACTTAACTAAATTTATTGTAAAGGATATGAGCCGTTTATTTTGAAAGTGGCATAAGTTACTTTTTCAACAAAAAAAAAAAAGAATATATATTATAATAATGTTAAGAGCTGCTACGGTTTTATGTTAAGCAAGGCTTTTATTGCGAGAAAAATAAGCACCTTGAGATAAAAAGTACAAGTATGTCTTCTCGAGACTTAGCCTCAATACTTTTAAATCCTTTGAAACACAATCCCTTAACTATGTGCATCAACATTAAAGAAAAGTGACTTATGCCACTTTCAAAATAAACGGCTCATATATAAGATTGGTCAGCCAAATATAACACTCTTACTAGTTTTTATTTAAGTACATTCATTTAATGCTTTTGCACTTCTTTCCGTAAGTAATTCGATTTTATACGTCTTCTGGGGTGCAGTCGTTCTTGAGTTATAAATGGTGCAACTGTCCCTTCCTTATTTATTCAAGAAAAAATTTGCATTTTCATTCTGATTTTCGAATTTTATTTTATTTCAATTTCCTGTAGTTTCTTTATCTTCTTATTAAACGTTATTCATAAAAATAGTATAGTGGTGACTATTTAATATAAATCAATATCAGTATCATTTATTGATAAGAAATAAGGTTTTTATTAATTCGTTTATAATAAAGTTTTAATTTTGTCATCGTTATTTTTTTTTTTTTTTTTTTTTTTTTTTTGTTTATACATAAACATAAAATATTTTGAAATACTCTGTGATATCAAAGATAAAACAATTTGTTATCAATAGCTATGCACTATGAAAAAAAAAAAAATTTTTTATTTTACAAAAAAAAAATCTTCCAAATATAAAATAAAATAAGATGGATAATATAAACCTACCTACAACTATCGAGTTCCAGCCATTTTCCAAAGCAGCCTGTTTTGCTGATACTCGAAAATATGTTTCGCAAGCGCCCTGCAGAATACCGGCACAAGTCAACACAATTACAAATGTACGAAGACGAGCATATTTTAAACAATTTGGACCACGACACCAGCCCAATGCACGTATGCCACAATCAACACTATCTAAAATATTGAAATTTTATTTAAATAAAAAAATAAGAAATTACCAAACAATTGGATATGTTTAAAAATCTTATAATTAACACACCGTTTGGTATATTTGTGTTGATAGAAATGGCAGGTAAATTAGAATAACGTTCGCTAGCTACCATTTCTTGTATTATTATTAACTTTTTTTATTTTTTTGGTTTTTAAATTAAAAAACTGTATTTTTGTTTATTTTGAATTAACTTAAAAAATTTTTATTTATTTTTTTTTTTTTTTGTTTTAATTTTAGTGGTTTCTTAACACTTGAATATTTAAATTTTAATTTTTAAAAACAACTTTCCGTATTCTTTCGTTTCATTTACTTTGTTACTATCGTTTCGAATTAAGGCCAATGACTAATTTTTTTCACAATTCCATTTACTCACTATTTCAGACTACTACGCACATTTCTCTTAACATTTTGCAATTCAATTTTTTTAACGATCGTATACATGCTTTCAAGATAAATTTTTCGTCTTATCAGTGTTTTGATAACAGGTGTAGTAGTGTATGAGTACTATTTATAGCGATAACAACTATGCAAAGTTATTATAAAAAGATATACATGAATATGTTGTATTTAGCAACATGTTGTTAAAAAAATGTTGCTGAAGCAATATTGAGTAAACTTTTATGTCAGAAGCTCTCAAAGTTTTTGTTTAGCACACCCTCATAATTAACTTACTTGTGCATACATTTTTTTTAAATTTTCTAAAATTTAACTGTTTATGTTAAATATTTTATAATGGCAATTATTAAAAAATTAAAGCAATTAAGTAAATTGTTAATTTGGTAAAAACCACGTTTGAGTTATGTGTGGAATTAGAAACCACGACACATACACCGACACATATAAAAAATTTTTATGAACTACATAATCATGTTTTTTGGTTAAAATAATGTTGTGAAAATCGCCAATTATTCAACATCAGAAAGAGAAAGAGTGTAAAAAAGTGATAGAAAAAGAAGGTCCACAATGAAAATAAAATAGATTTTAATTTTATGCCGTTCCGCCCTGCGGTTTTTTACTTCAAAATCGTATGAAAAACCGCACCGCAATAGATTAATTACATTGTGTTCAGACTCTAATGGGCCGCTGAGTTTTTCATATAAAAATACAATTTTGCACTAATTTTTTAAAGATGTTTTTGTTTAATTCTTTGTCATCCCAATATTTGCCTTCTTGATTTACATACTTACTTGCTTATTTTCTATTAATTTTAAATCGATCTTGCCGAATTTCTAACTGCGAAACCGTGTGAATATTCTAAAACATTGTCTGTGTAAGAGTCAAACGACAAAATTTGAAAAATAATTTAAGTGGACTGTGTTATATTTTGATCTAAAAAAGCATCTGACAGCAGCTGTTGTGAATACTCACATTTCATATCGGATGAAATAACTCTTAAACTTTTAAAAGCACAAATTATAAATATTCCTTAAATTGACAATTAAATTAACAGACACTTCTAAGTACCAGTAAAATGGCAGAAAAAAATATTTACTGATGCAGTAATTTAATTTTCTTATCAAGATTTTTTTGGTAATGCAATTTCCAATTCAGTATCAGTGATTATTGAAAATGTGTATTTTTGCAAATTAATAAAGGCAAAAAAAAAAAAAAAAAAAAAACAAAAGCTGGCGGTTAAAAATGTGTCATTAAATGACATTATTTATTTAACTTGAAAATAAAAAAGTGCATTAAAAGTGACATGTTTATCACATGTGATTACAGCTTTTTGATTGAGTAATCAAAATTTACTTGTAATGCAAACCTAATTATCAGTAAAACTTTATATTTAAATAAAAAATTAATGGCAATGCAAACTATATTTCCTTAGCAGTAAAAATTTACTGCTTATTGCAATTTTGATTCCAGTTAAAATATAATGCAGTGTCGCTAATTATAGCTGCGTTCCCGTACTCAATTTTGGGAACCCGCGGGATCTAAATGTTACAGAAAACTGTTCCCGTACTACAAGTTTGGGTAAATGAGAAAGCTTTTGAGAGAATAAAATTCTTCTTCTTTCTGCACGAAACAACCCAGACTTTTTTTTTTGGGTAGATTGTCTAAACTGAAAAACAATCAGCTGGTTGAGAAGTAAACACTAACAAATACAAAAAATTCTATGTTTCATGCACGCAAATATCTTCCAAAAGTGTTATTTAGACGTTTTTTTTTTTCAAAAAATATTAAAATACATTTAAGAACATACAAAATATTTGTATTTTTATGTTTTCTATGAACAACCGCATTTTTGTTTTGGTTGACATTTTTTTTTATGATAGAAGTTTAGTTTTTTGTGTTCCCGTACTTTTGGGCATTTTCGTCTTCAAATGAGAAATATTTATGTTTACTCTCATTTTACCGCACTTTACCCAAAAACTACGGGAAAGGAGCTAATGATTACAGACGGGTTTCAAAACTGACATATATAAAAAACAACTTGTGTAAAAGTTTATGTTTTTATTGCTTTCTTGATAAATCGAAAGCATTTTGAATTAAACTGCTGTTTCTGATAAATGTTCGAAATATTTTAAAATAAAAAATTAATTCTAACAAATCTTCACCGCACACACTATTTGCAAATAAAATATATTTCTTATTATTTGATTCACTCTTTATAAGGCAGTTGCACACAGGAATATTGTCGACATTTGGAGGTACCGAAAAACAATTCTATATTTAAGTGGAACAATTCCTAAAGAAAATATTCGAGCATTGTATAATTATATCCTCCAAAATCTTTTTAATATTAAACATTTTTTATGCACAATTTTTTTATTTTTTAAACAATAATTATCTTCCTTGGCAATTTCGCTTTATAAAATTAACAAAGAAAAGCAAAAAATAAACTAGCTACGCCGTGCTGCCATCTAGTAAAACTAATTCGCCTTGATTAAAAGTAAATTGAAGAGTTTATTTTATACGACCCATTTTTATCTTGATATCACATACCAAGGCGAATTAATTTTACCAGGTGGCATCGTTGCGGCAGCTGAGAATTTTTTGTTTAATTTTGTAATGTGTAGAAAAGCTGTCAAAAGTGGATCATTTTATATCACAAAATTTCTTTTTTTATTATTCTTTAAAAAAGAATGGTAAGAAGAGTTTTAAATCAATTTAAAAAACGAATCATAGTAAAAACGTTATTGAAAAGGGTAAGAAAAAAGTGCAGTAATTACGTGTGTTCTAAAGTTTATCATACACTTAAGTGCCCGTTTTTATTGTTGTATTGTTGTAGCCGCGCTGCCACCTTATGTGTATTCGCCTTGGCATATACTAACATCCAAAATATCATAAACTATATTTGTGTACAACGCTTAAAAGAGATTCCTATATAATATCTATTACATTTCGTTGCTCTCTATTATAACTATTTTTTTAAGATTATCACACATTTTAGAACCTATACATAACCCTGAATTATCGTTACGAATTTGTGATTAGTTCTCTGCATGGTGGTCACTCATCAACTCTCGTGCTCAAATAAAGAGAGAAATACATAGAAAAAAAATAAATGTGGGAATTTCTTTAATAAAAGCACATAAAAAAATCAAATAAAAATTTATATGTATTTCGTACAAAGAATAAATTAATAAATATATCTAATAACTAAACTTGTCCAGACATCTATTAGTATCACTATTTAAAAGCGAAATGACGGAACCTTTATATTGGTAGTTAAAATTATTTGCGATCTTGAAAAAGTGTTTAAGACTTATTAAAAAAAAAGTTTGAACTTGTAAAACAATTATGCAATTGAAAATTTAAATATAATATAAAGATTTTTTTAATTCCTTGTTTTTGCATAAACACCACGCAGATTATGTTTGTGCGATATTTGCTAAACTTACAAGCGATCAAACAATTTAAAAAGTAAAACAAATTGGAACAAATAATTTAAGTGTTTGTGATAAGATTATTAAATAAAAAAAACGATAATATTAATAATTGATAAAAACTACTTTTATTTAATTCAAGTCTCAATGAAGTTTTGTGCAAATAGAATAGAGTTGACAATATTTTAGTTTTCATTTAGATCCAGTCAGGTGGTGTTGGTGCTGTTAAATAAATGTAATTTGTGATTTTAATATTCAAAATAAAATTGAGAGGACTGATAATTTTGTTTTTAAATAAAAAAGTTATTATGTAATTAAAAAAAATGTGAACAAAATTCCTTAAGGAAAAATATATTAATAGTTGCGTTCCTTAATAAACACATTTTTTACACAACAATTTTTTTTTAATTATTAATTTTAAAAAAAATTGTGAAAAAATTCTACAAAGGTAACTTGTACTTAATTCAATTACTCCATAAAAACTATTTTTTTTAAATAGTGTCAGTTAAAAAATTATTATATCATAAGAATATGAAATAAACGATTTGATTTGTATTAATCTACAAAACAAACATGTGCTCATAATGACTTATGAGTTGACCATGTTTATTTCAAAAGAAAAACATAAATACTAACAAAATTATACATTTAAATACCAACAAAATTATATAATTATGGTAATGATAATAATAATACTAATAATAATAATAATAATAATAATAATAATAATAATAATAATAATAATAATAATAATAATAATAATAATAATAATTATAATAATAATAATAATTATTATAATAATAATAATAATAATAATAATATAAATAATAATAATAATAATAATAATAATAATAATAATAATAATAATAATAATTGTTTATAATTACGCCAAATCTTATATACCCTTCACCATGTATGTAAATCTAGTTAAGTAAAATAACTCCAATAAAAAAAACAAATATTTGGGTGACAGAGAAATAAAAATTTCAAATACTCAAAAACAAATTTACATAAAAATATCATCGCCTCTTAATGGGTTAAGCATTTAAAAAATTTAGTATTTTATAAAAGATCTTAAATAATATGATCCACCATTGCACTTTCACATGAAGATTTCAGAGGCCCACAACTTTGAAATTATGGGCGAGCGCCAATTTTTTCACGTGATGTTATTTCTTATTTTTTAGTTCTCTATCGCCCCATATATTTGTTTTCTTGATTAGAGTTACCTCATTATTCCAAATAGTATGGAAGAATTAGAGACAGGCGTGGTGGACGACCACTGCCTCGAGCGATATGGACCGATCTTGCTGATTTCCAATAGCAACTCTTTCAAACTATGTCTGATCAATTAACGTATTTACATTTTCTCTAGCTCATCTAGATCCTTGGCAAAGTTTATTTCAACACTAACACGGACGGACAGACGGACATCTCTCAATCGACTTCGCTATGCATAAAGGCTCAGAATATATATATTTTATAGGGTCAGGTCAGAAATGGATATTGTAGAAATTACAAACGGAATGACAAACATAGAAAGATCCTTTTTCCAGCTGTGATGAAGGGTATAAAAAGAAACAACATCAATAAAATATTGAAAAATTGGTTGAGTTAATGAAAGTTTATAGTATGTTTCCACGGCAAAATGAAGCACTTGCTTCGCTCTTCAAATCATGTTTGCGAAGCATACCGTTTACACGGCACATGCTACATGCTTCGATTGGACGTCTGCACTAAAACTGAAACAATATTCAAATAATTTGTTCAAAAACTTTATTTTTCGTTTCAATTCTGTTTCTTTGAAATTTATTACATTTAATATTTTAATGAATTAATTGTTATTTATATTACACATATCCACACACCACTTTCAACATTGTTTTTTCTTTTTTTGTTTACACTTTATACAGCTAGTTCAGATAAACTTGCGATAAAAATTAGAGAAGACAGACATTTTTTATGCTGCGCAAGTAGATTCAATATAAATCTACCAGTTTCGCTCTCAAAATTTTTTTATGGCGAAACAAGTTGATTCGCTCATGATTGGAGTGTGAAGCAAGAATAAAGAGCGAAGCAGATGCCGTGCAAACAAGGTATTAGGGTTAATTTTTTGATTTCAAAATATTTTCCAAATTTACTTATAAGTTTATCGAGTTCAAAGAAGCTTCCATAAAAAAATTTACATTAAAATATAAAAAAAAAAAATTTGTCATAATAAAAAAAAAAATATTTTCGAACATAATAAGTGGGGTTTACCGAATTTTTCGTATTCCTCTCTTAAACTTTACTGGCGGACTAGCAGTTTAGCGAGTTGGAACGACTTTTAAGCATCACCGCTTGAAACGCGATTTTATGTACCAGAAAGCAACTTCGATCAAATCTGTTTCAAGCCATTTGAATGTCCGAAATTTACAATAAATATAAAACAGGTTTTAAGTTATTAACTTTCCGTTTACTAAGGCGAACTTTGAGACAAGCTATTTTTTTTTAAGATTCGATCTCTTGGTGAAATTACAATTTTGTACTAGCATGCGATTTTTTGTTTAATATTGTTACGCTTCTCTCTTTTTTAATGAAGGGGTTTTATTTATTGTAAATATCTGCAGTAAATAAATTGGTATTATCTGTATTACTTTAAAAAAATGTAGAATCACTTATAGTTATTCACTTATCTTGTAGTTTATTTATTTTTCATTGATATGACAAACCTAGCATTGATCGAAAAAAGATAATATGAGTAATTTATTATATTTAAAAGTAAATACGCAATAAAAATTTACAATATTTATAACAAAAAGCTTTTTTTCCTAATATCAAAAACTACTGGTGAATTATTATTTTTTTTTTTATTTTGACCCACCGATAAGAAAATTTTTTAAAATAAATAATAATAAAAGTTTTGAAAATTACAAAACTACTGGTACGTTCTTCCTTGTAAAAGTTCTTTTGATCTCCATTAATTTTTTATTTATTATCTATTTCTTCTCTATTTTTTCTTGTGGCTTGGAATAATGCGCTCTTTATCAACTTATGCAATCGTCGATACCAGAATACTCTGTCATTCTAGCGAAACTAGAATTTATAATGTCGTATTTGGCAAAATTTTGCCTATCACTCGCAAAGCATCCAGACCAAAATATGCTGTAGCTACGTTTAGACTTTAATTAACGATTTTAAATCAGATCCTTTATACTAACTCATTCATATTTAACAAGGAAGGACTCAGTGTGTTAAACGACGCTGACCAAAATGCAAAGCACAAAGAAATTAAAGCAAAAAAATTATACTCATGAAATTATCATTTGAATTGTTTGATATTATAACAAATAAATTAAAATTGATCTTGACTTATGTTCATTTCTTATTTTAATTTCTAAAAATTAAAAAAAAAAGGAAAATTATTTATAAATGTTTGCGGTTGTTTCTTAAAGAAAACAGAAAAAATTAAATTAAAAACGCAAGGCAAAGCGTATTCACACTTACCTCATAACAATCATTATGATATTGAAACAACATCTAGTTACCTTAAAATAGAAAGGCTCTATTTAAAGTTTGCCTTTCTTTACAGAAAAAGGAAAAAATTTTATAAAAAGTTGTTTTCTTTGGCAAACGTCCGCATACATTTGAAAAATAATTGTTCTTTATAAAAGTAAAATTAAAAAATTAACCAAAGCCGGAAAAGTAAATTTTAATTGTTTTATGAAAATCACCGGTTCAACCCCTGGCTGGGAAAAAGTTAAAAAATAAAGTAAAGTTTTTTAGTTGGAAATTTTTTATTAACGCATTGTGTTATTAAATTCTCTGCAATTTAATAATGTTACAACTTGTTTAATATTTTAGTGGTGCATTAAAGATTCATTTATCGAAATAGGTATAAAACTTGTATTAAAAAAACCAGTTAAGGCCTTTCTATATTAAAGTAACAACCTATAATGTTGAAAAGAAACAAGTAAAAAAATAAAAATTGCATTTCGTGGCCATACCGAAGGTTAGTACAAAGCAAAAACAAATGTACAAGATGAGTACAGAGAGAACAACGAAGAATTGCTTTGAGTTGTATGTGGACTTCGTCTAAACAAATTAATATTGATTCGTTGGTTAAAAAGATGACGTTTACAGTGTACGCAACCTAAGCTAGATAGATATGAAGAATGCAGCATTTCGCTATTCTAGTGTCTATTTTTTTTGTTTTCTTTGGAAAACGTCCACATACATTTATAAGTTTTTTTTCTTTTTAAAAATTTTTAGAAATTAAAAACATCAAAAAATGAACCTAAGCCGAAAAAGTAACTTTAGTTTCATTTTTAAGAAAAAAATTGATATAATTTTACATAAAATTATCATCGGCTCTTAATGGGTTAAGTATTTTTAAAAAACTTTTGTATTTCCTAAAAGATCTCTTCCAAAACTTTGAAATGATACCAATATTGATGTCTTAAAAAATATGGGGCACAATCATACCTTTCTCTGAAAAGTTCAGAGGCTCATAACTAAGAAAAAGTGGGAGAGCGCCAATTTTTTACTTGATTTTTTTTCTTCTTATTTTTAATTATTATTATTATTATTATTATTATTATTATTATTATTATTATTATTATTATTATTATTATTATTATTAATATTATTATTATTATTATTATTAATATTATTATTATTATTATAAGTTACTTCACCAAACTAGATATGAAAAATTTAAAGACAGGCGTAGTGCTTTGCCTGATGCCTCGGAAGATATGGACCGATCTTGTTGACAGGCAACAGAAAAATTTTCAAAACTATGTCTGATCGATTGGCTTATTAAAAATTTATCTAGCTCATATAGTGGCTTGGCAAAGTTGAATTAAACCTGAACAAGGGCGGACAGACAGGCAGTCGGACACCGCTTAAACGACTTCGCTATGTATAAGGACTCAGAATATACACACTTTATGGGATCAAAAATAGAAATTTTAGAAATTAAAAACAGAATGACAAACCTAGATATCGTCGCTCACAGGTTAACAA
Organism: Cistogaster globosa; assembly: GCA_937654795.1. Lineage (NCBI taxonomy): Eukaryota > Metazoa > Arthropoda > Insecta > Diptera > Tachinidae > Cistogaster > Cistogaster globosa. Next base: position 124,974,248 of record OW569404.1, read on the forward strand.
CTCTTAATTCGCTAAAAAATCGAAACGTGTTATTACTATTTTAATTTTTTAATGAAAAATTATTTCAATAGCTTTAATTTCTTTACATCATCCTACAATAAACATCTCTTACTATTTTTTTTATTTTCTTATATACTTCTAACACGATTTAGCAACAGAGTAATAACATTTCTTTCTTTTGAAAAGTACAAAAAAACATGTTAGAGTTATCAAACTGTGACCGACAATATACCCTTTTTCTACTTCTGGTGAGGGGTATAAAAAACAGACAAAAACAATAAACTGCTGGGCAATTAGTTACACCTGTTATAATTTTGTAGCGGATTATTCAATTTAAAAAAATTCTTTGTAATATATTTACTTACATTTTTTATTAATGGTCCTACTGTATATTGATAATTGTGAGTTATTCAGTCGTATGATTATTTGAAAAACTCTTAAAATTTATCAATCATACGCCACAATGTATGGCAATTAAAATGTACAAAAAAATTTCTGTTATTAATAGAAAGATGTTCTAGAATGAAACTTTTATATTTAAATATAAAAATAATTTAAGGATTTTTGTTGAAGTGCATATGTTACTCATATTATTTCCTTCATACTTAAGGTTTTAACACTATTGTAACTGATAAAATTAACAATACATAATATATATAATGTTAAATACTTAGTAAGTGATAAACAAATATTTAAAATCACTTTATTTTATTTACAAGGTATTAAAACAGAAAAGTTTAAGTGTAACATTTTGTGTTCGTTGGTTTCTTTTTAAAACTAAAATAATTCTGTTGTTCGTTTGATAAAATACTTTTTACATTTCCTTTTTATTTTTTTACAGCTTTTATGTTTATGTTGTCGATAAATATCCAACCATTTGTTAATGACATTAGATAAAAATGCCTACAACTAAACTACGTCAACGACCTGGCCACTATTTATGTGGTTTATGCAATTGGCATCCAATGTGGATGCAACGTTATGCCAGCACAAAAATGTTTATGGCTGTATATGGTTTGTTGGGTACCATACAAGCCATGTCATACATGTATTTTATAGTCACGTTAACGACTATTGAAAAAAGATTTAAAATACCAAGCCAAACAACAGGTAGGTAATTCATGTATTAAAAACAAACTGTTAGTGGTACTTGTTTTTGATAAAAAAGTTCTTTATAATTTTAAAATATAAAATATTCAAAATAGGGAGTAAATACTATTTCAGTTGGTGTAGAACTTTGATCATTCATTATGTTATGACATGTGTTAAAATCAGAATAAAATAAAGACTTAGTCCCCTTTTACAATATAGAAATTGATAGGCATACAGAGGAAGTTTATTGGTGAGAAGTTAATGAGGTAGATTTTGCAGTTGATTACAATCTGTAGTGGACATTTATTGTTTCTTCTTTCCACTCTTCGTAACTTTCATGTAAATGCTTTATATAATTTTTCTGACTTCAATATCATGTCTGCCCATCAATTTCTACATTTTAAAAGGGTACTTATTCAAATGTAAAAAAATAAAACAATGAAAACACTGCTGCTGTATCTTCCACTACAGATGACAGTGAAGTGTGTGTCCCTTAGCCTTAGAAAGACCCTAATTAGGTTGTTTTAAACAAAGTGTTATGTTTCATAATGTCGCAGAATAAAATATTGACAATGTAGACCTTTTTAAAACGGCGCTGACAAGTATTAGAGACGCTGTTGAGTAATCTTATCATCAATTTCAAAGGTGATGCTTTTTTGTTAAATTAGAACATGCGCATTTATTTGTTATAAATTAAAGGAAAAAAATATAAAACGTTAATGTTAAAACCAGCAAAGTAGCTGCATTTTTAACACATAGTATTGCTCGTATGAATAAAATTGAGGTGAAATTTTTTTGGTTTTATTGGAATATACGTAAATTGAAAACACAATTTTAATATTTATTTCTGACATCCGAAAATTTCGCAAACTTATGGTAAAAACGGCTAAATTTGGGACAAGTAAAAATATTAAATACTCGCATGTAATAAAATTTTTATAAATTAAGCAATTCATACATGTGTAGTTGCTCAACTAAAATCAGAAAGCAAAAATTCATTGAGAGAATAAAATCCTACAATTCCCAAAATAAGGACCAAAAATCCCAAAACTTGTTTTTCTACTCTTTTGCTCATAAAGTCCACAAATGGACCAAAGCTTATAAAATACTTTCAACAACAATTCGGATTATAAATAGTCGTCTGTTTCCAATCCCAGCTTTGAGATTTTAGAAAATACAGGGTAAAAATAAATTTCGATTTCAGATAGATCAATATCTCAAATTCTTATCTTCTACAAAGTTGATCAATTTTATACGAAATTTGGTGCAAACGCATAGAGTTGGCTTAAACAAAGATAAAAAATTTGTTTATATTCCTTAAAATTTTTTTTTCTATAAAATAAAATTAATGGTCCCTTTTAGACTAAAATACACATAAATGCAATAATTTTGTAGTTGAAAATCGTATAATTTTTAATTCAAAAACTATATAATCTTCAGATTTTTTTCAGAATATATGAAACTTTACTGAAAATGTACCTAATATTTAAAAAAAAAAACTGAAGTAGGGTAACGAAAAATCAAAAAATTTCATCGTAAAATGCGTATAAAACGTTCATTTTTAAATATAAACCTGCAGATTTAGTTTCTATTTTGTAGATTTTTATTGAGCCTTTAAGACCATGTATAATTTTTAAAAGTCAGAAAAAAATTAAAGAAATATCAAGCATTAGGAAAATTTGCAGGTACCCAAATTTGAGACCACATAGCGCCATCCCTGGAAAATAAATGGTATTTAACTTAAAAACTATATCTCAAGATTTAAATCAATCGCTTACAAATGGCTGAGTTATTTCCAAATAATATTGATTCTGCCACACTGTGCAGTAAATTTTATTTTTTAAAAATTATGTTTACACCAGGTAACGAAAATAAACAAAATGTTACGTGTCGTATCATTTTATTTTTTCTTTGTATTGAGGAAAACAAAAACAAAACATACACTACAGGGGTTACACTGAATTTCGATTCAAATAAAAAATCATTCGAATTTGTATGTCTTACACATTGTGTTTCAAACTTCTTTTCGTTTGAATCGAAATACAGAGAAGCCCCCAGAAGAGAACAAAATTGAAACCCTTTTTTTGATGACTGATGTCACATTAAGTAGCGCTTAAAAAGAACTACACAAAGCAACGAGTATATTAAAGTTTATAGATTAATTAAAAACCAACTATTTCATATGCTCTCTTTGTCATTAAACAATTTTGTTGTGTTTGTTTTTACTCATGTTAAAAACGATTATAAAATGTATGTCTTTGCATGTAACGCTTGCAAAACTTTTATTTGTTTTTATACCCTGGTTTATCCAATATACTTTTATTTAATAATACTTATTTTTTTAGGTATAATCCTAAGTGGCAATGAAATATCACAAATTTTGTTATCCCTAATTCTGTCGTATATTGGTGGTCAAAGAAATCGTCCACGCTGGATTGCCTGGGGTATTGTATTATGCGGTTTATCCTGTTTCATATTAGCCCTGCCACATTTCATTTATGGAGCTGGTCAAGATGTCTTGCAGCTGACTAAAGAATATTATCAAAATACTGGTGGAGATAATGTTACTATATCTATTGTTGTAGGTGAACATATTAATAAAATTTACGCATATTATTTTTTTAATACAATTATATTTACTTATTTTTACTTTAATTTTTTTTTTTCGTTTATATAAATTTGAAATAGAAAAAGTTCGAACTTGTAGATATAGAAAATGTAATTGTTTAACACAATCAAATGTAATTTCTAGTTACAGTGTTTTTTATTAAAAGCCTCTTACTCATATTGCACACTAAAAAACTATAACAGCTTCAATAACAGCAACATCAATTTTATTCATTAATGTTAATCTTTTAACAGAATTGTAGGTGTAGGAGAGAAATACTTTTAAGAGATAAAGACATGCCTGTAAAATTGATAATCTCATATTTGAAAATTATTTTATTCTGGAAGCGATTTAACAAGTGACATTGCTACCACATTTTATGCGTATTGATATCCGTATGTACACTTTTGTTCAAGAATTTGTTTACCCAAGTTTCTCTTTAAATTGGCTTATTCAAAATACAAAGCCATGTGATATCTGTTTCTCTCTGATTGTACAATAGGCATTTAAATTATTATTATGTGCTTAGTTGTTTAAAACTCTTGTTAGACATTGCTTAAAATACTTTATAACAAACTCATACTCGTACAACTTGGGTTCGGAGGAAATCAAATCGAAAATAGTTAAGATTGTAAAACCACCAATCAGTCACTATAAGAGTCTTCTTTTTGATTGTGTAGTAGGGGGAATTATCCGGCCCTAGGAGGCTAAGGATAATTGAGGTGTCTCACGGGCAATTCGGCCGGCTTTGGACATGGCAAAAACCAAACTGCTTCTGGGCTTGAACAGAAAAATTCTAAAGGTATTTGTAGGTTTCATCACTAGTCATTAAACCATTAGGACAAGAACGAGTAGAAGGGTCAACAATACCTTGAATTTATATACGATGTGCGGAGACGAAGAAGAATCGAAAGCCATTATATGTCTCTGCCAGGTATGGAAGGGCAGGCTTGGATAGGTAAGCAACAGATTTTGCGATGGGCTACGCGCCATCATCTTCATTAGGGAAGTCAGGTAGCTAAGAGATGGGTTGTAGGTAATTATGACTCTTGGTCAGATATTTGAACGATCATAAATTGTACTTGCGTCAATAATTAGCATATGAGTTAAACATATCCGTATGCGGCCGTTCACTGTCTTGCCTGAACATTTGTCAAAAAAAAAACAACTTTGCTTAAAATAAAAATAATACGAAAAATTAGTTTAATCATCGATTTTTTTATTACAAATAACAGTGAAATACTATTGTAAATTCTGTTTCGATTCATAGAGATATAAATCGATTATTTACAAAATAATTGTTCCATTCACATGCCGCTGTTATCGTCTTATAACGTGTATCGTTTACTCAGCTTAAAATATTTAATAATTGTTGCTGTATGTCGAAAATATAAAAAATATCAAGATTTTAAGTGTCAGTTAAGGTTAGAAGATATAGTTCTATGATAAATAGATAGACGTTGTAGCTATGTTTATTAATAGGATATTGCTGAAACTTGTAGCAAAAAGTTTTTAATCATCTTTCAAATTTTCATGTAATCTCGTTTATAAGCATTACTTAATCGCAAGTAAAAATATTTTTAGAAAATTAATTTTTTATTTGCAAATAGCTTACTGAGTCCCCGTTTACATTGCACAACTTTCGTCGCTGCAATTCCTATTTTATGGGTGAGAAGGGAGAGAGGAATTAAAATGGGTACACATATGCGCGTACTCTTGCAATTTGTTTTGTTTCGTCTTTTGTTTTTAAATATTAAGTTAAGAAATATATACACACATGCATACATCTATAAAAATTGCTGCAATAAAAATTGTCCAAAGTAAATGCGAATGCAATTTTAAAGAATAAAAGAGAAAAATTGCAGCGACAAAAATTGATTAATGTAAAAGTGGACTAACGAAAACAATTCCTGATTAACGACACTATTAGCACATAAAGTATAAAAGGCTGCCACTTTTTATTAACTTCAAAAGTGTTTTTGTCTATCAGGCCTTAAAAACATACATATTTCATAAAAGGAAAATGAATAATGATTTAAAAATGAAAACTTGTGCGTTAAAAGTTTTTAGTATAAAAAATGTGGCTAAAAAGATTTTGGCGGGCATAATAATAAAACGCTAAAATATTTTTTACACAATTGTTACCAGTTAAAAGAAACTGCTATACGGTACCTTAAAATGTCGAAAATTTACTTGTGTTTAACTTTCCTTACAAACAGTGAATTAAATAATAAGAAATAATTTTTATTTGCAAACAACTCGCGTATAAATGTAGTAAGAGAGATTCCTTTGTACACAGAAGGACGTAGCGAACACAGCATTTAATTTCTTACGATCTAATAACAAATTTATTTATTAAATTTCATTACATCTCTTAAATATATAAATAAAAATTAATTTGGAAACCTTCTTTTACGTCATACAGAATTCCAACATTAAAAATTCTCAGCAATTGTGTGGAGCCTCCAAGCTTGCTCATGAATGTGAATCATTAATATCTGTGGTGCCTCTAATATTGATATTTCTCTCACAATTTGTACTCGGTGTGGGAAATACTCTATACTATTCGCTTGGCCAAACGTATCTTGATGATAATACAAAGAAAACTAATACCCCTCTAATTCTGGCTGTGGCAATGTCACTGAGAATGATTGGACCCATAGTGGGATTTCTTATTGGTAAATTCTTAATCTAATATTAACTAAAGTTTCTCTTATTAAAATATCTGAACAGGTTATTTGTCCCTTAATATGTTTATTGATCCTAGTAAGACACCTTTAATCGATAATAAGGATCCAAGATGGTTGGGTGCTTGGTGGTTTGGTTGGATGATATTAGGAACCCTAATGGTCGTATTTTCTGGATTAATTGGTTTATTTCCTAAACAGTTGCCCAAGAAATCTAAACATTTGTATAATTCTCACATGCCAAAAGCTTTAAGACATGAAGAATTGCAAGTGGATGAAGGCATGTCACTAGGCAAAAGCTTTTCCTCTACTGCTACACTTAATTTGCCATTGGCAGGCACTTCTAATTTTCCTACCCTAACAGGTACAAACATTTAACCTTCACTACAAATATGTGTTTTTCATTTCTTTTATACTCAAATTTTAGAATTTCCTAAGGCCTTAATGCGTTTGCTGCGCAACAAACTTTTAATTTACAACATTATTTCTGGTGTTTTTTATATCCTGGGTGCTGCTGGCTACATGACATTTCTAACCAAATATATGGAAGTGCAGTTTCGTAAAACGGCTCAAGCTGGCACCATTGTTGTGGGACCAGTATCAATAATTGGCATGGTTATTGGTTTAATTGGTTCCGGCTTAGTTATATCAAAAACGAAACCCTCGCCAAGCAAAGTTCTTATGTGGAATGTTATAGTCGGTTTTATTTACATTTTGGGTCAAATCTCATATATGTTTATGTATTGTGAGGACACGGTAACGTTAAATCAAATTGGTAACAAGTAAGTTGAAATAGTTGTAATTTAATTGTAATAATTTTAATTGAATTTTTCAATTTAAGATTAAATTTGTCTGCCACTTGTAACGCTAATTGTGCTTGCGATGAAGTGCCATATTCCCCTGTTTGTAACGAGATAACAGAGATCACATATTTCTCACCCTGCCATGCAGGATGTCAAAAATGGAATTCTGATCTTAAGGTAAGATATTCATCCTTATTGTGAATAAGAAGTTATTATCATTCACCTCGAAGTTAAAATTGCTGTCATGGATTTCCCATGAAATATTTGTTCACTTCATTGAACAGATGTTCAAAATTAATAAGAAGAAAAAGCTTAGTGAAAATTTGTAAATTGAAGTTAAAAAATAAATAAATAAAATTTGTATACTAAAAACATGAAGTGCAAGACGCGTATAACCCCTTGAAATTACCCGAGACATCGCTGACCCATTTCAACAAAAAAAATTGTATCAATTTTTTTTATATTTTCATTTTTCATTTACTGACATTTTTATTATAAAAAATCTTTATAAATTTACAAGCAGTAGATCTCTTTGTTTTGCTGATCTTGAATTAAAAAATGAATTAATAATTTTAATATTATAATTATAAAGGCCGGGGCACATAGAATCCGTCATACGTTGTACTTTGACAAATTCAACTAAAGTCAAAGTAACGACAGATGAGGTTGGCACAATGAATACTTTGCTGACGGATGTTAAATCAAAGTTTGCTCTCTATTTTTATTTACTTTAACTAAATTTGTATTTTATTGTTGGCCACCAAAATTGTTTTATTAAAATCACAAAACAAAGAAGATCTAAAATAAAACGGAGAAGAAAAAGCAGTTAATAGTTGTCAATGTATTCAACATACGTCAAAAGTTAAAAGTTGACCAACTACCGCTCATAATAAAACACGTATTTTAACTTGTCAGTTGAATTTTTCAAAGTTTAACGTATGACGGTTTCTATGTGCTCCGGCCTTAATTAATAAAAACTTGCATGAAATTTAAGTAAACAAATCCAAGGGAAAAGTAAAAAATTTCAAGGGAAAAAATCAATCACGATAAGAGGAATTTTTGCTTACGTGAAAAATTATTCATGTGAATTATTCACGATTGTAATTTGGGGAAAAGGGAAAATATTTTAAGTGAAAAGATATTCATGATAAGGGTGATTATTAATTGATTAATTAATAATAAATTGATTAAATAATTAATAATTTAATTAAAATTCATTTATAATAAGTAAGAGCGCTATATTCGGCTATGGCGAATCTTATATACCCTTCACCATGTATGTAAATCTAGTTTAGTGAAGTAGCTTTTATAAAAAAGAACAAATATTGCGGTGACAGAAAATTAAAAAATACAAAAAAATTAGTACGATATATTAGGATCCCTTGGGATCCCAATTTTCACAAAAAGCGTTCCCGTACTTAAAAATTGGGTAAATGAGAACGGTTTTGAGAGAATAAAGTTCTTCTTTTTCTTGCACGAAACAGCCCAAACTTTTTCTTCGTGCAGGTTATTTATATTTGTGAAACAGCTGTAAAACAAACAAAAAAAGTCATTAGCAATATTTAAAAAAGGGTAAAATAGTTAGTTATTCTGGTATAAAAAACAATTTGTAATGGCAAATGAACACGAGTTAAAAACATTGTTGCAGATTTGGCAGAGACTTCAAGTGATTCTAGTGATTGTGGCGGCATCCTGGACCTTATTGAACATGAATCCGACTAGAAGAATCAATTTTGTTGGATCTTTTTGAGTTACTTCATTGTTCCAAATGATATGGAAAAATTAGAGGAAGTCGTGGTGTTTAGCCCACTGCCTAGAGGGACATGGATCGAAGTCGATTAAGCGACGTTCGTTTATCCGTCCATGTTAGTGTTAGATAAGCCAGAATAAATTTAAACACGCCAATCGATCAGACATAGTTTCGAAATTTTTGCCATTGAAAATCAGTAAGATCGGTCTATGTCCTTTTAGGCAGCGCCACGCCTACTTCTAATTTTTCTATGTGATTTAAAACAAATCTTAGCAATTGAAAAAATCGGCGTTCGCTCATATATTCTGAGTTATGGGCCTTTGAAAAGAAAAGTTCGATATTATTTATTTTTTTTCTTATTTTTTAGTTCTCTGTCACCACAATATTTGTATTTTTTTTATTTAACTTACTTCACCAAATTAAATTTGCAGCATTTTTATTTATTGAAACTTATTTTCTTCTCAAAAATAAAAAAATACAAACAAATTAAAGAAACTTAAGAATTGTGGCAACATTAGGAAAGAGAGACAATTAAAAGATGAGAGAGAGAGAGAGGTACACAGAAAACGGTGTAAATTAAGATCTTCAAAATATGTGAATTGGTTTAGAAATCGAATAATTTATTCGTATTCGGTTCGCACAACGGAAGTAATAGATAATGACAACTTGACCGAATTGTTATGAAAATTTTCATCTTGTTAAAAAGTCAATACTTTAAATATGTTTCTTTCGAAAAATCTTTTTTTTAGTACTACTCTAATTGTTCCTGTTTGCACAAAGAGCTGACGGCCTCGACCACGATAGAACAAATTTTTACAACAACTCCCAATATTTTTACAACATTTGCTACTGCAAATATCTCTACCGTAACAAAATTATTATTAGAGCGTTTGCAAAACGCCACGACGATTATTACTTCAACAACTACACAAAGGCTTTCCAGAACCCGTCCAATTGTTGACAGTACAACTGTTACACCGTTAGAAACATCAACTTTGGAAAATGACGACACTACTTTTCATAATGTTTTTACAGAGGTGGGATTAGTTTCAAGAGTACAACGTTCTATGGAGGATATGACAAACGTTCTTAAACCTGGTATTTGTCAAAAAGATTGCAACATTGCCTTCTGGACATTTTCTATAGCATCAATGATTGTTAATTGGTTTGGTTCTTCCGGTCGCATTGGCAATCTGCTAGTCAACTATAGATCCGTTTCAACAGAAGACAAATCTTTTGCGCAGGGTCTGTCTCTAATGATGGTGAGCTTGTTTGCTCTTATACCAGGCCCAATTATTTTTGGACGTATTATCGATTCGACTTGTTTGAAGTGGACTAAAACTTGTAGTGGAAATGGAAATTGTCAAATATATGATCAGGCAGCCTTTCGTTATTGGGTTAATACTACAGCATGCTGTAAGCTTTTCAAATTGTATAAAAAATCAAAGCAAACTGTCATTAAATATTGTTTTTTGTATTTCTAGTTTTTACAGCAATTGGTGTAGTATTCGATATATTGGTTTGGTATTATGGCCGCCATTTAGATTTGTATGGTGAGAGAGAAGCTCAACATTTAGAGGAAATGGAACGCAGAAATAAACCCATAACACCGCTGTTAGCAAAAAAGTAGAATTTAACATTTTTTTTTACAATTTTTTTGTTTAAGTAAAAAGAAAAATTTATTTTATTATTTTATTAGTCCTATGAACTAAAAATTTTTTTTCTTTTCTATTAAGTAAGCTCTTCAAAATTTTATTCATCAAACTTAACCGTTTTCGTGTAAGTTATGTTTATTGTTAACGCAACGAGGAATTTTATTTTTTTATTAATATTTTATAAAATCTTTTGTTTTGTCAAGAAAAAGTAGAAAAATAAAGTTAAACACACAACATGTATGCAAAACTCGTACATAAATGTAAACAAACACAGCCCAAAGAAACAAACACATATTTTTTTACATATTTGTTATATGAATTTCTAAATTTTATATGCTGCTGAACACACATATATGCTTGTGTTGTTTTTTTTTTATATTTGGTTGTTACACGAACACATGTTTGGCAAAAAAAAAATATGTGTCGTGAACGGAAAACACATTCATAAGTCCCTGCAAGCATTTTCTATCGAAAAAGTCACAACATCGTTACTTCATAGCGTTAAAATGTATCGCTTATAATAACGAATTCTGATCTAATTAGTATCCCCAGTCGGAAGGAAACGTACCACTACAGTTATACAACTAATGGAAAACTATTTAGCATCTCTAAAAAGGATTAAAATTAAGTATTCTGGTAGTGTTGAATATGCGTCTGTTATAAGTGTAAAAAGGGTTTATTTAACAGTATCGAGTATAGAACTTTTAAAAGTAACAGAGTTCTGCTTAATCAAAACAGAAAATGTAAATTTTAACATAATAAAAAGGTTTAAATTTAGAAAGCTAGAAATTAAGAGAATTTCTTACCTTAAAATTTTTTTGTGTTTAAATTTATAAATAACTAATTTGCTGATATAAATCTACTTACAGCAACATATATATTTTTATTTTATTTTTATCAAATTATTTTTGATAATTATTCTTAACATTTTCAACACGCATTTAACATAACCGAACACTGCACAAGTCAAACTTAATGACATAAGTGTTTTTGTTTATCTGTTACATTAATTAATTCACTCTTAGTAGAGTCTGAGTTGTGACCTATAAGATATCAATATTCGATGCCTATGCAAGTTGTTTTTGTTAATTTTCGAGCAATTAACTTTTTATCATCTGATAGTTGAGAAAAAGCTACTCTTAATATAACAAATTTAAGGGGAAGGATTTTTGCATTATTATAACGGGTCTTTTTGTCCAATTTACTTTTGGTAGAGACGAAATAGTGATTGTTAGAAGATCTTTATTTGACAATAATGTATTTTGTTTTTATAAAATTAAGTTTTTAATCTAAAAAGTAACGAGAAGTGACTTTTATCTAAAAAAAATTCTGCTAAATGCAGGGGCATATATTTAAAGTTCGTATAGGTGTATCAAGCACACTTTTGATTTACGAAACACACAATTGATTTTTTATAATATAAAAACTTTTGGCGTGACAACAACAAATACGTGACAGTAATATTATACAGACTACACCAAGGAACACTGTAATTTATAAAAAAAATTTAAGAGTATTTTATTAGTTAATGTAGTTTTAACAATAAATTATTAAAAATTAGCTGTAATTTGAAAAGCGTAAGTAAAACTCTTAAAATTTTGTATATACAGTCGACTTTTGATAATTTGAAACTTGTTAATTTGAATTTCTCGATAATTTGAACTGTTTTCCAGGTCCCTTGAAAAACACTCAATATATTGATTTTTTTTCTATGTAATTTGGTCCCCTCAATAAAGCTGGACTCACCAGTTTGTTTCAAAACGATTCACCCACTTCGAACAATTTTTCTGGAAAAAACAAAGCTACCATATAAAACATATGTGTAAGCGAGATGTGTTACTTTACAAGCAGGCAGCACTGTGACAGAAGATTGAAATTACAGAATACCGTTTTTTGTGTCACAGACATAGTTTTGGTTTTGTCATAAGTAAATTCTAAATTAAAAAACTTTCATAATTAAATAAAAATGAATAAAAGTAAAGTGCTTCTTCTAATAGCTATTCAGGTAAAAAAAAGCTTTTTTACTGGCAAAGTATATACTTATATAAAAAGAAACTTATATATAAGAGAATATAAGAGAAATAAGCTTCAAGGCAAGGATTCGTTGAGATCCACGACACAATTTTTTAAATTTATTTTCTTTTATTTTGTGTTTCATTATAAATATACCAGGCAAACTAATGCAGGTAATATTAAGAACAAAACAAATTTTAAAAATAATTCTTGAATGTCAATGCAAACAAAAAACGAAAAAGGATGTAAAATTTATATATATTTTTTTTTGCTTTAAAGTTTTTTATCACAATAATTAGGCTGTGAAGCTTTTTCTTGCTTTTTCATTTTTTTCAGTTGACACCAGTTTCTTGTTTTTACTTTTTAAGAAATTGTTTACTATAAATTTGTTAAAATTTTTAAAGAAAAAATTATTCAGAAAAGAAGTCAGTCAGGTTGATTGGCAGTTTTACTTTTTAAATTTGCAAGCAGTTTTACCTTTTAAATTTATATGCACATATACATATGTATATTTAATGTGTACATATAAAAGGATGTAGCAGCTCAGTTAAATTTTCTTTGAAAAAATAAAGTAGTTGGCAGCACAGTTTCCTTTTTTCGGAACAAAAATTCAAATTAAACCAATTCATGCTAAAATTGTTCCGAAGTGAGTTTAACTCTTTCTCTCTCTCTCTCTCTCTCTCTCTCTCAAAAAGTAACACGTCAAACTACATATAAAAAAAATGTTTCGGAACAAAAACAATGGGTGAATCCAGCTTAATTTGAAATTATTTCAAGGAAATTTTGATCGTTGACTCTCTAAAATATGAATTTTTTAGCTCTACGCTCTATAATTTGATTTGTTTTAATTTTTAAAAATAAAACAATCATTTATGACATCTTGCTTGCCAACATCTTATAATTTGAAGTTCGATTTTTTTACACCTTATAATTTGAACTCCTAATGTAATTTTGTTTCTATTTTTAAAAGAAAATTAAACCGTTTTCTTTAGTTTCTATGCCAGCTCTATAAGCTCTTTTTAATTTTAATTTGTTTATCTTTCTTTTGATACTGAAGTCTCGTTAATATGAAAACTTCTCTCTATTCCCTTGAGTTTCAAATTATTAAGAGTCGACTGTAATGCAGTATTTTAAAAATCACAGTAGCGAATGATTAAAAAACAAGTAGGAGTGCTACATCTGATATACCCTTCGCCATGTATATAAATCTAGTTTAGTGAAGTAACTCCAATCAAAAAAAAAAAAAAATATTGGGGTGACACAGTAAATAAATAAAAAAAATTAATCAAAAATAAAATCGGCTCTTAATGGCTTAAGCATTTTTTTTTTAATTTTAGTAATTCCTGAAACATCTCACAAAATCTCTTGCTCCTCAATCAGCAAGATCGGTTCATGTTCCTCGAGGAAGTGGGGTAAACACCACGCCTTCCTCTAATTTTTTTAAATCTTTTGGATCAATAACATAACTGTAATCAGAAAAACGAATGTATGGGGCGATAGAGAATTAAAAAAAAATTAATAAAAAAACCAACTGAAAAAATTTGCGCCCGCCCTGAAATTTTCGTAAAAAAGTTCGATTTTCAATACGGTTCACATAATAAAATAAAATAACATAAAAGCTTTTTATGAGTTCTTTCAGAAAATACTAAAAAAAAAATTTAAATGATTAACCCATTAATATCCAATGATAGTTCTGTGTTAAATTTTAATTTTCTTTTAATTTTTTATTCTCTTTCACTCCAAAAAATTTTTTTTTATTGTTGAAGAGTATACGCGCTAATTTAGGTTTGTCTGTAACATTATTTGACTCAGGAAGTCGTCTCAGAACTTAAATAAAAAATTGAAAATTTAGATGCCTCAATATGAAACCAAAAAGTTTATTTAAAAAAGTTTAAAGCTTAAAATTAATGTTTAACATAAATAAACGATTAGTTAAAAAAATTTTAATGAATTTAAAGTAGCAATAAAATACTTAAAGAAATTCTTACAGTGTAGAATTAAATTAGTAGCATTTAATAATCAAAAAATTCTTTAAGCCAGCATTTTTTAAAACAAATTATCTTTATTTTGTGTGTTTTATTTTTTATTAATAAAAATTTTTTTGCTTTTTATTATCATTATTTAGGCATATTTATCTTCTTTTTTCAGTGTATAAATAATCGCTTTATTTCTATAATCTTGTATTTTTTTTTTTTTTTTTGTATTTACTAAATAAACTTTTTGTTTTAATATTAATAGGGAATTGGATTCATTTTTTAATCATTATTTAAACCACAAACAATTTTAGAATTCATTTAAAAAATTTAAGTTTTTCAATTAACAATTTGAAAAAATAAATTGAAACAAACTAAATTTGTTAACCCAAAAAAAATGTGTTTGTGTTTAAATAATAGTTTTTATTTGTTGAATTCATTAAGAACATAATCAAATGCATTACAGAATTGTTATTTTTAAAGTTAATTTTATTAACCAATTGTTTGTATTTTTATTTATTAAATGGATATACATTTTTGTTAATAATTTTATGTTTTGTTATTATATTTTTAAAGCTGTTAATATTATATTTATATTTTTTTCTTTCTATTTTAAGTTTTGCGATTTGAACAAGAAAACAAAATTTTATTAAAAACCAATCTTCCAATACAAACTTAGCTTCAACTGTGTGGGAAGAATATGTTTATGTGGAATAAAAATAACATAAAAAGCTTTATAGAAGATAAAATTGGTTGGGTTTTTATTAAAATTTAATTAAAATGAACATATTACCACCGCAAGGAAAAGTATAAAATACCACATTTTCATACCGAGTAGTCAAATATTGAACTTGAATAATCTTAATATCTTAGCATTTCCTTTTACTTTACTTAAGGCTGTAAAAAATGATCCTTGACAATCGTACGATTTATTCGCCAGAAAATCTGATCAAATACTGTCTTATGCAAAATAATGGCTATGAAAATTTATGTTTAGACGATTTTAAACGCGAAAAAGTTTTTTTTTTTTTGCTGTCAAAAAATCTAAAAACATCTACTTTAAATCCGCCTTATCATAATTTTTCTGAAAACATCAAACATCTAAATCTGATTCGTAAGTTGGTGATGGCACGCAAATTATAATAATTAATTAATTAAAATAATTAATTAGTTGTTTTTTATTGTCATAAGAACAATAAAGTTGAGTACAGTGCCCCGTTTCTAAAACAATGTGACGACAAGTTTTCGTCTTTCCAAAATAATGATTAACACAGCCACAATTTTAGGAAGATTTATTTTATTTAAACAAAAATAATTTTTAATAAAACAAAAAACCTTTAAAATCTTATTTATTTTCAGGTTAAATTTTTTTTAAATTAAAATTGAAGTAGTTGTTTTGTTTAAGCATTTTTTTAATAATTTGAAGATTATCCAAATTCTAATATAAACTTTTTAAAGTAAAGAGTCCAAAGACTCAAGTAAAAGTCAAACGTTTAACGTTAAACAAAGAAAACAAAACGTTTTACGTTAAACAAAGAAAACAAATTTCAGATTCCAATTTTTTCGCTCGTTTTCTTTTTTAACAAACCACCGCCAGATTATGCATGCGTTCATTTTCTTTGTCTAAATTAATTTTAGTTTGAAATAATGGTTATTATATTTAGCATAGATAACCGACATATTTAGTTTTGATTTCATCGCAAAAGAACTCAATTTTTTTTTTAACACTAAAACTGATTTTTGATAAAATAAGCTGGTTCCTAGCGAGAGGCCATCCTTACCCTCAGTTTAGAAAACCTGTATGTTATAAAATTTAATTGAAAATGTAAAACAACAATAAATCGTATTTGTTTCACTTCGTTTTCAGTTTTGAATACGTTTTGACGTTGCTTTTTAATAGATTAATTCGACATGTAATACGTAATATTATTAAATCTAATTTGAAAATAAGATCATTTAGAACAAATGGATTTATAACTGCCTGAAAAAAATTTTAAGCAAATCATTCACCTTTCATTTTTGTTACGCTTTTTCCCAAAATATCGTACTGCTACAGAATCTTTTTGTTTAGCCACCGTACAAGACTGTACTTTTTATCAAGTTTTTTCCTTTTCCTGTGAAGAAGGCCAAACGTTAGTAAGGTCCTTTTTATATTAAGGTAACGATATATAAGCCATAGCAATCCAAATGATTTTCCTATCGAATCGAAATAGAGAGTATCGAGAACCTCCAATTGGTTGCATAAACAGATATAAAACATTGGTCCATAGCCATACAATGGACACAAAGAAATTTTTTACTATTAACTAAAAAAATGAAATTTGGTTTAAATAAGGCGAATATACTTATACCAGTAACCAATTAAATCTGTGACTACTACGGATAGCTTTAAACATCGTTGAACCAGTTTTTCTAGCCATTGGAACCTTGCAATATTATAAATTTAAAATCTTGAAAATTTTACGAGCAAAAAATAAATTGGGTAAAAAAGTAAAAAACGGCCCTGACATGTTATTTTTTAAGACGCAATGACAAACTATAAATAACTTAAAGAAGCGAAAAGAAATACAGCCTATTCATGAATATTCTTACGGGGTAAATTTTTTTCACGAAAAAAAATTTTCTCGAGGAGATTCCCGCAATTATTAATTCCGTGGTAACAAGAAAAATTAAAAAAGTGGCATCTCCGTAATTCGAAGGGAGCTATTTTGCCTGTTTAAATTAAAGGGTCCATTACGCATAGCAACCAAACTTCAGTTGCCGTATCAGTACCCAAAATAAATTACAGATAACAACTGTCAACTAACAGCTGGCAACTTTAGTTACCAAATAGTTATGATATTGGCAACCAAACAACAAAACAACATTTAATAGAGAAGTCATTCAGGTTTTTAATATTTTTTTCCTTAATATTACAAAATGGCAAAATTGCCCCCAGAAACTAAATTATATATTGAAAATTATTTTATATTTATTTAAGTATATAAACATATACCCAGACTTATTAGCCATCGAAAAATAACTCTACGGAGCTTAACATTTTAAAAAAATTATTTCGTTTTTGTTATTTGTATGCGTTTTTTTTTTTGGAAAATTTTGTATTTATTTATGTATTTTATTTATTTAACAAGAGAATGGTTTCCAACCTTGTTTTCAGTTGCTATAATGTCAAAATCACCCCTATTCTGCGTTTCGATTCGAATTGAAATTTTCTCCGTCTGACAACTTTGGTATTCTGCGTTTCGATTCCGCTCAGTTTCTTTCGATTGTAGGTATTCTGCATTACGATCGGAGCTCCGTTTTTCTCAGTTGCTTTTTTGTTAACGGAGGGGTTTTCTTTTTGTGTTTTTTAGTTAAAAATTGAAAAATGTAGGTAGAAAATGAGATAAAATGTTCAGAAACGTTTAAAAAAACACTTAAAATTATTTTTAACAAATTAAATAAATTTTTATTGTTTTAAATTGTTAATTTTTGTACCCGAATCTGATGTGTTTTGTTTATGTATTACGGGTCAAAAACAACAACACCAGAGCAGTATGAAAAACTGGCAGATGTAATGGCATCGAAAACAGACATTACATGCGGATACCACCAGCGATCAAAGGAAGAAGTAGCAGCGTTCTGAGAGGAAGTTGCAGGAATCCTCAATGCACTAGGTCCTTCAACAAAAAACGCCAGTGCAAAAATTATTTGCCGTGAACAATTAATTTTTATTTTGTTTTTAAATTTTTTTTTATTTTATTTAACAATTTTTTTATTAAACTATATATATCAAGAAATTATTTTTAATTATGTAAACATGCAACTTTTTGTATTAAATTTGACAATTGTTGTATGAAAATGATAACAAACTTGCTTATTTTGATATTTCATTTCCACATTCCACAATGATGCTATTAATTTTGTAGACATTGTTGTCTTCTTCTTTTTCTTTCGATTCCGTTTTTCTTCAGAATACCAATTTACGATCGTAACGGAACTAAATGCGGAGACTTAATCGAAACGCAGAATATGGGTGAATATCATTTTCGATAACTTCTCCGAAAGTTGCCATGCATAAAATAATTTTTTTTGTTGCCTACTGACAACGCAACTAAACTTTCGTTTCTCTCCGGTTTTTCACTTTCTGTAGTCAATAAGAAAGGGATTAAATTTATAATAAGAAAAAAGGGAAAAGTGAAAAAACTCGCACGGAATATTTGTTTATAATTCGGTGAATTATTTCGGTATTATCTGTTGCCATACATAACCACATAACACCCCAAGATTTTCCACTATTAATTTGCTCGAATAGGTATTAACAGTGAGTCGCTACCAACAATTCTACACAACAATAAAAATTGGTATTCTAAAGGATAGAAAGGCAAACTAAAGTCTTTATGCTTACCGATTTCCTCTATATTCTTTCATTCGACCTACACGGCATTTGATTTACATTCGTGTCGAGCCATAGTGTGAGTGTGTGTTGTATATTAATTACATTCAGATACGATACTAATAATAGACGATAGTAATAAAACGGTCAGAAAAAACATTTTTCTTTAGAAGATATTTATCATTTAAAGAAAATCTAAAAAAAATAATGATTTCAAATATCAGGTTCAATTAAAAAATGATGATTTTTTTTTAACTTGGAAAAACCCATTAAACAATAAGAAATGAATTATAATTTAGTTGACTCGATATAAGTCGAATTCTTGAGTAAATTTTGAAAAAAAAAACCGAAGACTAGGTGTGTAATAGAATTCGATTTTAAAATCACCCTTATCGCGAATTATTTTCCACATAAAATTTGTTCACATTTCACTGAAAACCAAATTCACCTTATCATGAATGTTTTATTTTTGCGTGAAATGTGGAGTTTTTTCATTGTTTTGCTCACTTTGATTTTGATAGTGGAATTCATATATAAGCAAGTATTTTTTATCTTATAAGAAGTTTTAGGTTGCTAAAAAGTATTTTTAGGGTAAAATCGGTAAATGAATTATAAAGTGAAATTCTTCTTAATAAGATGCAAGATAACAGGTTGATTGCCTCAAAATATGTCATATTATACATACAGGCTTTGGAGGTCCGTAACGCCGAATCTAAGAGTCAGTCCAAAATTTTTCACTTAAAAAATTTTTTGTGGATAAATTGTTCGCGTGAATTTCCCGATATCAATTTTCAGTTTGGGTGGAATACAAATTTACGTAAACAATAATTTCACTTTTTATTCACGATAGGGGTGAATAAATAAACACTGTTTTAAAGATCGTTTATAACACGTCTTTTTATCATTTTTGTTTAAATTTTTTTTTTTCTGTTCTGCATATTAAATTGAAATTTGGTTAAAAAAATTATTCTCTAAATCAGTAAAAGTTCATTACACTATTTTGAAATCTATCGATTTACATATCAAACCTACATAAATAAAAAAGTTAATATTGACTAATTTTTTGGAATTTCTTGACAAAATAATTTCATCACACACTATGTGGTATTTGTAAAAAAAACTTTCATATAAAAACACCAAAATTTTTTTTAAGAATTTGTTTTAATGTTTTTTTTTTCTTTGTGTTTTTCTTTCAAATCGATTACTTATATAAGCAAACGCTTAAACAAAAAATTTATATTATAATAAATAAAAAACTATAAATTATGACATAATTAATGCAACGAAGTTGTGTTAAAATTTCAAACGGCTGCCTAATTTGTATAAGAAAAAAGTGTTACATTATCGAGAGAGATAAAAGAGAGAACTAAAATTTCCACTTAGTATTAATTTAAATAAAAAATAGTGATAAATTGCAAATTGCTTAGAGTATCTATTGATTTTCTTGTTAGTGAAATTTTTTTCTTTGTTTTTCTTTGCTGTAATTACTTCCATTTTCGTATTATTTTTCTTTTTTTTTTCTTAATTTATTATTTTCATAATATAGTGACTGATTATTGGTGTTATCGCTTTTTTCTTAATGTTTTTGCAAATGAATCAAAGTAAAAGAATTCATACGTTTTTAAATTACAAAAGAAAAATATAAAAAAAAACATTTAATTATATAAGTAACTATAAATATTTTTATAACTGCAAAAAATATTTTGTATACCTTTGTTTTTCTTTTTAAGTTTAAGTTATTCAGTTGAAAGTATTTTCCTTTTTTATTATTTATTTATTATTTTTTATGCTAAAAATGTTTAATTGTTCATCTTCGTCATTCTTGCATTTTTAATCAATTGTTGCTTTTTATAATTTTTATTTTCTTCTTCTTTTTTTATAATTAAAGTCAAAAAATAATGGTAATCATACAACATAATTTTTTCGTTTCATTTTCTTTTTAAATAATTAGTAGTTATTATATGTGTATGTGTATTTATATACGACGATTTTCTTTTTTATGTTTTCTATTTAAATGATCCTTGTTTTTCGTTCGTTTCGTTAATAAAGTTCATTTTTTAAAGATTAGGTTGTGGTTTTATGTGTGTGTGTTTGTGTGTTTTTTTTTTTTATTTTAAATCATTTAATTTGTTACTGTTTTCAATTTTTTCCTATTTGACGGCTGGGCTTAAAAGCCTTTTGTAAAATTAGATCTTTTTTTGTTTTTGTTTTTTATTTTATTAAAAAAGGCGGGGCTTCAAGCACTCAATATAATTTAAAAAAAAAATTAAGCTTTGCTCAATTTACTCGATCACTTTCAACACCTTGCCAATAGCTATTGTTTTATCTGCAATTAAAAGTGAGAACAAAATTATAAGAGAAAATAAGTAAATATTTTAATTTAAACATACTTTCGTCTCTAAGGGTAAATCTTCCCATTTGAGGGAATAGTTTAAATTGTTCTAAGCAAATCATTCCGGAACATTCAATTCTCATAATTGCCACCTGATCTTGTTTAACGAATCGTGGACGTGATTTTGATTTATCGCCAGTCTTTTTGTCAACCAAACAGATGAGGGCCTAAAACAATAAATAAATATATAAATGGGATAAAATTTGTGAACAAAATAACATTTTCACCAGCCACTGATTTAGTTTAATAAAAATTCACATTAATTTGTTAGTCACCCTTTGCATGTTAAGTTGTTTAAGGCATTAGGGCGCTGAAATTTTATAAGTTGATAACGTATAGAAGCCGAACTTCTGTTGTGTTGTCAGTTGCCGAAATTATATTACAGAGGGCAACTTCCAACAAACAGCTGGTAACTTCAGCTACCAAATTGGCAACAACAATGATTATTTGCTTTGAAGATTTGTAAAGTACAAAATACGTTTAAACAGAAAAGTAACAGTGTTTTTTTTTTTCAGAAAAATTTAAAAATATTTCTAAATATATTTTTTGATAGTTGCATTGTCAGTTGCCATCCATAATTGATTTATTAATTTATCAATTCAACTGCATTTCACAAATTTTCTATAGCAAATTTTAACGTCATATTTCTACATTTTTTTCAATATCCTTCATGGTTCAGGTTTGAATAATTTTTTAACAAATAAATTTGGAAACAATCAAAAGTAAAATCGTATCAATTAGAAATCCCAAATTATTAACAATCAAAATAAATGAATAATTTAAATTTTTTCTATAAAATTTAAAAACCGTCAAGAGTAAAGAGTATGGCAAATAAAAAACTTCTAAATTTAGCTTTCTTTAAAAAACTAAAAACTGCAAAACGGAAATTTATAATTTTTAATATTAAAGTGTTTCTTGTTGTGTAACTGCTAAATTCAAAAAGGTTGTTTCTTTTTCATTACCGGACTATTGCAAAGTTGAATTCATGCAAAATTCACATTTTAAAATACTAATAAATAAATGAGTAATCCATTACCATCACCTGTAATTAATTTTGATGATTTCTTTGGTTTTTTCTTAAGTAAATTTAAATTTTATTTGCTTCGTAATTGTAAATTAACGAAAGCAGAATTTTGGTATTTGTTTAAAAATAATGAACGATGTTGGAAAACAAATTCAGAAATATAAATTAATGAAAACCATAAAAGATCGGTATCAGAAAAAAATTAATAAACAAATTGAAAAAAAAAATTGGAAAAAGAAAAGTTTTCAATGGAAATTTGTAGCTTCGGTGAAAATATTATAAATTTATTCTTACTTTAACGGTCACTTCTTCGGCTGCACAATGTATGTGCATAACAGCTGAATAACCAGCGCAAATTATTGATTTGTGCTCCAGAATAACTACTTGAGCATCGAAAATTTTGCCAGTTTTAATAGGATTAGACGCGTCGCATAAAACGAAACCAGGTGAAACATCCTCTTCTTCAATGCCCTTTATAAATAAACGAAAATAGAAAAAAAGATAAACACTATAATAATCAATGATTAAAAATGTGAAACTAACCTTCAGTTTAATTTTAACATTTTCGCCAGGACCCACAGAAGTTACTTCATCATCATCAGACCAAAGTTGATCAACAGCTACTTGTGTCTATTTATATAGAAATATTTTTAAAACATATATTTTTAAACATTCGTTACTACTCACTCTGTTTGGCATAACCAACAAGTTTTGGCCCTTTCGCGCACATCCTGATTCAACTTTGCCCATAACAACTGTACCCATATCCTTGTACTTATCTACAATGGGCATAATAAAAGGACCATCTGATTTTCGATTAAGTGAAGGCAACATGTCAATGAAGGGTATGAAAGCAAGTCCACTATACCAAGGACAAAGATCGGCTGGTATAGGATCACGTAAACCGATTCCACTTAAGCCTGAGCATGGCATGAAGGTTAAATCCTTAGCTGGATTAAAACCTAATTTTTTGAGGTAAGGAAGGATCTTGTCTTTGCATTCGTTGTAACGTGTCTCATCCCAATTGACTGTTGGATCATCCATTTTATTAACCAGCACTACTAAATGTTTAACACCAGCAGTTTTGGCCAACATTGCATGCTCACGTGTCTGCCCACCACGATCAAAACCAGTTTCGAATTCTCCTTTTCTCGCCGAAATTACTAAAACAGCCAAATCGGCCTGAGCAGCACCACCAATCATATTTGGCACGAAACTCTTGTGACCAGGAGCATCCAAAATTGTAAAATGTTTACGTTCCGTTTCAAAATATGCCCGACCCACTTCCACCGTTTTACCTTTGTCACGTTCTTCTTGATTTGTATCTAAAGCCCATGACAGATACCAACTTTCACGAGATTTTTCTCGCGCTTCACGTTCATATTTTTCTAACGTGCGCTTATCTACCATACCTGTAAGAGACATAATTTGACCACCAATAGTTGATTTACCAGCATCTAAAATATAATAAAAATTTTAATTAAATACTATTATTTCTTAAGAAATCGAATATTTGCTTACCAACGTGACCAATAAATACGACATTTACGTGTTCTTTTTTGCTTCTAGATTCTTCAACTTTAGGTAATTTCTTTTTAGAAACTTTTGGTGTAGCCTCACCCTCTGTATCGTCATTATCTTCGATATCCTCTTCATCGGGTGTTATTACAGGATCATCTTCGACATCCCAACTATCCGCTAGATCATTTTCTAGAAAAAGTTGAAATTCCTTTATTAAAAAATATCGATTTACTTTATTATTTCCCTCTCAGCCTGTTTGGCTTTAATTTCTCATAAACGAAAACAAACTAACTGAGCTTGGAGGGCATGAAATTATATTTTTTTTTTATATCTACACAAGAAGTAAATACTTAAGATTTACGATCAAGATAGTTTCTTTATTATAGGAAAAATATCAGCGATTCATGATTTTTAACCGAAATTTTAATAATTATATTGTAGGCATGTTTGTATTTATTTCGGGTCTTTAATTTGATTCATAAGATTTTGGGCATTCGTAGACTAAAAAATTTATTAGTATAAGAGAGGAAAAAGAAATATTTCTGGCAGTACCAAAAGCATCCTTTAACTCTAAAAAATATGATTTCATTATTAAAACTAAAATTAATTAAATTTTGAATACGTAAAAATACTTCGTCATTCCTTTGATTATGAAATCAATGCAAATTGTTAAAAAGAGAATTTGGAACACAGCAAACAAATTGACATATAGGTTACAGTTAGTTGCCTGTTTTTGTATGAAAATTACCAAACAAAATTTACGCGGGTGTATGATATAAGATTGATATGCTGCCAGTAAATAGTTTGAAATATATATTTGTTGATTTTGTTTTAAACAAATTATTTAGAAACAGTGCAATCTAGGTTAGACGAGTTAAATAACTTGGAACCTTTTCATGACCTCTTTGTGTTACAAGGAAAGAAAACTTTAAGACAATAAGACGTTTTAAAATTTCCTGTTTTTTTTTCAATTCAAAGTCTTATAATATAAAATTAGACTCTCTTATTATCATAGAACGGTCTGTAATGCCAAACTGCTTACAATAACCCGGGAGTTGTAACCTAAAACAGAGTATGTATCAAACTATCATCTTATTCGGACAAATCGTGTAGAAGTCAACATTTGGAAAATTTAACAATCATTCATTTAAAGTTATTTATAATTATCCACATAGAACTAATCAAATATTTCCTTTGAAAATACCTACATCGAATCCAAAGAAACGTAGGAAAATTTAATATGTCGCTCTAACAACACAACAATAACACATAGGTACAAGAAATAAATGATAACCGGACAAAATAATAACAAGTTAAATGTCATTTGTACATAAAATGTTAAGCGAAATTAATTCAAATTGCAAAAATAAAATGGCAAATTAAAATTATAACAAATATGAATGTATGTATACCTATGTGAATAAAAAAACCCTTATAATTCCTGGTTAGTTGTACTGAGTCAGTAAATTCACTAAAGTTTTAAACCGCCCCATAATAAATTTGAGGTTATAATTATTAAAACTAAAAATTCACACAAGTTCTAAATATAAATCTAACAATCCTTAAAAACTTATCCTTTGTGACCTTAACAACCGATCTGTACTTCAAAGATGGTTTTTAAACTGTATATTTTTGTTTTCTTTTAATTGGTACCGTTGTCATGACGTCAGCTACCTATGTGTGTTTTTGTTTTGTATTAAGGTGAGAAAATAATTTGGAATCTTTAGAAGGAAAAAGTAAAATTTGCTATTTACCATTACCATTATTGGTTGCAATTTTATCTGCTATGTTGATATTTTCTACAGGTGCAGCTGTGGTTATCTTTACAGGGGATGTTTGCATAGGTGATTCTGCTGGCGGCACATCTGCTTGATTTAGAATGTTTGTGGATCCTGAACCAGATGCATCGGAATTGGGTGTGGTGGCAGGAGTGCCGCTTGTAGAAGCTGGCAGGCTGGTTGTTTCCATGGGTGCAATTGCAACTACCGGTGTGTTGTCAGTGCTTACAGCAGTACTGGCAGCTGCACTGAAACTAGTAAAACTTGGTACAAATTCAGCAGCGTTTACATTTAATGTGGAGAATTTTGTGGACATTTCCGCATTATCCTGAGCCATTGTGAAATTTCTTAATTTTATTTTTAAATGTCGACTTACTTTTCGAAACACGCACACACACGAACTTCTGCTCTCTTCTTCTATTGCTTTTTCTTCTTCTTGGCTTCACGCAATCCGGTCAACGAGATAACCTTCGATATTATTCCCGTCCACCACTGCGATTTTGTTGTTGTTTGTTTTTGATGTAGTAACAGACGGATTCGCTTTTAAAAAGAACTCGTCTTATATACTTGATCTGTTTAATAAATAATTTCTACTTCCTTCTACTTTTAGTTTACATTCCAATCTTACTCATATATGTATGTATGAATGTTATACACTTTCTTTTTTCTTGTCTCGTTTCACGAAAATCACGTTTTTCACTAGTTTGACGACAAAGGAATTTCAACCGTATGAAAATATTATTTTGTGACAAATATTGTCAAAACTTTTTTAAAATTAATAAAATATTTAAATACCAATAAGTGCCGAAAGTGATAAGTTAAAAAGGTTCACTTTTCCTTTTTTTCGAATTGTAATAAAAATTATTGAACACAATTTAAAAAAGTTAACCACAACGATTCGTTTTCCAATCACTTAAAATGGCCACGCAGATAGTACAAAAATCAGTCATACCGCTAAAACATATGCAAAAGTTTCTTGCTATGTAAC
This sequence comes from Cistogaster globosa, assembly GCA_937654795.1. Lineage (NCBI taxonomy): Eukaryota > Metazoa > Arthropoda > Insecta > Diptera > Tachinidae > Cistogaster > Cistogaster globosa. The sequence continues at coordinate 125,000,907 of OW569404.1, forward strand.
TGCATAAAGTCATTGTGTGTTTTGGCAACTCCTGAACAATGCGACAATTCAAAAAGTAATGCCAAGTTTAGAGACGGATATGGAGATGAAAAGAAATGTCAAAAATTTCAAGTTTATGCCAGGGCTATCAGATGTTTCAACAATTTGCAAGATGTCCCAATGTTCGAAGTGGCACATGGCAAGGCTATCAGAAATTTTACCCAAATTTATACAAAAAACACATATTTAATTTAATTTCTAAGCAATAGGTCTTTTATTTTTCATATATATATTCGATATTTCGCTAAAACAACAACAAAATTGTTTTCCAAACTAATATATTAAAAAAAAAAAATAATTTAATATATAAAAATTTTGTAAAACAAATTCAAAGTAAAAAATTATTTCTTATTTACTAAATATCTATAAGTCTGAGCTACATTATTTGTGTCTGCCTTAAAATTAATTCTCTGTGCTGATGGTATATTAATAATTTATAACATTTCTAAAATATAACGTCGTTTATAATTGTTTTCTAAGTTTATTACGGAAACATTTTAAAAATTGCAATAGTGATTTAATCTGGCACAACGAGATGATAATGCAGTTTTTTGTGAATAAATATTTTTATATATTTGATCTGATTTATGACCATCAATTCTAGATTTTAATTTATTTATCGTAAGTATCCTTTCTATTATATTTTTAGTTGTATTTGTTATAATTCGTTTACTGTGTTTAGAATAAAAGTTAATGATTTTTCCAGGAGCTGTTTGTTTTTGGTACCAATCGATTAATAAATTATTTCCACTCAAAATGAGTCAGATATCTAAATATGGAAGTTTTGACTCTCATTCTGTCTCTATTGTAAACCCAATACAAGGATTAAATTCATTAATAGTTTTAAGTTAATTATTAATGCCATTTTCTGATAGGAGTATTATACAAAATAAATCATCAACATATTTGGTCCGTATTATTGTTTGCGCAAATGAAGAAAAAGCTTGTTGCATTATATACAAGATCAAAATCTATAAAACCTAATAAAGAAATGCATTTTTTAAAAAACTATTTTGCTGAGGAGCTTATAATGTATTTAAATTGGTTGATTTAAATCTCTCTCAAAATCTAATTCGTTAAGAATGTAGTTTTTTTTACACTATTACTAACTATTTATGAAAAATTTTTCGCTAGGGCAGATGATAATTTTTTGCTTAAATTAGTTTTTTCCTTCGTTTACACTTGATTAATGTCACATTAATTAGTTTTGTTTACGAATGATAAAAATTTTATTTAAATTTTATATTTAAGTATAACAATTATAAACAACTTTTGACACCTAGTTTGATACCTAGTAAAATAAATGTACCTTAAATCCAAGGCAAATTCATAACAGGTTTACTCACGGCGAAAATAAATAAAACACTGCGAATAATATATGTTCATTTTGTTTTTGTAGAAATCGTCTTCGACTGTCAAAAACAATAGGAAATTTAAACTTTTGATATCCAAAGAAGGAAAATCCAAAAGCGCAAAAAATAGTCACCTGGGCTGTCAAGTCCACCTGTTATGAATTCGCCTTGCCTTGAATCAGTGCTTTGTTGTTGTATTGTTATATTTGTTGTCGTCGCGCTGCCATCTTATAAATGATATGCCTTTAATGGTACCCAAGGCGAATCGATTATCAGGTGGCAGCGTAGGTGAATTCAGTATTTTTTGCTGGCGTACACCACTGTCAAACTCCATATATAAAAAATTTTTGTATATTTTTTATATATTAAGTTTGACAGTCGTGTATACCAGCCAAAAATAATGAATTCGCCTAAGCTGCCACCTGATAATTTATTCGTCTTAGTGGTACCATATTTAAATTCGTTGGCTATACTAATAGTGCTGCCATACTAGACGAATACAATTTAAGTGTTGGCAACTACTCAAGCAAATAGTTTCATTTGTATTTGACTTTTCTTGCCGTGTAGACGTGTTCCTCTTCTCAATTTGAGAAAAATCCAATCCGCCATATTTGTTTTTTACATTGGCTAGAAAGTAGCCACGAGATACTTATTTTCTAAATAGTGTTAAATTAAAGCCGTCAAAATTAATAACCGAAAGATGAACCACAATAATAATGGCGGCCGCCCTCCGCCGCGAATAGATGGAATGATATCCTTAAAGGTATAATTCTTATGTATTTTTAGGTTGACGCCTGGTAGCAAAAACAAAATGGCGTCCATTTTCCTTTATAATCCCATAACGTTGTTAAACTGATTTTAAATTATAGGTGGATAACTTGACATATCGCACTACTCCAGAAGATTTGCGACGGGTATTTGAGCGTTGCGGTGATGTTGGTGACATTTACATCCCGCGTGATCGATATACTCGTGAAAGTCGTGGCTTTGCATTTGTTAGGTAAGTGTTGCTTTTTTTTTTTTTGTTAGGAAATTGTAATTACATTTTACATACTTAAATACAAACATGCGATAGTATTTGAGAGAGACACAATTTGTTTTCCTTAATTTAGTGGTTACGTCTTTTTTGGTCAAATATTTATTTATTTTCATTCCGTAATATTTGAGTAGAGTTTAAAAAAAATGGCCAAAAAAGAACACTGCCAGGTGCGGCTACTGAAGACTGGTGATTTTGAACATGAATTTTAAACTTTTGTTGATAAGAACCATCGCCTTATCTAACAAGAATTGCTGTACTAATTATTTATTATTAATACAGCCTTAATATTTTACATTAACCCAACAAGAAATGAGCGAGGGAAACTTGCACAATTATCTACGAACACATAACTTTGTACTGAAACAGCTTTTCAAATCAAATTAAAGTGATTTTTTTGTTACTCGATATGCGACATACTGTACATAACAAACTTTGGAGGACCGTAACTCCGAAACTAAGGGTAAGCCCCAAGTTTTTCACATAACATTTTTTGCTTAAAATTAAATTTTACACCCTCTAGACAACTTTTTTTAATTTTTAAGATGCGTCCGTTAACTAGATATGTTCCAAAGATCAGGCAAAATTTTCATTATATTTTTTAGTGAAGTATGTCACTGGTAACGCTGTTTGCTACAGACATAACATGTATACAGATTTCATTTTCCATTAAGGGTGGGATAGAAATTGTGTTCTACGCAGTGAACATTAGCGATTGTCGTTTGATGGATCACTGTTCTGCTAGCGGAACTTGGTTATCTTTGTGTGAATCACTCTATAAGTCATATATTTTTATACAATAAGTCTTCGCGATTGGTATGTAATAAAATAATGGTCGGCCAATAAATATTTTTTTTTGGTAAATTTGATTTCTTTTTATTACTTTTGAAAAAATGGATTTTTTGATTTTTTTACTTTTTCATTTGTAAAACACAGGGTGTTACATTAAATTTTTAAAGTTTTTCGAAATAAACAATTGTCATACTTAAAGTTTTAAAAAAATTTTTAGTTTAGAACTAACAAATTTTTAAAACCATTAAACTTTTTAATGACAACTGGATAGTACTTTTTTGCGTCGCTATTTTAAATCGGCAATTTTTTTTAAATTAATATTACCTTTTAATCATCAATTTAAAAGGTGATAAAAAAAATTGCTAAAATAATTCGTTTTTAATTTGCAACAGTTGCCTACGCATTGTACTAGGCGGCATACGTACGAAAGCTACAAATTTAAAAATAAAAATGTATTTCGAATGTGTTCCACATTTTTATTTAATACAGAAAGCCTTCAAGGCTAAAAGCGTATTATAGGTAAGAATCCAGTACTTAATATATACAACTATTATGTCCGTTCGTTTACCCAAAATATTTTGCAAATTTGTACTGTGTTGTTTTACTGAACTTTGCTGAAAGGCGTCCGTTTACCCATTTTGTAGTAAGTAAGAGCACAAATAAAGAGAGTAAAATTATAATTCTTTAGCCTGAGTAATTGCAAATTTTTACTGCAAAAACTTCTTTTTTATTTTAACAAAAATAAAATTGGGTACCAATATTGCAAAGATTCGTGTGGCTGAAAGCTGTTTACTAAAGTTTACGAATTTTTACTGTTTTTCCGTTCGAGTACTTTTTTGGTAAGAGAGTTCTTTGAGAGTAACTTTTGTAATTTGTCCAAAAGTTACTAATTTATTGCACTTTACTGTAGAAGTAAACTATATATATATATATATATATATGTATAAATGTGTTGAATATTCTTAAGTGGTATGAACACATAATTTTTGTACTAAAAAAAGTATTTTGTAGTGCTACAGTTGTACATCTCCTGCGAAAGGGGAGGGTGTATAAAACTATATTAAGGGGGGCTTAGACGGTACGACCTTACGTACGTAAAATCCAAGAGAAAATAAAATGAAATACCATCTGTATTTAAAAAAATGAGAGCAAAAATCTTACGACAGATTTTTTCGCGTTTACACAATTGGTATACACAGGTTTTTGGGCGGTTTGCAGAAAAATACATCCCTGATCTAATGATTCGTAATTGTCTTTTGAAAATTTTCAGAAAACATAGAGAGCCATACGACTGTCAAATTTTCATCCGTAATTTCTCTCAGTTTGTGCAGATTCATTACATATTTGGTTTAGACTATCCCACTGGTACTTTTCTGCACAAAAATTTGACATGTCGTAAGACTTCTGCGACCATGTAAACCGCCTTTTAAAGATATTTAAAACACGAAAATAGTAATCATATCAGCACCAATCTAGGTTTTGGATCGTTTCGAAATCGATTTCCATCACATACCTGATTATATGTTGTCGTACGCAAAGAATTCCAAACCTGGTCAAAAATGATCGTTCAAAAGTAGAATTAGTTATCTTGGAAATAATTTGGGGATTTTTTGTAGATCTGTGAAGTAAACGAAAACTTTGTTAGAATATAATTTGGTACTTCATATTTCATGACTTTGGATGGAAAAGCAGCAGATTTATTTTTTTAACGAATTGCCTTACTTGGCAGCCAAAAAGGTCTGACATAAACCGTAGTATGATCTCGAAATGCAATGCAAGAAACAAACCTAATAATTCTATTCCCAACTAACTCTATACTTCGTATGTTGTACCCCAGTGTACCAGAAAAGACCTCAACGCAATAATTTAAAAATGACATCAGTAAAGCATGCCTAATATAATACCTGATTCTAATTAGGAGGTACTAACCGCAATGATAAAAGTTTCCTGAGTCTGAATGTAATTCGAGCAGATAAAGCATCAATATGTTCATCAAAGTTAAGATATTGATCAATTAAGAGTCCAAGGCATTTGATAGAGTGAACATAATTAATATTAACAAGATTAATTTAAATCGTTGGCTAAATAACACTATCCTTTAAAAGCTTTTGAAGATATCCTTCAGGTATTAACATTTTTGTAATTAATCTTTTTTTCTCTAATTTTTCAATTTTCTTTCCGTCCTGGTTATTTTTTAGTGTTTATAGTAGCTTAACTTTTCGTTTGGTATGTTATGTTTTTATCAGCTAAAACTAAATAAATAGTTTTTTTTTTTACAAATTCTATAATAAGGATTTCGTAAGTGGTGCAGCCCATATTGTGAATTTCAAACTAAATATTTAGCCACCAAGAAAGTTAAACGTCAATGTCACACATAATTAGGACCAACATTTTAAAACTTTAGAATAGAAAGATCTTTATAAACGAAAAGTAAATTCAACATGTAAAATCTTGAATTTTTTTCTCTTAATAGATTTTATGACAAACGTGATGCTGAAGAGGCCTTAGAGGCTATGGATGGACGTAAATTAGATGGTAGGGAGTTACGAGTACAAATGGCAAGATATGGTCGACCAACATCACCATCATCGAATAACAGACGTAATAATAATAATCGTCGCGGAGGTGGTGGCCGCAGACGTTCACGCTCTCCAGTGCGTCGCCGTTCTCGCAGTCCACGTCGCCGTTCTTACTCTCGTTCACGTTCCCCACAAAGTCGTTCGCCGATCAGGCGAAATAAATTTTCACGCAGTCCCGTAAGACGTTCCCTTACTCGCAGCGGCAGCCGAAATGGTTTAGGTGCTGTAGGCGGTGGAGGTGGCGTTGCAGATAGAGGACGAAGTTTATCGCGGAGCCGAAGCAGATCTTAAATTGAAAGTCTTTTTTATATAAGAAATAAAAAGGTTTTAATAAGAGTAACAAGGTAACTTTAAAAGTTTTGTTTGTTATATTTTAAAGTTTTGCTTACAAATCTTCTTGTTATATTTTCTTTAGGTTACTACGTAAATGGCTTATGGGACATGTATTTTACAATTATTTTTAACAATACGTTGCTGTCCAATCAGCAGGTATATAATAACCCCCTTGATTTTTAATATTTTATTTTAATTTACTAAGTCAACACAAACAGTTTAAAATCAAAAAACAAACTTTCATTTGTTTTGTTTAAATTACCATAAAAACAAAAAAGCTGTAAAAATGTTTAGATCATATTTAAACATTTCCTTTAAAATTACATTCTTTAATTACCTACTAAGTGTCAGCCTTTTATATTATTTCGTAAAATTGATTGAATACCGAAATTATAAAAAAGACTCACCCAAAGAAAAAGGTGAAATTAATTAATCTAACAATTTTTTTTATTACATTAAAATAATGTTCCACAAAATATTAAAATAGAAATTAAAAAAAAAAATCCACCTTCACTATATATACATTTTATTTGTATTATTCTGTATGCAATTAAACATCAAAAATACAAATTGTAATATTTAGATTACAATTGTTTTTTGACAAAAATATTTAGTAGACATTTTAGAGCTCCCTTTAAATGTAATCAATAAAACTTCAAAAATAAACAAAAATATATCATTACTTTTTGTTGCAAAGAAAAAAAAAATCCGATGAAATAAGATAAGCTCTAAAAACTCCTGCTTAGTTTCTTCTGATATCTAATCGTTTACACAATAAAATGCCTCTTATTTATAATTTGGTTTCCCTATTCTATTTCTTAATAATATTTTTTTTGTTTGCTGCTATTAATAATACAAAACATTCTAAAACAATTGTAATAATTTTAAACCATTTTATATAATGCAGGCATTAAAGCGGTTTGTTGGCTGGTAATTTTAAGCAGAAAGCAGGCAGGCAGGCTGAAAATGTATTATCAAAAAAATTTACCAGTGTTAAAAATAGAGAAAATTAAATTTAACTGAAGAAGAGGAGAGAGTAAGTGAGCTGTGTAAAAATGCTGCTTAGTCATGTTTCAAAAAAAAAAAAAAGAGTAAAAACACACCAATGAATAAAGCTGTTTAATCGGGTTTACTGTTGCTGCTGCTGTGACGGCTGTATTTACTAATTTTTCACCAAAGCACTAAAGCTGTTAGATATTCTGAAGCAGTTACTGATTATCTTGTCTGCTGCAACTTGTTTAAACTAACCTACTTCACCCACCCCTACGGCTTTTTTTTGGTTCAAATAAGCTGGTTTTTTAAGATTTTCATAAAATTTTTTTAAACGGTTTCAACCAGTCAAGCAGCTTTTGGTGCAGAAATAGTCAGCAGTTTTCGGTGTAGTCACCATTCAAATTTCGTCTCATTTTGAAATAAGCAATACATACTATGCCGCTCAAAGATATTCTTTTATACAACATGTTCCGTGGTAGCTGTGCTGTGTATAGTAATGCTCCTAATAAACATTTCGTGTGTTTCATCCTAGTCTTTAAAGTGCACGACAAAGCAGGTATAATGGCGGTACGATAAGAATGATCGTGGTGTTGGGACTTGTGATCAATATTTAATCTATTAATTGCTAGAGTTTGCTGTACTCAACATTCATTATACCAAGACTGCAAATCAGTTTTGAAATAGTGTTTTATTCCCTTAATTCAACGAGACCGTAGGAAAAATATGTATGATCGTTGTTTGCAGTGTGGTTGGTGTTTAGTAGCTGTTCGTTTTCGAGTTTTATTTTTTATCACAAAAATTAATATAGCACAGGTTTATATGGAAAATGGTACCTCTGGACTACAAATGTATAAATGTTGGATATTTATAATAAACAATTAAGGTTCCCCTGGATCACACGTAAGTAACTCATGAAATTTTAAACAATTTTAACTTTTCAGGTTTGGCAGAAATTATTTATATTGTTTTTTTTTTTTGTAATATTATGTAATAAGAAAAAAATAAAAATATTAAAAATGTAATTGACGTTTTATTATTTGGATCAAAACAACATGGTAATGAATAATTTTGGAACTTTTTCCAGTAAATTAAAACGTATCACTAGCTGGAGGTGGTCAGAAAAACTGTTAATACCAGTATCGTTATTATCAGGATCATAGTTTTCTTTCCTGAGGTTAAGACATTAAAGTCAAACAACGGTTTTTTTTTTACAATTTTTGATGAACATTTTTTTGAACATTTCCAATCACCGTATCACTGTTTATAGACCGTTTCGCAGCCGGTGAAAAACTACTAAAACCAAAATTAATATCGGGGTCAACTTTAAAGGGGAGACGAATTCAGATCGACTTCAAAACAAAAAATGTATAAAAACTAATTTAAAAAGAATAGTATTTGCTTCCATTCATTAAAATTTCATCATTTTTGGCTTGCGTATTGAAATCGATTTAACAAATAATTGTACATAAAAGTGTCACCGTCTCAATGGGTTAAGCATTTTTTTTAATTTTAGCACTTCCGGAAAGATCTCTTAAAAGCTTTTAACTGGAGTGAATATAAGATATTTGCAAGTAATATACAATCGCATCCTACGATATATTTTAAGACTCAAGCTTTCGGACTCTGTATCCCGGTATTCAGTTCAGTTTATAGGCTGTTCATTTCGGCAATTGATCAACTTGAGGACTCTACTAGCCTTATACCGTATAATAAAAACGCAAAAACCCTCATCCCTATCAAACATCTATCAATTCTCAAGATCAACACGCAGTCCAATTATAATTATTCCAAAAATCAACTTCAGTATCTTCGAAAGGTCATTTCAAGTGCGGTCATCCAGAATTTGGAATGCTCTGCCAAGACATCTGAAAACTTTTAACTTCTCTTTAACAACAATGAGATATAAGTACTTGGAATTCATCAAAAACAATGGATAGAACCAAATCGTTTTTTTCCTCTCTCCTCTACAATAATCTTAAAAATAAAAAATAAAAAAAATAAAGAATTAAAAAAAAAAATATATAAATTACAAAATTTTAATGTTTATCGATATCTTCAGCCAATAATATATTTAAAAAAAAAATAATAATGAAAAATAAAAAATGTTTGTATAAATTAAATTTAAGATGTACATAAATGTAGCGATGAATAAGAAATGAATTGTCAGTATGTTACAATGAACTATTATGTAAAAACGATCATTACCTATATATTGTGTTTATATTAATCATATATGGCCCTATGGGCTCGATTAAATAAATAAATGAATAAATAAAAAAAAAAAATAAAAAATATATGGAGTTCTTAAAAATATGGTGCAAAATCGTAATTTTCTATGAGAAATTTAGAGGAAAGATTTTTATTATTTTTTAATTCTCGCCCTATATATTTGTTTTTTATTTGAGTAAATTCGTTGTTCCATATGATATGAAAAAATTAGAGGCAGGCGTGGTGTTTTGCCAGCTGCCACGTACGGCCTGGACCGATCTTTCTGATTTCCAATGGCACCTCTTTCGACACTGATCGGTTGGCGTATCTTATTTTGAATTAATACTTTTATTCGACCTTTTTGTGGTTAAAAAATTAAATCATTTTTTTTTAAGCTTAAGGTCAATTTCCAGCTCATCTAGCGCCTGGGCAATGTTGATTTGAACATTAACACTGACGGACATCGCTCAATCGACTTCGCTATACGTAGGAACTCACAATATATATACTTTATGGGGTCGGAAATGGATATTGCAAAAATTAAAATTAGAATGACAAACTTGCGTTTACCCTTTTTCCTTTAAATCAATTCATCACATATGTATCTGTACAACTTAAAAAAAAAAACAAAAAAATTATTTGAGTATCCTAAAATAGTTTTAGTAGTCTCGGCTATCGCCCATTTTTGAATTGGAAAAAAAAATTGTACAAATAAAGTTTATTTTAAGCATCTAGTGATTGGGATTGTAATCGTCGAGTTTTTAGTAATGTGCACAAGTAGAATCAATACTAGGTGGTCCGCAAAATTTTGTTAATCATTTTTCTGAAATTGTAGAAATTAAACTGAATTTAAGCCGAATTTATTAATTTTTTTATTATGTTCTTGTCGTAACATAGCGTTTTTTTTTATTCATTAACTCTTGTATTAAAGTTTCTTATTACGTAGCAAATCAGCTACTAATATCGTAACTCTCATTAAGCAACAAAATTTTTTTAAGATTTGTTTCATTATTATTAATCAGGTATCCTTGCTTTTCGCCAAAAATTTGATTAGAAAACTCTGGAAAATGTTAGAAAAAATAAAAACTAAAAAAAAAAAAATACGAGTTATTTTTGTGACCGTTGATATAGAAATATTTCGTAGCAACTCAAATTTTGTTTACAACAGTCAATCAGTAATATTTCAAATAAAAATTTTGTAACCACAGGGTCTTTCGCAAAATTGATCATTTTTTTCATTTCCGTATATTTTTTTTAACATGTTAAGAGTGCGCAATTATTCATACGCTCCGTATTTGGAGAGGGAAGGTCAACTTAAATGTCCAATGCCAAAACCACCAAACCTTGAAAAGAAAAAAACCTGGCAGTCTGATTTAACGCCTTACGAACGACTTTACTATCATCAAACGTTGTCATCTGTTAGGAAATGTAAACGTTTTAAGCCTACGCCGAAAATACCGAAAGACTCTTTAGACTTTCAATTGCAATCTCGTTATATTCATTCCCGTGAGAGCTTTGCAGAAAAAGTAGACTTTGTTTTGCAAGTGGAAACTTGTCAAAAATTGCCACAAACATTTCGTGTTTTAAGAAATACACGAGATATACCTTTAGAAGAACCTGAGGCATTAGGACATCCTTTAAAAATAGGTAAACAATTTTAAATATATTAAAATAAAAGCTAAGCAAATTTTTTTCCAGGCGGCACTAAGGAAAAGATATCACCCGATAGTGTTAAATTAATCAATAGTGGTCCTCATACACAGTTGGTCAATAATGGCTATTCCCGACAACCAGCCGATGGCAACTTCTTCCGTTATTAAATGTATTTTATTTGTTAAAATAAAAAAAAAAAAAAAAAATAAAAAAAGTATTCGGCTTTTTAACATTTAAGTAAAATCTTTTTCTTCAGTGTCAATCTTAGCTTGTTTAGTTTTCTTTTCCTCGCAGTTTCCGTTAATTTCATTTGAATCATGTAATTCGTCCGCTTTATGTTTTTGTTTTTTATTTTGATTGCGAAAACTCTTGGCAACTTTATCTTCTCCCACCCTGTAATCGAAAAAGATTAATGACTCTATAAACACTTTTTAAAGAAGAACAACCTACATCAAAGTTGCTCTGGTGCCAGGACCCCAATGTGCTGTGGGATTTGCTTGAAATCTAGACAAAGCTTGCTTCCTGCTTTTCGGATTTGCTTCTGGATGTGTGGTATCAAAGTCGTAATCAATTGAACATTCTTTGCCTAATATTGCCTTGATTGGTGTACCGTCTATCATACGCTCTTCTTTTACAGGATGTCGTTTATTCCAGCATCTTAAAATGTCCCATAGCACACTTGCGGGTGCATTTGTCTTAATGGAATTCTTGTAGGCATGAGAAAATGACACCTTGTAGCCGGCATTAAGCAAAGCTGAACGGAATTTAATTATAGGCACAATTTCTAGTTTTAAAACACAACAAAGTTTATCTAGTGTATAATAGAGTGGTACATCATTCAATTCTTCTTGTACCACACTCAACACACCAATCAGACGTCTTTGCGTACCCAGGTCATTTAAAGGCTTTTCATTGATCGCTTCTAATAGTTCTTGTACAAATGTCTTGTCATGTATGGGATCAGACCAAATAGGGCCACCTAGCTGAAATAAAGATTTTTACAAAGTAATTATTAGCCTTTTTTCGTATATTATACTTACGTGATGTTTTTGTCCGCAATGTTCACAGCTGATGCCTACTGGCGGTCCAGTAGGTATACCAAATTTCACCTGATTAGGGTTTGAAGGCGAAGGGTTAGGTTTAATGCAACCCAAAGGATAAAGCGTGTATGTGTCACAGCCGCAACATTGATATATCATCGATTGCTTACTCATGCTAAATTTGCACATCGCTTGACTGTTAAATACACGCACGAAAATACGAACATAAAAATCAGCTGAAATGCTTAGCAAGGGAACAATATATTTTCCATAACGATTGGCATGACTTTCAACGCAATGCAACAAGATGCGCAATGCCATTTCATGACAGGATTTCATTCGTAATGGCACCGAGCCATATTTTACATAACAAGCCTCAGGAGCGTTTCCCGCCAATACTGCCATATCAGTGGCTGTGACCAGCAGCAAGCCACCATCTACTATTGATTGAATGGCACCATCAAGAAACCTGTTGGGGCAACCATAGGGATCCAAATCAATGCAATCAAATTGTTTACCATTGGAAGTGGACAAATACATAAGGGTCCTGAAAACACCAAAGTTTTAAGGAAAAATATTATATATATACAATTTATTCCTACATAGCATCAGCATGACTTGGTTCAATTAAATGTTCAACTTGATTGTGTTTGATATTTTCTTTAATGGCTTCCACTGCCTGTTTAGACAAATCATTGGCAATTATTTCTTTTACTCCTGCTATTTCCTTGGCATAACGAATACTACGTAATCCAGTAGCTGAAAGAGCTTCCAGTATTCTTAAGCCATCATCGTACTTTATTCCGGCCATGTACTGCTTATCAGCACTTGGGCTGTCAGTAGATTTAATATCAACAGCATTTCCATTGTTATCTTTTCTCTTCTTTTTTAATTGCTTTTCCTTACGTTCCTTTAGCAATCGTTTGAAAAACACATTTATCACTGAAACGCTAAGGTCCCGATTGAATTCTTGTACAGGGTTGTAAAAAACATTTCCACCGGATACAATTTGGGCCGATCGTTCACATATCACTTTATTTGATGCATTCTGAAAACAAAATACTTAAAGCACGTAAACTTTAAATTTAAATATTTACCTTAGAATCTTCTTGGTTCACGCTCATCGTTCTTTAATATTAAAAAGTTTGTAAATAAACAATTTTCTATTTTCAAAACAAATCCAGTTCCACGTTTTTGGTCACAGCTGATGAGAAAGCTTAACAGTGTTGATTAATGGTAGAATTTTTTTTAAACAACTTTCGCAAATATGTTTTTATTAAAATCGCTAACGATTTTTAGGTACAATAACCACATGTTTTGTAAAAAAATGAATTTGAAATGTCTTCTTATGGTAAATTTTCCATACAAATTTGTCCCAAATACATCGCTGATCTATTTTAATATTTCATTAATAAAGCAAATTTTCATTTTTTAGCTTTTGTAAATATAATATGTAGTTTAACATCATGGCACAATAACTCATCACGATAAGTGAATTCATAGCAGGTAGCAGCATTAGCAATCAAAGCAATTCGCCCTTTCATAATTCGGTCCAGCTGTAATTAATTTTAAACAAGTTATACTGAGTTCACAAACGTCAATTTTTCTTGCAATAATTATGAATTTTGCGGAAGAGAGAGGAGTGCAAAATCATTTTGTTTCTCGTTTTCTCATCCACAAAATTCAGAATAGCTGCAAAAAAATTTACGTGTTTGAACTTGGTATAAGTGTGCTAAATTCTGCTATGCCGAATCTTATATGCCCCTTCACCATAAATGTAAATCTAGTTTAGTGAAGTAACTCCAATCAAAAGGACACAAGGCAAAATTTTCGAAACTATGCCTTATCGATTAGTATATTTAAATTTTCTCTCGCTCATCTAGTGCTTGGCAAAGTTGATTTAAATACTAACACGGATGGATCAACGGACATTGCTCAATCGACTTCGCTATGCATAAGGACTCAGATCGGAAATTGATATTTTAGATTTTATTAACGAAATGACAAACTTAGATATGCCCTTTTTCCATTTTCTTTTGTGAAGGGTATAAAAACAGCTGTGCGCTTTAGATATTTTGAAGTAAAATGAAATGTCTTAAATTTTATCGATATTACTTGAATAAGAATTGTATTGCTATACAAAAACAAACTATTTTCAGTATTCTCTGTAGATCGTATAAGCCTACGCATTCAACTTTTATCTTTTCGTTTTGCTTAAAAGCACTGAAAATTATTTTAAAAAAATCAGCAACTTTTAGTTGAAGATGTTTGCAGCATTGTTCATCAATGAAAAAAGTGCCGTCACTAATTTTAACGAACAGCTGTTCAGAAAACCTATTATTACAAAACGTTTTACATATATTAAAATTAAGTTACTTGTAAAATTTGGGCTATTACTGAAATGAATAAGATCTGCAGAAGTTTTATTTCGGTGTTTGGGAACACAAACTGCAGAAAGGCGTATGCATCAGCTGGCATTCTTGGACGGAATTTGTCTTTTAAAAGTGATTTATCACTCGACAAAATTTACCCTAACAGCCGCCTTCAGCTCTATACACCACCACCAGTAAGGCTTCAATAAAGTACAATAACTTTTGATGTAAGCATTGGTTTTCGTTACAGCCAGCTAATCAGGGGGACAAATTTTCGGGATTTATACCTATAAATAAATTGGAAATAACATACAGCCGTAGTTCGGGTCCCGGTGGTCAGCATGTAAATACGGTGAATACAAAAGTAGATTTACGTTTTAAAATATCGGAGGCTGATTGGATACCAGAAAAGACCAGAAAAAAATTATTGGACGGTGTAAGTTTAAGAACCAAAAATTAGATCGGCACACCTAAAGATTTTATCGAGTAAAAAAATTGTAATCAACCGGGGAAATCATTGTGTGTAATATGCACAGTAACAGAACATTTTGTCTTTAATGAGCGTGGTTTTTAATGACAGCCAAGAATACCAGCTTCGCTTACTCAAAATTTACTATTTGGCAAAATTTTCGATAAATGTTTTCCTTGTGAGATTTTAAAGGATAGTTCTGTTATTAAAGGTTTAATTAGACGTGTTATACCATAACGCCATAGCAATAACTATGGGCATACCCGTAATCATATATACTGTCAGCCAATACTGGCGCTATAGCCATCATCAAACTCCTGCTCGAGGACCCCTAGTAAACTATTTTTTTTCGCGGAC
Source organism: Cistogaster globosa (assembly GCA_937654795.1). Taxonomy (NCBI): domain Eukaryota; kingdom Metazoa; phylum Arthropoda; class Insecta; order Diptera; family Tachinidae; genus Cistogaster; species Cistogaster globosa. Next base: position 125,016,130 of record OW569404.1, read on the forward strand.
CCCTCTGAAGCCCAAGTTCAAAATAAAACTTATTATTTTTAAAAACGCTGTTTTTTTGGCTCTTCATGCGGACCCCTTGGATGGTTGCTACGGACCCTCAGGGGTCCACGGACCCCCATTTGAGAACCGTTGCTATAGGTTGTGGTAAAAAATCAAAATTTAACTGATATCTTCGGTTACGACTATGGCATGTCTGTGCTTCCCATAAGGTTGGTTTGAACAGATACTTTATATGGTTATGGCACGGCACGTCTGATAATTTAATGTCATTTCCAAACTTTAAAAATCTTTCAATTGTCTCAATATTAACAAGATTATGCAGAAATATTGTTACTGTGTAAATTAGGATTTTTCTGATTTTTAGCCTTAATTTTTTCTTTTTATTTATTTTTTTTTTAATTTTTTCTTATGTCTGGCAGCAAGACTTTAACTTAAGTTTTTCTGTTTTTTTTTTCGAGAGAATTTTTAAAAATGTTGGTTAATTTTATTCTCTTTTAGTTACAAAATAAAATCACCAAAGATGGCTACTACGTAATTAAAAGTGATTTGACTCGATCTCAACAAATGAATTTAGCTGATGCACTTGAAAAACTAAGAACCACAATAAGAGAATATGAAAAAGAAGCACCTGTTACATCAGAAGAAACTTTAGAAAAAATTCGAAAAAGGTAAATTGAATTTTAATAATAATTTTTTTTCTGAAATTCCTTTTGGGAATAATATTTTAGATAAAAATACAAAAATAGAAAAAACAGCGACAAGGAGCAGGGAAAATAAATGAATTTAAATAGGATTTGCTATTTCAGGGTTTGCTCAAAAAATTTTTAAAAGATTTATCGACAAGAGAGTATGTTAAAATACTACACTTTAGAAATTTTAATGATTCACCCTGATTTTTCAACTAAGCCGTTGCGGTAAGCTCTTTAATGTCTACCCCAACCACCGCCAAAAAAAAAAAAGGGAATTGAAAACATTCATTAGGAATGTAACTTTTCAGATTATTATCTTGCGACATAATATGTAGTTGGAAAACTTTCCATAAATCTTAAAATTATTTTTTCTTTGCTGATAAGCTACTTCTTGATAAGTTTTCGAATTTTTGAAGAAGTTAAAACCTAAGATAAATTTATTATTTTGCGCTTTTTTTAGGTTTTGTTTTAATTGTGTAGATTTTTGTAAAATTCAGATTTTTTAGAATTTGTTTTAATAGCAAAACAAATGAAAAAATCTCACATTTGCTGTGTTTGCACTTTATGTAAAATACTTAATTAACTGTAAGTACATTTTTTTCTTTTTAGACAAGAAAAAGCAGCTCGAGAACGTCTATTTCTTAAACGTCAACGATCACAGATCAAAGCCGATCGGCAAGGACCTTCAGTAGTTGACTTTTAAAAATAACTAATTAGTAATTTCTTTGTTAAATAAATCAATCACTTAATACAAAAACAAATTTTCAAAATATTTAATTGTTAATAAAAATAAAGAGCTAAAAACTTTCACCACAAAAAAAGAACAAAATCGCTGTATAACAAAAAACATAACTGACAAACACATGTATAAAGAAACTAACCATTAAAAAGAAAACTTAATAGAAACACCAAATAACAATCAGCAATCAGAAGGCGCTTTCACAGAGTGTAAAGGATCCTTTTCTGCTGGCGTTACAATAAATTTTCGCCGCTTACGTCCATCGCCAATGCCAGTGGGTGTATTGGTGGCAGATGTACTTCTAGAAGTCCCAGTCAAGGAACTATATGTTATAGTTTCAGCAGTCGGAACGATATTTATTGTGGCACATTCAACTTTGGTGGGCATAGTAAAACAACGTGATATCTTTAATAAACTACATTAAGTAAAAATTTGTGTTCAATGAATAAGGAAAATCTTACATTTATAAGAATTTACAATTTTAAAATATATTTATTTTTCTCGACAAAAAAATTTTTTTTACCTCTTTTCTCTCATTTGGTGTGGTTGTGTGACTGTCGAATATAATCTCTCCATACGATGTACAGTGGAATAATAATCTGCCGTTGGCTTGTAGTTGTGTCCAAAGTGATATCGACCACCAATTGGTGACCAAGTATTCTGATAGATTGCCTCATCCATGTTACGCCAAAAATTACAATCCAAACCCAATGCTTTTTGATCTTCTTTAGGTAAATTTGTCAATTCATCAATTATGGATGTGTCCCCATCAAAACCATTGCGAGTAAGATCACGGGCAATTTTTATCTCGTTTTGCCAAAATTTTTGATTATTACGCGTTATCATGGGAGCGATTTCCTTAACCTTTAGCACCAATATGCCCATGATATAAATGCAAATAATATTAGAAATTGTTAAACACATGCTGATCGAGCCAAGAATAGCCAATTCAGTAGCTTGATTATTTGAATAAGTGGTATTTTTCACTACGCTATTATAGCGAGATTCATCTTTTTCAAAAAGTTTATAAATTAAAGCCAAAGACCATAAAAGACCCTAAAATAAATAGATGATAAAGGTAAATTTTTACATAGATCAACTTTAAGAAATACCGAATTTACAGCAGGTGGTAAAAGCGAAGCCGATATGGCCACACCCACTAAAGAACCAATATTTTCACCCAAAATTCCTATAGCAGCTGCTGCTCCTGAGGGTATAGCCGTAAATACACCCACTATTAGAGAATGTAATTCACAGCGTGCTATCATTTCATCTGTAAGACCATCTCCAATGCTATAACGATCATCGGTAGTACAAACTACCATACCAAAAAGAAAACCTACAACTACTGCCATCAATATGCCGAAAACTTCGTTCTTTAGGCCTAATCTGCGCAGATAATTATCTTTGATGACAGTTCCGAAAATCGCTGCTATTATAGGACCCATTAGCGGTGAAATCAACATACTTGAAGTAAGAAATATTGTACTATCCTCAACCAAACCAAAAGAAGCTAAAATTCTAAAAAGAAATAAATTAAAATTATTTAAATTTTGTAAATAAAAATTATTGCTAACGCTAATAAAGGATTTATCTTTAGTACATTTTGGAATTATTTTTGTATAAATAAAGAAAGCTTATTTTATCTATTATATACATATATCTTTATTGCTTTAAAAAATTTGTTAGCATAAAATCTTTCAAATTAACGGTTTTTTTTATTTTTATTTTGTCTTTTGTTGTTTGTTTAATTTTTCTGCCATATTGGATCTGTTTAGTAACAGATTGTTGTTAATGGGCGGTTTATATGGTCATAGAAGTCTTACGACATGTCAAATATTTGTGCAGAATATTACCAGTGGGATCGTCTAAACCAAATATGTATTGAATCTGCACAAACTGAGAGAAATTACGGATGAAATTTTTTTGCGTCGTTTCGATTTGCGTCGTTAATAGGGACGCTCTAGTGTAATCGAAAAACTTACAAGTAAAAGACGGTTTAGACGGTACGACTTTACGTTCGTATGAAAATCTATCCGTATTTTAAAAAATGAGAGTAAAAATCTTACGACAGATTTTTTCGCGTTTACACAATTGGTATACAAGGGGTTTTGGGCGTAATTGTCTTTTGAAATAACAAAAAAAAAACAGAGAGTCATACGACTGTCAAATTTTCATCCGTAATTGCTTTCAATTTGTGCAGATTCAATACATATTTGGTTTAGACGATCCCACTGGTAATATTCTGCACAAAAATTTGACAAGTCCTAAGACTTCTGTGACCATGTAAACCGCCATTAAAGAGTGAAAAAGAGTGTAAATATGTAAGAGAAAAAAAAAGTTGCTGCAAGAGTAATCCAATGGCATATTGACAACAGGTTACTGCATTAGCGTCAACATTTATTTTGTTTTTGTAAAATATTGCTGAGCTGCCAAAAGCGTCTGGCAGTATGTGTGTATGTTTTCGATTGATTTTTAGCTTGCTACATATACATACACACATATTGCTAGACGCTTTTGACAACTCAACAAGATTTTACAAAAACAAAATACACGTAAAAGCTAATGCAGTCACCTGTTGTCAATTCGCCTTGGGTCATACCATATAATTTTTAAGTTTTACATATCATTCCCGAAGCCACAACAATTTTCTTTGTTAATTTTTGCTAGTAGAACGTTCATTTACTTCTTTACATAATTTTGAAAATTTCTGTTTTACTCTCTCGTTGTTAGTTTTTGCTATTAAAGTTACTGAACAGATCTACAAAATACAAGTAAAAGTGCTATGTTCGGCTGTGCGGAATTTAATACACCCTTCACCATCTATGTAAATCTAGTTTAGTGAAGTAACACAAATCAAAAAAACAAATATTGGGGTGACTGAGAATTAAAAATACGAAAAAATTAAGTTCTACAAATATATAATTATACATAAAAATGCCATCGGCTCTTAATGGGTTAAGCATTTTTGAAATATTTTAATAATTTTTTAAAAATACCTTTAAAAGCTTTAAAATGATATTTAAAAAGTTTTGAAAATTTAGAGGCCCGTAACTCGGAAAGTATGGCGAGCGCCAATTTTTTTAATTTTCTATCACTACTTACTTCATTGTTCCAAATTATATAGAAAAATAAGAGGTATGGATGGTGTTTTGCCCGCTGCGTAGAAAAGCATGGACCGATCTTGCTGATTTCCAATACCAACTCTTAAAATTTTTTCTAGCTGATCTAGTGTCTCGGCAAACTTGATTTCAACACTAACACGGACAGACAGACGGACATTGCTCAATTGACTTCGCTATGCACAAGAAGTCAAAATATATATATACTTTATGGGGTTGGAAATGGATATTGCAGAAATTACAAATAGAATGACAAAACTAGTTATACCCTTTTTCCACTTTTTGTGGTGGAGGGTATAAAAATAAGCACTATTTATAATTTTACATTAAAATGTCACCGGATCTTAACGGATTAAGCAAAAAAATTTTTACTATTTCCTTAAAGATATCTTCATAAGCTTTTAAATGATACCCATATTGATATCTTAAAAATATGGTGCACAATCGTAGTTTTTTATGAAAAGTTCAGAGGTTCACAACTCTGAAATTATAAGCGAGCAGCAATTTTTCACTTTATATTTTTCTTATTTTTTATACCGTTCACAACAAAACATGGAAAAATGGTATAATTAATTTTGTCATTTGTTTGTAATTTCTATAATATCCATTTCAAATTTTTTTAAATATCAATATGGATGCAATTTAAAAGGTTTTGAAGAGATCTTTCATAAAATACTTAAACTTTTTAAAAATGCTTAACTTATTAAGGGCCAAAGACATTTTTATGTAAAATTTTATATAGAACATTTCACCAAATATATTAAACTTTGCTAAAAAAAAAAACTTGTTTTGAAATAAAAAATTGGAATTCTCACTAAAGACTGAAAATTTAACAAAAAAGCTCTAGATTACCAAAAAAAATTGGAATTTCACTAAACGATTAAAATTTCAATAAAATATTTGTTTTTATGAAAATTTCACCAACAATTTTATTTGGCAAAGCCGAATAGAGCATTCTTACTTGTTAAGTTACTAGCGCCCCATATATGTATTTGTTTTTTTGATTGGAGTTATTTCGTTGTTCCAAGTGATATGGAAAAATTAGAAACAGGCTTGGTGTTTCGCCCGCTGCGTTAAAGGGCATAGACCGATCTTGCTGATTTTCAATAGCAAAATTTTTGAAACTAGGACTGATCGATTGGCGCATTTTAATTTTCACTAGCTCATCTAGTGCTTTGGCAATGTTGATTTCATCACTAATATTTGTTTTTTTTCCATTACAGTTACTTCACTAAACGAGATTTACATACATGATGAAGGGTATAAAAGATTCGGAACAGCTGAATATAGCACTCTTACTTGTTATTTATTACCTGCTTTAAAAAATTGAATCGATAAGATACTTTTATAATTGAAGTTCTCTTACTACTAGGATTTTCGAGATGCAGCTCTCTATAATTAAGAACTTATAAATCGATTTTCTCAAACTTCAAATCATGTGTAGTCGTTTTACTTTCGTTTAACTGTACATGTTCATTTATGTCTATAAGTTTAATAAGCTACAAAAATAGTTACTGATAAGTTTGTGGCAAATATTTGTTCGATCTTAAGTATGCATTTAAATTATTAGCTAAAAAAACATGTAAATTTGTTTCTAAAAGTTTGTTACAAGGTTTTCCATTTTAGCTAACGATATACATATTTAAAAACACAAAAAATCCTGTAGAAGGGATCCTTAAAGGTTCTAAAATACTTTAATTTAGAAGTATTATCATCAAATACTTACGCTGCTGACACTAACAAAACCACAAAATCAAAAGTTATTGCAGCATCTTGACGGACATCTCGAATTATGGTTGCAACATTTAAGCGACTGCGTACTGAATTCATAAAACGTTCCCAAACGCTTTGTTTTTGAGCGAAATTATTGCTAAAAAGTACAAGACATGTTTAAAGTAAAAATATTTTTGTTGGTTTCAACTCACATTTCATTGAAATCACTTTCTACATCGTTATCAACATTTTGTGAAAATGTTTTCGAAGTTATACAATTCATTACCGAGACTGTGGAACCTTCTCGGTCTCCGATACCCCATTCGTTTAAATTGTGTAATATTTTTTCATAAATTTCATTAAATTCAACGGTAAAGAAGATCTTAAACAAACAATTTTGTGTTAAATTTTAATTCCGTTTTACAATAACAAAAATAAAAATTTTTTTTGTTTACCTGATACATTCGACCTTCAGCATCTTTATTCCAGATGGCTCCTTGTATATGGAATTTTTTCAAAATTTCCTTAAGTACAGTTTCCATACAAATATCTTGAGATAATTCTAAATCAATATATTGGTCTTTCTTTTTACTATTTTTTTCCTTAACTGATGACAAAATGTCCTTTATGCCTTCCCATGATTTACGCATCGACGGTAAACTATCCTAGAAATTAAATTGAAAAATTTGCTTTCAAATATAAATTACACATTTACATATGTATTTAATTCTTTAACACTTACGGTCGTATTAATATTAATATCTTTGAGACTGTTACTAGCACCTAATTGTTGCAATGTTGCAGCATCTGATAGTTCTTCTAAATTGTTGTTGACATGACTTGATTTTTGATTTTTTTGAAATGTTTCATATTCGACGGAACTCAATACTTCGTTCACATCACCGCTATTACTGTTTACGATCGATGGTATATAATTGGAACTCTTTGCATTATCATTGATGGCTTGACTTTCATTTTTATTTTTCACTTTAGATGTTGTTAGTGGTGTCGCTTTACTTACGTCTTCTATTAAGGAACACTTGGTAGCAGTAGTTGGGGTGCCGTCAGTTTGTTCCAATTTTATTAAATCATATTTTTTAGCCAGAAATTCTCGTCTAAGACGCTCTTCTTCAGCTGCTGTCGGAATGGTAACTACAAAAAGTACAGATGCCATACCATCCATGTTTATGGATTGATTGCAAACAAACAAGCAGATGAAATACAATGAGCAACGAAACAAAATTATATTGAAAGTTTGACGAGACTAAAATCTAATTTTTTATTATTTATACACAATCATCTTATGCGATAGCATTTTTAATTAAATGCGATTAGTAACAATAAACACTTCTTAATGATGCACTTTGTGCAAACGGAATAGTTGGTAATTTTCCTTCTTCATTTCTGTATGTATTATTATTTTTTTTCTCTCTCCTGATTAATTATAACAGATAACGGTATTAGCAGTCTTTGAATGTTCATAAATGTTTTAAATTTTTGAGTAAAAGATGCAACAACAATAATAATTTAACAAGGTTGCCTAAAATTGTTTTTTTTTTAATGCAAAACGAAGGAATTTGTTACAAATAAATTTACTTTAAAGATTGTCTTAGATTTTTTTAATCAGGTGCTATACAATACAATAAAATTTAGTAAAGTCTGTTGTTGTTTTTTAATAAGTCTGATGGTTGATATATGTTTTAGAACTTCTTAAAGACCTTTTAGAGATATTCAGTCTATTACAGTTGTGTTTTTGAAAATGTACCAAATGGAATTAAGCAAAACAAGTAAGAGTGCTATATTCGGCTATGCCAAATCTTATATACCCTACATAATGTATGTAAATCTAGTTTATTAAAGTAACTCCAATTAAAAAAAAACAAATATTAAGGTGAAAGAAATTTAAAAAAAAATGTTTACATAAAAATGACATCGGCTCTTAATGGGTTAAGCATTTAAAAAAAAAATTAGAGGCCTATAACTCGGAAAATATAGGCGAGCCCGAATTTTTTTACCTGATGTTTTTTTTAATATTCTTTTTAAATTCTCTATTTCCCCATATATGTATATTTATTTATTTATAAATATATTTATATATATATATATATATATATATATATATATATATATATATATATATATATATATATATATCGATTGGCGTATTTCAACACTAACATGGACGGACAGACGGACATCGCTCAATCGACTTCGCGTTGCGTAAGAACTCAGAATATATATCGTTACTTTAATATACAAAGGTCCCAACTAATGTTTGCCCTTCTTAACAGAAAAAGGAAAAAACTTGATAAAAAGTACAGTTTTGTAGATGGACATTTTTTATTAACGCATTGTGTTATTAAATTCTGTAAGCAATTTAATACTGTTACAACTTTTTGGAGACTTTTGTGATGCAATAAAAAATCATTTATCGGCATATGAATAAAACATAATTTAAAAAAAACGATTTTGGGCCTTTCTATATTTAGGTAACGATAAACCTTATGGGGTCGGAAATGGATATTGTCGAATTTACAATTGGAATGACAAACTTAGATATGCCCTTTTTCTAATTTTTATGGTGAAGGGTACAAAAACATTACTGGCCCTCAGTGTTGGCAAAACATTTGGAAAACAGTTTAAGTTATTTAAAAAATTATTAAAAGCTTAATATCTGTTTTAGCTAATAGTATGTTTCCACGGCAAACTTGCTTCGCTCTTCCAATCATGATTACGAAGCACAAAACTGAAACAATATTCAAATAATTTGTTTAAAAATTTAATTTTACGTTTCAATTTTGTTTGTAATTTATTACATTAAAAATTTTAATGAAATTAATTGTTTTTTATATAACACATATCCACACACCACATTTAACATTGTTTTTCTCTTTTTTTACATTTTATACAGCAAGTAGATTCAATATGAATCTACCAGCTCCGCTCTCAAAATTTTGAATGTCGAAGGAAGTTGATTCGCTCATGATAGGAGTGTGAAGCAAGTATAGAGAGCGAAGCAGGTGCCGTGGAAACAAAATTTCATGTTTAGAATTTTTGAACTTTTTTTTACAAAATTAATTTGCTTAAAATAATAAGAAATATACTTATCCACCTCTTATTAAAAAAGAACAGAAATTAGTAAAATTTAAAATTTTGTATATCCAATTTTTGGCGATAAAACAATTAATGTAGATTTTCGTCCCTCGAACACTTTTTTTTTAGCCGAGACTTTGACTTTTTTCCCTCCATATTGGTCCGCTTTTTGAATATAAAATTAACCTATTTTACCACCGTCTACCCGTGATTTGCATTCAATTATAATCGGTTCAGTCGTTTAGCCGTGATTGATGCACGAACAAATAAACTTACAAAGAGAGAATATATATTTAATCAATCTCCGAGCTTAATTAAAACATTCAAGCTTAATGCAGTACAGAAACCTTTCCTTTTTTATAGTTTGTTTTTAGATATTTAATTAAGAAGAAAGTTTTGCTTCTTAATAATAAATTAAAAAACTCTGCTTAAGATTTATAAAAAATTAATCCGATGACTCCGTCAACTTTTTTGATCATCTTTAGGGATTTTTTAAAAATTATTAAAAAAAATATTCGGTTACGTCTTCACTAAACTTTTTTACAGTGAAGCAAATAATAAAAATGGTCTATAACCTTAAAAGCAGTTAATGTTTAGTGTGATTTCACACCTTTCGTTTTATTTCTATTTTTATTTAATACAGTTTATATTTTGATCAGCCCACTGTCCAGTCAAAGTTTATAAAATATAGTTTAAAAATTTGCTCGCGTAATAGAAACTTCGTTACTGTTTTTTTTCAGCAATGATATCTAAATAAATAAAATGTCGGGTAGAATTTTAATATTTGTGCATTTTCTGTCTTTAAGTTTATTTTATTTTTTTACGTCCTGAGGTATCCTTAATTCTAATTGTAATTATATTTTTTTATATTTATAAAAATTTCAAATAATAACGTCAAGAGGTTCCAACAGAAAGCTCCAACACCTAAAAAGCTTTTATTTTTTTACTTTATTATCCTAGTCAAAGTTATTTATTCCACTTCAGTTATAGAAAAACATATGTATGACAAAAAAAAAATCTTCCAACAATGAAACAAAAAGGTTTTACCAGGTTGTGCTGATGGCAGATAAAAGAACATTTTTTCAATCAGTACAGAAAAATTCAGTCATCGTTTAAGACGTTTCAGCAAGAAATGGCAGCGCGTAAATTTTATGAAAATATATTGATAAATTTTCATAAAAATAATATAAAATTGTTTGCTGTTTTTATGAAAACGGCAAGTTTAATGCAAAATGCAAATGTGCTTAAAAGGTCACTCTAAACAAAGTGTTATTAAATCAAAATATAAATAAATAAATTAAATTAAAGTCTATGTTTTGAGTATGTAATAAATTAAAGTTTCTAAAAATAATAAATAAAATAAAAAAATTAAAATGTGCAAAAATTAATGAAACAATTTTGAAAGTGCAAAACACAAAAAATTGGCTGCAAAAAAAAATTAAAATAAAAAACATTAAATATGGCTAAATTTTACAGTTATCAAAAATATTTTACATAATTTTTATTGCCTAAAAAAGAACAAATGGAAAAAGGTAATTTTTTGGAAGTCAAATAAATTTTCATTGTTCTCCCTTTAAGTGGGTACATTTTATGTATTTTGCATAAGCGGGGGTGTTCATTAATTCATACAATATAAATTCTTTTGTAAGTCATAGATACCTATTGCATTTTAGGAAAGCAGTGTGATTAAAGCAATTTTTGTTGGTAGTTATGCAGTTGTCTACTACAAACTATTAATAAATACCAATAGCTTTAAAGCAAAATATAAAAAAAGAAAAAAATCCCAATATTCTTATGTTTGTGTACATACTACTGTTATATAATGAGCCAGGAATTACCTACATATTTAATTAACTCCTAAAATTCTGCTTCAAATAAAAAAGGTTAAAGGAAACAATTAATTTGAAAATCTTTCCCTTTTTACAGCATTAGTAAAACATGTCAGACTTTTTTTGTTGCAGCCATTTTGTAGAGATTTTCTTAAAAACGCTTTAAGATCCTTTAAAGAAAATCACTGCATTAAAAATATTCGATTATTAAAAGCGATAAAATAAAACAATATAAAGGAATAGAGATAATAACAAGAAAACAATGAAAAATATAATAACAAATTGTAAGAAAAGCTTTTATATGTATATAACGGCATCCTATGAGCGCATGCTCTTATATTTTGACATTTAAAGAGTTCTTTGATTCATAAAGAGTCTGCAATATGAGTACAAGTGTGATAATTGAAAAAAAAAAAAAAAACAATTTAGAAGCACATTGTTTGGATCAATGTAATGCAAAATGAAAACAAAAATCATGTGGTTAAAAAAAAATACAAAATGAAATACTGTGCTACAAAGAAAAATTAAATTGTTGATTGTAGTCCTGTTGTTAAAGTTTTTTTTAGAGGTGGTAAACTTTAAATTATATTAAAGCATAAAAAAATTCTTTTAACTTGCTGGATCTTAATTTTATCAAAAAGATTATTTTGTAAGACATACATACATATGTATGTTAAAAAAAAAAAAATAGAAAAAAATTATCTAGCGCCGAGACATGAAAACAATTAAAATATTTCCTTAGTTCCGTATAAGTAAACGTACATAGATATGTATCATTGATCATGCCGACTTTTAAAGTACACTAAACGACGACTTATTTTGCTTACAAAATGGCTTTTGGAGTGCCATTTTCCTAAAAGTGACTATTCTGCTAACTGCCTTAGCAAACAAACAGTGGGCAATTTTGCTTTTAGCGAAATTTTCTACAAATTTAATTATTTCAGTTGTTTACTATTATGATACACACTGCTGTTTTTCGTATGGAGGCGTATGGAGGTGAGGAATATAAAATTTGATGTAAATAAGTTAAGGAAAAACTTAAGTTGTACGAAAATATGTCAAAAGAGTCCAATGTGAATAATGTTACTATCATTTGGTGCATAATATTTTATTTCTTGGCAATTCGATTACATTTCCTGGAGTATAATTTTACTAAAGAAGAAGTCGAGAGATGTCCAAGGTCCCCTATTACATATAAAGACTCAGATTTGCTTGTCTTATACCCAAACATAAAAATATAGCGTAGCAGTACTTTACTTTTCAAGTGAGTTCTAAAGCAGACGGTCTTCGCACAGTCTTGCAAAATTACCTTCCTCTACAAAATTTAATAATACTTTGCTTTTGATTTAGAAATCTAATAATATTGTTTTTAAATACTAAGAAGTAAGAGTGCTATATTCGGTTTTGCAAAATCTTACATACCCTTCACCATTTATGCAAATCTAGTTTAGTGAAGTAGCTCCTATAAAAAAAAAAAAAAAACAAATATAGCGGTGACAGAGAATTAAAAAAATAAGAAAAGAAGAATTAAATACGATATATAATTTTAAATAAAAATGTCATCGGCTCTTAATGGGCATTTTTATGAAATTTTACTATTTCCTGAAAGATCTCTTCAAAAACTTTTAAATGTTGACCATATTGACAATCGACCTTTTTATGAAGATTTCAGAGGCCCAAAACTCAGAAATATAGGTGGGCGCTGATTTTTTTAATTGATATTTTTTTCGAATTTTTAATTCTCTATCAGTAGCATATTCAAAACATTTAAAACTAGCAGCAGCAAGAACAACAAACTATTCAAAAAAATTCCCCACACCTTCAATTCCATTATTAAGTTTGTGTTGATGTTGCTTTTAAAAATTTCTCTTTCCTTTTCCAATTGCGATTGGTTGTGTGAGCAGTGTTGCCATACACATAATAATTTGTTGTGTATCAAAATCGATAAAAATTTAAGATTTTTATAAAACAGTGATTACAAGAAGAATTAACTCTAAAAGCTATTTAATAAGGTTTATGAGAGGCGAAAAGTTTCAAAGTAATTTATTAATAAAATTAAAATAATATTATGCACGACTTTACTGCTCAATCGAGCTGAAAGTTTGTGTATAAGCAGCAAATGATGGTAAGAATGATTGAGAAATATTAAGCATCACCAAATTTGTTCGATCCGATGTTACGATCTAGGTAGAGTTAAAGTGGTCAGCGTAAATTTTAAAAGTTTCTGGCAATTTCATTTCGAATTATACTCCGCTCTACTTTTCGTTGTACGTCCTTAGGATCACCGAAAAAGATTCCACTTTTTTATTTTAGCACAAATTAGTTAATTAATTATCTTAGCACAAAATACATCATATTGAAAAGCAATCCATGATAACTGTAAGAGTAACTTTATAATTTGAAAAAAACCATTTTCTTCGAAAAAATTAAATAATTAAAAAAAAGTTTTTTGTGCTTCAATTAGTGATGATTCCATAAATTATTATCAGTATCATAAATGAATTGTTTGATGTTTTAACAAACGAAAATAAATTATTTCATTTTTACATTGATTTTAAAAAATTTTTTAGAAAGAAAAATTATTTACAAATGTATCCGGATGTTTTCTAAAGAAAACATAAAAAAATACACATCGCTACATCCGTCATCAGCATTCTTCTTGTAAATATAAAGAATATCCATAATCAAGCAAGCAAGTTTTGCTTTTTTGCTGTTATATTTGTTTTTTATAATTGTTTTAACAATCGAAATTTCAGAAAAAGAAACTATAAATACCAGATAATTTGAATATCATTAAACTGTCTAAATGTTACTAAACTATTACATTTTAATTAAAAATAAGAGACCTCTCTTGCAATAAAAAATTGGAAATTTTATTAAAAAATACTCTAGATTAGCAAGAAATTTAAATTTTACAAAAGTTCTTTAAAATTTTTATATTCAGGAATATTTCATTAAAAATTTAAATTTTAACAAGAAATTGTACTTGTAATAAAAATATTTTAAATTTTATTTAAAATTGAGAATGAACAAAAAAAAAATAACTAAAAACTATCAACAATTTAAAAGTTTTCCAAAAAATGACATATTTTAAGAAAATAAATTCACAATACTTTTGGTGAAGGTTATATAAGCTTCGAAGCAGCCGTTTTTAAGTTTTCTCAGAAATTTTATGCCATAGAAATTTAATTAATTTCCTTACCCTAAGAGCTCAAATAACTTTGAATAATTTAGTAAGAAAAGAAATATTATTTACTTAAACATGTGATGAGTCCGCTTAACTTATTTTTGAAATTATAATTAATAATTATTATTATTGTATGTGTTTAAACAATTAAGTCTATTCATTCTTGATTGCTTACTTATCTTTTATTTCCTAACAATCGCAAAAAATAGATGGTAGATTGTCTTAAAACTTGACTATTTTCAGAAATTTACTTTGCTATTAAGTTTGTCCCTTATAAACACATTCTATTCTTATTATCTCCAAAATATGTTAAAACATTATTCTGGCAACGCTGTCTTTAGTTTTTGGCAAGCCGACTTTGGTTTGTGGCAGTTTATCACCCTATGTGTGTTAAGTTTAATAGTGCATGTGTTTGCTTGCAATTGTTGTGTTTGTTTTTTCCTTTTTGAATATATTTGCCCTCGTACTTGGCCATCAATTTGAAGTTGTAATATTTTGGTGACGCGCTCTTTGTATGTTTTTGCAGTTTTTTTTTTTGCAAACCGTTATTTGCTTTCATGATTTGTTTTTGTGTCCTTCAAAATTCCTGCTTTCATTATACATAAATACTATATTACGTTACGTTATTGTTTCTCTTACACATAAACTTGATATAAGTTTTGTAGTAAGTTTCATTACGTAATGTATGACATAACTAAATGAGTAGTTTTTGCAAGGGCAAAGTTCACTGTCATGTACTATAAAAATGTTTTTCTTTAGAAACATTAACATCAATATGTATATTTTTGATTTAATTTTATAAATAATTAAGTGATTTAAGTTTATTATTTCTTCTAACGGTCTCTTTATCAAGTTCCACGAGGTTTCAAATTTTCATAACGCCATTTGAGACTGTTGCTTAAGGCCAGGATTGACTACCATACTCAGTCGTACGATCTGTCAAAAATTGCATGTGTGCTCAAAAAGTATGATAGTGTGGATTAAAAGTTTTTGTATGTGACAGACTTTTTGACAGATCTGTACGATTTTATAATCTTTTGAAATAATTTATAAAATGATTTTTTCTATGCGATCAGAGTTGATTTTTTTTGGGAGATGAGGAGAAAGCAACAACAAAATATTAAAAGCATCTAATTTTGCATCTTTTTTGTATAATAGTAGAACAGAATTCTGTCAGATTTTTGTGTGATTAAATCGTACGATTGTGTATGATAGTGAATCCTGGCCTTTATTTTGACTGATAATACTTCTGTTGTTTTATTTTAATTATTTCTAGCACAGAGTTGATAGCTACTTTTGCAAAATATTAAGCTGTAAGTTAAAAAACTAGTAAATGGGAAGAAGAAAAAAGAAGGTAGCGTCTACAAATATTCGGTTCGATCTTTCCAAAATTAAGATCAGTGATGTGAAAAATAAGAAATTTAGTTGGGTTTGCTTTTGATGGTATTATTCAGTGGCCGTTGCCGTTATAAGCAAGGCGAATTCATATAAGGTGCCAGCGCCGCTACATAAATAAAACAATAAAAAGAAAAAATGCACTTAAGTGTATGGTAAACTTTAGAACACAATTAATTGCTGCACTTTTTTCTTACCTTTTTTTAATAAAGTTTTTACTAACTGCCGGTTTCTCTACATGCGAACGAACATTTCTTTCGCTTATTTATATTGAAAACAAAAACAAATTATAAAAAATTGTTTTTGTTTTCAATATAATTATGCGAAAAAATGTTGGTTCGCATGTAGAGAAACCGGCATAGAAATTAATTTTTTATTTAAAGTATAATGAGTAAAGCTTATAACCAAGGCGAATTAATTAAACCAGGTGGCATCGTTGCGGGAGCTGACAATTTTTTGCTTTATTTTGTAACGTGTAGAATAGCTGTCAAAAGTGAACCATTTTATATAACAAAATTTCTTTTTTATTATTCTTTAAGAAAGATTTTAAGAAGAGTTTTAAATAAATTTAAAAAACGAATCTTAATGCCGGTTTCTCTACATGCGAACGAACATTTTTTTCGCATAATTATATTGAAAACAAAAATAATTTTTATAATTTGTTTTTGTTTCAATATAATTAAGCGAAAGAAATGTTCGTTCGCATGTAGAGAAACCGGCAGTTAATTGATTACTTTTAAAATTGTTTTGCTTGAAAAAAACTGTTATTTTTTTAAACAAAAAAAACTTGAAAAAATTACTTTTATTTTTTCCAGACAAAAAAAGCTCAAGAAGCGCACTAGACTCCAAGCTTTAAATAGATTTTGAAGCAACGGACCAGACATGGGAGCTGTATTCGTATGCAGGTAGCTTAGATAAAATTTTATTTGTAGTTATTCAAGGCTGACTGCCATTACATTTTGGAGTTTAAATATTTGATTATTTCTATTAAAACAAGATTTTTCGATTTAGTTGGTAAACGTTCCTTATTTTATGCTGTAATAAATTAAAATCAGACCATTTTACTTTCATGTACACAAATTGTATTATTGCATGATAAACTTTATTTTAAATTTTTTGTAAACTGTTTTCGATTGCAAAGTACAGCAAATGTTAATGAAAACTTCCTTAAAAATATATCAACGCAAATGTATATGTACAGTTATTTTTCATTAAAAAAAAGTTTCTATATCAGAACAAAATTAAAACAAATTTCCTGTTCCGTTACAGTTTAATAGAATTTTTTAAGGGGTGTCCAGACGATAACAACGATAAGAAAATAAATTTAAGTAAAGCAGCAACGATGTTAGAACGCAAATATATTCTAACTTTGTTTAAAAGCCTAATTAAATTCAATGTAGGGCATAGAGCATCATTCAAATAGTTGAGTTGGATTCGTACGCCATGTTTCTAACGTTCGTTTTAATTTTGCTGCAATAGCGTCTTGAACGTTGTCTGTAGATAGGCTAAAGTTGGCATAACTCTAGAAAACCAAATCGACGTGTCTCAAGTTGATGGAAAATTAATAAATGAACTCCGTGAAATGACCTAGTCGTAGAATAAATTTTTCTTTTACAAACTTAATCGTTGAGTGGCTTTTCCCATGCAGCCTAAATTTCTCATAGTCCCAATATATCGATATTATCGAGCCGATTGGTGTTGGCATAAAATTTTGGAATTTTTTTTTCGACGAAGGCCGTTACGGTGGCTATCTTTTCTTAACCTTGCATTTTTGCGGTGAGATAATTTACCTATATAGTGAAGTCATAACAACGTGCGCCCTTATGACGATATACGTGTAACGTATATACAAGTAAGTCAGAGCAATGTGTGTGAGAGAAAGAGAGAGTTTGAGTGTACGTCAGCAGGCCTGCAATATTTGCCGATTTATCTTCATTTTGCCGATTTTTAGCCTCAAAATTATCAACGTGCCGATTTGCCGATTTTTTTTTATCCAAAAATGCCGATTTTTTTTTATCCAAAAATGCCGATTTTTTTTTTTTTGTTAAACTCATAAAAAAGGTAAGTTCGTTTGTATACATTGCTTTTAGTCATTACTTGTTACATTAAGAAACGACCGTAAATAAGTTTGTTTTTCCTTGAAAAATTGTATCCTTAATATAAAATTGATGTAAGTCAAAATAAAAATGAGCTAAAGCTAAATTATTTTAATGCGATTTTCATTGTATTAATAAAAATTAAATATTTATGTAAATAATAAATAAATAAAATAAAAATTTATTTAAATAATATTAAAATTATAGATAAAAAAATTTTAACATCTAGTCATTCCTTTCTATCAAATAAATTAATAGAAATGAAAATAAGAAAAGTAGAATTATTTATGTAATAAATGGATTGAACAGTGTAGCGAAAAAAATATTTTTTCGTTCAACGAATATTTCAGCAGTATTTTATTTCGAAAAAAGAATCAATGAAAGGAAGAGTGAAGAAACCGCTGGTAAATTTGTCTCCAAATCTAATGGAAAATATTCCAGAAAAAGGAACCCTCTTAGATGTTTTATAAAACTGCTTTAAGTGACTCTAGAGACCAAAAATATATAAATATATTGGATTATTTCCACTATACACGATCAAAAGCAAAAGCAATTTATTTGTAAGCGGTTATTTTATACGCTGTTAACATTATTTAATACTGAATTGCTCTATTTTATTGTTTTTTATTAATAAAAATAATTTTAATTGTATTTAAAATAGGGTATTTTTAATCTGCCTATTCTTTGAAGATTCTTGGTGCAAATATGCCGATTTCTTATTAAAATCATCTGGCAACCCTGACTGTCAGAAGTCAAGTCGAGAGGCAAACGGTAACGCAACCGGTCTAAAAATTTGTTTGGCTTTATTTGCAAAAGATGTAAATTTCAAGTACCATCTGTCCACAATAAAAATGACATTTTCAAACTGCGCCTGAAACAGTCAAAGAAAGATGGTAGCGCAACTTATGTGGGAATATCAAGCACGAAATGTTAAAAGGAAATGATATGGGAATTCTTAGCCTTAGAAAAGCTACCAAATTTATGATAGACCCTGTAATGAAAGAGAAGTTTGGCAGTTATCAATCGACAATCTGAAATCACTGCATCTGAGATTCAAGTAAGCTACCATGATTAGTAGTGTCATCATTGAGAAGCAAAGGGGTTCGAAAAGGCACAATTAAATAATAAGTCTTACATAAAATAGACATGTCCGAGGTACTTAAACATGGGATTATCTAGAAAGCTTAGACTTTCAAATTAAATTCGATTACTCTTCGAATTTTTTTTATTTCTATCCCATTGTGCAATGCAGATCGAAAAGAATATTACAATTCACTAGTTTTTGTTAAAATTTTCTTATATAAAGTTTCTTTATGTTAAAATTTTAACTCGTAATGCACTTTAAAAGCAGAAGAAAACTGAATATTTTATACTAAAGTGAAAATCACTTTTATAAATTTTGAAATATCACTAGTGTTTTTATTTTGTTATAATTTTTATTAATTTTTGTTGGCGATTTAAGTAAAGAAGCAGCAAAAACCGAAAAAATCAATGATTTTTACAACTACAACAAAAATGAATAGCTGACTTTAGTATTTTTGCTAAGTATAATAATTTTAAAATCTGAATTAAGTTTGTTGGATACGAATACTAAGTATGTGTTTGAATATGTTTGTCCATAGTAAAACAACCATCCTTTGTGTTTCCATGTAGTTTTCCTTTCATTGAAAGCCATTCGACTGACTGCAGTTTGCAAATCACAGTCAAGTTCAGGGTTAATATCACTAAAAATCCGACATGTGTAGTTTGATATGGCCAAACTCGGCACGTGTATCGATAAATGTTTGCAAGGGTATTTTTGAATATGTATTTGTGCTTATGTGTATGAGTGTGTGTATAGATGAGTGAGCCGTATTGCATGAATTAATGTTTATTGTTGAATTTGCAGTTTCCGTTTTTGTTGTTTTTTCTTTATATCGCCAAAGGGCGCATTTACATTTTGATGCATAAAATGTTTGTGTGTACGTACGCCTTGAGAAGGCGGACAGTATTTTGGAAGGAAATATTTTAATATGACATTTCTAGGTTATTTACGTATTTTTCATGTGACCATATATTTCCTACAAGAAATAATATGAATTTAAGCAAAATGATAATAAATGTTTGCTTTTGTTGTATTGAAAATTATTGTACTAAAATCAAAACGATGACGATAAATATAATAGCTTTAAGCCAAAATAATGCATTTAAAACTTTTACAAAAATGAATATGAGATATTATTTTCTGTTTGTATGTTTTTTGAAAATGTTAATATTGATATGATTGATTGTTAAGTAAATATTTAATTTTTAAAACATAATTTTATATAAGATAATATTATGAAATCTCTATAACCTCAAGCTTATTGTCGAATCAATTTGTATCGATTTTTTTTTATTTTCATAGTTACGGAATTAAGTCTAGCAATTTTATTAAAAAATAAATTAGCAAATGTTTGAATATTGTAAATTAAAACTAAAAACATTAACAAAACCTTCAGTTCGTTATTTTATTGATCTTTTACTAACAAAAAAGAGTTTTATCAATCAAGAGTATAGTTTGCGTTGGCATACCATCGTTATTAACACCTGAAACCACACATTCATTATGAGCTATTTAAGCAAACATTTTAGTGCATGATCACGTCAATATTTTGCTTCTGCAATTTCCTTTAATTATTTTTTGAAATTGTATTCATGTCCATACAATGAAATTATTTTGCTGCAATTTCTGCGTTAGTTTCTCAGATTTTTTCCTTTAATTCTTCTTGAAACATAGCGAAACAATAAGTGCACAGTGTGGACGGTGAATAGTGGCCTTGAAATATATTGAAATTTAATTTCTCGATAAGCCATAAAAATGCTGTATCGAACCGAAGTACATTTTAAACAAAAAATATACATTTAAGAAAACAAACACCAAACATGCATAACAATAATACATTTCTAATTTAATAAGCAAATCTCTATTTATTATTCTACATTTTCAAGTATTTTTTTTATTCAACACTTTCATTTCTTCATGAAAATAAGAAAACAAATTAATTGTTAATTTTCTAATTTCAAATGCTCTCGAAAATGAATTTGTAAACAAAACAAAGCATCATCTTCGCAAACTTATCACGAATGCGTATGAGATGAAGGTTAAATATTAATAAATTTTCTAATGTGCCATTGACATTTATTGCTTCCAAACATTTTTTACAAATTATATTATTTTAATCTTTGATACTTACAAAAAAACTCAGCGTCTCTTCAATCTGTCAAAGAGCTCCATATATATTTAATATAGGTAAATGTAAATAAGGACGATTTATTTTAAATATGTTTAGACCGCTTTGATATTTGCGAGCTGGAAAAAATTTTAATTTATATCTATATTATTACTACTTTCACGAAATACCGTTAATTTCAAACAAAAAGAAACGTATGGTACATTATCTTACTTAAATTTACAACCATGTAATTACTGCTGAAAACAGTTCTCTTTTGTAATTTTTCTCTTCTCTTTACTTAATCATTTTTTACACAATTGTTCCCATTCTCATTTCTTGTAATATAACAGTGTTGCCGTTTATGACTACTGTAAATAAATTAATCAGAACAAAGTACTTTACTTTTGTTCAATATTTAACAATTAAAACTGTTGCTTTTTCGTTAAAAAATTTTAATAACTATAAAGAGCATCTATCATAATAAAATATTCTGGGATATTTGTTAGATATTTAAACAACAAAGTTTAAAATCACAAACATGTTTGATTGCTTGTACTGAGGTTTGAAATATGAAGATATTTTTAAGTCTTTCGTAGGTTTTTCAATAGATGGCAGCAAAATTGCTAGGCAATATATAGTTTCAGCTATAAGTAACCAGTACACTTACTAATTTGAATTTGATTTTACAATTGTTTTTGTATGCTTTTTTATTCTGGTTTTATTTGCGCACATGATAAAAAATATCTTTATGAAAAATTAAATACTTTGTTTTATTTATTTTATTCGTTCTGATAAAATTTTCCTGTTTATTCCGGTATTTACTCATTCTATTTAACATTTTAATTAATATAACACACACTGACGCAGAAGTTAATAAAAAAGAAAACCGACACAAAAAGTGATTAGTATCATGCGTTTTGTTTTCTAACCTTGATTGATCATCTAATAAAGAAGTTGATTACAGAAATACAATATTTTTAACGCATGATTTAATTTAACCTTTTTAAGAAACTACAAATAACTAGATGACAATTTGCAACAGCACGTTATTTCACACTTACGTAAAGCAAACATTTTAATTTCTAAATGGAGAGTTTCTAAATCAAAATGTTTCGTTGGCCAAGTTTTTTTCTTTTACTGTAAAAATATTTTTACTCCTTTCCAATGTATGTAATATATATTCATTCTTTAATAAAATTTATGTTTATATATTTTAATATTTTTCAGAGTTTCCTGTTTTATTAATTCGGGACACCGGCAACACTCAACAAAATAGAAATTTTATACACAGCTGTCGGTTATTATTTTGACATGACCGTTTAGTATGTTTTTTAAGTTCGTCGGTGTTTGTTATTGATTGGTTTTTGTTTTCAATTATTCCTTAAAATAATATTCAAGGCGTTGAGCGCTGTTTTTGTATCTATTAAAAAGAATTGATTAAAAATCAAAAATGCAGAAAGGCAACATATTGGTGTTCCAAAAATATAAAAAATACAGATCTGTTTTTAGTTTGTGTGTGCGTCGTGTTTATGTGCCAAAAAATAAAATACAATAATTTTTACCAAAAAATTATCCTGCCTTTTAGTATTGAATTAACGCAATCCTTTGTAATAGTTTTGTGACCTTTTTACGGTGATTTATCTTATGTGTCTAGGTGTTGCAAAATAATAAAAAAAACTCGTTCAGAATTCGCACAAAATTTCGAACGTTCTAAATTCAAATGGCGCCCTACTTAAAAACTTTATTTTGTTTTTATTAATTTCGTATACAAATATAAATATTTTGGTTAAATTTTTGTGTTAACATACATAACTTATTTGCTAATTTCTCCTGGTATCGATATATAAAGAAAACCAAATGTATATCTACATATAAAAAATTCCAAAAAAAAAAATAAAACTAAAGTAAGAAACAACAAAAAAAAAACATAAAAACAATAACTACTTACTTGTGTCTGCCTGAGTTTTTGGTCTGCTGTGTCTAATTTTTTCCGGTTTCCTAGTCGTGTACTTATATAAAAACAATTTTGTTACGTTTTTTAAACTCTATTCGTTTATCCATGTGTATGTATGTACATATATACATAAGTGTTTATATGTATTATTTAATATTTTTTTCGATTTTGCAAAATTAAATTTTACTGACTTACCTACATATCTACAACAACAAATATACATTCTTGTGAGTACCTACAAACAAACATTTATTCTTTTGTTAATGCCTCAATTTATTTTCCAACTTTTACAATTTGCTAATGATTATTGCATGTTCATATAACTCATTCATATATTTAGACATCTGTTTGTTTGTTTTTGGGCATAAGTATTTTAAGAATTACGTTAGTTTTTATTAATAATTTTGGTTTAACATATTTTACAAATGTATAGAAATGTGTATGTTAAGTTTTGTTGTTGCGGCATATGTTATTCTTGCCCAATTCACCTTATAAAGTGTTCTTCAAGGTACATTTATTTTACTAGGTAGTGTCGTCCGCCCAGCTGGTTTGTAGTTGGACATGTCAAAAGTTGTTTATATTTTCCTACTTTTGTTTACGAATTTCAAAAAACACCAACAACAAGCATATGTAGAACAAAGAGAGCGTTTGTTTTTAGACCAATTCTCTTTTATTTTCTCTTTCTATTTTTGACATTTCCACTCACAAAGCAACAATAAAATGCCATGTTGTTTTTACAAATGTTGTATTTGTTGTAGAACCGCTTTTACCTAGTAAAATAAATGTACCTTGGTGTTCTTGTTGTTTTTCTTCAATATTGTTTAAACAACGTTGCCATTGTGGAATTTTATTACCATATTTGGTAGAATTTTGTGTGTGTCGATAACTTGCGGTTTTTTCTTAAATATTTGAGACAAATTGTGCGGGTTTTGGAAAATTGAATTACGAAAAGTATTTTAATGCAATTTTTTGCGCACATTTTACTTAAATTGAAGTTTCTTGGAGCAACTTGGGTTTTCAAAATCCATTTTCTTTAAAGTGGTTAATGAAAATATTCTTAATTTTTAAATAATACTTTTTAATTGTTTTGACAAGCTCAGCGTAAAAAAATTAAAAAATTAGCAGTATTTCGGCAAATCGGTCTAAACATTTTAAATGTATACCTACATTTTAAAAGGGTTAAATTTACTAAAATAATACTTTTTTTGTTGCAGTCTTTTATTCTTAAAGTTTATGTGTTTGTTTTATTAGGTATAATCCTTTCATGCTAATCTCCTATTTGTACAGACTCTTAAGTATTTTATACAGTCTGTTTTGGATTAATTTTTAAGCGCATAACAAAGCTGATAGACAGTCGTAGTTAAATGGTAATTTGTAACAATATTTGCCATTAAAAATGACAATTATTTGCAAGTGCAATATATTTTATATGTTTGTACAAGAATCAAATGCGAAAGCAGATAATTTCTGAATTAGGAAAAATTTAAATATTTCCTTTTATTTGAATGTTTAAAGTAAATATTAAGCTAAACATAAGTTGAGGGCATACCTGCCCTTGTCAGAGTTTACTGTAACTTAAAGTCTTTAATTTTTAATTACTAAATAATTAATTTATTATTTTAAAGCAATTATTACATTATTAAATACTCGTTGCTCTCGATATTTAAAAGCCTAAAATAGTTTTGCCAGCTTCTTGGTAGTCTTGATATTTATTAAATTTATTTAAAGAAATAAAAACAAATTATTGAAAAGAGTCATATAATCAAATTTTAAATTGATCAAATACCCAGATTTTTCTTGAAACTAGAGTGTCCAAAAGATTAAGAAGATTAAGAAAATTTTCAGTTTTTAGAAATAACCGGTTTTGATCCTAAAAATACCAGTTTTGTTATTATTATATTATTCATGATAAACACAAATAAATATTTATGTTTATTTAATATAATTTGATAATAAGTTGATTTTAACAAATCCGAAAACTATTTAAGAAGTTGATGTTAAGTAGCCTTTACGCTATGGAGCGTAGTAACTGTGCCATTCCAAGACGATAACTAAGTTTTTTAAAAATCTCGAATCAAATCTCATTTACAGTTTTTAAAATATCACACTATTATTAAATTTATAATCTAAAAGTTATCACTTTAAGATATATTTTAATACAAATTTTTACTTGATCTTGTTTTACTTTACTCTAGAATAAAAAGTAACAAACCCTATGACTGTTAAGTGACTACCTGCGCACTGTTAGCCGTAAAACTAGTTTTTTTTTTTAAGCCAATGCAATCACCTGCTATAAATTCGCCTTAACCACGACGCATTAATACAATTATTTTAAGTGAAGTATACAGATTAAATAAAGTGATTAATTCAATTAACATAAATTACTAATTGATTTCTAATCAATTAAGTCAACAGAAATTACAAAGAATTTAAATAAAATGAAGAAATTGATTGGACAAATTAAAATTTTTAAAATCAAATAAAATATTCGCGAGGTGTAAATTTTATTTCTCGTATAATTGTATATAAAGAATACTGAATTCGCCGCATTGTTCTTAAAAAAAAGCTGCAGATATTGACAGTTTAATTTACAAATTCGATGCTTTTTTTGGTATTGAACTAGGCCAATCAATTACCAGGTGGCAGCATAGCCGAATTTATTTATTTTCTACTGTCAAATTCCACATATAAAAATATGTGTATATTTTTTTGTTTGGAGTTTGACAGTAATGATTACCCCTGGTAATTGATTCGCCTTGGTATTGAAGTACTTCGCGTATACATAAGGCCAACTTTTATTAATTTGTTTTGTATTAATACCAAATAAACAATTGCCGTTACGTTATACAGCAAACAAATTGTGGCGTAACTTTTTATTTGCATTTTATTTTTATTATTTCTTTTGTTGTCAATTATTTGCAAGCGAAAGGTAATTTTAGCTGGACACAATTTTAACACGTGCAACAGAAATTTTTATTGTGTTTTTGTTTTTCGTATTCTTATTTTTTGCTTTAGTTCTAGAAATTATTTAATGAAATTCGTGAAAAAATTTTGAGGTAACAAAAAAAAAAAAAAAAAAAAAATATGTACACTGTCTAGACTTAGATAAATAAAAGTATTGCAAAAATAAACAACTACCATCGGGTTAGTCGCCATTCAAGAAATTATTTACGTCGTAGCCTTGCTTTAAACTTATAGATAAAAAAGTGGCATATGCCATTCATTTTCATTTCGCAGTAGACCAAGCCTTCGGGAAATTAGGGCTATGAGAAAGCACATGGACGATACCCTTAATCGCGACCTTTTGGTAATTTCCGAATGGGGCCTGGCGAACAGGGTTCAGTTTAACGCTTATAAAACCCAGTACTGTGTGCTTTCGCATAGGCGTACTGCTGAAAATGCTACGTCATCTGTAATTATGGGTGATACATTTATTAAGGAATCAGAAGCTCTCGATGTTCTTGGCATGAAAATTCAATGCGATGTTCGTTGGAACAAGCACATTTTTCATGTTGCAAAAGAAGCATTCAAGTGCCTAGGTTTTCTGAAACGGTGTAAGAAATACTTCACTCCATCTGATCTCCTTACTATCTATATCACCTTTATCAGACCGAAAATGGAATACAACTCTCATGTATGGGCCGGTGCTTCAAAGTCTATTTTGGAGTTACTCGACCGCGTACAGGAGAGAGCGAAGAAACTCATCGGTGACAGTAGGGTATCTAGCTCTATTGACTCACTGCAGCATCGACGCAATGTGGGGTGTGTTGCACTGTTTTATCTTACTACAACGGAATGTGCTCTTATGAAATCGGGGAACTTGTTCCTGAAAATCTTAATTTCATACGCGCAACGTGAACTGCATCCGCATTCCTTTGTGGTCGATTGGCCAGTGAATCGCACAACGCATTACAGAGAAAATTCGTTTTTTGGCCGAACAGTTCATATGTGGAATAAACTCCCTGCAGAGGTCTTTCCTACCACTTTCAATGTGCAAAGATTCAAATTAAATGTTCACAAGCACTACTCCCTCTATTCCCCATCCTAAAACCTAATTTCCTAGTTCTGGCACAATGCATTGCATAAGTAGGGGTCATCCCCTGAGTGCTGGTCCTAATTAAAAAAAAAAAAAAAATGTTACTCAAGCAGATAAAATAGCTAACAAAAGAACTCCATCGTTTATTAACCCTAAAAAATGAAAAAGCTGTAGCGGCCATAAAAATACAAGTTCGTTCTACAGTGTTCCAGATATTTTGCATTTTTAGTTATGGAGACCTGGGCCGACACTGCAGCGACAACAATAAGAGCACATATTTATACGAAATACGGATACGAATCCGAAGAAGACCTTCCTGTTTACAATTTTAATATGAATTCAACGTGTAAACCGTTTTTTATTTCTTATTTTTGAAATATTTTTAATAAATATTTTGGTTAGAACACGTAATGTTGAAAAAATATGTTGAATATCCATTGTTGACTTTGTATTTTTAATTTGTTATTTATTATTATTATTTTTTTTTATTCATTTAATAAGAATTTTAAATAAATACTGTCATATTTATAAATACTGTCATATTCATATAAATACGGCAGATAGAATATTTTTATTTAAAAAAGTTAATATGGGTTTTAATAGACTCTTGCAGTTTCTTGCAAAAAATATTTTCAGTGGCAACACTTTTACCAACAATACGAAAAGTAAATACAAAAACAAACAACAAATAAAGGCATAAATAAACTCCAAAGAGAGTTGCCAGACTTTAATTTTGGTTCTTAGAGCAATGATTTTTGAAACAGTTGCCACAAAAATGTTTAAATTTATGTTGCTAAAAATGTTTTTTTGAGAAGAATTTTTTTTAAAGTTGTGATTGAGATATAAAAGAGAAAATTTTTTGACCCTTTTCTCATCTAGCTTTTAACAATGTTGGTCATTCTTTCAATTATTTGCAAATTATAGGTGCTTTAGTGTATCGTCTTTATCACTTATTTCAGTTTTTAAGAAAAAAAAAAAAAAAAAAAAAATAAAAAATAAATAAATAAATAAAAATTAAAAAAGAATAAAAAATAAGGAATAAAGAATAAATGTTTCCAAAATTGTTGCCACTACACATGCAAAAAATAAGTATTTAAAATATGTAGTTAATAAGTTGAACAAAAAGTTTATAAAAAAGTTTTCACTATTTGGTCCCTAATTAGCACATAACTAATATTTTAATCCCATGTTTATACCCTTCACTTCTGATGGAAAAGGGTTATCTAAGCTCGTCACTCCATTTGTAATTTTTACTATTACCATTTTCAATCCCATAAGGTGTATATACATTGAGTTCTTATGCATAGCGAAGTCGATTGAGCGATGTCAGTCTGAATTCGGGTTAATATCACTTTTGCCAAGGCACTGGATAAGCTAAAGAAAATTAACATATGCCAATCGTTAAACACACCACGCCTGCCTATAATTTGTGCATATCTTTTTCTCAATTTTCATTTGCAGATGATTGTCTTGGCTACTTATTAAACTTTCGCTACTTATTCGCCACAATTATAGTAACTGGAACAACAACACTAAGCAAAACTTAAAATTTTTGCAGCTTGTTTTAAACAAAATAAAAATTTATGCCGATTTAAATGTTTACATGGTTTTACATGTATGTTGAAGGTTATATAAGAATCGGCATAGCCGAATAAAGCGCTTTTACTTGTTATTTAATATCATCGTTTTTAGCATTAATGTTGACATCTGGCTAATTTGCTTCATGTTCATAGCAATCGAACTGGCAATTATCATAATTATACTGAATAACAAATGCTTAAATGACATAAATAACTTTAAATAAAATCTACAAATTGTTTTGTTTGAACACCTGTATGTAGTTCAACAAATAAACTTATTGTATTTTTTTTTTTTTGTTGCTTATTAATACAGTCTAATAATGGATGTATAAATTATAAACAATTTTATTTTTATTTAATGCTTAAAATTTTATTAAAATTTCATATTTGATAATTTTGTGAGTATTTTTATAAATTTTTGTTTTGCAATGGTAACATTGGTACTCAAAAGATAAAAATCAAATGTCAAAGTGCCAACAACACAAATAAAAGAAAAAACAAAATATTCATATAAGAGTTACCAGACCTTTTTCTTTGCGAAAAAGATTTAAAATCTCAAAAAAAAAAAAAAAAAAAGAAACGATTATTTTATGTCACACAAAAATTTGATTGATGCTTGGTTAAATTTTTAAATATTTTTTTGACCGACATGTGGGTTTAATGAAGACAGTGCGACAGATCGCTATCTCTCCTTTTTAATTTTAATTTTTGCATTGTTGTTTTAAGTTACAAATATTACATCAATCCGCCCACGTCTACCTGTGCACAAACACAGAAAAAAAATATTTCTTTTCGTAGCAATGAATGCTGTTCTATAATTAACATAAACGTTCTGTTTTCTATTCTCTAAAGGGTCCTAAAGCCAAAGAGTCAATTAAAACATTTACCGTGTTGTATTTGTTGTTATCACTACAATCTCTTTCTGTTTGCCACAGGCCTTTATTTCTGGAATTGGATTTGCTAGATACTTAGAATTTGCACAGAAGTTTTACAATTACTTGTGACTGCCACAACCAAAATTCATCAAATTTAAAGGGTGTCGCCATAGCAACATTTTGTGTGAACACCGTCGGCCCTATACTTAAAACGTTACAGGCAGACACTTGAAATTTACACAGAGTGTTAAGCACTATGTCGGTTATAGGACTAGTAAGAGCGCTATATTTGGTTATGCCAAATCTTAAATACCCTTCACCGTTTATCTAAATCTAGTTTAGTGAAGTAACTCCTAAAAAAATTACACAGAAATGCCATGGCTCTTAATGAGTTAAGCAGTTTAAAAAAATTTTAGTATTTCCTGAAATATCTCTTTAAAAGTATATTATAACAACTACAAACAGAATGATAAAGTTAGTTAAACCCTTTTTTCACTTTTTGTGGTGAGAATTAACGGTCCCTTCTTTATCAGTTATAGGCAGACATTTGTAGGCCCTCTATAAAAACTCAAAACTTAAGGGTGTTCCTAAAGAGGAAATGAATTTGACGTAAAAAGTCGTTTTGGGGCTGCTGTGGTCAAGGTGGTAAGCACGTTGACTACAAATCTGGTTGGCCAGGGTTCAACCCCTGCGACAACCAAAAAATAAAAATGTTTTTTCTGTTTAATGGTATAAATACATATTCAGAATGAACATTAAAAAAAAGTGCAGTCTCCTTCGTCGGTACTTTCGTATAGCAGATTCGCCGGCGAAGTAAAATAACTATTTATCTTTCTCCTTTCACCACCTGTCTTATCTCTCATCTATCCCTTTCCTAAAAGAATGAAGCACGGTTACGAAAAATAACTAAATAGGCTTTAATGCCTGAAGTGCTACTTCTCTTTAAAAAAAAAGACAGACACCACGGACAGGCACTTTGCAGTACCAAGATAATTTTTGTTACCAGTAAATGTTTACTGATTAATGAAAAAGACAGTAATAAGTAAATTTTAACTGACGCTGCAATTCCATTTTTATTACCAGCAAATGTTTAATGAATACTGAAAGAACTAGACGCAAACAGTAAATTTTATTGAAATATTTTCTGCATTGGCAGTAAAAAACATTATTATTATTTACAAGTGAAATAAATTAACTCATCTGAAGGCACTTTTATACCTACGGCCAACAAGTGCAAGTAAACCTTTATTGAATTTGTATGAAACTTTTTTTGCACAAAGAGCAGTAATCAGTCAATTTTTAGTGGTTACTGAAAAAATTGCAGTAATCAGTAATGCAATTTTAATTTCAGTATCAGCAAAAAGTAAAGTAAAATCAATATTAATTGCAGTGTGGCCATGTAATGCACACTTTCCACAAGAAATAAAATAAAAACAAAATTTAAAATGTGGCCCATGTAAAAGCTCTTTTTTTCTTAAATGCAAATCGCATTTGATTGACTTTTTTATAGTGTCGGTGGAATTAAATTGTAAAATTAATTCAGTTGCAGATCTTATAATTTAAATAATCAAAAATTTATTGAATATTCTTTGTTCATGTATTTTACTTTAAATATACACTTAAAAAAAATATTTTAGTTTGAGAAATGAAGGCGCCAAATAATTTATTTATATATCTGAAGGATACAGAAATGGTTGTTTATCCCTAAAATAATAAATTTTCTTAAATTCAGTTAAAACCTTTGCTAGCACCAAGAATGTTAAAATAAAAAAAAATATTATATTTGCATAATTCTCTCTCTCTCTCTCCCTCTCTCTCTGTCCATTTTATACAAAAATACATTTAAACGTGGACATCGAATCAACTGCCGGCTTTTGTTCCCTTTATTTATATTTACTTCACGTTTTCAATTCTCTTATCTACGTTTGCCATTTGACAATAATTCTCCTATCCAACATAGAGACAGAATTTTTCATCAAAAATTTTTAACATGTTTTGAAAAAGTCAGCTTTAAAGAATGTTTTGCGTAGCGCCTTTTTAACACAGGGTCGTAGAATGGAGATAAGAAAAAAAATGTTTTAATGAATAAAACAAAACAAATAAAACGTGTCATTGTTAAATATTATTTGTAATTTTTTTTATAATTCTGCCATGTGCTTTTAAAATTACAAAAACAAAACCAAAAAAAACAATTCACTATTTATAAGTTTTTTTTGTATTCATTTTATTATGTGTGAGTTTTTTGCTTTCATGGTGCTTTACGTTGGGGTTTTTTACATTTATTTTTACATGTATTTGATTCCAACGTATGACTCACACTTGGTCATTGCATTTACATACATTAAACATTGTGGAATTTTGCTTTTGAATATCGTTTATTTTTGTTTTTTGTTTTTTTTTTTGTTATGCGGTTTCATAATTTTCTTGTTTCAGTCAGCGCCTTTTAAATATAACGACCACAGGCCGCTTAGAGATTTAAATTTTTATATATTTTTTATGGATAAGAATTGAAAACAAAAAAGTACTTCAACTTTTCAAGAAAACCAAAATTAATAAAAAATAAATAAATGAATGAAATTTTTGCACATTTTAATTTTTCTTTTTCATTTTTTGTTTTACTTAAAACATTTTTCTATTCTACATAATCCTACTGTTTGTTGTATTTATGTTTATTACTTCATTCAACACTCAATTGTTAACACTCAAGGCACTCCCGCAGCGTTGACGTGTTGGTGTGTCTAGTCTGTGTTGATTCTGTTTTTCTTGGCCGCTTTAGTTATGCAGACTATGGAGAATTTTTGCTATAATCCAGCAGCTAACAAGCATAAAGTCGCCTTATTTCCACAAAAAAAAAAAAAAAAAAAATAATAAGACAAATTCTTATAACGAAAATTTCTGGAATATTGAATATCGGACACAAAAATCAATTAAATTTCTAAAAAAAAATATTTTTTGGAAAAACAATAACTTAGATTTAAATCGAAAGTTAGGATCCTTAAAGGCTTAAGCAGTAATTAATTTAGTGCGCTACAAGAAATCTTTGAAAAGTTTTTTAACACCATTAGTTCTATTAAAAACGTCATCAAGCCGATCATCATTTACATCGCTTCAATAAACTCTGGCCATTTTTTTTTTCATTTTTATTTTAAAAGAGAAGAAACACTTACCGTGATGCCTACTTATCATTGCCTTCTTTGAAAAATGGATAGTGAAGAGAATATGCTGATGAAGAAGAGAGTTTATTTCTAGAAAAAGGTTCCAACACCTCTGGTGTTAGCAGGCGCATTACTTTTTGAAG
This sequence comes from Cistogaster globosa, assembly GCA_937654795.1. NCBI lineage: Eukaryota > Metazoa > Arthropoda > Insecta > Diptera > Tachinidae > Cistogaster > Cistogaster globosa. Next base: position 125,048,930 of record OW569404.1, read on the forward strand.
CTGATACAACCAATTTATTTCTATTTTTTTATTGACGATTTAATGCTAAAGGGAAGTACCGACAAAGAAGGGTACTGTGTTTTATATATTAAAATGAAAAACCGATGGCCTCAACGCGCTAATCATCTAATCGACAGCCTTAATTATCATTTCAATTGATTTCTATAAGCTTAAGACGCATAATTTTACTGATTATGAGCTGTAGAGAGCCTCTTGGGATCTCAATTATAAGCGCTCTTGGTCTGTATGTTCCCTTCAAAACTTTACAACCTTTGTTGCGCCATTCTTGAGTTTGTGGGTGAGAGAGGAAAGACGAATAGAAACGGGTACTCTGTCTCATTTACTTGCAATTCTGTTCTGTTTTATCATTCGTAGTTTAATAAAAAAAATCTTAGCAATCAAGGCTAAAATTGCAGAAACAAAATTATAATGTGTGGACACGCATGCAATTTTAAAAGAGGATTCAAGAAATTTGCAGAAATGGAAATTGCATGTCTGGACGAGAACTTACCAACAATTTTATGCAAAGAGATGTCATTTAAGTGCATTATTATAGGATGCAATAGCGTTAGGTATCCATAATTCCTATAGATTTTTAAAATATTTTAATAAAATTAATTTTTGCTCCAATTAAAGAACAAAGTTTGTGAACTATGGCTAAAAAATTTTGCATTTTTAACATTGTTTTATAATAAACGGAATCATTCTTCTTTCGTGTGGTGCTGAACCTTTCTAGGAGTTGCAACAAAGTCAAATTTTGTGTAAATTTTTGTACTCCAAAAAAACGATGAGCTTTAGCAAAATTAAGGACTGTCCAGAAAACTATTGTTGCTATTTATTAGATTTACATGCCCTCATTAAAGGGTTGACTAGATCTGGTAAAAGATCATTAAAAATATTTCCAAATTGAAATAAAATAACACAAATCAGGGTACTATATGCGATCGTGCCGTATTTTATTTTCTTCATTTTATTCTAAATTCGTTTATAATATAAGAACAAGTATGAGTGCTATATCCGGCTATGCCATATCTTCTACACCCTTCACCATATACGTATGTAAATCTAGTTTAGTGAAGTAATTAAAAAAAAAAAAACCAAATATTGGGGCGTCAAAAAATTAAAAAGTTAGAAAAAAAAATTAAGTTTTATGTATAATTTGACATAAAAATGTCATAGGCGTTTAATGGGTTAAGCATTTTTTTTAAATTTTAGTATTTCCTGAAAGATCTCTTTAAAAGCTTTTAAATAATACCCATATTGATATCTTCAAAAATAGGTTTCACAATCGCACTTTTCTATAAAATGTTCAGAGGCCCATAACTCAGAAAATATTAGCGGGCGCCAATTTTTTCACTTAATGTTTTTTGTTTTATTTTTTAATTCTTTATCGCCCCATATGTTTTTTTTTATTAGAAAAACTTCATTGTTCCAAATGATATGGAAAATTTAGAGGCAGGCGTGGTGTTAAGCCCACTGCCTCGAAGGACATGAACCGGTCTCGCTGATTTTTACTAGAAAAATTTTAAAACTATGTCTGATAGATTGGCGTGTTTAAATTTTCGTTAGTTTATCTAGCGCCTTGGCAAAGTTGATTTCAACACTAACACGAACTTCACTCAATCGACTTCGCTATGCATAGGGACTCAGAACATACAAAAAAAGTAGAAAAGGTTGTTTTTTTCGATTTTCTGGTTATTTTTACATATTTCGATATCGTTCATAATATTAATAATTATGGGAAGTACCGAATGTAATATACCCTTCACCCTTTTTTTCGTTTACTTCCATCCTTTTGCTAATCTACAGTTTTTTGTGGCTAAACTTTCTGTTTTCAATAAATTTTCAATTTTTTCATTGCAAAAATATTTTTTTTGCAAAAGTTTAATACTTTTGGTAAAAAGTTGATGAAAATGTAATATTTCGGTGAAATTAAGATGGTTTGGTGTTATTCCAATTACCTGCTGGCTTATTTTGCAATTTCAGTTTTTAATGCAACAAAGCAAAAACTAACCAAAGAAGGGCCGCTATTTATGGCCCGATAGTTCCTAAATTTCAATAGGTCTCCCTTCGAAAATATGAGAGAAAGCTGGTCATATATTTTCTGTAGCCTCTTCGAAGACATGGCAAAGTTGACTTCTAAACGAATACGGACAGACGAACGGACAGCCATCACTAAATCTACTCCCTTATGTATAAGTATCAAGATTATATTTGCGAACCCATGATAATTATGTCTAAAAATAAAGCTAAATAGTCGAAAAGAAATCAAAGAACAGAATGAGAATTATTTCTGAAGCTCAATGCATATAAAAGCTTAACAAAGGTTGCCAACAAATAAGCTACGTTTCTGAGTTCAACAATTTAAATTTACCGATATCGATTATTTTGGGTAAAATCAAGTTTCGATGGCCATTTGAAGATAGCGAAATAGGCCTTCAAGATGTGCTTTTACTCATAATAATCAATATTGGTGAATAGAAATTGTTTAAATGGTCATTTGTGCTCCCCAACTAATACTTATACAATATTTCACATTTGCAAAAATGTGATATTGAGCGGTGTTGCCGTTGTAGCGTTTTTGGTTTTAAATTGGAATAAAATTTCACTACAACACTAAATCTAATTATTCGCTTGTGATTATAGATATTTCCGTTGAAAAGTTTAAAACGCTGATTCTAAAATGTTTTGTAATTAAATGTTTTAGAAAGGTCAGACTTAAATCATGTAAAAATTTTTTAAATGGTAACACTGTTTGCTGCGACCTCACATGCTTGGAAACGTTTTAGCCAATTTTTTATTTTTGCCTTAAGAATTTCATACAAAATTTTATTCCACACAATGGCCACTATTTCGGTCAACGGAGAGAGTGCCTTGTGGCTTTAAGTAAAAAAATGATTTTTTATAAATTATTAAAATTAATAAACTGAATAGATGTATCGGCACACGGCTTGATGAAAATATTGTCGCCTTTAGCAAATTAAAATACATTTTAATTTTATCGTACAATTAACATCAACATGACATTGGCTTCAAATGCAAAAAAAAAAAAGAAAAAAAATTTAACTGATGATCAATAAGAACTTAAGTTTTTTTTTTTTTTTTTTTTAAAGGAAAAGAAAACAATAGTAATTACAACGGTTTGTAAACACAAACAAAACAAAGTACAACAATAAAAAAAAAATTAACATGAAATGAAATTGAATTAATTGCATTGAAAACAAAATACAAAACAACAAATAGTAATAAATTAAAAGGCTTTTATAGATATAAAATGACAAAATAAGCAGAAAAGTTGAGAGATAAATTTTGCAGAAAGATAGAAATGAGCAGTTTTTTTTGCTTTTTTATATAAACGACGACAATACAATCCATAGGATCTTTTTATCATTGTATGCTTTTTTATTGTTTTCAATTTTTGCTAAAAAAGGGTGTTTAAAAATTAACGCAGGACGACTTTAATTGTAGTTAAATAAAAGAAAAAGATTTTTAGAGGACTTAAAATCGTTGAGTACTGTAAAATCTCCTTCTTTAGCTTGCGATCAATGAACTAAGTGAGGTTTTACCATTAAAGCCAGAAAAGAGTAAGAAGTCACAATTAAACTCCTACCACTACTAGACCTTGCGCGTTTGAAATTTACGTCTGAAATTTCTCATCTCCGATATAATTTCTGTTTTAAAGTTCCACACTTTTAGATTGCAGATTTTATTATTTTTAAGTTCTTCTTCTTAATTTCTCTTTTGTTTTTATGTCCGGTGTTTTCCGGTTTGAAATTGGAGTAATAAAGTGCTATTGTATCAACTTTACCATCCATATTCAGATTACTTGTTACTGGAGATGCCAATTGGGATTAATTTTTTTTAATCACGAAATTTGGGATTTTGGAAATTCTGATGACGAAATCCCGGGATCCCAAAATCTTGAAAACTCTTGAAATTTTTAGGTTTCTCGGAAAATTTAAATCTAAATCTTTGTATTTTTTCAATTTACAATGTTTGTAGTTCCTGGAAAAATAACTTCAATAAATAGTTGACTGTTTGGTGTTCTACAAATCACTTGATTTTCTAACTGTCCCAGGATGATCACAATTACATCTTAAATAAATTGTCCTAAATATTCGTTTTTCACATAAAGAAAAAAATGTTGGCCCTCATTTCAAAAAACCATTTTTTTAAATAAACAAAAAAAAAAAAATAATTTTTATTTCAGTATTTTTGTTAATTAAAATTTTAATTCTTTAAATTTTTTTATTTTCACGTAAAAATTAAACAAATTTTGAATCCCGAAAAACTCGATTTAATTTAATAAATCCCATAAAATTCCTGTATTAAAGGTTTTGCTCGTTTCGCATCCCTACTTGTAACAGTGGCACGACGATGGCACGTAGTTGCCAGATTAACATAAAACTGTTCCCCACTACTTCACTAGAAAAAACATTTAACTCTTAACTGTCACTCAATATTTAACCGCGTTAGTGGCGTTAAAGATAATTCTTTCTGAATTTAACGATACCCTTTAACATATTTTTTTATTATGCGGAAAATTACAATGTGATGTGAAATTAATGAAATAAATTTCTTTATAAATAGATTTAATGGATGTTTGAACTGCGGAATAAGTCGTTTTTTTTTTTGCAGTTTGATTTTTTTTTTGCATTCAATTAAGTTCTAATTACTAAAATACTAATGTGTTGAAGTGCAACTTTTAATAAAAATTAACGGCTTTTAATAAAAATATTTATTTGTGTGAACAAAAAGAAAATATATAAAAAATAATTGTAAACTTTTGCGCATTAAGGAGCCATGGTGATGTGTCTCTTGCATGATTTTTTGATAATCGCTTAAATGAGAAGAATATCTGTGCAATTTTCCTTAAAATTAAAATTCACGATCACACTTTGAAGTAATTTAAGGTACTTAAAGCCACCCTTTGGTACTCAGTATCAAACTCACGATATTGATGGAATGTCCTTTGAGGCATCTGCAAAATTTATGCGAATTGCTAAAATCCTAAGGTTCTCCTGCACATTTTAATTTTAATAAAAAGTAAAATGCATTCTAGATCGATGCATTCAAAGGTTATAGAGTTTATGCTTCATAAATTTAAAGTTTCACCAAGAATTCGAAATTTACTTAATATTCGATATTTTATAACAAGTTTTTCGTGCAACGAATATTCATAAACTAAAATGGAAATTTGACAGCAACTAGAAATTGAACAAAAGAAAACAAAAACAAAATTATTGTAAACTTGCGTAAAAGTCGAAATTTCCTTTAATAATGAAAAAACAATGTTTAACAAAAGTAAGCATTTAAATAATCGAAATTAATCTGGAATATAATAAAATCACCGAAAGCTTCAAAATTTCAACAAAAAATTTCGCATTAACGGTGAAATCTTATTGTATAAAAAATCCAATTTATTAACAAGAATAATTTAAATTTTTTGCAATATTGAAAAATTGTGTTGCCAGTTAGAAGGGGTCTCCCCTAAATGGGGATTTTTTTTTAAAATGGTGATAGAAAAACTGGTTTTGGGGTTAGGAACTTTTTTAGGGAAATCATAAATGTTAAAAAAAAATTATCGGGAATTTGTACTTTAAATTGTTTTTAACATTTTTGCAACATGATTATTATTAGAGTCTTGCAGTACCAAACACTAACGGGGTCATTTCTGTACATGTCCGCCTGTTTATCCGTGTTCGCATCACGTAAAAACTGCAGGATGGATTTGAATAAAATTTTGTAATAACATCCCTTGGAACCTTAGTTCTACTATACAAATATGTCATTTTGTAGAGAAAGATACAAATGCAAAAGCACCTAACTTTATCGGTATAATGGAACTAAAACAGCTGTCAGTTCATTTTATTTTTGTAGATGGAAAATTTATACAGAACTTTGCAACAAATGTTTCAAAACACATTTTTCTTAATTTTAATTTTAAGAAAATTAGAAATGATACGCGGACAAAGTCGTGGGCACTGCTAGTTTAAGATAAAAATGTACAGTTCTGAAATCTACAATGCAATACCTTCCGCCCCAGTTGGCCGTTATTATGCACCTTTTCAATTCTGATCAATTTTTGATATTCTTACGAAGTATTTATTATTAACAATTACAAAATATAAAATGTACTACTGTAAGGAAAGCATATCCATATGGCCAATTCACTACTGCTTATACAGCTCATCAGTGAATGCTACCCAAATTTTGTATAGAAAACCCAAGATTCTCATATCAATAGCCAATTTGATTAACTGAGAACTACATTGAATCAACAAATCAAAAAGACAATAAAAAAATAAAAAATTTCCCACACAAAAACACAGTAACCATTGAGCAATAAAAATACATCAATATAAAAATTGAACTTGATTCTTTCAAATATAAATATTTCATGATATTCCGTTTAAAACAAAATACGTCAACTACCAGACAATTTATTACCAAAAGAGCAAACCCAATGATTGATTCAGGTAAATTAAAGATCCTCAAAAACCGAAAATAGATTAAAGGTTAAGAAATCATGACAAGTTAAAAAAAAACCTAAAATAATAAAGGGATGCCACAGAGATAACAATAACAAGCGTGCTATATTCGGCTGTGACGATTCTTATATACCCTTCACCATACACGAAAGCTTTTTTTTTTCTTCGAAAATTGTAAGTTTTGATTAGGGTTGTTATCCCAACTTATTTTCAATATTTTTTTAATACCATAAGCAACAACCACCTGCAGGAATACAAACGAATATTGAAGAAAGAGACGGAAAAATTAAAGGCTGGCGTGGTATATTGCCTGCTGCCCCAAAAAAGGGCATGGACCGATGTTGCTGATTATCAATAATAAAATTGTCGAAAATATGTCTGATCGATTGCCGTATTAAAATTTTCTCTAGCTTATTTCGTGCCTTGGCAAAGTTGATTTTAACACGAACACAGACAGACGAATAGACAGACAGACGGATATCGCTCAATCGACCAAGCAGAAGAAATCAGGATATGTACACTTTATGGGGTCGAAAATTGATATTGTCGAAATTACGATTGTGCAAAAGATACAAATGTGAGATTAAAATGACTGCAAGTGTTAATGATTTAAAGGTGGGCATAACTTTAAGCGCGTTAGGCTAAATAAAAAAAAAAACGCAGACTGAGTTTTTATGAGCAATCCACATGTGAATCAGATTTGTTCAAACGTGTAAAATTACGGTCTCTGTGATGTTATTTCCAACAAATCGGAAATTCCCCAAAAAAGTGTGATAATTCGCAGCGTTGGAGGATTCAAACAAAAGCCAGACTTTAGTGCTTTTGTCAATGCTGTCTTAAGAAATTAGATTAAATCAATTCCACCGCAACACTTTACTTTAAAACCATCATTTTTTATAGAACTATAAATATTTTTAAATTTAAATTAATATTTTATTTTATTTAAAATAATATTTTTGTTAAAAAGTTGTGTTTAACTTTTCTTTATATTTCATTTCAGGTTAGCATTTGCCGACGTTATCATGTTACTTATTTGAGTAAGTTTTCTTTTAAAATAAATTTCTTATTATTTTTTCCTTTCTAAATGTTGCTTTCAATTAGCGTTTTGTTTTTATTTCATTGATTGACAGAGTTATTTATGTTTAATTTTTGATTGTCCTTGTTTTCTTTAGCACGCCGTGATTCTAATGTCATTTATTGCAAGGCTTTAGAATAATTTGCAAAGCAGAATCGATCAATTCTGTGTTACTTCTTTAAAAGTAAGTTAAAAGTTCTGTTAACTATCAGTTGTTGGTCTTCTTTTGTGGGTCAATTGAACAATTGATCTAGCTCCCTTTCATTGCGAAGACTGAGTTTCGTTGTGATCGTTGTAATTAGCATGCGCGAAAGTGCTTTGTTTATCAGAAGAGGAAATTGGATTTTCGACTAATCCACTTCATACCATAGGTTTGAATGTGCGTTTCTGTCAATCGTGAACTAATTTTCTTATCAATTTAGTTTGGTGGACCTCTTGTATTTCTATTCTTGAAGCTAATATTCTAAGCTTTGGTAATTCCCCAAATGATCATAAAATTTTTCCCAAAAAACGTATCTTTCCTGAAAAGAGTGTCTTAAGGAATAAAATACGATTTTTCCGAAAAAAATACCATTAGAAATAAAATGTTTTTTTTTCCGAAAAAGTACGTTTAGAAATAAATAATTTTTCCCGAAAAAGTATTTGCAGTATTTGTTTTAAATGTAATTATGCGAACGAATAAACGATTGCGACTTCGTAAAACTGGCAGAAAATGATTTTTTCTCGAAAAAGTACCTTCAGAAAAATACTTATTTTCCGAAAAAAGTACGTTTGGAAGTAAATACTTTTTCAAGTACTTTTGGAATAAAATATTTTTTTCCGGAGAAAGTACCATTAGAAATAAAATGTTTTTTTTTCCAAATAGAAATAAAATACTTTTTATCCACAAAAAGGGAATATTCAGAAATTAAAAACTTTTTTCTGAAAAATGTACCATTAATATTATCTTTACAAAAAACTATTTTTTTCTCCAAAAAAGTGTCTTCAAAAATTAATTACTTGTTTCCTGAAAAAGAACCTTTAAAAATAAAAATAAAATAAAATACTTTTTTCCGGAAAAAATTATCTTTAGAAATAAAATACTATTTTTCAGCAAAAAGAGCTTAGAAAATAATTAATTAAAAAAAAAATCCTTTAAGCAAAAAGTGTTGTTTTCCTGAAAAAGTACTTTTAGAAATAAACTATATTTTTTGTCTGGAAATAGTACCTAAATAAATAAAATATTTTTTTCCCGGAAAAACGTATTTTTAGAACAAAATATTTTAATTTTAGAAATAACTCTCATTGAAAAAGAAACAGGTTTTCTAAAATATGTATTTTTTAATAAAAAAATCGTAGAGGTTTTGGTCTTCTGAACAATTTAAAGTGATAAATTTTCAAAATTTTTCTCCAAAAAAGTGTCTTCAAAAATTAATTACTTGTTTCCTGAAAAAGAACCTTTAAAAATAAAAATAAAATAAAATACTTTTTTCCGGAAAAAATTATCTTTAGAAATAAAATACTATTTTTCAGCAAAAAGAGCTTAGAAAATAATTAATTTAAAAAAAAATCCTTTTAGCAAAAAGTGTTGTTTTCCTGAAAAAGTACTTTTAGAAATAAAATATATTTTTTGTCTGGAAAAAGTATCTAAATAAATAAAATATTTTTTTTCCCGGAAAAACGTATTTTTAGAACAAAATATTTTAATTTTAGAAATAACTCTCATTGAAAAAGAAACAGGTTTTCTAAAATATGTATTTTTTAATAAAAAAATCGTAGAGGTTTTGGTCTTCTGAACAATTTAAAGTGATAAATTTTCAAAATTCGAGTCCCAGTTTTAAAAAAAGAAAGGTTTTTAAAAAATTCTGTCATACATTTGGAAAAGCTTAAACAGATTTTAGAAAAGTTTAAACATGTTTCGCCGATATTTTTTGTTGTTACTAACAAACAAATGCCTTAATATTCTTTTTTTAATGAACAATAAAATCGCAAAAAAGCAAATTTATTGCTGTCATTGCGTGATATTTTCAGATTTTTATATTTTTATTATTTATTATTCCAGTCATAAACTTTATTATTTTTGAAATAAATCACATGTTATATTTTTTTCTTCATATTCAAGTGTCAATAAGATTTTCATTCATACTGAATGTTATGTTTACTTTTTTTGATTTTTATTTTGTATTTACGTTTGTAAAGGCTTTGACATACAAAAATCAATTGCATTAGTATTAAAATATTACGTCGAGTTATTGCAGCAATTAGTTGTTGTTAATATCGATAGATTAATATCAGAAAATTTATAATCCGAATTTAAAAACATTTAGTTTTTTTTTTAAGTGAAAGGAAAAGAAACATTTCATGTGATTAGCTACTGAGAAAAAAGTTATTTAAACTTTAAGAAATAATAAAGCTTAAATTTTAGCAGGGTTTATTACGTAAAACAGCTTGTATTTAAATATGAAAATAAACAGTTTATTAAAATACTAAAAGGCTCTTTGCAGTGACCTCCTATATTCAGCTCTGTTGCCATATAAAAAATCAGTGGGAGTGAAAAAACTAAAAATCAAATTTAGGTCATGTGTTAAAGTTATAAAAAGTCGTCTGGTATTTTGATATTTCTTTTTTTGTTCTAAAAACCACGACCTAGTTTTGCCGTATTGCTATACATATCCTGTTTCCCAGCAAACATTAAAACAAACGTTTGAAATAAAAAGTGTAATTCTAATTTTTTTTAAAGGTAGGCAGAGTCTTATATTCAATTTTTAAACTCAATTTGATGTTGAGTTTAAGGCCTGTCAAGTGCAGAGTGTGTGATTTAAGGATAACATTGTAGAGCAGACTTGTGTGGTTCATAAACGAACTAGTTCATTTAAACAATTTTATCGATTGAACTAAGTTAACTAGTTCATACTTTAAAGTACACCTAGTTCATTTTTGAACTATACTCTGTATTTGAACTACCAGACAAGATAAACTATAATCCATGCCTTTGCTTCCTTGTTGACTATTTTCGACATGAAATTAGTGCTGCCACGCATTTTATTTAACATTTTAAAAGAACATTTGAACTAAAAGAGCTTTTAAACTTAAGAGAGCCTTTGAACTAAATTTTGAACTAGATCATTTTCAAACTTTAAACTAAAAAGAGCGATCACTAAATTGAACTATTTGGCACAAGTCTGTTGTAGAGAACTACGGTATTTGGATACACCCAGATAGTTCTAAAATAAGCTGTGGTGTTGGTTTTGGTGACTTCTCCTGATTAATTCAGTGTTTTTATAAAATTTGATAGATAATTGGTATCTTTGTTAACGGTTAGAGCGACTTTTGTATTTAATTCCCTTCAGCTTTAAACAGCGTTGCCAACTCATTGCGAAAATTTTCGACTTAGCGCTTTTTTCCACATCAGAGACAGTAGATTCCACATGATATTAAGAAAAACAAAATTTATTGTTTTTTTTTAATACGCGTTATTTTTTTAACGGTGATGACCCCTACTCAGGGAACACATAATGAACGAACTAGGCTAAAATTAGAATTTTTGTTCATTGAAAATTACAGGAATTTATTCCACATCTGTTTGGGTAAAAAAGGATTATTTCTGAAACGCGTTGTTTTTGGTGCTTTTGAAAATTTAAAGGTTGACAACGCTGGCTACAATGTCTTTACTCTTCAGCCTTTCTAAGAAAAAGCTGTCAAGGCTGAAAGGTCTTACAGTTACCTTAAATGAAATCTTGGAATTTATCTAACGCGGTGTTGGTGGCAAATCTGCTAGGGGATATTAAAAATAGTATCTTTAGAAACTTTTTCAGAAAGCTATCAACAGGTATTGTAATGTATAGGATTGGCAGATCACATGGCCCCCCTTTTAAGGAAAAGAAAACGGAATGAAATTAACAAATCAAACATTTCGAGGTTCCTGTAATTGTTAAGAGGTCAGTGTACGATGGAGAAGACGCACTTCGACATGTATTCTCTTTAAGTGATCATTTTGGCAGCCTTAAGGACAGAAAAAGTTCTTCACTTGCCGGAGAGAGGAAGACAATACTAGGTTTAGTGCTGAACCATTCTGAAGCTGGAATAAATGAATTTAACCTTGTAATATCGAACTCTTTTAAATGAAGAGGGCTGGAAATTAAACCGAGATATGTGTACTGTTTCCTTCTTCTCCTCATCCTGACAACTTCTGTAGAATTGTCTATGTGGATGGAGTATTCAATCTCCTGGCAGGGATACCAAAAACGCAATGTCTTGGCAGCACAGGATATAGTGTGTAAGTCTGTTCTCCAGATGTCCTTAGCAGTTTTACAGGCTGCTTGCAGAGATACGGTAGCCATATAAGGCACGAAATCAAAAAGAGAGGTTGTCTTCCACCTTCATTGCAAATGACGGGCATTTGTCTTGAGATACAAATTCCTGGACCATTTTCGTAACTAACTTCGGTACAATTGTTGAATCTAGACATAGTGACCTTCGGAGTAATTTAAGTATTACACTGTTGTGTAATGTTATATAACAAGAGGTTGTTGCCTCTTCATAACGGTGTCCTGGAGACTCGTCCCTCACTGTTATGTAATTTAATCTGATGAAGGGTTGCGGCCTTTTCATAAAGGGGTCCTAGAGACTCTACTTGACTGTTTGCGCTTAGAAAACTACTACAATAACCCAATAATTTCTAAAAAAAAATATTATTTTTTAAACGATCAGCTCCAATGTGAATCAAAAAAACATCATCGAAAATAATAATCAACAAAATAAAAACATCTATTTTATTTAATACTTTCAGGTAAATCATACGTCATTTTTATTAACATCAATATATTAAAAATCTACATTGACCTTGATTTTTGTATTTTTTCAAACAATAAAAAAAAAAACAAACACAAACACAAACACTAAAATAAACTTTGTATTTTTTTCTGTTGAAAATTGGGCCAAGTTAATGTTAACAGAATATACCCTCCCAAAAAAACAATTAATTAAAGAAAATAAAAGCCATGTAACAGCAAATGTTGGCAGCGAAAAATTACTATTCCACACTTTAATTTTCCAAACAATATTTTGTTGTTGCTGTAATTTTATAGTTTTTTTTTTCTTTTTTATTTACTACCAACTTTGCATAAATTTCTTTGAGTGTATTAAATAAATACAAATATTTGCTTGTTTTTATAAAAACAAAATCCGCTAAACCACGGCAATGGAAAAACAAAAACAACTACGAGGGTAATCTTATGTGTCATTTAAAATCATAATAGAGTTTGAAACGAGGTGGGCAATAAAATTGAATTGACTTGAAAGAAATATTCGTTATTAAGTTTTTGTAATAACTGAGGGGTTGGGGAAAATGTCTGGCATAGGAAAAACCGGAAAAAATTCTTTCAATATTTTATCAGGCACTTCTGCAAAGTAACTGCATTAGCATTTTCGTGAATTTTGTTTGTGTAAAATTTTGTTAAAAAAGGTCCGGCAATATATATGTGTGTGTGTATTTCATTTTTAATTTTAGTTGATTGCTTATTTTTCACAAATTTATACACACACATTGCCAGACTATTTTGACAGCTCAACAAGTTTTTACAAAAACAAAATACACGTAAAAGCTTAAACATATGTTGACCTTATGATCTAATGCAGTCATCACCTGTTCAGTTCGTCTTGGAAATCAAAAAGTTGGAATGAAACTGATGGATCATCACACCTTAGGGCTGTCTGCAATTGGATTAGTCAACTTAAACTCAAATGTGTGCTCACAAATAGTGAAACTTGTTCAAATATTCTATTTAAAATAATCATGGATAATTTTACATGAGCGACAATTAAAGGCGCACAAAGCCGTTGAATGTGTAGAAGCTATCGACGAAATTTCTTCGGAATTTACTTACAATGAAGAAGATTTGTAATAGTAGGTTATACTCAGCAGCTTGTTTGCAGCCATTTCTGTAAGTATAGATGGAATACAATTTTTTGTAGTGGATTTTAAGAGGTGAATTCGCACAACGAAAGTGAATACAGTAAAATCGATAATAAATTTAAATACAGTATATTTAAATAGGCCATCAAGCGAATCTTAAGAAATAAATTAAAAAACAAAAAAAAAAAAAAAATTAAACTAAATAGTGCCAGTCATGACGATACTCTCCCCGTTCGTCTTTCGAATTTATCAAAGGAAAGCACGGGCATAGGGCAAGCTGAGTAAATTAATGATTGTTCTGTGATGAAACACAATGATAGTGACAGTGATCGACGCGCCTTTCTCTTACCTAATAACCGGACAACAAGGTAACAATCGAAAAAAATATTTCAGCACAGCTTTGCAACAAAAATATTGTTATAACCAAAAATATTACATCAAATTAATAACCGGACACTGCAAAAGATCTCATATGTGCAATCATATAAATTCTGTCTAATTATTCGTGGGCAGTCCTTTGTTCTTACGGATGGCATTTTATCTCTTCAAAACTGATTCCACTAGTTTTAGCAGTAATCGTGCTTAATGTTCTCCCATTCTTTCCTCAGGCATATCTTTAATTCTGTGACGAAAGAAATCGAACGCGATTTAAAATAAATTTCCTATGACATTTATGTCAAGAGATTGTGGTAGTGTTTCCATGACTTTAGTTGTACAACAACCACATGCGAGTATTGTGCGCCTTATGCTTTGGGTCATTGTCCTGGTAGAATTTAAAGTTATCTGAAATACCCAACTTTCCAATGCTAGCTGCCAAATTTGCTTTCAATATTGTTATGTATTTGTACTGCTCCATTATTCCATCTATAAAAACCAGCTGTCCCGGACTAAGACCCCTAAAACCATCACACTTCTATAGCCATGCTTAACTGTAGGATAAATATTGCAAGATTTAAGCTCTTCGTTTGGTTTTCTCCATACGTATGATTGCCCATCCGAGCGGAAAACATTAAATTTGCTTTCGTCGGAAAACAAAACAGTGCTCCAGTATGAAAAGTCATGGTTTTTGTGTTCCTTAACGAAATTTAAACTTTTTATACGATTGATGTTGTTTACGTATGGTTTCTTTCGCGCAACTCTACCATGAAAATTGTTTCTACGGAGCACATTTCAAACTGTTTCGGGGTTAACGCTTACCTTCAGACTCTCAAACATCAGTGTTGTTAACTTGGGTGCAATAAGCTTGGGATTTTTTTTAATTTGATAAACTTATTTTATCTTTATCAACTATAACATCAGCATTTAACTGAAAAAATTCCGTTATAATGACGCTAAAATATTGTAGTTGCCACATGTCCGATTACCGATTTGATATTTTTTACGGGACTATCATTTATTTTTGCTTACAAAAATTTTTCCGTTATATTTTGGATAAATTAAATGATGAATAATAAACTACACGCTTAAGGTGCCTTTAGACGAAATGTTTTTTACATATGACTTTGCAGTGATACTGAATGTAAAGATTTTTAACAAATAACAGATCCAATCGGTTTACAGGAAATTGTTTAAACATTTTTAGATTCGACCTCCACAAAACTTAAACCTTTTACAAACGCTCGCCTCCAACAAGCAAAAAAAGTTGCTCTCTTGTGCAATTTCAATGGCAATAATACACTTTTTGAAGTTTGAAATGTCACCGTAAATATTTTTAATTGTTAAAAACTGGCCATCGTAGAATTTTTCGTGTTGCTAGATTTAAACAAATTTTTGGGTGAAAAATAGCTCGAGTCTATACTATGACTAACCTTATTTTGCGAAAAACTAAAAAAAGTATATAATGAAACATGTAAACGAATCGGCCTTCTTTTCGCTTTAACTTATTGACTTGCCCTCGTATAACAAGTTTGTAAATGTTGTGGTTTTTCTTGTTTCTGTTTTTGTGTTTTACTATTCTTCTTCAACACTGATTAAATGAGTTCTATTGATTTTTCACACATTTTGTGCTGCTCAAAGTTTTTTCTTATACTTCCGTCATAAATAAATGAAAAAGCAATTGCTTGAATTTGTGGAATTATTTAAAAATTACTTGTGATTTATAATATTTGACGTTTCTTGCTTTTTGAAAACTAAAAACATTTCAGATACGCCATTTGCTGAATTATTTAATATTGAAAAAATAAAATGCACAAGAATTAAAAATTAAAAGACACACATCCATATAAAGATACACACCCAAACTCACATGTGTAAGATAAGATTTAATACAAATAAAACTGACAACTTTAAAATCTTATTCAACTTAAAGAACAAGATAATCATTTTATATAATTCAAATCTTAATTTTTTAATCCCTAAATATAGTGGTATCATTTAACAAAACTATACAATGAAATTAATTAACAACC
The DNA here is from genome assembly GCA_937654795.1 of Cistogaster globosa. NCBI lineage: Eukaryota > Metazoa > Arthropoda > Insecta > Diptera > Tachinidae > Cistogaster > Cistogaster globosa. Next base: position 125,064,797 of record OW569404.1, read on the forward strand.
TTGCCTTGGTTAGAACGGGTGTTTTTTTAAGAGCGCAAGATTTCTTAATTCAAGAAAAAATGCTGTAGAAAATTTTTAATATCAATTACTTTGGTGTAATATTAGAGCATATGAATTTATATTACAATTTAAGAAATTTTCAGATATGGTTACATCACTACATAGTTCATTGCTTGAAACAAATCCATTTTAAAATGTTTCGTTGAGTTTTTTAAATGAAAGTCGAAACTGAACTTTACTTCAGATGGTTGGTATGATAATTGTTAAGCTGTATATTAGAATTTGGAGGCCCGAGTTCGAATCCCAGCAGCTGCCCAGTTGTTGTAAAAATAGCCTTACGTAAAAATGTAACATTGTGAAAAATGAAGTTATCTATTTATTTCTTTTTTTCACCACCCATCTGCTCTTTACAATAACGCTTTCCAAAGATGTTAACATAATTAATATAAGGGCGGTATTACCTGAGCGTGACTTCTCTTTCTCAGGGTTACTAGATTCTTTACAAGTTAAGTCCACTTATTCAAAGTTCTCCAAAAACCAGTTTATTATTAAAGAAAATCTTATGTTTTTTATTTCTTGAGAAATAACTATCTAGACAAATAAATAACTACAATTCTTAAGATTTTTAATTCTAAATAAAAAATTTTAATTTTGGAAAAATTTTCAATTCTAGTTACTTTTTTATAAAAACTTTTAAATTTGTGGTTATAAATAAAATAATTTGAAATTTTCAAAAATTGATTAAATTTCGCTTTTAAGGTTGCAGAAATTCTGCTATTAAAAATTTGAAATAAAAAAAAAAAATTCTGCAGGTAAAAACTTCATCGGGTACAACCGTTTCTGTATGTTTTTAATTTTTGAGAAATAACTTTATAAAAATAACCACAAATCTAGACGAGTAAATAACTACAATTTCTAAAATTTTAAATTCGACATAAAAAAATTAAATTTAAAAAAATTTCAATTTTAGTTGCTGTTTTATAAAAACTATAAAATTTGTGGTTATAAATAAAAATATTTAATATTTTCGAAAATCAATTCAATTTTGCTAATAAAGTTGTAGGAATTCTGCTATTAAAAGTTACAAATTAAAAAAAAATAATTGGGCATGTAAAAACTTTCTCGGGTACAACCGTTTCTTTATCACGTTGAATCAAAAGCTAACAAAAATGAAATAGAAAATATTATGCGATAAGATTTTTATCTTTAACAAAATTCTAAAAATAATTCTAGTTTAAATAACAACTTTTAAAATGTGAGCGATTACGCAAGGAATATATTATATCCCACTTTAACATTTGTTTCGCTTTCAACTGGAAGTAATTGAAATGTTTTTAATTGAACAACGTAATTGTAATTCATTAGGGAGAAAGTTGTGATTTGAGTAGCAAAAATATTAAATAGTTTAGTCGTAAATTTTTAACACAAAAGGAATTGTGGGAGTTTAATTTAAATAAATATTTGCAATTTATTATTTTGATTACAACAGTGTTGGCAGTTTTTATAACATTTATTTGTTTAACTTTCTTGAGAAAAAAACATTATCATCCTTGAGCCTGCCGAAATCTGACTTGAATAAGACTTGTAAAAGTGCTATATGCGAATATGCTGAATCTTATTTACCCTTCACCATGCATATAAATCTAGTTTAGTGAACAAGCTCCTTTAAAAAAAAAATAGTGCGGTGACAGAGAATTAAAAAGAAAAGAAAAAAATTTAATAAGACATATATTTTTACAACAAAAAAAAATTGCATTGGCTCTAAATGGGTTAAGCATTTTAAAAAAATTTTAGTATTTCCTGAAAGATTTCTTCAAAAGCTTTTAAATGGTACCCATATTGACCGTATTGACAATCGAACTTTTTTATGAAAATTTCAGAAGCCCATAACTCGGTAAATATAGGCGAGCGGCAATTTTTTCACTCAATGTTTTTCTTAATTTTTAATTCTCTATCGCCCCATATTTTTACTTTTTTTTATTTTGAAGTTACTTTATTGTTCCAAATGATATAGAGAAATTAGAGATAGGCATGGTGTTTAGCTCACTGCCTCGAGGGATATGAACCCATCTTGTTAATTTTCAAAAAAAAATTTTCGAAACTACGTCTGATCGATTGGCATATTTATTTTTGCATATTAATTTTTCCAGATCATTTAGTGCCTTAGCAAAGTTGATCACAACAATAACACGGATGGACAGACGGATATCGCTCAATCGAGTTCGCTCTGCATAAGGATTTAGAATTTATATACTTTATTGGGTCGGGAATGGCTATTGTAGAAACTACAAACGTAATGACAAACTTAGATATTTCCTTTTTCACATTAAATTAGCTGCGAAAATAACTGAAATTGATTTAGTCTACGGAATCAAAGTTATTATTGAAGTAATATCAAGTGATCACAAAATCAATTTGCAAAAGTTTACAAATTATTGTTTAGACACTACAAAACTTAACGGTTCTTAACGTTACTCTATATAAGTGGCATCCTGTGACACCTACAATATACAAGATTTTAATACATGACATTTTGTTGTTTTCAGAAACAGCGGCCTCAGATTTGAAAGAGGTCTTTAAAGAAACACAACTAGAAGAACAATGCCACTCATTGTCATTGTAATGCAAAAGAGAAGTTATTTTAAATGAAAGAAATAAATTACAAAAAAAAAAGTTGTATTTTCTAATCCAAAGTTTAGGAAACTTTAGAGGTAGGATAAGTTCTTCTAAAGGGAATCTTTTTTCTTCTTAGCCCGTTTTTTTTTAATTCTTAGTTTGAACCGCATATAATAATTTGACATATTTCTGTCAAGTTTTATAGACTTGGGTGAGTTCAATAATTTTTTAGAAAGAAAAAAACCAAAACAAAAGTAGATTGTCATAGAGGTATAAGTGCGACGTCATAATTGTGTGCATTTTTATTTTCGTTCCTATTAGTTGTGTTACTAGCATTAACTATTATTTTTGCTTTATTAAAAAAGAATTTTCAAAAATTTTTTTTTTGATTTTAATTTTCAACAATTTAGGATTTTATTATAAATTATACATTTCTATCAACAGATTTCTCCACTTACTTAAACAACAATTAAAAAATATATATATATATATATTTTCTATTGCCAAAGATCTAAAAATTAATAGCAGGGAGCATACGGTCCTAAACAAAACAAAAAAAAAAAAAAACAAAAAAAAAAAAATAAATAAATAAAAAAATTAAAAAAACAAAAAAAAAAAAAAATTAAAACAAATCAATATTAAGCGCATTAAAAGGTTATGTGCATTTTTGTGAATATTTTTTTTTCTTTTTCAAATATTATTTTGCCGCTCGTTGTTAAGGTAGGGAGATGTAATATTTTCTCCTTCTGTTTTAAAAACGCAAATAAAATAATGGCATCGGGCCAAAGATTGATTATACATTTTTGAATAATTTTTCATTTTCAAAATTTATATAAATAAATTAAAAATTGTTTCTTTTTATACATATTCGCAATTACTAAATTATTTTTTTTTACATTATGGAAAAATAAACAGAATGTAAATTTTGCAAAGTTTCTAAAAAAATTTTAAATATATTTTTGTGAAACGTTTTCTTTAATTTAATAACTACATTTTTTGCTAAAAGTTATAACAAATTTTACTTTATATATTTTTTTTTGGATTTGCAGTCAGGTTGAGACTGTTTTTTTTCATAAAACGAAAGAACATTTTTAAGACCATCTTATTAATTCAATAAAATCTATAAAATTAAAGTTGGTGCAGCTTTATCAAAATAAACCAGTGACCTGCCATGGCCACAGCAAATAAAAGAGAGGTGTAAAATTTTACGACCTTGGGGACCAAGTGACAGGTCCATTTCACGAAATCAATTCACTGCCAAATTTTGATTTCAATAGGTCGATGATTGTGGTCGCCGTATGGCATGTAGCGTTATTCTACCACATCTCACCCGGACCAATCTCATCCATACATACGGTAATTATCGCCATCGATCATAACCCGGGATCGGGTTGCAATTTTAAAGAACTAAGTACATTTTTCTGGATGTTATAGATTTTAGAGGGTCTGTCCTGGTTTGATTTTACTCAATATCAAAAAACCCGTTGTGCCCATAAGTTGCACGAAATGATGCCTGATTAAAAGAAAATCTGAATAATTTGGTAGCGTCGGTTAAGCCTCAATCTATTCATGATGATTTTCTAAATTTTAACTGTCAAATTGAGGCTGCTGTAATCAAGGTGGTAAACATGTTGACTACAAACCTTGTTGGCCAGGGTTCAATCCCTGCGGCAATCAAAATTTAAAAATGTTTTTTTATGTTTAATGGTATTAATACATATTTAGAATTAACATTTAAACGTGCAGCTTTCTTCGTCGATACTTCTTCATAGCATATTCGCCGGCGAAGTTAAATAAATAATGAAACGGATATCTATCTTTCTCCTTTCACCACCTGTCTTATCTCATATCTATCCCGTTCCTAAAAAATGTAGCACGGTAACGAAAATAACTAAATAGGTAATAATGTCTGAAGTGCTACTTCTCTTTAAAAAAAAGTGAGCGCAGTTTAACAGTTTGTTTGTCAATTTACCCTTTAGGAGTTCCATCGGGCTTAAAGAAATTCCCTATAGAACTAGCAACAAGCAAAGTTCTCGCATTCTTTGCGGTTATTGATAGTACGATTAGTGCTGGCGCATTTTTTAAAAGAGGCTTATGCCTCTTTAACTCTTGATGCCTATTAGGCGAACTTATATTAACTGACGACCAAACTACTTCTCGCTATGTGCAGATAAGTCATCAAACATTTTTTAACAAGGTCAAAGTACTGAATTATTGACCTTGTCTAAGTTGCTTTTCGAAAATAAAATTGATTTATATTAGTTCTGCTCTATTTACCTGAACATTTCCATTCACAAATTGGATTACCCACTACTTTCTAATGTCCTTCAACACATTAAAAATATTTTGGCGAATTTTTGGTATAACTCATAAGAAGCCCAAAGAAAGTGCTCAAAATTTTAAAAGAACCTTATTAAATTGTTTTATTTAATCAATATTGAAATATGTTTTATTTATTTATCATTCTCTTAGATCTTAATGAATTTTTCGTTATGCATGTATGCGTGTGTATTTCATTCCAAAAATTTAATCGTTCATAATTTAAAATTATATTTCTTTCGTGTTTGTTTCTGTTTTTCTCTTCTGCCACTTATTGTAGGTTTTGTTCTATTTATGATTTATTTGGGTTTTATGTACCAAAAAAAAAAACAATTTTTTTTAATTGTTTTACATTTTATAAGCGACAGTAGAGGTCAAGAAATATCTAAAAATGCAGAAAAATTTACACTCCGGACAAATGTACAATAAAAAGACTAATATTTTGGAATTGTCCTCTTTGGAAGATTTTAATTGTAAACCATTTTATATATCAAGTTTAATTTGCTACATTTTTATTTTTATACCCCTACACCATGTTTTGAAAGGATGCATATAGGTTTGTTATCCCGTTTGTAGTTTTTAAAATATTTATAAAGACAGTTATATTCTGTATTTATTTGCATTAACTAGAGAATTTTTTTGAAGAGGAGGAAAATTTATGTTTTATTTTGTTTGAAATTCCTTAAAACTTTAAAATTATTGAGGAGATTTCTTAATTTTTTTAGGATGGCGTATGTTAATTAAAAACATACTGTGGTTATTTGCACACATATTATTATTTTTTTGACATTTTTATTTTTTTTTTATTTGGACGCCTTTACGTCCCTATGCCCTGTTTATGCGCTGGAACTTAAAAGTAGAAATGATACGAAGGAAAATTAAAGTATAGTTTGCGAACATTTAAATCAAATATTCCTATACTGACAGTGACCTCACGAAAGACCTCTACAGGGTAAGCTTATTTTACAAATGAAATGCAATGAGGCTGCTGTGGTCAAGGTGGTAAGCACGTTGACTACAAATCTGGTTATCCAGGTTTCAACCCCTACGACAACCAAAAAATAAAAATGTTTTTTTCTGTTTAATGGTATAAATACATATTCAGAATTTAACATTAAAACATGCAGCCTCCTTCGTCGGTACTTCTTCATAGCATATTCGCCGGCGAAGTAAAATACCTAATAAATTGGCTATACTTTCACCGCCTGTTCTTTTCTCTCTTCTATCCCTTTCCTAAAGAATGTAGCACGGTTACACACTAATTAAATAGGTATTGTTGCCTGAAGTGCTACTTCTCTTTAAAAAAAATAAAATAGGATTGCCCTCTACTGCTTTGTGTCATTAACTGACTAATCTAGCACAAAGTGATGGGCCTTTAACAGAGCACGTGTTGTTCGTAGAAAATACAGCCTTCGCTGTACATCCTACACTAAGTTGATGCTTAATTGAGTCAATAGATTCTTTTTAGCAGACGAGTTACTCCACTCCAAATAGACTTTGAAGTTCCGATCTATGCATTTTCCTAATAAGAGCAACATAAATAGTAAGATTAAGGTCAAGGAGTATTGCTTCTACTATTTAAAAAAACCAGGACTCATGAGCAGTTTTTTTCGACTTGAAAAATTCTTGATTTCCACAGAAGTTTCATTCCAAAAACATCAACAGCTTTCAGTTCCTCAGGACTTTTATTACCTTAGTTACAGACGAATAAGTATGTTCGGTTGTGCTTCTGCAAGAAAGCATATAACACTGGGCCTCACTACGTTTTTAAAAAAATGTAGCATGCGATAAAATTTCTCCCCCCTACATACAGTACAAATTATATGGTAAATTCAGTGTTTTTTTTTAACCAAAACGATTACATTGACAAAACTCTTCGATCTCGGAAAATCAAACCTATTGAGAAATCAAGAGCACATATAGAGCTATTAAACTGTAATCACAGTTTATTCAGTTTAATAGCTCTATATGTGCCATTGATTTCCCAAAAGATTTGATTCGTCGAGATCAAAGGGCTTGGCCACAGTAACAAAATCACTCACAGAACTCATTGTATATGAGAAAATTGCACTGAGTCAATTTTCCGCGTCTTATAAAAAAATTCTCAAATTCAATTTGAATAAACTGTGATTACAGTTTAATATCTCTATATGTGCCCTTGATTTCCCAAAAGATTTGATTCGCTGAGGGTTTTGTCGATGTAATCGTTTTTGTTAAAAAAAAACACTGAATTTACCATATAATTTGTACTTGAATGTAGGGGGGGGGGGAATTTTATCGCATGCTACATTTTTAAAAAAACGTATTTAACTTGACGTATTTATCTTTACACAGATAATCAGTTATATGATTACTTTTCAACTTTTCAACGCTGAAAAACTAGTGCCTTTTTTCGTCTAATATTCCTCTTTCAAAATGTTTAAAGGGAATAAGGAGACAGTATTAGCACGCAGTATAACCTGACATAAATGGCGTGACTCTTTTATGTCTTAAATCGCCTTTAATTTCTTCACAGCAAAAAAAAAAAACACTATTTTAATAACAAGTTATTTGTTGCTTGTTTTTTTTCACATAATATCGTAATATTTTAAAAAAGCTTTGATCGACCATAAATGATTTTTATTTTTTATTTCAACTGTTGTACATGATATTCCAGCCTCAACTGTATTCAAAACAAAGGCAATATTAAAGACTCTCATTGCAAATATCGTGACTTCAAATGTAAAATTAAAAAAAAAAAAAAAAAAAAAAAAAAAAAAAAAAACATTAAACAGTTTACGTATAAGAAAATCTGGCGTTAATAAATTGCCAATAAATAAAGTTCAAACCGTAGAAATATCAAAGAAAAAAAAAAAATATTTTATTAAATTAGAACATTTACAGAACATCAGAGTTTTTTGCTTTACAATGTGTTTTTTTTTTTTTTTTAATTTAGTACAGCAAGAAGTTAATTTTTGTTCTGTCAGATTTAAAAACAAAAAATTTTCTTGTAAATTTTCATATTTTAAATTGAAATGCATTTCTACAAACTGTCAAAAAGTATTTTTTCATTAATTGTAATTTATTAACAAATAAATTACATTTCTTGTGATGAAATGACATTTCGTACTTTTCTAAAAGTTATTTTTCTCTTTCAAAGTAATTTTTTTAGTATTTATAAAAAGCGTAATCTTGACCAAATTCTGCGAACACAATTATCTACCTTCTGTGCGCATATTTAAAAAGCAAAAAATGTTTGGTTTTTCATTTATCGGAAAGCTATAGCTGCCTACACCATTCGATTGATTTTTCTAGAGTTTTTAAACTTTGTCCACATTTACACTATGCCATTTTCTGATGCAATTTTTTTCAATTCTCTTTATACGTTACAGCGATATTCGTTATTTTAAACAAAACATAACCATCCCCTTAAAACTGAATCCATGCTTTCTTGCTTAACCCTTTTGCTTCAATGCCAAACAAAAATTTCGTGCTAGTTTCATTAAGAAATTGCACAGTGTAAATGCCGTATTTGTTACCAGATATGCGGTTGATAAACTAGGCTACATATTTTTGTTTTTTGATATTTTAGATAGGCGTGGCATTTCCCATCTAAAGTAAAAATATTTATGCTTGTGCTACTTGGCAATTGTAATAGGTAGCACCTAGTTTTTTTTTAAATATCTCTCTGATTAATATGCATACTGTAGCGAAAAACTCGCTGGATTAAAAGAGTGGGCGTGGTACCTCCCATACAGAGTAAAAAATTATTATCGCATAACTAGAGAACTATAACAGGTAGACTCCTGAAATTTTGCACTTTTAACTCCTATGTCCATATATATTGTTTAGCAAAACAAAGACTGGATTAGAGTAGTGGGCGTGGTATCCTTCATACAAAGTGAATAGTTATTATCGTGTACCTAAAGGACCATTCAAGATAGAATCGTGAAAAAGATTGTAACAAAGATATTTGTTTAAGCAGTCTGGCGGATTACAGACTGTTCCAAAATACAGGGGGCGTGGCACCTCCTACACAAAGTGAAGAATTGTTAACTAATATCTAAGCCATAAAAGGCAGAGTGTTAAATAATCAATTAAAAGGCTGACTGGAATAAAAGATTGGATGTGGTGCGATTATTACTCTTCCTGGAAAAAAAGTAAAAAATACAGTCGAGTTATTAATTTTCTTTGTTTTCAAGTCGGTTGATAAAACTTAAACAAAAGCTTTATAAAGCAAAAACTGCTTTAAAATAAATTCTTTTTTAACTAAATTCAATTAAATCCACTAAATGCCTGGAGGACGCACATACCAAGACTCAAATCTTAAAAATTTTAAAATGCCCAAAGACCCGTTCTATCTCTCGCTGTTAAAAATTTCATGTATGGAGACTATAGTCAACCTCGCAAACACATCCCATTCATTTTAGTTTTGCCATCTTTCGTTGTTTCCGTGAAAATTACAGTTAACATGCATAAACCGAATATTTATTTCCTCAACAGGGCTATGTTAGTTTTCTAACAGAGCTCTGTTAAATAAAAAGGTTTGTGGCATAATTCTACGAGTAGAAGTACAACCTTACGTTTGCGGTGCCGGATTCCGCATCTCGAAGAAAAAATAAATAAAATGAATTGCGGCGACGGATGCGGATTTTATTTTCATATCACATTATTTTTCTACTGATTTTTTGTTTCCTTTTATTGAAAAATATGTAAAAATATTTTTACAATAACAATAATTTTCTTACTGAAATCAATATATTTTTTTATTTATTTTTGAATGACTTTTTACATTTCCATTTTCTTTTTTTTTTCCTAGTCATTCACAAAAAGTTTAAAAATATATGAATTTTTGTACTAAAAACGATAAGAGTTTGAGAGAAAACACTTTAAAATAAAACAGATTCTAATTTCGTGAGGATTCGTTGAGCGTTTTATTTTGTCAAAACTTCATATAAAAAAACAACCGCATCCGCAACCGTGAGGTTGTATTTATACTCTATAGCAGGTGAAATGATAAGGACATGTGCGTGAAAGTAATGATTCTATAAGGCCACTCTTTATTTTTTATATTCTTCTTTTTACAATTTATAGGGACCATAATAATCCAACTTCTCTGGAAATTTTAAGTGTCTTGGTATTATAGTTTTAGTTCACATATTGATAACTCTTTGAGTTTTTTATTGCTTTTGAATGAAATCTTAAAATCTTTTTAATCAAAAGTCATAAATATTGATAATTTATATTTTTTTTAGTTCGGTTTAATGTAGTTTTTTATGATTAAAATTATTTGTAATTTTAAATTAATCAGGTGATTGGTGGTTGTCGTTATTGCTCGATTATATTTAAAAACGGTTTCCAAAAAATTTGTTTCAAATATTTGAAATTTGTTTCTAAACCGGTTTTGGTTGAAAATTTCATATAAAAATCGATTAAAACCAATTCATAAAAAACAGTTAATTTTTTTCATAAGTTTTTTTCAAGGACTTGCAAAATAAATTGGCTGCTTACATCTACGTCCGCTATAACAAAACACAGAAATATTTAAAATTACAAGGTGTCCCTATAGATGATGAATATTGATGTTCGTGACATTATCACTTTTAGCTCTTTTACAGACAGTTGAAATTTATACGGGGCGTCCGCTTTGACAACAACTGCTTCATTCACTTCACTCTCTATAATCTCCTCGCTATCTATGTCACCTTTTATCAGACAATATATAGGCCGGGCTTCAAAGACTATTCTTGATTTACTCGATCGCGTGCAGGAAAGAGCGAAAAAATTATCCGGCAACAGTAGGGTATCCAGGTCTATTGACTCACTGGAGCATGTGGGGTGTGTTTCACTGTTTTATCGTTACTACAATGGAATTTTCTCTCATAGAATCTGGGATTTTGTTCCTGAAAACCGTAATTTTGTACGCGCAACACGTTCCTTACAAAGAGCGCATCCCCTTTTGGTCGATTGGCCAGTGAATCAAAGTACACATTACAGAGAAAATTCGTCTTTTAAACGAGCAGTTCGTATGTGGAATAAACTCCCTGCAAAAGTCTTTCCTATCACTTTCAGCATGCAAAGAATCAAATCAAATGTCCACAAGTACTTCTCCCTTTATCCCCCTTCCCATAAAATTATTTCTTAATTCGCGCACAATGCATTGCATAATAAGTAGGGGTCATACTCTGAGTGCTGGTCCTAATAAAAAAAGGATAAAATTGAAAATTAAAGACTCTCCCTATAGATGACGTTATTTATTATACGTGGCCTCTGCTCGTCTTTCTGTTTTAACAATGTTTTTTTCTGCAGAAATTAACTTCTTCTTTTTAAAGAAATGATATAGTTTTTCTTGTGTTGATAAAGATTTTCTTCATTGAAGGCATTTTTATTTTAAAAGCTTTTTTTTAGTTTAGAGTTCGATTTATAAAGAGCTACGATTTGGAGAAGGAATAGAAAAAGTTTACGTGTTGCAGACTGGCAATATCACTAATTTGTGAATCGGGCGGGTAATCATACCGTTTTGCGTTCTTAAATCTGCCACCCTGACTCTGCCATCACAACCATTATAGACCCTCACTATACGACCTAAACGCCATTCAGTGAGGAGATTGGGCTCATTTTTAAGTACCACGGGATCATCTTCTTTTAAGTTTGGTTGGGCCACCTTCCATTTAGAGCGCTTAAGTAATTCCTTTAAATATTCGTGTTTCCATCGATGCACAATACTAAGTGGGAACATTATTTCTTCTGGTTCCGCCGGGGACAACAAAGAGGACCCTATTACGTTTTTTAAAAACGTAAAATTTTGAGCCAATATATTCAGAGTTATATTTTTATTCAAGCTTCTTAAATTATTAATAAATTTATAATATTAATTTTATGTAAATTATTTCAAAGTGAACTGAAAAAGTCATAGAAATGCAGATTGCAATACCAACCAAACATTTGAATGAGACATGCATGTTCACCTAATTCTTGGTTGGTTTAACTTAACTGAAGGCATAAGGTGTACTTTACTTTAGGATGATCCAACATATTTTTGGTAAAAAATATATTTATAAATTTAAAATAGAAATAGAATATTTTCCAAGAAATTGTTCACTACAAAGAAATAGTTGTACGTTGGTCATATAAAATTCAAAAGACTTTCACAGTCTTAGCTTAAAAAGAAATAAAATATTACAAACAAATTTTGTTCTTTGATTATTCCCAATTAATTATTGTAAATGTTTCTTCAAGCACACACTGTGGGTTTATATAAAGGCTACCAAAATATTCCTAAAAAGTCTTCTCTTAGCTTTATCAGGAATATTTTATCTAGAGACTTATTAAAGACTTTCGCAATGTATGATTTTATAATATCTTTTATTGACTCTAATAAAAAAGTATGTTTAAATTAAATGAAATTATGGAATTGTAAAAGTTACTACTCTTCTTTTGAAATTGTGTGTATTTTTTAAAGGGTTCTTTGCTTCACCTTCACAGAGTTCTTTATATGACTTTGTTAAAATATATTGACTTACCCCTCGTACTTCGAAGCATTCTTGACTACAAAAGCTTACACTTCTAACAGGTTTTCAAGGAGAAAAAGATAACGAAATGAAAAGAAACTCTACTATCTTTCTTATCATCGTGTACGTTTCATGCCATAACTATGCGGCATATTCAATAAATTTGTTATACCGTTGTTTTTAAGACCACTTATAATCGTCTTTTAATTATTTGCTTTGCACCAGAATTTTTTTTTAATTTTTATCAACAAACAACAAATTATTATTAATTTAAAAATAATTGAAAAAAAACGCATTATTTAATTTCTATTCATCAACTGAAATCAAAAATATGATTTGTTTGCATTAGAAGTTTGATGAAAGATAATGCAAACACCATGAAAATAAAATTGCAAAGAGGGTGAGAGAAAGAGAAAGCAAGCGATAAAAAAGAAGAGATCGACATGCATGATGATATTATTTATTTAATGTCTGACGATTCGAAACTGTTATCGAAATTGACGGTATAAAGTTAATTAGTTTCAAGAAGCAAAACAATTTCATAAATTTTCAGAAATTTAACTGATAAGATTCGATTATTTATTTGCTAAATTTATGATTGTTAGTGCAGTGTCGAAAAATTTAATGAAAAAATGTTAAAATGAATAATAAAATATAATATCAACGTCATTATGAAATTAAAGGTCTTCCCAACTTAATTTGTTGCTATAAAAACAGTCGACTAATTCTAATCCACCAATAAATTGAAACATTTATACCCTGGTTTTTGCTTTATTTCAAGGAAGTCACAAACTAAAATTCCTACATTGTCGCTGGTTTCTTTTTTCATTATAAAACAAAGCAAGAATTATTTTTCCCGGTGTCATTTTATTAACTGTATAATTTTGTTGATAAACAACACTTTGCACACCTAATTTCTTTGATCGACGTTTTGTGGTATAGTGGTACTGCTCTCAATTGCTATTTCTATCTATAGGCGAGTTTAAACGCCTAGGGTCTTTCAATAATAATAAATCTGGCAGCTTCTTTCAGTTTTTTTTAATACTTTTATTTACATGCCCCTGTGTATGAGTCATTCAAAGGAAGCCAACAGAATCAACTAAGAGAAATTTTTTAGATGTTGTTCCTTTAAGTAAACAGAAGCGACAGAATGTTCCTAAAAAAGTGTAGCTATTTTAGTCCAACTAAATAATAAAAAGTGTGCCAAACTAAACATAGGACTTGAAATTGTCGGGGGTTCAATAAACCTATATGTGATTGTCAAACAACAAATGCACCTACAACGTGTTACTCTTTGTTGGGTCTTGGACTGGAGGCATAATTGGACAATATTTATATGAGAATTATCCTAAGCAGTAACTCTTACTGGTGCTCGATAACGTGACATGATAACACAGTTCTTTCTGCCGAAACTGAATAAAACTAGTCATCCAGCGAGCTTGTTTAATTACTGCATGAGATAATTCCTTGTCTGTATTCTGTACTCTCGTTTTGTTGATCAGAATTGGCCCTCTATATCGTGTGATTTAATACCATTGGATTTCTTCTTCAGAGTTCAACAAGCACACGGCTACTCGTGCATTGCAAGAAGAAATTAACGCTGCATCAACGAAACACACTCACAATTATGTAGAAGGGTCATGAAAAATTTCGATTAAAAGGTCACGTATGTGTCAGCAAAGCCGTGGAGGTCATGACTACTTCCTTTACTAGTCCTTCTCAAAACGCAAACGGAAATTATTAAATTATTTTCATTTCTCTGGGCCAAAAAATTTCACGCCATATTTCACCCAGTTCACACACGTCAAGTTTTCTTGCAGCAATTCTGAATTTTGTGGAAGAGAAAGTAGGTCAGAATCATTTTATTTCTCGTTTTCTCACCTACAAAATTCAGAATTGTGCAAGAAAACTTGACGTGTGTGAACTGGGTATTTTCTGAATGAGCTTAAGTCAGTGTAAAGTTTTGTAATGAGAAATTGTACGATGAAAGAATACTTACCCTTAAAGCCTTGAAAATATCGGAAAAGATTTTGTTATTCTCTCTACTATTTATTTTACTTGATCGCCAGTTATGTTTTAGTTAATTTTTAGAGATCCACAAATGCCTCTGTTCGATTATGGAATAACATTTAAGTTTAAATGTTCTTCTTTTTTTTTGTATTATAAACATTTACAATACTAATTTAGAGAAGATTTTTTTTGCTAAAAAAGCAAACGTTTTACTGGTTTTTTCCAGTCTTAAATAAACATTTCGTTAGCTTATCTGCCAGACAAACTTTTAATGTCAATAATGGAATGGCAAATAAATAAAAAAATGTAAAAGTTAAAAGCACAATTGGAATATACGAGGGTGGTTTTACAAGTCTTTACAAATAAGCATATTTTTACAAAATTCATAAAACCTTTTGTCCCACGTTTAAAAATTTTGGAGTTTATTTTTTTTTTAATTTTGAATAAAATATTTTAAATAGGCTTCGAAATGGTGATACAGTACTAAAAAATGAAGCACAACTTTCCGCCTTTGAAAGAAGGTTAAAGTATTGTGAGTTACAAAATAGTTAAATGTCATAAGAACATACAGCTCTCAATATTTGACATTTATGATCATTATACTCTGACAAATCAAAATTAATAAATTAATGCTTCTACAACCCTACCAACTTTTTTAGATTTACAATCAAAATCAGTCATGAATCTGGGCATCTTATAAAAGCAGAATTGTTCTCAGCTAAATTTCAGAGTAGGGAATAAAAAAAAATCGTTAAATCCAGCAAAATCATCTTTTGTTGTAATTTTCACCCTGGTGACCGTATTCTATTTTATTATATTAAATGGAAATTTCGCGCAATCAGGGTCTTGCTTTTTGGCACCTCTAAATTATTTCCTGTTGCCTTACGTGAACTTTGTGGTTTATGATAATCAAACTGATACAATTGACGTCTTGGGGACGAACATTGTTCGTGTTATATGTGACATATGGCAGCAAATTGCATGTCCAATATGCGCCTCGTTAAAAATAGCCCATCATTATTTGTCCGTTCTTAGTCATACGTTGATTACTTAAGAATACACTGAACATATTATGTTTATTGATCATATATTTTGTTGAAAATTATTATACTAATTTAAAATAGTTATAAAAACTTGGATGTAATTAGAATAGCAGCAGAAATATTTTAATTCAAAACAACCATGTTTTACTTTTAGATCGTTGTAAGTGTTTTAAACAAAACAAAAAAAAAGCTTGTTTTCCGCGACCGAACTATAATTTGTTCACCGCAACCAAATATAGTTACGGAGAACATAATATAGTTTTAGTGAAAATATTACAAACACGTTTTTTCTTTGCCCGCGTGCACGCGCTGGTTTCAGTGACATGACGCTTTAAATCATTTACGTTTAAAAATGTTTTTCTTTTAAAATTACATAAAATCTATCACAATCAGGTATGTAATGAAAAACGATCGATTTGAAAGCGTTTCGTTTTGGGATATATTTTTTACAATAATAAAGAAGTAATGTAGAAATTGATTGGAAAGGTAAAGAAAAGTATATTGAAGATATTGAAAATGCGAAAAAAGTAATCATATCAGCACCATTCTCGGTTTAAGATTGTTTCGATTTCGACATCAATTTATATCACATATTTGAATGACTTAGAATTTTCTCAAAACCTTAAGAAACTCTTATGTTTCATGCTTGTGATAATTACGCTTTCTAACAAAAAATTGTATTAAGTTTAATATTTGTTAATTAACAATTTTTTTTTTGCGTTAATAGCAAATTCATTTGTGTTAATTTATTTTCCATTTTAATTGTTTGAGATTTTAATACATTTATCAGATTCATCTATATTTATTTTTTTATTTTTACAAAACTTTGCAATTAAATATTAAAATTAGCGACTTCATAAATTGCTGCTTAATTGTCAATTATCACCACTGTTCTACAAAACAAAAGACAATATTAATTTAGCTATTTTTAAACTTACTTAAACTAGAATTATTTACTTAAACATAAAAAAAGTTTATTTTCTCTACTCTACTCTCCGTTAAGGAAAAATTAAAAACTAAAACTAAAAAAAAATAACTAACAATTGATCTGCACGGAAAAAAAATAATTCAAGAAAATATTTCAAAGGTGTGAAAGTAAGTAAGAAATAGTGTGCGCGCGCGAAAAAATGATAAGGTCTCTTAATTGTTGTTTACAAAACAATAGGTCTGTTCAGTAACTTTACTAGCAAAAACTAGCAACGAAAGAGTAAAATATAAATTTTTAAAATTATTATCCCAAATGTAAAAAAGTTAATGAACGCTTTACTAGCAGAAATTAGCAAAGAAAATTGTTGTGGCTTCGGGAATGATATGTAAGACTTAACAACACTTCGGTATGACCATTAAAAAAAACACTTAACAACACTACGGTATGACCATTAAAACAAACAAAATATTTTCTTCAATATTACAAACATTTCTTTTATCAGACATTTTTAAAGAAAATTATTTTGTAAACAAAAGTAAGAAACAGCTGTTTGGCTTATTCTTGCTAGTAAAAATTTTACTAACCAAGACTTGCAACAAATTTTTTCTCTCTCACATTTTTACGCTCTTTTTTCACTCTCCACTTGCAAGTTCTTTGAGTACGTGAAAAAGTTCTTGTATCAATTAGCCACAATTAGTAACAATTTTAAGTTACTGAACAGACCTAATATTGTTTCAGTTGCAATTATTAGCTGTCAATGTATTCAACGTACGTTAAACGTTAAAAGTTGATTAACTTTCGTACTTTGCGTTCACGGACATGAACTGATAGTGACATCGCTCATAAAAAATCATGTTTTTTACTTGTCAGTTGAATACGTTAAAGTACAACGTATGACGGATTCTATGACCCCGGCCTTAACATAGAGGGACAGAAAAAGAGAGAGATAGAGAAAGAGCGACAGCGACAACAAAAAGAGAAAGAACAGAGTTTAGAGAAAGGAATTTTTATATATTTAAAGAATATAAATAAAAAATTAAGTTTTTTTCTGTTGGTATAAATTGAAAACTGGAAGTGCCTACACAAAGTAGACCAGAGCTTACAAAATTGGTTGTGCTATGCCGTATATTTCTGTAACAATCCAACAGCAGCCTTTTTGTTCTCAAGGTCAAGCAGCAAAATGATACTGATTCGTTTGCTCTTCGCAGCACTGTTGCTAGAAGTAGTTTTTCGCAGATACAATTATTTACAGAACTAAACTTGGTGGTATTCGTTCATATCTATTAGTCACTTCCCGTAAGTTCTCCGAGGTCACTTTTATTATATGAGAGTGGCTAATTGAATACGGTGTGTCTGTTAGAGGCAAGTTAGAGCTCATGTCGCCAACCTCAGTGTGTAAAGGTTATGAGTTTCAATTTTATTTAGAGATGACGTACACTTCACGATCATTCAGGGTCCCCACTGCACATGAGGTACAGACTGGCTATGCGATATACGATCACACACATCTCGTTTTTCTTCTGAAGCGTTCCATTGAAAACAAATGCGTTTCCTCATTTTTAGTTGTTTTAGCGTCTGTGTGTACGTTTGTATGTATGGATGTGTGCATGTATGTATGTTTATATGTATGTATATATGTATGTATCAATGTATGTATGCATGTATGTATGTATGGATGGATGTA
Organism: Cistogaster globosa; assembly: GCA_937654795.1. Taxonomy (NCBI): domain Eukaryota; kingdom Metazoa; phylum Arthropoda; class Insecta; order Diptera; family Tachinidae; genus Cistogaster; species Cistogaster globosa. The sequence goes on from OW569404.1 coordinate 125,082,887, forward strand.
TGTATGTATTCATATATGTAAGTATGTGTATGTGTGTAGGTACGTATGAATGAGTGTATGGATGTATGTGTATGTATAAACGTATAAATTTCTGAAAAATTCTTAATTTCAAAAAAATGTACCAAATTATTGAAAGGTATCTTTTTTGGCATGTAACCTTATCATTTTGACGCGTACATTACCATTTAACGGTTATTAACAGTTTTTTATTATATTACACTGCGTTGCGTTAATCTAAATACAGGCAATTTTCTTACAATTTCTCTAAAAAATAATAAAATGTTAAACAATTTTTTAGAATGTGATAATTGATCACGTGATAAAAAGAATATTGAAAATCATACCATTTACTTAAGAAAAATCTTTATTGAATTTACTTTTGCGTTGCAGAAAAAACAAAGCGATAATGAAAAGCAACAAATTTTAAATTATTAGTTTACAAAAAAAAGGTTTTGATCACTTTCAAAAAAAGGAGTAATTTAAGTTTCTTGAAATGTCTAGACAAATAAACGTTTCACATGTCGATGTCATCAAATTCACAAGAATTTTAAAAACTTATTTTAAAAAACATAACTCAGCTCAAAAGGCTTTTTTGGATTAAACAGCAGATATTTATGTTTAGCAAATTATTAAAGCCAATTAATTTTGGTGAATCTGAGATATTTCTTGACATTTGTTAGTGTCTGCACCAACATTATTTTTTCAAAACAAAAATTCTTGAAATGATATTTTGCCTGAACCAACCTGCAGAAATTTAAAACACAGATTATAAATTTTTTTACGTTTAATAAAATTATTTTTTACTTCTATCATTTTCCCCGAAATTGAGGTGAATTTATAATACTTAAACGCAGTGTTTTTAACACTTTGCTATACAGTTTAGTATCTTAGTCTATGCGCTAATTTTTATCAAACACAACTTTCTTTGTGAATGAAAGATACCGATTGTTAACAAAAAGAATAAAAAAAAAAACACAAATTTTGTTTAAAAATCTATAAAGCTTCTTGAATGAAATTTTCGAAACCAGTTTGAGTTGGTTATTGCGTCAGGTCAGTGGGTTTCGTGAGATACTTTAACTTATATTTTGAATTTAAAGAAAACAAAATTTTTTTTTACTCATGATACAAAACCTTGGTGAGATTTTAATATTTCTTATCTTTGTAGCATAAAGATTTTTATAATATTTTTATATTTCTTTTTATTATTTTTATTACGCGATCTTCTTAATTATCTTGTTTTGACATATCAAATTTTTTTCTAATAAGTTCTTATTTAAATTAAAGTGGAATTGAAGATTTTTGTGACATGTTAACGAAGTGTTCATATAAAATTCTGATGTTGGTATTTGTCTATATATTTTTAACTATAAAAATTAGAATTATTGCTTAAATATGGAAATGAAGGTTCTTAAAGAGAAACTTGCTTAACTTTACATTAAATCGTTACATTTGATGTTGCAATTTTCTGCGAATGCTTTTTAAAAGTTATTAATAACAAATTGCAGATCTAAACACGCAACCTTAAAAGCTTGTAAAAATTTTTAAATTTATTTATTTTTTTTTTTTTTTTGTTGTTGAAGTGAAATATTATTGATGTTTATCATTCAATTGAACTTAAATGTAAATTTTTAATTAATTTATAAAATTTTTAACTAAAAATTTCTTCAATAACGTTATGATTTATGATTCATAAATATGTCACAACATTTACGGGTTGCTAATTTGTCTCATAATTGAATTGTGACAAACACAAACTAATTGAAAATATACAAAAGAAACCATGTGTCATAATTTACGCAATTAAATTAAATTGATAAATAAATTGGAAAAAATAATCGTGTTTTCTTTTTAAATAAAAACTGTACATATAAGCAAGGGAAGCTTTAAAAGTGTATTCTTTTCTATTCATACAGTGATGTCAAAAAATCTTCGTACAAGCAAATGTTTGATTAAGATAAATAATATTTTATTTTAAAAGTGCTTAAATTAATTTGGTGATTTTTAAATGAAAATACAACATCTTTTCTAAGCGCATATTAAAGTGATTTTCTTTGTTTGGTAAAAAAAAAATTATATCTGACATAAAATTTTTGTGAGTAGACAGTATACCAAATTTTTTAAGAAAAATATGTATTCAATCTGCTTTGCTACTAATTTTATTAGTTTTTTTTATTAATATTATACATTTTTTATTATTTCTCTCCTATAAATTCACATGACTGTTTCATCTTTTTCTAATCAGTTAATTTTTTTACAATCTGCACATCGGCAGTTACTGATTCGGCAGATCTAAAATTTTTTCTAATCACATACAGTGAAGGACTTAAGTATAGGCACAAGCTGCAAAATGAAACAAAATATGTTTTTTATTTAAAGAACATATAATAATTATAACAGTAATTCATATTAAAAATAACCAAAAAAGTCGAACAGATTTTATTCGGTGGTAGAAAAATAACAAAAAGGTTTAAAAAACTTGATTTTCTGTGGTACAAAAGTATCACACATATATTGATTTTAAAATATTTTTGAAGTTTTCGGCATGTCTCGTTTTAGTTTGTAAATATTGTTCTATTAGGGTTCCTAAACTCTTTTATAGTCAAAAAGTTTATTTTGCAAAAAATCCCCATAAAGTAGTTTTTTAACCGCCTAAAACCCTCCCGTAAAATAATACTTTTTATAACCTTTACCACAAAAAGTGAAAAAAGGGTATAACTAATTTTGTCATTCCACCGTTTGTAATTTCTACAAATTCATATATTCTGACTTTTTATACATAGCGTATTCAATTGAGCGGTATTCGTCTGTCCGTCCGTGTAATTGTTGAAATTAAGTTTGCCGAGAAACTAGATCAGCTGGAAAAAAACTTAATACACCAATAGATCAATCGATCAGACATAGTGTCGAAGAAGGTGCTATTAGAAATCAGCAAGATCGGTATATCTCCTTCGATGCAGCGGGCAAAACACCACGTCTACCTCTAATTTTTTTTTATCATTTGGAACAATGAAGTAACTCCAACCAACAAAAAAAAAAAAAAAAAAACAAATATGTGGGGCGATAGTGAATTAAAAAATAATAAAAAAACATCAAATAGAAAAATTGGCGCTCGCCCATATTTTCCTAGTTACGGGCCTCTGAAACTTTAAAAATTTTTAAAATATCAATATGGGTATCATTACAAAGCTTTTGAAGATAACATTAAGGAAATACTAAAATTTTAAAAAAATGCTTAACCCATTAAGAGCCAATGATATTCTGATGTAAACAATTTTTTTTTAATTTTTGAATTCTCTGTCATCTCAATATACGTTTTTTTTTTATTGGAGTTACTGCACTAAACTAGATTTACATACATGGTAAAGATTTGGCATAGACGAATGTATTACTAATACTTGTTTAATTTATATCTTAGCTTCAAAGAGTACATCTGTTCTTTACCTGTTACTGAAGAAATACCAAAATATTTAATTTTATATAAAAAAAAATAATCAAAATCCGCCAACAGGATTTTTTATCATCATTTTGGAAAACAAAATTCTCATATTCTCAGATTGCGTTTTCTCAAACTTTTAAATAAATTTATTTTATTTTATTTGCTCAGATAGGCGCTTACGATCTTTCTGGAATTTATTACATTTCCCATCAATTTTACATAAATCCCAATTTCTTTTACATTTTTTTATTTAAATATCTTTATTTTATAGAAGTGTGACAAACAACTTTATTTTTATATTAGCAAACTACTGTTGTAAGATTGAATATTTTTAATGTTTGTGTATGAGAAAACGAAAAAGCTCTAATAACGTATCGGCTTTCAACTCTTTAAAAAAGTTTGTTTCCTTATTTAATTTTTACAATTTATAATGATATACCAGCTCAAATAAATTATATATGTCACTACGTCATAATATACTAATTGTAATTTTTAAATATTTCTTTACGTCATGGCTTATAAAAGTCAATGCTCTTGAAAAATTAGCGAGCTTTCGAAAATATTTATCACCAAACCTACAGAATTTAAAGCTATCCGCTATTTTAGAAAACAAGTAAATTTTTATAACTGCTTACGCTACAAAGAAAGTAACTAATTTATTACATATATAAATATAAACGTATATGTAGCCGATACAAAAAGATGCACATGAAAAGAGTGTCACAATTTTAACACTTGAAAAATGTAATAGTCGCTTTATGATTACTAAATAAAGCTGTGTCGCCATATTGTTATAAAACAGTTCATTTTTTGCATACTTTAAAAAAATTAATTCATTACGTCATAACGTATTTATTTTAATGCTTGAATATTTTTTACGTCATTGACAACGTTAAAGAATATAAACCAAGACTTATTTATTGCGTTTGTTAATGTATCTGTTAGTCACGTTATAGATAGCGAAATAAATTCGCACGATTTAAATTTAGGCTCTGCCTATTGTTATACAATAATTAAAAATTTGTAACCAGTTTTACTCGGGCCGTTACGTTATAACGTAATTATGTTTATGTTTTAAAATTTCTTTTCGTCATTAAACATCACAAAATAATTGCCTTAACTTAAATATCAAATTTATTGCAAAGAACGCACTTAAGGTACGATCAGATTAGTCAAATATTTGACCAAAAGACATAACCACTAAATTATAAAAAAAGTTCTGTCTTTCTTAAATAATTCGTAGGAAATATAAGATCCTAGTAAATATAAAAGGTGAGATATAACATTGTATTTATTAAATTCTAAATCGTCATTAGTAATAGCACATGTCAGGAAAGATTGAATAAAAATTTGTAAAAATAGTGATATCGTTTTTTTTTATTTAATTCAGATCGCACCTGTAGGCTTATAATTGATTTTCTATCTTTTGATCGAAATTAATATTTGAATGATTCTTTATTTGTATAATTCTTTAAAAAGTGATGTCGTTACGTTATAACAATTTTTCTGCGTATATAAATGTACTCGATATAAAAGGAGCTTTTGATTAAATAAGATTTCTACTTCCTTAATTTTTTTATTTATTCAAAAAATATATTAAAAAAATTTTCATTTTTATTTGTTTTTGTTTTTTATCTCTTTACAGAATGTAAAAACAAAGTACTTAATTTACATACCAACAACTGCAACAAATTAAAACTTTAAAACAAATTTTGTTAATAAAAAATAAAAAAAGAAAAGTAGAAAAAGAAAACAAACCTATTAATAGCATTAAACCCTACAAATGTTGGCGTTATAAAACAAACTTGAGGAACCCAATAATTGTTGCCCTACAAAAATACTCCAGTTTTTAAATATTATTCTAAACACAACAACAAATTGCAATAAAAATTACATAGACAACAACAACAACAACCAAAAAAAAATGTTTTATGACCTTTTTACAAGAAATTTCCATGAATATTTTTATGAAGGACCAGCATTTCGAAAAAAAGGTGAAAGAGTTAAACATAAAGCAGAAGAAGAAGAAAGGAAATTCATAAAATTCTTTGCAAGCAATCACACCTTTAGTACGCAAACGAAAACAACTACAATAAATCAAAAGCAGAAATTAAAAAGAGCTGCTAACAAAATGGCTGTTAATAAGAAACAACAAACAGTGATGATGGCAGTTAAGGATGAGCGAGAGGAGTCAAAGGATAAGAAGACGCCATCGTTGAAACAAGAAATGAATTTGGCTCGTAGGGCATGTTGGTGCAATAATAAATTAAACGAATTAAAAGGTCAAAAACAAAAACAACAACAACCACAAACCCAATTAAAACAAAAATGCTGTGAAAATTGCTTTAAACGTCTTAATGATGACAACAATGTTGAAGAAAATTCTCTCAATGAAGATAATAACGAAGATGATGATGATAATGATGATGAAATAGAAAATGTTAAGAAAACAACAACGGTTTTGAATGGTGCTAAAAACTTTAGGAAAAATATTTATAAAACTACTAATAATGATAATTTAAATAATAATGATAATGCAACAAAAACTATAAATAGTAATAGTAAAAATTTTAATAATACAACAACAACAAAAACAACTACCACTACAAATAGTTTAAGTAAAAGAAAAAATCTTAAAAATAAGCACAAAACGCAAGATGATGTATTAATTAATTCAACAGCAACTTCCATTTCCTGTTCCTCTATTAAAACTCAAAATGTTGATAATAATTACTATTCCTCTTCCTCCTCCTCCTCTATAAATAATGCAAAAGTTTGCAATGAAATTCATGAAAGAAATACATTTTGCAACAACAATTTAAAGACTCATTTGAATGTTCTACTCTTACAAATGTGGTTGGCATTTGTGGAATTTTGTGATAAAAACACTATAAAATTAAATGATCCAGGCCGTCGTCATCAAGAAAACGAAAACAACTTAACGAAAAGTGATTCCTTCTCTAAAAATTCCTCGAAACACGAAAAGTCTGAAAAGTCTTTTCAATTTAAACTGCTGAGCAATAAGAAAATGTTATTGTTATTTGTGGTTTGTGTTTTCTTTTCGTGCGTTAAACGTATTGAAGCCCGTCCAAATTTAGAAAGTTCTAATAATGCAATTGCCTTGGATCCATCTGGAAAAGATGTAGATAACAGTATTAGTGGTGAAAGTCATGTGAGTATATTTTCATAATTTAAGTTAAAAAAAAAAAATGCCAAAGAGATTTTTGTCCAACGTAATTTTTATAAAAAGCTTAATTATACAAATTTTTTAAGCAGTGATAAAATCCTAGCAGAATAATTAAAAATAAAATTATCTTAATAAAAAAATTTCCCTCGAAGGGAAATTTAAGTTAAATAAATATATTTCCCTTTAAATGCATTTTTGCAATAAATTTAGTTCGTTTATTACATGTTTTAAATGAGCCAAATTTCCCCTACCCAAAAAAATCCCTTTTAAGCAAGTTTTATTATGATATTTACATTATTTCAAAGTATCTCTGTTTTCAACAATTTGTTGTTGAATGTTGATAGCATTTCAGCAAAATTTATATAATATTCTTTGAATATACAAAACTTCCCTGCAAGGGAAATTTTATTTAATTAAAGATTCTTTTAAGCTAAAACATTTTAAGAACTTATTGACTGCACTAAACAGAAATATGTAAAATAAGTGTAAAATTTTCTCACACAATAAATTTCCTTTTTGGGGAATTTTTATTTCCGTACCAATTTAAAATTTTTTTTTTGTTTTTTATGATTGCATTAAGTAATCAAAATATAGGATTATTTAAGGTATTTATTTTAATTTTCTCAAAATATTAAAATTTCCATCTAAGGGAATTTTTAATTTGATAAAAATTTTTTTGCTTTGTTAATGTTATCAATTATTAAAGTGCACTGAATAAAATTTTGTTAAAATGAGTAAAAATTTCCTATATACATAAAACTTAGACCTTGAGCCAGAATAAGAATATATTTTTCTAACACAAACACAAGTCAACTATTTAAAAATATATAATTTATAAAAAAATTTCCCTTTTAAGAATTTTTTTTTGGTATAAATTTACAAAGTGGTTTCTTGTGTTTGCATTAAGTTATTAAAATAGTATTAAAACCTAAGCAAATAAATTAAATTAGCACTTAATATAACTAATAAATGAATAAATAAATAATAAATGAATAAATAAATAAATAAAAATTTCCCTAAAAGCGAAATTTTATTTTTACAACTATTTTTTTATTTTACTGTTTTTAAGAACTGATGAAGTGAGCTAACTAAAAATTTGTTGAAATTAATAAAATATCCTTTATATAAAAAATTCCCTTTTTGTGGAGTTTTAATTTTGGTACCAATTCTCATCCTTTTTCTTTAGCATTTGCATTAAGTCATTAAAATATTAAATAAACTTAAAAACTAAATTAAATTTTCACTAGATATAAAAATTTCCCTTTTTGGGGAATTTTTATTGTGTTACCAATTCTCAACGTTTTATTTTTGCTTTTGCATTAAGTTATTGAAATATTAACAAAACTTAAGCAAATAAATTAAATTTTCGCTCTATTATAAAAATTTCCCTATATGGGAAATTTTATTTTTACAACAATTTTTTTTATATTATGGTTTTTAAGAGTTGATGGAGTGCGCTAACTTAAAATTTGTTGAAATAAATAAAATATCCTTTATATAAAAAATTCCCTTTTTTTGGAATTTTATTTTGGTACCAATTCTCAACGTTTTTTTTAGCATTTGCATTAAGTTATAAAATATTAAATAAACTTAAAAATAAATTAAATTTTCACTAGATATAGAAATTTCCCTTTTTGGAAAATTTTATACTAACAAAGTTCCCTTTTTTAGAAATATATATTTTGGTACCGATTTTTGAAAGTTCTTTGCGTTTCCAATAACATAAAAAATATTGATGGTATTTTGGCAGAATTATGATTTATTTATATTTTGCCATATAAAAATTTCCCTTAGGGGAATTTTTGTTTAAAAAAATTTTTCTTCATATGTAGATTTTCTTTAAACTAATCTTTTATTTGTGAAAATTTGCATTTTTTTAATAAATTACGTCAAAGCGCATGATAAACAAAAGATTAAAATTTAAAATAACACCTTCAGGGAAATTAGTTAAAAATTTCATTAAATATATTTTTTTCTCTTTTAAACACATTTAAAAATCCAAACAAATCCAAACAGTGCTATTCTCATATAATATGAAAAATTTAATATGAAAAACGTGTTTATTTTGTTTACATTTTTATTACAGGGCGAACAAATATTCCAGATACTTACTTTAATTTTCTTAAAAATTTATTTATTTAGTTTTAGCTAACTAGTTTAAACCACAATACACCAGATTCAGTTTCAAAAGAAATTTATTTTACAAAATGTTTTATTAAAAAATAAAATTGTTTGGCTTGCCAAATATGCTTTGCTGCTATTTTGTTTAGTTTTGATTTTTATAGATAATTTTGCAATAATATTTTGCAAAATCTATGAAAGGGTACTTTGTCTGCTTTAGCTTTAATTTAATATTTAATAGGATTAAGTCAGGACATATTATTGTCACGTTGTTACTTTCCTGGTTTATTTTTGATTTGTTAAGGCTCCTACCACGATTGCCTTGTTCTGCCATAAACGCGTCTTTAATAGTCTTATGCTCTACAAAAACACAACCGTTTTTTTCTATTTTCCTAATTTAGAAGCTTCGTAAGTTTTTGAACAAATCATCCTGCGCGTCAACTCAGCAACAAGTATTTTTCTTTATACTCATTGCCGCTACTAGGAAAAGAACCATGATCTTATAAAACACAAACACAAGACGCAACCAGTGCATTAGTTCAAGAATGTAGCTGTTTTAATAGAACTTTTAATAATGAAGCGACATTATTTAACCCCTGTAATTCATTGCCGGGGTTCCTTTCTCTAAGGAGTGAGAGAAAATTTATTATCAACTCTAGTGTGAAAATTGATCCTAAAAAATAAAAGACAAAGTAAATTTACAACTTTTTTAAATAGAAACCTCTTCTTAAAACTAATAGATCTTTTTGGAACAACATCCATCTCTTGATAAAAAAAAAAAAAAAAAAACAAAGAAAGTCCATTGCGATAAAAGCAATTATTGTAATAAAAGTTATTTTTGTGAAATTTTTATGAAAGTGATTTTTGAATATTTAGTTGTATAAAAAATAATAAGTAATTTTTTTTATTGCTGTTAAAAAAAAAAATGTATTCGATGTTAAAAATCACTTATATTTTTTGACAAAAAAAATTGTCATAAAAAAAAAGTCTCAAATAGTGACTATGGAGGGCGAAATAAATACAAATGAAATATTTTATGGCCAAAATGGCAGTTTATGACAAAATCGATGTTTTGTGATTTAAGTGACACTTTATTATAAAAATGACTCTTTGTGATAGAAGTGACTCCTTGCGATAAAAGTGACACTTTGTGACAGAATAAATATTTTTAATGAAAAATAAATTTTGTGGCATAATAGATTTTAGGATTTTAGTTTATTGAACAAATAAAAAAAGGGTTTTTCGATTTTTTTTTCAGTAATAATGTGAATCATTTAAAATTTTTCTAAGGATACATCACTGACACAGTAGATGTTCATAATTTTTAATCAAAGTTTTTATCTTTTAGTTTTTTATTTGTATTTTTATCTTAAATTTTTTACACTAAGATTTAGATAAAAAGCACCAGAAACCTGTCATAATTTGTGTAGCTAAATAAACATTTTTTTTTTTGGCATTTTTAAAATAAACTGTTTTTTTTAATGTTTTATTTTATTTTGAAGAAATTCGTTTTTAATTAAGAAAAGAAAACATTTTAAAAAGTGACTCTTTAAAAACAAGCAAACATTAAGAATTATTTTAATTTTGAAGACAAAACCTCATAATTGTACTAATGTTAGCGTTAACCCTTTTTTTGTATTTTAAATTTATTTATTTAAATTTATAACATTTATTTTCGTCTCAACTGGCAAAAAAAAAATGGACGTTAAAGATACAGCCATTTTTTTGTTAGAATTTTATATCATTTTTCGTCTATTGCACCAGTCTTTTTTTTTTTTTTTTTTGCAAAAAAGAGTTAAACAAAGCAAGAAAAAAATGTCGAGCTGTAAAAACAAATGTATCAAAATACACTTGTCACTCAAACAACGTATAATAAAAAATTATAAATCACATTTTAGCTAAAATATTAAAGAATCTGATTTGGTTTGCGTATTTGAACGATTGAGATTTAATTTTTAGCAATATAAAGCTATAAGGAGGGGTATGTCAGTGAGGACAGCACAGAAATGAGGACAACACAGAAAAAATTAATAAAGGTAGTAATAATCGGTAGCATGTCGTGGTGTTCACATAATGTCCATGGACCTTATGTCGTACTGAAAAAAGAAAAACGTCATAATATCTATAGACATTGTGTCGTTTCTAATATGGACAAAATGTCACTTATGAAGATGACATAATGTCCGCAGATTTCCTGCATAGAAGGACAACGGTCAGGTTTGAATATTGTCTCCTTTATGGTATAACCAAGACCAGCTTCTCTTACGCAAGATTTCCTGCAAGCCAGTTCATTAAAACGTTGCATCTTTCTTAAATAGAATACCATAAGATATACCAATAATCTCCATGAACGTTATGACTCTACGTTGATGGACATTATGTCGCATGGTAGTGTGATATGTCCTTGGACGTTATGACATGCCTCTGTAATAATCTAAAATTAATGTATAATTATTGAATTCTTGTATAGTTGCAATCAAATCATAGTAATATTTTGCATATTAAATAAATTATTGTTATTAAATCCATACTGTTGTTTCACAAAACAATAACATTGTTAAATGGAACTATAATTACAATTAAAGGAAATTGTATTGTTGCTGTTATAACGGGCTTAGCAAAAGAGGCTCCTTGTAAATTTCAGCTGTCTGTCTGTAACGGTTCAAAAGAATGGTCACATACATCAAATTAAATTAACTTTTGGGACACCCTTTAATTTATAATTTTGAATATTTATACTTGTTTTAATAACGAATCATAGTAATTGACATTCTTTCCCATTTTCAACGGTTTGTCTGTAACTATTCAAAAGATGGGCTCATATAGATAAATTTAAGTTACCTATAGGGTCACCCTTTAACTTTTAGATTTATTTTTTGTATAAATTTTTGCTACTGGGAGTTATAGTGATGCACAGTTCTTTTTTTTAATTTTAATTTTAAAGTGTATGCAGTTTGGGGACACCCTTTAATTTTTAAAATTATAAACTCTTTTTAAAACAGAAAAATTTTGAAATCGGCTTAGAAATGACACAAACATGAAAAATCTACATTCACACGAATTGATAACCTTCTTTCCTTTTGTAAAGTCGGTTAAAAATAATCATAATATGATAAAACGATAGTTTTTATTTGTTTAATATTTTATATTCTTTTAATTTAATGATAATCATTATTATTTTTTATTTGAAATTATTAAAGTTTTTGTAATACAAACAAATCACTGAACTGATGGAAAATCTTTTAGAAAAAAAAAAACGAAATCAAAATACTTTTAAAACCAGACTGTATTTGTTAGTTTTTAGTGTTTGTTCTGTTTATTAATAACATATTATGGTTAAAAATATTGTATTATTTTATGATAGTTATTATTGTTTTGCGTTAAGTTAGAACTTAAGGAAAAATATTTGTTTAAATCAATCATGCTGGACTTATAAATAACTAAGAACTGCCGAACACAATCATATACTTTTACAGGGAAAATAATATGGTTCTTGTGACCATATCACAACCATGTAGATATGTTAGTAACATTATTTAGCGTAATTTTGCTTATTAAATTATTATTTTCTTCTAAACTAAATTTTCTTTTCTACAAAACGTAAACATGTTGCCACTTATGACATAATAATTTATTTTTATTGAAATTAAACAAACAAATATTTTTATGAAATTATATCATTCATTGATTACTTAAGACTCTTTGGCAAGTTAGCGATTTATTGATTTCTGTTCAAATAATTTCAAGGTTTTTTTTTACCATATGTTTTGTACAACTTCAATATTACGTATTTTACTTAAAAATAAATGATTGATGTTATAAACAAGACCTTTTAACAAGTCTTTTGTGTGTTTAATGCTTAACTTGCATAATTTATTATGAAACATTTTTGTTGTGTTGTCTACGCCGATACTGCAATAAAAATTAACAAATTTGCAGCTTATTTGATATAAAGTTGTATTAAGACTCAATTATACCCTGCTCTACAAATAGGTAAAGTATTATTTATATTTTTATTCCAGTTTTTACTTCTTTAACTTTTATAATTTGGGACTTCACAGTCTAAGAGTTCATGTTAAAGTGAAAATGATTTTTCCCTTAATCCCAGACTGTTTGAAATTTTTAAATACCGATTTGTCAGTTTTAATTTGTACGAACCTTTATTTTCAATACATTTTGTCACTTAAAAGTCGCTATGGCAACAAAATTTTACTCAAAAAACGCATAACACATTTTACAAAAAAGTTAAAATTTTACCAAAACTTTCAAACGTTGATTTAAAAAAAAAAAAACATTTAATAAAATCAATTTTCAATTCTTTTTTTTTTTGGTTTCTTTAAAAAATAATTTTTATTTCATAATAAAAATGCAAATAAAATATAATAAAACTTAAGCCTAACTAAAACTTTCTCATGTTAAGTTACAAAGACACATTTAAAACAAATATAGTGTAGGGTGTATTAAATTCAACAAGACGGAATTTTTATTTGTTTAAGTTCGGATTACACCAGACAACAAAGTAATACGACTCTTTATTATTCGCAGACAAAAAGGAAGAAAAATAATTTTTTTAAATTGTCTACCAAAGACTTTTCTTATGAACAAATCTGCTGCATAATTGAAATATACTAAAATTATTTTTTTTTCTATTCTTTTATAAAGGAATTTATTTACAAAACGTTCTTTTTAAGATAAACACATTAAAGAAGTTTTTATTTAAATCTTCTTTAAGTGTTTTTCAAATGTGTTTTCTGTCTTTTTTATAAAAGGGGTATTTAGAAAGTATAATTTAAAAATAGGTAAATTTATTAAGGCCTGTTCTCTATACTCAGTATGTGTTTGTTTGTAGCTCTTATTCTAAGGCCAGATTGTATAAAGCTTCTACTACGTGATGGGATTGAAAGGGTTGAAACTCCCTTGCCATTTTTTTTATTCTTAACACAAAAATTCAAACTTTTTAATAATAAGAAAAGGGTATCTCCAAAATTACGTCCGTTTTACAGTTACTTACTGCAGTTCTAATAAAAATGTCAATTCGACAGTTTACAGTTTCGTTGGGACTATTAAAATTGGAGCATTAGGTGAGAAATCAATTCTGAGGGTAATGTATCCTAAGTTCGTACCCCAGCCACTGCCAATTTAACAGCATCGAATTTTTTTTCATAAGTGTTATTTTATTATTTTTATTTGATATATCACAACGCCCTCATCGGTGTTACTTTACAACATTAAAGCGTCGTTGATAACTATAATAAACCTACTTAACACCAGAGGTTCCTTAACACTTTTTTTTAAAGTTGTTTGTGTTACACCTTTAATTAGCGGGCCTGCCTGTATCTTAGTTCTATTAAAAAATTAAAATGTTCAAAATTTAAATTGTGGAAAATCATTCAAAACCACGTATGATTAAAAAAAATGCGTCTATAATCTGTATCGGTTTGGTGCAGAGTTTTGTGCTTGAGACAAAGCAAGCCTTAGTTGTTACTGGCCTCGACATGGCGACTTGATAAAAGATTTTGTCTGCCTCACAGACAAATTTAAATTAGCGCGTAAAGAGCAACGCAATCTGACCCATAGCTTTTGCGCTGAATTATCATACCTAAATAAGAGCGTCAACTTTTTGTCTTTAACAGTAATGTCAACTCATTTTATTTAATAAAATCCACTCTATAGAAATTTAAAAAAATATATAAACTGCTAGGTTGCCCTGAAAACAACTAAATTGTCACTAGTTTTCAACATTTTAAAAAACAAAAAATGAAGCCGCCAACTTCACTTCCTATAGAAACTTCACTTCCAATTGCTAAAAGTTTACGCCCTGATATATTTTTGTTTGCTTTATACATTTTGTATGTACAATAGAATTTTTGATAGATAGATTACGCTTACGCGCTGATTTAGGTTTGGCTGTCAATCACATGATATTGATGAATGTGGCTGATATGTGGATTCAATAAGACGGTACACATGTCATGCAGCTTATGAATCGCATAATTCAATAACTGCATGACACATTTCTGTTGTTGTACTCTCGTTCACGCCCTTAAGGAAAATCAGGTGCGACTTAATGCCACTTAATTATTATGGCGTCAAAAGCTGTATGCTAATGCCGATCTATTAAAAAAATGAAATTTAATGATTCACGTGGAAAAAGTTTAGATCAATTTATGCAAAATAGTCATTGGAAGTATAATAATAAATAAATAGAGCAAAAAATATATGTTGTCTATTAAACTCAAATAATGAGTAAATTTTAAATACCAAGCCAAATATTCCTTTGTATAATATGTAGCAGCGAAAAAAAATCATTTTTTTTTGTGATTGACGACCAACAGATTATGGTCCATATAATCCATGATGTTTCCCAAATTTTTTTAAATATTTTGTAATTGCCTTTTTTTCTCTACAAGAATAACTGATTCGTGTTATTATTATATTTATGTAAAAACAAATAATAATGTAATTACCCATCAAAATAACCAATTAATTTTCCCATTTTTTTACATTACAATTTATGAAAAGATTATTTTTTAAAATAAATTATTACCAAAAATTACTTTTTCTAACAAGTAACTTTTAGGGGAAAAAGCCCATTAAATAAAGAGTGTTATTTCAAAAAAACCTTTAATGGTACCTTTAAAAGTGTTTTTTTTAACTAAATCTTAAATTTTTTTTCGAGTTATATAAAAAAGTACTCTTTTTAAAAAGTCCAATAAGAAAATGTTCTTTCTAGAGCCAGACATCCATTTAGAAACCCATTTGTATGTTTTATATAAATATATATTTTTTTAATTATTCGTATTCGTTCCTCCAGTAAATATTACACTGTTGTCATATCTTTCGTTAAGGACCGTCTGCACTGGCTATTTATTTGGTACCTTTAGTGAGCGCCTTCGAAGTGAGAACATCATTTTAAAGCCGCGTTTTGTTTAGTAATGTTTTAGAATGAAGAATGCCAATGGAAAACAGACTTTAAAAAATTTATGTTATTATTTACTTAGAAAAGTACCTCTATAAGAAGTACGTCTATAAAAAAGAACCTTTTAAAAAAGTACCTTTGAAAAAAGTACCTTTGAAAAAAGTACCTTTGAATAAAGTACCTTTAAAAAAATGACCTTAAAAAATTAAAAAATAAAAAAATTGCTTAAAAGAGAAGACAGTTAATTAACAGTCTCATTTTGAACTAAATCAAGTGCAAACACCCTTTAAGAAATACACTTTTTTCGCAAAAAATCCAAAAGTACATTGTTAAAAACAATTTTAAAAAAGATGCACTTTCAAAACAAGATAAAGAATTATGTTAAAAGGACATTTATTTTAATTCCGCTTTAAATAACTTTCAAAAGTGTTCTTTTCATTTTTTTAAAGTACCTTTTGAGAAGAGTACTTTAAGAAAATAGTACTTAAGAACTTTAACTTTTTAGGAAGGCCTTTTCTTTTTAATTATATATATTTTAGAGATTACTTTATTAAAGGGATCTAATAAAAAGCAAAAAGCGAAAAAAAGTAAAAAAAGTACTTGCTTTAATTATAACCCCACCTTAAAAAATCGCTTTTTGTAAATGATTATTTTCAAAAGTATCTTTCAAATGAGTATATTTATAATGTGATAGCTTTCTAAAACAGAAATTAAAAAAATATAATTAAAAATATCATTTTTTAATAAAAACTTTGTTTAAAGCCGCCTGCAAAGAAAAAATCTTTTAAGACTTTTAAATTAAAAAAAAAGTACCATTTAATAATTATCATTTTTAAAAAAATATGTTTTAACTGTTCAAGTTATTTTTTTAAGTGTACTTTTACAAAAGTATCTTTTTGTTAAAGGTACTTTTTATAACATACATTTTCTAAAGGTACTTTTTTATAGGTTACCTTTTCTCAAATAAATTTTTTAATGTATCTTTTTTGTAAATGTTTATTTTAGAAAATGTGCTCTTTTAGAGGTACTGCATGTTTTTTAATTGAAATTTTTTAAGGGCTCCTTTTTAAAAGGTACCTTACAGAAGGAGACGACTGTTTTAAAAATTTTCTTTCTAAAACTTAAAAAAAAATCTTGCCTTAAATAATACCCTTAAATAATTAAGATTTTTTATTCTCTTTCTTAGCCAATTGTTAACCCTTCAATATCACCGTCAACAGCTTATGTGAAGTCCCATGATGAACAACTGGAAGGTCCATCGGACGATAGCGAAGAAGGAGGCCATCATGATCGTTATCCCTTGACTCAAGTAGAGTTCGATCGAGTTAAGACACCATTTATTATTGGTGTTTGGATTCTTTCAGCCAGCATAGCAAAAATTGGTAAGTAATTTAAAAGCACCAAAGGAAAAATTAATTTTAATTCCTAAATGTTTCATGCGTTATTATTTTTAATGTTGGTTCTTTTTTAAATTTTTTTTGACGAATTCTTTAAAAATTTATTAAAAATACAATTAAAAATTTTGCAG
The DNA here is from genome assembly GCA_937654795.1 of Cistogaster globosa. Lineage (NCBI taxonomy): Eukaryota > Metazoa > Arthropoda > Insecta > Diptera > Tachinidae > Cistogaster > Cistogaster globosa. Next base: position 125,100,078 of record OW569404.1, read on the forward strand.
TAACAGATTTTAGCTAAATATTTTCTCATTATTTTTATTCTTTCAATTTAAATGATACTAATAAACCATAAATTATTTCAATTTTCTCAATTTCTTCTTTTACAGGTTTCCATATGACACCAAAATTACATCTCATATTTCCGGAATCTTGCCTTCTTATTGTTGTTGGTGTTGTTATCGGTGTTGTGCTATTCTTTTGTACAGATGTTGCCGTCTCTCCACTAACACCAAATACATTCTTCTTCTATATGCTTCCACCGATTATTTTGGATGCCGGTTACTTTATGCCAAATCGATTATTTTTCGATAATTTGGGTACAATTCTATTGATGGCTGTTGTTGGAACAATATTTAATATTGCAACAATTGGTGAGTAGAGTGAAACGAATATTTATAAAAACATTATGAATAGAATAACTTAAAAAACGTGTAAGAAAATATGGATGTGCGTGTTGATGTTTCTATATATAATAATTTTTGAAATAAAAACCAACTTCAAAAAATATTTCAATTGTTGGTCTATAACGATTCAAGAGTGTGGCCACATACATCAAAATTGCATTATCTATTGGTACACCCTTTTATTACATCTCCAAACTTTAGGCTTGTTTAACTGTATAACAGTTTGGCAATATACATAAAATTACAGCAACTATAGCGGCACCCTTTAATTTACAAAACCAAATTTTATACCTGCTGTTATAGCAGAGTAAGCGATAAAAGTTCATTGTAAATTTCAAGCGTCTGTCTACAAATGTTCAAAAGTATGTTCATTTACATTAAATTGAATAATCTATTGCGGCACCCTTTAATTTATAACTTTGAATATTCATAATAGTTTCAATAACGATCATAGTTTTTTAATTTTAAAGTCGTACCTCTTATGGTTCATAATACACGTTTAAAACATGTGTGTTGTATGAGGACACCCTTTAATTTTTAAGATTAGGAACTGTTTTTAAAATTAAACTAATATGCAAAAATCACCTTTCAAATAAAAAAATGTTCAAAACCGATCCAGAAATGACTGGGTTATGGAGGCATAAATATAAAAAAGTAACATTCAGTCGAATTGATAACCTCCTTCATTTTTTGTAAAACTAGAGCTTCAAGTTGTAAATAATAACACAAAAAAATAATTTCTTTTTCTATTCGAATTGAAATTTGGAAACAATGTCGGGCATATCACCACCGCAGCTGTTCAATGCATTCTGGATGCCAGCCGTCTGTCACAAATAACACGATCAGATTTTGGCCTCCAATGCTGGTGTGACAAAACTAACCAGCGACATCATTACGTGATTAAGATTAACCTCGGTACCTGGCTGCGAAGCCCTAACCCGACGGTGGTCTTACCACTGAGTGAAATACAAAGCGTCGACTAGCGCCCCCTGCTAGGCATAGCAAACAGAATTGTAATTTCAAGAACATGGCTTGCAGGACCATATCCTTCCCCTTGATTGAGGGTTGGAGACTTTCCGACCCCTCTGTTAAATATGCAATAGCACATTCGTTGAGCACCTACCGTGCGGACACTAAACTTTAACCGACAGCCACCACGTCTACCCCGAAGGGACCTAACCAGTAACCGGCTACAGAGTTGGGCGGCTCTCTGTTTGGGCCACCGGTTCCCGTGGCGCCAGTATTTTAAGGACACTGGTAAGCCCTTCGACAGTGATCCGCGTCTTGTCAATTCAGATTCAGTGCCTGCACACCGGGGGACTGGTTCCCCCTATACCCCGAGTGTACAATGTGTGTGCCTAGGTTGGAATCAGCCAGACTTCTTGTTGTACCGCCGGGGTTACCAGCGACATCAAGTGACCTCACAGGAAATAATCAAAAGGTGTCAAATCAAACTACCTTAGAATCCAATTGATTTCAACAAGACGATAGTTTTGGTCGCCGTATGACACGTAGCACTATCCTGTTGAAATACCACACCTGTCATAAATATTTTCCAAAAAAAAAAGAATCATGGATCATGGGAACGATTTCCATCGACCGGCACGCGGGAACAGAATTCATTTTTGAAAAAAAAAAAAATAAGAAACAACGGTTCTTTTACTTAAATGTAGTGGATTATTAGGGCTTGTTCATATTATTTCTTTCCATATGCAGCGATTTCGTCTATTCTAGTTTTATTCATTTTGCAGTTAAATTTTTCTTAAATAATTTTTTGCGATCCCATTTAAAAAACTAAAATTCGTATCGTTAGCTCTGATATTTTTTCTGGGGTATCGTTATCGGTGTCGTATCGGCTAAAAGGCGTATCGATACATCCCTAGTTTCAAACTGCACACCCGGTTTTCTCCTTAATACTTGTGTCCGAGATTAGTAAAAATACTTAGTTTAGTTAAGATAGAGTTCTATGTTTTAAATATTTTAAAAATCTCACTTTTTTAGCAGGTAATTAAGCCTCTGATCTGAGGTTTAAAAATAAAGCTGCGTAAAAATAATAGCACTGAAGGCAACAACAATAATTCAAATAAGGAAACAATAATACTATATCAGATAGATCTTTCATACATTTGTTTACTTTAATTGACATAAATTACAAAATACGGCAAAATAATAGACAACATTTTGACGGCAAAAATAAAAGCACTTTTCACATTAAAGGTTAAAGATTATTTCGTTAAAGGATTGGCAATAACTAGCAACCAGCGCCTTGACAATAAGTCCGCTAAGGCTTTACATATTTTTTAGAAATGCTGTTTTACGACTCCTTAACTACAGTCCAAAGTTGATTTCTTTTAGCAGGTTTTGATTCACAGCTGTTCTCTGTCACTTCAGTCCAAAGGTTTTCTGTCGGGCTTAAGTAAGGAGACGATGCAGACCATTTTATGATGTTAATATCGTTGATTTGCTAGGTGACTGAAAAGGGCAACATTTTCTTCTTTATAAAACAGCATTACATTTCTGAATATGTCAACGTAAAATTAATTGGTCCGAATTTGCAATATGAAAATCATGCCCACAACATTTTGCTTTAAATTTTATGCCTTATGGTCTTGGACGTAATTCTTGATCCAGATATACAAAATGTTACCCACTTAATAAAAAAAAAAAATTATATAACTAATAGCAGTGCTATTATTTTTGCCGGCACTGTATGTGTACGTGGCCAATATAAAGTTTAAAATTTCATTAAAATCGCTTTAGTCGCTTAGACGTGTTTGACGCATAAAAAAATAAATAAATAAGAAATAAAATGATTTAACCAGTATTTTACTCACATAAGAATTATTTTATTTTGGTGTAAAAAGCCATGTTCTTGCCCTTTGGGGAAAAAAAAACATAAAAAATATTGATAAAAATATAATAAACAACTGTTTTTTTTATTGCTTAACTTTATTTAGAAATTCTAATTAATTGTTTTTTCTATTTTTTATTTACGGCCCTAAATACACATCGCCTTCTACAAAAATTATTCAAAACTTTCTATGCATTTCTGGTTTTACTATTAAGTAAATTTGCACACTTAAAAAAAAATTTGTTAATTATATTTAAAACAAACAATCTTGTCTTCATCACTTTAAATTTAACAAGTTTATGTTAAAAATAAACACAATTTAATTAACATTTGTAGTTTAATTTGCTACTATTTATATTATTCTTTTGTTTTAACACATTTTATTTCTTTAAATAAATTTTGGAATCATTTCTGAATGAAAAAAAAAAAATTATTTAAATAAATTAAAACAAGAAAAAAATATTTTAAATAAAACATTTAATTAAATAATTCCTTTGGGAGTCTGAGGTGGCCATGTTGGTTTGACGGCCCCTCTCTGATATGTACCGTTTATCATTTAATTATTGTGACATGTTACAAGAGTGAGCAACGCGTCATAGTGATAACAATTTAATATCAAAATGAGTGTAATTTAGTAAAAACTTTGCATAAAAACTTTCTCGCTTACCGACATTCATCCATCTCAAACGAGGTTGAATGGTGGCGCTGCATACTAAAAAAGTAATTTGCTGAGGTTTTACTATCAATGAGTAACCGATTATTGATAACCAATTAATTTTTGGCGCAGACGGCGCTTCGTAAAAAACAGTGACACCCACTATGTTCATTTTTGATGAACGATATTAGAATATAGTAATATTTATCTGAGAATAGTCTCATTTGACCCTCCAGGGCCTTTTTTTCGTATTATAAAGCCACTGATCTATGTGTTTACAACTAATACCATCAGCCAGACTTAAAAAGTGAACCTCTCAATTTTGTATACAGTGCAAAGTTGATCATTTTTTTTTAAGTCTTAAGAAGTATTTGGTCTTATCTGGCAACTCTCCTCTATGAAAAAAGTGCTTCAGCGTAGATGTTTCAGAGTCCTAGGTTCGTATCCCAGCCATTGCCTTCTTAACAACATTAATTAGTTTTTGTATGTGTGAGGTATTTTTTACAGTGCACCCTTTGTCGGTAAATATATATTTTTTTAAATTCAAGAACTAATTGAAGTTAAGGCATCTTAATTTTAATAGAATCTTTCATTTAAAAGAGACTGAAATTTTCTATCTGTAACTGTTCTGGTCTAAATTTTAAACAAACAATTTAAAGTATGCTATTTACCGATGGGAGAGAGTGTAGATGTTAACCATATCTATTGTGGAATAACCTATGTAAGATAAGATGGTTGGAACCCCTTATTGTTTATATCCACATCGCTTAACAATTTTTAAAGTCAGCAGTTTTAATCAGATGTTTCGTTAAGTGTTGGGTTACTATTGACTCATGTTTTTAGTCACAACAAATTCTGTACATGACAAGGAAAGTAATAAATTTTTATACAAGGTACCCCCAGTTTTTGGTATTTAAACGCCTTTCCTTACAGATTTGAATTTATTTTATGAAATCGACCCATCAAAATTTAAATGTCTAAATGCTTACAAAGAAACCCCTTATAACGTAAATTTCACTTTTCAATTATCTCTTCAAGTACAATTATAAATGATTTTAAGAAGCAAACAGCACAAGTCAGATTGCTATGTTCAGCTACGCCGAATCTTATATACCCTCCACCATATATTTAAATCTAGTTAAGTGAAGTAACTCCGATCAAAAAGACAAATATTGGGATGACAGAAAATTAACAAATAAGAAAAAAAAAAAAAAAATTAAATACTACAGTGAAACCTTTTATAATCGGACACTCATTGTCGCGGTATTTTTGTCTGGTTATTAGAGGTCTCCGCTTATAAAAGAGGTACTCATTCCGTTATATATTTGGTTTTGTATTTAATTTTTAAATTATACAATTCATTGCTTAATAGTTTATTGTTGTTAAGCAAAAATATATATTAAGAGTAGACTGCTTCAATTTAGATTGTTTCAATATCAGCTGTTTGGTTTTAAACTGACTTTTAATGTTTTTTGTTTAATTAAATACAACAATGTCTTCTCTACCAAAATGCTTCAAACGAGCAATTTGCTTTAATGTTTCACTTTAAGAATTTATGGAGTCTAGTATTTTTTATGTTGGATTTGTTATTTTAATACAGTCATCTTAAGTATAGACACTTTCATCCATTTAAAAAAATTCATCATCATCATCTGCATCAATATTTGAAAGATTATAACTATCTGCTGATAATCCAGCTTTCTGAAGCAGTTTTGGATTGTTGCTGCTTCAGCTTTATCCCAAGATGCTTTGCTGAAGTATAAAGCTTCTAGAACATCAATATAGATTTTGCGAGACTTGATGTTGAAGTTGCAGTATCGGTCTTTGATAGTATGTGCTTTAATACTAAACCTCTATCGTGAATCTCAAAATTTTGGATTATACCTTAGTCAAGCGATTGGCACACTGCAGTTGTACTGAGGCAAACAAATATTTGTTTAATTTAATTCTTTTTAAAGAGATCCTGTATTGTCTGAAAACAAGAGTATTTTACGCTTTTCACGCTTTTTCTGTTGAACTGCTGCAGCCATTCACTTATTATGTCTTAAGTTTTTCATACCTTTTTGTAAATTTCCAGTTCACTGGAAGATCTCTAACAAAAGATTTTCAAATGCTCGAGGGCGGGCTGTTTTGCCTATGACCAACAGCAGGTCTTTCTCTTTTGAAGAACTACTATTTAAATACAACTCTTGTTGCAGTGTTTTTTACTCTTCTGTTCGCTTATGAGAGGTATTTTAAACAATTTTTTTTTAATTTAGTGTTCGCGTCCGGTTATTAGAGTGTACGCTTATGGGAATGCATTTTGTATGAAAAAACTTATGACAAGGTTGGTATTACAAAACTTGGCCGGTTATTAGAGGTGTCCGTTTTGAAAGGTTTCACTGTATATATTATTTTATATAAAAATGTCATCGGCTCTTAATGGGTTAAGCATTTTTTACAAATTTTAGTATTTCCTAAAAAATCTCTTCAAAAGCTTTAAATGATACTCATATTGATATCTCCAAAAATATGGTCCACAATCCTACTTTTCTATGAAAAGTTTAGAGGCCTATAGGTCGGAAAATAGGGACGAGCGTCAATTGTTTACTTAAATTTTTTTTCTTAATTTTTAATTCTCTTTCGCCCCATATATTTTTTTTTATTAGAATTAGTTCTCTAAACTGATTATTTCCAAATGATATGAAAAAATTAGAGGTAGATGTGGTGTTTTTCCCACTGCTTCGGAAGACATGGACAGATCTCCCTGAATTTTAATAGCAAAAGTTTCGAAACTAAGTCTGATAAATTTTTTCTGGCATATTTATTGCCTTGGCAAAGTTGATTTCAACCCGAACACGGACGGACAGATAGACGTTGCTCAATCGACTTTGCTATGCAAACGGAATGACCAACTTTTATATTCCCTTTTTCCACCTCTGGTGAAGGGTACAAAAAACATTAGTAACATTCATAAAAATAAATACATATAAACTTTTGAAATTTTATTTTATTGACTCGAATGGCAAACTTGCTTTGTCGTAGATTGAATTGATTTGAATTTAAATTAAAAATAAAATCTTACACCTGAATTGTTTTCATTTTTTAATTTTTTCTCTCTATTATATCTACATACTATTCCACAAGTATTCTAGTATTTTAAGATATGAAAATAAATGTTCATTATAGATAGATGACATACATAAATGTCATTCCAAGTTATTGAAATTAAAAACAGCTACGAAAACAATAAATAAAATAGTTGAGAAAATAAAATTAAAAATTATTCAATTTATTCCATTAAACAAACGCGACTGCTTAAATGTAAATAGAATGGTAGAAAAAATGGCAACATTCGAAGACTACTGTTATCACTATTTTGTAAATAAAACTTTTTATGGTAACTTTTTTGTAAATTAACTAAATTTTTATATAAAAAATAAATATAAAACTTATAAAAATAATTATTTTCCTATTTTTTGCATTTTTGATTCGTATTTATTTTCATGAGAGAAAAAACGACATTTAGTCAGTTTTTTGATTGAAAGTCCTTTCGTGAAAAAGTATTTTTTTTAAAGCAGAAGTTGTCTTCTTGACGAGAAATTTGCATTTTAGCTAAAAAGAAATGTCTTTGAGGCCTTAAAAGGGATTTATGCTAAAAAAAACATTTCTTACTCGAAAAGGTTTTTTTTTTTTTGCGGAAAAAGGCGCCTTTTGCTGGAAAAGAATTATTTGGCTGATAATGGCGCTATTCTCTGAAAAATGCTCTTTTTAGGTGAAAATCGCTTTTCCTTTAAAATAAGGTTTTTGACTGCGAAGTAATTTTTTTGGCTGAAACTGGCAATTTTGTCTCAAAAATGCGTTTTTTAGTTGAAAAGTCACTTTTTATCTGAATGTTTTTTTTTGGCATAAAAAGGTACTTTTTTTGCATAAAAAGGTACATTTTTGCTACGAAAAGGTACTTTTTTGCAGAAAGCCGTTTTGGGTTGAAAAATACACTTCTTGGCTAAAAGAACGGTTTTTTGATGAAATAAGTGGCTTCTTGGTCGAAAGAGGGTTTTTGCTGCAAGTTTTTTTTTTTTGGTGAAATTAGTATCACTTTGGTAAAAAAGTTTAATTTTTTTGTGACAAAGTGCGTTTTTTGGTGACAGAATAGATTTTGATCAAAAAAGCGGCTCTTTGGTGAAAAGAAAGTAAATGTCCTCTTGGGTAAAAATATACATTTTTTTTAAAAATTATATTTTTTTGTAAAATTAAGTGTAATTTTGTTAAAAATCTTCTTTTATATTTTCTTTCTTTTAAATTGCGTTTTGTAAAAAAATTACTTAACTAAACTTTTCGACCAAGAGAAGAGAAAAAAGCAGGGCGTTAAATGCTTTCTTTTGTCATTTAATGTATATTTTAAAAATAAAAACATACTTCCATTAATGAATTTCAAAGAATACGTTATGGCAAATCTTAATTAAATTGATACATTAATTGGATTAATTTATTTATTAATGTTTCACAACAGGACAATGACGTCTGCAGTAATTTGAGTACCGCGAATGTATTGAATTTCTTTTTTCTTTTATAAATTGTGTGGGGTGAGAGAGTATGACTCTGTCGCTGACATTTTTATGGAAAACTTAATAAACATATGGCTCCTTGTTTACAGTGCAAACTTATTGAATAAAGGAATTGTAAATGAATTGTAAGAGATAAAACTTTTAGCTTTTTTAACTTTTTATTAAAAAGAGACGATGTTATTATTTGTTCATAATAAATTAAAGATTTTTATAATTTTATAAACACTGCTAAAATTTTTTTCCATTTTTTTATTTATTTTCTGAGATTGTCTTAAATGATACAATTAGCTAATCCTTACCTAACTTTATTTTTAGGTCTAAATTATTCATCATAAAAATTAATTTTAAAGTTTCGAAGCAATTAATTTTGAAGTCCCTGAAGATCCGGAGTGTTATTGTAGTGAATACGTTGTTTTTAGTAAGGCAGGTATCTGAATGTCGACTGGTATTATAGACGATCTGAATACTGCATTTCTGCTTATGTTTGCTTGTGTTAAATGTTTACCTAAAGCTTCGGATCAGGTCCTATTTAGGGCTGTTATATTTTGTTACCATGGGAGTTGTCTTTAGCAAATAGCACAAGAAGTCAGTTTCCAACTCTTTGAGTAAGATTTTTTTACTGAACTTTTGAAGTGTACGACCGATAATTGTCATAAAAAATTATTCCTTATTTTTTGGCTGGATAAATAGTTTTTCTAAATTTAATTTATTTTTTTCTATATATTGGTTTCGTTTATTTCATGTCGTCTATAATTTTTTTTTTCATAATTTAGATTCAAATTGAAATTCAATTAAATTTTTAATTAATTCAATTATATATTTAATTGAAATACAATAAAATATTTTTCTGATTAAACAAATAATTAAATCAATTAAACACTTATTTAAATGTTAACCAATATCTTATGTTGAATTACTCGCAATCTAACTCTTCAGTAGCTTTTTCATGTCCAATTTTTATTCAACATTAAAATAACTGAAAAATGTGCATCGATTAACGATTAATTCATCATTTTCTTAATGCTATCCAGTCGACTTTATTGCTGATTTCCGAAGGGACTGCCTTATTTGGACGCCCTCGACTATTTTGCTGACATAAAAATGTTGAGCCATGTTAACATTTATTTAGCCGGTTCTAGAATGACTTAAACGTTGCGACAAATGTGTCATGAACTTCGTCCTAACTTGTTTGTTTTATTTTAGTTTTTTATCATTTTAGAAATGACAATTTTTTGATAGATGATGACACAAAATCCTTTATTCTTCACCTGGCAAAAAATAACGTGTCAACCAATTTTAATGTGAGATTTTCCTAAAAGTTTTGCAAACTCCTTTGGCAAAATTATCATTCGAAGTATTCTGTCATTAATGAAATATTCAAATATCATGTGGTGTAGGTTTGCATAATAGATGAACTCGCCTTTAAATGCTACAAGGATATTAATACGTAACTAAAGTTTTCTATTTGTTGCTTTAACATGTGACATGTGCGATAAAGGAAACCTTACGCTGAATGTATGACGCATTTAATCATTTGTCTAATAGTTTGGCATTTAATTTTTTTTCTCCCTTTAAACTTTTAGCAGAAATAAACATTAAATAAAACATTTGTATCTTATCAAATAATTATTGCTAAATTTATTAAATTATTTAACTTTTTTTTAATTTTTTTAGGTGGCTCTTTGTATGCCTGTGGTATGGCTGGCATTTTTGGTAGTGCTGCCGATACTCCAAAATTTCTGGATATTTTCCTTTTTGCCTCCCTTATTTCGGCTGTGGATCCTGTGGCTGTGTTGGCTGTCTTTGAAGAAATTCATGTCAATGAAATTTTATATATTGTCGTCTTTGGTGAATCCCTACTTAATGATGCTGTTACGGTAAGAGTCTTCTCTTTTAAATTATTTAAGTTTAATTGAACGATCAATATAAATCTCATTTTATCAATTCATGTCATCATCTTCAGTTCAATTAATGGAAAAAATGTTCATTTAAGCTTTTCAATGTTTTTTGAAAAAGTATCATCAACCTTTAAAGACTTTATGTTGTTGTTTGTCATATTGTGCTCAAGTGGGAAAGAGTGTGTATTTAAAAAGGGATTTTTTATTTTTAAAAGCACACGGTGGGACGGAATTTGCTGTAGAAATAGAGTAAAGTGGTAAAAAGGTTTAAGGGAATGCGAACACAGCAATCAACAACACTGTTTTGAAGTTAACGTTAGTACCTGTCATTGATAACGCTAATCTGACGGTGGTCTTATCACTGTGTGAATAAAATATAAGCGTCCATAGGATGATAGCAACAACCTAAGGGCCAGGATTAACTATCATACACAATCGTGCGATTTAATCACATAAAAATCTGACAGAATTCTGGCCTTTTTTAAAAATTTGTTTTTGAAATGGCGTCGTAGGTGCTACACTATAACACAAAAAAGATGCGAAAAACATATGCTTTTAATATTTTGTTGTTTTTTCAATTCATCTTTAAAAGAAATCAACTCTGATCGCATAGAAAAAATCATTTTATGAATTATTTTGAAAGATTATAAAATCGTACAATTTTTGACAGATCTTACGACTGATTATGGTAGTGAATCCTGGCCTTAAGTAACATCTCTTAGCGCACTTTAAAGCCACTACAAAAATTCTCGGCGGCGACGTCTTAGACTTTGGAGGTTTTTCAAAATAGAAATATTTTTTTTTTCATTTGTATTTATTTGCTTTTGCTAATTATATCCGTTTTATAGAGAAAAAATGAGGTTAGGAATGAAAATAATATATTGAAATGAGTTTAAGTGAAAGAACGTCTTTTCTTTATTTCAGCCTTTTTTGCAAAACATTTTTGAGAGAAGACTTCAAACGAAAACTTGATCTTTTCCATAAAGTCCTTTTCTTTATTGTCAGAATCAGGATAACAGTTAAATTTTTTTTTGTTAATTTTAAATATTTAAATTTCAAATATTTATCCCACTGTACAGTATTATTTTGCACCTAACCTCTAACACATTTATGCCTACAATGACAGTCATTATATCGTCGCAAGAATTAAAGAACACTGTAACTGACAAAAACTCGAAAACATGTTTATTTGCATCATCTTAATCACAAGAAAATACTGCGTCGTTTGGTGTCTGCCTCATAATTATATGATGAAAACAAAAAATTCACTTACGCCGTCTGCGTTTTGAAAAACACCAGTGTCTTCTTTGTCGTAACTCTAACAAAAACTAGAATTTTTTTTCATTTGTTGCTTATGATACTTTTGCGTCAGCTTAATTTTTCAAACTAACACTTACGCCATTCTTTGCATTTTGTTCAAAAAATATTTTTCCCACTTTATTTATTCACTTTAACTTACAGCTATTAAGTTTTATCTAAAAAAAACACAAATGTATCACTTAAAGCGTTTTAGAATTCTAAAATTTTGTTTCCATAAAAAAACATTTTAGTTATAGCATTTTATAGGTCTGTAAAAGAAAAATCGTTTGCTGTAAGCCGCAGAATCAGCGGGATTAATAGACTTGAGAGGAAACGTCTGCAACCAATATATAAAGCGAAAATAAATAAAAATACGTTTTTAAAGTCATATTCCTAAGTTGTATATTTTTTGTGATAAGAAATTATTTTACTTTTATACAGGCTTTTTTGGCTCTGGTGAACATTTCATGTTTTGTAAGTTACAGCGTTCTTTAATTCTTGCGACGATATATACCCATTGAAAAGAGCACAGCTTATGTATGTACGTATTGGTGTACGTTTGATTGTAAGTCAGTTTGATTGAAAAATTTTTAAACAACTTTTATCTTATTTATCCACACATTCTATTACAAGAACAAGACTTTAAAAATATGTAATGCTAAAGGTGGTATATTTGCATTCATTCTTGACACAAATTATTTTTTTTTTGTAGGTAAAAATATGTGTTTTTAAGGGAAACTTTTAATTTTATATTCTTGTTTATTTATTTAAAAAAAGGACCTTAATAAAAATTATATTATTAAAAACATATTCGGCTATGACAAATCTTATATACCCTTCATCATGTAGGTAAATTTAGTTTAGTGAAATAATTTTAATCAAAAAAACAAATATCGAGGCGATAGTGAATTAAAAAAATTAAAAAAAAAAATTGACGTAAAAATGTCATCGGCTCTTAATGGATTAAGCGTTTTTAAAAATATTTTGCATTTTCTAAAAGATCTCTTTTAAAGCTTTCAGATAATGCCACAAACGTGCTTTTCTATGAAAAGTCCAGAGACCCATAACTCGGAAAATATGGGCGAGGGCAAATTTTTTCGCTTGTTTTTTTTTTTATTATTATTAAATTCTCTATCGCCCCACAAAAAAAAATTAGTAGCACGCGTAGTGTTTTGCCCACTGCCTTGAAAGTCAAGGACCGGTCTTGCTGATTTTCAATAGCAAAATTTTCAAAACTATGTCTGATCGATTGGCGTATTTAAATTTTCTCTAGCTCATCTAATGGCTTGGTAAAGTTGTTTTCAACCTGAACACGAACGGACAAACGCATATCGCTCAATCGATTTCGCTATGCATAAGGACTCAGAATATATATTCTTTATTGGGTCGAAAGTGATATAAACAAATAAAATTCCTTAATCTCTAAATTGATGAAAATGAAATGTGTGTAACGATGAAGTCGTATTTAGTTAGCAGAGACAGAAACTATTTCTTAACATGTCATTTTACAGTTAACAGAACACTGCACAGTGGGGCAGAATTATAATATTTTGAAAATAACTTACCCATTTGTAAAGGGCCAGGTCGATTGATCGAACATGAGCATAGCATAAGAGTATCTGTGCTTAACTGCTCAACGAACATTTCTTTTAGGGATGCAACCGATACCGATATATAGGCAATAATTCTGGTTTTCCGATATATCGATATCGGCGATATTTTACTGTCGACACGCCGATACTTCTTATATTTTTCTTTAGAGTTTTTTGAATAAAATATTCAATTTTTAACTCTTTTAAAATCAGAACATAAAATTCAAATGAGTTCTGCCGCATCTGAGAGACTATTTTCCACTGCAGGTCTGCTTCAAACGGATTTTAAAAATCGTCTATCTCCGCAAAATTTACGAACACTTTTTTTTACAAAAATCTTATTAATATCAATTTTAAATATTAATCCTTTGCAATGTTGTTTTAATAATTTTAATTTAATTTTAACATGATCTCAAACTCAATTCGTTGTCTTTTAAATCTTATTAATTTCAATTTTAAATCTTGAGCCAATCTAAACTCAACGCCATCGTTTATTTTATAAATTCATAAACATTGCAGACGTTTTGTAGTTTGAAAATTTGAATTTTAGAAACTGAAATGTTTTAAAAGTTTTGATGATTTGAATGGCTCATTAAAAAACACTGTTATTTTGTATAATAGAGGAATTACTCTACTTGAATTTTGTTAATTTTTACTTTAGCTCAATTTCAATATGCGTATCGGTATTGGTACCGGATCTGCGAAATGACGTATCGTTACATCCTTAATTTTTTTCGTATACTCATATTGAAAACAAAATATTAAAAATTGTTTTTGTTTTCTATATAAATATACAAAAGAAATGTTCGTTTGCATGTAGGGAAACCGGCAGTAAGTTCTTAAGCTGGGTACCACCCAATTTCCAGGGTTGGGGCTATGCGGTCTCAGGGTTGGGTATCTCGAACCTTTAAATTTTTCTAATGCTTAGCATTTCTTCAATTTTAGTCTGATTTTCAAAATTTTACTTCGTTATAAAGATCTAGTTAATACAAGAAAAAAAATCTGATTCTAAGTTAACAGTTTGGAACACGTTCTTTCTTGTTCAGGATAGAATTCAGCTTATTTATTAAGATTTCTCTTAACCATTTTTGCAAGGTTTTACGATTTTCTACCATTGCGTGATATTTTGCTGTGATTTTAGGACAGCATTAAAAATGACAATTGTTATTATGGCTGCCACGTGAGGCGTGTATTAGGTAACGTTACGTGAGCATTTCATTACATTATGAAACAAGTTCTCAGTATTTATTCGCACACATACTTCGTAATGAGGTAAATGAACATATTTTTGCTTGCACATGCATGCGTACATAAATTAAAAATATTTCTGTTAAATCTATGAAAATAACTAAATAGAGAAATTTCAAAGTAATTTATAAATAAAACTTCTATTATTGAAAAAAAGAAAAATAAAAATAAAAATACTTTTTTCTTATTTAAACATTTATTTATTTGTTTTCTTCTTCTACTTTCTTTTAAAAAGGTCGTCATGTATCATATGATGGAAGTTTATAATCACATTGGTTTATCAAATATTTTAGCCCAAGATGCTGTTAATGGTGTGGGTTCATTCTTTGTTGTAGCAATTGGCGGTACTGTTATTGGTAAGTCAACCGTTACATAATGACATTCAACAATATTTAAATGAGTATTGATGTCTGTCATGATAAAAATTGAATTTTATATTTTTTTCACAATATTTGATTCTACATTTTTTAAATATTTCTTTATTTGCAGGTATTATTTGGGGCATTCTGACTGGATTGGTAACACGTTTCACTGATCATGTGCGTGTCATAGAACCAATTTTTATTTTTGTAATGGCATATTTAGCATATTTAAATGCTGAAATATTTCATATGAGCGGTATATTGGCGTAAGTTTTTGTACCATTTTTTTTATTACTATTTTATATTTATTTCAGTAAGAAAATTCTAATTTTTAATTTGAAAATTTACTAAGCTGCGATAAACTTTAAAATCGGTTTTATTTTTTTTTTTTTCTGTTTTATCTCAATTAATTTTTCTTTTGATAATAATTTTTAATTTTTTAAAAATTACTCAACAAGAGAAAAGAAAACGTTTCAAAAATCGTTTTCTGTAAGAAAAAGTTGATCAGTTGCTTAAATTGGACCAGGCAAAAAAAAAAAACATACTGAATTTAAATTAAGCAATTATTTTTTACCGACTTAAAAAAGGAGAAGGTTAGCGATTTGTCCGTTTTTTTTCATATTTTTTACTGAAGAAATCCGTCAAATTTTTATTTAGGCAAATGTCCACCAAAACGGCCCAATCCCTTCTCTAGACCACATAACGCTTCAAACAGTAACACGTTGAGCATTTAAAGTCTAAATAAATTAATATTCGCTCTAGGATTTTCAAAAGCCCAAAATGTAGAAATTTTGCTTGTTAAAATACTCCGACAAGTGAAAATTGACTTCGTCTGAAAAAAATATATTTTTCAGAAAAACCAGCGGGTTGTTCCTAAATAAATTTTCATAGAGGATTTTAATTATTTTAATACAGTTTTCGAGCGAAATTGAATTCATTGTAACAATTGTGAATTTATTTACTAAGAACATGTCAAACAATTTAATTGTCAAAACTTGTTGGTGCTGCCACAACTGAAAAACTTAGTTTTTGTTGAAAACCCCATTTTAATTTTTGCTTTAGATTTCATGACCGTCCTTCTATTTTAAAGCGATTTTTTCTTTGCAAGAATTATTTAATTTAGTCAACGTTTACCATTTAATTATGGTTGTATTTTGTATCGTTTACATAGAGTAAGTAAGCCAAGTACGATCTGGATTCATACTCGAAGGGTTGTGAACCATATATGGCTCACCCTTTAATTTTAAATCATGTGTTCTTACAATATATGTCATAATTGGGTCTTCTATTGGCACACCCTATCATTTTTAATTTTATTTTTTACTTCTTATTATCGATAACTCACACCTTGTGTAAATATCGGTTAAAAAGAGAAGGTAATAGACGCAAAAATCACGCCTCTCTATTGGGACACCCTTTATTTCTTATACTTTTAAAATTACGTTACTATTGCAACACCTTTTTATTTTTAATTTTATTTTTTGTACTCTTCCTTATAGTGGGCATATAAGTTTGAATGTTTTAAAGGCTACACAAAATGTGAAAACAACGTCTCCATGTCAGACCCTTTAATTTTTTAACCCGATTATATTATTTGGTGTTTAAAATTGAATTTGAAACCAAGAAAGTCAAATGAACGACTCAATTATTTATTTTTTTGTATCCACTTCGCTTTTGATTAAATTTTTTGGGAAAGAGAATAAAAGATTAAATAGTTAATGGTATAATTCTCGAATGGTTGAAGGTCAGAAATAGTTTTTTTTCCTATCCCAGTTTTTATTTAACTTCCACCTCGAATTTGATTGAAATATTTGGGAAAGAGAATAAAAGATTAAACACTTAATGGTATAATTTTCGAATGGCTGAAGGTCAGAAATAGTTTTTTTTTTAGGATAGAGAATAAATCATTTAATGTTAAGTGGTATAATTCTCAAATGGTTGAAGTTTAGAAATATTTTTTTAGCTCAGTTTTATTGCACTTCTAGCTGAATTTTAGTTTAGTTGAAGCTCAGCTTGGATTTAATTCAGTTCTAGTCCATTTCTAAATCAATTCTAGCTTAGTTACATTTTAAATCAATTTTATTTTAATCAAAGTTCTTTCATATTATTTGTATTCATTTTTCTTTCATACTTTAATTCGGTTTTATAGTAATTGCATTTCAATCAAAAGTATTTGTTATTTCAAATCAATCTCTTGCCTTGTTTTTTATAACTTAATAGAATTAAGATTGTCATATGAATTTACTTTATTCTTCTCTTATCCAGCATTACCTTCTGTGGCATAACGATGAAAAACTATGTCGAATCGAATATATCACAAAAATCGCATACAACTGTTAAATATGCATTAAAAATGTTATCAAGTTCCTCGGAAACAGTTATATTTATGTTTTTGGGTGTAGCCACCGTTAATAACAGTCATGTATGGAATACCTGGTTCGTTGTATTGACCATTTTGTTTTGTTCAGTCTTTAGAGTTATTGGTAAGTAAACGAAATAATCTTTGAAAGCATCTAAAAAACTTTTAATTCTTTTATAAATGCAGGTGTTATTGTTTTGTCGGCACTTGCCAATCGTTTTCGTCTGCACAAATTGTCTCGAGTCGATCAGTTTGTTATGTCGTATGGTGGTTTACGTGGTGCCGTTGCCTTTGCCCTTGTCCTATTGGTTGATGAACGTGTTGTGCCTCAAAAGAATATGTTTGTTACCACTACCATTGCTGTGATATATTTTACCGTTTTTGTGCAGGGCATCACTATTAAACCGCTCGTTAAATTTTTAAATGTTAAACGTGCTAACAAACGTAAACCCACCATGAACGAACGCATACACGAAAGAGTAAGTAAAAGAGTTGTTGATTTTTTTTATAATTATTTACAAATTCTTTTTTCATATATTTTTTTTTTTAGTTTATGGATCATTTAATGGCTGGCATTGAGGATATTATTGGTAAAACTGGCAACTACAATGTACGCGATAAATTCAAACGTTTCGACAATCGTTTTATTCGTCCTTTATTGATAAGAGATCTGAAGGTAATTTGATTTTTTGTTTTGTTTATTGATTCTATATAAACTAAGTACTTAATTTTTTATTTAATTTAATAGTTTTTGTTAAGAAATAAATTTCGCCTTGATCTTTGACGGATTTAGTTTATTTCGGGCTTACTATTTTGGTTGCAACTTAACTTCTAGTTGAGTTTAAACTATGATGTCATCTAGTTAACTTAGTTTTACTTACAAAAGTCTAAAGGGTGTACTAAAATTCACGCAAGATTTGAATTTATTATTTGTTTAATATGCTGTAAAATGTTGGCAACTCTATAAAAAATTATTTTCCAACTGACAATTTATTCTTGATATAGACTGATCATTACCTGCAAGAACATGGCGTTCTCATTGGTGGATACAAAATCATCCTCAGCGATGAAGAATATTTTTTTTTTATTGCCGAAAAAACCCTCCGCTGAATGATGCTTATTTTGGGGTAGAAGCCTTATTTGGCCACACATCTTCTTCACTAGGCACATCCAACTCAACTAGATCTTTGCCCAGAAGCTTTGCTACCTCCTCAGCCGCATAGAAACCTCAGTTCTGCTTAGATTGGATGTGCCTTATGACTAAAGAGATTTCGCACATACCATTCCCATATGTGTTGTATTTCTTTTTTAATTGGGTTTTTTGTATGCATCAGAGGGGGACGTCCGACGACGTTCGACGATCTTGATTCAGGTATAAAAAGAGAACACTCAATTTAAAACGAGAACAATAGTAAGAGTGCCATATTCGACTAAGTCGAATCTTAAATACCCTTCACCATGTCTTTAGTCTATTAACTTGAAGTAACTCCAACAAAAAAAAAAAAAAAAAAGGAAAACAAATATTGGGGTAACAGAATAAAAAATAAAAAAAAAAAATATTAAAAACGATATTATTTTACAAAAAAAAAAAAAAAATATCATCGGCTCTTATTGGATTAAAAAAAATGGTATTTTCTGAAAGATCTCTTCAATAAGCTTTTAAATGATACCCATATTGATATTTTAAAAAATATGACGCACAATCGTTCTTTTCAATGAAAAGTTCAGAGGTCCATAAGTCGAGAAATATGGTAGAGCGCAAATTTTTTTGCTTAATTTTTTTCTTTATTTTTAAATTCTCTATCGCCCCATACATTTATTTTTTATTGGAGTTTTTTCATTGTTTAAAATGATATGGAAAAATTAGAGGCGGGCGTGGTGTTTTGCCCGCTGCCTTAAGGGACATGGACCGATCTTGCTGATTTTTAATATCAAAATGTTCGAAACTATGTCTGATCGATGGAAGGGCATATCTATTTTCTCTAGCTCGTCTAGTACCTTGGAAAAGTTGATTTCAACACTAACACGGATGGACAGACAGACATCGCTCTATCGACTTCGCTTTACTTTATGGGGTCGGAAACGTATATTGTAGAAATTACACACGGAATGACAAAATAAGATTTTTTTTTTAAGTTTTTTCCACTTTTTTTGGTGAAGGGTATAAAAAGGTCTTTAAAAAGAAAAAAGATTGTCAAAATATGGACCGGCCATCTTGGTTAGTTTGAAATTGTTTGAGAGAGTGAGAGAGATAAACCGAGAAAGTGTTACCAGCTTTTGTTTGTCTGGCTTATCAGGAATAATAAAACTTTAATTATCTATTCTCTCTAGCAAGAAAGAGATCAATTTCTCGTGGATCATATTCCAATGAAATATGCTGAAGAAATTAAAAAAAGAACAGAAAAGCTATCATTTGAAGGGCGTAAAGAACGTGAATCCCTGCAAACACAGGAGTTTTCGCGTTTTAAATTAAGATCACGTGATGAGGATGGAGAGGATGAAGAAGGTCTATAAACTAAATACTGAATAGAATAAACTTTACAAAAATCAAAAGCAAAAAGTCCAAAAATAATTCAAAAAAGAAGAATAACAAGGGTGCGGTTTGATTATTAAAATTTCTTAGCTTGTGGCCTAATTGGCTTTAATTATGTTTTTTTTTTTTGTTATAATGAATTTTACTTTTTAAAATTGTTTATTAAATGTTTATTTATTTTCTTTTGTCTTTAGGGTGCCGAGCCGAAAATCATTGAAACCTATTCGAAATTAACAATGCGTGATGCTATCGAAGTGATGCGTCGTAATCCCTCAACAATTGGTCAAATTACGGGCACTGAGTCGATGAGTGCCTTATTTAGAAATTACACCAATAATTGCATTGGTGGCAGGTGGGAACCGCCAACTATTTATACAACCTGGTAAACGAATTTTAGACAATTTAAATTTTTTTCCTAAAGTTGGGTGATTTCTTTTTGAAGTTTTTCAAAAGAGAAAAATGTATAAAACCCAACTAAAAACAAGTGCATGTTGTATGTTTTTTTTTCTTTTGATTGCTGTAATGAACAACTGAAAATCTCTTTACCTTGTTAAATTCTTAAATGTAAAAGATATGTGATTATTACTTTTTGAACTTTATTAATTCAATGTCTTTTTATTCATTTTATTTAGATAAATTAGTAAATTGATTAACAAGACACCACAAATCTTATTTAGAATTGCACTAAATACATAACTGACTTGCAAAAAATTAAAACAGAGATTTAAAAGAATTTAGAGTTCGAAATAGAAGTCCTATGTCCCCTATAGGAACTACAGGACATGATATATAAATTTCGAAATTCGAAGTATATCTCAACTTAACCACACTTTTTGATAATTTTGTATTGCTGAGTCATTATCAGCTTATGAGGATCCACACACTCAGTACCAGTTCCATGTTAAATAACTAAGCTTTTTATTAACATGTATGAGGCACTGCAGAAATCTAGTAAAATTTTTGTGAGATTCGTTAAACAGAAAATTCCATTTATCGCTAATTTTTCTCTTATCGTTTAAAGATTTTCTGCAGTAGATTTTGAACTTGTTTTAATCGCAGAAGTTTTTTTATACAAAGTTGCAGAGGAACATTAGTTTCCAGTCTGTAGTTTGTTCTCATATTTTATTAAATGACAAGGACCTTTGAATTTATTAATTATTTATTAATTATTATTTATTTGATGAAACGTAAGAGCAGCTTCAAATTGTTGCAGTTATACAAAACAAACTCATTTGTTATTTTACAGAAATGTTAAAAAGAATTTCTTTTAAATCTCTGTTTAATAGCATGACCTTCTTTATGTCTTAACTTTTTATATTTCTTAAAATTTTTTCTTAATTAACATTTAATATATTTTTCTCATCACACCATTAGTTATTTCTTAATGTCTAATTTTTAAAATGCCTTCAAATTTACACATTTAAGCGTTTTGTTTCTTTTGGCATGTTATCCAGTAGAAAGGGGGCAGATATTTAAGAAACTCATTTAATTATATTAAAAAGAGATCGTAAGTAAATTAAGGATAATATCAGTATTTTTAATCATCTCATATTTGATGACAAGCTTCAGGCTTCAATACAAAACGATAAATTTGAAAAATGAAATTACGCAAACCCCTAACCAAACATGATCTTTATTTGAAAAACGAATATTATAAAAAAAAAAACTATGTGTATTAAAGCTGAAATCGTTAGTCATGACCTTACATTTTGACAATATCATTCCGACCAAAATATCAAAGCGCCTTGTTAGTGTTCTGTAAAACGAAGTCGCAAGAAATTGGCGATTTTTAATTGCATTCCATAAATTTTAATTTGATAATACTAAAGTACTTTTGATCTATTACAAAATGCTTTACTGTCGAACGTTTTACATACTCGTAATACCAACAAAAGTAACTTCGGACTACGACTCTTCTCGAATGTCGTTTTCGACAACTGTACTTAGGTCGAATATTTTAAAGTACCTTTTTTTAGAAGAGTGTTCTGTTAATTAATAGAAAAATGATAATTATAATGCTTTGTTTTTATAAATCGTTACTGTACAATAGGCCTTGTCGTGCAAACGAATGAAAATTGTTTTTAATTATTTAAAGAAAAAATTAAAATAATAAAAATTTTTCTGAAGTGTATTTTATACAATAATAAATTTAAAACTAAAGTACCTAATTTGATTTTTACAAAGGCAACTTTTTTTTTAAAACTCCTTTTTTAAAGTACCTCTTTGGCAAAAGTACTATTTCGGTAAAGGTACCCTTTCTTAAAAAGTACCTTTTTTTAAAACTGTCTTTTTACACAATTTCTTACCAAAGTCCTTTTTACAAAAACTATTTTTTTGAAAGGTACCTTTTGCAAAGTTTTTTTTTTTTTAAAGTACCTTCTTGCAAAAGTTTTTGTTTTTGAAAAAATGCTTTATGACACAAGCTTTTAACTTATAAAATACAAAATTATCTTACGGTAAGCCTTTAAACTACATGTATTTTCAAGCACAGACCTTTTTTTTTGGTTTTTTACTAACAATTCATATAAAGTTCTTTAAAAATTTTTAAATACGGCTTGAGTAAAATCAAATATAATAAAAAATATATAACGTGCTTCTTTTTGTTTAGACAAAATTTTTAACAATTCGATTTGACTTATGTTTTGCTCAGAGGCAAAAGAACCCAGAATTTGTATTTGTGTTTGATACCTTATAATTTTTGTGTTACGAATTAGTTTTGTGTTAGTGTTGTGCTGCCTTTAATTTAAGTAGCACAAGCAGTACTTTATCAGTAAGTATAACTTGACTTGATTTTAAAATTTGAGACGGACGTATATTATTCAATGGTCCTTAAACGTGTTGTTTTACAACATTTAAGTTTAAATCAGTTTAAATTTTTTAATGCATCTTGAGAAATTAGAAACAATGCACTCGATTTTCTAAAATTCGTTTACTCTTTTTTTTTTATTAAAATATAATTTATAATTTAGTTAAGTGTAAAAATGGTTAATTTAAAATTGTGACGCATGGAGCTTTAAATTGCAGCTTCTCCTACAGATAATAAGTGGTTCGCTTTTGTTAAAAATCTTACGTAATTTTTTTTTTTTAAATCTAACTTCATGCTGCCTTATAATAAGGAAAGAAAAATTTACTTACGTCAAGAAGCAAACGATTTTTATTATTCTCTACCCTTTCGGTATAAAATTAGTAATGCTATTTTCTTCTAGCTAGTGGCTGGCAGTTGTCGAATTTTCTTCTTAAAAGAAAGTTCACATAATCGCTAGACCTTCGGCTGAGATACTTCATGGCATCCATATTCCAAATAAATATTTCCAAATGTTAACCCTAGTAATCGCCGAATCTCTTAAGTTTCGGCTGCGTCTAAGTTTTATTTCCTACAAGTTTAAAAATATAACGTTTGCAAGACGTAAGTTTTCGTTCTTACAGCGCACTCGTGGAATCATTGATTTTCTTCTGTTACTAAAATAAATGAACAATTTTGAAAAAATAAATAGATAAATGAATAAATTTAAATCATTAATGACTTTCTTGGATAGAATTAAGTTTCGACCAGTGTATGAAAAGAAACAAAACGTTTCGCAAACGTTTTATCTGAGGACGTAAACTTTACAAAAATTTTTAATCGTTTTGTACATGATAATAATCAAAAACTAATACCTTTGGAATGATAAAGAGCCCATACGAATAAAATTGGCTTTTCACTCATATACTTGTCTTGATATACCAATGCAATCCTACTAATGCGTTACTTAGTTCACTAAGAAATAAATGTTTCTTTTGAAGCGCTACTACTAAAACGAACAAATTAAGCAGAAAACGTTACCGAAACTTTTCTCTTAAAACGTTTTAAATTAATTCGAAATTTCTCTTCTGGCTGTATGTATATTTTGTGCTCACGAATAAAAAGAGTACAAAACTCAATAGCATTGCTTCTAATTTGTTTAGCTCACTACGAAAAAGCAAACGTTTCGTTTTGTTTATTTTCGTACCCTGGTTTCGACGTATGAGTGAAATTAAATCATGTAAAAAAAAAATAAATAAATTAAAAAGAAGGGCGAACTAAAGCAAAACTGTCAAATTAACTGTCAAAGAAAACAGTGTTGCCAAAAGTTTTTTCTCCTTTATTTTACAATATTGTGGGAATATTTTTTTTATAAGAAATTGACTGCAATTAATAGCGATCCAATTTAAAGTGAACCATTGTTTAGTTTATATTTAAGAATAATAATTAAAATTGATATATTACATTTTTAAAAATAATTTTTTTAAATTTATATGTAATGAATTTTATTTATTGGATGAAAATGCAAGCTAAAAAAACTTGTAGAATTTAATCTTCTCTATCAATAGTTGTAATAATTGTAAAATCTATAACTTCACTTTTAAATTCTATTCAAATTTAATATAAATTTTTATTCTATCTTTGAAAGTAATTGTAAATAACTATTAAATATAATTACTGTAATATTAGCTAAACTATTTAATAATGAATGTTTAACATATAATTTTATTTTAATTTTTAAATATTTTTTTAATTTAATTTAAAAAAAACTTAGTCCCAGTCTTACAAATTTGGATAATTCCTGTTCGCGTAATTTGGATATGCATGAATTGGATTATAATCCCTCTAAAAAGGATCTTACCGATGCCAGAATACATCATTTATTGGCAGAAGAATTGAAACCTTATAGAAGGGTATGTATCACATAGAAAATAAATATAAATTTTATAATTTCAACATTTCAGCCATTTTAAATTTTGTTTAACTTTGATGATTTTTTTTTTTTAAACAATTTGACAACTGCATTGTGAGATTTATTGAAATGCAGAGTTCGTTAATTTTATATATTTGTTTTTTTCTTAAGTTAAAAAAATTAATATTAAAAAAATCAGAGCTAAGAGAACTTATATTTAGGAATAAAAAAAAAATTATTTTTTATTTATTTGTTTATTTTTAAAATTTTTATATTTCATGGAATAAATTATAAAGGCATAATAATTCATATCGAAATTGCTAGTTGTCTTAAGATTTTATAGCAGTTTTTTAAGTTCGAATATTCTAGACATTGTTTGACAACGACATAGAATTATCTAAAGCTAAAAATATTAATAAAATAGTGCTTGCTTTAATACCCAAATATCCTGTCATCTAATTAAAAACTAAATATCCCTTAAATATTTTTAATGTTTTCATTTTCTATCGTGCTTTCGAAGTTTGGTATATTCAAAGACTTAAAATAGAATTTTAAACAATTAGTTTTTAAAACGTTTTCAGCTGTTATCATTTAGTTTAAATATTATATTTTATAAAAAAAAATTGCCGTCAGCAGCATTTAAAGTCGTCTTTTCGAAAGGTGTTGAACTTATCTAAGTTTGGTTGTTAAAAATATAAGATTTACATAGTGAGTTACTTGTCAAGTTTCGTTAAAAAACTAAGCGCAGATATTTTATTCAAAGACCTGCGCCGAATCGGCTAAAACCCGGCTAAGCCGTTCCGCCGAAGATTTATACAAGCCGCCGCCGCCGGCAAAGAATAGAATTAACATTTCAAATGTTTAATTAAATTTTATAAACACATAATTATGATGCATACATAGAAAATAGATAATATGTCTCCAGCCGACAAACAGCCGATTTTGAGCCGCCGCCGACCAAAACCCCTCGGCGCAGGTCTCTGACTTATTACGGGTGTTATATGCAGCAGCCGTGTAGCTTTTCAGTTTTATATCATTTGCATTAAAAGAGAAGTTCTTCTATTCAAGAAGACAATCCTGTGTCTATTTTTTTCTAATCCGCTGTACAACATTTAATAATCTTTTCCTCAAATCATATGCCTTTGCAGTTTGTTCTTAAAGAATAAATTCCTTAAAAATTTCTTTATAAGCTAATATTTATTTTAGTTTTAATTTTAAGGTTAAAATTTTTAATTAAAAACATTTTTTATTAATTGATTTTTTATTTAAATTAAAATATTACTTTTTCTTTTTTTTTTCTTTTTTTAATCACAAAAACCTTCGTAAAAATTTTTTTTTTATTTCCTTTTATGTGTAAAATAAAATTGTGTTTTACTTTTATTTAAAAATAAAAATTGGCACTAAATTTAATTAATTTTTTTTTTTATTTTACAAATCTTCAACATGCTCATCATTTGTTTTAACTTAAAATAAAACATGTAAATTGATAACAAAAATTATATTTTTTAAATTCAATTCAAAATTTCTTCAAAAATCTCTTCTGTGTGTAAAAAAAACAATAAAATAAAATCCAGGCCTCTATACAAATGGTACGAATTTCAAATTAGAATTGGTTGTATTTGTTCTTTTGATTTGTTGTTGTTTTTTTTTAAATTTATTTTCCTTCTTAATTTTTAATTATTTTTCTTTGTTTAAATAATATTAAAAATCTTATGATTTGAAGTTTAAAATTTTATTAAAAATATTTTTAACTAAAAGATGAATGTTCCATGTAAATAGTTTTCCTTGATGTTTAGCCGTCTTCTCTTCTTTCTAAAAATTAAATTTTAAATGTAAACTTTTTCTTAATTAAGTTTTAAATTTTTACTTTGTTTTTTAATACTTGTTGCATGCAACGTTGAAAGAGTATTATATTAAGGAGCCTATTTTCTTAGTTTGAAATATCCTACAGCTTAACAATGTCTGATCCTTAATTCTGTCGTCACGTTACCAGCTTTCTGTTGACTTCATATATGAAACAGTTGAAATCAGTTTGGCGATTCCTGTCGTAAGAATTTCTAAACAGGGTTGTGGACTAAAAATCTAAACGTTTTTGTGGAAGTCATGTTTATACCTTTATGGATGTTTTTTAGCCCTTTCTTGTTTGTGGTTAGCAAGATAATACTTCAACGTTGAAGAACATGGAAACTCCTCGTCATCGAGGAATATTCACCTTCTTCTTACTCGCGACTATAGATTTTTGATCGAAGAATGATAGATGTCAACATCCCTTTTCTTTACAGAGTATCGCATATGTCCTACCATTTTCTTTAGATTGAGTCAGTAAAACTTATTTAAAGTTTATGGAATCCAATCCTTAAACGCACTTATTCCCTTTTGAGAGTCTGTCAGTTTGTACAATATTAACTATTGCTTCCTTGATGATTTTTTATGGCTGTCTGCACGGTAGTTATACGGCTACATTTTCCCATTTGATATTAGGCGGGACTTGAACCCAGGGTTAGCAACCTTAAACTTCTTCAGGAGTAGTGGCATTTCTATTTTATTCCGTTTTGCTTTCGTTGACCCTTAGAGTGCTTATCTGCCAGACAGACCCCTATAGTACATCGTCTGTATCATTTGAAGTTTCTGCTGTTGAAAAAAACTTTTTTAAGCCAGAATCTCCCTTACCCAGTGATATGTCGAAAGTTTTGTTTTCTGGCTCCTTAAATTCCTGAGATTTTACTTTATCATTTCACGAGAAGTCCCACCTTTCTCAGGCTCTATTACTCAGGTAAGTGTAAGTGAAAATGCAGGACATCAAGATGTTTCCTGCCTCTCAATTTCTGCTCTTTTGAAAATTCCACATCGCTTCACCTTTAAAATTAAGAATAAAAATAAACATCGTAAATAAAACACTGATGCTTTAAACTGGTTAATTTTTTCGTCTTGTTCGTTATCAGTTTTTGTAAAAAAAAAAATCTTGTGGAGGAGTATTTCGACTACGACAATTTTGTAATAGATTTATGATAACTGTGACGAGCTATCTTTAATTTATTACAAAACTTTTTAAAAACGACCACCTTTCGCCACAAAACCCCAACCACGATAAGGGTGAATAAGTGAAGTGACACCCCTTATCTTTATTATTTTAAAACGCCAAAAAATGTTTAAAGGAAATTATTATCCTGTACAAAAAGATGAAAAATTGGACTCTGATTAAAGGGGCCATTAAAAATAGTCTCAAGTAAATGGCCCATTGAATATGAATAGAAAATTACGTTTTTATTTGATCAAAATATCGCCTCGAAACATCACGATCTGCAAGTGGATTCTATTTTACAAATACCTCGATTAAATTACCCTTTTTTATTTTTATTGTTACCTACCATTGTTTTCTTTTAATATGTTCGCCATTAGAGCAAGTTCCCGCAACGTTCTTTGACCTCAAAGAAATATTTGTTTTCTTTTTTTGATCATGTTTTATCAACAGTTAATCGTTGTCTTATTAAATGTTAAATAGAAGTTCACAAAATGTTTTATTCTTAAAATTTTGCTTATAATTTTGTTTTAACGCTTGCAATTCAAAGTTAATTTGCTGCATTACAAAAACAAAAAATTTGCTTTCTAATAATTATTTGCGTTGCATCTGTTAATTATTTTTCTTTATTAAACTTTGCATGAGTGTAGTAGTTTTTTTAATTGAGTTTTTTCTTCTTTAAAATTTAAATAAATAATTTTTAATTTTAAAACGTTGATGTTTTTTTAATTACTTCTTAATTTACAAGCGCTTTTATTGTAATTTTTTTATGGCTTAAATTCAAATAAATATTTTTACTTAAAAAAAAAAAAAGAAATAAGTGTTCTCAAGGTCAGGATGCTATACCGGCATATGTCTCGCACCCGTTACAAAAAAAAATCTTTTTCTATCATTGACACGTCATACCAAGCAGGGTACGAAAATAACCCAAACGAAACGTTTATTATATTTTCGTTTTTTTTTTTTGTTGTGATTAACACAAAAGCAAAACAGAAACAATAATAATTATTATGACATTTAATTTTGTAATGTTCTTTCTCGGGAACACAAAATATACGCAACCAGAAAATAAAGCAATGAGAAAGATATTAAAACGTTTTGGAAAAAAAAGAACGCTTCAAAAACGTATGCTTATTGACTTGCTCGTAATAATAATGCATTAGTGCTTGAAAAGAAACACTTCAAGCGAACTGTAAAACGCAATTGAACGATTTAATTTGCATATCAAAGCTAGTAAATGCGCCAAAAACCTATTGAGCGTTTTCGCTGTTTGTCATTCTAAACGTAAATATTTAGGTTTTGCTCATAAAAAAGATTAAAAAAAGAAAAATAAAAAAATGAAATAAAATAAAAAAAAAAAAAAAATAAAAATAAATAAATAAAATTAAAAAAAAAATTTAACAGGTCTTTGCATGTAACGCTTAAGTAACGTTTGGGTTGTTTACATACACTGATATCTAATCCAACTATGTCCAAATCCGTCATGGCCGGTATGGCAGTCACATATCTTATGAAATCATGGCTCCATTAAAAGAAGAAGAATATCTTTTATGAATTCAAGCATTTATTACAATTTTAAACAAAATTAAAAACCTGCTTCATTGAAAAACTTTTTTTAAATAATAGAATTAAGTCATTTTACCTGAAAACACTTATTTCTTATAAATGTTAATTTAATGTTTTCTTTCATAATTCTGAAATAATTTGAAAAATATGTATGTGTTTGCTTAATAAAAATATTTTTAAATTAATTGAAAACTCTTCAAAAAAAATTTATGTTCATTTGCAATAACAAAAAAAAAAAAAAAAAAAAAAAATATTTGTGCATTGTTTTTAGTGAAATTTTTGTTTTTACAGCACCGTCGTCTTAGTTATAGCCGTCACGCCGTAGATGACAGAGATTTATCCACACAGGTGAGTTTGAAAACAAAGCACTTTAAAAAGCCCTTAAGACAAGACCCCAAATATGTAAAAAAAATTAATTCATGTATTTTTATTAATTTATATTCCTGCATGGAATTTATTTAATAATTTCCAATTTATTTCTTGTAATTTAAGGTAAATTATAAAATGCAAATGAACTTCCGTCGCATGTTCAACGACCGTAAACATCATAAACGTAGCAAACGTGGTGCTAATAAGGTAAACTCTTTACTTTATAATAAAATACATCTTTTAAACTTAAATTTAATAATAATATTTTTTGTTTTCTTTAAAAAAATTTAAAGCATCAGGAAGGCGTTAAACAAAATCATGTCTCCTTTAATGATTTTCAACAGAATGGAACAACGAAACAATTCTCGCACGGTACGAGTAACAATGAATCAATTTTACGCAAAAAACTAATCAGAAAACATTCTCACAATTCACTTAACAAATATCGTAGATTAGAAATAGGTAAATGGCTAAATTTTTTTATAATCAAATTAAAAAAAATCCTCTTTTAAAATTTTTAAAAATTTGTTTTAAAAAAAGTTTTATCAAAATAACTCAGTTTAATGTTTGAAATAATTTAAAATCCCTTTATTTTAATAATCTTGATTTTCCTCTGTGTTTTTGCCCCAGTTTAAATCTAATTGTTATAAGAGTTTTTTTTAAAGAAATTTCTATTTTAGATGTTCGAATATCTTTTAGGAACTCTAAGTAGATGTTGTTATTTGTTTTAGTATTTAATTTAATTTATTTTGAGTTTTTTATTTTAATTATTGAGCTTTTTTATTTTGTTGTTTAGCAAATATGACAGATGGTTGAAGTTCGAAAATAATTTTATTTATTTTTTTCAATACTGGCTTCTGCCCGCATCTTTGATTTCTGTTGTCTAGAACATTGCAAAAAGTTCCCGAGTCTAATTCTGATATGCAAAAAATTTCGACAGGTTTTAAACAAAAGATTATAGTGTCGTCTAATGTTGGCTTCTATATCTAAAATAATTTTATTCAAACGCCTGAAAGTATGCTTTGAGTTATATTCATTATCGAAATGCAAAAAGAACAAATAAATTTAGATAATTTAATTCTTATTAGGATCTCACTGGAATCCAAATTATATAAAAATTGGTTTGGCCGTTGAGGCGTGATTGAACTACAAACACCCAAATATTCAAAAATACATGCTTTCGCATCTAAATTATAAGTAGGAATAAAATTGATTTCAACACTTAATATTTCGAAAGTATTTGAAATATGGGAAAATAAAATCATTAGATATAATTATAGACAATTTAAGGATTTTCGAGCAGCCGATCTTTTGTACTGGCCAGAAATAAAAGAGCGATTTTGTTTAGTTGAGTGACCAAGCTTTTTTAAATGAACTGGTAATCCCAGTCCTATTAGTGGCAACTTTCGTATTATAGAAATAAGCATTCTAATGTTGCACGGATAGACAGATACAGCTACTGTGTCCAAGTGTCCAATCCGTAGTTGTTTATTCTGATGTGAAATAATTATCATCTCTAAAAGAAGCAAAAACATGTCTTCTAATAATTTAATAATATTTTCTTTTAGTTTTTAATTGAATATGTTTGATATTTAACGTTTCCTAGAAATATAATTTTAAACTTCAGCTGTCATGTTTGCTGAACATTTTCTATTTTTTTTTGTTTTAATTTACCTGAAGATTATTTTACAATATTTGAAAAAAATTCCCATTAGTCTTCATTACATAACATTAAACATTTCATTATATTTACATAAAAAAACCACAGATAAATCATCAAAGTAATGAAGGAAATTAATTTTATAAAGGCTGTAATGAATTTCGATCGATTTTAACACACAAAATAAAAACATTAATTTTAGCAAATGTTTACAATCGTTCATAAATCGATTGATTTTCATTACATGCCTTCATAAATATTAAATAATTATAATAAAAAACCCTGTTTAACTAAATATAAACCTGAAAAAATTTTAAAACATAAATTTAATTCATTTTTACATTTCGAAACTCATAATTGCAACTATTTTTTAAATTCCTTTACTTTTTAATTTTTTTCCAATAAATGCAAACTAATTGGGTGATGTGTAAATATGGCAACAAAAAAAAAAAAAAAAAAATTAAACCATTAAAAATTCACTGTGAAAATATCTAACAACTTCATCTTAATCGCTTGACATGAACTTACTAACATACATGTCCACATTTAAATCATCAAATAAATAAATAAATAAAAAAATCACTTTTAAATGCATTTAAACAAAAAACATAACCTGACTCCACCTCCATCTCTTTGAAATAAATCGAAAACTATTTCATGCAAAAATCTTCTGTAAAGACAATTATATTAATGATGTTCTCAATGAAACAGCCGAGGATAATACTAATAAACTCACCGAGGTAACCGTCGTTAACGCAAACGATGACTGGGACGATGGTTTAACATTTACAGCAAAATCATCACGTAAGTATAAAGTCTTGCTTTTTATTTCAAATTATTCAATAAGAAATTAGTTTTTAAAATTTGAAAAACTGATCTTAGGTTCATTTTTTAATATGATTTTATTATTGTGATTTTAAGTTTGCTTATGTTATTATTTGTGTTGTTATCTTTGTCGTTATTAAATCATTTAACAAGTTGTTGGGGGAAAGAGATAGGTAGAGAAAGGTCCTTCGAACCTGATATAAAATATTCGGGAGCTTTTCAAAGCTCTTCTATGTGTATTAAATAATTTAGTATGTAAAATTTGTTTGTTTAATACTGCTTTAAAAGAGGTTTTGATTAAGAGGCTTTAAACTTTTTTAGAAGGAATTTTGCTATGTCCAGAAATAGATTTAGATGTTTAGTTCTTCTTTAGTAATGAAAAACTTTTTTTAACATTGCAAAATATAATTTTGTTTTTTTTTTCTTTCAGTGTATAATTTTCATTAAAATTGAATTTACATTTTATAATTATTTTTGAAAGCTGACTCAAATTAGTCACTAAGTTATAACAAAATAGTTAGGTATACAAAAAACATAATAAAGAATTGGTAAATTTGAAACCGAAATAAAAATTATTCTTATAATTCTGTTAAAAAAATAAAGCAAAAAAGCTTATTGCACAATGCTACATATGTAAATAATTAAAAATGTAGAAAAATGTGATGTTTTTGGTAATTTCGAATTTTTCGAAATTATGTTCGAAAATTCGAACTTGCTTTAAAAGTGACAATTTTACGTTTCTAAAATATGAAAACGTATGTATTTTAATTTTTAAACGTGTTTCTATACGCTATTATATTTTTGTTACTTTTCGTTCAAAATTTGGTTGGTTTTTTTAAATAAAATTTTGAAAATTTTAAAATCTTTTGTCGTATAATACAGTAAGCTTTTCATACTTTTTGGCTCGAAGGACTATATTATATGCTTTATTTTAATTTGGTTTTGTAAACTCTTTCAAAACTCTCCCTCTCTCTCTCTTTATCTTTCTCTATTTCTATCTCAAGATATATTTTGGGTCTTAAAACATTAAACATTATCAGTTAATATAGCTTATCATATTTTTTATTCCGTGTTTTTTAAGCATTTAAAGTTTGTTTTGTCCCCAATTTTTTATTTTAATTTCTATTTTTGTTTGTTTGTAAAACAATAATATTTTAAACAAAAATGCCATAGTTTTTGGTTAAGTTTTATATAATTTGTGCTTTAATTTAAGTAAAAGAAAACAACTTAAAATACTCAACCAAATAAGTAGTTAAAATTAAAATTTAATTTTAGTTTAAAGAATTTTTTGTTAAAACCTTAACAACTTTCTTTTCTTTATTTATTTTCTTCTTAAATAAAAAAAAAAAAAAAATAAAAAATAAAACGTAATGCTAAATATTTATGCAAAAAAATGTATATTATTTATCATATGAAACATATAATGATTCTTGTTAACGGAGCAAATTTTACATTTTAATTAACAAATAATAAAATTATTTGTATAAAAAAAATATGTAAACAACAATACAGCGGATTCAGATCGTGCCAATAATAATTCATTAATTGCTCATATACAAAATTTGCCCGGTTTTGATACTTCTAAAGCTCGTATTGTTCAACACTATGCTGCACCAACGTCACAGCACTCTACTAGTGAAAGTCCTGAAAAACTACTTTCACCCGATGATCCTCCGATTGGCCCTACAGCAGCCGAACTTATATTACCCTGGCGCAGGGACCGTTCCTATCAAAGCATTGGTAAATGCCGCTGCAGCAAAACAAAAAAAAAAAAAAAACATTTTATAAAAATTAACACCACAACCATATAATTATTTTTTATATTTCTTGTCTTCATTTGTAGTTTGTTTTGGCAAAACCAAAAGTTTTATTTTGGTTTAATATTTTTTTTCATTATATGTAATTTATCAAATCGAGATCATGGCAATTTTTTCAATTAAATATATATTTTTTAGTTTTCTTATTCGACACTGTTTGCAACAATTTGCCAGATATTTGGTTAAATTTTTGCTTTTATCATTTCCGTTTTTATGACCGAAAAACCCTGATGGTGTGAAGCGAAATTAAAATATATTAATTTTCTTAGGCAGGAGTTTATATATTTTCCCAACAAAAACAATTGGAAACCATCTATATCACAATAATTATTTTTAACCACCGTGAAATAAAAAAAATAAAACCAGGTTCGAAGGACTATTATTGAAAATTAATAAAAATTAATATCAAAATGTTTTATTCCTGAGCTTCATTCTATGCCTTAACGATAAAAATTCAGATGATTTTGTATAGAGATTCTAGCCTTATGGTTATTAAAAATCAAAACTTCTAGTCATTAATTTTAAAGTTACTCTCTGCGTCTCGCTACACCATAAATATTTAAATTTTGATAATTCTTTCTATATTTTTATTATTTTATTACTTTAAGATTTTTTTTTAAATTTTAAAAAAGCAAATACATCAGTGTAAATATTTCTTTCTAGAAGAAAATTATAATCAAGCTTGGCTTTAACGATCGTTATCACATTAGTAGATTGAGTTGTCAAAAAAAAAAAAAAAACAAAACGTGATTGCCAACCATTTTTTGGATGCTAAAAAACATTATATTCCATCACTTTATTTGTGCCTTTGATATATAATTGATATAATTTTTAATAATTAAAAAAGACGGTAGTTTTGTTCAAATTTGAAATGCCTGGAGCTGCAAACAGAAAAGAAAAAATAATAAAATTTTTGTAAATTTTTTTACATTTTTATTTTTATTTAAATTTGAATTAATTTTTAACAAAAGAAAATACTCTGTATATTTATTTTTGTCATTATTTCAATTTTGCCTTTTGATTTTAAAGCCAGATTTAAGTTCAACATTTATTAAAATGATAAACAACAAAAAAGCATGGCATTTTTGTGCATGATTTAATTTGAAATTTTCCCAATTTTTAGTTAAAATTTGAATTAAGTTTTTCCTGTTTTTTTTTGCACAAAATTTTGAACCAAAACTACACATGTTTAGTTTAGCGAAAAATGATCACAACATGATTTGTGATTTGTAAAATCAATATTTATATTAATATTAAAAATTGTATTTGAAAATTTTAAATTTCTTTGAGTTAGTTTATACACAAAACTTTTTAATCTTTCATTCAAGCCCTCTGCACAAAACTTTAAAAATGATTAATGTTCTTTTTAGTACCAACAACTGACTTTAGATGAAACTTTTGTCTGATTTTGTCCCCAGTACTTTATATCAGTAGAATCTCAAAACCTTATTCTCCGAAAGTTTAATTACTTAAGATACAGCGTTAAAAAAACAATATGAAATGTGGATTGATTAGAATTTACCGAAAGTACTTTTCGACAATTTATTATTGTTACAGTCAAAAGGACTGCTGTAGCTAGCACTTGTACAAAATACTATTGGTAATGAGGTTTCGTCTTGGTATTGTGATTTGGACTTATTTGTATATACATGTTCAGCAAGATTTGAAATATTTTGCATTTTTATTACTGGTTGGCGATTTATATCTACAGGCGAGTAAAACAGTCTAGATTCTTCTTATATGGAAAGATCTGGCAGGCTTATTCTACATGCTTTTTTTGTTTTAATTTTTTATGGATATTTTGGGTTTTGGTAAATTCTTTTCCTTAAATTCTCCTTAATATTTTTTAACAGAGCTCAAATTCTATCTAGAACCCTTCAATTATAACTGTCAAACGGCTCGGACCTGCGATTTATATTTATAGGCGATTAAAACAGTCTAGATTCTTTTTATAAGAAAAGATCTGGCAGGCTTATTCTAGATTACTTTTAATATTTTTAAGGATTTTTGGGGTTTTGGTGAATTAATTTCTTTGAACTTGTGTTAATATTTTTCAACAACACTGTTTAACAACACGAAAGTTCTATCCTTTCAATTAATACTGTCATACAGCTCGAAGACGCCATTAATATTCATTGGCGAGTATAACAGTCTGGATTCTATTCATATAGAAAAATCTGGCAGGCTTATTCTGAATGCTTTTTTATATGAATATTTTGGGTTTTGGTGAAGCTTCTATTTTATAGTGAATTTTCTTTTTCTTTTGCAATATTTCGAATTTCAGGTGATTTTTTAAATTTGTTATTTTAAGTTGCTTTACGTCATATTTTTGCTTTTGATAAAGTTTGCTTAAATTTAATTTAAATAAGTTTTAAGATTTTTTAATTTTATTTAAGTTAATTTTTTTGAGCTTTTATTATTTTAGTGATTTTCTTGTTTTTTTTAAGAATTTTTGTGATTTTTTTTATGTTCGTTTGAGGGCCCGATTTCGCTTTTTAGCTGATTGTAACGAGACTGCAGCTGACCCATTGGTCTAAAAAAAGGATCTTAGTTGAAAGGCCAACGCCAACTTTTTGATATATATTTATTAATTTATTTTTTTGTTGTATAATTAATTAAAGAAATAACACAAAAAATATGTTGGCAACTAGAAAGAATCTTGAATATAAATTAAATTTTTAAACCGAATATCAAACAGTATTACCTATCCCCTTTCTGTAAAATTTAATAAAATGCAGAAGGTCTTTAAGTAAATCTAAAGTTAATATTTTTTTCTAATCAGTTTTTCCTTACGAGTATTTGTATTATATGGAGGGTGAAAACAGAAAAAAAATATTCACGCCAGCACAATGTAGTCGACTTCAAAGCCTGATACAATTTTCAAAGTGCAATTTTTGATTTTGACACAATTGCTACACAATTTGCATGGTGCGTTGATTGTATCAACTCTTTTTACAACAAATTAGTTTTAAATATATTTTTTTGTAATTTTTTTAAAATAAAATTAGTGTTTGATTTGAAAGTATTTTATGTTAAGCTTTATGTTGTTGCATACATTCTAAAATAAATTGTTTATATGACTTTAAAAAAAAATTTTATTACAATAACAATTTTCTTAATTTTTAATTTCCAATATTTTCTTAGTTACTGAAAATGCAATACCCGAGGAAGATAGAAATCTTTCTAGGGATTCGGGTGACGAGAGACGTGTTGCCACACCCACAGCCACCGAATCACAATTGCCCTGGAAACGTCAAGGTGATGAAATATCTGATGCTGTACAACAAAATGAATTCCCTGCATGGGCCTCAAATAAAGAATATTTGGCCTACAATTCACCAAGTGCTACATTTTTAGGTAAAGTATAATTAAAAAAATAAATACAAAAAAAATATATTTAGCTTTAGTTAAAATTAGATTCAGTTAAAAGGCAAGCTTTGCAAAAAAAGTTTATGGAAAAAATTTTTAGTAACTAAATTGAAGCACAGTGTTTTGTTTAAACAATTTAAAAAACAGTTTTAATGTTTTTTTTTTAAATTAATTTAAATTGATCGTTTTTTTGTTAACCTAATAAAATAAAAATAAAAATAATAAAAATTTCAAATAAATAAAAATTGGTCCTTCGAACCCTTAAGCATATGGCTTAAAAATTTTCATTTGTTTAACATGAGAAAACATTTTTAGTTTTTTTCTTAACTAAAATAATCATTTCTTTTCTACGTTCTGAAAGCGCGCGGAGTTAATTATCTATTATTTAAAGAATTTTGATAAAGTGTTGCACAGGTATTTTGTAATTCACATATGTAGAAAATTTTTTAACTGTCAAAGAAAACAACCACTAGATTTTCTGTTTTGTTTCACAAATTGTGTTTTAATAAAACGAATGAAGTGAAGGTACGGGTCAGCAAAAAAATTCGAACATTTTCATTCAGATAATTTAAATTACAAAAAATATTAAATTTAAACTTCCAACTTAAAAAAAAAATAATTAAAAATAATAATAAAACACTGTGTAAGCAATAACATCAATTAATAAAAAAATTAAGCCCACTTTTTCATTTAAGCATATTTTTTTTTTTAATGTTTTCGAAAGAGCATGTTTTATTTGCTTTAAGAAAATCTTGGAAATCACCAAAATTTGTAGTTTAATTAATATGTAAATATTATTTTTTATTTTATAAATATTCATTGGATTTAAATGTTCTTATGCACTTTTGTATAAATTTCGAAAAAAATGTTTTGAATTGTGCAAAAAAATAAAACAAAAAATATTTGAGTTGCTTTGCATTTAATTTCTTAGTTTGTATTTTGTTAAAAGAAAAATATATTTATTGTTATTATATAAACTTTCTTTCATTAATTTAATTCCTTTCTTTCTTTTTCTGTATATTTTTCGGTTACTCTCATACTCTTCTCTTATTTCAACTATAATTTGGAAACTTTTTGAACTCAAAACTCCCTTCCATAAAACGAATGAAATAAATAAAATAAAAAACACTTTTGTTAAATAATTAAATAAAAATATGATGCCACGGTTGAAAACCTAATTTGTAATGAATGGTTTTTTTTTCTAATTGCACTTTGTCACTCGTCATTACCACTAATCAAATGAACTTCACATATCCCAATCACAAACACATGAAATAAAAAAAACTACCAAAATTTAAATTGAAAAAATAAAATAAAATAAAATCAGGTGGTATAAATAAACCTAAACAGCCCAAGTCCGTCATAGGTCTTTTCCGTCGTGAAAGTTGTGGTTCTAGAGGTGGTACCAGCATTAGTGGCGTTGATGGCTTAGATGCTGTTATGACAGCCCGTGGCTCAGATCCAGCTTTAGCAGCTGCTTTAAGCAGCATGGTTGTGCCTTTACCAGCGAATAATCCTCGTCTTGACAAACGTTCCCAATCGATATCATCCGGCTCTGGAATGAATGAGGGTCATTCGGGTCCCTTCCCTGTAACAGCCAGTCATCGTCGCAATGTGCGTCGCGGTTCAATGCTAGAATTAAGCGGGTGAGTGTTTTTTTCTTTTACCTTAATTTCTTTTATTTCGTTTTGTTTTGTTTTTATTTAGTTTTTTATTAAATGAAATTTTTGTTTCTCACTGCTAAAAATTTTAATAATTAACAACAATAGCGACTAAAAAAAAAACAAGCTTGCATGGTTTGGTTCTGGTTTAAATATTAAAGCAAATTTTGTTTTTATTTTCGCCTTTAACAGTTGTTTTGTTCGTAGTTTTCCTGCTTTTCTTTGCCAAAGTAGTTTGATATTTTTGTTCTTTTTTTTGTTGTTAAAATTTGCCTTAATAATTTTCCCTTAAATATTGAAAGTAAAACAAAAAAAAGAAAAAAATATTTAAATTCATACATAAATCAATTAACAAATAAGTTAAGTTTTTTTGTTGTTATCATGGTTGCGGTTAATTTTAAGTTATTTTTTAAGATTTAACAAATTTAACAAAAAATATTGTAATTATTTAGTTTTTATATTTAAATTGTGAATGTCCTTTTAAAAAATAACAGAAAAACAACAAGAAAATTTAGTTTTTAATTCTGTCAATGCCCATTTGCCTTTCAAATGTCTTTATGATGGAGAAAAGTATTTTTATTGTATTTAAACTAATATTGTTGACATCAAAGAATTATTATTAATTTTTTTTGTTGCTAATTTGAGGTTAGAAATTTGTCATAAAAAAAAACAAAAAAAATATTTCTCAAAAATTAATTTTATGAAATCTCAATATTACAATTTTGCAGGCCAATAAATTCAATGGATCCTCCTATTAATAATTATTTTTTTAATTTTTTTTTATTTTTATTTTATTTAAACAACCTTTTAACTGATATTTAAGCAAGAAAAGGTCAAAGACAATTAAAACTTCAAGTTTACATTGATTTAAGAATACAGTCATAGTCCTGACTAGAGGTACAACCTGTATTGTTTATAATCCTATTATCAGGTAAACATTGCTATGTAGCTTTCACTTAAAACCTAAAACTTGCCCTTTCTTCCTACTTAACGATTGCACAGTAGAAGATTTTATAAAAAAAGGTGTCATTGCAGCTTTTAAAATTTTTAATAAATTTTAAGTTTCAAACGTCTACAGAGAAAGTGCAATAAAGTACAAATTTCGAATTTGGTCATTAACCACTTGACCGTCAAACTTTCACAGCTCTTGAAGTTAAGAAAATAAAACCGATGCCAGAGTCTAATTTTTAATTTAGTTTAATTTTTTTTTATTTATTAATTCATTTTCTAATTGAGAACGGCATACAACCTAAAGAGGGAATAGGCTGAGACTTGTAAAATTTTAGACTTTTCAAAAACCAGCGAATTGAACAGACATTTTTTTTAATATCAACTTAAACCCTGAGTTGCTAAAATGTCACTGCTAAAATAACGAACTTCTACAGAGTTTTGATTGGCCTTAAGAAAACAGCTCTTTTACTGAAAATACTGAAAAGCCTAATATTTGGGAGTTTTGAAAAAAAAAATGGGAATTGTAAGATTTGTATTGGTTTATGATTCAAAAGTTAAAGACATGTAATTTGAGCGACAGCTATACTTAAAAGTTTTAATGTCCATCTGGTAGTTATTTGCTTTCTGGTTCAATTGTTACTCAGTGCAGATGTGCTTGCTGGAACGTACGCCAATTTCTTGTTTATTTCCCATTCCAATCACTTGTAAAAAAATTTTTAACCTCAAAAATTTAAGTTCTTAATATTATTTTTTTTAATTAACATTAATTAAATAACATCAAATTAGCAAATGTTTTCTTTAAAACAATTAAAAAATTTGTATCTGCGTCATAATTTTTTTTGTGTTAATTTAAGAAAAATTTTTTTTAAGACATTAACAAATTTTTTTATTTTATAATTTTAAAAATTGAGTAGAAGAATTAATTTAAACCCTTACTTACCATTTAATACACTCAACAAAAAACTTATTTTTTTCAAACACAAAATTGGCAAAAAAGTCAAAAAACACTGCATAAATTACTATCATAAAAATTATTTATCAAAAGTTTTTAAAATTTAATACACAGTAATACTTTTTTAATTCTTATTTTTATTTTTCCATTACATTCCTTTCTTGTGTTTTAACTCCACTTCCACTTTTTTTAAAAGTAAATTTTTTTCATAAAAAATTTTGAAATTTTTTTTTCAAATTTTCAAAATTAATTATTTCCTTCTTATTTTCGTACGTTAACTTTTTTTTTTTGGGTTGTACGTGTGAGTACCCTTATGTTTTTTTTTTTTGCAAACACAAAATTAGAATAAAATCAATATTTTCATTCAAACTTTTTAAATTTAATACACAATAATACGTTTTTAATTGTTAATTTTTCTATTACACTTCTTTCTTGTGTTTTAATTCCACTTCCACTTTTTTAAAAGTATTTTTTTTTTTTTTTTAATAAATTTTGAAATTTTTTTTTCAAATTTTAAAAATTAATTTAGTTTCCTTTTTATTTTGATTCATTTACTTTTTTGTTGTATTTTCTCTGGGTTGTACGTGTGAGTACCCTTATGTTTGTATTATTCTTTTCCAGCCTATTGGTAACTGGACGCAGGCCCAGTAGAGTACAAATACAAATAAGTCCCTTGTTAATAGAAAAATTTTATAAGTCCAATGATTCCTCGACCACAACAACACCTACTAATGAAACTGATTTTAACAACATTGCTATTAACTGTACTAATTTTAAATATTCTACTACTACTTCTCCTGCTACTTATTCAACAATTAGTGTTAATTCTACCACTACTCCTCCTGCTTATAATACTGAATATGATAACTCTCCTACATGTTCATCTTCTACTGGTATAACTGCTACAACTACAACTAGAAGTCCAACTTACAGTACATGCAGTCCTGTTAAGGAAATCTAAATCCCTCCCTTACAAACTACAACAAATACACGATTTAACAGAAGAAAAAAAGTATTTAAGTAAAAGAAAAAAAAAACACAAATGCAAATACAAATTTGTTGTATTTTTTTATATACAGAAAAAAGTGTACATCATATGTTTGTTAAAAAAAACTTAACCCAAAGTAAAAAAAAAACGTATACATAACCTACAAACAAATATATATAATCGCACTTTTCGATCATATTTATGAGAAGAAAATTTCTTCATTTTGTATATGAGGATTTTAATTAACTGTCATCGTTAAGTTAAAATAAAAATAAAAAATTAAACATCATTTCATTACAACTGTTGTATATAAACTAAACCAGTGTATAGATATTTTTCTCTAAGTGTATTTTTCCATTTCTCATACTATCTCCATCAAATAGTTTTTGTGTTTTTTTTTTTGTTAAATTAAATGGCTCCCCCCATTCATTCATTAATTTCGCAGCGTAAATAACAGTTACACTAATAATGATGTTGTTGACGATGATAATGATGATGTCTCGAATATTGATAGTGATGAAATAAGCAATTCCAATTCTCCAACTAATGCGATTGCCTCACAGACACCGCCACAAACTCCACCACTACTTTAAATTACTACTACTGCTTGTACTACCAGATTTTCCACTACTACTACTCTTACTACCACTACTACTACTACTACTACTACTACTACTACTACTATTACTACCACTACCGCATCCTTTTCTACTACTATAGATTTGTTTATTTTTTTTAATTTGTTTCAAATCTTTTAGAACAAAATAAAAACTAAAATATAAAAAAATCTCTAAAAGAAACTATATGGTCCGTTTTTTTTTTTGTTTAATTTATTTTTCTTTTTTAATTTATAAATGTTAACTGTATTTCCATTTTTTTGTATTATTCTTAAATGTTTTTAAATGCTTTGCACCTTAAAAATTTATTTATGTGAAATTTATTTAAGAAATAAATGGATTTGAAACCACATTAAAAAAATTGATAAGTCAGGCCTAAAAAACAGTTAAAGGCTCTAGTGTTTTCAGTTAATCAAACATCCATTTATTTTAAACTTTTCAAAAGTTTTTGCTGTAACTTGTACTGTATTATAATTGAGAAATTTCTAACATGAAAACACTTTTTTTAATTAATAATAAAACTTACTACTCATTATTAGTCACCCAATGTAATAGCCTGTTCAGACATTACTCAGTATTTAGCTTTTCTCAATAAAAGCCATTATTGAGCTCAATATGCCATACAAAATTTTAATAAATTATTGCACAATAAGTATGAAATTGTTATAATATTGAGTAGAAATTAAAATGCAACACGGTTTAGAAGAAGTGTGTGAAGTAAAATTTCAAAATTTAAACCTCAGATATCAACCACTTGTGTCTAAACTAAACAAAAATTTGAAATTTAAACCTTCGACATAAACCAACTGCACCGAAACTAAGTTAAAATTTGAAATTAATCCTCAGACACAAACCAATTGCGTCGAAACTAAGTTAAACTTTGAAATTAGTCCTCAGATACAAACCGATTGCGTCTAATCTAAGCAAAAATTTTTAATTTATACCTCAGACACAAACGAATTGTGTCTAAGCTAAAATAAAATTGCACGTATGAAGACTTTATAAGACAAGATGGCTGTAACATAATCATGTGGGAAATTTTTCATTTGAAATATAAAAAAACGAGACACTATTTTAATAGAAGATTATGTTAGATATGAACATTTTCGTTGTTGGTTTTAGTTACCCGTATTTAAACCAGTGTATAAAAGCTAACAATTCGCAAATATTTGATGCGCAAAGGTATAACCTTTGAAACATTCTTTAATCTTTTTGTACATCAGCAAAACTAAACCAAGTACTTTGCGAATGATAAAGA
The DNA here is from genome assembly GCA_937654795.1 of Cistogaster globosa. Classification (NCBI taxonomy): domain Eukaryota; kingdom Metazoa; phylum Arthropoda; class Insecta; order Diptera; family Tachinidae; genus Cistogaster; species Cistogaster globosa. Next base: position 125,143,570 of record OW569404.1, read on the forward strand.
GTACTCACGAAACCAATAGTTTTTTACTCATAATAAATGAATAAAATCATACAACATCATTAGGTAATTTGCCAAGAAATAAAGTGGCCTTTTTAACGCTAGCGAATTCTTTACTATAACGAGCAAATTCATCAGCAAATGTTAGCGAAACTTTTTTTTCTTAAAACTTCTCAATATTGTTTTTATAATTTTCTTTTCTGGCTACATAATTTTTTCATTGTTCATTGTTTCCGCATTATTTTTGTACTAAATAAAAAGGAAACAGAAAAAACAAAAGTGAAAGCTAAAGCAAACGGTTCGTTTTTGCTTATTTTCGTACCCTGATTTTTTTAATATTTACCGGCTTTTAGGCGTTTAAAATTATAGAATGACAACAATCGCACTTAACCAGATGACATTTTTTTTAATGTCCTTGAAGCAGGGTTGCCAAATCCGAGCCACAAAACTAAAACCTTTTAAAAGTTTTACAAGTCCATATTGAAAACTTTCTTAAATAAATTACAAAATAATTTGCACAAAAATGTACTTTAACTTCTTTTTATCTCAATAATTTAAATGTATCACACAATTTTTTATTTATTTGTCTAATAAATATTTTAAGTATTTGAATTAATAACCAGCAATACAATTTTATTTATTAATTAAAATTAAGATTAAACAAATATTTTAGAAATTTACAAAACAAAAAACAAAGAAAAATAAGTCAACAGAATGAGGTGTTTTATTGTTTTAAAGACATTTTTTTTAAAATCATAATTTTTTTATCAGCTTTTTTAAACTAAAATGCTTTTTACTAAAATTTATATAATTTGTTTAAAATTGTTTATCTTTTAATTGGCAAACAAAATTAATTACAATTTTAATTATATTTTTCCTCCCTTTTTCCCTCCCATTATGTTTCTTCTTTTATTTTTAGTGATAGTGAAGTTGAAAACGTTAAGGACAATAGAACATTAATTCCTAAAATAATAATAACAAAAATATAAAACATCTACGTTTCCAAATCTTAATATAAATAATGTATATAGTTATTGTAGTTGTATTTGTTGTATATGAATCTTTACTAAGGCTGCAGAAGAATTTTCAAAGAATCTTTAAAACTCTACCATTTACTCACAAACTAATTGAGATCTTACTACCAGTGAAAAATTCTCTTTTCTTTTTTTATTTTTAACTGTAAGTACACAACAACTAAAATACTCTAACATTTAAGTTAAAACAATTATCACATAACCTCAATTTAACACGTAACTTTTATTTTTAATCTATAACTTTCATTATGTATATTTTTCTTAATTTAGTTTTTATTTTTTTGTTTATACAAAAATATAACGAACACCAAATTATTTTGAGTTAATTTTTTTTTTGTGTGAGATAGAGAGAACGAATCAATTCAACGAATCTAAAAAATTGTGATGGCTAAACAAAAATAAAGCTTTAAAAGCTAAAAACGCAACGTCCATTTTTTTAAACTTCTCTTATGTTTGGACTTAGAAATTTTATAAAATTTATTTGGTCCAACCGTTTAGAAATTGCTGATTAATTAGCCAAATATTTTGATTTTTCCCCAATGTGCACGTAATCCAAAAAAAAAAAAAAAAAAAAAAAATAAAAAAATAAAAAAATCAAATAATTAAATAAATGTGGATTTATTTAAATAAACTTAATATATTTATTTCAGTCATTTAAAAGTCTTTATACAACCTCTCTTATAAGTTAGTTTACCTTAATTTCTTTTTAACAATTTACTTTCACAACTCTCTTTGTAACCCAGTAAAAGAAACTTTCACGATTGGATATGATTATTACTTTAGACCAGTCGTGAAACAACCGTGAATCCTAAAAGTATGCTACAAAATAAAGGTGATTTTTATACTGTTCAAATTTTATATCCTTCACCACAGATGAAAGAAGGGTATTTCTAAGTTTGTCAACCCGTTTGTAATTTCTACGATATCCATTTCTGACCCTATAAAGTAAATATATTCTGAGTTCTTATGGATAGCGAAGTCGATTGAGAGATGTCCGTCTGTCCGTCCGTGTTGGGGTGGAAATTAGGGATGTAACAATACGCCATTTCGTCGACCCGATACCGATACGCATATTGAAATCGAGCTCAAGTAAAAATTACCAAAACTCAAGTAGAGTAATTCTTCTATTATACGAAATAACAGTGTTTATTGATGAGCCATTAAAATCATAAAAATTTTCAATACATTTCAGTTTCTAACATTCAAATTTTCAAACTACAAAACGTCTGCAATATTTATGATTTTTGCAAAATGGCATTCAGTTTAGATTGGTTCAAGATTTAAAAGACAACGAATTAAATTTGAGATCATGTTAAAATTAAATTCAAATTATTAAAACAACATTGCAAAAGATTAATATTTAAAATTGATATTAAAAAGATTTTTGTTTAAAAAACAAAATGTTTTCAAATTTTGCGGAGATAGGCGATTTTTAAAATCCGTTTGAAGCAGACCTGCAGTGGAAAATAGTCTCTCAGATGCGACAGAACTCATTTGAATTTTGTGTTCTGCTTTTATTGTGTATTGTCATGCAAAAAAAAAAAAAAAAAAGAGTTGAAAATTGAATATTTTGTTCAAAAAACTCTAAAGAAAAATATAAGAAGTATTTGCGTATCGAACGTAAAATATCGCCGATATCGATACATCGATAAACCAGAAGTTTTGCCGATATATCGGTACCGGTTGCATCCCTAGTTGAAATCAAGTTTACCAAGGCACAAGATAAGCTAAAGAAAAATCTAAATACGCTAATCGATCAAATATTGCTTCGAAAATTTTAAAATTGAAAATCAGCTAGATTACTGCATGTACTTCGATGCAGTGGGCAAAACACCACGCCTGCCTCTGATTTTTCCATACTATTTGGTACAAATCTTGTTTAGTGAAGTAACTCCAATAAAAAAAAAAATAAAATAAAAAATATGGGGCGTTAGAGAAAAAAAAAAATACTTCACATGAAAAAAATTTGCACTCGCCCATATTGTCTGAGTTACTGGCCTCTAAGCTTTTTATAAAATAGAACAACCTTAATTTTAAGTCATCAATAAGGGTTTCATTTTAAAGCTTTTGAAGAGATCTTGCAGGAAGTACTAAATTTTTTAAAAAATTTTACCCATTAAGAGCTGATGACATTTTTATGTAAAATTATATCAGTTTTAATAATTTTTAAATTTTTTTTCTTATTTTTTAATTTTCTGTCACGTAAATAGTTGGTTTTTTGATTGCTAGATTTACATATATGGTGAAGGGTATATAAGCCGAAAATAGCACTCTTACTTGTTTAAGCTGCTTTTGTTTGGAATGAAAAAAACAGATAAATTAAACTAAACTTTTGAGGTTACTTTTAGATATCTAACTGAAGAGTAGTACATTTAAAAAAATTATTGTAACAAATAATGGCAGCGCATCAGATCAACGAATCTCAGTAGAAAATTATACTATTTTTCTCTAAAATCTCGTTATATATGTAATTAGTTTTCCGTCAAATATATTTTAATTAGGTGACGATTAAAGTTCTGTAAAATAATGTCAAAAGAAATTACACTTGTGTCAATTGATAGTAGTTTCCAAAACATGCCAAAGCTCTACCAAGTTGTTACCCAGAATAACTTTTTAATCTGTAGCTGCACTAATTGTTTATACAAATTGTACTTTCTATAAAAAAAAAAAAAATAAAAATAAATAAACTTTTTAAGTCAAAGTGCTTGTAGCACGTTTTAAAACATAAAAACCACCTGTTTGCTAAAAGTACCCTATTTAGATAAAAAGTACTTTTTATATAAAAAGCACCTTTTAGATAATAAATATTTAAAAATTTAAAAACTATTGTTTTAAAATTAGATACTTTTTATATTAAAAGCACTTTTCTTAAAAAAAACACTTCTCTTAAAAAAAACACTTTTTAAATAAAACATTTAAAAAAACCTCAGTTTTATTCTCCCATCTTTTTTTTATATTGAAAAATAAAACTTTTTCATTTCTTCTTTCTCCAACGTTTGCAAGAATCCTCATAATAATTAATTAATAATTAGTATTATTTATTTATTTGTGTTTTCCCTCTGAACCTTTTTTTATAAAAAAAAAAAAAAAATAAACAATAAAACATGTCTTCAATAATTAAATTAAAATTAAAATTACGCAAAAATTGATTTAAATTTTGCTAAAATTGTATTGTTTTTCTAATATTAAGTTTTTGTAAGTGCTATAAATGTAATAATTATTTAATTAATTATATTTGTTATTAAAAATCTTTATTTTGCATGTTATAAGCTATTTATTCTATTAATTAGCATTAAGCTTTTTTCAATAATTATTTAATGTTTAATAAAAATTGTTTAAAATTTTTAATTAAATCCAAATTCCAACAACTAAAGGTTAAAAGAAACCAATCAAACGAAATTTAATTAATTATTGTAATATTTGTTTAAGTTTTCTCAGCTTTGTTGTTAATACTTTAAAAAATTAATAAAAACAAAATAAAATTTCAAAAATAAACTTTCAACTACTTTTTTAATTTGCATGTGTGGCTTTTTTCTTTTTAATTTTACTAATACATTTTTCATTAATTAAGTTTAATTGTTGTAATTAATAAAATAAATGTTAATGTTTTTTTGACCTTTTATTATAAATTATTTTATTTTATAATGAAACAAGCACTAGGTCAGTTTTAAAATAAAAATAAAATTATTTTTTATTATTTTTTCTTTTTTCTTTTAATATTTCCCCACACCGTTGGGTGGCATCAGGAAACAGAAAATAAAATTATTAAAAAATTATGTTTTCAAAAAAAAAAAAAAAAAAAAATTAATTAATTATGGAATTAAAAATTATTTAATTATTGAATGAATTTTTTGATTTTGAAACACATTTAATTTTTTAATAACTTTATTTTCTGTTTCCTGAAGACGCCACCCAACGGTGTGGCGAAATATTGAAAGAAAAAAGAAAAAATAATAAACAATATTTTAATTTTTATTTTAAAACTGACCTAGTGCTTGTTTCATTATAAAATAAAAGTAATTAATAAATTACACTAAACAAAGCCTTGTTTTTAAGTAACATTTTTCTTAAATTACAAATGGTATTTATTGCTTTCAGTAACTAATTCTACTTAACAAGGTTTTTTTGTAGCTTTTTCATTTTATTTAAAATAAATGGTTAAACAAGTAAACAAAACTTTTGTATTTTAATATTTATTTTCATTTCAACACTGGGTCTGAAATTTCTCGAATAACATTTAAGCTATAAAAGAAATTTTTATAAATTTAGCTGAACATTACCTTTATACAAAACTAAAAATAATTGTAAAGTGGTGCCAAAGTAAAACAAAACCAAATGCTATAAAGAATCAATTTAGGAAAGCTAAAGGTGGCCAAAAAAATTAAATAAATAAAAAAATAATTTTTTGCCCTCAAATTTTCTTATTAATTATTAAATGTTCCAAAATACATTTTAAAAACAAAACATTATGAACATCTCTAGGTATACAGTTATAAAAGGTACTTTTTTATAAAAATTACATTTTAAAAAATAATTTTTTTAAAGTTTAATTTAAAATGTTACTTTTATATTATTTTAATATACTCATCAGAGCTTATTTAACAAAAGGTACTTTTTTTTTAAAGTACTTTAACTAAAAAGTACTTTTATTAAAATTTACTTTTTTTTAAGAAATACTTGCGTTAAAAAATACTTTTATTAAAAAAATTTTGCAAAAAATACTTTTAATAAAAAGTTCTTTGACTAAAAGTACTGTTTTTAGAAGGTACTTTGGTTAGAAGTACTTTTTTTGCAAAGTACTTTGGCTCTTTTAAAGTTTAATACAACACGTTACTTTTATATTATTTTAATATCCTTCTCATCAGAGCTTATTTAACAAAAGGTACTTTTTCTATAAAGTACGTTTTGTAAAAAGTACTTTTATTAATATATATTTTTTTAAATACTTACGTTAAAAATACTTTTATTAAAAAATACTTGGGGTAAAAAATACTTTTATTAAAAATTACTTTGAGTATAAGTACTTTTTTTACAAAGCACTTTATTTAAAATTATTTTTTTACAAAGTACTTTGGCTAAAAGTACTTTTGTTAAAAAGTCACTTGATAAATAATTTATTTTGTATAAATTAAGTTTATTAAAGCTATTTTTGAAAAGAAACCTTGAAAAGGATACCTCTTAAGAAAAATACATTTTATAAAAACCTAAGAAAAGTTCTGAACCTCAATTTCAATTTTGTAAACTTCAATTCAATTTTAGAAACCTTAAATTCAATTCTATAAATTTAAAATTAAAATTTTTTTATTACTCTTTTGAAATTAACAAAACCAAAAAGGGAAGAACACGCGAAAACATGGTTCAATATAATCTCTTCAAAAAATTAACTAAAACAAATGAAGTAGAAAATTAAAAAAATATTAATGAAGTGCTTGCCCTATAGCAGCAGTCTGTGGTAGTTTCATTGCTATATCTCCATACTAGTTGCTACAATCTTCCGGTCCGATGTAATTGTTGCTACGGAGACTTCATTAACATTGATTAATTCATATTTATTGGAGGATCGATCTGGTCTCTCGCATAAAGTTTGGTTTTTGAAAAAACCTTTTCTATCGGGTTTTGGTGGAAGATAAATCAACGTATGGGTTGTCGGTATCCCCTTCTAAAATTAAAACCACTTATTTCCGTACCTAGTGCGGATTCGCTTGAAGAGCTACTATTCCTAACACCAAAAATTCTTTGTTAATCGAATGTACTTGATTCATTAGTAGACGAATTAGATATGTTGTCGTTTTTTAAAGGGATAAAAAGTTACAATAAAAAAGTTTCCTTAAAAATTGTTTTTTTTTTATATAAAATAAATTTAAAAAGGAATTTTTTAAAACAGTTTTTTTTAAGAAGTATCCGAAATTTACTTTTTACAAAAGTACCTCTTAAACTAAAACTTTTTAAAGAAATACCTTTAAAAATGTACTCTAAGAAATGTGTAAAATGTTTAAATTGTGCTTTGTAGAAAAAGTACCTTTCAAAAAAAAAAAAAAAGTACTAATTTAAAATAATATGTTTTCGAAATTTCTCTTAAAAATCTAATTTTCTAAAAAAGTACTTTTTAAAAAAAGTATGTTTTAAAAGGTACTTTTTAGAAAATCTTTTTTAACGGGCACTATTTTGCATAGTAAAATAAAAATTTGTATGTATTTCTGATCCAGTGTTGGAAGTAGTCAATTTATTATATTTTTTTTAAAGTATTTAAACTATTTTACATAAAAAATAACCTGAGGATTTTTAAAATACTGCTTTTATTCAAAAATCATAATACTTAAAACATTTTAAATGAGAAAAGTTTGGAAAGAATTAGTTGGAAAAGATTGAGTTTAATTATTTTTATTTTGAAAGCAAATGTTTATTGAAGATGTAGGGATTTGTAGCAGCAATTGTAACATTGTGTAACACCATTGTGTCATGTCAAATGAATAAGTCAAAATTTGTGACTTTGGGTGGTTATTTTTTTATGACATCCATTTATTTCTTACAAATGTGTGTGACTATTTTTATGTAAAAATCAACTGTTTTAAGTGAAGTCAATATCTGTTGCCATAAATATGGTGGGAATTTTAATTATTATTCTTTCATAATTAAAAATGTTTTTTTTTATTATTTTTCCTTTAATTCTCTTCCAAACTTTTCTCTTCACATATATTTTAGGTTCTAAAAATATTTTCTCTTTTATTTTAAGTTATATCACAACAGAATAAACAATAATCACATCCTTTTATTATCTTTTTTTTTCTAAAAATATCTTTTTCTCATAAAATATTTCCTGAATCTGAAAAACAAAATATAAAAATGCTAAAAATATGACACATAAACAGAGACACTATCCCCGAAGAATCTTATTACCATGGACACTCAAAATCGCTGTGTGAACCAGCCGGCGATGAATGGGAGTCAGTGTTAGCCGAGGCGGAAAAAACCGAATATGCTAGCGGGAATAGCGATAAACTTTTAAAGGTCAATGGACGTGAACCATTGCTGCCCAAATTAACACCACGCGCTCAAATAAGGCGCGGCTTGGGTGGCCCCGCTATTGTAAGTGGTAGTAATAAAAAGAATCAAGTGACCACGGCTCTACTCTCTTCTACCAATTCGGATTATGACGATGATGATGATGATGAGGAAGAAGAAGATTTTGATTTGTATGATGATGAAAATATTGTTGTAACTACTACAACAATAAATGAACCCAGCATTCGCTTAACGAGGCCAGGTTTAATAGAGGAGAGCCCAAATACAACAACAACTACAACAACAACAATTCGTTTAACACGCAACAATGATGAAAGTATTATTTGAGTGATGGATGATGATGATGATGATAAGCAGCTGGACCAAGAGCAGGACAATAATGAAGGAAAAGTAAATCAACAGAATGATGACGAAGAAGACGACGACAATGATAATGATGATGATATAGAGAGACAAGAACAACAACGTTTGCTGATGGGCTCTAGAAAATCTAGAAATTTTTTTAAGTATGAAATATTTTATTAATTAAATTTAATTCCAAAAGAGTAAAATAATTTGTTTTTAATTTAAACAAATCTTTTTCAAATGTTTATTACAAAACATGTGTATAGAAAAAACATTTAAAAAAACAACAAAATAAATTTATTATGCGTAGAGAATGTGTAGAGACAAATACTGATGCTGGTGAACACAATTAACACTAACGAAGACTAGAATGAAGAAAATAAAATAAGAAGAGCGGTCCAACTTTTAAGTCACTTTTAAGATTTATAAAGAAAGCATAACAACGGATTATTTGTAAAAAAAAAAAACAACAAATTATGAAAATATTTTTAGAGAAATTTATTAATTATAAGTTTTAGTAGTTTTGTTTTTGTTCAATTATTTTAAACAAAATTTTATTATTAAAATTATTTTCTTAATTTATTAGTTCATCATGTTAAAAATAAAAAGCTTAAGATTGTTAATTAAAATATTTTTAAGAGAATTTTAGAACGTTTAAAATGAGGTTTGCTAATTCATTTTGGCTTTAATTGTTAAGAACTTTTCTTGTTCAGTTCACAGCCCTTTGTAAAAAGTATTAAATTCAAAGAAAGTAGCTATAAAAATGTTATTGTAATTTCTATTAGAAAATTTAAAAAAAATACGATAAAAGTTAAGAACAACAAATTTAAACTGAAAAAAGTTTTCAAATATTTAAAGAGAGATGGGGATATTTTTTTCCAAATGAATTCCTCCTACGACATTCATTAAACATATAAAAAATATTGTTAGCGTTGTAGCAAATTACCAACAACATTTGTACAACGGTTATGGAATCCAACTACCTACCACACTTACAACAGGTTGTGAATTGACAAATGTAACAATGTTAATTTTTAAGGAGTTTTAATTTGCATTTTAAACACAAATATCTCTTTCAATATTAAGTCACAAGTAGGCCAGTCAAAATGTTATAAATGTCTTCTTTGTATGTTTTATTTTTGTTTAAATATTGTATTTAATAAAATCCATTTAACTTAGCATTTAGCAAATATATTTATTTTTAATTATTTGTCCTATTTTATTTTATTAAAAAAAAAAACAAAAATCCTCTTTTTTAATTATTTTATAAAAATGTTGAAAGTCGTTTATACAAAAAGAAAAATATAAATTTTGCAATAAAAATAATAATCTTTTCTCTTGACATTTTTTTTTCTTAAAATTGTTTAAGAAATCAAGATTTTTATTAACAACGAAGAAGTAGGATCCTTAAAAGAGATTGAGAAAGGTATGGCCAATATATTAGTTTTTATGATGATGTGCTATATTGCAATTAAACTAAAAAATAATTCTCAAACTTAAATTCCATAATCGATTTATGTATTGCAATGCAATCAAATTTACACTACCAGAGGTGTAAAACAGTGGACATTTTTTTAATTTTCACTTCTCTTAAAAGTTGCTTTTTAGAAAAGTATGCTTCAGCGGTTAGCGATTTGAAAGAAAACTTAATTAAAAATTACTGCAATTTTTATGAGGTCTAAAAAATATTTCAGTTAAAAAAAAAAATTGTGTCATCTTGTTTAAAATATGGAAAGTAAAGTGAGTAGTCTGCTGCCGAAAAGCACAACATTTTTTGTGCCATTAATCACCCTTATTACGAATGTCGACGTCGTTACAAGTGATGTCGATGGCGCACTCACTGTACTGTCGTCGTCAACATTGGGAGTAATTGAGAGTTATCGGCGGCAAACTTATATTAATGAAGGCAATATTACGTCGGCGTTGACTGAAATTGACTTTAATTTTATCGACATAGTAAAATTCTGTTTGTTTTTCTCTTTCTTGCAAGCGGGGCATTTAAACTAAAAAAACCTTTCAATTGTGGCACATATTACATGTAGTATATTTTGATCACCTTTTTTAGGAGCTTGAATCTTTATATGCGAGCCGTCTATACAGCCTATTTTGAGAGGAAATTCCGTCTTCTCAAAGAAATAAAACTTACATTTGGCCTTTTCTTCCTTAGTCATTTCAAAATTAAGAAAACAGTTGCTTGCGATAATTCAAGATTAAAATCATTATCAATAATCGATTGGTATGAGCCTTGAGCCAAGAACCGCAATGTTGTAGCTAACTTTAACGTGTTGGAAAGTGATATTGAACGAATGGCTAAATTTTTTTAATACGAATTTAAATGCTGTTTTATTCAATCAATAATATTCAACAAAACTGTTCAAAATGCACAAAAATAAAAAGTTTACTTTTTGTTACAAATACGTGGCAAGCTGTTCGATTACTTACATGCTGTTCGGAAAAATAAAAATGTCTGATCATTGTCTTACTACTTTTCTCCGAACCCCAAGCATTTCTTTGTTTTCTACATCACTGCCTTCACTTAATTCAAACAGAAACAACATTTATTTCACAAAAATTAAAAAAAATTAAGTTTAGTAACGGCCAAAATAAATTGAGATGATATTTTTTCTTAAAAATTATCGATAACATGTCGACATCAACACATGCGCAAAAATTAATACCAACTGAGTGTCGAGTTGACGTTTGCGTCGACCAAATTTGACTGTGGCTATAAATTGACAGCTGCGTCGACAACGACTTTCGCAATAGAGCTGAATATTTTTTTTTATTCATTTAAATTTTATTTATAATCCGTAAGCCAAAGAATGGCCAAAATTAATAACATAGTAATTGTATATGACACTTGAAAAAAAAACAATATAGAAAATTTGACCATATTTTTGTGACCTAAAAAAAATAAGCTCAAAAAATTGAAAAAAAAAATTTTTTTAGTCAGTATATAGATGGCAGTCTTTTTCTTAAGGTACTAAAAATTTTGTATCACCTACTGTCACGAGAAACATTTTTTGTTGACGCGCTATCATAAAAAATATTTTTGATCATACAGACAGACTTACATTTTCTACAAGAAAACATATTTTGTCACGAAGTCTCAAAAACTTCTACACCAAATTTTAAAAGCCAGACAAGAAACTAAGATTGGTTTTAAACATGATTTTATTTTTGAGTGCTTCATTTTAAAATAAATTTTTAGAGTGTATTTTAAAGATGCTACATTTGTCTATTTCTTTATTATGTTCAACAAGCTTTCTAAACAAATATAAATTTTAAACTTTGAAGTTGCCTAGAAAAATAGGTTTTCTTTAAAGATTTGCAAGATTTTCGATTTAATTGTAATACAGACAATTTTAACTTAATATTAAGAAAGCACTAACTTTCGGCATTATTTTAATTTTATGTATTTGTTTTTTTAATTTAAAATTTTTGTTAGTAAATTTTTTTTTTAAATGTGTTTTAATTTGCTGCAATAAATTAATTTTTTATGTCATTAAGAAACCATATATTTTTGCATTTATAAAGTAACAGTACAGCAACGTTGCTGGAAATTCTAATCAGCGATGACTATTTTTTACGTTCATAAAATTATTTGTATGAAAAAAAAAGAAGAAATTGGCTTTAGTGCTACGTAAGAGGTTGAAAGAGATGGCCTGTTTATGGGTTAATTCTGAGGCAAAATTAGTAAAAACATAAAATAGGCTTTTGTATTTAGAATAACAAAATAAATTATAATATTTTAAGCGGAGTTTAAAAATTTTTCTTGACGATAGATTTACGTCATATAAAAAGCTTAAAAAGTAAAACTTCAAAAACTGAAAAAAATTAAATTAATAAATTTGTAGTTGTAGTATTAAAACAATTGAGTTCATGTTCAACCAGCCTTCGAAATTATGAAATTTATAAAAACTAGTTTAAACTAAGAACTAAAAGAAACAGAAACAAATAATTAGAATAATAAGAAAATAAATAAATAAAAAAATATTTAACCCTTGAATTCTTTTTTAGAATATTAAAAAAATATTTTTTTTTTTAAATACGTACTTAAGATTGAAAGTAATTTTTTTAATATAATCAAAATTTCTCTGTTTAATTATTTTTGTATTTCCCGTAAGTTTTGTTAAATAACTTAGAAAAGTTTTAAAATTTAATAACTATAAGTCGATTATTCCTTGTAAAGTATAAAGTATTGCGTGAAATTTTTTGTACAGTGTAATTTTTTAAGAAAACAAGTTAAACTTAAAAAAATAAAATAAAAGGGAAAACTATAATAAAATTGTAAAAATTTCTCAAAAAAAAAAAAAAAAAACAAATATAGATTAAAGTTAATTAAAATAAAGGTTTTACTAAAAATAGAATAAAAGTAAAAATATGTTTAAAAACAGAAAAATAAATAAATAAAAAAATTTTAAAAAATTAAAAATTCCGTTTTGTATTTAAAGAAAATTCTTTACGATATAAATTTTAAATTTATGAGTCAAAGAAAGTAGCCTTAAGGTGCGGTTAGATTAGTCAAATATTTGACCAAAAAAGCGTAACCACTACTTTTACAAATGTTTATTCAATCTTTTTTTGACACGTATCATTACGAGTGACGAATTAGTTTAACATTAAATTAAATTTTTATATTTATTATTAAATTTTTGAAAAGGATAGAATTTTTGTTTTAATTATTTAATGGTTACGTCTTTTTGGTCAAATATTTGACTAATCTGAACGTTCTTTTAATAAAAATATTTAAGTAGTGCCTTTCCGAAAGCCTTTTAAGTCCTTTTTTATATGTCAAACCTTTTTAAGTTTTTCGGAATATTAAATTTAAATACATATTTGTAGCTCAAATATTGTTTTAAGTGCACAAGGTTTTGATTGCATATTTTTAGGAATAAATCAAATATTGCATACCCAATCGAAATTAAAAGGCTTAAAACATGTTAGACTATTCTTATCAAAATAATATCTATGAAACTTTTACATATCTGCAGCAACAGAATATTGTCGCAAGAATTAACACTGTAACTAACAAAAAATCGAAAACACGTTTTTTGCATAATTTTAATCAGAAGAAAATACTGCGTCGTTTGGTGTCTGCCCCATATTTGTATGATGAAAACAAAAAAATTCACTTACGCCGTCTTCGTTTCGAAAAATAGCAGCGTCTTCTTTGTCGTAACCCTAACAAAAACGAGTCTTTTTCTGCATTAGTTGCTTACGACACTTTTGCGTCAGCTTAATTTTTAATACTCACACCTACGCCATTCTTTGCATTTTGTTCAAAAAATATTTTTCCCACTTTATTTATTCACTTTAACTGGCAGCTATTAATTTTTACTTAAAAAAACCAAAGCGTTTTAGAATTCTAAAATTTTGTTTCCATAAAAAAATAATTGTAGTTACAGCATTTTATAGGTCTGTGAAAGAAAAATCGTTTGCTGTAAAACGCAGAATCACCGGGGATAATAGACTTGAGAGGAAATGCTTACAACCAGTATATAAAGCGAGAAAAAATAAAAATATGTTTTCAAAAAACATGTTCCCAAGTTGTATAGTTTTTGTGATATGAATTTTTTTTTTACTTTCATACAGACTTTTTTTGGCTATGGTGAACATTTCATGTTTTGTCAGTTGCAGCGTTTTTAAACTCTTGCGACGATATACAGCCCAGTTATGAAAATTTTTACGGAAGAAATATTTCACGAGGATAGATTCCTCCAATTACAAATTCCGTGAGAAAAAACGCAGACAATTTTGGCATCATCATAATTTAAAGGGAGCTGTTTTGCTTATTTGCGTTTTAGTTTTTCTTCATAATTCATAATACCTTCTTTTCCCCGCGAATTTTTCGCACTCACCAAAGTCAATAGAAACGAGAGCAAATTTTTAAATGAAAAAAAAAACTCGCACGAAATATGTTTTTTCATGATTGGGTTAATAGTGTTGTCGAATAATGGTTGCCATTAAAAAAGGAAAATGTGGTTGCCCTGGTTATTTAACAGAAGATCTAAGTTCAAATCCCAATTAAAAAAAATAAGTGTTGATGTATAGACACAGTGAGTGACTTAAAAAAGGCGATTAATGTTAAATATCAATTCAGTCCTCCCAGAGTCTTATTAAGAAAACGAAAATAATTATGGCCACAACAGATGAGTTGGCAAACGCCACAGCAGATGAAATTGTGTAAAAAAAAAATAACGAAAAAAGTAAAAACATATGTGGCAGCTGTGGCTGATGTTATTGAAGGAGTTGGTTGACTTGCAATTCGTCCTACCTTAAAGTTTCCCAGAACTCACATTATATTGTGGTCTGGATAGATACTCGGATTTAAATCGATTTTTTACTAAACAAGAAATTGAGTAGTTTGAGTCTCGCCGGAATCGCAAAGTTTTGTACATGAGTTTGTTAAAGTGCATGTTTAGTAGACAAGAGAGCGTGATTAAAAAGCCATTCAGAGTCACAGGGTAAAGACCGTTTCATACTATAATACAATTCTAAAAACTTGCATTCAATTTTGTAAAAAAGAAATCATGTAAAAGTGCTATGACTGTCAAAAAATCTAACTTTTCTACGCTATCACAGTTAAAGTAGAAAAAGCAACCCTGATAAGATGGAAAATTTAAGGTTAAGAAAACTAAAAGTTCGTATCCGTGTTATAGATTTAATTTTAGATTTAAGTTGGCTACTATTAACCATTTTTAAGTCCATGTACATTTAATTTCCATTCTGTTTCTTTTTTATAATTTTTTTCGTTGTGTGATTATGAGTATTTTATGATATTTAATTCCACTGTTGCGTTAGGGATGGTACGACAAAGAAAGTAACGAATGAAAATCGTACATCTCTAATGGCAAAAAAATTTAAAATAAAATAAAATAAAATAAAATAAAATAAAAGGAGAGGTTGGTTTCTTAATGCTCTAGTTCTAGAATGTGAGCAGTGTATAAAAACTTTAAAATACTATTTTTTTATTGAAATGTCTGTACGACAAAAATTTCATGTTCCCTTAAAACCTGCTGTTCGAATTTGTGAAAGTGTTGAGCAACATTGATTATTTCATGTGAAAAATTTGACATTTAAAATGTGGTGTCTAAATCGCGATTTAGAAGATTTAACTGTCAATTGGAATACCAAATTGTTTTAGAAATGTAAGCAAAATACATATGATCAGCTGTTGCTCGAAAAATTCCGCATAAAATAATGCTTTATTTGCTTTATTTCACAGGTTTGGTAAAATGTTGCATGAATATTTCATATGTTTTTATACAGTAAAAACAGAGTACTACTTCTACAAGACTTTTTTATAAAAATTTTTTGTGCACAGTGTCGTGCAAAATAAAAGCAACAAACTTTTTATTTGAGTTTAAACAGAAATATTTCATACAAATTTTCATTAAGAAAATAAGTGTTTGTATATTTTTGTGTACTATTATGATGAGTAATGAAAGAGAATTTTAATAGTCCAAAAACATTCAAACGTAAAAAAAGAGTGTGCAAAACAAAATCAACAAATTGTAAAATCATTTGCAAACATTTCTTTTTTCAAAAATAACATAACATTTTTATGTAAACTACTTCTTAGAGGTTAAATTATTTTATAAATCATTTTTTAAATTAGTTTTTCTACGTTTATTGCACTGGTGTAACTTATTAGAATGGCCAGAGATAAACATTTCCAAGCCTCAAATAATTAAGTATAAATCGACAAGAAAGCGTACTGTGACTCATTTAGAAGGGCGTCGACAAAAAACTTCCGAGCGCGAAGATAGAGATATATGTCGTATTTAAAAAAAATCCGCTTGCTACTTCCAATGAAGTTGTTAAAACTCTTACGTTAAATGTGTACGACAGTACAATTCGTAGACGTGCCATATATATTAATTTATAAAGTTACAGACCCGCAAAAAAAGCCATTGCTAACAAGAAAACATATTCAGAAAAGGTACTAAGCTAACTACTTGATTTTATTTGTTGTTATTTGAACTAGTACAAATATTTTTGTGTGCTTTTATTTATTTAAATGGAATTTTAATGGAAAATTTAATGGAAATTTAAAAATGGAAAACCGTACTTTTCAGCGACGAATCAAAACTTAAGTTAATGAACTCAGATGGTATGTCCATAGTACGACGATTGCCTGTCAAACGGCTTGAACCCCAGAATTGTAAGATTAATTTTAAGCACGGAGGTGGCAGCGTGATGGTGTGGACATGCTTCTCAGCAAATGGAATTGAACCGTTTCACAAATTTCATGGTACAATGGACCGTTTTATGTATAAGGAAATCCTTGAAACGAAAATGGTTCCCTATGCTGAGTGGAATATGCCTCTTCGATGGGTGTTTCAATATGATAATGATCCGAAACACACAACGAGGTTGGTCAAGGAGTTCATTGAAACGAGTGGAATTCAAGTTCTCGATTGGCCGGCACAATCGCCCGACTTGAGTCCAATTGAAAACCTTTTTGGGATACTAAAAAAGCGTATTTCCGGAAAACGATATAAAAATCGTAGCGAGCTCTTCCAATATCTAAAAGATGAGTGGAAGCGTATTCCACAGAATGTACTCGATTATCTAATTAAATCTATGCCACGCAGATGTGTAGAAGTTATTAGAAAAAACGAATCGTATACAAAATATTAATTTGTTGCTTTTGTTTTGCATAGCTTTTTATACAGACCTGAATACGAGTAGTTTAATTTGATTTTTTAGTTTAGACGTAAATTAAATTAATTTATTTTGTATCTAGTTTTAAGCATAAATAAGTGTGAGCTTTTGTTTTGCACAACACTGTATGTAGTTTGACAACATTCCGAATGAAAAACTGAACAGAGTACCAGTGGTAAAGAGTGTAAAATAGCAAAGAAAATGAGAGAGTAGATTGACTTTAAAATGATTCCTAAACAAATAAGTTGAAAATAACTATAATAAATTCATATTAGAATTATTAAAAAAACTAGTTTTTTTTTAATTATTAGTAATTATTTGGGACATTTAATTAAATGGATAATTCTTTTTGCCATCCCTATAACCCAAGCGAATTAGGTTTTACAGCTTTATGAGCGAAAGTTTTTATGTATGAAAAATAAAGTCATTTTGCAACACTGAGAATAGTAGGAGGTTTAAGTAGTTACTAAGCGTAAAACATATTCACCACATTAGTTAAGACAACCGCCATAATGGTGGAAGAGTGCGGTAAATTTGCTCAATATGTAAAAACAGAAGACGCTTGCCACTTTTTTCTTGTTGAATGCACATTGTTTTCAAAGGTATCTTGCGAGCAAATTAAAAAAAAAAATTATCTGTGTTAATGTTTTTTTATACCCTTCCGACCCCATAAAGTATAAACGTTCTGAGTTCTTATGTATAGCGAAGTCGATTAAGCGATGTCTGTCAGTCCTTTCGTGTTCGGGTTGAAATTAATTTTGCCAAGGCACTAGATGAGCTAGATAATTAATATCAATTAATCAGACATAGTCTCGAAAATTTTGCTCTTGAAAATCAGCAAGATCGGTCCATGCCCTTTGAGGCAGTGGGCAATACACCATGACTGCCTCTAATTTTTCCTTATCATTTGGAACAATAAAGTAACTTTAATAATAAAAAAAAAACAAATATATGGGGCAATAGGGGATTAAAAAATAAGAAAAAAACATAAAGTGAAAAAAGTGCCGCTCGTTCATACTTTCGAATTATGGGCCTCTGAACTTTTCATAGAAAATTGCGATTTTGCACCATATTTTTTAAGCCATCAATATGGATATTAGACTTGTGCTTTATAGTTCAATTTAGAGACCGCGCTTTTTAGATAAAAGTTTGAAAATGAACTAGTTCAAAATTCAGTTCAACGGCTCTCTTTAGTTCCAAATCTCTCTTAGTTCAAATGTTCTGTTGACGTATTGTTCTTACTTTTCAACTTTTAGTTTAATCGCTTTCTTTAGTTCAAAAGTTTTTTTTAGTTCAAATGTTATTTTCAAAATTTAATGGGAACAACACTGTAGCATTGCCGTAACGAATGTTAAATAAAATGCGTGGCAGCACTAATTTCATGTCCAAAATAGTCCACAAGGAAACACAGACATGGATTTTAATTCATCTTGTGTAGTAGTTCAAATCAGAGTACGTATTTGTCTCCTCTTTCATTTTCCATATTCATGACGAAACTGTTGATTTGCTTTTTGTTTACTTCATTGTCAATGAATGAAATTTCGTATTGCTTTTGTTTTTCCTCTGCACACAAAAAGATTCACACACACATAATTCATCTCCTTGAATGTTTGCTTTTTAAACTGCTGACGTCTCTTTTTCCATGAATTATTTTTTGTTCAGCTGCTTTTTTTCCATTCTCCATGAAATGAACAAAAATTTGTTTCAAAATTTGAACACCACCATTCTTCTTCTTGTTTTCCCAATACATTAAACATTAAGTACGATTGCTTTCGTTTGTACGAAGTGTACGAAGTGTACAAACGAAAGCAATCGTACCTAATTTTTAATGTATTGGGAAAACAAGAAGAAGAATGGTGGTGTTCAAATTTTGAAACAAATTTTTGTTCATTTCATGGAGGATGGAAAAAAAGCAGCTGAACAAAAAATAATTCATGGAAAAAGAGGCCTCAGCAGTTTAAAAAGCAAACATTCAAGAAGATGAATTATGTGTGTGTGAATCTTTTTGTGTGCAGAGGAAAAACAAAAGCAATACGAAATTTCATTCATGGAAATTGATAAGAGAATGAACAAAATGTACTATTCATGGTGAACAAATACGTACCCTGGTTCAAATACAAAGTATAGTTCAAAAATGAACTAGGTATATTTAAAAGTATAAACTAGTTCACTTAATTCAATTGATGGCATCGTTTAATTGAACTAGTTCGTTTATGAACTACACAAGTTTAATGGATATCATATAAAAGTTTTTGAAGAGATCTTTCAGGAAATGCTAAAAATTCTTAAAAATCTTTAACCCATTAAGAGCCGGTGGCAGTTTTGTGTAAAATTATATAAAGTACTCATTAATTCTTTATCACTCCAACATTTTTTTCTTTGTTTAGATTTACATCACTAAACTTGTTTATTATTAAAATTACTTTTTTAAAAAGCAAAGAATGGAAAAAAAGTTTGTACAAATCACACAATTCTTAAATTTTTTTTCAAAATTCCCAAAAGAAGGATTTTCAGTAATTTTAGTGTAGTTTGCATTTAAACAGCGACTAGCATTTAAACGGTAGACTTCAAATTACTCTTTTAAGGTTCATTCACACTATCATACAAGTTTAAAGATTTTCATTAGATTTTGTAAGAAAAAAAATCTAGTGAGAATTGTTGTGTGTTCAAGTAGAATAAAAATTCCCGGCAAACCATTTATGTAAATCCAAAAGGAAACTTTATTAAGATACTTTTCGGAGCTTCAAGCTCATAAGGAGTTTAAAAAAAAAAAACAATAATTCACCACTCGAGAACCGTCAGAAATGAGGACTTTTTTCTACTAAACTGGTTTAGCTCTTAATTTATTTCAGAAAATATTCCTTTCCGATACCTTTTTTTCTCTTATAGTGTCTTATATTTATAGCTCCGAAGATAAACATATTTGAGTGTCATATAGAAGTCATAGCGTGAGTAGTTTTTAAGCATTTTCAGAAAAAGCTCCCTAAGTGGTTTCTTCCAAGAGTCTTTTTTTCACAGTGCTTATTTACTGGTTGGCTGGGTTATGAGCAGCAAAACAACTCTGATCAAATACATAATCAAAGTGTGTAGACAAATTTCTAAAAACGAATGTTTATTATGGAATGTTAAATTCCTTTCCGTATTATTTGAAATATATCGTCGCAAGAATTAAAGAACGCTGTAACTGACAAAACATGAAATGTTCACCAGAGCCAAAAAAGCCTGTATGAAAATAAAAAAAAAATCATATCACAAAAACTATACAACTTAGGAACATGATTTTAAAAACGTATTTTTATTTTTTCTCGCTTTATATATTGGCTGTAAAAATTTTTTCTCAAGTCTATTATTCCCGGTGATTCTGCGTTTTACAGCAAACGATTTTTCTTCCACAGACCTATAAAATTCTGTAACTACAATGTTTTTTCTTATGGAAACTTAATTTTAGAATTCCAAAACGCTTTGGTTTTTTTAAGTAAAAATTAATAGCTGCCAGTTAAAGTGAATAAATAAAGTGGGAAAAATATTTTTTGAACAAAATGCAAAGAATGGCGTAGGTGTGAGTTTTAAAAATTAAGCTGACGCAAAAGTGTCATAAGCAACAAATGTAAAAAAATACTCGTTTTTGTTAGGGTTACGACAAAAAAGACACTGGTATTTTTCAAAACGCAAACGGCGTAAGTGAGATTTTTGTTACCGAAAGGTATGACAACAGTGAGATTTTTGTTTTCATCATACAAATATGGGGCAGACACCAAACGACGCAGTACTTTCTTCTGGTTAAAATTATGCAAAAAAACGTGTTTTCGATTTTTTGTCAGTTACAGCGTTCTTTAATTCTTGCGACGATATACATATGTATATACAATATAATTGCTTTTAGATTATCACCCGTTTTCATTATACTTAGATATTCGACAAATCTTAATACTCAGTATTAAAGTGTGAAACGGAATTTAACAACATCTAGCAGAATACGATTAAGAAAATAATTTAATTCTTATTGTTTGTAAATTTTTTTCTGGTTTTTTTTTACAAAATCTTATAATCCAGGATTATTCACTGTTAATGGAAATTTCCATAGCCGGGCACTTATTTCGAAAGGTATTAATTACAAAAATATCATGGTTTTATGCAAAACTGACTAAGCTTGGTTGAAAAGCTTATTAAAAATCAAGACTTTTTGGTAGCTAAAAATAGATTTAGACATTTGAAAACAATGTCACTAAAATCACAATTTACTACCGATTTCTTTATATGCAAACGAATACTTATTTCGCATATTTGCATAAATATACGAAAGAAATGTTCGTTCGCATGTAGAGAAACCACCAGTTAGATCCAGCTGGAGTTAAGCAATAATGTTTTAATGTGTCTATAATTTACATTAATTTCTTATATACATTTAAGGACTATTGTCTACAAACTTTTTTTAAAACTTAAATTTAAATATCAAAGATTTGCCTTCTTATTAAATTAAAATATTTCAAATGCCACATATTTTAATTTAATTAAATTATTTGGCGACATTAAAACCACACGTGGATAAATTCGTGTAATTGTTCTAATAAACTAAATTTGTAGCACATTTAACGCTTTAGTTTTTGGTAAAAGTTAATGATAATTAAGGCACATTACACAAAAATTTAAATAAAATTATAATTGTAAAAGTAAAAAAAAAGAAAAATGATGTTGGTTGTAATAATTACAATGACAATTGAATACAACTTATTCTAAAAAATTATATAAATTAACATAAACTTTAAACGAAAGTTTTAAAGTATTTAGATAAAATGAGTTTTCAAATTACACAAAACATTTGAGTTAACCCTAAATGTATGCAGCAAAAATTCATTTTTGTATTTCAACTAAGTGTATGCTTTATAATTAAATGCATTAAAATTGTGATGAACAGTGATGCAATTTTTTTAAGAGATTAAAACAAAAATAGTTTTAATAAAATTCGTAAAATATATGAAATGAGTAAAATTTTAATATCAGTAACAATTTTGTTAAAAATATCGCGCTTTGTAATTTTTTTTTAATTAAAAGGAAACGAAGCAAAAAAAAAGATGCTTCGAAATGTTAGTTAGTTAGTTAGGAGTGGCAGCCTCTCACGACGAAGCTCACTTGAGCACAATCGAATGGCCCGTTGTGATACCACAAGGAAGACGGCGTGACTCCTCTTATCCAATTGAGAACCATGAAGATTCCCGGTTGAACTTCGCTGTGTCCCCTATAGAGTAAGATGATAGCTCCGTAAGAGTCCCGAAGAAAGGAGAGCCCAGAATTCTAAATCTTCTTCGAGCCAGGGATGGGCAGTGGCACAGGAGGTACAGTGCTTCGAAATAGATATGTACAAAACTACATGATTGGGCTAGAGGAACGTGTATACCACGCAAGCGTACCGGAACATGAGCATAAAAAGCCTCGTAAGTCAGCATGAATAAAATTGTTGCATGATCGGTGTGAAACTCTCTTGAATCACGGAAACGTGTATGTACGTAAAAATAAAAAAGCATCGCGAGTAAGTGAAATTGTCGCGTAATTGGCTTGTGATTTTTTTTGCATTTTTTATTTCGCTTATTTTTTAATTTGTTTTCTTGTCTTTAGAAAAAAACAAAAAAATGAAATTATTATTATGCCCAAGCAACATTATTAAATATAAACACTAGACAAATTCTATTGATACAGTATAAAGTACATTCAGATGCATATATATGAATGGCTTGGAGTTCTAATATTTTAATAAGGTTTTTCTTTCTTCCACCGATCAAGAATTGTCAATATTTTGAGATTTTTTTTCCACTATTGAAAATAAAATATTTAAGATTTTTTATTTTACCTGCATTTTTTTTTTTTGAGTAAATCGTGAGCAGGAGTTTTCGTAGATGTGAATAAATTTTTTCACACTTACATGCTCAAGAATGAACGTGATAGAAAAAATAAGATCATGACTGAGCGAGCTTGATTTTTTCAAGAAAGCATGCATGACCGTAAATCAAAATTCACTAATTTTCTCATCTCTATTTAAAACAAGACAACTTTGTATGGAAGAAAAGTAAGATTAGGTTTACATACATCTAGTTTGTTTGATAATGATCCATATAAAAATTCTTTCTTATTTTTAATTAAAATTGTTTCCATTCTTTTTTTACTTCACAAGCCACTGTACCATGTAAAACGCTATTAATGCTGCATATTTTAAAATTTTAAATGAGTGTTCGTTTTTGTAATTAAATAAAGTTTTAACAAATTTTAATTTAATTAGCAAAAACGCAAAACAAAGGGCTACACAATCGGGGTTGAATATTTGTTTCCATAAATTATTCCTTATTTTTAAATAAACAAATAAATATGCAAAAGAGTTTGTGTCAAAAAGTAAAAACAATTAAAAATATGAAAAAAAAATGTAAAAAATATTAAGTGAAAAATGGCAAGAGTGGCACTAAAAAAAGAATCCTAATTCATCATGAAAACTTGAAATTTTTTCTGCTCGTGAGCCTTTAAATTAAAGATGTAAGGATACGCCATTTCGCCGATCCGATACCGATACTCAAAAATAAATATCGCCGATACCGATTCCGATTCCGATACGCATCTTGAAATTGAGCTGAAGTAAAAATTAACAAAACTCAAGTAGATTAATTCTTCTATTATACAAAATAACAGTGCTTATCGATGAGCCATTTATTTTCTAAAACCTAAATTTTCAAACTACAAAACGTCTGCAATATTTATGATTTTTGCAAAATAAACGATGTCATTCAGTTTAGATTGGCTCAAGATTTAAAATTGATATTAATAAGATTTAAAACACAATGAATTGAATTTGAGATCATGTTAAAATTAAATTAAAATTATTAAAACAACATTGGAAAAGATTAATATTTAAAATTGATATTAAAAATATTTTTGTTTAAAAAACAAAGTGTTCATAAATTTTGCGGAGATAGACAATTTTTAAAATCCGTTTGAAGCAGACCTGCAGTGGAAAATAGTCTCTCAGATGCGACAGAACTGATTTGAATTTTATGTTCATGCTTTTAATATGTTATTTCTCATAGTTGTCATGCAAAAAAAAAAAATTAAAAATTGAATATTTTGTTAAAAAAACTTTTAAAAAAATAAGAAGTATCGGCGTAACGACAGTAAAATATCGCCGACATATCAGTATCGGTATTGGTTGCATCCATACTTTAAATCTAATTTTGCATTAATAAAAACGTGTAGTTTCCACTCCCAGCCTGATCATCAAAATGAATGTTAATTTCCTTAAATCTTGAGTCTACTAAAGTTAATGCTGTTAATAGGAATAAATGTTTCATATTTCAAATGTGTATTTTTACGTTAATTATATGAAAGAGATTTAAATTCCTGGTTAAATAACTTAAATAAAAGCAAGTTAGATTGATATATTCGACTATGTCATATCTTATACACCCTTTACCATGTATTTAAATCTGAATAACTCCAATAAGAAAAAAAACAAATATTGGAGTGACAGAGAATTATGAAATTTGAAAAAAACTTAAGTTCCATATAAAATTTTACATATAAATGTCACCGGCTTTTAATGGGCTAAGCACTAGTTATAAATCTTAGCACTATATCCATATTGATATCAGAAAAAATATGGTGGCCAATCGTACTTTTCTATGAAAAGTTCAGAGGCCAATAACTCGGTAAATATGGGCGAGCGCCGTTTTTTTTTCTTGATGGTTTTTTCTGATTTTTTAATTCCCTATTTTTCCCATATATTTTTTGATTCGAATAACTTTATTGCTGCAAACGATATGAAAATATTAGAGGCAGGCGTGTTGTTTTGTCCGCTGCCTCAAAAGACATAAACTAATCTTGCTGAGTTTCAATACAAAGATTTTTAAAACTACGTCTGATCGATTGGCTTATTTAAATATCTCTAACTTATTTAGTGCCTTGGCAAAGTTGATTTTAACACTAATACGGACGGACAGACGGACATCGCTCAATCGACTTCGCTATGCATAAGAACCCATAACCTGTGGTGAAGGGTATAAAAACGAACTTGAATCTAAAACAAAATTTCTAAAAATACCATGTGATAACAAATTATAGACCATGGGTACATCAAATCTATTTATAAAATTTATAAATAATAAAACTGTAACAGGACCATTTCTGTACATAAAATATTTTTTGAAAATTTTGTTGTTCTAGATAGCAATCGATATGAAACACAAAATAACTATTTTTGGAATCTCTGTCTGTCTGTTTGTGTTCGCATTACGTAAAAACTGCCTGATGGATTTAAACACAATTTAGTGGGGAGGTCTCTTAGAACCTTGATTCAAATACAGAATACTTTTTTTTTCGTAAAAATAAGTAACTTCAAGAAGAAAATAGAGATAAAATTATAAAAGCATTTAATTTCACTGGTATAATGGTACTAAAGCAGTCGTAAACACGTTTTGTTTTTGTTAATGGAAAATTTTTAACACTTTCTACAAAACTTTACAATAAATATTTAAAGGCAGAATGAGACGTTATTTTCCGTTCCGTGACAAATCAGCTGATAGTTTCTGGTAAATAGAAAATATGTGTTTGTTGCTTGTTATACTTTTGACGTTCTGTTCTGTTCCATTTAAATCAGTAAAAAATAGAATTCAAAGATAAGTTACTTCGAAGTTGTTTGGTAGTGTGAGTGCAAAATTGTAAACAAACCTTTTTTTTTGTTATTGTGATTGTAGTTCTTCGTTTTGCGTTGTGGATTGTGTTTTGTTTGTTTATTATAAACAGCTGATATGTTGTTATATAAAAACTAGTTACAATAACTTAAAAAGCAGAACGGCACGGAACAGAACAGCAACAGAGAAAGTAAAGTCTAATGAGGCTTTTAATTTGAATTTTAAAAAGCCGTGGGAGCTGCTAGTATAAAATTAAATTTTATAAGAATTAACTTTTTTTTTTTTTAAAGGTAAGGCTATAAAAATAAAAAATTACATTAACACCCTTGTTTATTTTTTATTACTTTCTGTTACCATACGTCTCCACTAGCCATCAACTTCGTATGAATATCATGTCAAACATGAGTTCGGTAAATGTAAATTGCGAATGTTCATGTTTCGTTTAGGGGCAACCATTGTAAGCTGAACATTTGATTGAGCAATAATGTTTGCCATCAAATATGAATTTTAGTTTGGTTACTTTTTTTAATTAACGTCATTTATTGATCAGTGTGAATACCCTCTTCTTTGTTAAAAAGATTGAAACAACCCTGACGACAAGCAGAAAATTATGTTCAGACCAGAACGTTAACATCAACACGTTTCCGCCACATATAATAACATGGATAAATTAATGCTAATGTTATGTTCATGTCTTGTTCAATTCGATGGTTCTTGAGGATGAAGGATTATTGGGAGTTATAGTTATATTAACTAAAAAATTTTACGGCACTTACACTGTGCAATTTTTCATGAAATTAG
Organism: Cistogaster globosa; assembly: GCA_937654795.1. Classification (NCBI taxonomy): domain Eukaryota; kingdom Metazoa; phylum Arthropoda; class Insecta; order Diptera; family Tachinidae; genus Cistogaster; species Cistogaster globosa. The sequence continues at coordinate 125,170,106 of OW569404.1, forward strand.
CATAAAAGTTTTGTTTGTTGGTTAAGCCAGAAGGGTTAGCAATATGGCATTGCTTGAATTTTGAAGGAATTTTACTGTTGCTTATATTTATTTTTAAATAACGCATTTTGCTGCAACTTAAATTGAGAATTGAAAAAAAAAAATTCCTCAAAAAATTTCATAGCGTAAATCTGGACTTAATCTTAAATTACAAATATTGGACACAGCATCAATAAATTGAAAAAGAGATTTTCAGTAAAAATTAAAAAGTTAATGAAAACAAATCAATAATTTATTATTTGTTTCTCGAAATAATCGTGCCATAACTTTTGCTGCAATTTCAGCATCTTTCAGGCAAAGATAAAAAATATTTAGATTAAAAATTGATTGCCCTGCAGAAAGAATATTGTATCACCCTTTAGCAGCTAAAATATTTTTTTCATAATAAATTTACTTTAAAAACAAAGGGTTAAATAGAGTAGGTTTTTTTAGTTTTCTAACGAAAACAAATAAAACCAGAGATCATTTCAAATTTAAACAAAATTATTTACCGTATCATCTCACCGCAATATGTTGAATTATGTTGTATTATAAAAGAAAGAACTTATACTTTTGCTTAAATAACACATTGCGTTGAAAGATTTTTAGTTTTATTTAAAATGCCTACCAACCTCAACTTAATGTTTTTATTTATTCATTTATTTTTATTTTTTGGTAAAAATATAACTTTCAGCTGTTGTCTTTGTCATTGTTGCAACAAATGGTTGGTTGCATTTGCTTGCCTTCTAATAATGTTTATAGTTTTGCTTCTGTTCCTCTTTAGTTTGCTTCCTTTTCAACTTGAAAGTTGTTGAGTAAAAGTTTAGAGAACAAATTTTATGTCACATCTGTTGTTTGTTTTCAATATAAATCACAAACTTTAATCTACTTGCAACATAAACTTATTTATGCAATGCACACTTCTCTTTAAATATTATTTAAATGTTGTTTTATACAGTTGAAAATGTTTATACAGAGACTTTGGTTTATTTCTTTAAATTAGAGAGGTAAAAGACAAGATTTTAGAAAGTAGTCAAGAATTAGAAGTATGTTTAACCTGGAGTTTTTTTTTTTAATTAAATATTTCTAGTTTCTGAAATTGTTAGCCCTGTAATTTTAGTATTACAACCAGCTAAATGATTTTTTAATTCATCCCAAGTTAACGTTTATTTTAATATAATTTAGTTAGTTAGATAGTTAGTAGTGGCAGCCTCTCACGACGAAGCTCACTTGAGCACAATCGAATGGCCCGTTGTTATACCACAAGGTAGACGGCGCGACTCCCCTTACCCAGCCGAGAACCATGTGAGATGATAGCTCCGTAAGAGTTCCGAGGAGAGCCCAGTATTCTTAATCTTCTTCGAGCCAGGGATGGGCAATGGCATGGGAGGTGCAGTACGGTCCCTTCCTCATCATCCGAGCCAAAGCTGTGACAGAAATCATTAAAGGGCAAACCGAGTCTTTCAGCATGCCTGCCGATTAGACAGTGACCAGTAAGTACCGAGACCGTGGTACTTATAGATTTCCTGTCCAGTCCGAGCAGCTGCCTGGTCCGCTTGAGGTCCAATGTAGTCCACGATTGTCTGGAGACATAACAGGAACTTTCCTCTACCCATAATCTGCGAGCCAAATTGAGGTAGTGGTTCTTTATGGCCATTTTCACCGTTGCCAGAGGAATTCCAACGTCTGGTAGCGAGGAGACGTTAGGAATCAATGTGCCTCATAGTTTCTCTGGATATCCCTGTGACCAGGGACCCAAAACAGGTTAATCTGTGATCGCTCCGATAGTGTGTTTAGTAATGAGCGACATATCAGGACTAGCTTAGATGTGCTGTATGCACCAGCAAGCGCCCTGATTGCCGCCTGACTCTCCGAAAATATTTGAATGGCACGGCCAGAAAGATCGTCCCTTAGCGCTATTTCGGATGTTTTTAGAATGGCCATTACCTCGGCTTGAAAGACGCTGCAGTAGCCAGGAAGTCTAAGGGAGAGTCATAATCCAAGGTTATTGGATAAGATTCGGCAACCGATTTTGTCGTCCAGTTTCGAGCCATCGGCGTAGATGTCAACAGTATTACTCACAACCACTCCGTTGTAGACCCATTCCTCCCTACTCGGAATATAGATCTGAAATTAATTTAATCTATTGAGAAAGAAAATTTATTTACAAATTATTGTTTGAATTTTCTTTAAGAAAATAGGAAATGCATAATATTCTGAGTCGCTACATCCATCATTAGCATTCCTTGCACTAACTTCATCTACTCCACCAATCAATTTAAGAAATTAAAATGCGAGGAATAACTCTTAATCCATCAGAAAAAGACTACACACAACTCGTTGTTTTATTCGTTGTTCTCTTTATTAATCGTCGCATGTATATATTCTTGCTTAGTCGACTTCACAACCAATGTATTTGAATTATTTCACCACAGTTTGTCATTCCGTTTGTAATTTCTACAATATCCATTTCCGAACACATAAAGTGAATATATTCTGTGTCCTTATGCATAGCGAATTTGATTGTGCGAGATGTCCAGCTGTGCGTCCGTGTTAGTGCTAAAATCAACTTTGCGAAGGCAATAGATAAACTAGAAAAAAAAATCTAAATATGCTAAACGATTTAACAATCTTTTGATAATTTTTCTATTGAAAATCAGCACCACGCCTGCCTCTAATTTTTCGGATATAATTTGGAACAATGAAGTAACTTTGTTTTCTTATTTTTTAATTCTCTGTTACCCCAATATTTGTTTTTTGATTGAAGTTACTTCATTAAACTAATTTTGCAAATGTGGCGAAGGGTATAAAAGATTCGGCATAGTCGAATATAGCGCCCTTACTTGTTTTATATGTATTTTTTTCGTTACCATCATCTTTATTATTAACTTTTTCATTATTTTTTTCATAATTTTATATTGTGTGAAATCATAGCACCAAATTATTTACTGTAGAGTTACCCGAATTTCATAATTTTAAACCAACTATGAAAACAATGTTTTGGCCACACAATGATCCAAAGCTGCAACGTAATCAAATGGTTCCTGTTAACAGGTTTCTTATGTTTTTTCAGGTGCATTTAGTTACTACAGAAAATTTAAATGATATTTTGTTTCGAATTTTAACAGCCCATAAACCGCACCAAACTGTGATTTTTTCTGGATGCATTGGTAGCTATTGCAATGCTTCTGGTTTATATTCACTCCAAAGTCAAAAATTCTGCTTATTTACGTAACCGTTGAGCCAAAAATGAGCTTCGTCGCTGAACACAATTTTTCGGTAAAAAAGTGGATCTTCGGCCAACTTTTTAAAAGCTCATTCACCAAAAATTTTACGTTGCGTTAAACGATTCATGGTTAAATTGCAGTCCCAATTGAAGATGTTTGACAGTGAAACAAAACACGAAACGTGCTTCAGCTGTTTTAACCAGTGTTGCCAGAAAGATAATAGCCAAAAAATCACCCTTTAGACTATAGCCCTTCATATTTCTCATTTTATAAGACAATCAAGAATACTTTTCACATAAAATGAAATGTAGTTTAGAGCTTAGGCACCGTAGTTTGTTTTTAATAGTATCAAGTCTTATTCTAACATCATAGGCCTTTTTCATTCCTTCTTTATTTTAAACATCTATAGAAATTACAGTGTTTAGAAATTAACACTTCTCCTATTAAAACATCTGGGTAATTCAGCATAATTTTAAAATATTTCAGATGTCAATCAATTAATTTTGTTATTAAATGAAATATAAATAAAAAATTAAAACTTTTAAAATTATCATTAACTTTCTTACTTCATAACATTAATTTATTCATTACTGCCTGTCGTAGATTTGTAGATTTTTCATAAACTATTTAATGAAAAACCAAAAAAGTAAACTAATTAATTTAAAACATCATAATTGTATTTAATTCTATTTATATTTAAACATAAATTATTTATTTGTTTTATTATTTATTTATATTTCTCTGCATCGGTGCGTATGAGTGATGAAATCAATTGAGGATTGTGGATGTGCAACACACGGCGTATGATTGTTGTTTAATTGCTTGGACATGGCACAAACGAATGAATGAATGACGTTTAATTAGCAGAAAATTCTATTTAAAAAAATTAATGTAATAAAATAAAAAAAGGAAACATAAAAGCATTGATTAAACAAAAAGTAATATGAAGACAACTATTTATGTAAATTAATTAAAACTAATTAAATTACAAGAGTTACTGCAGTCAGTTAACTAACTAAATACATACACAACAATTTGCCTCTTCCACAAAGTGAAATTTTATTTTTTCTAACTTTGTAAGCAAATATCGGTTTTAAATTTTAAGAGGTTTTAATTAATCTTTTTTCAACGTGCTTAACATGAATTGATAGAGAAAAGCATGTTATTCTTTAATTTTAAATATTTGATTACTTTCCTAGATTTCTTCTAAAATATAACAAGAAATATTTTAACACTTTACCGCTTCAATATATATTCTTTGCCACCTTTCGTTAAAAAAAACACGGTCAATAGGGAGATATTTTGCATTAGACTCTACTACTATTTGTATCTGAATATACCAAACCACAAAATTCAATTTAAAAATTAAAAATAAGTTAAACTTGCGTTTAAGGGCTTATTTCGTATTTATTCGGAATTTATGCTAAAATTATCCTATAAACTGTTTTGCAGAAGGTTAGCTGATGTGAAGGCAAATTTCCTAAAATATGTTGTCAAACGACAAAAAACTCTAGATAAAATATTAACTAAAAAAACCATAAAATTTAGTTATTTAAACAAGCTGCTACCTAAATCCAATAGCAGAACCTTTTAATTTGGAAAAAACTAATTTTATTACCTTATTCTGAGGAAAAAATGTTTTTCCGCTTTTAAAATATTTACGAAGTTAAAAAGGTCTTAAGATTTAATTAAATCAATTTTCAAAAATTTTCAATTAAATGAAAATTTTTTTTTTTAAATTTTACAAATCAAGTTATAGTTCTTCAATTTACTGGGAAAAAATATATATCTTAAAAATGCATAAAAAACTGATTTTGAGCTTATTTCCTTAAAACTATTTCTAATTACTGAGATAAATAATTTTAATGTTCTCACTTAACTTTTCATATAAAATATTTAATTAATCACAAATATATAACTATCACAAACCAAGCTTATATTCTTAAAATTAATTCCATTCACTAAGATAAATAAATTTTGTTTTTAATGAAGTTTACATATAAAAGTTAATTTTTAATCTAATATATATTTGATCATAAATATGAAAATAATCACAAATAGATGTATAATCACAAATCAATCTTATATTCTTAAAAATTCTATTTTTACTCAAAATAAAAGGATGTTAAATAAATTTGTAAATAAAAATAGATTTTTAATTTTTTTAATGGGTGATCACAAATATATTGATGATCACAAATATGCACATGATCATAAATCTGATATAAATAGGTTTTAAAGCTTAAAAAAAATTATAAATTATAATTTTAATATAAAAGATGTATTTAAAAACAATTATAAAATGATCACAAATCAAGCATAATTTTCTCTAAAATATTTTTTGTGTTAAATTTTCATATAAAAATTAAATTTTAATAATATATATATTTGATCACAAATGAAAATGAATTTCAGAAAATATTTAGTTGATCACAAATATAAATATGGTCATAAAAGTATAGATGATTAAAAGTATAAATAAATAAATATATTTTAAGTTTTTATATATGTATATTTTTAATTTTAAAGCTGATTTTTTATCAAAAATATAGTTTATCACAAATTTAAGTTTTTTGTTTTCTATCATATGCAATTGTTTTCAGCTTGCGATCATGTTGTTTTACTTCACTTTATTTCACAATATTTTGACAACAGTTTATCCAATTTGGATATGTAAAATATGGAAAATAAAATTATCTACAAGTCAGAATTATATTGTTTTTTTTTCGCAAGCTGAACTTACACTGGCTTATTTATCTAAATGTAGGAAATACGAAACTTTGGAGTAAAACTTTTGGAAGAGATCATGAACTATATTTCTGTTTTTTTTTTTTAAATCATAAGCTTAAAAAATCAGAACATTTGAACCATTTCTAGTCACTTTTGTAACTTTTCAATTAATTCTAATATTTTTGAAAATCATTTTCAAGTAAAGATATGCCGAGTTACCCTCGTGAATTTTTAAACCAAAATCCTTTTCGCTGTTCAAATTAAAATTCACTTAAACCTATTTTTCACACACATACAGATACACATAATGACATGTAAAATAAAAACAAAAAAAAAAAAACAAAATCCCCATGATAAACGAAACCAAAGGATGGTAATAATAATAATAATGACAATATGGATGAAGCTGATGTCATTGATACCACGGCTCCCGGTGGTGCTGATGAGTACGATAATTGGGCGTTTATAATGTCTGACCGCAATGTGTTGCAATTTATTTTTTGATGTTGCCGATTAATTTTTAACAGTGGCACATGATGGGACATCATAATAAACAAATATAAACTCACTTAAACACAAACACCTATACAATGCATACATACACACACACGCACACTTACACATCACATAAGTTTTGCATGAGTCTCTCTGTGTGCATTCTCACTTTAAATAAAATTTCCACAGATAAAACGTATTTGACATGTGGCTAGAGATGAACGAAATGAACGCAAAGCTTAAAAACAAAAACAATCAGGAAAGCAGGCCTGTAGTGTTACTAGACACGTTCGCTTGACAGCCTCAATATTGGTGTTTGTATGTATGAGTGGTGTCTTTTTGGTTATAAATTTTAGCGTGAACTGTTTTATGCTTAAATGTTGCTGTGTGTGTTTTTGTTGCTTTTCATGATACCGTATGCGGTTATAAAAACCTTTAAATCCCCTGCATCGGTTTATGGTCTTTATCAATGCATTTATGCATTTGTTATCGCGCAAAGGTCAATATTGCAATTTTTTACATTTTATTTATTTTTTTCTACATGCGTTTGGGCAAAAATTTGTTAAGCGAATAAAATATTTATTTTATTTACTAGAATGATTAAGGTGACAACGAAGATGTAAGACAATTAATTATAATATGAAAGCAACATGCTTTTTGATTATGTTGTTGTTGGACATTTAAAACTTTATTGATAAAAATTATTATTTATGTCGTCTACTTTGGAATTAATTTTCAAACTCAGAAACATTTTTTGCAACTCTTAAAGGTTTTATTATACCCTTCACCACAAAAAAGTGGAAGAAGGGTATAACTAAGTTTGTCATTCCGTTTCACTTTTTCGACCCCATAAAGTAAATATATTCTGACTTCTGTAGAAAGTTTTGTTATTGAAAATCACCAAGATCGGTCCATGTCCTTTGAGACAGCGGGCGAAACACTACGCCTGCCTCTAATTTTTTTATATCATTTGGAACTACGAAGTAACTCCGATCAAGAAAACAAATATAGAGGACGATAGAGAATTAAAATATAAGAAAAAAAGCATCAAATGAAAAAATTTCCGCTCCTCCATATTTTCCAAGTTATGGGCCTCTGTACTTTTCATAGAAAAGTACGATTGTGCATCATATTTTTTTTTAATCATTTAAAGCCTTTGAAGGAATCTTTCAGCAAATGCTTAACACAATAAGAAGAGCCGGTAGTATTTTTATATACATTTTTTTTTCTTTTTTTTCTGTCATCCCAATATTTTTTTTAAATTAAACTAGATTTACATGATGAAGGGTATAAAAAATTCGGCACTTTTACTTGTTTGTTTTTAGATTAAAATTTTAGTACGATTTTAATTGAGTTATTTCTTTATTTAATAAGAAAATGTTTTCTTCTGTTCTAATTAAATTTATAATTAATTCAATTACTTTTTAAATAAGAAAATTTTATATTTATTTTTTATATTAAATATTTAATTGAGTCAGTCAAACATTTTATTAAACAAATAAAAGTATTAATTAGTAAAACAATTTTTTCTGTGTAGTAGTCAAATTTGCTGCTTCGAAGAATCTGAGCCATTTTTAAAAAAAGAATTTAAGTCTGAGGTTGCACTGTGTGAAAAATTAGGCAGGAGTATTTGAATCACTAAGCCGCCATTCTTTTGAGTAATATCGTGCAATGAAGTTGTTTTATCAAGTATCATAATCTCATCTCCATTTTTTATTTTTAATTGCTTATAGCTGGAACAAATGTGGATATAAATTTGTTCTCAAGCAGGTTATTATGAAAAGCTATTTTATAATTTTAAGTTTTAAGTTCTTTGTCATCTTGTGTCCTTTTTTTATTATCACATATATTTGGCAATTAAATATTAATACATTTACAAACCAAACCAGCGATCGAAAACAATGCATATAATTTCCTAAATTTCTCTTTCCTTAAACCAATATTACTAAAATTAAGATCTGTAACATTTTTTTGTAAAACAGCTGTAATAAAATAACTTGTTGTCCTCCATTTTATGTGTCAGCCTTTTCTTTCAATTTAGTTTAATGCACGCTCATCTGTCCAACATGTGGTAAATATAATAAATATTTTGTAAAAATAAAATGCATTAAATAAATATAAATAAATTACTAACTGTTTTAATTTTTAGTCAAATTTATGCAAATATGCTTAAATACGCACAGAGACCCAAAATGTAGTGCAAATAAAATGTGAAAAACGAGCTCTCTAAATAAACTGTACAGAGAGTTTAATGGAAATTAGTTAGTAAAAATAAAATTATTTATTATGAAAATATTTTAATATCATATTGTTTAAATTAAAGAATATCAATAAATTAGAAATAAAAATTTATTTAATGAAATTATTTTATATTTAACGGACTGAAAGATCATAAAAAAGAAAATATATTTTTAACTTTAGCATTTAGCGGCACATTCTTAAATTTCTCTTAAAGCACGAGATCATAATCGACCTATTCAGCTTAATATTTCCATGTCCATGTGTCACGAGGGTGGCCAAAAATGGCTGAAGTCATTATTAGAATTGAAAGTTTTTTTATTTTTTTTTAACGCTCTGGTTATGTGATATCTAAAAAATCTTTATAAAGTATTTACAAATTTTAAAGTTTAAGTATTTCAAAGTTAAGGTTTGTGTACAGCATGCGAATGTATGGAAAAATCCCAAATTTTATGTTCATTTATAATATTAAGAATTTGGTTATTTGAATGTAACGGCTACAAAAGTTTTAGTGATGCTTCTTGTTTACAAATATTGATAATTTTTCACGTACCATAAGAAAATACATAGTAGTGAGACATTGTCAAGATTTTTTAGTAACCGCGAACATTCCTAAAGAATTTGAAAGAAAGTAGAAAAAATACTTTATCTGTTTTTTGTATTTTGTGGCCACAATATGTATTTTAATATATTTAAAGATTAGCTGCCCGATATTGCTTGAACTCTTCTTGTTATAGTTTTTTAGTATCAACCTCCTTGCGTATTTTTCAACTGTGACTAGAGATAAAGTTACACAGACCCTTTGATGTTATGCGTCATGTTAAAGATTTTGTAGAAAATCATTTTAAACGAGTATTAATAAGAAGAAAGCAACAGAAAATAAGGCTGACTCTTTAAAATTTTTTTAACTATTGGTTTAAATATTATCACATGAAAGATAGATTTGAAACTGAGTTAAGTGATGTTTATCTTATCGCATCGTTTATTTCTAAATTATTTCAATTTTTAAATTAAAGCTTTATGGGAAGTGGTCGTGGCACGTGTTAGGTTTTCTCGAAAGCTTGCATAAACTTATTTTCTTTCTCAAAATTTGGCATAAATACTTGTTTTCCTAAGAAAATCAATTGTGTCAAATTTTACATTCCTACTCTAGCTGCTTCTATATTGGGCCATCCGATGTATAAAATCGCGACACAGTGTAACGTTTACATCGACAGTTATAGTACCAAGGGAGGATTTAAATTTTACTAATAAAAGTGATCCTGTTACTATGTAAAAATCAAAAGAATTTTGCAACAATAACCAGAAGAAACTGATTGCGTTTTTTGTTTAATATTTGTTAAATGTGCGTGAAGAGCCTAAAAATTTTAAGCAAATTTATTATGTTACAGCAAAGTTAAAAAAAAAATTAAATAATTTGAAAAAATAAAATATTAGAATTTATATAAAACTAAGCACTAAGATAATCATTCTAAATTACTAGAGAGGAAACCGCATGTTTATTATCTTGATTTGTTTTGTTATCATCTAAGTTTCTTCTATTGGAAACAATAAAATAAACCAAGTGCTGCAGCCAGACCATATGTTCTCGAAATGCTTTTCCATCAAATAGCAATTTAAAGAAAAAAAAAATTAAAGTTAATCGGGTGATATCAAATCTAGTGATTATAATGCTTGAAAACGGTGTTCAAAATTAACTGGATTTTGATCTGGTTTATTATCGTTTTTCTTCTTACAGCTCTGTTTGGTTGTAAGTACCTCAAATATAAATTACAAAATTAAAAATTTTTTTTAAAATACTTTTTACAGAAGTTTTATATCATTATTTATGAATATTTTTAAACAAAGTTTTTTTTTTAAGGGAATTCCCGGGGAAAGCTATCCACAATATCCTGGGAAATTTTTCTCCAAATTTCCGGCAAACGGGAAGTGTAAATTATTAGCACTTAAAAAAAATACACTGAATGTTTTTCAAATGTTTTGGTTGTGACATTTATAAAAATCTCATTTCGTGTGAATTCTACTACATCTGTACATAAAATATTTTTTGAAAATTTTGATGCTGGTGTAGACAGTAATCGATATAAAATACAAAACATCGTCGTCCGTCTGTCTGTCTATGTTCGCATCGCGTAATAACTGCTGAATGGATTTCAATAAAATTTTGTGTGAGAGGTCTCTTAGAACGTTGGTTCAAACACTTTTTATTTCATAAAAATATGTCATTTCGTAGAGAAACTAGAGATTCCCATGTGAAGTCAACCAATTTAATTGATATAAGGGAAGTAGAACAGTTGTCAGTACATGTTATTTTTGTAGATGGAAAGTTTTTAATACTGTTAACAGAACTCTACAACAAATGTTTAAAAGAAATTTTTCTAAATTTTAAATTTAAAATAATTAGAAATGATACGTAGAAGAAGTCGTGGGCACTGTTAGCAAAATATAAAACAGAACTTAAAGTTACTAATTTTTTTTAAAAGCCACTATCATTTGAAATACCAACATGGATATTCTTTGTAACGCATTGTTGAAAACAAAACCTATCTCAGTAGAAAGTGAAATGGTTTTTTCTATTGTTGGAAATTTTGCAACGAAAACAATTAACAGTCTGTTTAGTGAATTGATAAATGAAGTTCTAAAATCATATTATTCAAAAAAATAAATAATAAAATCTTTTTTCTGTATTTTTATCTTTGTTATCTCTGGTTATGTATGTCTTATCACCCGAACTGTTTTAAAGTTTTGCAGACTGTTAAAATTATTATTTATAAATTTTTTTTATTGTTTGTTTATGTTTTATTAAAACTATGAATTGTTTTATTATTATTTCAATAAATTATAATTTTCATCAAAAAGTGTTTTTCCCGGGAATACCGGAAAATCCTCGAAATGTGTTATTTTTTTCCTGTTTCCCGGGAAATAAAAATTCCATAAAATCCCAAACTCTATTCATAATATATTGTTAGCAAAGAAAATACAAAAACAAATATGTACAACTATTTATTGTACTTAGTACGACGTCTATTGTCGTACTCCTGTCAGCACGATATCTCCAGAAATACAAAGTACTAAAATGTACAGACAAAACCTTTTATGAATTTAAATAAGTAAAAATTCTAAATTCAGCTATGTCGAATCCTATATACCCTTCACCATATATGTAAATCAAGTTTAGTGAAGCAACTGCAATAAAAAAAAAAAACAAATATTGGGAGACATGGAAAATCAAAAAGTTATTAATTTTTAATAAAAATGTCATCGGCTCTGAATGGGTTAAGCATTTTAAAAGATCTCTTCAGAAGCTTTAAAATGAAACTCATATTGATATCTTAAAAAATATGGTGCACAATCGTACTTTTTTCGAAAAGTTCATAACTTTTAAAATTTGGGCGAGCGCTAATTTTTTAACTTGATGTTTTTTCTTATTTTTGAATTCTTTATCGCTCCATATATTTTTCTTTTAATTGAAGTTTCTTTGCTAAACAAGATCTATTCCAAGTGATATGAAAAAATAGAGGGATGCATGGTATTTTGCCCGCTGCTTCGGAGGACATAGGCCGATTTGGCTAATTTTTTATAGCAAAATTTTCGAAACTATGTCTGATGGATTGGCGTATTTAAGTTTTCTCTGGCTTATCTATTGCATTGTCAAAGTTGATTTGAAACCTGACATGGACGGACAGACAGACGAATATCGCTTTACAAAAGGTATACAAATTTTATTAAAATGTTTACACATATGAAAACACTTTAAATAAATAATGTAATAAATTTCTTTTAACTGTGGTTGTTGTAATTTTTAGCTAAGGTAATATCCAAACATAAATACATTCATGTATAAAAGAAAAAGCTAGAAGGTGCTGCCAGATATTTCCATAATTGTAAAATCTTGACGATTAAACTCGCCTATATATACGAATCGAAGCTACTGGCATTATGACAATATTAAGTAAAATGTTTTAAAGGATAATAGTTATAAGGTTAATAGTTATAAAGTTTGTTTTTTAATTTGTTGGTTGATTTCTTATACAACAAGACAAAATCTTGGTTTTATAGTACAGGAAAACATTTCCTTACAATCAAAATAACATAATTTCTTTTAAAAGTTAAAAAGTGTACGTAAAAAAATAAAGTGACTTCAAAGAAAATAATCAGTTACGTTTTTCTTTGTTTTTGCAATTTAATAAAATTCAAAGAGTAATTCAATTTTCTTTCTTTCCTGTTACATTTTTGTCCATCATTAAAGCGCCGCTTCTTAAAGCAGGCTTTCCAAAAACCGTTAGTTTTACATGTTTTGTTTTTTTTTTTATTAAAAAATAAAACCACAACCAAATAAAGAACTTATGAAGCGTTTAAAAAATAACACAATCTAAAATGTCAAAGAACATTCGTATAAAAGCAGCAGAATTATTAGCCCAAAATGAACTTTACTATTATTTGTGTTTCCCTCAACGTTTAAAAAAAATATTCTTTCATTAAAAATTTACATGAAAAAGAATCAACATCATGATTCCTATTGAATACAGCGGCTAATGAACGTGTTTTCTTCGTCCACCTTTTATTTCTGTTTTAACTTAAATCTTATTCAAAAGACGGCTTAAAACAAGTGTTTTGATTGCAATTGCCTGTCGGTTAATGTCTGCATAAGAAATATTCTTATTTTGATGAAGTCATTCATATTTTTTATCATTTGATTTTCGAAATTTATACTTTTAATAGTCATGATTATTTTATTCACATTTAAATTGTATGAATTAATTAATTAAATTTATTTTATGTCGTCTGGTTATTAAATATTAATGTGAGTGTTTAAATTGTATATTTAATAATTGATTTGCTTCCTCTGTAATTTGTTGGGTGGGTGTTTGCCAGTGTGTGTGTGTGTGCCCTAAGTGGATGAAATATTATATTTATTTGTTAATATTTCTCTTGCGTCATGTGGCTTGAATTGAAATATATGAAGCCTTTGCTGCAAGAAAGTCATATTGCAAAATAATAGATTTAAGTTCTAAATATTAATTGTTTTTTTTTAAAAGACCTTGCTTTTTTTTTTGTAAAATCAACATGACCCAAGATAACATTATAATTTTTTTAATGAGATGAATATATTTTGAGTTATGACTTTCTTGCAGAAAAAGCATAATATAAAAATTGCAGGTATGTAGAAGAGAAAATCAGTTCATAGTATTTACTTTCAAATGATGAATTTATTAAGTCATAATTAAAGTCATTTAAACTGACCCAAAAATAAACCACGAAAAGATTAGTTGATTTCAACTACATTCCTAAAAATTACAAAATTATTTCGTTAAAATTCACAATTATTCTATGCTGTATAGATTTAAAACTCTCTCTACAAGATTCTGCTGAGAAATTTATGTCTTAAAAATATTGAAGCCATTAGTCAATACTGTTCACAATTAATGTTGAGTGGCGTTTTCAATACTTTTTTTAAATTGCGTAATAATTCTTGCAAAAACAAACCGATTTCGAAACAGATTTTAGCTATTTGTCCATAACGTTTGAAAAGTTTGGCCACATTCATCAAATTACATTGACTATTGGGTCACCCTTTAATTTCCAAATCCATGTTTTATACCTGTTGTTATAGAGAACTTAGCTCCTTGCAAATTTGAACTGCCTGTCTAAAACTATTTAACAGTTTGGTCATACACATCAAATTACATAAGCTGTGGGGACACCCTTTAATTTCTAGATTTAAAATTTAAACTTATTGTTATTGCAGCAATACAGTTTCTTTGTTAATTTTAACCATTTGTTTATAACTGTTCAACAGTTTGTTTATATATATCATGTTACATCAACTAATGTAACACCCTTTAATTTACAATTTTATATATTTAAATGTGCTTCTTGATATACCAGACAAAGTAATGCACATTCGGTCTCATTTTCAAGTGTTTTTGTATACTGGTCCACAAGGTAGGCTCATTTAGGTCAAATTACATCAATTATGGGAACACCCTTTAATTTCTAAACGAAATTTTTTTACTTGTTCTTACGGCGGCCTTAGCAATATAAGTTCCTTGTAACTTTCAGCACTCTGTCTATAACGGTTCAAAAGTTTGGCCACATACATTTAATTATATTAACTATTAGGACACCCTTTAATTTCCAAATCGAAATTTAATACTTGTGTTTATAATGGAGTTAGCAATACAGGTCCATTTTAAGTTTCCAGCTTCTGAACAATCGTTCAAAATTGTGGTAATATACATTAAATTAAATTAAATTAACTGTGGGAGCACCCTTTAATTTAAAATGTTAAATATAAATACTTGCTACTATAACGGTCACAGCAATCGACATTCTGTGTAATTTTCAAGCGTTTGTCTATAACGGTTCAAAAGAAAGATCCATATAGGTCAATTTATGTCACCTATGGGGACACCCTTTAATTTTGATATTTATTTCTTTAGCTATTGGGACCTATAATTTTAAAGTGGTGCCCTTTGCGGTTCATAATACACGTTTAAAAATGGGTGTTTTATAAGGACACCCTTTAATTTTTAAGGTTGTGAACTCTTTTCAAAACGGGACCAATCTGTAAGCATCACTTATTAAATAAACATTTTTTTTTTCAAAATCGATTTTGAAATGACTGAATAATGGAGGAACAGTTGTTAATAAATAACATTTAGATAAATTGATAACCTCCTTCTTTTTTGAAGTCGGTTAAAAAACAAATACAACTCTGGCGGTTGCGAAATGGTCACATGAATATGCTTTCCCCGCAGTAATACATTTTATTTTGCAGTTTTTAATTATAAATATTTAATATGAATATTCAGAAATATTTATATCTGAAAGAATCAAGAACAATTGAATTAAATTAAATTAAATTAACATAAAAAAGATTCCAAATAATTAATTTTAATTTTAAAACTACAAATACTATAATTTGCTCAAAAGTAATAAAGCTTTGATTGTGGTTGTGTTTATAGAAAAACTTATATTGTTGAACTCAATTCAACATTGCCATATTAATAAATTGCTGCAGTGACCATAATGTGGTTTTCATGACCATTGTACAACCATGTCTTTCCTGACGTTTACTCATTGTATTTAAACATTTAAATGTAAAAATTGCATTAGTGATTAAATTTTTATTTTTAAGAGCTTATGGTCACTTAAGAAATTTAAGAATTTAAAAAAATCTATTGGATTTTATTTTTTTTATTGAAAAATTGTAATGAATTTAATCAAAATTATTTTTTTAATATTTATTATTAATTTTGTAGCATTGAATATTAGCAACAAAATAAACTTTTTAAGGCTTGAAATCAAGTAAAATTTTATATCTTAATTTTAATAAGAAAAATTAATTACAATTTTATTTTTATTAATTTGTTTTTTTAAGGAAACAGGAAAAAATAGACAGTGGCAGAATATAATGCAACACTTTCATGATCGCTACATCCGTCATCAGCAATCTTCTGTCTTGTTTTTAAACATCATTTATCAAACCAAGTAATTTTAAAAATAAGAATAATATTAATTTGGTTAGAAGAACTTCACACAACATCCAAAGCTGTTTTTATTGTTCTCTTTATTAATAGCTTCATATATTTGCGCTCGCTTTCTGCTTACTATTGGTTTAATAATAATTACAATTTAAATTTTTAATTTTCACTTTTTTATTTATTTGTTTTCTTTACATCAAAGTTTTTCTGCAGTAATTAAAAATTATTTTTCAATTTAAGTCCCAGCCAGGGATTGAACCTGTGATCTTTATAAATAAATTAAAATTTTACTTTTTCGGCTTTGGTTCATTTTTAATTTAACTTTTATTAAGAAAAAATATTTTTCAAAAGTACGAGAAGGTTTTCCAAAGAAAACAAATGTACAAGACGTCTTGTAGAGAAGACAACAAAGAAATGCTTTGAGTTGTGTGTGAATTTCGTCCAATTAAATTAATATTGATTAGTTGGTTAAATGGATGATATTTACAATATACGCAAATCAAGGTGTTGGATGTAAAGAATTCTGAAGATGGATTTGGCGGTCCTGAAAATGCAGTGTTACATTCTGCCAGCGTCAAATTTTTTTTGTTTTTGTTGGAAAACGTCCGTGTACGCTTGAAAAATAATTTTAAGTAATTAAAAATTTACATAAAATTTTTTAAATAATTTTACTTCTATAAATTATAAAGAAATTTAGATGTATGTAAACTTTAGCCTAATTAAAAATACTTAAAAGTATTAGTTTTTGTTGTTGTTGTAATTATACTAATTATATTATACACAAAACTAAAAGTTTACACAAAAATAAATTCAAATTATAAAATTAAAAACAAATTCAAATTGACATTTTATTGCTTTTAAGTCAACCATTTAAATTTATTAAAAGCCAGATAAGAGAAAGTTCAACTAATAAAGCCTTAATAAAAAAGAATATTTAACTAACGATATAAGATCACTATAATTAATGTTTTTATTAATGTTTTATTTTTTACTAAAAATGGCGAGTGTTAATATCTTTCATTAATAATTTATTTTTAGAAATTTATTATCAAAAATTAATTTTCCACCAAAGAGTTTGTGTTTATGAAGTCTTGGTATATTAATTAAAAACTCATTAGCAAAAACTAACATAAACAAATGCAATTATTTTTGACTTTAGTTTTTGTTATTTCATTATTGTAACTAAATATTCTCTTATAAAATAAAATTAAAACTCATAAGTTTTTGCTTAATTCCATTTTAACTAATGATGCCACTTAATATTGTCATCTTGAAACAACATCGTGGCAGATGTTGTGCATCATTGTTAGTTACCTACCTACAAAAACACATTAAGAAACCAACAACATAAACACACAAATACACCCAAATATAAACGTTTATAAAGGTCTGACCTCATCGAATTGAAAAGTAGGTGCAATGTTTAATATTCACATAGTAAATGGTGGGGGTTGTGTTTGAAGAGTCAAGGAAATACAATATTTGTTATAAAATAAGAAAATATTAAGAGCCTCAGATGAAGTGCTAGAAAAAGACACAAAAGATTTTAGTGGAGGAATCTTTAGAAACAATAGTTGGAATGCAATATCACTCTTAACAGTCTGACAGCCAACACAACAAACAGCAGGCAACTAGGCCAGGCAGACAGACATGGTTTATATGGTGGAAGGTTAAAAGTTACCTACACTCAAAAAAAATTGAATTTAAAAAAAAGTTAAAGATATATTTTTTTAATAAATAAATATTTTTAGATGGTAATTGCACGTTAATTTTTTAATTTTTAATAATTTTTACTCTGCGGATTTTACTTGTGGGTTCAAAGTTCAAACCCTCACAAAACTCTTTGGCTGAAATTTAAAAAAAAATTTAATTTAATAAGAATTTTTTATTATGAGATAGAATTTTAATTAAATTTTTAATTGATTTAATTATTTTTAATTAGATAATTGTTATTTCAATTAAACATTTAATTGATACAATTAATTATTTAATCAGAAAGTTAAGCAGTAATTTTTTAATTTTATTTGTTAATTAACTTTTGTTTAATTAATTAAATTTTAATCTAAAAACAAATAAAACCTTTAAAAGCTGAAAAAATTTATCTGTGTGATACAGACATTTAACCAACTCAGCCACGATTTTCACATACTGTTATGTTGTTAATTTTTTCTGCGACTAAAGCTTTGTCGAGCTTCTTATCATCACTTATATTACAACGTTTTAACTATTTCTGAATTAACTTTTTTAATAAAATAACTCAACTCATACACTATGGCTACAAAAGACACATTTTTCTTTTCTACTTCAGACTCCGATGAAGTTTCAACTGCTGTTTACCACTTACTACTCAACAACTTTTATTTTCAAATTTTTAAAGACTCCTTTGGGGTTTGAACTCATACACTCGTCTATGTTATTTTGGATATTTAAATGATTTCTCGATTTAATTAGTATGAAATTTGAGGTTTCCGCCATTTAAAGCATTTTTTTAATATTAATTCCTTTTAGATCTAAAAATTTTAAGCTTATTTTTTTTTCTAGCGACAGCTGATACTATTTCTGCAAATTTTGTTTCTTTCTCATTTGCGATGGTTTTAGTTATAAATTTTTTTAAATCAACGAATTCCCATACTTTTGCTGTTTAAATTTGTCATTTTCTAGTTTTGTGTTGAAAAGAAAAGATTTTTGGGATTATTTTTGATTAAGTTTTACTCAGCTTCTTAGTTAAACCATTTTTAAAGTATTAAATTTACATAAATAATCTTTTTTGTTTTGATTTTACATGATTTTTGCTTTAATTGAGAGCTTTTTATGATATAAGAAATTCTTTGAAGGATAGTTTTTATATTTTTATAAAATAAATTAAATTAAAATAAATTAAAAAAAAAACCTGTTAAAATTATAATATTTTTTCTAAAGGAGAAGCATTCTTGAGAAAACATAATTATTATTAGTTTTTAAAATTAAAAAAAAAAACAATATTTTACCATATAAATATTAAATTGATTTGATTTTAATTAAATTAGTTTGAGGAATTTTTTATAACTTAAAAAAGATGGACCTGTTATTATATTTTTATCATTAATATTTCGCTTCTCTTTTGTGTAGCAGCATCAGCAAACAATTATCATTTCGAGGAGCAAACAATTATCATTTCATTAATGAAATGAAAATTAAATTTCGAACTTAAAAATAATTAAAAAAAAAATAAATAATTTTGTTTTATTTTTTTTTTTTACAAAAATACAAGTGTTTTTGTGTAGCAGTAAAAAAAACTAATATTTTTCTCGAGATAAAACTAACTTTTTTTTGGTTCCAGTTTCCCGTTTAATATTGCTTGCATTATTATTATTATTATTGTTATTGTTGCTATTGTTGATGTTAGTGCAGGCATTGCAAACAGTGACGGTTATAGAAAATTGCAATATAAGAAATAAAATGTTAACGACCGCATTTGTTTAAAAACACTATATAAAATAAAAAATTCTAAAACTAATAAAACCGTTTCATGTTACAAAAAAGAAAAAGGACGCAAAAAAATTCTTGAAAGAAAGCAGAAGACAAGCCATAGTTTGACATCATTAGAAACTTAAGTTGTGTTATACCTTCCTAAAGTATTTCGCTATTAAATGGAAGGAATTAATGTTGCCATGTGATGCCATGATGTCATAGCAAAATGTGACACCCATTTCATTTCCTTAACAAAAACACAAAAAAAAAAAGAATACAACAAGCAAAAAAGGAAGCACAAGACACCACAAGAATTATATTTTATAATGTTTCAGCACTAAATAATGAAATAATCAAACGGTATAAAAAAAGGTGTCAAATTAATTGCTTGCAAAAGATTATTTTTCTTTTTTTTCTTTTTAGTTGATACAAATTTAAGTGATACTTTGAAATATATTTTTTTGGTTATCTATTTTGTTGTTAAATAATTGCAATTAATTTTAAGTGCTGGGGGTAAAAAAAATTATAATTTTATAGTATAAACGCTAATGGTTTGTTAATTAGATAAAAAATACGAGGAAAAAACGAGGTGAACTTAAAAAAATAGTAATGAAATCCATTTTTTTTCATGTCTTAAGATTTTGCAGAACAGTAGTAAGAAAAAATTCAAAATAGAGTTTTATCGCGGAATATAATTAGACACCTCTGAAAGAATGCAAAAAGATAAAAAATAAACAAAATCAAAAATATAAAAAAATACTTCATTTTACTCTTTGTACATTTGTCTCCTTTTTATACCATCTATTTCAGTTTTTCAATTGTCGATAAAGAAATGATGAAAATACTTAAGTTTCATGACAGGTTTTACAAATTTTGAAAATCGAATGAGTAAACGACGTAGAAATTCAAAAAGTTCAATAATAAAATTTCAAAAAGTTAAGAAATAAAATATAAACAAGTAAGAGTGCTATATTCGGCTATGCCAAATCTAAAATACCCTTTACCATTTATGTACATATGTATATCTAGTTTAGTGAAGTAACTTCAATAAAAAAGAAAAATAAAAAAAGCAAAAAAAAAAATAAATAAATAAAAATAAGTGCGATAAACAATTTTTCATAAAAATATCATCAGCTCTTAATAGGTTAAGCATTTTTAAAAAACTTTTAGTATTCCCTGAAAAATCTCTTCAAAAGCTTTAAAATGATACCCATATTGATCATATTGACAATCGAAATTTTTAATGAAAATTTCGGAGGCCCATAACTCGAAAAATATGGGCGACCGCCAATTTTTTTCTTTTGTAGTTTTTTCTTATTTTTTGATTCTCAATCTCAGTTAAAGTTACTTCATTGTTCCAAGTGATATGAAAAATTCAGAGAAAGTTGTGGTGTTTTGCCCACTGCATCGAAGGACATGAACCAATCTTATTGATTTTCAATAGCAAAATTTTCGAAACTTTGTCTAATCGATTGGCGTATTTTAATTTTCTTAGTGTCTCGGCAAAGATGATTTTAACACTTACACGGACAGACAGTTGGACATTGCTTAATCGACCTCGCTATGCCTAAGGACTCAGAATGTATATACTTAATGGGATCGGAAATGGATATTGTAGAAATTACAAACGGAATGACAAACTTAGGTACATCTTTTTTCTCTAATTTTTCCATATCATCTGGAACAATGAAGTAATTTTAATAAAAAAAAAAAAACAAAATTAGGAATAAAACATCAAGTAAAAAAATTTGAGCTCGCCCATATTTTCTGAGTTATGGGCCACTAAACTTTTCATAGAAAAGTACGATTGTGCATTATATATTTTTAAGATATAAATATGGGTATCATCTAAAAGCTGTTAAAGAGATCTTTTAGATAATACTAAAATTTTAAAAATATGCTTAACCCATTAAGAACCGATAAAATTTTTATAAAAAAAAATAATTTTTTAATTCCCTGTCATTCACAATTTATATACAAGGTGAAAGGTGTGTAAGATTCGACATAGAAGAATATAACACTTTTTTTTATTTTTTAAATGTTTTTGCAGTATTTATTTTTTATTTAACGATCTCTTTTTTATATTTTTTTAAATTAAAAATTTTTTATTTAAATATTTTTTTTATATATAACGGTAGTTTCAATAGTTCTTGGGCGAAGAAGATATTGTAAAATAAGTCAGTTAACATCTCACTAAGACGAAAATCCAGGAACATGAAAGTAGTAGTCTGTACCTAAATAAACCTAAGACGGAAAGTGACGTTGTGATTATCAGCAATTGAATAATTGATGCAAAGGCTGATTGATCTTAATCTTAAGAAAATGTGTGAAAAAAGGGGAAGTTGATGATCAAAACTGAATGGTATAAAGCAAATAGCTGTAGGGTAAAAGAAGACTCGCTTATTAGGAGGAGTGTTGGTATTGCTGATCAAAATTTGATAGTGATAGTGATTTAAATAATAATTTTTATTATTAGTGATTATTCTTTAAATATTGCACTTTTTACTTTAAGATTTCAGGAAACTTACAACATTTTATTCTGAGAACACTTTTACTGAATATTTAAATTAAATAAGAAAATAATTTCATTTAATTTTCCTAAAACTTGTAGTGAACCCTTAGCAAAAAGAAAAAAAATTAATAAAATTACTTATGCCATAAACATCTTGACCGCAATGCATTTATCATTTTTTTTATTATTTTTATTTTTCTCTAAATCTAACTAAAGTGTGAAAAACACTCTTATTACCATGACTATTACATATAAAAAAATAATAAAAATAAAAAAAATAAAAAATATGAAAATTAACGAAAACATTTCAACAGCTAAAATGTCTACTTAAGCACGTTTTCGCGTAACATTTTCTATCCATTTAAGTAAACAGCAACAGTGTATTTTTGTTTGTACGCAACAACAACAACAACAAAAAAATCATCATGCAAATATTTAAATATGGTTGCAGTAATTCCTGCTTTTAAGCTCATACATTTACATTTACATATATAAATACCAACACTACTATAATGAGAGGTTTTCAAAAAATAAACAAGTTTTGAAATAAAAACAGTAATGAAAAACTCATTATCAGGGTAAAAATCGTTTTGGCTTATTTTTGTTTAACAACGAATTATTATATATTTTTTATTGTGAAATTTTATTGTTGCTAAAATTAAGAACAACAATAGCAAAGAACAAAAAGGGAAAATCTCTTTGGTCAAAATAGCGGAAAAGAGGAAATATTTTTTAATGAAAATGCTAATCTGTAAAATTACAAAATTTCTTGTCTGCTGAAATTGAAATTTTACTAAAACAGGGAGAATTAAGGAAGAGGGGCTTCTAATTTGGTTCTTAAAAAATTTTTGTTTTATAAATTTCTAATAAAATTTAAAAAAATATTTAAATACATGAAAATTTAGCTGGGATTTTTTTAAATATTTACTTTTAGAAAAATTCTAATTCCAATACTAATTTATTTGAGTGATAAGATAAGTGTCTTGTATACTGTCAGAATTACCTCGTTAATAATTATTAAAGACTTTATTAAAAACACAACTGTAAGACCTTTTTAAACACAACGTAAGATAGTAAGTAGCGCAAAAGATCGAGGCGCATGGAAATTTCTTTCTAGTTTGAATATTAACCCATGTGGGCTGCCCTAAATGGCCAACTTAAAAAGTAAAATTATTAAGTACATTTTCTTGAGATCGAAACTCTTTTCTTCAAGGACAATTTTTATATTCTTTATTTTTTTTTATTTGGTTAACAGTCGTTAACTAATTAATTCCCCATCTTCGATGCACAGTGGAAGATTTAAAAAAATAAGTGGAAATAAATTTAAAGCTGTATTGGAGTACAAATTTCGAGTTTGACCACTTTGTCATTAACGAGAGGACAGGCCTTAAAAATTGGTCCCCTTATGAATTCATGACTGTTTATTAGTTGAATCTCAAAATTTCTTATTTATTTTATTTTAAAACCCGTTTTTAAGCCGATAGAAATTTAATTTGTAAAAAATGACACAAAAAATTTAATTTTAATTAAACAATTTTTTTTTATTCAAAAGATCAATACATGACACTTACATCTAAAAATTATCTAAGGCATATGGCCATGGCAGCTGTTCTTAATGAAGCGTATTCTGGCCATCGAATATTGGGCCAGTTTTTTGAGCATTTCTGGCTATAACATGAACAATATTGAATTCAAGGAGGCAATTGTAACTGGTTTATCAGCATAAATAAGCGACTTTACGTTGCCCCACAGGAAATAAGGTAGCAGATTGCGCGACTTTGAATGCCAATTAACAGGTCTATTTATTGAAATCGCCAAATTTTCCTTAAGCCAAAAATTTTCTTTTTCTTTTTTTGCGTTAGAGCCCAAAAGACGGAAATTTGTGATTTATATGAATTTTTAGCAAAATGTGATTTAAAGTAATTTTTTGCAAATTTTTTTTTAATTCTATTCTTAAGAAAAATTGTTATGAAAAATTAAATCACGTTTTAATTTTTAAAAAAACCATTCAAGATTATTCATTATTTTTTTGACGAATATAAAATCATATCAAAATGTTTTACACTTATTTAAAGATTACCTAGGCTGGCACAAATTTTGGTGTCTAGGATTTAAGATTATGAGTGTATCTTATCACGTGATATCAAGTTTGTTACTGATTTTTTTCAACTCTAGTTTAGACGATGAAATTTTTGTTTTCAAAGAAATATTTATTTATTTACACTTTATACTTAAGAAATAAAGTTAAGTGATTTTCTAAAGCATTAATCAGCTGTCATACCAGTATCCGATCTGCCTTGATAACTATTTTCCATAGTTTTTTTTTTTATTTTCCTTATCCTTATTCTTCGTTATGATCTCCTAAATTATGTTGAAATTGATCTATATACACGACTATGGAGATAAATTATTTTTATTCTCATATTATAACATAAATTTTTTAAAGCAAAGCAGCATTTAGTTAAATAATTTTTAGCTTTATGATTTCCAAGAAATTGCTGCCACAAATGATTAACAAGTTCTAGGTCCGTCGTGGAGGCGTCAAAAATTCCTGCTTTGACTTTTTAGTACTTCAGTACATTAAATCTTCATTTTCATAACTGAGCCCAAAAGATCTTATACAGTAAATAAAAATTACTAACAATAGAAAAAATACTGTTAAAATATTCAGAATTAAAAATAAGTTTAGACAAAAGTAATTATAAATTAATTTGTAAAATAACAAAAATACAAATGAATACAATAAATAAAGCGTGAAGGATATTTAATAAAGTAAAAATAAAAAAGGTCACATATTTCACAATATCTCAAATGCATGATATTTAGCATGTTTCAATATTTAAGATTTATCTCTAGACAGTGAACAGGAACTCAAATCTTTTGGCAAGTTATTCCAAATTCTCGACACTCGAATCTAAAATGACTTTTTTAAAATATTTAAACATCTTATGGGAAAAATAATTTGAGGATTTCAAAGAGAATGAGAAAATTTTAAATTATCTACAACATTGAAAGAATGACGATTTTAAATTTATAAAAAAAGAAATATAAATCTCATACTAATAAAATTTTCAAAAGACAAGCCAAGAAAAGTATGTGTGTACTGAGATACATGATCACTAATTTTCAACTTAAAGCTTTAACGAATTGAAAATTAAATAATTAATTAATATTTTCTTGGTACAAAGCTACAAGAGCTAGAAAAGATCTCAGTACAGTACAGTATATGTGGCATCATTAAACCTGTAGCGATTTGTTTTCTTACTGAAACTGGTAAGTAATTATTGAAAGAGTAAAGTCTTTTCAATATGAATGATATAAGAGAAGATAAAAAATTGACAGGAGGAGAAAAGTAGTTAATCCTGGAAATTTCTGGCAAATCAGCTTGAAACATTGAGAGTTTCTGTCTAAGGCATTAAAAAATTGCTTCATTAGCCCTAACTTTATGTGCAAGAGTAGAACAATTCTTTTTTCTCGAGGAACCAAACACTTGTCTATCACTAGCATAAGCCGTTTTTCTTGTATCCAATAACTTACTTTGGTTGGACTATCCCCGAGACAAATAAAACAAAAATATTTTGTTTAATCACTCTGTTGACCCAACAAAAAATTACCCACCTACAAATTGACACAGATCACCTAATTATGTTCAACATATTTTATTTTGTGTAAAAGAAAAGATATGAACTTATATTTTTCTTTAATACACATAGAGTGAGCAATTGGAGTAGAGGCATGTTCATTGCCACTAAAAAGAGATTGCTGGCACCCTCAAGCCAATCGTCTATGACATGACTGTTTGCAAATCACTCACATCACTACAACAACCAAAATCTTCAGTAGAAAATAAATGTAATAAATTTTTTTTTCTCTTTTTATACCCTTCACTACAAAAAGTGGAAAGAGGGTATAATTAATTTTGTCATTCCATTTGTAATTTCTACAATATCCATTTCCGACCCCATTAAGTATAATATTTTGACTTCTTATGCATAGCAAAGTCGTTTGCGCGATGTCCATCTGTCCATCCGTGTTAGTGTTGAAATCAAATTTGCCGAGGCACTCGATCAGCTGGAAAAAATTTAAATACGCCAATCGATCAGAAATCGTGTCGAAAGAGATGCTATTGGAAATCAGCAAGATCGGTCCATGTTCTTCGACGTATCGGGCAAAACACCACGCCTAACTCTAATTTTTTTATATCATATGGGACAACGAAGTAACTCCAATCCAAAAAACAAATATATGGGGCGATAGAGAATTAAAAAATAAGAAAAAGTCATCACGTGAAAAATTTGGCGCTCGCCCACATTTCCCCAGTTACGGGCCTCTGAATTCTTTAATATATCAATATGGATATCATTTTAAAGCTTTTGAAGAGATCTTTAAGGAAATACGAATATTTTTAAAAAATGCTTAACCCATGTAGAGCCGTTTGTCACACCAATATTTGTCTTTTTAATTTACATATATGATGAAGGGTATATAAGATTCAGCATAGCCGAATATAGCACTCTAACTTGTTTTCTTTCGGTCTCGATGCAAGCAACTCATCGGGTTCTTTTGAAGATTTAAGTCTCTAAAAATAGGGCTTTGACGTTTTTAAATAATTGGTCTTGGAACATTTTCTTTTTGCAGAATCAATTTTAGAATATTTTCATATTCGGCGATTGTTTTTGTTAATTCCCACTGTGTTGTAAAAGTGAACAGCTGAACTTCAAGTAATTATCGAAATGTATTTTCCCATCGATTGACTTATCGTGTTCTTCATTTATTCACAGATACCTAAATATATCCATGGTTTTTTGTTGTTGTGATGAAACAATATGACGTCGATGGCTAAAAGGGGACGCAGCATATATTACACAGTTCAGCTGGTGATGGAGTGAAAGTAATTGCGGCACTAATGGAATGTAGTGCTTTTACGAGTTCAAAATATTTGTATTAAATATGATGTGACTGCTTAGTCATCTTGGGTACTGCTATTCTTGATTTGAACTTAACACGAGATTTCTTTCTTTTAAACAGAAAGTTCATGAAGAAGGTTTTTTAAAATTTCTTAAATGATCGATCAACAGCTAAAAGGAAGTTAATAAATAAAGTGCTTATCTTTAGCTAACTACGAGGCTAGTCTGAAAATTAACATATGTTAAAAAGTGATCTCGTGGGTCTTGAATTTTGTAGTCTTTGCATTTCATTACTTTAATGTCTAAGAAACCGTTTAGAAAATGTAAAATTTATTTTATTATTTAAATACTTAAAACTAAAACTGACCAAAGTTGCCTTTCGGTCGCTTAATATTATTTTTTTGGATTTGGAGAAAAGCAGCATTTAACAAGAAAATGGCAAATTTACAGTTCGGTTAATAGTAAAAAGCATTTGTTGGTTTTAATAATTTCACATTTAAACTGACTTTAGTGTTTGCTTGCCGGTATGCTGGCCTGATGATGGTACGTTTGCCGCTTAAATATTATTATTATTTGAAAATGTTGTCGGGCAAATGTTTATAAATGTATGTGTGTGTGTATATGTTTTTATAGTTAAAGTTAGAAAGTAATAGTGGATGTGCATTTTGTTCAAACAACAAACCGAGTTTATGTAAAATAAAATAATCTATGCTGCATAATCGGTTTGTTTTACTCTCAAACTATGAATTAATAATTTTACAAAATTTATTTTAACCACTTCCGTTTTATTTTATTTTCTCTTTTTGGCTTTTAAATACTGCGGTCAAGGGAAATTGGGACAAAAAAAAACTTTAAATTTAGATTAAAACAAGTCGAGCAACAAATGAAATTAGTAAGTTTTTACAGATTCTATTTTGTATGGAAGCTTTACTTTATTTATACAGGGTGTTTTTTTCTTAAGCTAGATAAAATTTAAGAATGGTTTAACTATCAAAGAAAATTTCATACTGCGCTTACTTCTTAACATTTATGATCAGTATAGTCTGGTAATTAATTACTAATAGATTGAAGCCTTAAAAACGCTGCCTATTTATGCTGGCTTACTTCGAAAGTCAGTGATCATTTTTATAATTTAAAGACGCAAAATTGTGTTCTCCGTTGAGGCTAATTTTCGGCTTAACAGGTTTGCTTCTATAAAAAATTGCCACATATTTATTAAAACCAATCCACAATGGCCTCCATTAAATCCAGAAAAACGCAACGTTTGATCCGGTGGCATCACTGGACGTTATTTCTTTAAATCTTGGCGGAAACTGGCATTAAGGTCTGTGGAGGTCGTTATTGACCCACAATGAAATATTTTTTATTCAAAAATATGGATGTCATTGAAGCGGCTAAGACATGGCTACAACAGGATTGCGTTTCATGCGATATTGACACTTCAACAATCGACCTATTGAAATTAAATTTTGGTCAGAAGTTAATTTCAAGAAACGGATCTTTTAATTAGCCTTCGAGGTTGTGTGCTTTAATACATCTCGACTATTTCCTGTGGAGCCACTTCAACTCTCTAGCTTATGCTGAGAAACCATCAACAATTTACGCCTTAGAAGCCAACAATGTTGTTGTTTTTCGTGACATATGGCCGCCAATTGCTTGGAAGAAGGCTTTTACAATTTAAAATTCCATTAGGCTTGAAAAACACCCTATAAAAGTTTCTCTATTACATAATAATTTTTAAACTTTCTATTTAAGGTGCAGCTAAATGTAACTCAACAAAATAGAATTCCAATTAATCTTTGTGCAGTTAAGTTGGAAATTAAAAACATTTTAGCAGTGGCTGCCGCTCATTAAAAAATATTCCTCATAACATGGGCAAAAACTATTGTTGTGGAAATTCTTACTTTGTTAATGTCACAATTAAAAATTAAATGAGAAAAAAATAATAATAATTTTTAGTGCAATTATTTTCCTTGTGTTGGCTTTTATACAATAATTAGATGTTTTTACAAGCCATTTCAAATGAAATGAAATAAAATTGTAAAAATTGCAAAAAAATTATCAAATAATAAACGCTTTAATTAAGATGTTGATGAAGATGTTATATTATTATTATTATATATTATGGGAGATAATTTAATCTTAAATAAATTCGATCTTAATTTTTGTGATTTATGCCAAGCGAAATTTGTTTTGACTAAAAACAAAGAAGTTTTGTTGCATTTTTTGTTCATCCATCGCTTTAAAACCAGGGTGTGTAAACGAGGATGTTTCTAAGCCTTCCCCCATTAAACATAAGACGAATGATCTTTGCAGGTACTTTGTTGAATAAACAAATTCTTCGGTCCGAAAAAAAAAAATTCCTTGTGTAGGGCGTTGTGGGATTTATTGAGCAATTGATCTGAAATTAATGGGCTCAAAAATAATAAATATTTAATTATGAGAAAAAACAGTTTTCGGAAACCAACTCCCAGATTCAATGAGAGCACACATACCACACATACACATTGCGTCTATGGTTTTACTTCTTAGCCGGTAGAGTAGTTTCAATATAAAATTTGAAACTCCGTCTTAGAGATGACAGAGTGAGGCTGTGCATAAAGTCTTATACCAATACAGACCATTAGGAGCTAAAGGATTAGCGTTCGTAACACAGAATCTGTCTTGTTGGCTTCTCAATTTACTACCCTTTTGATTGGGCATTAGAAAGCTCAAAAATGTTTTTTAAGATAGATATACAGTGAAACTTCTCATAGCCGGACACTCACCGTCGCGGTATTTTTGTCCGGTTACTAGAGGTCTTCGCTTATAAGAGCGGTGCTCGTTCCGTTACATATTTGGTTTTGTATTTAATTTTTAAATGATACACTTCATTGTTTAATAGTTTATTGTGGTAAAAAATAAATATATATTTGAAGTAGACTGCTTCAACTTAGATTGTTTCATTATCAGCTGTTTGGTTTTAAGCTGACTTTCAATTTTGTTTGTTTGTTTAAATACAACAAAGTCTTCTCTAGCAAACAGAGCTTAGATTTATTATTTCAATACAGTCATAACAAGTATAGACACTTTTATCTATTTAAAAAAATTCATCATCATCATCATCTGCATCAAAATTTAAAAGATAATAACTATCTGCTGACAATCCAGCTTTCCGAAGCAGTTTTGGTTTGTTACTGCATCAGCTTTATCCCAAGAAGCTTTGCTTTGAACCTTTTGGATTATACCTTGGTCAAGGGATTGGCACACTGCAGTTATATTGAGGCAAGAAATATTAAATTTTTTAAATTTAATTCTCTTGAATGAGATACTGTATTGTGCAAAAAACAAGAGTATTTTACACTTCTTAGATCTCATTTTTGTGTTAAACGGCTGCAGCCATTCATTCATGATGTCTCAAGTTTTTCATAAATTTTTGTAAATTTCCAGTTTACTGGAAGATCTTTAAGAAAAGATTTTTGAAGGCTCGAGGGCAGGCTGTTTTACCTACGACTAACAGCAACTCTTTCTCTTCAGAAGAACTACTATTTAAATACAACTTTTGTTGCAGTATTTTTTACTCTTCTGTTCGCTTATGAGAGGTATTTATTTTAAGCACAATTTTTTGAATTAGGTGTCCACGTTCGTTTATTAGAGTGTACGCTTATGGGAATGCATTTTGTATTAAAAAACTACTGACCAGATTGGTTCTTCAAATCTTGGCTATAGAAGGTGCCCAGTTATAGAAGGTGTCCCTTTTGAGAGCTTTCACTGTATATTTGAGATAGCCTATTGCAATCTATTTTGACTTTAAAGCGATTCGCCCGGCAAAGGATTTTAGGAAACACATGTCGTAAAGGACTCTAGAAGTGAGATCATTTAATGCATGATGTATTTAGTAAAAAAAACTTCTTGTAGAGGTATTTCTTACTAAATAATTGTCAATATTTTAGAAAATTTAATAAAATACACCCTAGAAAAATTTTCTTTTTTGGTGAAATATAAAAAAATATTTTTTTAAACTTTTAAAGTCTTCTCTTCAGTACATTAAAAGTTTAACAAAATAAGCGTCGCTGCTTAAGTTTTTCAGAAACGATGCTCTGCTATTGCTTAATAAATCTAAAAATATGTGGCTTTTTAATAAGTCAAAACATGTGATTGAATGCAGCAAATTAAAAGTGAACTGACAAAAATTTCAATAATAAATTTAAAAATATAAAAGAAGAAGCATAATAATGTCGAAAGAAAATGAGACTTTTCTTAGTGAAATATTAGTGAATTTTTCTATTCAATTATTTCGATTAAATAAAAAAAAAACTTAAGTGATTTTTAAATGACTACGAGAATTGGAATTTTACTTTCTCTGGAGCTACTTAACTGTAACAGTTCGCTAAGCCAATCTGTATTTGCGTATTTTATTTCAGATAGAAATACAATTATTTTTTTTACAAGTTTCTTAAAAAAAATTTTCGTGGCAACTTAAATGTGACGCGTATTAAATTTAAAAGAGAGATGTGCAATCGTGTCATTTAAAAGATGTATTTAAAATTGAATTAATAATCTGGAATACGAATTTAAATTTTTTCTAAAAGAAAATCGTATTTGAAATAAAGAGGCATGTCACACATTCCGATCGGAATGGTTTTAATTTGATTATGTTTTACCTTCTTCAGATTTCGATCGATTTTGTTTATTCCTGAAAAATATTGAATCTCCACTATTTAATTTAAATGTGGCAATTTTTTGCACACCAAAGTAAACAACGAGGCTAATCTAAGAAGGACACATCATAATAGTAAATTAAAAAACGCAAATAACAAAATTTCAAAGAAACTAAATTCTACTATGAAATTTTAAAGTGGCTACATTCCGAAGAAATTATTCGTTTTTAGTTTTCTGAACAAGCAGTTTACAGAATTGAAACCACTTTCGATCGGAATAAAGTTCTGTAAAATACCTGAATTTTTTTTTTGTTTAATTTAAATAAAATAAAAAAAATAAATTTTGTTTTTTTGTGGAAGAAGATTATTAAGGTGTTTTTAAAGATTTTGTTTTAAAATTTATTTACAAATTTATTTCTCTAGTCAAAATGCTAAGCCCGTGTGATTAAAAATATTTTTCGTAAAAACGCATGACAAAACATTTTTTTCGTGAGAGCATGTGACAAAAAAAGCTTGAGTTAGTCACGACGTTTGGCTGTAAATGATTTTGGTAACCAAAAAGGTCAAATTTCTTGTCAAAAATAAAACAAAAATATATAAATTATCTGAGACGTTTTGCTGTTATTAATTTTAGTCAAAAAATTGTCACACTTCCTAGAATGCAAATTCAAAAAAATTTCAGAAACAAATAAAAGCCATTTATTGCTGAAGGAATTTTTTTTTCGGATAAATTACCAGGTGGCAGCGTAGGTGAATTAAGTATTTTTTGCTGGCGTACACGACTGTCAAACTCCATATATAAAAAATATACACAAATTTTTTATATATGGAGTTTGACAGTGGTGTACGCCAGCAAAATATACTGAATTCGCCTACGCTGTCACCTGGTAATCGATTCGCCTTAATATTTTTTATATATCAAGTTTGACATTTAGGCTTTCGGCGAAATAATTAAATTTGCCATTGCGACCATTCAGTAATTGATTCGCCTTTGATTTGCTTTGATTTATTTCTGAGCTAAAAATATTTAGGTTGCTTGGATAGTATTTTTCATTTTTCTTTACAAGCCATAGGTAAATTATTTACATATAAAAAAAAAAAATAGAACGTCTTTTTTTTTTTTTGCTTTCGGACATATTTATATTTATTCTTTTGAATATAAAATTGTTATTCATAAAAAAATACAAACCCTATTTAAATGTTTATTTATTGTTATACTTAATATATTATTTATCTTTTTTATATGAAATACTTGTTTAGCATTTATAAAAAAAGGAGGAAAATGATTGCAAAAAGGATGTTTTAATGTAACAAACATAAATTAAATTTTTTTATTACATTCAACAAACATTCGAGAGATTTTTTTAGTAACAATAGACACAGTCTGTTACAAATTGTGAAAGAATCAGTTGTTTATTAGATTTGTTTGTTAAAATAAAAGTTTACGGAGAGATGATGTGGAGGTGAATAGCAATGATGAAATCTATGAAAGAGTAGACATCTTTTTTCCTGTACAGAAAAACAACAGCTTTTTTTCTAATCGTTACACACACACATATTTTTTCGCCTATTTTTTCCATTTATTAAATGACACAGTTTTTTAAGGCAGTAATTTCAAGTATTTAAATCGTTTAGTTATGAAAAAAAAATGATTTAGTGATTTATTTAAAATTGCATCGAAATCAGCACATAAATTATTTACAATTTAAGGCGTCTAAAAATTCTCAACACGCACTATAAGACACATTAATTAAAACCAATTGATTAAATTAATTTTAGTGTATTTTTTCTATTCAGTATTTGACAGAATTTCTCTTAAGTTCCTTAAAGTTTTTTATCACTTTATTACACACAAAATTTTTAATTCGCATACTTTCACAAAAAATATATTTTGTAACGCAGGCTCATGCATAACATTTTTGGTCATGCAGGCACACGCATTCCTACTAGAAAAAATATATGGTCGTGAAAATTCACGAACTTTGGTATCTAAAAGTTTTAAAATTCTCACAAACTTTTACTTTTGACATTTTAAAAATAGGCTTCTTAAAATCTAAAATTTTTTTACACAATTTTTTTTAACAGCGTTTTATTCTGAAAGTTTTAATTTAAGTTCTTGTGTTTAAATTTGTTTTCACGATATCTTATTTATATTAACACTATAATTATCTGGCGAGATACGAATTCTACACTTTGGCTCTGACAACTCTGCCACGAATCCATTAACGAAGGTGGAACCATTTCTGTAATGGTGAGGTCGCCTTGAGAGGCTGTTGGTTAGGGTCGGTGCCGTTCCGAGTGTGCTGTTGCAGTTTCAACACGCAGAGTTAAATAGTCTCCAACCCTTAAGCAAGGGGAAGTTCATGGTCCTGACAGCCATGTTCTTGAAATTGCTACTCTGATGACTACACTAGTCGACGCTTTGTATTTTACTCAGTGGTAAAACCACGGCCAGGTACTGACGTAAATATGTATTACGTACGTACATACTTCATTAAAGTTTGGAAAACAATTTCTATTCCCTCATTCCTCCATATTTTTTTTTATACATGAAGTTGATGAGAGTTGAACCCATTCGCAATGATCTTCCGATTGACTACTTGACATTTCTATTTATACACGAAGTTGATGGGAGTTGAACTCATTCCC
Organism: Cistogaster globosa; assembly: GCA_937654795.1. NCBI lineage: Eukaryota > Metazoa > Arthropoda > Insecta > Diptera > Tachinidae > Cistogaster > Cistogaster globosa. The sequence goes on from OW569404.1 coordinate 125,204,459, forward strand.
AATGATCTTCCGATTGACTACTTGACATTTCTATTACTGCCATTTGTCCAGAAATAGTGTTACTCAATAACAATTGCTTGCTCCAGTATTCATAACGCTGACGGGAGTTGAACCTATTTCTTGCGATCTCCTGAATTAACACAAGATATCTCTACCAATGCAATCACTACGACTACTCTGCTTTTATTTTATTGTATTTAGACTCATCACACCATACGCAGACAGAAAAGTATTTTTTTAATGGAAGAGATTATCAGCATAGCATTTGCAACAGTAACAACTTTAAGGGTTGTCAATTCATATTTTTATAACAACAAAGTAAAATAACTAGGACTTCATAGCTTCATAAGACTTCATAAGAAAGCAAAAAAAAAAAAAAACATTCTTTTAAATAAAGTGTTTTGTTTTCAGTCATATTGTTTTGGCTAAAACTATTGTCGTTACACATTCTATGACTCGTGAAGGTTTGTATTCATGTAGATGTATGTATTTTTTATTGAATGCATTCACACACATTAATATGTGTAAGTTGTATTACAAACAGCAATATTTGACATATAGAAACAATGGCGGTTGGTAACGGTAGTTTATACGACGGAAGTAAAACATTTAAAAAAAGAGTAGATGCACCATTTGTTCTTGTTTTTTAGTTTTGTTCTTTTCTACATAAAATTGTATACGAATACATGCTGCCTGTATGGCAACGTTTTGATATGAAATAGAAAAATTATGCTATTGATGCTCTCAAGTTGAATAAAGTTTATGAAACATCTATATAAATAACCTTGCATAAACCTTGCATATAAATAAACTTATGTACCTGTTTTTGTTTTTTATTCTGTGTAATGGAAAATATAATTCTAAAAAAAGCCTTTTAAAGGGCCTTTAAAATTACTTGATCTTGTAACAAATGAATTATTTAATTCGGCTTAAGTTTACTTTTTTTAGGTATTTATTAAAAGGAATTGTTTTAAATTTTTAGTAGAAAAAATTTTTGGCAGCAGCAGAATTCTTCTCACTGTAAACATCACAGAACCCAAAGGTGAATCTAAGTTTGTCATTTCGTCTGTAAAATATACGATATCCGGTTACGAACTCATTAATTATATATATTCTGAGTTGTTATGCATAACGAAGTTGATTGAGCGATGTTCGTCTGTCCATCCGTTTAGCTAGATAATATTTAAATACGCCAATCGATCAGGCATAGTTTTGAAAATATTGCTATTAAAAATCAGCAAGATCGGTCCATGTCCTTTGGGGCAGCGGACAAAACACCACGTCTGTCTCTAATTTTGTAATATCATTTGGAACAAAGCTATTTTAGTGAAGTAGCTCCAGTTAAAAAAACAGCAAATATATGAAGCGATACAAAATCTAAAATTAAGAAAAAAAACAACAAGTGGAAAAATCGGCGCTCGCACCGGGCTATGGGCTCTGAAATTTTTAGAAAAAGGTAAGATTGCGTACCATATTATTTAAGACTTCAATATGGGTAACATTTAAAAGCTTTTGAAGAAATCTTTTAGGAACTACCAAAATTAAAAAAATACTTAATCCATTAACCCTTTCGACCCGAATGGTACAAATGTGTACCAGTTAAAGTTTAATTTATTATCGCAGTTTATTGTAGGCAGAGAACAAATTTTGCAAGTGAAATCTTTGCACCTGTTTACAATTGTAGCTGGTAAGAAGTTGTTTTATGTTGTTTTTACCATGTTGTACCATTCGTCCAGTATTTTGCATGTGTGCTAGTAGTCTGATAAGTAGTAAAAAACATGATTTCAAGTTTTGAAAAAATTTTATGTTCCCAGAAAATGGAACCTGAAGATAAATAAAATGTTTATAGTATATTTTACCGCATAACCTCCAGAATGGTGCAATGGTGTACCACCACCCCCCAAACTCCTCTATTATTGTTTTTCAGAGTTTATTTCACCTATGTGTTGCACATTCTGAAATAATCCACACCTATCGAAAAATTTTATTTTAACATTGTTATTCGAATATCGGGTCGAAAGGGTTAAGAGCCGATGACATAGTTATGTGAAATAGATATACCATTTTAATATTTTTTTTTATCTTTTTTCTTATCTTTTAATTCTCCGTCACCCTAATACATATTTGTTTGTTTTTTTAATTGAAGCTACATACCTCACTAAGCTTTATTAACATAAACAGCACTCTCACTTGTTATAAATCGTCACGCATATTTATTTTTGCTTCTTGCTCTTCAGCAGTGAGCCACGAACGCAATTTTATATATTTTATATTATTTAATTCATTTGCATAATATTAATATAACTATCTATAGAACAAAATTAAAAAAAAAATTATAAGAAATAAAAATTATTATTATTAGTTCTGTCATGGAAATTCCTATTTATTCTCTAAAGCAGTGTCATTATTTGAAACAACTTGTTTAACAATTTAATTAACCGAATAAAAAATGCAACTACACATAGTGAAAAAACTAATCGAGTGTATGATAATAACAATTAAGTATTGTCGTTGTTTCCTAGCAAAAAATAATACATTAAGTTAATTGGATTTATTCCGCCAGTAAATATAATACTGTTGTCATACCTTTCGGTGAAGACCATCGTCACTGGCTGTTTATTTGGTAAGATTGGCGAGCGCTTTCGATGTAAAGAAATCATTTACATTAACTCGCGATATAAAGACTTTTTTTGTGATTTCCAAATTTTGTTACTCGATTACAAAACACATTACATTAGTTCGCAAGTAAAGGAAACAGTAATAAACTAGTTTTTTAAGTTAAAAAAGAATACCCTAAAATAAGTTCTAATGATTATTATTATTTTCTGCGATCTAGCCTTAATGCCAATAATTAATGTAATTTAAAAATTATTAGCTTAATGCATAGTGAACTTAAATAAATAAATTATTCCAAAAATAGTGATAATATTAATAAAAACAAAGTTTTTTTTGGGCCTTTATAACAAAAGCCTTGTTCCCTTCACACTTAAGACAAAAGCATTACGTGTAAGTCAAAGTAATAAGATCAGTTCCTCTTGTTTATGTAAAAATTCAGGGAGCTTGTGAAAATACCATTTCGTATAGTACTTTTTGTGAAAATTTTCTGCATTTTTAAATTACCTGCGCTCATTTATTAAAAGTTTAAACTACAAGAAATCTGATCCACTTAGAAATTTGTTGAATTTAAAAAGTCAATCTGTAATCATGGAAAATTCGTTTTTGTTTCTTGTAAATATTTTTGTTTATCATTTAATTAATGCAAGAGAAATGAAAGAAGAACAAGCATAGACTTAATTTTAAAGGGGCCAAATGCTCTTATTAAAACTGGCAATTAGAATGCACGGAATAGCAGGAAAAATTTATTTCCCTTGATTTTTGTCATAAAAACAATTGTAAATAAAATAAAAGCTCTGGAATAGCTTTAAAAGCAGTATGAAAAGCTTACAAAAAAAGTGTTTTGGAAAAAGCATGGCTTTTAAAGCGAAGATTATTAACTTTAATACACCCAAAACCCGGGTACGAAAATTAACAAAACGAAACGTATGTTGGCATTTTATTTTTTGTGGTCAATTAACAAAAACCAAATCAAAACATTAAGAAGGATTATGCCCTTAAGTTGTGTATTGCTTTTATTCATAAGAAAAAATGTATATTGAATTAAATACTCAGACAGATGAGAAAAAAATGAGAACGAAATTAAAACGTTTTTGTGAAAAACTTTTTGAAAACGTTTGCTAATTTTGTATGTTATGCCAGAAAAGAACACTTTATTTTTTAGTGAACTTTACACCAAAGCAAGCAGATGAGCGAAAAGCTAATTGTTTCGTTAGTTCTTTGTCATTCAAAAAAAATTTTTTCGTTTTGCTTCTGCTCAATTAAAAAAAAATTTAAAAAAAATTTAATACGTAAATTTTTAAATAATTTTTCTTTCCTAATAAATTTAGATGTTAAAATAAACATGAACTAAAGCTAAAATAAATTAATTATATTTTAAAATTTTAAGAAAATTTATGACCTTGCATGAAACGTTTGCGAAACGTTTTGTTTGTTATCATACACTGCTTTTAATTTGTTTTGCGACGACTGGAATTTGTTGATTTAATAATTATTAAAACGTCGGCTTTATTAAGACTGTTCGTAATCCCAACGAAAATCATCATAAATTGCTTGGAACTCTCATTGAAAATTAAATTGGTAATCCAAAGATAAATCTTAGTAACCGTATCCAGATAGTTTGAATTTACCACTTTAAAAAAAAAAAAAAATTGAGGAAATTATGGCGTCCAAATTATTTCTATGTCAGCATTTCGTAAATCAAATATCTTATAGCTTTGCAAACAATTTTGACATATTAAATAAGACCTGGCTAGAGGTGACAAGAAGTATCAGTCATAAAGTTAAAGTCATTTTTTTAACTCTGGATGCATTGGAGTATAATACGGAAAAAGAGCTGAAAGTTATAAATTTGAATTTAATAGTACAAGAAATAGAAAGTAGGACAATTTACATCAATAATTGAGCTTCCTTAACACTAAAATAAAATAAAATAAAAATGGTTATTTTTATTTATTTTTTTTTTGTTATAATATTTTAACGCATCTGAAAATCTACTGTTCAAGGCGAATTAATTTTACCAGGTGGCATCGTTGCGGCAGCTGAGAATTTTTTGTTTAATTTTGTAATGTGTAGAATAGCTGTCAAAAGTGAATCATTTTATATCACAAAATTTCTTTTTTTATTATTCTTTAAAAAATAGTGGTAAGAAGAGTTTTAAATCAATATAAAAAACGAATCTTAGTAAAAACGTTATAGAAAAGAGTAAGAAAAAAGTGTAGTAATTATTTGTGTTCTAAAGTTTATCCTACACTTAAGTGCCTGTTTTTCTTTTTATTGTTGTATTGTTGTAGCCGCGCTGCCACCTTATGTGAATTCGCCTTGCTACTGTTTAATATTTAAGTTTATAAATTGAATTATTTGTGAACATTAATTTACTACAGATCAAGGCGAATAAATTAGCAGGTGGCAGCGTAGGCGAATTCAGTATTTTTTGCTGGTATTCACAACTGTCAAACTCCATATATAAAAAATATACACAAATTTTTTATATATGGAGTTTGACAGTGGTGTACGCCAGCAAAAAATTCTGAATTCGCCTACGCTGCCACCTGATAATCGATTCGCCTTGCTACAGATATTTATATTAATTTTGTTAAACAACAAACAAGCGACCTTAGCATTTTGACTCATATCGTTTATGCCATTACCCACCCAAAACTACACAAATATATATATACACACACACACACAGAATACTCATATACACAAATATTTATTCCTAGAAAATTCGTGTGACAGCCAAGTATAATAAATGTTCTGTTGCATTTTAGAGTTTATGTGATTTTTCCTGACATCATTTTTTTTTTTTACAACTCATTCTCTGCTTTTATTTTTAGGGACAATGACAAGTGTGTTTTTTCTAGTTTATAAAACTTTTTTTCTATGATTGAAATGCATTTTAAATTGTTGAATAGCAGTTTGTTTCCACCATCAATAAAATTAAGAATGATTGTGAATTTGTTATTGTTACTTTATGAAAATTTACAAAAATAAAAAATAACATAAACGCACAGCATAAAAAAAAAAACAAAATGATTAAGTGTTGCATAACTCTGCAATTAATGTTGATGCAGTAAAATTCGTAGAATGTGAATAAAAAACTATTTTAAAATAATTTTAAATTCGTTAAAATAGAAATTTTGGCAGCTTATTATTTAAAAATAATTTAATTTTATTATTAACTTAATTATGATTAAATATTCCAATAATAGGTTTTTAGTTTTGGCCATCATTTTGGCACAGTGCGGTTTGTTGTGTATTTATACACGAAAACTTGATTTAATTATATTTTTGTTTTTTTTCGTACTTTTAACTTTAAATTTTTGTAACATAAATATAATTAAAAGATAAGTTTTAAATGGATAAAAAATGTTTATAAACATTTTAAAAGTTCGGCCTCAAATATTTTCAAGACTTTGCTTTGTTTGAGAAAAATAATTGTTCTAAGATTTTTTACGTATTCTTCCGCTGGGAAACTTTTAAAAAATTCTTATTATGATATTAAAAAGTAAATCTATTATTTCTGTAATACAATTAAAACAGAGATGGTAGTTTTTAATAATTCTCCTATTGTTTGCCTCATTTCTAAGCTTTGCTCACTTAATTAAGCCACGAAAAGGCACCAACACAAAGAAATGGTAAATTTCTCTTATTTTTTTTAGGATTTCCCATTAAGCTAGGAATTATTTGGGACTCATTTTAAAGTTTTTGTTTTTCTCGTTATTAAAAAAACCTAAAAATAACTGCAAAATGAGTGAAAAGTACCAGAAAAGTAACAATTTTCCATTTTAAAAAATTTTTGAGCAATACGGCAATGTTTTGAATATTTATGTTGCCGAATACTTGCTTAAAGCAGTTATACTTAATTCTGAACACATTTGAATTTTATTTTTTTTTTTAAATCAGTAAAATTCAAAAGGTACCATAATTTACACAGTTGTTCCCTTTTATAAACCATTTATGTTTATGTTCTAATTCACACATTAAAAGTTATATTTTTTCTTTTTAAGGCATCTCTGTTTGAATTAAAAAAAGATGACCCACTATCTTGGACAATATAAACTTTTCTTTAATACACCTGCTTGGTACTTTTTTACCGTCAATTCAGAAAAAAAAAGATTTTTTTTAGATCAATTTGTTCCAAGTTAAATATATTTCAGTGTAATAAAAAAAAAAAAAATGTATCAAAAAGTACCAAAAAGGTACCAGTGTTAGCCCTTATACGGTTAAATATCCAGAAGATACTTTTTAAATTTTAATTTTAATATGGCTAATTTAAAAAAGACTAGCGACTAATATTGGATTACCAAAAAGTACTTTAATTTAGTTTTAAGCTACTACTACTTTTTAAATAAGCAGCATAAAGTACCATGTGCTATTACGCCTATTTGCTAGTTGGAATAAGTGTCATTTTCAGTTCACTTTTATTTGGATTGGTATTAGAAATATTAGCCAACGAATTTTACTTATTGTTACCCCTTTTTTATCCCTTAAAAAATAGAACTTCAAAAAAGCCATTATTAGTAGATCTGCACATGGGGAGGTTAAACTACGTATCTACTTTCAGGTGCCTGCATTAAGCGATTATAAATAGTTAGTTATTCATTTATTAATTATTAATTAATTATTAATTTTCTCCGAATATTTTTTTGACTGACTGTTACATGTAACAAATGTAACCTACAGCGATAATTTGTATTTTTTTTTATCTTGTTATCTCATTTAACCACATTTCATAATAATTTCTGACCACAACAAAACAACAATGAAAAGGAAAAAAACTTTTGAAAATGAGATTTATGACTAAAATAATTAAACATTTTTTGAAGCGAAAAATTTAATTTTGAAAAAGAAAATTATGTATTTAATATAAATAACAAAGAAAATCAAAGAAATAAGTAAAATTAGTTAATTATGAGAAGTAAAAAAAAAATTGTATTGGAATAAAAATTTAATGTTTTTCATTTGCCTTTTATAACAAACTTTTTAAACCAAAAAGGAAATTTTATATTAAATTAAACCTGGCCAGAAATTAACATAGAGAAATCCGCTAAATAAGACAATTACTCAAAGAAAGGTTTCCGTATCATGAAGTATATGCCAACCATTAATTTAAAATCTTTATTGATGCACAGAGAAAAGAAATTCGTTGTGAGAACCGAACTGATTGCCAATCGAATTATGTTGGTTATGTGTATTATCTTGAATTCGTTCGTAATAACTGAATGAGTATTAGCACTCACAACTCTTTTTTAAAATGATTTTTGGATGAATATAGGATACTATTGTGAATTAAATAAAACAATATAATTTTTTTATATTTACTTTTATTAAAAAAAAAAAAAATAAATTACAGGATTTTATATCATAAATTTCATGACTCAAACCATTTAATTTAATTTACTCCTTCTTTTATATTATAATTTTCTTTCTCCATAAAGTTTCGTCAACTTGCCATCCCATACCTTACGTCTTGCCTCTGTAAAAAGTATTAAACATTTTTAAATTTCTTTTATTTATGTCTTTGTGAGATAATGTTGAATTTACCACTAAACAATATTGGAGAACTTTGTTCAATTTTAACTTTTGTAACGCTAAAAAACCATTTTGAGTTCAGTTTCTTACTTATTAACTTCTTGAATTATTTTCTAAATCTCAAATTTTCGTTGAGTCTTTAAATTTGTTCTTCTAGTATACAGGGATTTATTGCTAAAAATTAAGCCGCTTGTTTTGAAAGTAGCTTAATTCACTTTGTCTTTAATTTGAAGAATTTTTAAAAGTATTGAGGTTAATTCTCGATTGGACTTAATTGCACATCTCAAGATGCTGATTTTTTTCTAATAAAAACTTTGGCGAAAATAAAATCATTGAAGCTCTTAACATTTAAATTTACTATTATTTATTCATTTATTTAATTTTTATAGAAAAGGTGACTTATGTGACTTTCAAAATATACGGCCCAATTTAAAAGTCAATATAAGTGACTTGCGTCTTAGTAGATTCCTTGTTTATGAGCTACTATGTGAAATGTAGTGTAATTTTTACTAATGACAGTTGCTAACCAATTGATGTGCCTTAAAATAACACGAGGTCCTTACGTCGATCAATGTCAATGATGGCATTTTGCTGAAAGCCTTTTCCATTCAGCTTTAATCAAACTAAAAAATAAGATTTCATAATTATCAAGTTTATTAAGAACTTCTGTGTTCAACTAGGAGCTTTATGTAATTCCTTCTTCAGTTTTTATTTTAAACATGAAATTTCCATAAGAATTACTGACGTTTTCCATTGTGTTTCTTTGAGGCTAATAAAGGAAAAAAGATACATTTTTAAGGCGATTTTGTAGATTTCTTTTCTTTGTTTTTTTAGAGTATTTACTTATTGCCACTCTCAATACCTTTTTGAAATAAAAATGCTCTTAAAAACTTGTTTGTAACAACACAAAAATTCTTCTGAAATTATCCATACAACTTCACACGAAACACGAAAAACTAAGCTGCCAGATCATTTCATTGTAAAACAATATCGACGTTTAAATTTGCTTAAAAATACAGTAGCATTTGTAAGCGGCAGTAAAAAAGTTCTTAACAGTGAATTTGTCTACGCACAACCTGTAACAGAACCTGTTAGCAAAATTTCTCTGAGTAAATAAAGTGACCTTAAAAAAATAATATTTGGGGCATTTTTTTGCATCAAAAAAGAAAAAAAAAACCCAACGAGTAAATAAAATGAACCAGTTAAAAAGATGTTGCAGATATTTTTTTTACTTTTTAACTGATAATATTCGTTTAAAGTCCCGTCTATTGAAATATGTAATTTTTTGTTATTTTCTACGAAACTATCGGCTTGAAGCCTTAGTTTCTTAGTTTATGTTATTTTAAAATTGTTAATAACTATTGTCCCTACGAATTATTAATACTTAAAAACAGAGAGAAGTTAATCGACTTGGCCACCGAAACATCATTTTTACTCTGAGGCATTTTCTTTATTTACTTGTTTTCAATAATATTTCTTTGATTTAAATAACACAATATTGCTCCAACATTTTGTCCTTTTGATGACGACGAAATTTAGAATCGAATTAAAATTGCAAAATGTTAAATTTGATCTGAATTTTTTTTCATACTGAACACAATTAAATTAAAATAAGTAAAATTTAAGCTGCAAAACTAAACTCTGCATGCTACCAAATTCATCAATGACAATTAGTTGGAAAATAATAGACGCAAATGCACTGAAATGAACTACAACATTGATATCATTAAAATGTTGTAAAATTTTGTAAAATGTTACATGACTTACATTTAGTTAAGTTAATTATATAAACATTTTCCGCTCGTCATCATCATCATCAGCAGCATCATCGTCATGTTTTAATTCCCACACACTAAACAACACACTCATACTAACGTTCTGTATTAATGGTATATACACATAAAGGCTTAACTATTTATAAAAGGGTACCGTTATATGCGTTTCAAAAGTCTATTCACATGTATGTGTGCAGATGTTGGTATGATGTATAGCAGTGAGGGAATAAACAAAACAAATAAAGAGAACCAGTGAATGTAGCATAAAATAAATTCAATTTCTAGAGGGATTTGCAATAAGAATAATAAATTAATACAAAACTCATACTCAACAACACATACACACATACATATATTTGTGTTTTATAACACCAGAGTACATATGTAATTTTCATTACTCTCATATATGAGCGTGTGGGCATATTAAAACATCAATGAGACACTAAACAAGAGACTTTATAATTGTCATTTAATTAAATAGTCAGACTCAGGCTTCTATTATCATTGACATTTATACTTGAACATTAACACAATTGGTTAAAGGAATATTGTTAAAATAATTTAGCACGTAAGAAGTTAATTTGTTAACTAGGGTTATAGTTTTTTTTTTTTTAATTTTTACAAATGTACTTACGCAATAAATTCAATTTTTATAAAAATATCTTTGAGTTGAAGGTAAAGAATCACCTGTAATTTTAAATTTCATAAGTGCATCTACAAAATTAATAAAAATGAAAGGCAAAATTTTAAATAAAAAATATATATTTTATAAAAGACTGAATTCGTCTAAGAAATCATAATTAAAATCATAAACTTTTTACACAAAATGATTTCACAAAAAATCATTAAAATTAACATAAATTTCAAACTTTGCCATAATATCGCTATCAATAATAATAACTTCAATCAAATTCTTAATTTAGACATAAAACGAAATTTTATTAAAAACAGAGAACAAAGTTTCAGAGATAAAAATTTCATATAAAACAAAAAAATTTAAAAATCACATTTAAATTTCAGAAATTGAAATTCGCAAATAAACTAAACCAAATTTTTAGCAAAAAGCCAAGTTACCACAAAAAAAGACACGCGAGATTTTAAACTGCACAAGTAAATGATTTTTAAAAAATTCAGGATAATTAAAATTTCCTCTAATATTTAAAATTTTCTAAGAAATAACGGAATTAAAAAAATTTCAATTTCAAGACCGAAATGAAATTTTCATAGAAAATCACAACTTAATATATAACAATTTTCGAAATATTCCAGAGTTATGACAAGGAACTGATTTTAAAAATTTATATTTCAATAACTCTTAAAAAATTAAACCTTAACTTCACCAGAACTTAATAATTAAAACCCCAAAAAAAAAAAATAAAAAAAAAAAAAATAAAAATAAGAAAGCTATACTCGGCAATGCCAAATCTTATATTCCATTCAATATGTGTGTAAATCTAGTTTAGTGAATTAACTCCAAACAACAAAAAAAAAAGGTAAAAAATTTACATAAATATGTCATCGGCTCTTAATGGATTAAACGTTTTTCAAAAATATAGTATTTTCTGAGAGATCTCTTCAAAAGCTTTTAAATGATACCCATATTGATATTTTAAATATTATAACGCACAACCGTATTTTTCTATGAATAGTTCTCAGGGCCAAAACTTGGAAAATATGGGCGAGCGCAAATTTTTTCATTTGATGTTTTTTTTTTCTTATTCCTTAATTTTTTATCGCCCCATATGTATATAAACCTTTTTGATTGGAGTTACTTCATTGTTCCAAATGATAGGCAAAAATTAAAGACAGGCGTGGTGTCTTGAGCGCTGCCTCGAAGGAAATAGACCGATCTTGCTGATTTTTAGTAGAAAAATTTTCGAAACTATGTCTGACCGATTGTTGTATTTAAATTTTCTCTAGCTCATCTACTGCCTTGGCAAAATTGATTTCAACACTAACACAGACGAACAGATGGTCAGACGAACATCGCTCAATCGACTTCGCTATGCACAAGGGCTAAGAATGTATATTCTTTATAGGAAAAATGGATATTGTAGAAATTAAAAACGGATTGACAAACTAAGATTTACCCTTTTTCCACCTGTGATAAAGGGTTTAATGAGTTAAGCGGCCAAGCGAACCATCAAAGTTTTTTATTCAGCTCTGTTTCTTTCATTATTTAGTTTGAATAACATGTATTAGTTGCTATAAAATTAACGATCAATAAAATATTTTTTAAGTTAGTTGCCTGCTTAGCAGAAAATTGAAATCAGTTTGATGTGTCAGCGCCTAAAATTCTCAAATTTAAATTTAAGTTTAATATTTAACTGTTTAAAAAAAGTGAATGAAAAAATTCTATTTCGCAATTTAAACAAAACAAGATAAAGACATTTTACGCTTTCTTCGCTACGCAACAAACATATTTTTTATTCATTAAAATTAAAAAAAAGATTATTTTTAACGAAAAATTGTTTTAAAATATTTTTCGATTATTATATTATTTTAAAGAACTTTGAAATAAACTTCGTTAAATGGAATAAATTTAATGTGATTACACATAAAATTTAATGTGATCACACATAAAATTTAAACAGTAGTTTGACGTGTGGCCCTAGTCCTAAACAAACGAATTTATGAAGCGGGAAAGTGATATACAGGCAAACTTCGTATTTTGTATGATGAAAAATATCTCATTTTACTTTTAACACATTTAAAGTTTTTCGTTAAAATTTAAATTTTTTTGCATCAACAAAAAAATAATAATAAAAAGCTATTATTTTTATAGATTTTAAGGCAAATGTTGTTAAAGTCGAATTGAAATAGTAAATTCTAAAATTGATGACTTTTAATTTAACTGAAATGAGGTTTTGAAGGGAAATGGAATAATTTAACAATTTAATTTCTTTTAAAATATACAAATTACCAAACAACAGCGATAACAGTAGTGCCAGAAAATAGAAAATAGAAAAGTCTTCATTAATCGAAAAAAATCTTAATTTAGGAAACAAAAAAATTATTCAAAACTTTTTATTCTTTTTGCTTTTAAAAATACCTGCTCAACGTTAACAGATGAACAGGGGAGACATATTAAATTTATTGCAAACTTCGACAAAGTTGGAAGTATTAACTCACAAAAAATGCATAAAATACATTAAAAATGTGATCAGAAAATATCGGATTTAAGGCTCTAGGACTTATAGTTTACGAGATAATTGAGTTTTAAAGTTTTCAATAGTAAAAAGCACTTTTTAGGTACAAAAAAAAAAATTTTTTTAATTTTTTCTTTTTCTATAATATAAAATGCATAAAATACATTAAAAATGTGATCAGAAAAAATCGGTTTCAAGGCTCTAGGACCTCTAGTTTACGAGATAATTGAGTTTTCAATAGTAAAAAGCACTTTTTAGGTACAAAAATTTTTTTTTAATTTTTTCTTTTTCTATAATATAAAATGCATAAAACACATTAAAAATGTGATCAGAAAAAATCGGTTTTAAGGCTCTAGGACCTCTAGTTTACGAGATAATTGAGTTTTAAAGTTTTCAATAGTAAAAAGCACTTTTTAGGTACAAAAATTTTTTTTTAATTTTTTCTTTTTCTATAATATAAAATGCATAAAACACATTAAAAATGTGATCAGAAAAAATTGGTTTTACGGCTCTAGGACCTCTAGTTTACGAGATAATTGAGTTTTAAAGTTTTCTATAGTAAAAAGCACTTTTTAGATACAAAAAATATTTTTTTTTTAATTTTTTCTTTTTCTATAATATAAAATGCATAAAATACATTAAAAATGTGATCAGAAAATATCGGTTTTAAGGCTCTAGAACCTCTAGTTTACGAGATAATTGAGTTTTAAAGTTTTCAATAGTAAAAAGCACTTTTTAGGTACAAAAAATTTTTTTTTTATTTTTTCTTTTTCTATAATATAAAATGCATAAAATACATTAAAAATGTGATCAGAAAAAATCGGTTTTAAGGCTCTAGGACCTCTAGTTTACGAGATAATTGAGTTTTAAAGTTTTCAATAGTAAAAAGCACTTTTTAGGTACAAAAAAAAATTTTTTTTAATTTTTTCTTTTTCTATAATATAAAATGCATAAAATACATTAAAAATGTGATTAGAAAAATCGGTTTTAAGGCTCTAGGACCTCTAGTTTACGAGATAATTGAGTTTTAAAGTTTTCAATAGTAAAAAGCACTTTTTAGGTACAAAAAAATTTTTTTTTTTAATTTTTTCTTTTTCTATAATATAAAATGCATAAAGTACATTAAAAATGTGATCAGAAAAAATCGGTTTTAAGGCTCTAGGACCTCTAGTTTACGAGATAATTGAGTTTTAAAGTTTTCAATAGTAAAAAGCACTTTTTAGGTACAAAAAAAATTTTTTTTTAATTTTTTCTTTTTCTATAATATAAAATGCATAAAGTACATTAAAAATGTGATCAGAAAAAATCGGTTTTAAGGCTCTAGGACCTCTAGTTTACGAGATAATTGAGTTTTAAAGTTGTCAATAGTAAAAAGCACTGTTTAGGTACAAAAAAATTTTTTTTTTAATTTTTTCTTTTTCTGTAATATAAAATGCATAAAATACATTAAAAATGTGATCAGAAAAAATCGGTTTTAAGGCTCTATGACCTCTAGTTTACGAGATAATTGAGTTTTAAAGTTGTCAATAGTAAAAAGCACTTTTTAGGTACAAAAAAATTTTTTTTTTAATTTTTTCTTTTTCTATAATATAAAATGCATAAAGTACATTAAAAATCTGATCAGAAAAAATCGGTTTTAAGGCTCTAGGACCTCTAGTTTACGAGATAATTGAGTTTTAAAGCTTTCAATAGTAAAAAGCACTTTTTAGGTACAAAAAATTTTTTTTTTTAATTTTTTCTTTTTTTATAATATAAAATGCATAAAGTACATTAAAAATGTGATCAGAAAAAATCGGTTTTAAGGCTCTAGAACCTCTAGTTTACGAGATAATTGAGTTTTAAAGTTGTCAATAGTAAAAAGCACTTTTTAGGTACAAAAAAAATTTTTTTTAATTTTTTCTTTTTCTATAATATAAAATGCATAAAATACATTAAAAATGTGATCAGAAAAAATCGGTTTTAAGGCTCTAGGACCTCTAGTTTACGAGATAATTGAGTTTTAAAGTTGTCAATAGTAAAAAGCACTTTTTAGGTACAAAAAAATTTTTTTTTTAATTTTTTCTTTTTCTATAATATAAAATGCATGAAATACATTAAAAATGTTATCAGAAAAAATCGGTTTTAAGGCTCTAGGACCTCTAGTTTACGAGATAATTGAGTTTTAAAGTTTTCAATAGTAAAAAGCACATTTTAGGTACAAAAAAAATTTTTTTTTAATTTTTTCTTTTTCTATAATATAAACTACATTAAAAATGTGATCAGAAAAAATCGGTTTTAAGGCTCTGGGACCTCTAGTTAACGAGATAATTGAGTTTTAGAGTTTTCAATAGTAAAAAGCACTTTTTAGGTACAAAAATTTTTTTTTTAATTTTTTCTTTTTCTATAATATAAA
Organism: Cistogaster globosa; assembly: GCA_937654795.1. Lineage (NCBI taxonomy): Eukaryota > Metazoa > Arthropoda > Insecta > Diptera > Tachinidae > Cistogaster > Cistogaster globosa. Next base: position 125,219,926 of record OW569404.1, read on the forward strand.
ATGCATAAAGTACATTAAAAATGTTATCAGAAAAAATCGGTTTTAAGGCTCTAGGACCTCTAGTTTACGAGATAATTGAGTTTTAAAGTTTTCAATAGTAAAAAGCACTTTTTAGGTACAAAAATTTTTTTTTTAATTTTTTCTTTTTCTATAATATAAAATGCATGAAATACATTAAAAATGTGATCAGAAAAAATCGGTTTTAAGGCTCTAGGACCTCTAGTTAACGAGATAATTGAGTTTTAAAGTTTTCAATAGTAAAAAGCACTTTTTAGGTACAAAAAAAATTTTTTTTTAATTTTTTCTTTTTCTATAATATAAAATGCATAAAGTACATTAAAAATGTTATCAGAAAAAATCGGTTTTAAGGCTCTAGGACCTCTAGTTTACGAGATAATTGAGTTTTAAAGTTTTCAATAGTAAAAAGCACATTTTAGGTACAAAAAAAATTTTTTTTTAATTTTTTCTTTTTCTATAATATAAACTACATTAAAAATGTGATCAGAAAAAATCGGTTTTAAGGCTCTGGGACCTCTAGTTAACGAGATAATTGAGTTTTAGAGTTTTCAATAGTAAAAAGCACTTTTTAGGTACAAAAATTTTTTTTTTAATTTTTTCTTTTTCTATAATATAAAATGCATGAAATACATTAAAAATGTGATCAGAAAAAATCGGTTTTAAGAATCTAGCACCTCTAGTTTACGAGATAATTGAGTTTTAAAGTTTTCAATAGTAAAAAGCACTTTTTAGGTACAAAAAAAATTTTTTTTTAATTTTTTCTTTTTCTATAATATAAAATGCATGAAATACATTAAAAATGTTATCAGAAAAAATCGGTTTTAAGGCTCTAGGACCTCTAGTTTACGAGATAATTGAGTTTTAAAGTTTTCAATAGTAAAAAGCACTTTTTAGGTACAAAAATTTTTTTTTTAATTTTTTCTTTTTCTATAATATAAAATGCATGAAATACATTAAAAATGTTATCAGAAAAAATCGGTTTTAAGGCTCTAGGACCTCTAGTTTACGAGATAATTGAGTTTTAAAGTTTTCAATAGTAAAAAGCACTTTTTAGGTACAAAAATTTTTTTTTTAATTTTTTCTTTTTCTATAATATAAAATGCATGAAATACATTAAAAATGTGATCAGAAAAAATCGGTTTTAAGGCTCTAGGACCTCTAGTTTACGAGATAATTGAGTTTTAAAGTTTTCAATAGTAAAAAGCACATTTTAGGTACAAAAAAAATTTTTTTTTAATTTTTTCTTTTTCTATAATATAAACTACATTAAAAATGTGATCAGAAAAAATCGGTTTTAAGGCTCTAGGACCTCTAGTTAACGAGATAATTGAGTTTTAGAGTTTTCAATAGTAAAAAGCACTTTTTAGGTACAAAAATTTTTTTTTTAATTTTTTCTTTTTCTATAATATAAAATGCATGAAATACATTAAAAATGTGATCAGAAAAAATCGGTTTTAAGAATCTAGCACCTCTAGTTTACGAGATAATTGAGTTTTAAAGTTTTCAATAGTAAAAAGCACTTTTTAGGTACAAAAATTTTTTTTTTAATTTTTTCTTTTTCTATAATATAAAATGCATGAAATACATTAAAAATGTGGTCAGAAAAAATCGGTTTTAAGGCTCTAGGACCTCTAGTTTACGAGATAATTGAGTTTTAAAGTTTTCAATAGTAAAAAGCACTTTTTAGGTACAAAAAAATTTTTTTTTTAATTTTTTCTTTTTCTATAATATAAAATGCATAAAATACATTAAAAATGTGATCAGAAAAAATCGGTTTAAGAATCTAGCACCTCTAGTTTACGAGATAATTGAGTTTTAAAGTTTTCAATAGTAAAAAGCCCTTTTTTGGTACAAAAAAAAAATTTTTTTAATTTTTTCTTTTTCTATAATATAAAATGCATAAAATACATTAAAAATGTGATCAGAAAAAATCGGTTTAAGAATCTAGCACCTCTAGTTTACGAGATAATTGAGTTTTAAAGTTTTCAATAGTAAAAAGCCCTTTTTTGGTACAAAAAAAAAAAAATTTTTTTTAATTTTTTCTTTTTCTATAATATAAAATGCATAAAATACATTAAAAATGTGATCAGAAAAAATCGGTTTTAAGGCTCTAGGACCTCTAGTTTACGAGATAATTGAGTTTTAAAGTTTTCAATAGTAAAAAGCCCTTTTTTGGTACAAAAAAATTTTTTTTTAATTTTTTCTTTTTCTATAACATAAAATGCATAAAATACATTAAAAATGTGATCAGAAAAAATCGGTTTAAGAATCTAGCACCTCTATTTTACGAGATAATTGAGTTTTAAAGTTTTCAATAGTAAAAAGCCCTTTTTTGGTACAAAAAAAAATTTTTTTTAATTTTTTCTTTTTCTATAATATAAAATGCATAAAATACATTAAAAATGTGATCAGAAAAAATCGGTTTAAGAATCTAGCACCTCTAGTTTACGAGATAATTGAGTTTTAAAGTTTTCAATAGTAAAAAGCCCTTTTTTGGTACAAAAAAAAAAAAATTTTTTTTAATTTTTTCTTTTTCTATAATATAAAATGCATAAAATACATTAAAAATGTGATCAGAAAAAATCGGTTTTAAGGCTCTAGGACCTCTAGTTTACGAGATAATTGAGTTTTAAAGTTTTCAATAGTAAAAAGCCCTTTTTTGGTACAAAAAAAAAATTTTTTTTAATTTTTTCTTTTTCTATAATATAAAATGAATAAAATACATTAAAAATGTGATCAGAAAAAATCGGTTTTAAGGCTCTAGGACCTCTAGTTTACGAGATAATTGAGTTTTAAAGTTTTCAATAGTAAAAAGCCCTTTTTTGGTACAAAAAAAAAATTTTTTTTTTAATTTTTTCTTTTTCTATAATATAAAATGCATAAAATACATTAAAAATGTGATCAGAAAAAATCGGTTTTAAGGCTCTAGGACCTCTAGTTTACGAGATAATTGAGTTTTAAAGTTTTCAATAGTAAAAAGCCCTTTTTTGGTACAAAAAAAATTTTTTTTAATTTTTTCTTTTTCTATAACATAAAATGCATAAAATACATTAAAAATGTGATCAGAAAAAATCGGTTTTAAGGCTCTAGGACCTCTAGTTTACGAGATAATTGAGTTTTAAAGTTTTCAATAGTAAAAAGCCCTTTTTTGGTACAAAAAAAAAATTTTTTTTAATTTTTTCTTTTTCTATAATATAAAATGCATAAAATACATTAAAAATGTGATCAGAAAAAATCGGTTTTAAGGCTCTAGGACCTCTAGTTTACGAGATAATTGAGTTTTAAAGTTTTCAATAGTAAAAAGCCCTTTTTTGGTACAAAAAAAAAATTTTTTTTAATTTTTTCTTTTTCTATAATATAAAATGCATAAAATACATTAAAAATGTGATCAGAAAAAATCGGTTTTAAGGCTCTAGGACCTCTAGTTTACGAGATAATTGAGTTTTAAAGTTTTCAATAGTAAAAAGCCCTTTTTTGGTACAAAAAAAATTTTTTTTAATTTTTTCTTTTTCTATAATATAAAATGCATAAAATACATTAAAAATGTGATCAGAAAAAATCGGTTTAAGAATCTAGCACCTCTATTTTACGAGATAATTGAGTTTTAAAGTTTTCAATAGTAAAAAGCCCTTTTTTGGTACAAAAAAAAAATTTTTTTAATTTTTTTTTTTCTATAATATAAAATGCATAAAATACATTAAAAATGTGATCAGAAAAAATCGGTTTTAGAATGTAGCACCTCTAGTTTACGAGATAATTGAGTTTTAAAGTTTTCAATAGTAAAAAGCCCTTTTTTGGTACAAAAAAAAAAAATTTTTTTTAATTTTTTCTTTTTCTATAATATAAAATGCATAAAATACATTAAAAATGTGATCAGAAAAAATCGGTTTTAAGGCTCTAGGACCTCTAGTTTACGAGATAATTGAGTTTTAAAGTTTTCAATAGTAAAAAGCCCTTTTTTGGTACAAAAAAAATTTTTTTTAATTTTTTCTTTTTCCATAATATAAAATGCATAAAATACATTAAAAATGTGATCAGAAAAAATCGGTTTAAGAATCTAGCACCTCTATTTTACGAGATAATTGAGTTTTAAAGTTTTCAATAGTAAAAAGCCCTTTTTTGGTACAAAAAAAAAATTTTTTTAATTTTTTCTTTTTCTATAATATAAAATGCATAAAATACATTAAAAATGTGATCAGAAAAAATCGGTTTAAGAATCTAGCACCTCTAGTTTACGAGATAATTGAGTTTTAAAGTTTTCAATAGTAAAAAGCCCTTTTTTGGTACAAAAAAAAAAATTTTTTTTAATTTTTTCTTTTTCTATAATATAAAATGCATAAAATACATTAAAAATGTGATCAGAAAAAATCGGTTTAAGAATCTAGCACCTCTATTTTACGAGATAATTGAGTTTTAAAGTTTTCAATAGTAAAAAGCCCTTTTTTGGTACAAAAAAAAAATTTTTTTAATTTTTTCTTTTTCTATAATATAAAATGCATAAAATACATTAAAAATGTGATCAGAAAAAATCGGTTTAAGAATCTAGCACCTCTAGTTTACGAGATAATTGAGTTTTAAAGTTTTCAATAGTAAAAAGCCCTTTTTTGGTACAAAAAAAAAATTTTTTTAATTTTTTCTTTTTCTATAATATAAAATGCATAAAATACATTAAAAATGTGATCAGAAAAAATCGGTTTTAAGGCTCTAGGACCTCTAGTTTACGAGATAATTGAGTTTTAAAGTTTTCAATAGTAAAAAGCCCTTTTTTGGTACAAAAAAAAAATTTTTTAATTTTTTCTTTTTCTATAATATAAAATGCATAAAATACATTAAAAATGTGATCAGAAAAAATCGGTTTTAAGGCTCTAGGACCTCTAGTTTACGAGATAATTGAGTTTTAAAGTTTTCAATAGTAAAAAGCCCTTTTTTGGTACAAAAAAAATTTTTTTTAATTTTTTCTTTTTCTATAATATAAAATGCATAAAATACATTAAAAATGTGATCAGAAAAAATCGGTTTTAAGGCTCTAGGACCTCTAGTTTACGAGATAATTGAGTTTTAAAGTTTTCAATAGTAAAAAGCCCTTTTTTGGTACAAAAAAAATTTTTTTTAATTTTTTCTTTTTCTATAATATAAAATGCATAAAATACATTAAAAATGTGATCAGAAAAAATCGGTTTAAGAATCTAGCACCTCTAGTTTACGAGATAATTGAGTTTTAAAGTTTTCAATAGTAAAAAGCCCTTTTTTGGTACAAAAAAAAAATTTTTTTAATTTTTTCTTTTTCTATAATATAAAATGCATAAAATACATTAAAAATGTGATCAGAAAAAATCGGTTTTAAGGCTCTAGGACCTCTAGTTTACGAGATAATTGAGTTTTAAAGTTTTCAATAGTAAAAAGCCCTTTTTTGGTACAAAAAAAAAATTTTTTAATTTTTTCTTTTTCTATAATATAAAATGCATAAAATACATTAAAAATGTGATCAGAAAAAATCGGTTTTAAGGCTCTAGGACCTCTAGTTTACGAGATAATTGAGTTTTAAAGTTTTCAATAGTAAAAAGCCCTTTTTTGGTACAAAAAAAATTTTTTTTAATTTTTTCTTTTTCTATAATATAAAATGCATAAAATACATTAAAAATGTGATCAGAAAAAATCGGTTTAAGAATCTAGCACCTCTATTTTACGAGATAATTGAGTTTTAAAGTTTTCAATAGTAAAAAGCCCTTTTTTGGTACAAAAAAAAAATTTTTTTAATTTTTTCTTTTTCTATAATATAAAATGCATAAAATACATTAAAAATGTGATCACAAAAAATCGGTTTAAGAATCTAGCACCTCTAGTTTACGAGATAATTGAGTTTTAAAGTTTTCAATAGTAAAAAGCCCTTTTTTGGTACAAAAAAAAAAAATTTTTTTTAATTTTTTCTTTTTCTATAATATAAAATGCATAAAATACATTAAAAATGTGATCAGAAAAAATCGGTTTTAAGGCTCTAGGACCTCTAGTTTACGAGATAATTGAGTTTTAAAGTTTTCAATAGTAAAAAGCCCTTTTTTGGTACAAAAAAAATTTTTTTAAATTTTTTCTTTTTCTATAACTTAAAATGCATAAAATACATTAAAAATGTGATCAGAAAAAATCGGTTTAAGAATCTAGCACCTCTAGTTTACGAGATAATTGAGTTTTAAAGTTTTCAATAGTAAAAAGCCCTTTTTTGGACCAAAAAAAAATTTTTTTTAATTTTTTCTTTTTCTATAATATAAAATGCATAAAATACATTAAAAATGTGATCAGAAAAAATCGGTTTTAAGGCTCTAGGACCTCTAGTTTACGAGATAATTGAGTTTTAAAGTTTTCAATAGTAAAAAGCCCTTTTTTGGTACAAAAAAAAATTTTTTTAATTTTTTTTTTTCTATAACATAAAATGCATAAAATACATTAAAAATGTGATCAGAAAAAATCGGTTTTAAGAATCTAGCACCTCTAGCTTACTAGATAATTGAGTTTTAAAGTTTTCAATAGTAAAAAGCCCTTTTTTGGTACAAAAAAAAAAAATTTTTTTTAATTTTTTCTTTTTCTATAATATAAAATGCATAAAATACATTAAAAATGTGATCAGAAAAAATCGGTTTTAAGGCTCTAGGACCTCTAGTTTACGAGATAATTGAGTTTTAAAGTTTTCAATAGTAAAAAGCCCTTTTTTGGTACAAAAAAATTTTTTTTTAATTTTTTCTTTTTCTATAACTTAAAATGCATAAAATACATTAAAAATGTGATCAGAAAAAATCGGTTTAAGAATCTAGCACCTCTAGTTTACGAGATAATTGAGTTTTAAAGTTTTCAATAGTAAAAAGCCCTTTTTTGGACCAAAAAAAAATTTTTTTTAATTTTTTCTTTTTCTATAATATAAAATGCATAAAATACATTAAAAATGTGATCAGAAAAAATCGGTTTTAAGGCTCTAGGACCTCTAGTTTACGAGATAATTGAGTTTTAAAGTTTTCAATAGTAAAAAGCCCTTTTTTGGTACAAAAAAAAATTTTTTTAATTTTTTTTTTTCTATAACATAAAATGCATAAAATACATTAAAAATGTGATCAGAAAAAATCGGTTTTAAGAATCTAGCACCTCTAGCTTACTAGATAATTGAGTTTAAAAGTTTTCAATAGTAAAAAGCCCTTTTTTGGTACAAAAAAAAACATTTTTTTAATTTTTTCTTTTTCTATAATATAAAATGCATAAAATACATTAAAAATGTGATCAGAAAAAATCGGTTTTAAGGCTCTAGGACCTCTAGTTTACGAGATAATTGAGTTTTAAAGTTTTCAATAGTAAAAAGCACTTTTTAGGTACAAAAAAAAATTTTTTTTAATTTTTTCTTTTTCTATAATATAAAATGCATAAAATACATTAAAAATGTGATCGGAAAAAATCGGTTTTAAGGCTCTAGGACCTCTAGCTTACGAGATAATTGAGTTTTAAAGTTTTCAATAGTAAAAAGCACTTTTTAGGTACAAAAAAAAAATTTTTTTTAATTTTTTCTTTTTCTATAATATAAAATGCATAAAATACATTAAAAATGTGATCGGAAAAAATCGGTTTTAAGGCTCTAGGACCTCTAGCTTACGAGATAATTGAGTTTTAAAGTTTTCAATAGTAAAAAGCACTTTTTAGGTACAAACAATTTTTTTTTTTAATTTTTTCTTTTTCTATCATAAAAAAATGCATAAAATACATTAAAACTGTGATCAGAAAATATCGGTTTTAAGGCTCTAGGACTTATAGTTTACGAGATAATTGAGTTTTAAAGTTTTCATAAAAAATGCATAAAATACATTAAAACTGTGATCAGAAAATATCGGCTTTAAGGCTCTTTTTAGGTACAAAATAATTTTTTTTTTAATTTTTTCTTTTTCTATCATGAAAAACTTTAAGTGACAAAACTCTTCTACTGTAACAGGTCAGGTTTTAAAATAAAAATATTGTTGGGTGACATCTTCAGGAAACAGGTAATTATTTAAATATAAAACAATATTTGTATTTTAAAACCTGACCTAGTGCTTAATAAATGAGAAAAAAAATTATAAAATATTAAATTTTATTTTATAAATTTTAAAAATATTTATTAAATTCCTGTGGCGGAGTTCCATAAAATTCGACATCTAAATTTTGTATCTCATTGTCTTAAATAAAATTTGGAAAAAGTTTTATAAGACTTACTAGTGAATAAACTTGTTCATTAATAACGTTCTTAGGGTCAATATAAGAAAGCCTTTTTTAAGGTTGCGTTGTTAAAGTCAGACCGGTTTGTTATTTGTTTACAGACCTCAATGTAAAAAGCAATAAAAGTATCAATGAAGTCATTTAATTCAGTAGCATTAAACTTTGTATCAGTAGTAGGCATTAGTTTTTACAAATATACGTTTCATCATTTACACACAAATGTATGTTTTAGTAACTATTGAGTTTATTTACTCGACCTGTTTGTTGTAGATTTCCAAATGAAAAGTTTTTCTAGCTTGAGGTCAATTATTAAATTTTATTTTTTATTTTGTCAATATTTCGCTAAAAACTTTAAGTAGCATCATCAGGACTTAATTGTCTAAAAATATAAGTTGAACAATAAAAAATATTAATAAATTATAATATGAACAATAGAACAAAAATTTAAAAGTATATGAACAACAACAACAAAGTAGTATAAGAACAGTCAAAACATTTAATGTTTTACATAAACAGATGGACAAACATTGAAGTTTTTCAATCATCGTCAATTATTGCACTGAGTAAGTTAAATATTGCACTGTTTTCTTATACTAATTACAACAACTTTTTTCTATGTTTTTTTAACTAAAGGTCTATAAATTCGGGCACAATTCTCTGTATCAGCTTTGATTTTTTTTCTCTTCCTTCCATTAGTGCCCAATTTTTAAAAATACCAACAAAACATTTTTTTTCTTTTTTTGAGAAAAGTGTTTATTTGGGATCAAATAATCAAAAACTTATTTACTTATTACATATATAACGAAAATATAGCCTGTTCTATAAATAGGATACTGGGACTTTACTTTAAGAATAAAATCTATGTAAAAGCTACAAACGTTCATTTTTTGTAATGTCCTAAAAATAAGACGCTGGCCTATAATGGTGTTTATAATTATTTTCACTTTTCAATATTGTTGTCTCATCAAAGTCGGGAGTATGACCTTCATGTACACAGTGGGTTGCTAATGTTGTTTTCTTTGTGTCCAGCTATTCTTGTTTTTAATTTATATATTTCACATTTTGTTTTGCTGTCGCTATTACAGGGTATTTTAGACACAGACGGTTTTCCTATTTTATTGAATGTTTTTTGAGCTATTTTATAGTTGTCTTTGTCAAAGAGTTTAGAATTTTTGAACCTCTCAGGTAAAACTGGTATATAAATCATTGATTTAAACACATCAGTTTGGTTGGAGTCTATTTTTTTTTTCTGTTATTAGTTGTGTTGTAGCTTTTGATCAAGTTATCAAAAACACTTGTAGGAAAATAGTTTGCTCTTAATATATTCTTAATTTTAATTAAGTTTTTTGAATGCAACTCTTCACGCAAAGAAAAAACATGGTTGATGTAACCATAATCTAAGAGCAACATATTATGGTTAAATTATATGGTTGTTGTAAAATTATATTATTTTTAATAGCAATAATAATAGGGTTGTTATTCGAACATATTGTTGTCTAATATAAAAATAATATTGTAAATAATAACCTTAGCTATGGTTAAAGTACAAATATATTATAATGTCGTCATTATATAAAAATTAATATATTGTGGTTAGATAGAAACACTTTATGGTTAAATAGATTTACCATAATATAGTAAAAAAATATATGTAATTAAAATTACCTACAAAATTATAGTATGGTCGGCTAGTATAAACTTTTTATAATGAAACACATAGCTGTTTATTGTTTTATTTATTAACAATTTTTTATTACAATATTTAAATACAAATTTTGTTAATTACAAATATAAATTTACAAAATTGTTAGTTTAAGTAGCATTTGTTTCCTTCGTTGCTTAAATTTTTGTTTCTGTTCTATTAGTGAGAAATCACAAAATTTTTTTTCTTCATGTTTAGAAACAGCAAAATGTTTCTGTTAATAATTTTTTTAGCTGTGAAATTATACGAGCTTCATTTCGGCCGAAAAACTTAGTATTATTTTCAAACTTGCGAATATTATATGCAACTTTAGTTGTTCCGCTTGACAAGTTTGACAACTTGCCGTTAATTTCCCTAAACAAGTGCCGTATCATATTACGGAAAATTGTTCACTAATTTAATGTTGATGTTTTAAGCAAATAAGACTCAAATTTATCTTTAATAACGGTATTTTTTCAATAACTAAAATAGTAAATTCTATCGAAGCTCAATCTTTCAGAGAAAAAGTACAAACGGATTTATTAAAAAAATGCTACTTTAACTAATTTTATTGAATGGGGAGAGCATGTACTTTTCCATTCGGGAATATAAGTATTTCGTCCTGATTTAAATACTCATGAGTATCATCCGGCTGAATATGAATATGAATTTTATTTATTTATTTTTTTTTTTTAATTTGTTGCCTTGTTATTTTCCCTGAAATATGAAATAAAACTTTTTACATTCATTTACTATTTATTAAGAAATATTTTTGAAAATGTAATTTTAATGAAAAAATGTAAGCGTAACTTTTTCCTATCTTTTCCTGGCAACACTTGTGTGGCTATCGGCGAATTGGTACAACAAAGCGACTTTTTTGTTCGAGAACCTGCCAAAAACAAGTGGTTAAGGCGAATAAAATTTTAATTTGCATTAAAAAAATAAAGCATACAAAAATAACAATATTCAAAAAATAAAGAAAACAGAAAATATACGTAATAAAAATATATAAATTCTGCGCCCAACTGATAAGTTAACTGTTAAAAATACTTTTATTGCCTTTTTTCACTAATTATTTTTTCTACAAATAGATTAAATAATTTTATTTATAAAAAATTCTTAACATATTTTGTTACATTTCTGTACGTTAATCAATCTGACATTATGGTCTCGCAATTTTTTTAATGTATGCATATTTGGAAATTATGTATGTATGATGCCTACTTCTTTGTATATATTGGAACGGTCATCTATAAAAAAACTATTGCTTGTTAATATATAATTGTTGAATAGTTATAAAACTTTGATTGTGGTAAGAATTTTAATACAGTTCAAATAAACCATGTCGCCTTTGAGTACGTTATAACCATTTAATGATTTAGTGTTAACAAAAACTTTTTTATCGTAACCAAATTATTGTTTTAAACGACACAAATTTGTTAACAGCAAACATATTTTGTTACAGAGAGCAAAGAATGATTCTTGCGACCATATAACAAACATGTTTTTTTTTTTCTGCGTGTTCATCACAAATACTCAAGACTCTTTTCATCATGTAATTGGCTGTGTTAAGGATCATATTTTTCGGATGTTTAGAGTAATAATTTATAATACGTCCTTTTGCTGTAAGTTTTTGATACCAGTTTGTCTCAATTCTTGTTCCTTCTCTTATTATTAAAAGATCTAAATATGGAAGTTTATTTTCTATTTCTTTTTACATAGTAAATTGTAAATTAGTGTGAAAATTATTTAATGTTTTTTAAAAACCGAATCAACTTCATTTTCTGGAATTATAGTGAAGAGATCATCAACGTAACTGGTAAGTATTTTTGGATTGATTTTTAATTTTTCAATGGTTGTGTCAACAAGATTTTCCATAGAAATATTTGTTACTATTGGAGAAGCTGGTGAACCCATGGGAAGAACTTTTTACTGTGTAAACATTTTTCCATTTTTTGTTTTAGTGTATTAATCTACAATTAAATTTTTTCGCATAGATAAATATGTTTAATAAATTTTGACAAGAAGATGAAATATTAGGTGTCTAATACTAAATCAAAAAAATTTTAATTTTGAGAAAAAGATCTTCCAATCTTAATTTGGTTAAAAAAATCTTTAAAATTAAGGTAAAATTTTTAATTCTGCCATCGCTGAGCGTTAATAATTATTAATTATAAATTATAATTTTATTCACCTAAAACTTTAGTCAGATTTTTTCACACATTTTCTCAATAATTAATTTCAGTGGACTTTTTAAAAAACACAAAAAAGGGATAACAATACAAAAAAAGTTTTTGTTTTATTATACCTTAAATCTAAATATAAAAAAACGTCGTATTAAAAAATTTAAAAATTTTTTATTTCATTACTTTGAAAAATTGTTAAAAGAAAACAAACTAAAAAAGTTTGAAATTGTGAAGGCGTTACTGCGTTAATATTTTCATTCGACACCTCTCGCCATAAATACTTTATTTGTTTATGTTTATTGTTCTTGTTGTTGTTGCTATAATTTAAAGTAAATTAAATTAAGTTGCAACGCCCTTTACAAACCATATTGTTTTTTTTTTTCTTTGTTGTTTTTTTCTGTATGAGAAATGTTTACTTTTGTAATTAAAATGCTTTTGTTAACAGCATGAATTGGATTTTAACATTTAGGAATTAATTAATTTGCATAGTTTTTGTAGGAATTAACTTAGGTATTTTATATTAACAAGCTGCTATTAAATAACGGGCTGATCTTAATGACAAGACTATATTTCAGTATAGAATACTTGAAAAAGACAGAAACTAGAAATAGAAAATACTATTAATATTCATTAACAAATTTAAGCAAATAAATTTGTTATAATTTTTGCAAAAAAAAAACTGAATTCAAAACAAATTCCAGTTACCTGTCTCTAGTGGTTAAAAAGTTTGGCACATACATTTAATTTAATTTTAGGGGACTTAAGCATCAGATTTTTTGTTAATTTTAAACGGCAGTCTACTGTTTGTACATAAACATCAAATTAAATCAACTATTGTAAAACCCTTTAATTTATAATTAAAATTATTTGTCCTTAATATTGTTCTAGACAAAGTAGTGGACAGTCTGTCTAATTTTGAAGTGTTTGTATTTAATGGTTCAAAATATAGGTCCATATGGGTCAAAATTTATCAACTATGGAAACACTCTTTAATTTTTAAATTCAAATTATAAACTTGTTGTTAGAGTGAACTGAGCGATATAGATTCCTTTTAAATGTCATCTGTCTGTCTTTAACAGTTCAAAAGTTTGGTCATATACAAACCTCAAAATACAGCAAATATTGGGATACTCTTTAATTTCCATATCCAACTTTTTAGCCTGTTGTTAGAGCGAACTAAGCTGTAAAGATTCGTTGCAATTTCAACCGTTTGTCTACATACAAAAAATGGTCATGTACATAAAATTAAATGAAATATTGGGGCACCCTTTAATTTATAAATTTGTATATTTATTTTTGTTATTATAACAATCATAGCTATCAACATTCTGTTCAATTTTTAAGTGTTTGTCTATAAGGCCTCAAAAGATAGACTCATATATGGTACTTTACGTCACCTGTGAGAACACCCTTTAATTTTTAGACTCATTTTTCTATTACTTTTTGCTATTATGAGTTATAATGTTACTAAGTAGTTTTAAATATTAAATTGGTGCTCTTTACGTTTTACACCACATGTTTGTTTCATGGGGACACCCGTTAATTTTTAAAATTATGGACGTGACCAATCTGTTTCAAATAAAGAAAAAAATCAAAATGCCTAAGTTCTGCAGGCACAAACATTCAGGAAAGCAACATTTTTTTTTAAGTCGGTTAAAAAATCACTTCTTTATCTTAAATTTTTCGGGTTCTGTATTTAAAGGGTAACCATATTGTTTTCCCTTCAAAATGAGTCCGTCTGTTCCCCGGTTACAGCCAGAGAAACAAGTCGTGCGGCTCACAGCCGGCTGAAAGCCGCCGCCGATTTTTTTTAATAGTCGAGCCGCCGCCGAGTGGTGCGGCTTGTCACGACTCAAAAATGTTAGCCCGCAAATTTCATACTTAAAATTTTGTGTATTTAAATTACTTTCTGTAAAGAAATATAAAATAAAATTTTAAGCTGTTATTTTAAATTGATTGAAATAGAAATATATTTCTATAGAAAACAATGCATAACTTATTAAATGTATGTAAATAAAATAATTTAATTAATTTTTAAAATCTTGCGTCTTTATTTGTAACATTTACTTCATCTTTATTTGTAACATTTACTTCATGTTTATTTTTGTTGTTCTTCTTCTTCCTAATACAATACACAAGAACTTCTTGATTGTCGGCTTTAGCCGACTTACAGCCGCCGCCGACAATTTTTTGCTCAGCCGCCGCCGCCGAGTTTTTATCACGACTTGTTTCTCTGGTTACAGCCCTCTATCTCTGAAATCGTAAAAAATAAACACTTAAATTTTTTTTTTAAATGTACTACAGCAGCCGTTATAAACAAAAATAATAAAACTTAAAGGGTGTTCCAAAATTAACGTGATATTTATAAAATAATTGTTTGTTTTTCTTTTAAACTGTGACAGAAAGATAGATAAAATTTACACATTGTATGTAAAACTACATGGAAGAAAATAAAAGGGTGTCCCAATAGTGACGTGATTTTCACGTATGTTTCATTATTTTTGAACCATGATAAGTTTTAGTATTTTTATGTTCGCTATAAAAACAAGTAAAAAAAATTAAATAAAAGTATAAAGGGTGTTTCTTAAATGAAATAGAGACCATGCTCTTGACCAGTTTCTTATCTTTAAAGCCGTTATAGGTAGAATCCTGAAACTTGCACGGGGTATGTGGCGTTAGTACCGTGAGATTTGTTTGTATGTTGTCTTATTATATACTTGAGAAATAAGGGACTGACACTTTTAAGTTTATAAAAAAAAATAAAAATTAAAAATTAAAATAAAAATAAAAAGTTGACTTAGCGAACCCTCCGTGGTAAATTTATTTAAATGTTATTTCGTATTATTAAATTTATTTTATTGCCTAAAAATGATAATTGTTTTGAGGTTTCCTATGAGTTTGTGGCCTCAATTGCTGCCAAAAAATCTTTGACATGTTTCACTTCTAATATTGTAAACAAATTAATTAATATGTAAATAAGATAGAATATAAAATTCACACAAAGGAAATAATAGTTTTTGTTATTTTTGTTTTTGCACTTGAACGCCTTCAAGCAAACACATGTTTTATTAAATTTCAAATAAAAATAATAACAACTATAAATGTTACAAAAGCAAATTATAGAAACAAAAAACATAATGAAATTATGGAAAATAGCAAAAGGGCATCAATTATTTTATATGGGTTTTTTATTTTTGCAATTTTTTTGCCATTTTTTAAAATAAATTATTTTTACAAAATTTATAAAAAAAATTTATTCAATTTAAAATGTTCAAAATACATTAGTGTTTTTGCAAAAATGTAACAATAATAACAATATAAATTTATAATAAAAATTTTTAATATTTTCATTAAGTTCACTGAACCGTTTACATGTAATTTCCCTTAACACACGTTTTCAAACATTTACTTTACATAACACTTGCTGTCAGTGAATGCATACAGATTTATTTAGATCTTATACAAGTGTATGTATGTTTGTGTGTGTAGGTGTTTGTATATGTATAGTTTTATTGATAATTCATTAACTTGTGAGTCCGTTTATTCATTTATTCATTCATTCATTTAAGTGCATTTTAAGTTTTATTAGTTCACTGAACTTGGACATGGGGGTGTTTACAAGGATTAAAATAAAATAAAATTTTTATTTGTTCTTTTGTAATTTTTTTTAATTTAAATCTGCTTCAACAGTTATACAGACATATTTGTTTATTTTATTTATTAAAAAAACACAATTAAACAGACATTCCGACATTTATGCATTTGCAAAATAATAAATAATTAATAAATAAATATAAATAATCTGTTGTTGATATTAAGTGGATTTTATGATTATTTGCATTCATACTACTTTTGATTTATGCACAGACACTTACAATTTTACATGAGTAAAGTTTTGAACCATCAAATTCATAAATTATTTTATTTAAATTTATTTTAATTAACGTATTTTCCTTATGAATAAAAAACGGAGTTTTTTAGTTGTGGACAAACGGGCCATCCATCTATATGTGGAGTTTTTTTTTACAATTTTTAGAGAAAGAAGAAATTTTATGCTTAATTTTGTCATTATTCGGATTTAAGTCCTTTATTCAGGGGCCTAATATGCTCAAAGTAGGGTTTAGGATTTCCCAGAATTTTTTATCACCCCGGAAACGGGAAAAAATTATCGCGTTCCCGGTATTCCCTGGAAAAAAAGTAATTCTTGAAAAAAAAACAAGTTTATTTAATGAAATAAAATTTAAAAAATTTTATGATTTTAGAACTGCATTTAACAATTCACTAAACAAACTGATACTTTTTTCGTTGCAAATTCAGCAATAGAACAAACCCTTTTACTTTCCACTGAGGTAGACTTGCCAACACAGACAGACAGCCAAAAATTCTAAAAAACAGGTATTTTTATTCCACATCGATTACAGTCTATATCAACGTCAAAATTTTCAAAAAATATTTCTAGTACAGATGTATTAGAATTCACACGAAACGAGATATTTAAAAATTTGTAAATGTCACAGGCAAAATATTTGAAAAACAATCAGTGTATTTTTTAAAGTGCTAAAATGCTATTAAACTTCCCCTCTTCCGGCTATTTAGCCAAAATTTTCTAAACCCTAGCTCAAAGAAAAACATGGTTGCGGCAATCATAATCTAAGAACAACATATTGTGATTAAATTATATTTTTTATTGTCAGATCACATTAAGATTAAACATAGTATAAATATTGTTAGTAGTGCAATCACAATATTACCGTAACGTAATAATGATATTGTAAAAATTGTAATAGTTATGACTAAATATAAACATATTGTAAAAAATATGATCCTTATTCCAAAAATTGCTTAAAGTCAGCATGCAAATTTTTCAACACTTACTAGAGATGATACATAATACAAAACATTGTTTTTGTAAATGTTTTTTTTTTTTTTTTTTGAAAATCTGTCTTTTTTAATTTCAAATTCCTACAAAGAATTTTTGCTGATTTATTTTGTCATAGTTTTTGTTTAAAAGGCAAATACTCTATTTGTTGTAAATTGGGCAAATAAAAGTCGCCAAAAATGAAATAAATAAATTAAACAACACAACACAATGCAGTAATGAATAAAAAAAAGTTACAAAAATGTATGATTGTATTGATAAAACTGTGTCAGTGTTGATTCGTATACTTTTCAAAAAAAAAAAAGAATACACTGAAATTTAAACAAAATAAACACCAGTCGGTAAATATTGCAGCAATAATGACTGTTCAAACACTATGGGATGAAATACAATAGAAACTTTGCAGAAAATACAAAATTTTTACAAAACAAAAAAGTGCTTTCTGCTATTTAGTTTTTTCATGTTTCCCAATAAATAAGGGCCTATCCTTTTTTAAAACGAGTGTGAAAATATTTTGACATCACACAGAATTTCATTTTTCGAAGAATTGAAAAAAAAAAACAAATAAGAATTAATAACACAGAAGTTTGAATTGAAATTTTTAAATTGGCTTAGGTTAATTTTTTAATTTCTAAAAACCTTTTTTTTTAAAGAAAAATTTTTCTATAAATGTATGCGGAAGTTTTTCAAGGAAAACAAGAAAATTAAATACCAGTAGAATGTAATGCTGCCTTTTCTTGACACAAACCAAAGTATTTCCTCACTGTTCTCCTTGTAACTTGTCTTGTACATTTGTTTTTGCTTTGTACCAACCATCGGAGGAACACGAATGCATTTATTTTTATTTGTAATAATTCTAGATTATTTACTCGTTTCAGTATCATATTGATTGTTATGAGTTAAGCATGAAGTTGCCTGAGCTGTGCCTTGCGCTTGTTTATTTATTTGTACTAAAAAAAGGAGTTGAACTGTGGATATAATTCATTTTATTAAATTAACACTTTAATTATTTATATCAACTCCTCATTTCATAAAAATTAAACACAGATTTTTTTTTAATAAAAAATATATGCGGAGATTCTTTCCATTTTGCATATCTGTAAAAAATCATTTATGTTTCAGGCGACTAAGTCATTTGCTGCTAAATACAAAAATTTTTTTCTCTTACAACTTTCAATTCTCAAATCCTCCTTAACTAACTAAGCGACAAATCTATTTTTGTTATATTATTGTTATTAAAACTATTATTTTTTCTCTAAAGGCTTTGTAAAGGTTCGGACCATAGTTTTTTAATTTTATTATACAGGCGCCTTAACTATCTCACCTGCTTATCCAATTATACAAGCGTCTTTATCATTTTATCCTTTAGCCACAAAGTAATTGTTTTTCCTTTACCACTTGAAACTTTAAGATGGCTTGAATTGTTTTCTACTATTTATACGCCTTTAAACGAATTATCCGTTACGGCTTAGATGCACTAAAAGCAGTGATCTTCTGTTTAATAAATACCCAGATAATTCTACTGATGCAGACACTGAAAACTGTGAGCGGTTTTTTTTACCACACACACCACACTTTTTGGTGGTAAAAAAAATACCATTTAAATTAGTTTTCTTTATTGTTAACACAAACATAAAACGTTGATACTAAAATTAATAATTTTTAAGCCCAGTGAAAGCTTTTGAGTAAAATAGTAAATTTCTGATTAGCACGTTTGACTTTTGCACATGTTTCATACAACAAAGCCCAAGAAAAATATATCTGTAATCAATATTGATAGTCTAACTGCTGTTTAATGTTGCGTTGGAGACCCACTCTCTTTAACTTCCAGTTTGCTATAAATTTTTTTATTGCGTGGACCTTTTAAAAATCACTAAATCAGCCACTCTCAGTCTTCAGGATAAAAAATTAAGTTCAATGTAAGAAAATAAACAAAATGTTTCGGAAGGGTGTCATGCAAAGATATAAACTTCTTAAAATTTAACTATTGAATTGATTTAATTTGGTTTAAGTTTGTTATTATTTTAATTTTGGATTTATTTGGAAAAAAGTTTATTAAAAAATTCTTGCAATTTTTGGATTTAGATCTTAAAAGTTTTTGTTTATAATAAACACATAAATCAATAAACGTTTACGAAACGTTTTTTGTTTGTATTTTTTTTTTTTTTTTTTTTTTTTGTTCTTAAAACGTTTCAATTTTGTTGTCACTGTTTTCTCTGTTCACCGCGTACATTTAATTAAATAATAATTCTTTGTCTATAAGTTGCAACAATAAAAAACTAAATGGCACAATTCTTCTCATTATTTTACTTACGACAAACGTTTCGTTTTGTTTATTTTAGTACCCTGATTAAAATTATAATTAAAACCAAGGCGAATTCATATAAGGTGGCAGCTCCGCTACATTATTCACCAATAAAAAGGAAAACAGGCCATACACTTAGTATGGTAAGCTTTAGAGCGCAAATAATTACTGCAATTTTTTCTTACCGGTTTAGTAACGTTTATACAAAGATTCGTTTTTTAAATTGATTTAAAACTCATCTTACAATTCTTTTTTAAAAATTATAAAAAATTTTGTAATATGAAATAATTCGCTTTTGACACCTATTTCATACATTAAAAAATTAAGCAAAATTTTGTCAGCTGTCGCAACGATGCCACCTGGTAAAATTAATTCGCCTTGGTTAAAACTAAATATTTTTACTTTCAGTTTAAACACATGATAGAAGAAAGCCCTTAGCTAGCTTAGCAAGGTGCCTAATTTTATTTTTCTTATTTTAAAATTCGAGACAAAATGGCAACTTTTCAATCATTGTGCAGTTTGTAAAATATTTATGCCATTTGAATCATAGAAATATTTTTTTTTTTCTTTTTGACAAAAATAAATTAGCCAATATAAGCCAAACGACAAACAAATAAATAAAACAACAATTGAAATGTTGTAACAACTGCAACGATAACATTAAATTATTTGTTATCAATTCATGACACATACACAAACAAACAAATGAACCAACAGGCAAATGTGTACACATGAATACATGAACTCACAAAATTACATTGGTAAATAAAGAAGAACGTAAATACGGAAACAAACAACACAAATGATTCAAATGTACAATTTTACAAATGTACAAAAGCAAAGACAAATAGATTCGTGTGTGCGCGCACGTGTGTGCAAACAACTGCATGCAGATGCATGAGGCATTTTTTATAACCTTTACATGTCTGTCCTGTCTGCTATCGTGATTTTTGTTAATGTTTTATATTTCTTGTTTTATTGTTGTTGTTGTTATTTTAGATTTTACCATCAAAGTTACAAAAACGTTTTGTTGCAAAAATTGAGAAAGTGTAAAATATTTGATAGAAACAAAAAAAATCAATATATTTTTCATTCGACTTAATCTGTTGTCTTTGTATTGACGCATACTTCCTGTTAGTAGCAGGCATCAGGCTAAAAATTGGGTGTAAAAAACGTGTTGATGCTAATAATAGTTTGGGATATTAGAAGGGTTTTCGTCTATTTAAATACGTTTGTGAGTCTTATAATGGCAAATATAAAAATGTGTGTATAATTTCTACATCAAGTAAAAAATATTTCATTTATAAACATTTGTGATTTTGATGCAAAACTTAAAAGTAAATACATCACACAATAATATAATAGAATAACATTTAGTTTTATTAAAGTAAATTAGGATGGATCGAAAAGAGGTTCAAGCAGTCACCTTCTAGAGTGCCATAAATTTCATGCCCTTGAAATCTACTCATATAATAAAACTGTAATAGGATCATTTCTGTGCATAAAATATTATTTGAAAATTTTGTTATTAGTCTAGATAATAATCGTTATAAAATACAAAACATATATTTTTGATTTTTTTTTTTTTTTTGTTGTCTGTTTGTTTGTGTTCGCATCACATAAAAAGTGCTGCAGGGATTTGAATAAAATTTTTTGAGTAGATCCCTTGGGACTTTGATTAAAATATAGAATACTTTTTTTTACATAAAAAGATGTCATTTCATAGAGAAAATAGAAATTTCAAGGCGAATTAATTTTACCAGGTGGCATCGTTGCGGCAGCGGAAAATTTTTTTCTTAATTTTGTAATGTGTGAAATAGCTGTTAAAAGCGAATTATTTCATATTATAAAATTTCTTTTTTTTTATCATTCTTTAAAAAAGAATTAGAATAAAATTTAAATCATTGTAAAAAGAAAACTAGACAGGTAGACGAAGTCCTGGGCACTGCTAGTAATAAAGCTGTAAATAACTCTTTCTTTTCTTAAGAATTGAATAAATTTTTAATTAATTCTTTTCACATAGAAGAATTGAATGAACTTTTGAATCAATTCAAGCGAATTAGGCAGAACGGTATTTCAATTCGTTTCAAAATTAAATAATTTTGTTTAGGTGAATTGCAATTTCCAATTCGTTTAAGTTAAGTTGATACTGAATTAATTCAATTGAGTTTAAACAATGACTTTCAATACAAATTATTGAAATAATAAAAAAGTTGCAATCAATCTAATTCAATAGCAGACTTAGGGGGATTAAAAAATTAAAAATTTCTTCTAGCAAACTAAAAATATTAATATATCAAAGAGCTAAAAAACAAAGGGATAGTAATTCAATGAATTGGTAATGAATTGCTAATTATTTTTTATAATTTATTATATGTACTGGCCAAAGTAGTCGAATGGTGTCCATTTTTCCCGCTCACCAACATCCAATACTTCCTCATTAATGTCTTCATATGTGCTTTTTAAAAAGCCATTTAATATTTTTATCTGCACTGTCTGAAACTGATGGATCTTCCTCGACAGCTTGTGTAGCAACATTATCATCGTCTACCTTCTCTTCTTGCTCTTCTTCGTGTTTGCTATCGTCCTCAGTAAAATCTTACACGTCGCTAACCATTAATAAATCCATAGTTGTTGTTCGGTGAGTGCCCCTCTTCTTGCCGTTTTAAGACAAATGTGCAGCCGGCTGAACAAGACAAAATTTTATTATTTATTTCTAATACTTTTTATAAAATTGTTCACCTTTAAATTAAAACTGTTAAAAACAACCTGTTTAGAGCAATAGAAATAATTTACTATAAATTATATGCAGAAAATTACAAAAAAATATAAACTTTTTCAAAAGATCTGACGCGATCAGTAAATTTGCAAACATATGATCACAAACCTAAATAAACATTTTCAATGCTGCCAGAATAAAATTCCCAATTGGGAATTTTTAAAATTTACGTGTTCAGCTTGCTACACATTTGGACATAGATTTCCTAAAACCACTTTAAGTTGAAAAAAACGTGATTTAAAAATGTCCAGCGGGCTGCACGCCAGTACGAAAGAGGTTAACTCAAGTGAATTTAAAATGATTTTCAATACACTTTCATTCCACATTTTCATTTAAATTGGAAACGAATCGCAACTCATTTTTATCAAATTCATTGTAGTTGACTTAAATTTTATTAAATATATTTATTTATTTTTTTTTCTTGTTAAAAGAATTATTCAAAAAACGAATGTTTCATTTACAGGTCTGGCTTTTAAAAAATAAATTATTAAAAAAAATATATGCGACCTTACAATGTTGTATTTTATTTTACTACAATCCCTTTCTAGAATAAAGAAGTTTTATACAATATTTGACTTGGCTTTTTTCTTGGTACTAAACTGTTATACTGAAATGTTATATTGCAAAAATCATTTTAAATAGTAATTGTATGCCAATTTGTTATCATTTCTAGAACTACTTTAATTTTCTTTCTGTTGTAGTTTAGTTTCGGTTTATGTTACGTCCCTAGATCAGTTTTAGTCTACTTTTAGTTCAGCTGTGCAGTCAAGCTTTATTAGAACAAACATTTTTTCACGTTCACGTTGAATTGCCTCAAAATTGTCAAAAAAGTTATCACAAAGAAAGATTTAGGTTAAGGAAAACTGTGTTAGCTAAAATATAATTTTTACACGCATTTTTAGTTTTTTTTTTAATAAATGTTACAGCTGATTTTTATTTTTTATATAATTGAGCCGTTGTTTAAGTGATTTAACGTCGGTCACAGGTTAACAACTCTTAACTCGCAAAAAAATTGAAATGGGTTAATTTTTAGTTTAATTTTTTTTTCAATGATAATTAATTTCAATAGCTTTGATTTCTCTACACCATTAAACAATAAATATCTGCTAATAATTATGGTTTTTAATTACTTTTAATACGGCTTAGCAATGGAGTAATAACGTTTGTTTATTGTCTTCTGAAAAGTACAAAAAACATGTTAAAAGTTGCCAACCTGTGGCCGACGATAAGTCACTTTACTTTTAAGCTCATAAACATATTTAATGAATTGTGTTTCAAAGTTTTAGAATACTTATTCAGGATACTTATTCCCCAACAAAAACATCCGTCAACATAAAATCGTAGCAGCTCTTAACATATAAATTTCTTTCTTTTATTTTTATATTTTTCATTTTTTTTTTATTTTTTTTTTTTATTTTTTTTATTTATTATTTTTTTTTTTTAAATAGTTACTTATGCCACTTTCAAAATAAATGGTTTAATTGTAAATATATAAGTGATATACCATTCTGTCTTGGTACAATTTTGAAAAATTGTAAAATTAGTTTGGGAAATTTAAATTTTTGAAAAATTTTTAATTTTTGTTTAAGTTGTCTGTTTCATTAAAATTCAATTTTTATTTTTGTTGGGATTTTTAGGATTTTTTTGGCTGCTGTTTATCAGCATCTATCAACTTAATTCCTATATTATTCAGTTCATTTCTATCGATCAGTGACCGTTCTTTTGCGTGTTTCCGTCTGTACCTTCAGACACTTGTTTCAAGATTTAGAAACATTTGTCGAATTCTGGATACAGGTCGGTTTTTTGTTGAAAGGTAGTGGCTCTCTTTTAATGATTATGTAGCCTTTTGATGTTGTTTAAGTCGATAAAGGGTCTTTAGGCGACGATTAAAAACTGCCATTGAATGTTGCTTATGGCAACTATAAAGAGTCAATTTTCAAACTTCTCTGCGAATACCTCACGTTATGGATGACCAGGCACAGATTCTTAAGCAACTAGTGATCTTTTTAAATTGTTTACGGATATAGTGCCTCTTTTCGTACCTTAGCTGACGATTGCTGTGGCCTTGTAAAAATGAGACTCCTACGACCTGCGGCTTGACAATTTTACGCAAAGCAAAAAATTAAAATAATTTTTTTTAAATAATTTTTTATTTTAAGTTATTATGTTTTCTATAATTCCAATCGTGTAAAACTAGAAAAAAGCCATATTATAAAAAAAAGCTTAAGGTGCAAAATACATATTACTTTCTTCACAACAATATTTCTAATACTTTCTTTTACCAGGCAGTACAAGAAATCAAGTACTTTACATTTTCTTTCTTTTCTAAGTTATTAAGCATTGCCCTTCTTCTTTTCTTTTCGTTTCTCTTCTACTTTTGCAATTTGTTTTTATTTTTAACATATTAACTGCGCTAGAATGTGCAGTGATTACATATATGAAGAGTTAAAACAAAACAACAATAAGAAAGTTAAAAACCTCGAACATAAAGGCGCTTAACTTTTAAGTACCATTTGGTGTTAGAATTAAACAAGTACAACTTAAATGCATCACCTTCATCTATTTTGTGTTAGAGAAATGAGGAATTCCTTACTGCAACCTTTCAAAGATGATGTTCATGATGTTTTTAGTTTAAACACATGTTGAGTTGTGTTACATTTGTTTCCACTTGAAGTTAATGACAACAAGTAAATTCGGAAAATTAGTTGAAGAGAAAAGAGAAAAAGTTACATAAAATTTCTTATAAAATTAAAGGAATTTTTTATTCCAATTTTTAGCTTAAACTTAAAGCCATTTTAAAGTGACTTAGCTATTCTTACTTCAATTTAATTTATTTATAAATTTAAAAAATAATAAAATATATTTTTGTTATCATTATTTTTAATTTAATATATTTTGTTTTATTAAATAATTTTTTTTATTCAATTTTTACAAAGTTCGAAGTCTAAATGTTTATATATGAAAAAACTTCTTCTTACACCGGCTGATAGCTTCTGTGGTGAATAGCAATATTGAACACAGTTTTCATAATTGAAATAAATACAATGAATTAATCGCAATTCCAATCAAAAAATATTTTTGTATTTTTTCGGGAACCAAAAACCAAAAAATGACTGCTTAAAAGAAAATCTAGTAAAAACATTATACATTTTTCTATAATTTATACAGAAAAATGTTGTTTATAAAGAAATTGTTTATAAAAAAAACTTATATGAGAAACTTAAAAAAAAAAAAACAAAATTTGAATACATATTTTCTTATACGAAACTATTCAAACCACATATCTTTAAGGTTAACAATTCGAGACCCATTTCTATGTTATCGAATTTAGGTAAATTATTTGAAAGAGTATTGAGATGTAGGATGGTGGTGGATGTCGACTTTGATTATATTCCTCAAAATCAATTTGGCTTTAAAAGAGGTCACTTTTCTTTGCATGCTTTGCTTAAAGTTCATAACAATGTTATTTAAAATTTGAGGTTCCAACGTTGTGCTATGGCAGTTAAATTAGACATAGAGAAAGCTTTTGATTATGCATACAATATGGAATTTTACTTAAGCTTAATCGAATTTGGCTTGATCCCTTCATATATAAATTGCTTAGGAGTTTTTTTCAAGATAGGTTTTTTTTTGTAGAAATTAATCAAGTTTTTTCCCAGCATAAACCAGTGTTTAATGGGATTCCCCAAGGCTCTATCTCAGCCCCTCTACTTTCATTATTTGGCTGCTGATGACTCTCTGGTATGTGTTTATGACCGTTCTCCAAATTCTGTCCTGAAACGAGTTTTTGCTCACCTTGTGGCAAATATTGATTTCTATAAAAGTTGGTGCCCGGATTTTGTTGTTCCACAAAGTAAACTGTTGAAAATGACTTTAGATGACATTAAGATTGCCTTTAAAGACCAGATTAAGTACCTTGGTGTGACTTTTAGTAATGCTGTTATTTAAATAAAAATTTTGTTTTTGTTTATTTTTGTTGTGTATTTTTTCTTTCTTAAACATTTCAGTGATTGTAGTGCCGGGAGCAAGCGCATTTCTCTTCATTGTCTTGTCAGCTTTTTGTATCCAAACATTTTCCTATAGCATGACGCTATTTTCTGCTTAAATCGTTAGAATTATACACATATTTCTATGTTTTTATTTCTTACCTATAAAATTTTATTGAATCAAGTCTGTAATATTAATTTTTTAAGTCTCCATAAACTTAAACTTTATAAGAAACTTTTTCTTGGAAACCCTTAATGTTCTACATAATAATAAAAAACGTCACTGTGTTTTTCTTAACTTAAAATTAAATGATTTATTTTTGTAATTCTTGGCCATTTTAACCTTTTATAAACAATTTTTTTAATTAATTAACTCTTTTACTCGCACAGGTAAAACTGAACTTTAAAAAATTTTTCTTTTTTAAATATGCATACGTCCACATTTAAATTAAAAAAAAAACAATTTTTTCTATTTATATGTGTTTTTATAAGAAAAAAGTTTCTCATGAAGAATAATTACTTATATTAAAAAATGTCATATAAGACATTTTTTACAAAAACCAAATTCGAAAATATATTTTCTTACAACTTTTTTTTCGGAAAGCCTGTATGAATTTCACAATATAAAAGAACAGTGCTGTAGTTTCGAACCACTTATTTTTTTTTTAATTCGGAGCCTTTTTTTATACTCTATAAGCACATTTCTGTACGGATTAATTTATATACTTTCACAGGTAAAATTCAACTTTAAAACTTATTGTTTTAAATTTTTCTTTTATAAATATGCATACGAGCATATGTATGCATTATAAAATAAAGAAATTTTTATAAGAAACAACCTTCTTATATCCATATGTATTTTTATAAGAAGAAAGTTTCTTAAAAAAATGTTTACTTATAAGAAAAAGTCTCATTTAATAAATAAAATTCTCTTGTACGTTCATATTTATTATCAGATAAATAAATTTTTATAAAAAAGAATATCCTTTATACATATATGTTTTTATAAGAAGAAAGTTTCTAATAGAAAATATCTCATATAAGAAATTTTTTATAAAAACTAAATTCGAAAATATATATTCTTATAAAAAATTTTTTTTCGGAAAGCCTGTATATATTAGACAGTAGTAAAAAAAACCAATTGTAGTTGTCTCGAATTGCTTTTAAGATTTATATATATTTTTTTAGTTTTTATAGTCACATTTTTGTATGAACTTATAGCCTGTTTACAGAACACAACTTACTGTTAAGACGCACAAAACATTACCGTTTTTCATTTTTTGGTTTTTGAAACGCCAATGTCATATTTTTTTGTAAAAACGAAACAAATGAAAATTTTTTCTAGTTTATGCGAAGAAAAAATACCATTCGTCTTAAAAATTTAACTTATATTTATTTTGAGTTTCCAAAATTAAAAGAAAAAAAATAGTAATAAAAAAAAATAAATTACAATCAGTGATTAAGGACATCATAACACTTTCATGAATGAAAAGATCTATATGTACATCAACTATATTTGAATTATACATACATATAGTATGTACACTCACACTTTAATAATTCTTAAAAAACTATTGTTTACGTTTTTTATTTGTACCAATTTTTATTTATTAGATAAAATTTTATACTCTGCTTGTATAACAATTTTCAAGGCGGATTAATCTTATCAGGTGGTATCAAGGCGTATAAATATACGGTGGGAGTGATGACGAATTCATTGCTTTTCGCCGGTAGCCTAACTGTCACACTCTATATATAAAAATCTGTATACTATTTTTTTTATATGTAGTGTGATATTCCGGCTAACAGCGAAGATTAAGGAATTAGCCATTTGCTTAATTTTGTTATGTGTAGAGTAGCTGTCGAAAATGTATTATTTTATATTATAAAACTTCTTTTTTTATATTCTTTAAAATATAGTTACAACAAGAGTTTTAAATCAATTTAAAAAACAAAGCTTACTAAGAAAAATAAATTTAAAAAATTAATATAAAGGGTGAGAAAAAATTGCAGTAATTAAATGTGCTTTGAAGTTTATCATACATTTAATTGCCAGTTTTTCTTTTTATTGTTGAAGCAGCGCTCCCACCTTATATGAATTCGCCTTGACAATTTTGTATTGTTTATTTAACTCAGCTGTTACTTTTTAGGCGCCAAAGCAGGGTTACTACGATTTATGGCAAAAACAAAAAATTTTTATGAAAAAAAGTAAATAAAAAAAATTAATTAATACATTGGCAACACTTCGATTTGACACAATAAAAATTCATACGAAACACAACGTAAGTTAAACGAAAAAACCGGAACGTGTTAAGCGGATGCTAATTATTACTTCTTGCTGGAATTGCATTATAAAAATAGGCTCTTATCAAGAATTTTTCAATACTTGATCAAAATGTATCCATCTTTCTAAAACAATATTAAATTTTTGAAGCTGTTACATTAGCATTAGCGCTAAAATCTATTTCTCTATCATCTTTGGCAAAGTGTTTGAACAAGCTTTTAAAGGAAAATTATCATTTTAATGAGGCAGATGACGTTCCCTTAACAATTTCATATCGTCAGCACAAAGATATCTTGGCTCTTTAAAATAGAGTTCATATGCTGAATTCAATTTTTCCAAATATAAGCTAAATTTTTTCAGTTTTAAATGTTTATAATGTAAAATTTAAAACAACAGATGTTGCTAAAAGCTTTGAAATTTGTATTAAATGGGCTCAAAAAAAAATAATATTAATTTGTCAGCTTCTTGCTTTTAATAGAAATTCAGGAAGATGCGACAAATTTTTTATATAAAATTTTCAAGGAAATTAAAAATTAATTTAAACATATTTTTCATTGAAATTATTTCAGGGTTTATGCTACCAGTATTACGAACTGTAACTGTTTTAATTTTTTAATATGTTATACAAATTTCAAAACATACTTAAAAAAACGGCAAATAGTACGGTTTCAGTTATTTATTTATTTATATCATGGCTACTAGACATAAGTATGGCATATAACGAACTATTCAGTTTAAGGAACAGGCCTGATAAAGAACTGGTTCGTTAAACCGGAAAACTACTGTATTTCTGAACTTGCGTTCAAAAATCTTGTTTTCCTTCTGCTTTTCTATATGCCCTTAACTATTCTTTACTCTTTCTCTTCGTTTAATATATAAGACTGTATTTTATCATTTCAAAGCAGTTATTAAAAAACCCAAATGACGTAGATCCACGTTTCGAATTAAGAATATCTAAAATTTCCTTGGATTATTTTTAAAGTAATACATTTTTGTGGTTGAGCTTAATTTTTTCAGCCACTACTTAACGCTAAATATTTACACATACATATGTTATTAATATTCAAGTGACGTATGATTAATAATAAATTAAAAATTCACATATTTCTCGTACGTTCCTCGTTTAAGTGGCCACTTTATAGGGCTTCTAGGTAATATTAAAAATTTTAAAATTTAAAGAGGGCTTTTAATATTTAAGGCTTCTGTATACGAATGATTTTAGCTTCGGTTAACACAAGTTCGGAGAACAAGTCCTTGACTCTGTACTTAAAGTTTTTGCGCTAACTCAATTTAAAAATTTTATGTTTTTTCCAGCAAATCTCTAAGAAACTCTTAATTTTAACTTATACTAAAACCTTTTTTAAATCAGTTTTAATTTACGTCTTTAGCGCTTCTTAGCTGCAGATTTCAAGGTATTTATAAAGCCATCAAACAATTTAACAAAAAGCGACAAATAAAGTCAATCAAATATTTATTTAAAAAAAGAATTCGATTAAAATATAAAACATTCATAAACCTGATTACGTACGATTAATATTAAACCTAAAGGAATTAAAAAAAAAAAAACAGACGTCACGTGAGCATAATACTCGTGCATGCGTTTTTGCAATCTCCTTTTTTGTATTTCAATTAAATTTTTTTTAACATTTTAAGTAAATAATTCGCTTAAAACTGCCTACTTATTAGGCTTAATTTATTTGTACTCTCGACCATTGATATTTTAACAATACAATCCATTAACAAAAATCAATAAAAGTTGTTGCTGCTGTTGTTGTTGTTGTTAATAATGGCGATTACGTCGATAATGTTTATTATTATGAACAACAACGCAATGAACAATTAAAACTTTACTGCTATGTTTTATTTTTCTCCTTGTTTTTTCCTTTTTTGTTTTCTGTAGAAATGGTTAATGAATAAATATATAAATATTTAATAGGAAAATATTTAACATTATAAACATTTAAATAAATTAATGTAAAAACGAGAGTTGGATGCGTCGGTGTTAAAAAAAAGTGTTAAAAAGAAAATCAGTAGAAATAAAATTACTTAAAATAAATTTCGCTATGTAACCTCGACTATTGAAAGGTACCTATGGTTGGGAAAAAGAAAATTATTTAAACTAATTTTG
Source organism: Cistogaster globosa (assembly GCA_937654795.1). Classification (NCBI taxonomy): domain Eukaryota; kingdom Metazoa; phylum Arthropoda; class Insecta; order Diptera; family Tachinidae; genus Cistogaster; species Cistogaster globosa. Next base: position 125,250,398 of record OW569404.1, read on the forward strand.
GAGAAAATTTAAATCTCTTTTAAATGAATGTATTTCATTAAATATCTCTTCAAAAATTTTAAAATGAAACCCATATTGATATTTTAAAAATTTTGAAAATTTTAGAGGCCCGTAAGTCAGAAATATGGGCAAGAGCCAATTTTTTCACTTCGAGTTTTTTTCTTATTTTGTAATTCCATATCGCCCCTCATATTTTTTTTTTTTTGATTGGAGTTACTTTATTGTTCCAACTGATATAAAAGAATTAGAGGCAGGTGTGGTGTTTTGCCCGCCGCCTGGGAGCACATGGAGCAATCTTGCTGATTATTAATAGATATTACGTCTAATCGATTGGCATATTCAAACTTTCTCTAGCTCATCTAGTGGCTTAATTTCCACACCAACAAAGATGGACAAATAAAACATCGCTCAATCGACTTCGCAATGCATAAGAACTCAGACATTGCAAACGAAAAGACAAAATTACATATATCCCTTTTCCGCCTGTAGGGAAGGGTATAGGAAAAGTGAAATACAAAGTGATGGGCATTATCAATTTTAAAAGAAAAAAGTGCCTTTTAAAATACTGTTGGTTCGTATAAACTCTTAATAATTCGCTAATTGCAAAATAATTATTTTCTTAATTTACTTAGGTCCTACTCTTTATGGAGAGCGACTCGAACCTTAAAAGACCAGCTCTACAAAAGGCGCCCTTACAGACCTTAACCTAATTGTAGTCCATCTTGTGGGTGTTTTCTCTCCGAATGCATCATCAATTAGTACGATTCTGCCTCCCACCAACCAGGAAGCAGCGATTCCTTTTAGATTTTCTATAAAGAAAATAATTAAGACCATAGCTGTTTTGAAACCAAAGAAATCCCCTGGTGTAGATAAAATTAGCAACCTGATGATTATTATGATGCCAAGAATAGCGTTTAAAATAATACTTTACATTCTTAATGCCATGCTTCGACTCAATTACTACCCACAGCGCTGGAGAATGTAACTGATTATAATGATTCCTAAGCCTGGAAGAATCGCACATGAGCAGATTCTTATAGACCCATAAGCTTGTTACCTAATATCTCCAAAATGTTTAAGAAACTTTTGATCAACAGGTTGAGACCTATTTTGGATAGCAAAATTTGGTTTTAGAACGGCCACAGCACTATTAAACAAACCCTTCGACTCGTTAAGAAAACTTTCGAGGAGAAAAAGTATTGCTCGGCGCTATTCATTGACGTCTCCCAAGCTTTTGATAAGGTGTGGCATCAAGGCTTGTTATATAAGATACGGTATTGCCCCAGAATATTGCTGACCTGGTGGAGAGCTATTTATCCTCAGGTAAGTTTGTTGTAAGATATGGCGACTATATATCACCACCCCAGCCAATAGAAGCCGGAGTACCGCAAGGCAGCATTTTGGGACCGCTCTTGTATTTATTATTTACCTCTGACATGCCAACTGATAGTAGCTTACATACCTCAACGTTTGATGATACAGCCTTTTTGAGCATCCACGAAAATCCTGTGGTAGCATCTAGACACCTACAGAGTCACGTGTTACATTTGGAGAAATGGCTAGGAAAATGGCGCATAAAAGTGAATGGACAAAAGTGTGTTCATATAACTTTTACTCTACGTAGGGACACATGCCCGCCTATTTCCATCAAGTAATACCCCAGCACTCGAATAACGATAATTGGAAAAAAAAAATTACTTAGGTCTATTGCCAACACTGTTAAGCCCTATACATCTTACGTAGTTGCAAATTGTTCAACATTTTGCTTTATAATGCTATACCGCTCATAACTGCCATTTTCGTTTGTAGGCGAGTAAAAACGTCTAGATTTTTTTAAAGAGAAAGATCTGGCAGCTTGTTCTAGTTTAAATTTTAAGCAAAATTTCAGTTTTATCAGCAAAGTTCTTTAAGCAGTTGCTTAAAGGTATTAAATCTACTTGTATAACAATATTTTAAAAATAGATATTTTTATTAAAATAATAATATAAAAATTAAAATTAAAATTAAAATTAAATTAAAATTAATTAAATTAACTATTTTTAATATAAAAATGCCAAACTAATGTTAGATATTTCTAAAATAGAATTTACTAAATAAAACAAGGAGAACAATGTTAATGCATTTTTAAGCTAATTTTTCATATGTTGCTATTTTAAATGAAGCAACAGATAATTGTACTGTCTTTCCTTTATTAATGTTTTTTGTTATTTGAACCGAGTTCTAACCTTTAGATTATATCCCATCTTTAATAAAAACTTAAATATAAACTAACAAATTAAAAATTCTCTAGTTGTTTATATTGAAATTCAAATCATAGTTTCCCTGATTAATATAAAATAATTTTCTTTTCAAGGGACACACGAAAAAGTACCACAGAAATAAATGTTTTTTAATAAATGTATAATTTTACTGTAATAAAAAAATATTTATTAATTATTATTTCTGGAAACAGAAGCCAACACATTAAAAATTTGGTTGTATAAAAAATTATTCTTTTCGGAACTTTATTTAAAGAGATAATTTAATTAAAGTTAAAAAATGCTATTCCCTATTCAAGTGGCAGGCAGTGTAAGAAAAGGCAGAAAATGCAAACAGAACTTTTTGACTGAAGTATCACAGTAGAAAAATTCTTAAGAAATATTACATTCTTGGATTTTCGTAGATTGTTTAAACATAGTGCACTTTATTAACCTTAAGCCGATTGTAAAATACTCTATATTAAATAAAAAAAAAAAGCAAAGTTTAAATTTATTTAAAAATCACTTGCAGTGAAATTAACAGAATAATAAGTTTTGCTAGAAGTTAATTTGGTTTTATAAAAGTAATGCATTGAAGAGGGACACCTCCATTCGGAGACCCATAGGTCCATTATAATTCCCTTCAAATTTCTACACCAAGAGCCACTAGGTCCCTGCCACTTTTCCCTTAGTAAACTGACTTCTCTTATAAAGACCATGACATCCTCCAGATAAAACTGATCGATGTCGCCAAGCCCATCATGAAATCTATTGGACACAAATTATTTCAAATCCGCAAAGAGATTTAGTTGTTTTCAGCTTTGTTATATGTTATTGCTAACTGTAAAAATACACTTATAAAAATGTAGTTACATGCATATTAAAAAGTATATTTACCTACACATACATACATACACATATAAACGTCTGTATATATCGCATATAATAATAAAGTACTTATAATTGTTATTGTACAAGCAAAGTAAATACCAATGGTAAGTAGATGAATGTATGTATATGAACATAAATCTGCATGAATATGTCCTCTCAGAACTGCATAAATTTATGTATTTATTTATGTAAGTATGTATGTTTATAGGAGAGGAATGTATTCAGTGATTTTCAATATAAAAATCTACAAACAACAAATATTAACATACATGCATATGCATGTTTTATTATTTTTATATCCTTAAAAAACTCTTGTTATCACACAATGTACATTTTTACACACATAAATACATACATAGAAACATGCACTTAAACACATTTCATGAAATTTAATTAAAACACTTATTACACATGAGTAAATTTTTTTCTTCTTGTTGTTTGTTTTGTTGTTTTGGTACCTCTTTCAGTTTAATATTTTATTTATTTTTTATTTTTTTTTTTTTGTTCCATTATTTTATTGGTCTCTTATTAAAAATAAGTAATACAATTTATTTATTTTTTTGTATTTAATGAATTTCTCAAAAGCAGAAAAATTTAATAAAAGTAAAATTGAAAGTTGCATATTGTTGTGTGGTTAATATACACATACATATGTATGTATACATATACCTATGAAGATGCAAGTATTTGTGAAGTATGCAGTTTTAGTATTAAATTTAATTTTTCTTATTTTCGAAAGGCTTTAAAGTAATGTAATTCAAGCCAATTGAAAAAGCAATTTGCTGAAGGTGCCTTAAAAAAGTGACATTGGAAAAACTAAAATTCTTCTCTCTATAAAAAAAATTTTAATAACTGAAGGTTATTTTTAAAACTTGTTTGCACAAAAAATGGCTGTTAAGCTCAATAGGAGTTAAGTTTTGAAAATAATACAAACATTTAATTTAAAAAAATCAATCAACCATTGCATGACTTTAAGATTTAAATTTGATTTCTGGTATAAGATCGCCGCAGCTACACTTGACAAAGAGCATTCTGGTTGCTCAATTTTGTGCAACTTTTTCAAGAATGTCCGGCCGTATCTTAAGAATAACATTAACCATGATGGCCTCCAAACCACAGTTGCCAGGGAGTTACAAGAAAATATTATGCTTTTCCTTTCAAAAAGTTACATTTTTTCATATAAAATTAAATTTTGAAAATTTCCCCAAACAAATAGTAGTTTAATATAATTTATATAAAATAAAGTAAATAGTTTTATTTGACATTTTGGGAAATAAAGCAAAACAACAAAAACAAATTAAAAAAAAAATTAAAAAATGTATAAAAATTAAATTTAAAAATAAAAAATTTCAGGCCAATTTTTCTTGTCTAAAAACTACTGGAAGCATTGGACTTACAATGCTCATAGTTTTGAAGGATTTTAATATTTGCTCCAGCAAAAATTAACGCAGCTATTGTATCAGTATTTAATCGCGTAAGATGTTCAGTCTTTATAAGTTTCAGTTGGCTAAATATTCTCTTCACACGAAGGCTTGTCCTCAGCATTACAACGATTAAAAACTGATTTTTAATGCTCATTAGTAATTAAATCTGGACTCAGTTGGTGCCACATCTCGCCATTAAAAAAAAATTGTTAAAGTAGGAAACTTTATAAACAAATCGGTGTAACCTTTTTCTTTAAAAGATTCAGCTTCGATTGAATTTCCTGTTTCAATAATTTTAAAATTACCATTTTTATTTACTTTAAAATTTCAACATTAATATATGACCCGTTTGTTTTGCAAGTGGCTTAAGTCAAACTAAATATTAAGAGCTGCTACGGTATTATGTTTACCAAAGCTTTTATTAAAGAAGAAATAAGCATCTTGAGAAAATAAATGCAAGTATGTCTTCTCGAGATTTCGGCCCAATACTTTTAAAACCTTTGAAACACAATCCTTTAAATATGTACATCAGCTTAAAAGCAAAGTGACTTATGCCACTTTCAAAATAAACGGCTAATATATATGTACACATTGAAAACGGCACTTTTTTAACAGTGCAATCACATGGTCAAGTTTTTGGTCAATTCTCTTTCATAAAATTTACACAAAAATTGAAAGTTGTGACGTAGGTTGCACGCAATTTCAAAACAAGTTTTTAAGTAAGATGTCAAGAAAACACTGACAGCAGAATTTTTAATGCAAATTTGGAGGGAAGAACTTTAATCAGCTGTTTTCTTGAATGTTATTTAAAAGACTCAATGGAACGAAAACTTGTAAGCAAATTCTCAGCAAGTTTTTAAAGTGTGAGTGTATTGATTAAAAAATGAGAGAAATTTTAAAACTTGAATGAAAACGCGATCGTCTGACATCCTATTTAATTCAAAAACTGTGAAAACAGGAAAAAGTGTTGCATACTTTAAGGCAATAAAAATGAGCAAAATTTTTATATGAAATTTTAATGTCATCTGCAAGTTTCTAATCGTTGTGATTAAAACAAAAAGCAGTTAACAGAGAGTTTCTTGCTTTAAATAATAAAACTTTTTTAGTAACATTACTTTTTTTTTGTGTCTCTGTATTAAAAGCTACGAAAATTTGGCCAAATATGGCAAAATTATTTAGATTACGTGGAGCCTTAAAAAGTTAAAAAAAATTTAAAAAATGTAATCAAACAGTAACACTGCTCCAGACTTAAATTGTTGCTGGTTTGAAAGTAATACACGTGACTAGATGTGGCTACAAAGAAAATAACCAATAGCTATTAAACTGCACCACCTTGAAGAGCAAATGACCGGTCCGCTTCTTAAAATCAACTGAAAGCCAAATTTTAATCTTAAAAAGCCAATGGTTGCAGTCACCATTTGACAAGTAGCACCATACTGTTGCACCTGGATCAACACCATCCATATTATAAACCAAAATCACTTATCAATGTGAATTTACAAACTTAATCGACCGTAACGTGAACTTTAACTTCATTTTGGAAAAAATCATGATGCAACCAGGGTATTAACCAGAAGAATGGTTTTTGCTTTTGAAAACATATATTAATTCATTATGAAGAGTTCTTGATTGACCTTCAAAAATTTAAATACAAAAAAATAAATATAAACGTAATACTATTCCAGCTAATTAATTAAAAGCTGTTCATATTAAATTTAAAAAATTAATTGCTCTTAACTTTACCGAAAAAGTGCAGAAAAAATGCAGAAAAAAGTTCCATTTTATAACATTAACACGACAAAAATCGATTGGGCAAAAAAGGCATAGGTTAAATATATATATTTCATTCCTAAAAACGATAAAAAAAAATAATAAAAATAATTTACACTTTTATGTTCTCATATGCAGTTGTGTAAATATTTGTTTTTATTTATAATAATTTATTTAATGGCATCAAACTTAACACTCAATTTAACAGCAGTCATCTCTTGAAATGACAACGTTTTTCAACAAATAGCAACAAAATAACAAACAAATAAAATATATTTTATCAATAAAAAATTATACAGAGATTTTCACCACAGTGGTCGTTGCAGTGATACTTTTTATTTTTACTTTTGATTTTTATTTTTTTTTTTTTATTTCTAGTTTCTAAATACTAAATGACAATTTTTATTTCACTCTTTTGTGGCACTTTATATAAATTCTCTTATACGTTTCTATTTTATTTTATTTTTTTTTACTTGTGACAGACTTCTGCTTACAAAACATGATTCTTACGTAGCTATCAATGCAAGATCGCTGCGTTGTTTTGCTGAAATAAAAACTATGCGATGACTTGTTTAAGATGCGATTTTTAATCCGCGCATTTCTAGTGGCAATATGGAGACCTGAGGAGCCTTTTTACATCCATTTTTAGGCTATAGAGAGGTACAATTTAGCACCCAAATGAGTCGGTTACTCATTTCGGCAGCCTGTGCAACTTAACCTAATCCGGTCAGTTATCAAGGCCACTCAACGCGGTGACTTCGACAGAAAACGTGAGTTTCTTTCTTGTTAATGAAGCCAAAATAATCTCTTTCCTGCAACTTTGCCACGGCTAGCATACACTGCTGAGTTGTTATTTTTCTGCGCTAAAAATCCCGTTATTAAATATTTATGTTTTTTTATTATTAATTGTTCTTTTCTAATTTATTGAGCGCAAGGTCAGTTTTTTAAAATAAGAATATGTTTTTTTATTTTTTCAATATTTCTCCACACGGTTGGATGGCAGCTTTAGGAAACAAGAAATTAAAATATTTAAATTATGTTTTTTCATATACAAAAAAAAAATATTAAAAAAATACATATATCTTTTTTTTGAAAAATTTTTCGATTTGTTTTTTGTATTTAAAAAAACTTAATTTAATTTTTTTTAAATCACATTTTAATTTTTTTATTTTTTAAAAATTTTTAATTTTTTTTTTTATTTGAAAAAAAAACTTAATTTAAATCTTTTTTGTAAAGTTAATTTTTAAATTTTTTCTTTTTTGATTTTTTTTTTTTAATCTATTTTTTTTTTGTATTGGCCCAAACTTAATTTAAATATTTTCGTTTCCTGTTTCCTGAAGATGCCACCTAACGGTGTGGTTGAATATATTAAAAAAACAATATTTTTATTTCGAAAAACTGACCTTGTGATTAATGAATTAGAAAACAAAGCCAACGGGCTTATTGACCAATATCAACTACTACCGCATCTAAACACATCATAATATCACTTTTTCTAAGACAGACTTGGAGGTTTTGTACGCAGCTTTGAAACTATATTTTTTTCAGATAAAAATTTTTACAAATTATTAAAAATCTCAATCATTTATTTAATTGATAAAATTAAGCAAAATCTAATTAAATAATTAATTTTATCATATTTAATTAAAAAATTAAATAAAAAATTTTGTATCTAAAGAAATAAATAAATCAATAAAAATTTTAGTTAACGAACTTGTGAAAGTAAATAAAACATATCTCTATGAGGCTGTTTTTTTTTTTTTTTTTTTTTTTTTTTTTCTTGGGTAACACCTCATACAACAGTGATGGTTTTCTTTTTAAACACATGTTTCTCACTAGTGAGATTGAACTAATGAAGTTCATGACATGATATTTTCAACTTCAATAATCAATATCGATGATTTAAATAACTTTATTGGGATAATTAGGACGATATTTTTTAAGTTTAATTAATTTAATATTCCCGTGATTTAATTTTAATTATTTAAAATACTCTGTTTTGCAGCAAGCATATATCTCAACAATAGAACAACTATAGTTGGTTAACATGTATTAGCCAATTGTCATTTTTTTTATTCATTTATTTTTTTGTTAGTACTGGATCTCTTCCCTATTTCCTCGCAACGCGGATAATAGAAATATTAACTTTTGTGGTGCATATTTTTCAATTTAAAAATTTCTACCTCGGACGTAAAATAAAATTATTAATAAAATAAAAAGAAATGCAGTAAAATTGATTGAACATATTTTTTTTCAAATCAACATTTTTACCATATCATCATCATATTATACTATAATATGTTTATAGGTATTTATATATCATAATTGTGGTCATATTTTACACTATTCTCGTCTTTTGTTATTCAACATTATGGTTTTACTAGTAACAATTATTTTATTATATTTAACAAATATCTGACTGATATGACGATCAATATATTATTCAATAGCAATATGTTTCTAATATGAGTCTAATTGCTTCAAACATTCATTTTCTTTGCGTGTAGTTTTATATCTCTTAATCTCTTTTATAAAACTTTTTCAAATCAAATATTATGCATAAAAATAAGATCTTAAATATTTAATGTTAAATTTTTCAATGGCCTTAAGTTTAAAATTTTTTTATTATTGATTTTGCTCAAAAATCCCATTGGTTAAAATGGACATTGTTTTAGAAACCTTCTTATGGCATCTATTTTCTCCAAGGCATTAGATTTTAGAAAAAAACTTTTGTTTAAAATGATGGAATTGATGCCAAAACAAATTGATTTGGGACCAGTGTGTATTTTTTGCATACATCAGAATATTCATTCCAATCAAACTATGAACAAATACATAACACACTAGATATGAGGGTTGTTTGAAAAGTTTGTATTTTAATCAAATTTTTAGATGTTAATAAAAATATTTTATACAATTCAATTAATGTGTACGGGGAAATATTTAATCCGAATAGAAAAGTGATTAAAGCAATCAAAAGTGTTTCAAATCAAGACGCTTTCTTTAGAAATATAAAAGTATTTTTGGTATTAATAGAGCTATAACTACGATAAAACAGATAACAGGGAAGAGTGGGCCAAGTGTAGCGGCATATGTTTAAGTTCTCTAGTTATACGAAAACAAATATTTACTTTGCTTATATAGCGCTTGAAGTTTTTGCTGCGAAAACTTTCTTAAAAACACACGCCCACAGTTTTAAATTTTTCTATTTTAAATACAGTTGTGCAGCTTTCTAATAGATGCTAGAAAATTATAAAAAGCTTCATTAAGGTCTCGACTTATGTAATGATTATTATAAAATTCCTATAGGGGTGGCCACGCCTACAGTTCCAATCAAGCATCTTTGTTCCTTGACAAGCTCAATGCTAATAAAATCACACGAAACAGTACTATTAAATTAATAACTCTGCATGGAAAGCGATATGCTTACTTTTTTAAAGACTTAAATTTCGGTTTCATCAATGCAAGTTTTCTGCACAAACTCTAAAGTATCTAGATAATACAGTTCTCGAGTAAGACTTTGTAAGGGAGCGTGGAGACATTTGTTGTGCTACCAAATTTTTCGTAGTCTTTTTCGAGCCCACGACAATTAAATACAACTTAACTCTTTGAATAGTAATTTAAAAAGAAATTAATATGGCTTCAATATTAAGAACACACCTCGTATATTAAGTACCTTACATCAAAAAGTAATTTTTTGTTAATGTCTCTTCCATTTGTTGTTAATGCATACTAAATATTTAAAACACTGTTATTTACTTTTTAATATTTTGTACATAAACCAACAGTTTCTCAAGTAACAACTTAACTTTTTTTTATCTTTAGAATTTAAGAAAAGATTTCAAATATATTAGAATATAAAATTTTAGTAAGAGCGTAGAGCTCTTAAACGTCAAAATTTTTATGCAAGTTATCAGTAAAGAGAAATGCGAAATGTTATAAACAAATAAAAAATTTATTTTTTTTATTTTTTAATTTTTTCCCAATCAGGGGTTAAATGGGAAGAATGCTGATGAAGTGTGAATGCGGCATTACATTCTGCTAGCGACTAAGTAATCAAAACTATACACAAAGATTTCTAATTTTTTATATTTGGTCCTTCTAATACCAGCTATTTCATGCAATATTTCAATCTTAGATTAAAACGAGACGAAAAAACTGAGCGCTACTACAGCTTTACTAGAGCAGACATATTTTAATCATTTAATTGTTGCTATAAAAGAGTTCACGACTAACTGATGGTATTAAATATTTCAATGACTTTTCTCAGAACTAAAGGGTATGAAATAAATGCATTTTTGCCCAAGCAAATACATTTGTAAATATAATAAAATTTTTACATTTATTTTTTTTTACTTGTCACAATTTTTCAATCTCACTAAAACTGAATGAATCTATAAATTTGTATGAAATTTTGATTATTTTTCGCTGACTTTTCAATGCATTTGCAACAAATGCATTTAAAAAGTCATTGAAAAAATGCAATAAAAATATTTGTTCTCTTTACTTTTATTTCTTTATGCCATTTAGAGCTTATATTTGTTAACAAAAAAAATTACAATAATTTGGTAATGTATATAACGGAATAATAAAGTATAAAAAATGAAACGAATATTAAAGTTTATAAAGAAAAATAAATTGTTTGTAAATTTTGTCACATTCATTTAATTGTTGCAGCTTTTAATTGCAATGGACAGTATTCATAAAATTGATTTGTTTATGCAGCGAATATTGTCGCAAAAGAAAATCAACAATGGAAATCTAAATTACGGGTATAAATTTTAAATGAAGAACTATAAAGCTAAAAAAAATCTTTACTAGGAATGTAAGTGGCGTCATCTGCTGCTAAATAGGGATGATTGCAAATATACAAATTATGTTACTTAAGTCATAGGCCCATCATAAATCAATGAGTGACAACGGACTGGACCCCATAATCTGTATAATTTCCCTTTTTTATTTGTGATACGCTTTCACGCAGGATTTTTTTGTAATAAAAAACTCCCTCTATACATCTTGAACTCAGGGATCGTGTGGGATCGGTAAGCCGTAATCGGCGAATTTTCTACGAATTGCCTTAAAGTACAACTGCTGTTTCGGAGAATTGTTCGTAACACTTACGCCACTCGTTTCTTAAGCTCTGAAAATAATATTAATTTTACTAACTGCAGCAATATATTTGCCTAAATGTAGTTCTATCTGCAGACACTCACTTTCAAAACGTGAACAAATAAATACGATGTTCTCTGCACTGTCTTTTTCTTATAAGTTTTGTGGTCGTCTTGTCGAGCTTTCATGTCCAACACGATGTAGATATTTTCTACATGTCCTATGTCCTATGAGAAATTGGATAAGGTTATGGGTCACCTTCTCACCTTTACTTGAACCCAACTTTGGAAGAGTTTTTTCATGTGTTTTTTAAGTTTTCCATTTCGATTTCTTTCTTTCGGATTCGTTAACAATAACTTTTAGAATGTTTCAAATGTCGGTTCACTCCTTTAAAATGTAAGAGAGTTCATTAGCAATTATTTCTAGAAAAATGAGTTTTACTAAAATACAACCTGCTTTCTTCGAAATTGTTTTAATGCTACGTTATACTTTTAGACAGCCTCTCCTAGACATAAAAAATATATATATTTTTATTAAGTTTTTTGCCTAATTCTTCCAAACTGGTCTTCACACAGGAGTCTCAAAAATATATCCTTTGAAGTATTCTTTGAGTTCGTTACACAGACAGCTTCTTTGCATGAGTATCTATAGAGCATTTTAAAGTTAAGACGATCATCTGACATAATAATAAAGTATTCCATAGCCTCTGATGAGTTTGCATTATTTTTTACCTACTTTTATGTCCAGTGTCTCTCACGCTTTCATTCCACCAGTCAGCATCAGCTCTGTTTTGAGCTTCCCCAAATGCAAATTTATTTCTTACAGCCAGCTTTTTAATTCTGTGATTATCTTATTGAAGCATATTTGAATTAGTCTACAAGTGTATGTTTGTCGCTCAGTATTTTCGATCGATAATTTATTTTATTCTTTTGGGATATTTTTCAGTCATGACCAAAAAGTCCTTGATTTTCCTGTGTAAAAAAAATTTTGATCACAAAAAAATTATTCGTCAAAAATTTTAGTTGTTGTAGTTATTTTTCTTCTTTATTAAAAAAAATATGCACAAAGTTATCGAATTCTATTAGAAGTTTCTAGCGCCGTGACCATCTCCAAAATCATGGAAAAATTTTTAAGGCTTTGATGTTGAATACAAAGAACGTTCAGGAGGCCACAACAATTAAAAAATAAAAAAAAAATAAAATTAAAAGCAAGACGAACACCTTAAGGAGAAATTCAAAAGGCTGTAAGAATTATGAGAGGCAATGAAAAAATTAATTGAAAACGAGGTTGCTGTAGCTTAAATCAATAGCACAACAGCTATTAATCAGGTGTTTTTTTGGCCCTCGCTTGGTATCCTGATGATATCAATGAACAACGCATATTTTTCTGTAATGAGTAAAATTTTTTCACAATGACAAAAAAAAAATAAACACTGACCTTCTCTGTCGATATTATCCTACAGCACCTAGAATGAAAAGGAAAGTTCTACACCAGTTTCAGTAATATAATCCGTCTACTTAACAGCAGAGATGATGTAATAACACTGTTCTAGAACAAATAGACTACTGTTTTCATAACTTCCAGTGGAGACTGTCGTCACTTGAGTATGTTTGGTGAGCGCTTTCCATGTAAAAACATAATTATCTATCGCCCCTTTTCACGACCCAGCACTCCTACTTAACGCTTCTCCAAAGAAAAAAACATAATTAATAAACGCGCAGACAACAGGATACCTTAAACGCGACTAAACAGCATATTTCTTCCATCAAAAAAGAACCTCTGAAATGGAGGACAAAAGAATCTACTTATTTATTTTTTTTTTTTGTTATAAACTCCTTTAAGTAAATTAAAATTTGTCTTTGTATTTACAAACGTAAATGTATTTTTAATTTACCAGCAAAGCCGCTGACGCAACTTGCAACCCAAATGCCACCAGCAGCATAATCCTGCTCTTATCTCTTTTTCAGTGGGGAAATGCTGTTATAAAATTTAAATCAAAATGAATGTAAAATACACAACATTCACTCCTTAACAATTCTCCAAAGAAAATAAAGTGTAAATCTGCGAACCGTAAATTTAATTAAAAAAAGCTGGACATTTAAATAAATACAGGCATCATACAAAAAATACAAAAAAAAACAAGGTCTTGCCGGCCAACAAAGCATATAAAAGAACTGGCAAATATGCACTTGTGCCTGCAACTGGGAATTGTATGAGGAAAATTGAAATGAAAACAGAATCATAGAAACTAAATAAATGAATAAATAAATAAATAGAAGGGATAATGTCACATACACATATGGAGGGCTCTAGCTATTGAGCTTTAATATAAAAAAACAGTTAAAATAATATAAAATATAAAATCGTTTTAAATGATTAACTGCAAGTGGGACAAAAAAAAACAACTACGAATTTTAAAATTAATTTTATTTGGAAATTTTATAACAAGATATTGAGTTATCAAGGTTTTATCGTTATTGATAGCTAAAGCCTTGACAGTTTTTTATATTTACATAAGTTTTAGTTTTGTATACAAAAAATCAAGTTTAAGATACCAGTATCAAAGTATAGTAATCGAAAATATGTTTTTGTGAATCTCTTATTCATTTAAAATCACTGCGAAAAGTAAGACTATTGCAAAATATTTTTACGACAAATTTTTATCGAAAATTTAAATAAAAACAAAAGAAATATTTAAAATATATTCTGTTATCAATAAACAAGATAAATTATTTTTTACAATATCGATAAATTAATTCATAATAATTCTATAATTTTCATAAAAAAAAAAGATTTGATATCGTTTTAAATCCTATAACAACATTGTGTTCGATAGGTTTTAGTTAAAAAAGTTTATCTATAAGAAAGCTTTTCTATAAAAAATATTTAATTAGTAATAAATACATTTCAATAATATTTTGTTATCGATAACTTTTTGCTATCGATAAATTTTTGTTATCCATAAATTTCTGTTATCGATAAATTTGTTTTTTTTTTTATTTAAAAAATTTTTGTTATCAATATTTTTTGTTATCGATAAGAAAATTATCGTTATTAAAAAATTATCGACAAATTTTTGTTATCGATAAATTCCTACTTAAAAAAAATTTCTAAATAGATTGCTTCGCTAACAATAAATTTTTTGCTTGTAAGTTTTTTATGCAAATAATTTCTAAAACCGATAAACTTTCTGCAACGTAAATGTTAGTTGTCGAAAATATATTCGCTCAAAAAATTTATAGTTTTCGCAAATATTTAGATCATTTTTGTCATCAATAGATTTTTTGAATATTTCAGTGTCCTTATTTCGGTAATTTTGAATAGAGGAATTTTTTGCCGTCTTTAGCAAACATTTCTATCCAGAATATATTCCCTTACTGAAAAAATTTTATCATTAAAGTTTCTATATTAAAAATATTTGCTCGCAAATTCTAAAATATAAATATAAGATATTTTTAATTTCCATACATTTTCTTAATAAATTTTCAACATCAAATTATTTTTATCGATATTTATCGATATTTTTTTATTTAAAATATTCTTTAAATTCAATTATTTAATGTCAGAAATTTATTATATTAAAGGTAATTTAAAAATTATTCAAGTCAATCAAAGCTGTTAATGAAGGGTAATTGTAGGATAATTGAAGGGTAATTTGTAGCTGCTGTAGTCAAGATGGTAAGCACGTTGACTACAAACCTGGTTGGCCAGGGATTCAACTCCTGCGGCAATAAAAAAATAAAAATGTTTTTTCTGTTTAATGGTTTAAATACATATTTTGAATCAACATTAAACATGCAGCCCCCGTCGTCGGTACTTCTTCATAGCATATTCGCCGGCGAAGTAAAATGACTAATAAAAACGCTATCTATCATCTTTCTTCTTTCACCACCTGTCTTATCTCTCATCTATCCCTTTCCTAAAGAATGTAGCACGGTTGCGAAAAATAACTTAATAAGCATTATTGCCTGAAGTGCTACTTCCTTTTACAAAAAAAAAATTTGATAATCATTAATTAATTAGGAATCGTATTATTTTTGCCACATCTTTTCAGTTAAATATATAAACTTGAAAAAAAAAACACAAGCAAGTCATAAATATATAAGTCTAAAACAATATTGATCAAATGAGAATTGCAACCAATCATTCTGACGATGCGGCAATAGCGTATATTTATTGAGAATATCATGAAACCGTTTTTAGAAATACTTTACAGGAACCAAGCACCCTGTTTAATTATACGAAAATATTAATCTTTTTCTCAAACTAAAATTTTATTTCTTGAAAACATTATTTATAAAAAATTTGTGTTCAAATAAAATAAATATGCAAATATAATCTCACTAATATTTAATATCTTATAAATAAGCCATGAACATAAAAACTACAAATATAAAAACACGATTTTCTAACAAATAACTATTGTGTTTGAAAAAATTTTGCACCAATCCGTAATGCCTACGTTGCAGTAGTAGCGGCGGCATAAGTGATAATGCCTGTTAAACTACTTTATTTAAAATAATAAAAAAACGAACATGCCACAAATTGAATTAAATTAAAATTTTAATTTACACCGGCACACAGACACTCACTTATTTCAAAGCATTCCAATACATCAAAAATGCAAATTGCAAAAAAAAAACAAATTTAAAAATACTCAAACAAAAATCAGTTACAGTAAAAATAATGCGAAAAGAATTTTCTCCAACACTCATATGCCAATACACTTGCACCCAAACAAATACCAAATGGCTTTAAAGTGAATAAGTGGAAAACAAACACTCGACACTCAATTTGGAAAATGTTTTTTAAACATTTTTTGATTCAGTCATTGTTTGCTTTCTTATTACTTTTTTATTTTTTTTTTCATTTTATTTTATTTAACATTTTTTAACTTTACCGTAAAATTCTCATGCTAATTTTATTATAAAAATATTACAAAATTTAAAAAAAAAAAAAGAATGAATATAAAATAAAAATTATTAAAGGGTTGAGGGAAGTGCAGTTATAATTTTTCACATGCTGGCAAACAGTAGGCAGCACTGAGGGGCTTCAAAGCAATAAGAAAAATTTTAAACGCAAAAAAATAGGAAAAAAAATTGAGCTTACAAAATAATAATACTGGGAATATATTGTGGCCACACATGGATCGTTAATAAAAATTTAATATAAAAAAGCCAATAATTTATATTAATAATAAATCTTGTGTTTTAAGTCTTATAAAAAATTGCTAGTTGTTTTATTTTTAGTTAAAAAGCGAAAAAATTTATTACTAAAAATTTATAGAAAAAAAGCCTTTAAATTTTAATCATAATTTTTCACAAACTGAAAGTAGCGAAATTATTTTAATAAAATTTTAGATATTAGCTATCAGCTTTCACTTTAAAGACAGTTATTAAGCAGTCAAGTAACCCACAATTACAAATATTTATTATCGAAAATTATTTAAGATATTTTAATATTTTTAAATATTTTCTAAGATGTTAGCGATAAGCTTTCTATGCAGAAATATTTTTGTTATCGATAAATTGGGTTAAAAAAATTTATTAATATTTTTTCTAAAAAGTTTTCATTGTCGATAATTTTCTAAAATTTTTTCTGTACTAAATTTACTGCATGGAAAAATTTTGTTAACGGATTTTTTTTAAAAACCTATTATCGATCATTTTTCTAAAAAGAAAACTTTCTAAATCAATAACTTGTTTTTAGAGAGTTATTTTCTTTTGATTTTAACACACAATTTCTAAATTTGAATGGTTTGCTTTACATTATTTTACTGCATTAAAAATCTTCGATAACAATTTTTTTTCTTAAATAACTAAAATACAAAAGAATTGTAAACGCTTAATATTTTTGCAAATAAACTTTTGATTATTGATAAGCTGTACACAAAAATGTATTTGCTTTTAATTAATTGTCTATTTTGTAAACCTTTTGAAATCGATTAATTTTTTACTCTGAATTTTCTACTCATAATGTATAGTACGAATACTTTTACTATCGATAATTTTACTTGCACAGATTTTGTTGTTCATAATTTGTCACAAAAAAAAAGTTATTTAATGTTGATTTTTGTCTTTTATTCCGATTTTTCGATACAATTACAGTTTAGAATTCAAGACCTTAACGTTTGTTATCAAATAATTTTCTCCTTTTGTTATCGAAAACTTTTTCTTCGATTTAATTTAACTCTTTATTTTTTTTTAATTTATTTATTAACTTTTTTTATTGTCTTATTAATGTTTTAATTAATAATAAATAATAATTGTCTTTATATATCGATAAATTTCCGTATGTATAGAATATCGGTTAGCGATAAAAACACCAGAAATAATATTTTTCTCGATACTTTCTCTACAAAGAAAATTTTCTTTAATAATTAATTTTCTAGAAGCATTTTTGATTAGTTTTTCTTGTCAAAAAGCATTCGAACTAGATATTTTTCCTTTACATTAAATATTAGTTATCGAAATATATTTTTGTATATTAATTAATATTCCTGCATTCTTTGGCTATTGATAAAAAAGCCATAATATTTTTTTGTTTTTTTTTTTTGAACATTTTAATTGTTTTAAGTGATAAATTAACTAGATATAAATATTTTAATTGTTAAATTATTTACAGGAATCTTTCAAGAAACATAAAAACGTTTTGGCAACTAGTAAAGCTTTTATTAATTTTCACAGATAAATTTTGTTAAAGATTTTATTAAATCAATTAACTGTTTAATTAGAAGTTTTCGTATTGATTTTTCCAATAAATATATAATTGAGCCAATTAAAATTTTTATTAAATTTTAGTTTGATAAATAAAAATCTTAATAGATGCAAAAGTTTTTTTTTTTTTTTGTCTACCAACTTATCTTATAGAAATTAATTTCAAAGTTTATTACTATAACGTTTTACTTACAAAAAATATTATATAAAAAATATTTTCTGCCTGCACAATTATTATTTTAGAATAAAACGTTAATTTTAAGCTCTTAGCAAAGCTTCAACAATAGTTGCTGCTACTGATGCCGGCATGTAGGAAGGAGTAAAGTAAAGAATTTTAATGCAAAAAAGGAATTCAAATATTGTATTAAAATAATAACATTTCCACATCATGATGATAATGATGATAATGATGACAATGACGATGATGATGATAATAATGTTGATGATTTAGTCTTTATGCATGGAAGTTGCAAAATTTTCATTAAATGAAATCAACAGGCTTTGCCATAAAATCTCTGTGAAATAGTGAAACCAAAAAAGGACATTTCTTCCTGCTTTTCCTTTTATAACAACAAATTTATTATACGAAAACATGCTCTTATTTTACATTGAATTAAAATTCAAGTAAATCTTGTTAGTAGTGGTAGAGTTGGAAATGTAGTTGTAGTCATCGTCAAACCATCAGTGCAAGTAGCATGTATATCAGTTGTCACAATAAAAAAAAAAACACAAAAAAAATATCTACAAAGAAGTAAGTAGGAGTAGAAAAACACCACAAACGTTTTACTTTTTTTTAAAGGCTTCTTTCTGTATGCGAGTACTTTAAGGTTCTTACTTCACTTTCTCTGCAACATTCGGTTTGTTTGAGGTTGTGCAAATAGTGCATGTTTGATGCGTAAGTCTGTAGAAGCTTTTATTACCTTTTGCACAACACATCTACACTTTCAACATTTTCTCGTCTATTAAAGGAAAAGCTAAATGAGATTTATTTCTTTTTTTTATTTTTACTTTTTCTCAAATTTATAAACACACATACACACACATGCATATTAAATAAGTTTTTTATTACATTTTTATGAAAACTTTGGTAAAATAAAATAAATATTTAATATTATTGAAGTTGGTAGGAAAACGTTTAGTTGTCGAAAAGAAGAAATAGACAAATCTGTGTTTAACAAAAACTTGATTTATTTTCCATTAAATTAATTTTTTTTATATCTGGTGAAGCTAAGAAAAAGATTAAAATTTTTGCAAATGGTAACTTTTAGTTAAACATTTTTTATTTAGATTTAATCATAAAAACATTATTTTTTACCATATTATGGTTACAAAGCATCACTAATCTGATAACATTTAAAACAAAAAATTTTTTTGTTATTAGTGTGTCACGATATTATTCTGATTTTTGATAAAATTAAATATAAAGAACTGTATAATCCCACAATATATATATTTCTACAATTTAAATTACAGCTGACCAGAATTTTCAATGCTCAAAGCGCCCTCTCATATGCTTGACCACCTTTGGTTTCAATCAAACAGAGCAACTCAAGAGATGATCAATTCTGTTTTTGATAGCGTATTAATTTTTGAAAAAGAACATGTTTTAATACTTCACTGATTATTAAAAAAAATCATAGAAAAATTTAAGTCCCATTTTGTGCTGGAACTCGAAGATTAATTACTCTCAAAGTCAGTCTAGTTTATTTCTATTTTCACAAATTTAATTAAGGCCCTTCCGGGAGTAATGTGGTGGCTACAGCTTAGATCCAATTAACAGGAAATTTGCTTGAGTACAATGTAACAGATGTCACCAATATTGCGGCAAAGTGTATGAGCATGATACCGTCAACGATCATAATAAAATTTGCTTTTAACTAGAAGTAAGACCACTGTCATTTAGAGCAAAGATGACCAGTTGGCGATATAGATCTATATCACAGCATCATATTCCTTTCACGATAACAAACATAAATATTAATTAAATTAAATTCAATGATTTTGTTTACTAGATATTCTGCATTAAAAGATCATATCTTCTTCCACACTGACAGTTTTTGCGTATGTTTTAGCAAACCTGGCCTAAAATATCAAACGACCTTGATTTATAATACAATATATATAATATATTTCATTAACTGCTCTGAAATGTAGAGAAAAGTTTTCATAGGTTGCCTCTACATGTTGCATCAACGGTTGCATCGTGTGTATTAAAATCAATAACTGCTGACTCATAAGAAAATTAATTAAAAAAAAAAAATATGAGAAATATAAAAATAAACATTGCGATCCACTAAAAAAAGACATAACTTAAACAATTTGGGTTTTCTGTTTCCTGAAGCTGCCACCCAACGGTGTGGCGAAATATTGAAAAAATAAAAAACGAAAAATAATATTTTAATTTTGATTAGTTAGAAAAAAATAGACAATATTTCTTTAAGCTTCAGTGGCTCCAAATTTGTTGCGCCATATATTAACTTTTTAACGATTTTTGATTCCTTTGTCTTATAGTTTAAAGCAATAAATAAATAAAAAATAATCAACCCCATTTAATAAAGATTATTAAAATTATGTAGAACAAAATAAATTGTTTTCCTACAAATTTAGATTTTTTTTTAGAATTAATTTATTATTTCTACACTTTTTAAAAAATCGCTTTGCATATTAAAGAATATTTTTGTAAATAAATTTTAATATTCGCACACATCTTTCGTTTTTCAATTCAATAATAAATACAAAAAAAAAACTTGTAAATAATTCCTTGGTTGCACATTTATTCCCGTCAATGCTCTCATAATTTTTTGTTATTTCTCTGCTTTAATATTTTAAATATTTCATACCAGTTCTTGGTATTTTTCCTGCTGTAGTATATTTTGTCTATTGTATTGTTTTTTGTGTTTTTGCCTTTTTTATTGTTACGATGATGCTTTTATGAAAATTGAAAAAATTAATATTTTTCATAAACTTATATGGGTGCGTTTATTTAAATGTAAAAGAACACATGTACAACATGTTCGTTTTTTTATCTCTCTACTACAATAGGACCCTCTAGTTCATTCGTTGACAAAGAATGTTTTTTCTGCCAGTGCCTTGAAAAATTAACTGGATGTTTGTGCCTCAAAAAATTTAATAATGAATAGAGTTAACTTACATTTAACTATCCTCAGTTAATTGGAGAGAAGGCCAACAAGCTTTCTTTAGAATAAAAATTACTCTTTTTATATCTTTTATATATTTTGAATTTCGGGGTTTAAGGTAAAAAGTTTGTATAAAATTGTACCCTAACTGTTTCTTATTAAGACTGAGATTTATTACTTCAATTCTCACAATTGAAACCAATTTTATAACGTTTTTAGCAAGCACGTGTTTGGTACATATTACTTTAACTACAGGGGATTATTTGCATTAATGTACCTGTTAGTGTGCTCTTGTGTTTGAATGTATTGTTTTCTTATATATCAAGTGACAGTTTTGGAAAATCTACTTAATTCTAGGAGAATTTGGTAACAAGATGTAATGAATTTTTATACTTGGGTGAGAAAAACGTCTAGATTCTTTTAATATGGAAGGATCTGGCAGACTTGTTATAGTTGTTTATATTATACAACAACTAAAGCGAACTTATCTACCTAGTTTTTTTAACGTCTTGTAGACAGCGTATTTATTGATTTGCCTGATACGAAAGACATTAATTTTACAAGCATATCATGCCAACATCCAAGCGCAAGTCGTAATGCAACGTCAAATTTATTTAGCTAAGCCTTAGAAGAACTTACCTTAAGTGTAAGTTTAACAATGAAGCATTTTTTAATACTGCGGTCTACGGAACAAAGAAGATTAACTTGTGGAGAAGAACTTTTCTCGTTAGGAGCACGAACAAATTGAACTGTTTTACTGGAGTTATCCGAAATACCTGCGATTTTATTTGCTTGGCTCGAAACGACTCGCAGTCAGGTAAATTTTTTTTATCTATCTTGAAATAATTATTATTTTCTATACATGGAAGTTCGTGCTGATAATATACTCAACAAAATCATCCGATTAATCGACAAAATTTTATTCGATTAACTCTAGTGGAATATTCGGAAGAAATCTTTTCCAGCAAAAATTTTCTTTTTTACAATTCAACATCTCTGTTAATATTAATTAATTTCAAATAGAATAATTCGATTAATCGGCAAAAAATTATTCGATTAAATCTAGTCAAATATTCGAACAAAATCTTTTTAAACAAAAATATTATTTTTCACAATTCAACATTTCTGTTAATAATAATAAATTTTAACAAAATAATTCGATTAATCAACAAAAAGGTAATTGATTTAATCTAGTCGAATATTCGAACAAAATCTTTCCAAAAAAATTTTTATTTTCAAATTAACATTTTTGTTGCACTAACAGACATCAAGTTCAACACTAATTTGTATTGTTTGTTCATTTATTGTAACTCATATTATTTCCTGAAGATGCCAACCGGAGGTTGGCGAAATATCGAAAAATAAAATACATTTCAACAAAGACCTTCAAGCTCAAAAATTATTTAAAACTACATTAATAATTTTGTAAACAAAAAATTATTCGATTAATTCTAGTCGAATATTCAAATGAAAAAATGAAAATATTTTTTTTTTTCAAATAATTAATTCTTCAATATGCGATAAATTCCCATATGAAGTAAAAATTAGTATATATATATATATATATATATATATATATATATATATATATATATATATATATATATATATATATATATATATATATATATATATATATATATAAATAACAACTTAAATAAAGTCAAATGCCGATCTCGAAAGTTTCAATTTGATTTCTAATCGTGCTTTTAATTTTAAGCGTAAAATATTTTAAATTTTTATTTCAGGAGGAGAATTTCCAAGTCGTCATGATTTATTAAAATTATTAACTGTTGTAAATTTGCTATTATTTCGTTAAAAATAAGTTTATTTTATATTTTTAACAATGGGGAAAAAATTTATACACATGAATGTTACTTTTATATTTATGAATGTACGTACGTATGTATGTGTATATGTTCTAGGATTTCATGTGTAGTTGTATAAAATATGTTGCATTATTTTTATGTATTTTATGGAAACAAAAAAATATTTATAAAAACAACAATAACAAAAAACAAAGTAATGAAAAACTGCACTTTTTAAAATATTTCTAGTGATCTACGAGTAGTTATTATCTTCATTTTAATTCCAAAAATAACGTTCGTTTAATATCCGTTTTACATGAATTTCCGTGCATTATTTACGTTTTTTTACGTATAAATAGTTTAATAAACTGCAATAAAAATATTTATTAAAATAATATGTTTTTTTTTCTTTTTGTTAAAGATAATGAGTAAAATACTTGTTTTGTTATTCAATAATATTGGTCAATCAACTGTTATTGAAAAGTTAATATTAAATTGTGGCTTCAGTAAGGTTAACGATAGAAAAACATAAATAAAGACTTATAATAAAATAAAGGATATTTAAATACTAACATATGTAGGCTATGAAATCAATTGATACAAAAAAAATCCTACTCGTAACATATACATTTGTATTATAAATCTCTTTGGAAGCTTGTTTGTATTTGTTTGTGCATCAATCACGGCTAAATGGCTACACAGATTTGAAAGAAACTTGAAGCATAGATAGAGCGTTAGCTAGAATAAGCAATGGCTATGGCTTTTTCAAAACGTAACCAGAAAATGGCAACCTAGGAAGTCGAACACTATCATATATCTCTACCCTATTATATGATATATAAAACATTCATAAATTCTATTCTAAAAACTGCCATAAAACAAGCTTGATTTCAATTATAATAATTTATAATTTAGGGAATTCACCAATTTTCTTAAAATTGATTAAATATTTTTTAAGATTTTTAACACTTAAGCGCAAATACCTCCTTATTTGGGACGGTAAAAAGTAAAGGAGAAAGCTTCATATCTCACAACCGTGCAAGTGCAAAAAATATTCATTTTTATAAGAGTATTGCAGCGCCTCTTGTGTTAAGTAGGTGCATTATATAGTCAAACCTAAAATAACGCCTAACAAGGGTGCCAGACGATCAAGTTTTCATTCAACAGTCCACCCTAAATACGGGCGTTAGGCACGACGTAATTTAGCGTCTAGTTTTTACGCTGTAATGAGTAACTTAAATACGAGCGCCAACGTTGTGAAACGAACAGTATTGTTTACTTATCTTATTTGCTAAAAACCACAAAATTAAAATAATTAAGAGAGATAAAATCGCGAAATTGACCTTAAAGTAGCTGTAATGTCATTACTGTTGGAAATACTTTTGTATATACCACAAAAACAAAAAACAATAACAACACTTCTTTTGCAGCCAACTTCACTTTTTACGCGCGTCAAAATTGGATTTTTCAATTGTTCAACGTTAGCGTCGCGCTATTTGGGTTGGTCTCATACATTTTGTATGGGCATGAGAATTTTTGACAGTTAAATAACGTCTTACGCTCTTATTTAGGGTGGACTGCAAGTTTTAAAATTTCAGTCATTTTTTAACCAATACACTTAAAAAACTTGCTGAGAATTTGCTTTCAAGTTTTCGTTCAATTGAGTCTTTCAAATTACATTCAAGAAAACAGCTGATTGAAGTTTATCCCTCTAAAGGCCGGGGCACATAGAATCCGTCATACGTTAAACTTTGACAGATTCAACTAAAGTCAAAGTAACGACGGATGAGGTTGGCACAATGAATACTTTGCTGACGGATGTTAAACCAAAGCTTGCTCTCTATTTTTATTCACTTTTAAATTTAATTTGTATTTTATTCACTTTTTAAATTAATTAAATTTGTATTTTATTGTCTGCCACCAAAATTGTTTTATTAAAATCACAAAACACAATTGAAACATAGCAAGAGTTAAAAGAAAACAGAGAAGAAGAAGCAGTTGATAGTTGTCAAAGTATTCAAAAGTTAAAAGTTGACCAACTTTCGTACTTTGCGTTCACGGACACGTATTGATTGTGACAACGCTCATAAGAAAACATGTATTTTAACTTACTTGTCAGTTGAATTTGTCAAAGTTTAACGTATGACGGATTCTATGTGCCCCGGCCTTAAATTCTGCCGTCAGTGTTTTCTTGACATCTTGCTTAAAAACTTTCTTTGAAATTGCGTGCAGCCTACGTCACAGCTTTCAATTTTTGTGAATTTTGACAAGCAGTAAGTGTAAATTTCTTGAAAGAGAATTGAACAAAAACTTGATCGTGTGACTGCACTGTTACAGTGCAAAACAATCTGGAACATAGCTTTTGCACTGAAATTTCATAAAACCCACTGTATAGAATAAAAAAACAAGGCAAAACTGCTAGATTGCTCTCAAAAAACTTAATTGTCATCACTTGTCAAAAAAAAAAAAAACTGAGAAGCAGCTAACTTCACTTCCTTAAAAATCTAAAAAAATTCAAAAACGTACCTGAAATATTGTTGCTGATAAACTGACACACGTTTTTTCGAGCCAATAATATACTTGCAAATTAAATGGCTAACAGTCTTGATTGATTGAGTTAAAAGTCATTTTTGGAAAAACTATTTAACCCCTCTATTATATTTTGTTTGCTTAAAGTCATTTCCTTAACGTTTATTTTTCATTCGTAAACAGGACAAGAAATTTTTTAAAAATATTAAAACCGGATTTTCCCGGAGTATTTAAATTAACATTTAAATAAACATTTATAATGTATAAAACTATGCAAAAACTCCATATAAAATTAAAATCTCTAAAAGGTTATCAAAATTTTCAATGCAATTTATTTTAATTAAAAAAATTAAACATAAGAAATTAAATAATTAGCAACTAAAATTATACAAAATTAATAAGCTGTTACGCCGCATACAAACTTCTGACACTGTTAGAATACTAACATGAAGTAAAACGTAAAAACACCAATAAATTTCTTAACAGAAAGAACAGTTTTAAAAATAGGAATATTTTGAGTTTAACATTTTCTATGTTTATGTTGGATTTAACACTACAACAATATGGGTTTATTTTAACATTCTGTAATTTAACAGTAGATTTTATTTCATATGTTAACAGACAGCTTACGATATTAAGAACTGTTAATAAAATTTAACTGTTATATAACCTGTAAAGCGTCTGCATATAACGTTAGAGAAAGTTAAAAGCAACATGCGCATAAAATTCATTCTCAGTAAACGAAATTTACAGAAATTATTCAAATTATCTGCAACGTAATGGAGCAATTAATATTTTAATAATAGAAAAAAACCGCAACTGATTTATTAGTGGCAGTCACTGAAATATTTAATGTCTCAAAAGTAAAAGTATTAAAAATTTTTATTTTTTAGTTAATCATTTATAGAATGCAAGTTAAAGCAAACGTAAAAACGACATAATTTATAATCAGTCTCTGTAAATAAAAAAATCATCAGCTTCACAGATTTCTAAAATTAAATAAGTGTAACGATAACCGATAAAGTTAGTTTGAAGTTAGTTGGCGGCCTGGAAAAAGTCGAGAAGAGTCAAAAGAGCTTCAATTTGTCGCTTGTCATATAAGGTAGAAATTTGTGAGAGAGGCGATTTATACTGCAGCCGTAAAGCTGGCTTTAGAAGATAGCTAGTACATAATTGCCTGGGAAATAGGGTCTTTTGAAAGATACGCCTGTCTTTTTATTTTTTCTATCTAAAACGCCAACATTGTTCATTAAGAGAAAGACTGATGTAATAGTTTAAAAACACAATGCAAAATTATTTTTTAATCTTTAAATATAGAGCAAATTTAACACTACAGCTCATTTATGATTCTGATGTCATAACGAAACCCTTCAACTTCTTACTTATGAAGAAGACTAGATTTTTGAACACTGTATGAAACTTCGTTAAGTTAATAGCAAAGTCAGGAATAAATTCAATGCAATTCTTATCAGGTTTAATGTAAATTAATTTCAACAGCAATTTATTATTCAGACTAAACCAAAAAAAATTTTGCAAGAAAATTTCTAAAACTTTTTTTTACCAATTAAATCTTCCATAAAAAAGAGGATCATGAATTTTTTTCATAAACTATAGACATTAAATATATCGCGTTTAAGTCAATCAAAACATTTTCCACATCCTTTTATTAAAAAAAAGTACTTTCAAATCCACAAAAAATTTTCAATGGAAATAGAGATGTAAGAAAATCTTACCAACCAAAGCCAAAGTCATTCCGAGTTACAAGGGCGTGTACTGATAATTGGAAGTTGTGCTTGAATTTTTACTCGAACACACAAAAGACCTTATAAGAATTTATGATGGTTTGAAAACGTTGTTTAACACTGTGATGCAAAAGAATTGGGACAGTGACGGCTAACATCAAATTGCCCTTAAACCAAAAGTTCTCAAATTGCTCAAATTGTTAATTGGTGCCTTAAGATTATTATCTCATGTTTAGAAAAGGCTAATACAACACCATCATGCATCTGTTTTTGCCGGCCAATTGACATTCGATTCTCTTACGAAAGTATGGACATTATAAAAGAAGAAATAAAGCAAACACTCTACAGAAGATTGAAGAAGATAACCCAACTGAAGTAATATTCTTTCTACGACATTTTTTTTTACAAACCTAGTAGATTTAAAGGCTTTCAATACGCCAATCAGTACTTCCTCTTATATCACATCTTGCAAATGTGTAAAAATCATACAAAAAAATTTAATGTCTCAGTTTGTCGATTCTTCATCAAAAAAAAAAAAAACAATTTTACATCTGACTTGCAAGTTTCCTACAAAAAAATTTCAAGCTAAATTCCGATAAAAAAAAACAGCAGCGTTTATAAAAACCAAGAGATAATATAGAGAAATTGTGTTACTTATAAAAGATATGTCAAAAAATTGTTTTGGCGATACAAGCTCGGACATGTATAAAGGGCTCTACGATTAACATCCAATAACCCTTATTTTACACAAAAATCTTGTACTTGAGTCGATAGCAATAATGCAACATGCCATCTTCCCTATGACTCAGCTTACCGAAGACTGCAGAAGCCCAATATAGGCACTATCTTTCATATCGACAGAATTGTGCGAGGAATTTCCAAGATTGTTTAGGATGCCCTTAATAGGCTGCTTTTCACAACAGGCCTATTTCTAACTTCAGCAAAAAAACACAAACTTAACAACAGACCATCCTTTTTAACCGACTTCAAAAACAAAGGAGGTTATCAATTCCACTGAATGTTTGTGTCCGCAGAACTCAATCATTTCTGAACCGATTTTGAAAATTTATTTCTTAATTTAAAAAGCGATGCTTACAGATTGGTCTCGTTTTAGAAATTAAAGGGTGTGCCCATACAACATATATGTTCTTACGTGTATTATCAACTGCAAAATTAAAACAAAAACTGCGTATCATTATTGTTACCGATGACAAAAAATAATACAAAAATAATTCCAAAAATTAAAGGGTGTCACCATAGGTAACATACATATGGGCCCTTTTTTGAACCGTTATAGACAAACGCTTGAAAATTGAACAGAATGTCGGTTGATATGACCGTTATAGCAACAAGTATTTATATACAAAATTGTAAATTAAAGG
Source organism: Cistogaster globosa (assembly GCA_937654795.1). NCBI lineage: Eukaryota > Metazoa > Arthropoda > Insecta > Diptera > Tachinidae > Cistogaster > Cistogaster globosa. The sequence continues at coordinate 125,279,143 of OW569404.1, forward strand.
GTGCCCCAATAGTTCATTTTATGTGATGTATATGGCCATACTTTCGAACAGTTGTAGACGAACGGTTAAAATTTACAAAGAACCTGCTTGCTAAGTCCACTGGAACAGCAAGTATAAAATTTGAATTTGAAATTCAAAGAGTGACCCTATAGTTGATGCAATTTTTATTATGTGACCAAACAGTTGAACAGTTTTGGGACGACGGTTGAAATTAAGAAGAAGCTGTAGTGCTAAATCTTTTAAAAGAATCATAAGGTTTGGAGATGGATTTTAATGGTGTCCCTATATTTATTGCAATTTGATGTATTTGATGTATGTTTTCAAAAATTATTAAAAGAAGCTGTTGAACTGCTTGAGCCAGAAGAACAAAATATTTCAACAGACGTGTAATAAACTACAGAAATCAGTCAATCTGATGAGTCGGGTTGAATCAACTTCTAATCTTAACGATAATTTGTGTTTTATTATGACTTGGTTCTTCTTTGCACTAAAGAAATTTTAACGAGATTCTCTCTCTCGAAAGGGAAAAAAGCAATCAGCTTTTAATCGATTAAATAAAATATTGATTAAGAATGTGAGATTTAAATAAACAAGCCCAATGACCACTGTGCAAATGGAATGGCCTTAAAAAAGTTTAAGCTAACTAGGGCTAAACTTGCGGTTTACTTGATCTCAATTTTTTTTTTTTTTTTATTTAAAGAAGAATGAAAAAATTTTTTGTGAGTCGTGGTGCCTGTTAAGCAGCTTTAATGAAATGGTTACTTTTAATTTAATCAATCGAACGAAACAGTTACTTAACCTTTCATAAGCTAAAGTAAGAGGGGACCCATTTTTTTACCTAAAATATTTTTAATATAAATTGCATTCCAAGATGTTTTCAGGTTCTTTTATAACTTAACAAATCTTTTTTAATTTTGATAAATAGGAAAAATTGCCACAATCACTCGTCCAAAAAAAAAAAAAAAAAAAAAAAAAAAAAAAAAAAACAAGGAAAGTCTTTTACCCTACACAGACGTCTGGCAACGTCGTTTAAAATTTAAAACCCTCTTTGCTGCATATTCTTGCTACTCCTTTTATGATATTATAAAATAAAATCTTTTGTAAAATAAAATATTTTTAATTTTCTTTTTGTTTAAAGGACATCCAAACACCAACCTCAAAATCCAACTTGAGGTTTTAATTTATGCAAGCGATTTTTTTTTCTTTTTCAAATCACTTCATATAAAACTGGCAAAAAAAGTATTTTTAATATATAAATTTTATATGAAAAGTTTATATTTTATTTTTTTTTTTTATTTATGCACAAAAATCAAACTTTTTAAATTAAATACGAAACTTAACTAAAAATAATAAATGCAGTGGAGATTAAAACATTTGCAATTAAAATAACATTTTATAAATTAAGTTTTGAATGCAAAACTACTTTGCATTATTTTAATTCTGATCATTAAGTTTGAGTCAACTGGTTTAATGATTAATTATATATCGAAAGACTTTACGTCATTTTTGAGGTTATGTCAGAAAAAAATATTAAATTAAAAACAGGATGCTTTTTAAGCTCAATAGTATTTTAAATTGTAAAACATAAAAAAATAAATATTTCATGAAGAATCAAGCACAATTGAAGTAATTTAAAATAAAAAAGATTTATTATTGACAAAAAAATTAATTTTAAACAGCGGTTGTCCTTTTTCAGAGAACTTTTTTGAACACTGCTTTCTGTATATCATAAAAAATACGAACAATTTTGGCCTTATATGCGTCAATTAGTGGTGGTATGTCACCATACAGCAGTAACTTTATGTGGTCCCGGCAGTAACTCATCGTGAGGTGATAGATCGAAGGACAGAAAGACCTTAAAGGTCAGGTGACAGGCCCATTTCCCCGTAATCAACTTATCGCCAAATTAAGGTTTCAAACGAGTCGATATTTGTGGTCGCCTTATGGCACTTAGCGTCATCTTATTTAACAATATTTCACCCAAGTCAATGTCGTCTTGGGACTGCTGTAGTCAAGGTGGTAAGCACGCTGACTACAAACTTGGTTAGCCGGGGTTCAACCCCTGCGGCAACTAAAAATTAAAATGCTTTTTTTTTCTGTTTAATGGTATAAATACATATTTAGAATTAACAATAAAACATGCAGCCTCCTTCGTCAATACTTCTTCATAGCATGTTCACCGGCGAAGTAAAATAACTAATAAAACGGCTATACTTTCACTACCTGTTCTTTTCTTTTCTCTATCCTTTTCCTAAAAGAATGTAGCACGGTTATACACTAATTCAATAGTCATTATTGCCTGAAGTGCTACTTCTCTTAAAAAATATATATATTTTTAAAAATCATGGTGTGGTTACGATCTCAAGCATCGGCTTAATTCACCAAAGTATATTGGCTGCACTTCAAATACCGCAAAATAGGTCTGTTTCTTTACTCTAATTTGCACGAAAAGCTTTACCATACTAATAAATTGGGTAAATTTATTTATTTATTTATTTTTAGAGAATAAAGTTCTTCTTCTTCTTGCACGAAACAGCTCAAACTTTTTCTTCGTTCAAGTTATTTATATTTGTAAAAAAAGCTGTAAAACATAAAAAAACAAATATAAAAGTCTTTAGCAATATTTAAGAAAAGGGTAAAATAGTTATTCTAATATAAAAGACAATTTGTAATGGTAAATAAAGATGAGTTAAAAAAATATTGTTGCAGATTTGGTAGAGAGTAAAGTGATTCTAGTGATTGTGACAACATCCTAGACCTTATTAAACATTATTTAGACTTGGAAGAATCACTTTTATTGGATCTTTTTGAAATTTTGGAATGCAAAAAGAGGAACTGCATTCCAAATTATTTAAATAAAATTGCTTCATCATATACGGACAAAGAATTCAAACAACACTTTCGAGTAACGAAAGAATTATATTTAAATTTATCTGAAAAATTTGCAGAAAGTCCTACACATGCTTCTTTGCGAGGTAATAAACGCCACAAATTTGTAACGACTGTTCCTCTTTGTTTTTTTATTTTTTTTTTTTTTTTGAAATTGATTTTTTTTTTATTGAAACAGTCAAAACACTTTCACTTTTTTGTGTTCCCGTACTTTTATGCAATTTTGTCTCTTTATGAGAAAAAATTATACTTGCTCTTATTTTCACGAACTTTACCCAAAAATTAAAGAAACAGACCTATTATTAAAAACAAACATGTTAAGCCAAAAAATATTTCAAAAAAGTTTAATCCCCGAACAAAGACTTATGACTAATTTTGAAGGCAGATATGAGTCAATCAATTCATGATGATTTGTCAAAGTATATTGGTGACAAATGTGAAACATTAAACACCGTATGACATTTTGCTTGACAGTTAACCCTGAGAAAAAAAAAATATCTTATATAAAAACATTTGAAGATTTGAAATAATATTGTATTTTGAATCACTTAGCCGAAATCTTGATAGACATTCTGCAATCAAAGAATAGGATTACTTCAATCAGAACCATGTAAAAGCCGCTTAGCTTAGCTGATCAAACTTCATTAAAAGTTATAGCTGTCGAAGTCTCACTGGCTATTTGAAGAATGTCACACCTCTTTATATGGTCTTTTTTTTAATTACAACTTCTGCCTGCTGTTATTAGGAATGAGATAATAAATGTTTTTCAAATTTAGAAAAAAACTGCAGGAACGTTAAACTGATTTATAATCTTAAAAATCGCCTATTTGTTAGTCACATTCACCCGCCAGAAGGCAAATAACTGTCACTGCTGTCAGTAAGTAAACTAAATATATTTTTATTTGTCTTTTTTTCACTTTTAAACGTAGGTGCTATGTTTTCCATTTATAATATAAGCACCTCGATTAAATTTTTGTTTACTGAACACACTTTTTTATCAATCTTTCTTTCCAATTACCTTTTGTTTCGCCTCTGCTCAAGATATCCACGTTCACAGTTATATTTCTTTCCAGCTGATGGTAAACATAAATACTCCAGCCCATTGTTTCAGTCTTTAGCTTTAATCAAGTTTTAGTGTTTTGCAAACCACTTTTAAATTGATCTAAATTTAATTCAATTCAATATATTTTTAATTTACTCATTGAATTCTTTTAATTACTAAATAAAATACACAAATATTCTTCTTCTTTGATGTCATTTCACTTACTCAGCTTTGTAGAATTTTGTGGAAAACACTACATATATTTTACTACCATGTTTACTTTAGATCTTTGTTAAACGTTTTGCTTAAAACTGCCATACTGCTAGCGAGAAAAAACTACTAAATACTTCTTATATGGAAAGATCTAACAACGTGCATTAAATGAATATTTGATTCTTATATTTATTTAAGTGTGGGTATGTTACAATCAAAATAATTCTACTATAACAACTAAAAACTTAAACGTTTTTATGCGTGTGGAGGCAGATCAAATTTTAATTAAAATTTATTTGTTATTGAAAGTTTTTATAAAAAGTATTTTTACAGTTTTGTAAAAGTATTAAATATTTATTATACTAAAAATATTTCGTTGTGTTACCAAAAAATTTTCTACATCTCGAGTCTTTTAAATGTTAAAACATAAAAAAAATTTTGGCGGTTTTACTTCAGACTCTTTCGAAAAAACATGAAATAGTTCCACATATTGAATGAAGCTGAAGCACTTACTATTCTTCTTCTTCCAATAACTATAAAAAGAAGTAACATTTAACGTAAATATTTCTTTTCCAAAACGTGTTAGAGATAAAGTTTTTGTAATTTTAATATAAAAAAAAGCCATTAAATTGTCAATATTTTGCTCACTACTGTGCTTTTTATAAAGAAACCTTAAGATGTTTTTTGTAGGAAAGAAACTAAAAAAAATAAATATAAACACATAACAACAACATACTGACATTTATATGCACCTACATATTTATAGTTGTAAAATAAGAATATAAAAAAATACTTTAGAGGCATAAAGCCAAGAAAAAACACGTTATAAGTTCTCTTCATTTTTAATAAATTGCATGGTTACAAATGTGTGTTTAAAATGAAAAAAAAAAATTAAATAAAAAAGCATAAAAACTATTCTCAGACACAAACATACATATACATTTACACATACTTATATACATGTGCATATATACAAATTTATGTATGTTGCCTATGAATTTATGCAACTAACCACAACTACAACAACCCAAACACAACATAACAATGGTTTGTTGCATCACTCTCTTGAGAATATTGCATGAACATTTACATCTGTACAAATAACACAAGCAAACAAACAAATACATAAAAATACCAGCACTTAAAGCAAAAGATGCCAAAAAAAAACACGACATACAAAATGAAAAAATAAAGAAAAATAGAAATTTTATTGCAACGTGTTCAAGTAGATGTTGGAAAATTTTCTATGAAGTTTTTCTTTTCCCTCGAAATGGCCGCTTTTATGGTATGAATACGTTAACGCACAACAATGCCTGTTGGCTTTGCTGCCTGTTGGCAAAGTATGTACATTTGTCCGTATGCATATCAGTATGTATGCATGCATGTATGAGTTGGTTGCATAACTAACGTATTTAAAGAATGAAAGAATTAATAAAAAAAATATAAATTTTCACCGTAGAACTTACAATTAACAAAGGAAACTGTTTAAAGTGTGAAAATATTCCTTTTTTTATGATTTAATTTATAAGTTTTATGTAACATTTACACAACTTTTTAAAGAAATTTTTTCGTAAATAAAAAATTTATTTTTTTCTTAATTACTTCTTGTCAACATTACGGTGTGAGATTAAATTTTAAACAAATTATAACAGATATTTGTGTTAATTATCCCCACTAGCGTTAACTGATAAATTTTATCTTTATCAATGTTATAAGTTTACAAAATGTTTAGTAATTATGATTATTACACTGAAAGGAAAATGTCATTCTCAAGTTTACTAAATTCTTCTTAACAAAAAATATAAATGAGATTTACAATGAAGTGCTCTTAAAACAAGCAGAAATGAGATTGTTTCTAAAAATTATTAAAATATTATTTTTTAAATAGAATGAAATTCTAACCAGGGTTTGACGAGTTCATTGCAGAATTCAGAGCTTTGTACTGTAAAAAAGGTCACCACTTACCGTACCTTTGCCATCGTTTAGATTTTATTTAAAGCAGAACAACTAGAAGTTTTTGTGTAAGTAATAGCTTAAACTATTTTTTCATCCACTATGTTTTTTTTTTTTTCTTAGCTTTGAGTAAGAAATTTGACTGATAATTCAATACTCATAACTTCGCCACATGCAACAAGTTATTTTTAGATTTCAAAAGATATCATTGGATGTCTCACATGTTTTTACCTGTAGTATTCAGTCATTCCTTCACACAATAAAATTTAAATTTTAGTAATGCTGGCAATTTTTCTTTTTCGTTTTTTATCAAAAGTCACTAAAAGTCACAAAAGTCCCTAATTGGAATTACGAAACCATATTTAGAGTTTACAAAAAGTTTCCATAATTTTTTTTTTTTTTTTTTTTTTTGTTAGTGGACTCTAAGCGTAATTGTAAAAGTTTAAGAAAAAAATTCCGATTTTTAATTTTAAAATGCCACATTTTTAAATTTTTCAGATCAAAAGAAAAGTTTAAAGTTTTCCAGATTTTAAAGGAACATTTCATAACAAACATTTAATATATATAATATTTCCATAAAAATCAAATTTTAGAGAAGTTTGCTGCATAAAAAAATTGTGCAATTTTTTTCTCGGACCAGCACTTAGGGGATAACCCCGACCTTAGCAATGCTTTGTGCCAGAACTAGGAAATTAGGTAATAAAAAGAACGAAAGAGGGATTAGTGTTTGTGGACATTCGATTTGAATTTTTCTACATTAAAATTCACTCCTTCCTATCAGCAGGAAGATGATTTCGCATACGAACTGTTCGGCCAATCGATCACAAATGGACAAGTTTCTAATGAAAAAAGTTTTGTACGCAAAAACATGCGGATATCGGGATTAAATTTCCTAACGTAATTGGAAAACATTCCATTGTCGATGTTCAAGAGAGTCAATCGAGTTGGATACCGTACTTCTTTACCATTTCTTGTACGCGGTCGAATAACTCTAGAACGAATTTCGAAGCACCGGCAAATACTTGAGAGTTACATTCCATTTTTGGCCGAATGTAGTTAGTATAACTCGTAAGGAGATCAGATGGAGTGGAACATTTTGAATACCACTAAAGCCGAGGCACTTAAAGGCCTTTTTTGGGTCATGAAAAATGTGTTAAGTCTATCGAATAACGCACTGAATTTCTATGCAAAGAATATCAAAAGCTTCTGATTCCTTAATATTTATATTACATTTTCGTTCGAACGTTTGTTTATAAGCGTACAACATTCAGTCTAACGAGCATTAAAATCGATTTTATTCGCCCGGCCTTATTAAGATCTTGTCGTGAGATCCTGATACAGATTTTTTTTCATATTTAGTCGTTTGTCCTCTATCTCTGTCAGGCTTCACCGGTTGCCGAATTATTATGAATGGCAAATGCTTCTGTTATCTGCAATATAATAAATAGGTTTTTCTTATCTCTGGATTTGCTCGAACTTGAACTTTAATTTAAGCCCACATGTGAGAAAATTCCAGATCTGAAATGCAAAAAAAATTTAGAACAACTTTTTAAAAAACTTCTAGTTGTTATCAGGGGTTTTTGTGGAAAAAATTTAATGAAATTTAAATTTTGAAATTTTTGATAAATAATTTGGGAATTAATAATGTTGCTTGTTAGTTCATTTCACTTGACTGCCGGATTGTACGACTATTTTACAACTATAATTTCCCTTTTTGGGAATTATTATTATTATGGAGAATTATTTCGTGAATGTACTTAACCAAAATTTTTGTTTTTTTTTTTTTTTTTTTTGAGAAAACATAATTTAGGAATTTTAAGGACTTTAACAATTTAAAAAAAAAAATATTGGTCTAGTCGTTCGCTTGGCTGTTATACGTTTTGGCCACAAAAATTATTAAATTGCTTTTAATGTAGCGTTCAAAAATTTAAAGCAAGAATTAAACGACAGAAACTTATAAAAACACAAACTTTTACTTAAAAATTTGCAACAGTTTTATACTAAACAGAGTTGCTTGTAAAGTTTAAAATGCAGCATACAAAGCTTTTTTTATTAAATCTGATGCAAAGATCAGGCAAAATTTGCATTAAGTTTTTGGTAAAAAAAATTGTCACTGGAAACACTCTTTGCTACAGTGATAAATGTTACCACCATTTTTTTTGTTTGTTTATTTTTTCAATAAGAATGCGATAGAAACTTAATTCAAATGATCGATTAAATTAATGTTTTTCTAAAGTTACGTCTAATTTTTATTTTATATGAGAACCGGGTGTTCTATTTTTGCTAATCGAATCATCGATAAATGAATCTTCTTCTTGATCTTTATAAAGGAACTTTCGTTACCTTATGTAGGCGTTCGATAGGTCGTCTACTAACTACAATAGTGGATGGATGCTGCACAACTATTCGACACCTTTAAAAAGGTAAATTCTTTACATGTGCTGCTTCGTTATATTAAACAGACTTACAATATCAGCCATAAAATAACTTCTGGTGTTAACTAAAGTGAATAATTTAGCACCCTTCTCTAATTTAAAAAACAAACCATTAAATTTCCTTAAACAAAACCACAAAAACTTTTATATCTTTTCTGTTTATGCTATAAAACCATCTTTTAATTTGTGTGTGTGTGTGTGTGTGTGTGTGTGCGTTTGTGTGTGTGTATAAATGTGTTTCTATGTATATGCCTGCGTGTGTATGTGTATATGTGTGTTTAAATTTAAACTTATATATGGTTTATTTCAAATTTATCACTTATTTGAATGATGATTTTAAATTGTTGCATTAAAAATTGTGATGATGATTATATTCATCATAATTATAATAATTGCTTTGCTTGCACAAGCTTTATGAATTTTTGCTAAATTTAGTTGTATAAAATTTTAATGTTTAAATATTAGATTTTATAGGCTCTTTGAGAAAACGTTTCATAAATTCACTTTATGCAACATATAACATGAACATTTAATGAAGAATGAAATTATGCATATAAATTATAAATTTAATGTGTGAAACTTTCTAAGGCAGACAGGGTGAACGTAGAATTTTTTTTTTTTTTACTTTATTCAGCTGTAGGATAAGATAATTTTGAATAAGTTAAAATTAAATATTAAATATAATGTTTCGGCTTTAAGGAGTTTGAAAGTAAAGCAGAAAATGAAGTGGGAACTGCAGTCGAACTGCTTGTGTTGCATATTGTAAGATTAATATCATTAATAAAAGTAAATTTTTGTTTCGAACAAAACTTTATATGAAGAAGGGAAGTCAGGTCTTTTAAACCTTTGTAAACTAAAAAAATTACGTCAGCTTCTACTACTCTTCCTCTTGTAAACATATACGGCATTTACACTATGGAATATTTCATGAAACTAACATGAAAATGTTGTTTGTTGGTTAAGCAAGAAGGGTAAGCAATATGGTATTGCTTGAATTTTGAGAGAATGTTACTGTCGCTTATGTTTATTTTTAAATAACGCATACCGCTGCAACTTAAGTAAAGAATTGGAAAAAAATGCTTAAAAAAATTGCATAGTGTAAATCTGGACATAGAGATCGAAACTTGTTTTAATTAAAATTGATGTGAGAGCCTGGCTTAAGAAGTTAAGAATATTTAAATACACACAGAAAAGTATTATGGTGTGTTTAAGTTCTTACTATTGTAATTAAATTTTTAGTATAAAAAAAATATATTCTTGACTTATTTTTTTTACCAAAAAACCAACAAACGATTTTAACTCAGTTTTGACCACATTAAAGAAAGCTTATCTGATAAATTTTTGTCTTTAACAAAATCTATTTTATTCATTACTTTTGAAATCCGAGTTTATAATGTGTTGCTTCTTCTGAAAGGAAACAAATTGTTTGACATAAAAAATTAAATTAATTAAAGAAAATTAGCAATATTTTTCTTGAAAAAAATAAAGAAATGGTAACACTGGCTAACAATTTTCTAAAATCTTTTTATAAAGAGGGAAAAATTATTTACTAACTCTTGCGGACGTTTTCTGAAGAAAATATAAAAAATTATTTAATGCAGCAGTTTTTGAATCGTTAATTTCCTCATTACTTTTTCAAGGTGCCCAATTTTTCTTGTTTCTTTTAGAAGATGTGCGTAAAATTTTTCAAATAATTTTTCTTTCTCAATAAAAAATTTATGAAAATTTAAATAAAAAACTTAAGCCGAATTAATTAATTTATTTGTTATAAATCAAATAATTCTAGAAATAATTTCAATTAATTAAAAATCTCAATATTTTCCAAAAAAAAAAAAATCATTGCATTCATTAAAAGTTTTATTTATATTTGCAAATTAAAATTTATTAAATTTTTAATTGATTCAATTACTTATTTTAATAGAATTTTATTTTGTTTTTTATTGATTTAATTTCTAACTTAATTTTAAAATTTTGTATTTTCTTTTTAATTAAATAAATAATTAGTTTAATTAAAAATTTAATTGATTTTTAATCTAAAAGCAAACAAAACCTCTGACTGCTGTTAAAATTTTTTTCTAGGTTTTTACCACAATTTATAATTAAAAATAATATTTTGAGTGAGTTATAAAAGCAAATAATTGAAAAACACTAGTTTAAGCCTTCTGGAATGTCATTTAAAAAAATAAAAAGAATACTTTTTTAGCCGCAATAGTTAAGTCGGCAAAGGCGCTTCTATGTTAAAATATCAGATGATATCCATAAGGCACTAGTTTATATAAAATTAAAAAGAAAAAAAGTAAATGGTTTTTTACAGAAGTCTGGCTGCTAAGACAAGGGATCATGTATTCGTAATCTGTCAAAAGCAAAAAATGTAAGCAAGGTAACACAAGAAATTGCGAACAAACAATACACCGCGATGAAGTGAATTAAAAATAGTCATGCACGTTTTTACAATCCAAATGCTAGGCTGCTTTGAATAGGATGTTTGAAAATGTTTTTAAACTTTGTTACATTTATTTGCCAGGTAAAATCTTAGAAGATTTTCAGGCTTCTGCTGTAGATGCCCAGCATTAAGTGATATACATCTTATACCGTCCTCTACATCAGAAAACACTTATCAGAAAGACAATTAATATAAAGGAAATGGTGTAAGAGTTTCATCCACATACCGAAAATCGTGATATTAAAACTGCCTTCACTTTGTTTAAGAAAAACTTTTTTAGAGAAAGCTATTAGTTTGAATACCTGAGTTCATATCCCAGTCGCTGTTTATTTAAAAATATAATTTTTTTCTAATATGTGTTAAGGTTTTGTATATTAAGAAATTTTACAGTGAAGTAAGCAATAAACAAAATTGGCTGTCAGCTTACAATAATGCATCTACTTATCACTAGAGGCGCTGCAGTACTTTTCCACAAGCAGTACTTTTCCAAAGAGCAATTGAAAAAATTTAGCTCTTTCAGTGATTTTTCTTGACTTATTATCTGATTTATCCCTTTTCAACGAATCTCTTTGTACGAAAAATTATTTTAATTATCATTTTGAAATTTTTTTATGTCAAAGGAGATTGTTGTATCAGGGCAGTAATGAAAAACCTCAAATTATTCAATTAATTTCATTAGCTGTAATAATTATTTAAATACCCTGTTTATAATGATTTTTTGTTTAAGTACGCAAATTGGTTATTTCAGTTCCCTCATCCTTTTCATATGAATTTTAAGCATTTATTAATGATTTACCAGCCAATATTTGGCATCATTCCCAGAGGCATTTATTAAATTACACTAATAATGATGATTTCCTTTTCATACATTTAAACAGTTTATTTTGCTAATATTTTACTTTGCCCAATATTTATTCATTTGCCAACTCCAAAAGAAAAACAGCTTTAAAAAATCATAAAATAAAATAAATAATAAAAATTTGTCATATTTTATTTTAATTAAGTCATATGAATTTTGTTTTTGTATCTTATTAAAATAAAAACCTTGTGAAAGTTGCTTTTTTTGTATACAAGAACAAAAATCCATTCAAATAATGTGAGAATAAAGCGCAAAAATGGTTACGCTGCCAAAAATCATTTAAAAGACTGATATGAGATATTTTTTTTTTTTCTATTCATTTCTTCTTTATACTCTTCTTTGATAAAGTGTTTTTAAATAAATTCACAATTTTAATACAATTCTGCATGTAAATGAAAAAAACTTTTGTACAGACAATTTGGCACAATTAGATATTTATGAGGTCTGTTTTCGTAAAAATGTTTTCAAATATTTAGAAACTATTTGGAAAGTATTTTTTTTTTTTTGTGGTTAATGTTAATTAAGTTTGAGTGCTTACTCGTACATGTGGAATTTTTTAACACATTTCTGCAGGCAAATGAAAAACATCAATAAGTTTAACTATAGAATTAATTAGAGTGGTCAGAGAGTCAGAAAAATAACGACTGTCATAACAAAAGCTAAACGTTGGATCATGTCGAAGCTAAGTTGTACTTTTACCACTTGTAAGTCTACTGTGTGAACAGTATAAAAAGTTAAACCTGGCCAAGACATATTGAACAATCAGCAGCATTTTTGGAACTGTTAGTTGTTGTAAAAACCAAGTTTATGAGTTCAACGCCCAATGACATCGGTATACAAAATAAAAAAATCAGCTGGGCTTAAAAGTTGAAGAAGTAAATTTAAAAGAATCAGCTGTACAAACCTCCTGCAGTCTAGATAACAAAAAAAAAAAGGAAAGAATGATTGTATGTGGCCGCTGGTAAAGGTGTCTGCTTGTATAGGTATAAGTGCAGGTTGTAAGTGATCAAGGCGATAAGAAGAGGAAAATAATTGTAGTGTAGCTGCGTCCTATTTAGCTACTAAAAAACATTAAAATAGTCTAGAACAGTCGTGGCTAAGTTGGTCATATGTGATAAATGATTAACTAATTTAATTAGTTTAATTAATTGCTAAAAAAAATTGACAAATTGACAAAAAAAACTTCAAACAGCTTTAGTCTTAACGGAGCCATAGAATAAATGGCTCAGCAAACGGCCAAGTCTTTTAGAGCTTAGGGCCAGGCAACGGAATATGACTCACACGCTCAAATAGGATCTCATAAAAATATCTAACTGAGACCAGGCGAATAAAGTTGATTTGAAGACATGTAAGATTCAATGTTGATGTTCGATGGACTAAACAGAACATTTTTTAAGTCTTAAAAGAAGATTTCAAATGCCTCAAGGGTTTGAAACAGTGTAAAAGATATTTAACTTCATAAGATCTCCTTACTATTTATACCACTAACATCCGGTCAAATATGGAAAACAACTTTCAAGTATGGGCCAGTGCTTAAAATCTGTTTTGGAGATTTTTTTCACCGCCTACAGAAAAAGGTAAAGAAGTATGGTATCCAAATCAATTGACTCTCTTGAATATCGACGCAATGTGGGTGGTGTTAACGCTATTCAATCGACATTACAAGGGAATATGTTCTACTGGGATTAGAAAATTTAATCCCGATATCCGCAAGTCTTTCGTACAAAACTCTTTTTTAAAAACTCATTAATTTGTGATCGATTGAAAGATTTTTTTTAGCCGAACAGTTCCTATGTGGAATCATCTTCCTGCTGACAGGAAGAAGTCACTTTTAATGAAGAAAAATTCAGATCGAATGCTCACAAATACTAATCCCTCTATTCTTCTTTTTTATACCTAATTTCCTAGTTGTATCCCAAAGCATTGCTTGAGTAGGGACCATCCCCATCCGAGAAAAAAAAACAAAGAAAAAATTTACACAGAAAAAAATTTTGCACCTTCTAATAGTTTTATTTGTTTGCAGAAGAAAATTTCATTAAATTTTTAATTGACTCAATTAAATTCTTAATTATAAAATAAATAAAAAATATTCTAATTAAAAAATAATAGAATCAATTAAATATTTTAATATAAAAAATTTAATAAAAAATTAAATGAAAAAATTGAATTAAATTTGAAACTGAAAAAAAAACTTTTAATGGGCTTAAAATTTTTTTCTGTGCACATAAAAAATTATCTGCCTCACAAACACTTGAAGCTGCTGTTATTTAAGTTATAATTCTGACATCCTTCTTAAACTTGTTGCTGATCTCAAAGATCACAATTAGCAATTGTGTTTACAAATCGACTCGAACACTTTTCCAAGATTTTGAGGAGCAATTAGGTAAAGCGAAAAGCCTTTCCTTAAAAGGTTGTTTTTCATATAACAAAGCCATCTCCAAAATAAATTATTTTCTTTTCAAATATTTCGACTCTTCAGAATTTTCTTAATTTATATGCGGCTCTAAATATTTTTAAATATTTAAAGGCAAAAATCAAAGCAAATTTACTTAAAATTTGGTGATATTTATTTATATAAATTAAATATTGAACAGACAGAAATTATTTGATAAATGACTACAACAAGTCGTTAGAAAACCCACTCAGAAAAATTAACAAGAATAACAACTGCAATTAGATAACAAAAATACTCAAATATTATTTACTTAATTTGTGTGTATTATTTAAAGCAATAACTAGAATGAATAAATGAATATATAAATATGTGTATGTATGACGTGTGTATGCATGTATTCATGTATTAATGAACGATGTTATTGATGTTGTAATTATTATTGTGCCAAAAACACATGCAAATTTAGAAAATACAAATATTCATATGCAAATATTCAACAATGCATTCAAATGCAAATTCACACACAAACACATTCATGTATCTTTATTTTATTTGTTTTAACAATCAAAATTAAAATTACGAAATGCTATTTCTCTATATGTGTGTGCGTATGTGCGTGTGTGTATGTGTGTGGGACAAGAGGTATGAATTATTGTATTAACAATTATATAAATGCATTTTTGTATATCTATTTAATATTTGAAAAATAAAAGTGTTATAGTGTGTGTACGTGTGTGAAAATATTTTATTTACGAATGCATTTTGTTAATGATGTTTTTACACATTTTCACACATGCCCAAATGCACATATAAACACACGTTTACTTAAATGCAGCCTAAATGTATGCAAATATATTTGGCCAATATTAAGACAGAGAACAGATAGATAAAATTAATTATACATTTACAATTTCAATATGACTATTTAATATAGATAGAAAATATTAATATTTTAACTAGGCAAATAGACACATAACCCAACAAACATTTATTTGGAGCTTGAAAATATTTAATATTTTTTTTTAGAAGAAATAAAAGAGTTCATAAGAGTAATGGCAAGTTGCAACATGATTATCTATTGACAAAGAAGCTTAACTTAATTGAAGTTTTTTACAAAAAGAATAGGTCCTATATAACACTATTACGATGTATTTGAAAACAGCTAAAATGTAGTTTTAGGATGAAGATATGAAAATTTACATGTTTTTTTTATATTTTTATTGAAAAATTATTAAATTCTACGTGCGCCAAGATAGCGTCGAAAAAATAACGTCGATTTTGGGAATTAAAAAACCGGGAAAAATCGGGAAGTAAAAATTCCCCGGGATTGGTAATTTTTAATTTAAAATTAAATTAGCATAACTTTTGAAATCTAGAAGAAATAAAATTTTTGTAAATTATAAATAAAAAAACAAAACATTTGTGTATTAATTATAAAAATGCGTTTTTACTGATCACAAAAATAAAATGATTTTTTTATGAAAAGAATAATACTCTCGCCCCAAATGACCACACACTATTAAAGTAGACACCTAGACGAACAAAATTTGCTAACCGCGCAACAATTCCGCCGAACCGTTTTCGAGAAAAGTGGATTCATCCTGAGTTGGCACAAAAAAAGCGTTGCTTGTCTAGACAAAATTGAACCGTGTTGCCATTAAAAAATGTTTTCAAAAAATGCTAAACGGAGTTGCCACATCATATAGTGTTGGCATAGTATCAAATTCACTCGTTTTGTTTATGTATCAATAAAGAATAATTTTTCAATAAAATATTTTTTTACAAAATGCAGTTCAGTGAAGCAGTTGGCCCTCAAGCATATAATGGAAATGAAAATCCCGGAAGAGAATGCAGATACGACACGAGCAATAGCTCATATAAAAAGCATTTGGATGACAATAGCTAACGTCATTGGAATTGAAAGTAAGTAACTATTACTGATGACTTGCAGTCTTATTTATGAAATTGTCTTATATTTATTAAAGGAAGCGGATGCCAATCGCTGTTAATTTATTTTTAATGACTTGCTGCTATGTTGCCACGTAGTAAAATTAATTTGTCTTGTTTACTTATGTATTCACATGGCAGCTTTGTTTGTCCGGGCAAATTTTTTAAAATGGGTGAATCGTGCTGCAAAAAACTTTAAGTAAAAAAATTTTTTCTTAACAAAAATTTTGTCGAGACATAATGGGTAATTCTAGCTTTACATATATTGCAAAATAAATTTTTTTTATAAAAAAAAAAAAAAAATACAACAAACTGATGGCCCTTTTTATACTAAAAACGTATAAATGCAATAATTTAGAAAATTTTTAAGTTACAAATCGTTACCCCTTTTAAAAATACTTGATGATTTTTAATCTCAATCTGAAGGAGGTTTTTTACCCTTTCGTAAAAATGTATTAAATATAGATCCATCAAAATTTATAAATGACAAATGAACATTTAAAACAATGGACTTCTAGTAAATGCGTACCAAAGATGGTCTTAGTGGCTCTTTAGGAAGAAAGGTCTTCAGTTCTTCAACTAACACTTTTAATAAATATGTGCTGTTTTTGTATTTCAGGCAATCGATTCGTTTGAAAAATTTATATGGAAATTCCTCAAAAAATTGAGTGTTTTTCATATAAATTTTTTAAACGAATCGATTGCCTGAAATACAAAAACAGCACAATAATCACTTTTGTAGAGCAATAAATATTTTAAATAGTTGTTTAAATACAAAAATTTGCAGTTGATAACTTTTTTAAAAGCAAATACAAAGAATGCTAACGAAGGTTGTTGCGAACCAAAAAACCTTTTCATTCTACTGGTATCTTAACTTGACTGCTCTCTTTTCAATTTATTACAATTAGTAGCAAACTTAAGCGAAAACTAAGGAAGAATAATTCGTTATTTGTTAATTGTTATAAAATGATCTTTAACAAAAATAAAACAACATTGTGCTACCATAACAAAGTACCTACGCTCACGTATAGCTTCTCCATTGCAAAATTCTGTGCATTAGGCATACAGCTTTCTCCTTATGCCGTAGATTGCAAAGACCAAGCCACCAATTTTTGGTTGTTAAAAACAATTTGTACATTATTTTTGCCTAAATGTATGCTTCATTTTTTATAACACTTTAAAGCTAAGAGTCTTTAGCCCTATATCTCTTTCCAAGTAGAGATCTAGCTGTGGTCCAAATTTTGTCATACTATGTTTAGCCCTTTAGATGCTATTGAGCAACAAACATTCAACATATAAACATTTATCAACAGAAAGTTGTAAAAATATGCTTAACTAGATTCTTTTACACAATTAATAATTAACACAATTAAGACCAGATTTGATTACTTTGTTATTTTGTTCGATTCTTCATCTAATTATATAGAAATACTATTGCAAAAAAATACTATTTGTTGAACTTATAAGATGCTTTAATGGTACTTGATTGCAAGTTGCAGTAGAGGGAGCATTAAAGAAAAAATAAAAATACTTTCTCTGCATGATGCCATGTGAATTTGAACTATCTATTCAGTTTTTCTTTTGAAGCAAGTAATCATCAATTTTGTAATTTAAGTGTAGCTCAAGAATGGCTCTTTTTTATACGAGGGTAGTTTGCTAATTAAACAAAAATCAGTTAAATTTAAACACATTTTTATTTTAGCAAAATCTAACAATGAAAGAATAATGTCAACGTAATAAATTAAAAAACTGTCCAGTTCTGCAACAAAAAAATCTTGTAAAATGACATCAATTCTAAAAAGTCTTCTACCAATTTTTTTTTTATTCTGTTTTGTTTAAATACCTTCTTCTTTCGTTCTCTGCTCTTAATTAACTTAAATATAAAACGTGAAACCTACACTATTACAGTAAATATGAATGCAAGTACATGTTTGTAGGTGAATATGCGTATATGTGTGTGAGTGTGTGTTTATCTTAACAACTTGTTTAAAATGATGTTTAAAGTTTCCTCTTTTGAAAATAATTAGAAAGTCCAGTGTAAACGTTTTGATTTTAATAAAAAAATATTGACAATAAAGGTCGTAATTACATCTACTCTTCTACCGGAATTACAAGGACAGTTTTATTTAAGTAAAACAAAGTTGTTACACTTCATCGTATAATGATGATTATAATTATGAATATTGAAAGCAAAGAAAATTCTCAAGTAGCAGAAGACACTTAATGATAAATTATTATTGAAACTAATTTGGTGAAACTTAAGGAACTGCAAAATTGTTTTAATTAGTTTTTGTCTTGTGTAAAATATAATGTTGATGACAACGACAGATACGATGAATGAAAGTTAAATTTTAAGCACATGAATTTTAAATTTTCTTTACACATTAAATTTAAGTTGAGAGAAATGTTACAAATTATTAAAACATTTTTTTGTAACAGGGCTATGAAGGTTATCGAAAAATATTCTGAATTATTGAATAAAACCAATAAATAAAAGTTCTTAATTTGTATAAAAAAAATTCAATATTAGTTGTTAAATGAAAGTTGTTTGAATTTTATTGTTAATTAACAATCATCTCTTAACGTTTACCGATAACAACGTATGATTAAATTAAAATGGAAAATTCAATTAAGTTTTTTTCTCGAAAATGAGGTAAAAACAAAACTTTTCTAATAACAAAATTTTTCTTAAAATATTGGTCGATACCAAAACATTGCTGAGGAAATTTATACGAAATTCTCAGAAAATTTATCAGATGCAAAACAAATAAATTTGTCGATCATAAATTTTTTTTCAATTTATCGATAGCAAATTCTAGTAAATAAAAATAACGATAGAAAAATAGTTTTTTACAAAATTTTTCTATTAAAAAATATTTCTTTACAAAAATTATCGATAGTAAAATTGCTCTTTAGAAAATTTATCGATAACCAAAACCTTCTAAAGAAAATTTATCGATAACGAAATCTTTTCTTCAGAAAATTTATCGATAACTACAAATTTCTGGATAATAATATTTTTCTTTAGAAAATTCATAGACAACCTAATTTTTCTGTAAAAAACATTATCGATAAAAACATTTTTCTTTAGAAAATTTGTAGATTACAAAATTTTTCTTTAAAAAAATTTATCGATAATAACATTTTTCTTAAGAATATGTATAGATTACATAATTTTTCGTTATAGAAATTATCGATAAAATATTTTTCTTTGAGAAATGTATCGATAAAAAAATTTTTCGATAATAACATTTTTCTTAAGAAAATGTATAGATAACATAATTTTTCATTATAGAAATTATCGATAAAAAATTTTTTCTTTAAGAAATATATCGATCAAAAATATAGAAACTTTTCATAATAAAACCAAAATTCTATTTAGAAAATTTTATAGACAACAAATTTTTTTTTAAAGAAAATTTATCGATATCAAAATTTATTTCGAAATCTTATCGATAGCAAAATGGTTGTTAAAGGAATTGATCATAATGAATCAGTTGACAATTAATTGATATCAGTTTTTTTAACTAAATGAAGCTGAAACTGTTTGTTTTTAAAATTCATCAATCGAGAAAATTTTTGAAGAAAATTTATCGATAACAAAATATTAATATTCTGAATATTTATCATTATAAGAACTATTCTTTGGAAAATGTATGGTTCTTTTGAATATTTATTTACAATATTTTTTAGAAAATCTACAGATTAAGAACTCGTCTTTAGAAAATCGATCGATAGCAAAATTTTTCTAAACATAATATATATGCAAAGCAAGATTCTTCTGAACAATATTTTTAAAATTTTTATGATAAAAATGCATCGATACTAAAAATTTTTAAGCAAATTTATTAATTACAAAATATTTCTTAGCTTTTGAAAATTTATCGATAACTTAAATTATCCACAGCAAAAATTTTCTTTAAAATATTCTGAAATTATCTCTTAAAAAAAATTTATAAGAACAAATTTTTGGATGCATAATGTATTGTAAAATATTTGTTTAAAAAGAAACTTTTTTAGAAAATTTATCGACAACAAAACATTTTTAAAAATATTTCTTTGTCACTAATTTTCTGCAAAGAAATTATTTTTTTACAATACTTAAATACTTTTATATTCATAGCAAAAGAATGTAACACTAGCGATAATGATGTTAAGAAAATTTTAATTCATAAAAAAAATTTAATTCTTTATTCATTCATTTTTGATTTTAAAAAAATTATAATTTTTTTTTTTTTTTTTTTTTTTTTTTTTGTTATCAATATCGAATTTATTGAAATTTAATGGTCGAAAATATTTTTGTAAAGATTTTTATAAGAAATAAAGATTATTAATAATATTTTAATAATTAGACGGCTGTAGTGGTAAACTTTTTCCTAAATTTTCGTTTCATTATTTATTTCTTAAGGAATTTTTTTGTTATAAATTTAACATTTAAGAAACAGAATATTTCTCCTTATATTTTATACAGTTGCGCTTCGAAGAAAACTCAATTTACTTTATTAATGTCAAACATTTATGAAAGAACACAATTTTAACCAAATTAGACAAGTTCTAACAAGCAAATAGAACAAATATAAACATATGCACGAGAACACACGCACACACACACACACACACACACACACACATATTAAAATTTTAATGATCAAAGTTATAACATAATTTTCAAAATGACAACGATATTGTGGGAGGAAAAATAGAATAACAGAGAGGTTGTACGGTTGCTAAGGAGGTTGTTATAAGTTGAATTATTTAGGGTTCGTTAGGAAAACCATATTTAAAATTTCCAAATAATGATGACAAAAACGATGATTATGACGATATTAATTGGTTACAAAGTCTACGTTGCAGGATATGTAAATTTTTATTTATGTTGCATTAGTAATTTTTGGCAGTTGTAAGGTAGTTGTTGCTTTTGTTTTATTTGTTTTTATGTTCTATTGCAGAACAAGTTGAACTTTGTTATGAAAAGGCAAACAGAGGGGAAATAAAATGTATGAGAAAACAAAACAAATGCAGTTTTTACATTTTTGATTTTTAAATGTTTTGTAACTTTTTACAACGACACTGAGAATTTTGTTTACTCATAAATGTTCACATTTGCTGATTTGCATAAAATTTAGACCAATGAGTCATTTGTAGTATTTTAGTACAGCGCACAACACTAAAACTAAGTAACGATAAATTATAGAGAAAAGTTATAAAATTTTTTGTTGAAACAATTTGATTGTTTAATACATTTCCTTTTTTACAAAGTTTGCATAGAAACGGCAGTAATGAAATAATTTTATATAATAATTGCAATTATGCATAAATTTGCTATAGAAAATTCTAGTTTGTATTGCATTTTTCGACAGAATTTAGTCAGGTTTAAGATCGTTTATTTTTAGTTCCAAATTTAAAAAAAAAATAAATGATGTTTTAATTAAAAAAACGGGGAAAAATATGAAACTACTTGATCAGCTTATAATTATTTTTTTACTTTATTATCAAAAAAAAAAATTGCGGCAAATCACAGATCTCTACAATTTTTTAAGAGCTGCCACTTATCTACCGATTTCTAAAAACTCCAACAGAATATTTTCTATACAAAATTTCAGCTATCGTTAAAATGTAGATATCTGAAAATTTCTATACAAAATTGAAGCTTTTGATAAATTTTCAATAGAGAGATAAAGTCATTAGGTATAGAAAATCGTTGTTATTTAATAATAATTGTAGCAAAAAGGTTCTTTTATCGATTAATTCTTCCAAGAAAATTTCTCGTGGTGAAAATTTTTTGTATATAAAATTCCTATTAATCATAAATTTATGTAGAGATTTATTATTTTATTCAAGAATTCCGAGTTCGGAAAATTTTGTATAGCAAATAATTTTCGTATAAAAATTTTTGTTATAAAAATTGTCGGTATAATCGATAAATTCCCAATAGAAATTTTAGTTATCGATAAAAAAAATATGTAATCGGTAAATTTTCCGTATAAAATATTTTCAATCGATAAATTGTCGAATGTAAATTTTTAATATCGATAAGTTATCGATAACAAATCTCTATAATTTATAAATTATCGATAGACAATATATAGAAATATTGAAGTGTCGATAATTTAAAGGCGATTAATTTCGATAAAAACACATATTGTAGAAAATAAATAAAAGAGATTTGGCAATCCAAAAATTTTTTTAGGAAATTTGTGCAGTCGAAAATTTTTCGATAAAAAATAATATATTAAAATAATAATTGATATATTTTAGCATAAAAAATTTCTATTATAAACGCGACATTTCAATAGATAAATTCAACTCAAAAATTTCTGCTGTCTTTAAAATAACTAGTAATCGCTAAATTTTGTACCTAAAAAAATTTTTATCGATAAATTTATAATCGATAATCGAATGAAAAATTTTTAATCGATAACTTTTCGATACAAATTTTATGTATTCATATATTATCCATCAATAACTTATAAAATCGTTTAATTATTAATAATTTGCAATCGATAAATGTTCGATAAAAACTTTCCATAGACGAATTTTAGGAAACAAAAATTTCATTGAAAATTAAAAACAGAATTGATGATCAATAAAATCTCTGTAGAAAAACTGTGTAGTCTATAATTTTTCCATAAAAACTTTCTGCAACTATAAATTTCTGATTAAAAATTTCTATAAGAAATTAATTTTAATGAAAAAGTATCTGTTATTGAGAAATTTTTGTTCGAAAACTTCTATAATCGAAAAGTCTTAAGAAGAAATTTTTTTAAAGATATTTAAGAAATTATAAAAAAATTTTTTAAAATAAATAATCAATTTATTTTGTACAGATTCTCAGGAGAGATTTTTTATTCCATAAAATTTGTTTAAGAAATTAAATTTTTGCGATTATCAGTTCTAATGATTGATGAGATTGATTTTAATACTTTTTAATACTTTAAGGTCACAGGTTCAGATTTAAAAAATTCACAGTATTTCCGAAAACAAAATAGATCGTTATCACCAAACATCTCCTTAACCACAGCTCAGATTTGTTTAAAATGAAAGTTATAAGCAACATTTAAATTTCTAAGCTGGTAGTTTGAAATTTTTTTCTACCGCAGGACCTCTGACTAATTTAAATATAATTGCATGCAATATTGCAAAAGCTTCACTCATGCTCTAGGGATGTTACAAGTTTCAAACAAATCACACCAGTAGCATAGAAGTTATAAGCTTATTTTAATTTTTTTGTAGTCGAGGTCACTGTGCAGCAACCAAACAAATTTATTTCTGACAACAAAATGAAAAATTTTCATAAATTGTGCTCTAAAAAAACTTTAGTTTGTAAATTTTTATTTATTTTTCAAATAAACTTCAAAACTTTTATATTTGTTTTTCATTCTCTAATAAAATTTTACATGTAGAAAAATTGGTAGAGTGAGAAATTATCAAGTGGTTAAAAATAAAATATTTTTTACACCTCATAATTTTGTTCTTTTTTTTGCAAATTTTAATTTAACTAATTGCTGTGAAAGGAAATAAAATATGAAAATATTTTGAAATAGTATTAATTAAATTAAGTTTTGTTTTAAAAAAAACAAATATTCAGTTAAGTAAACAATAACAAAAACATATATAAAAATGTATTTCGCATTAGTCAATGCAAAATTTAATTAGTCCTTTAAGGAATTGAAATAGTAGTATTTGCTTTGCTTAAAAGACTCTTTTAAAGCATTCTTACTTAATGTAAGTAAATGTTACAACATGCTCCTGTAAATAATGAAACTTTCACAACAAAATTACATTTCTTATGCAAATATTGTTTATTGAAATCTTATTTAACCAACTTGAAAACCTAAAGAGATACGAGTAACAGGAGTTAAAAGAAGAAGTACTCAACTTGCATACAAATGCATGACAACTGAAAAAAAAGAGATGGCAGTTATCTAACGTATGAAAATGTAAATTTGAAAGAATGTTCTAATGCAACACCAATATATCTGACAAAAAAGTAACTGCAAATATTTGAAATGATTAAGGAATGCTCTTCGAAGAAGTTTTTTTACATTTCTCATAAAAGGTACCTTTTAAAAGTAATAAATTGAAAAAAAGTTCTTAAGAAATGTACTTTTTTAAGTAAATAAAGCATTTTCGAAAAAGGTACTTAAAAAAGGAATGGAGTTTTGTAAAAGACACATTCTCTTAAAAAATGCTTTTTATAATCTTATACGGCATCTACACTATGCAACTTTTTCATGAAATTTTTGTTTGTTGGTGAAGCAAGAGGGGTAAGCAAAATGACTTTACTTGAATTTTGAGGGGATGTTACTGTCGATTAAGTTTATTTTTAAATACTGCATATCTATGCAACTTAAGTAGAGTATTAAAAAACCTTAAAAAAATTGCATATTGTAAATGGTATTTTTTTATAAAAAAAAAAAAAACAATTTTTAAAGTTTTTCTTATAAGTACTTTTTTCAAAAAGTACCTTTTTTAAATAAGTTTCTACATAATATTTTAAAAATTAAGTACTTTTGCGAAAAATTTAATTATTAAAATACCTTTTCTAAAAAATATGTCTAAAACATTTTACTATTTCAAAAGGCGCTTTTTTATAAAAAGTTCCGTTTATAAAGTCTTTTACTAAAGGTACTTTTTTTAACAATGCCTTCTTAAAAAATATTATTGTAAGTAAATAAAATATTTTTGGATAAGCTGGTTTATAAAAATATCCCTTTTTGTAAAAAAGTACCTTTTCAAGTCATTTTTAAATAAACTTTTTTAAAAAACACACTTTTTAAAAGCCACTTTTTACCAACTTAATAAAACTAACAATACTATTTTTGTAAGCAATGCCTTTTCGAAATGACTCGCAAAAACCAAACCAAAAAGAACTTTATTTCTAAATAAACGTTTTTTAAATAAACGACCTGCCTCAAGAAGTAAGTTTTATATATTTTATAAATGGTAACTTTTTCAAAATTTGTGAAGATGTCTTCTTAAGAAAGTTTTTGTAGGTAAATAAAGTATCTTTGAAAAAGGTACTTTTTCAAGTCATTTTTTAAATAAAATTTTGTAAAAAAAACCCTTTTTTTAAACTGCTTTTTGGAAACTTAATAAAACTTAACAAAAAGTATGTTTATAAAGAATACATTTTCGAAAGGCCCTAATTATAAAAAGTACTTTTTTGAAAAGCACTTGTAAAATAGAGAACACTTTCAAAAGTTTACCTTTAGCAAGTGAGTTATATGAAAAGTACTTCTTTGATTGTATTTGTAAAACGTGCACTTATTTTAAAAAGTAAAACATTAGATTTTTTTATTAAAAGTAGTTTTTAACCGATACCTTTTTTGCAAAAAGCAACTTTTAAGTAAAAGTATTTTTAGAAAAGATAATTTATATAACTAAAAAAAAGTACTTTTCCAGTTTTTTTAAGAGTACTTTTGTAAAAAACACACTTTTTTAAAAGTTCCTTTTACAAACTAAATAAATAAAAAAAATATTTAAATAAAACGCTGTGTTTTCAAAAGGCCCTTTAAAAACCTTTGGTAAAAGGTACTTTTTATATAAAGAGCCTTTTCAAAAGTTAATCTTTATAAAGTGAATTTTATAAAAAAAATACCTTTTTTTTTAACAAGCACTTATTTCAAAAAATTTTAAAAATTTAAATTTATTTCATTAAAAGTACTTTTGTAAACAAAATACATTCTTTAAAGATACATATTATACAAAAAGTCCTTTTTCTCAAACAGGAGCCTTATTATACCTGTTTTTGTCAAAAGTACTTGTTAAATGGCATGCTTTTATAAAAAATTGGTTAAAAAAAAATATAGCTATCACAAAAAGAATATTTTATAAAAAGTACCTGGTGTAAAAGGAAAATTTACAAAAATTGCTTTTAGATAAAAAAGAATTTTTATTAAAATAGATTTTATAAAAAGTTGATTCTTTTAAAGCAGTTATTAAGAAAGTACCATTTGTAAAAATAGAAATCTTTAAAAATATAAATCTTGCAAAAAATGTTTTAAAAAGTAATTTTAAATAAATTATCAATTAAGTTTTTTAAAAAATTTTAATTAAAAGTACTATTTATAAAAATTGGGTTTTATAAAATACAACCTTTAAATGAAGTAAGTTTTATTTAAAAGAGTTTTTATAAGAAACGTACGTTTTTAAAAAGTACATTCTCCTCACATATAAAGGTTATAAAATCTATCTTTAGTAAAAACTATTTTTTCTAAAAGGTACTTTTTATAAAAAGTACCTCGATATAAAATTATGTTTTATAAAAACTTTCTTTTATTTCCTTTACACTACAGTTTTTTTATTTTTTATTTTTTTTTTTTTTTTTGTTTTATTTCTTTTTTTTTTATTAAAATTTCTAACAATTGGAAATACCTGCTTGTTTTCTCTAGTTTCATTTAATAGGCGACAACAATGTTTATATTTTATTAAGGTACAATTCCTTAGTACGCCTTTTGATCATCGACTTTAAAAATAAATGAAATGTTATGAAATCTATCTTTAGTAAAAAGTACTTTTTACTAAAAAAAAGTACTTTTAAAAAAAAGTACCACGACATAAAATTAAGTTTTATAAAAACTTTCTTCTATTTCTTTTATACCTCTATTTTTTTCTAAAATTTCTAACAACAGAAAATTCCTGCTTGTTTTCTCTAGCTTCAGTCAAAAGGCGACAACAATGTTTATTGTTGTTGCACTTGCTGTTTATGCAAATACAATTCCTTAGTACACCTTTCTATCATCGACTTTAAAATAAAAAATATTCGACAATACTAGAGTTGACTCAAGTATAAATGAGTGTGTGTGAGTGTGTGTGTTTGTGTTAGTTTGCTTACACATACATGCATAACTAAGCCCCCTTACAAATACTTAAATTCATGCTTATAGAAGTACCCTGCTTACATAATTTACATACATTTATACACTTTCATATGTAAGCAGTCTTAAGTGTGTATATAATGTATTTACATATCAGCAAGTAAATATTCATGCATGAGTAACGAAAAAAAAGTGTACAATTGTAAAAAAGCATTGTTGTATGCATGAATGTTTGCTGCCACAAGAAGAATACGAACGAAGTATTGTACAATTCTTCTATACGAAGAAAGTAAATTGTATTAACGTGTCCAAGGAAGAAAAAGTGCGGAAGAATGAACAAATTATTTTCATACGCTAGTCGCCACAATAGATGTGTTGAATGGCTTCAGTCCTAGTTGCGTATGAGTTTTATTTTTATATGAAATAGTCCTGTAATTGAAATACAGAAATGTTTATACTTTTTTTAAGATTTTAAAATCTAATTTTGTGCTTTGAACGGATATTTCAATGTTTCATATACTTTTTTAGTCGGCAGCCGTTTCTGGTAGTTAGAAGCAAATTATAAAATTGAATTATGTGCAACTTGGACCCCAAAGACATTTAAATTAATCTATTTTCAGGAATAAATTATTACCAGAGTAATAATTTGTTTTTATAATAGCAAAAAATATTTTCAAAAAATGTTCTACTCTAATGGCAAGAACCAACCTATTGTTTGCACTTACGCCTTATTTTGCATGTTTGTAAAATTGCATATTTTTACATTTTATGATTGAAAAATAATGTTTTCTTGGAAATTCCTATTTCTAATAAATTTATTTTAAAAATTTTATTAAATTTAAAATTTTATATTTTCCATCATGTGTCCCTTGAAACTCAGTTAGTAACACACAAAAAAAATGTAAGAATATATTTAAGGTACGTTGCAAATATACATCAGTGTTCGAAGAAACTAAAGTTTAAAATTGAAATTTGAGTAATTCTGAAAGGAATTGTAAATTAATCTATCAATATAAATATTTTCTATCTGAGTTGTAAGGGTAAAATGCATATAATAGCGATATTTTGTGGAAAGTAAACGTGTTTTTTAATAATATTTATTAAAGGGGTACTTTTGCGTAAATATTCGTCATCCTAACAATTAAAGTCGTTATTACATTAATTATATTTTTCCTTTACAAAATTATTTTTTAATTTAAGTCCCAGCCACGGGTTGGTTCATTTTTAATTTAACTTTTATTAAGAAAAATTATTTTTCAAATGTACGCGGACGTTTTCCAAAGAAAACAAGAAAAATTAGAAGCTGGCAGAATGTAATGCTGCATTTTCAGGACCGCCAAATCCATCTTCAGCAAACTTTGCAAACTTGATTTGCGTATATTGTAAATATCATCCATTTAACCAACTAATCAATATTAATTTGGTTTTCACAAACAACTCAAAGCATTTCTTTGTTGTCTTCTTTACAACACGTCTTGTACATTTGTTACAATTTTGTGCTACACCGTCGGTATAGTCACGAAATGCAATTTTTTTTTAGACTTAGGAGAGCGAATAATAAGATTTTAATTTTTAAATCTCCCGCCTGTCAATTGAAATGGCAACACTGCTTTTGTAAACATGCATCTTTTTTTAACTCCTTAAAAATTCAAACTGCGTTCTTTAAGAAGAAAATGGAAAAAAATCAATTTGCCAATCGTGTGACAACTTCAAAGTTGTATATGAAGTTGTTCAACTGCAATGCGGATTTCATGACGTGATTGTAAACTAAAGGTGCATTCACTAAACTAGAGATCAAACAGCAGTTGCAACAGTAATTTCCCACGACAATTGGATTTTAGCTCCGGAACAACCCGAGTCTTTTATGGCCAAAGATTTTCAAACCAGCAACACCTGTACAAACCGATAGTTTTTTCCTCAGGAAAGAACTTTCGTCAGCAGCAGAGCTTTTACAACAACAACAACTGTGGTTTCTCGCAGTAAAGTTTAAATGCACTCGATATAATCCATAAACATTACCTTTGAAAGGGTAAAACAATTTAAGGATAAAACAATAATATGATGCTTAATTATTGGATCGATTCAAAAGGTATTTAAAAAAGGCCTCTGTTAAACATAAAGAAACACCTACTAAGATGACATCGAAAAATTTTTTTTTTTTTTTTTTTTTTGAAGGGATAAAAGAGTTGAAAAAATGT
Source organism: Cistogaster globosa (assembly GCA_937654795.1). Taxonomy (NCBI): domain Eukaryota; kingdom Metazoa; phylum Arthropoda; class Insecta; order Diptera; family Tachinidae; genus Cistogaster; species Cistogaster globosa. The sequence continues at coordinate 125,308,337 of OW569404.1, forward strand.
TGGACAAAGAGAGAATGCATGGAAAAATAAAATAAAAATGTATTTAATTAAAAAAGCCACGGGCTTATCAAACCGCCCTTGCAGCGGTAGCCGCCAATAATTTCTGGTATCCTATCAATACTAACTACCTTAATTAAATCCGAATTTCTTATCAGTAGAAAAATACAGATGTCAGACGAAGACATTGCAGAACATACAATAAGTTGATAGAAGCAAAGCAGTGTAGGCATTGTCATAAGTTAAGAAATTATCGCAACTCAGAAATTTGTTTGTGTATATTTTTAAAGTTCGCTTGATCCCTTTATTCAGACACAATGCCCATTCCTTTATTCTAGCGCTAGAGTTGTAATTTTTATATTCTTTTAGTTGTTATGAGAGGCATATTATTATGCGCGCTATAATAACAAATAATTTTATAAAGTTAAGAAATAAAGGGTGCCCCATATAAGGCATGACTTTTAACAATAAGGACTTGTCTTTTAAAATGGAATAGGCAGATCTTAAAATGTATGTAGAGTATGTGCTCTCAATATGTAAAAAGCAATATATTGAAATTAAAATTAAAGGATGTCTTCATGTATGACGAGTCCAAGTCGATACAGGCGAATATAAATTCAGAGTTTTTTTTAAATTGATTAACATGCTGGCACGTCCAGCTTTAAAGAAATGACCATAATCTTATTGAAACTAATCTATTTGTCTCTTCTATGGCATAAACAAGACAAAAACTATAAGCGGCTTTCAATTATCAAAACATTTCAAATTTGATATTTGCGTATTGCCCTCATATTTCATAGAAAATCTTGTTGTTCTTTTATTGGACAGAGAGTTATTTTATGGCATTGTTCAAAATTGTCCTTAATTATTGTTGAGTTTTCTGTTACGCAACACGTCAATGCGTTTTTTTTTAGAAAAAATATTACTCGCAGCAAAAATAAACAGGCCTTTATGAAAACAAAAAAATGTGAAAATGTCTTCAGAACTTTTCATAGATTTTGGAATTATATTAAAGCAACAAAATGCTAGTGGTTCTGTGTGAAGTAAGACTTAAATCGCAGGAAATAAATAATAAATGCTTTTGATACAGCTTATTATTATAAGTAGAGAATTCAAAAACGACGCCCAAGATTTGTTTAACTTCAAAGCTACAAAATAACAATATTAAGAAAGATGATCATTAAAGAAAACCGCCAAAAAGAGGGACGTACAAGAATAATTTTTAACCCCAGATGGCAGAGGAAAAAATGAGTTTTGAAGATATTGTGACCAGTGCCTCTTTTAATTATGAATAGTCTTTGAATTCCGATGAATGGAAGCGTGGCAGTGTTCGGAAGCCCCCATTTTTTGTACTTTTCTTAACAGTGATGACCAGCAACTCGGAGAATTTTTGCTATTTGTGTTGTTACACAGTACGTCGTCTACGAACACAATGGTCTTCAATCTGAAGGTCTTTATAGATCCGATAACTATGTTATAAAATCTACTCTAATAAAAAACTTCAAAACCAAATTTTAATTGTTAAAACAAACATAAATTAGCTTTAAAGTTACCCAGTTAAATTCTTATCTACAGCATTTAGAATTCTAATGAAAACTGATGCTTTTTTGTTAAAAAAAAAAAAAGCCTAAAGCAGAACATTTTCTTTTATCACTTATATCATATCAATGCATAACCAGAGGCTTTTATTTTGAATTTATGTGTCAGCAATTAATATTAAAATATGATATTTTTGCACAAAAATATTATTGAATATTTGCTACATGTTCATGAATATTTAACTAAAAATTGTAAATTCTCTTATAGCTTCAAATTTATTTTAAACAAGTAAGAAAGCTATATTCAGCTACGACGAATTTTATATACCCTTCACTATGTACGTAAATCTAGTTTAGTGAAATAACTTCAATCCAAAAGACAAATATGGGGTGAAAGAGAATAAAAATAAATAAAAAAAATTTTTAAAAATATTAAAAGTTACATAAAAATGTCAACGGCTCCTAATGGGTTAAGCATTTTTTTAAAAATTATTTTCTCCTTAGATATCACTTTAAAGGCTTTTAAATGATATACATATTGATATCATAATGAATATGGTGCACAATCGTACTTCTCTATGAAAAGTTGAGAGGCCCATTACTCGGAAAATATGGGCAAGCGCCAAATTTCCCTTAACTAGATTTTTTCCAAACGATATGGAAAATAAAGAGGCAGGTGTGAAATTTTGCCCGCTACTTCGCAGGACATGAACCGACCTTGATAATTTTCAATAGCAAAATTTTCAAAACTATGACTGATCAATTTGCGTATTTAAATTTTCTATAGCTCATCTAGTGCCTTCGCAAAGATGATTTTTTTTTTAATTAGGACCAGCACTCAGGGTATGACCCCCACTTATGCAATGCATTGTGCCAGAACTAGGAAATTATGTCGTGGGAAGGGGGATAGAGGGAGTAGTGCTTATGGACATTTGATTTGAATCATTGCAAATTAAAAGTGGCAGGAAAGACCTCTGCAGGGAGTTTATTCCACAAACGAACTATTCAACTAAAAAACGTATTTTCTCTGTAATGCGTTGTTCGATTCACTGGCCAATCGACAACAAAGAAATGCGCTCTTGATGCAGAACGCATTTAACGTATGAAATTATGGTTTTCAGGAAGGAGTTCCCTGATTTCATAAGAGCATATTCCGTTGTAGAAACGGTAAAACAGTGAAAACACCCCACATTGCGTAAATGCTCCAGTCAGTGAGTAGAGCTGGATACCCTTCATTGCTTCTTCGATCTCTACTGTACGCGGTCGAGTAACTCCAAAATAGACTCTGACGCACCAGCCCATATATGAGAGTTGTATTCCCATTATAACACTAACAAGAACGGACAGACGTACAGACGAACATCGCTCATTCGACTTCGCTATAAATAAAAACTCAGAATATATGTACTTTATGGGGTCGGAAATGGCTATTGTAGAAATTACAGACAGAATGACAAACTTAGAAACAACCTTTTTCCAACTGTGTTGAGAGGCATAAAAAGCAGTAAAGACTTTTATTTATTACCTGATTGCAAATATAAAATTTTAAAAATTTTACTAACAACAAACGTGCCGGAATCTAGAATTCATACTTTCTGCACTTGATTTTACAACAATAAAAATAATATTTCCTACTACTATTCTGCCAAACTAACTAATATAAATGTCAAATAATTCATGCAATATTAGCCATTATTTTATTATATTCCAGCTTTTATAACCTTTGAATATAACAGGTGATTGCCTACAAATATCTTAAAGTTGGCCACACATAATAAATGATTGTGTTATGTAGTGGTAAGATAAAGATATCAAATGAAATTTTTATAATTTTTTTTACAAAAAATATGAATAAATTTCAAATGCATATTTTTCTTAAAGTCATGAGTTATAACTTAAAATGTTACCAAGTACTTTTGGGCTCCCAACAATGTGCAGTAATAAAAACAAAATTTTAAAATAAAATGGTTTATATGACAATGAAATGCAAAATTTTTATTACAGCATTTTTGTCCAAAGCTAAATAGAGATACGAGAGTGAATTTAGTAAGTATTACAACTTAGAACAGTAAAACTTTAAATAAAAAATGTGTAGGGGGTAATTTACAAAATTAAAATATAAACAAAAAATTATAAAAATAATTTTTTTAATTAAAAGCATAATTTAAAAAACATTATCCGAAATTCATATGAAGTACTTTTTATAAAAATTACATCTTATGAAAAGAACTTCTTAAAGGTAGTTTTTAAAAAGCGTATTCTTAAAAAAAGTACCATTTTCCTAAAGTACCTCCTATAATGGAGACATTTTCTATAAAAGTTATTTTCTATTAAATGTTACTGTTTTGTATGCGTTTTTTAAAAAAAGTACTTTTTGTAATTCCTACTTCTCATAAAAGTACCAGGTACCAAATTTACTCTAAGTGAAATTTAGTTCTTTTATTAACCTTTTTCTTTAACAATATTTAGATGAGAATGCAACTAAAACTTAGATCTTGTAAAAGCAACCTTTTAAGAAATTATTTTTTTTTTAATATTTAATACAAAGTACTTTTTATAAAACGAAAATTTGATAATAGCTAATTTTTGCAAAAAATGATTTGGAAGAAAAGCAAAACTTTTTTTAAAATAATTTGTTTCTAATAACAATTTTATACAAGTATTTTTTTTAGAATATGCCATTTTCAAAAGGTATTTTTACTACAGGTACCTTTAAAAATAAGAAGTATTAAGGGTAAAAGGATTTTTTTAATATTCTGTATGTCAACTTTTTGAAAAGTTCTTCTGATTACTTAAAAAAAAAAAAACTTTTTGTAAAAGATACTAATGTAATAAGAACTTTGTATAAAAGGTTCCGCCAAATATCAAAAAGTACCTTTTATAAAAATAAAAAAAAATCTTAAAGATATTGTAAATTTTCCAAAAAAAAAAACACATTTTTATAATTAATTAAAAAAAGTACCTTTTATGAAAAGTACCTAAATGAAAAGTACTCTTTTTAAATTTTATAATAAATATCTTATTAAAAGTACTTTTTTCAATTTTATTTTATATTATAGACTTTAATAAAGAAAGATTCCTTTTATATGGTTATTTTTTTAAAACGTACTTTTAATAAAAGACAGTCTTGCGTTAACCCCAAATATCAAAAAGTACCTTTTGTAAAAATAAAAATATTTCTAAAAGATATATTTATATTTTACAAAAAACTACTTTTCTTATAATTTTTTTAATAAAAGTACCTTTTGAAAAGTACCTGAATGGAAAGTACTCTGTTTAAATTTTAAAATAAATATATTTTTAAAAGTACTTTTTTTAATTTTATTTTATATTATAGACTTTAAAAAAGAAAAATTCCTTTTATATGGTTATTTTTTTAAAGGTACTTTTAGTAAAAGACATTCTTGCGGTAACTTAATTTTTGTAGAAGCAAAATTAATATTTTGTTTGGCAGCATTTGATTATTTTAGAAAAAGAAGTACAAGAATTAATCTAAGAGCCCATTGTAAAGATATTTATTGTTGTTTTCATAAATAAATTCTTCGGATAGTATTTATCAAAGATTATAATTCCCAATTAAATTTTACACTCAATTCTTACTGTTCTTATTTTCACGGTATGTAATAATAACAGTCCTCGTACATACATAGAAATATGCACATGTAAGAAATGTCTCAAGATCTGCTTTTATTAGCTTTTATTTTGCATTCAACATTTATTTTCTATAAGTCAGCATTAAAAAATTTTATCATGTTGTCTATTCAAAATGTAACATTCATTAAATGCTTAAAAGAAAATATTTTATACTTGAAAAATAAATGAAGTCAATTTAAATTTCCAAAAAAAAAAACAAAAATGTTTTTATATTTTATTTTAAAATTATTAACATGATAAAAAGCACAGTGAAAAAACCTTAAATTCTTTTGATTTATTTTTATATAAATAGATTTTGTCCAAAAACTTTTCTTGAAACAAATTGTAATTGATTAACTTGTGATTAATAGCAAATCAAAGGCTTCAAATTTTTTATTCAAACGAACATTAACTAAATACTCATAAGTCATTTTTAATATAAATATAAATAAGTCTTATATGACTCGCTATTTTATTTCCACGTACTTATAATACTTCAAGCATAAACGAGTATTGGTGTTTACATATTTAAATTGAAGACTGCAAGTTATCAATTGACATAATTAAAAAATTTTTATAAAGAGTATAAAACAACAGCAACAACTACCACGGAAACTAAAAACAAATCAAGAACCGAATAATATTTTGTAATTGACATCATTTATAACAGTATCAGAGCATTAATTTCCCCATTTCCTTCATCATCAATAAAAACAAAATGAACGACATTGATATGAATGACAAAAAAGCAGCAGGTATTTGTTTCACTTTCGAATTTGTATCTTTATTCCTACTTTTTAATTTAATTAAGGTTTTTGCTTTTGCATTTAATATTTAATTTTATATCTTAATTGGGTAAAGTATAAAATATTCGAAAGAACAAGTATCCACATGATACTTCTCTCTTACAGAGATGATCTTGTGTTTAGAAGAAAATTTTAGCAACCTTACAAGCAACATTAGCGCAAGCGATAGAATTTTTTATAGGAATTTTTTGTAGGAGAAATCTCTAGCGATTGATTTTTAAAAGGAAAGTATATCTAGCGCTAGCGATAAAATTTTTTCATAGAAAAAAATCTCTAGCTTGCAATAAAATTTTTTCATAAAAAAAATCTCTAGCTTGCGATAGAGTTTTATCATAGAAAAAAAAATTTCTAGCTATCGATAGAATTTTTTCATACAAAAAACCTCTAGCTATCGATTGAATTTTTTCATGAAAAAAACTCTAGCGATCGATTGAATTTTTTCATGAAAAAAAACTCTAGCTAGGATAGAATTTTTTCATGGAAACAAATCTTTAGCTAGCGATAGAATTTTTATGGAAACAAATCTTTAGCTAGCGATAGAATTTTTTCATAGAAAAAAATCTCTAGCTAGCGATAGAATTTTTTCATAGAAAAAAATCTCTAGCTAGCGATAGAATTTTTTCATAGAAAAAAATCTCTAGCTAGCGATAGAATTTTTCATAGAAAAAAATCTCTAGCTAGCGATAGAATTTTTTCATAGAAAAAAATCTCTAGCTAGCGATAGAATTTTTTCATAGAAAAAAATCTCTAGCTAGCGATAGAATTTTTTCATAGAAAAAAATCTCTAGCTAGCGATAGAATTTTTTCATAGAAAAAAATCTCTAGCTAGCGATAGAATTTTTTCATAGAAAAAAATCTCTAGCTAGCGATAGAATTTTTTCATAGAAAAAAATCTCTAGCTAGCGATAGAATTTTTTCATAGAAAAAAATCTCTAGCTAGCGATAGAATTTTTTCATAGAAAAAAATCTCTAGCTAGCGATAGAATTTTTTCATAGAAAAAAATCTCTAGCTAGCGATAGAATTTTATCGTAGAAAAAAATCTCTAGCTAGCGATAGAATTTTTTCATACAAAAAAAACCTCTAGCTAGCGATAGAATTTTTTTATAGAAAAAAACCTCTAGCTAGCGATAGAATTTTTTTATACAAAAAACCTCTAGCTGTCGATTGAATTTTTTCATGAAAAAAACTCTAGCGATCGATTGAATTTTTTCATGAAAAAAAAACTCTAGCTAGGATAGAATTTTTTCATGGAAACAAATCTTTAGCTAGCGATAGAATTTTTTCATAGAAAAAAATCTCTAGCTAGCGTTAGAATTTTTTCATAGAAAAAATCTCTAGCTAGCGATAGAATATTTTTCATAGAAAAAAATCTCTAGCTAGCGATAGAATTTTTTCATAGAAAAAAATCTCTAGCTAGCGATGGAATTTTTTTATAGAAAAAAATCTCTAGCTAGCGATAGAATTTTTTCATACAAAAAAAACCTCTAGCTAGCGATAGAATTTTTTTATAGAAAAAAACCTCTAGCTAGCGATAGAATTTTTTTATACAAAAAACCTCTAGCTGTCGATTGTATTTTTTCATGAAAAAAACTCTAGCGATCGATTAAATTTTTTCATGAAAAAAAAAACTCTAGCTAGGATAGAATTTTTTCATGGAAACAAATCTTTAGCTAGCGATAGAATTTTTTCATAGAAAAAAATCTCTAGCTAGCGATAGAATTTTTCACAGAAAAAAAATCTCTAACTAGCGATAGAATTTTTCCAAAAAAAAATCTCTAGCGATATAATTTTTCATTAAAAAAATATCAAGCGATGGCAAAAGAAATTTTTCATAAAAATAAATCTCTAGTGCTAGCCATAGAAATTTTTATAGTAAAAAAATATCTAGCGCTACAAGAATCTCTAGTTCCAGCAATGTTGATTTTTTTAAGAAAAATAATCTGTAGCGGTACCGTTTGAAGTTAAGATCTAATTTCGAAAAAAACTTCTAGTGTTAACCAAATGCTTTCATAGAAAAATCCCAGGCACTAGCGACTAGAGCATTCCTCTCTACTTCTCCTTGGGTACTTGATGACTTGATGATACTCATTCTAGTTTATTAAGTTTGAATTGAATGTATTTTTTTTATTTATTATTTGCCAGTTACTGACTCATATTTATTTATTTATTTATTTTTAATACTTATTTTTCATTTACTTTTTCCCATAGACCGCAAAATCAATAAATTTTCAATTTGTTTCAATTTGTATTAAGTTCATTGAACATCAAATGTACAGCAAACAGAGCAAACCAATCTACTTCAATTCTGCCTGCCACAGTCTCTACACTCAACATACTTTTAATTCATTCGCTGCGTTTTTTATTTGTTTATTTGTTTTTCAACTGTTTTTATTTATATTTTTTCCCCCAGAATTATCTCACACACATTTAAACACACAAACACACATTTATAAAACACACAAATACCCGAGGCTCATATTCAATATTATTCAATGGAAATAAAATAAACACTACTTGATACTGTGGAGTGCTGGCAAAGTGCTTATTTGTATTTTGTATTAAAAGTTACAGAGAGAATATGAATGAATATTTTCGTTTATGCATGTTAACCGTATGGATTTTCATTTCTCATACGAATATGAACGTATTGAAATTGTATCCAATGGATTTTATGAAAAAAAAAAAACAAAAATGTATATTTTTTTGTTTTTTTGTTGTAACTATAAGATTGATTAATATTTTAAGTGTGGGGTTTAATATGTTACACGCACTCACAAGTTTATTGATGGGAGGGGAAATTTTTAATTTAATATCTGCAAAATGTGTAGTTAAATATTTAAAACAAAATTTTTCACTGCAATGAAAAGATAAAATAAGTAAATAATCTGATATATTTTAAGGATAAAAGTCAATTATGAAACATAATTTTCCTTGGTTTTTATTAAGTTTTCATGATCTGTTTTTTTCTAATTAGAAAATTTTGTAAAAGGTTTTAAATTGCATCATCAGCTGTGTAGTTACATAGCATCGCACAGTGTTATGATTTTTGCCAAATGGATAATCGAAATAATTTTTGAAAATCTAAACTTTTGCAAGGATTCGATCTTTTTATTTAAGTGACTGTGAAATTATTTCACAATATGGCAATAAGTGCTCGTAATGCCATTACTTATGGCGAGGCCTTGATAGCAAACTGTAGTAGTAGCCACTTTTTTATTAGATCGACGATTTACATTTACTACCTTAGAAAAGCCCCTCAAAATGACTATCAACAATTAACAAGACAACATCTTGCAACATCGCTAGAAATAAACCCACAGCAGGGCTTTTGCAGATATTGCAGATTGATTATGTGGAACAAATGCATGATGGTTGACAAGAGGACTTTGAATGTGCTAGATCTTTGTGACAACCAGATATTGTTTTAAAAAACCATGACTGTGCTGTCTAATTATTTGCACCAAACTCTACCGGGCTTTAACGTCAGCTAAATTTTGCAGCATGCAAAGATTCTCTGATTGTTACAGACCTGTTTTGCAAAAAATTTTTAAATATTATAAATAGTAAAGTTCCTGTAGACATTTCGTACGTTTGCATTCTCCACTAGATTTTGGCAATTAATCAAATCTAAGGTTTTTAAAGCTCAGCTGGCGTGTGTAAAAACCTCAGACCTCAAAATCATAAAAAGATGAACGAGCGAGTAATATTGGTGGCGAAATTAAAGATGATGATGATGTGACCATATTATTTCGAGGCAGTTGCTTTTCCTGATATTGGAATCAGGAATTTTAAGATTCAATAGTATTGCCTGTTTTACCCACGCGCAATTAAAAGTTGACTTATTCATCATCATGTTAATAAACAGCCATCAAGCGACTGTCAAAATGTTCATTAAAACGACTATTGCAATCTTCTACTAAAAATTTTGGAACTAACTTAAAAAATTAGAACCTCAATAGATGAATTTTGTAATGGACATATTCTAAGATGCCAATAATGCTGATGATGGATGTAGCGGCCTAGATAAAACGCTGCATTTTATTCTGCTGATATTTAACTTCTCTTGTTTTGTTTAGAAAATATTTGCAAGATTTTTCAAAATAATTTTCTTTCTTCATAAACATTTAGCAATAAAAATAAAAATGAACTCAAGCCAAACTAATTAGTTCACTTGTAAAAGAATCTTTTTTTTTTTGTAAGCGGCTAATAATAAAGCAGTCATATTAATTTTATTTAAATAAATTTTAACTTATCTCGAGAACTGTTTATGTGATTTTGATAAATAAAATACCAGAAGACCAAAAAATCCTAGTTATCCAAAAAAATTTTAAATTTGTATGGCCTAAAAAAATTATCAACGTAAAATTAAAAATTTCATTTTATTAAAAGTGTGAAATTTGAATATTTTTGTCAATATTCATCAAGTTCTATATTGAGCGATATAATCAATGCACAAGTCTTTGATTTAAAGCCCAGTCAAGTGAAGTTCGTTGATTTTGACAACAATTAAAACAGTCGTACTGTTTGTAATTCTCTAGCGGACAGTGTTATTAGAAAAGAGTATTTACTATATCCCGATGATTTTAACAGCCCAGGCGATACAAGGACAATAGTTTAAATTTTGCAATTCTTTTTAAGTTTCCTTGTCTTGCTTATGTGCGGATGTTAGAGAAGAATCAGTTTTGACGAAGAAAATTAGCTTAAATTTTTTGAACTTCTGCAAAATCTTTTTTTTTTATAACCCTTAATCTTCTTGGTCCTTCGAAAAATAATTTTAAGTGACACCCCAGCATTTTTCAATATTTTTAAATGGCCAGGATTAAAAAATATCTGAGCCATTCCCCAATGCAAAAAAGGTATTTTTCTATTCATTAAAACTTTTACAACCAGTTTTGGACCTTCAAACTGATTTAGAATTAAGAGGACACTTGACCAACATTCTTTTTTTATATTGATCAGACATTTCTAAATTATATATTAATATTTTTGCCCTTTAATCCAATTAAAGAACTCACATGGCTCAAATTTACATCATCCAATTTTTATAATTGTGAAAGGACGTTATCTTGTAAACTCTGACGCACATTCAAATACGATAAACGTTAAATAAATAAAGATAATTAATGACAGAAGAATCATATGTTTGTAATAAAATTTTGCAGATATCTTATGCCTTCATTTGCAATAATGAAATCCCTTTATTGTAGAAAAAAAAATGCAGATAAATAAATTTAAAAAAAAGTAAAAATAAAATCTTTTCATTCCTGTTTTATTAAAACCAAATTCGTGTGTAGTGGTATTCGAGAATCAAATTCAACTGAAGTTATTGAATAAATATTTGCATCAGTTTAGCCCTTTTTTCGTGAACCCGTTTTCGTTGTTTGTATATGAAGCATACACACATACACATACTCCTCGCACATTTGTATGTGTTACCATAAGTGTATAAAGCTAAAGGCATTTATTACTGCAGTTGGTTTTGTAAATTATTGACGCTCTCTCATATCGTTTTAATACAAAATTTATTTAATTATTGTAAAATTTTTTCCCCATTCTACTTTATCTGTGAGTTGTGTATTTGCTTTTTGTTTATTAAAACCATGTACAGCTGCCTTTTGAAATTCTAGCGGATAAATTTACTCATACTTTTAAATACATATACATACATACATATATATTAACTTATTGACACAGATACAATGCACAAAAACAATATTTAATTTGACAAATACAAAGTCATGTAGAACAAGTGAATTTTCATTTTCAATAAAAGGTTTTTAATGATTTTTACTTTAAATTAAACCGAAAAAAATATCTTGTACAAGAAAGAAAGTTTAAATAAATTATTAAATTTATAGCTGGAGGGATTTTTTATTAAAGTCAAAAAAAATTATAAAAAAATTTTATTCAAGTAAAAATATTTTTCGATATATAATTACTAGGAAAATACTTTTTTCCACTTACGACTGAGAAGAAAAACTACCCGTTAAATTTAAATCGAATGACAAAATACTTAAATAAAACCTATTCAATAAATTCAAAACCGAGAAAAAAAATACTCGAATAATTTGTTTAAATAAGAAAAACCTTATATACGACAAAATCATTAAAATAAAAAATATGTGAATAATTAAAATCTTTAATTAACGAATAAAATGTTAATCGATTATAAATATTCGAATAACCGTATACCCGAAAAAAGGTTTTTTTAGGCATAACCTTTTTTTAAATAAGAAAAACAAAAATAATTATTTTTTTTTCAAATGAAGAAAATCTTTTATCAAGATTAAAAATTTATTCGAATAATATTATTCGAATAATCGTTCCATCGAATCAAAGCTTTTTAAGCTAAAATTTTTATAAAGTTTCTTCATTAAGGAAAGAGTTTAAAAAAGAATATAAAAACAGGTAGAACTTTAATTCAAGAACGAATGCGAACAAAATTTTCAAGATAATTTCAATAAGTCCTTGCCTTAAATCTTTAACAGACAGCAAAATAAGAGTTCATTATTGCTTTGTTGCTACGAAAAATAATAATTGTTTTAATAAAAGATTTATCATACAAAATTATTCGAATAATCGAAGAAACTCTGATTAAAATATTTTTCTTAAAGCAGAGAATTAACGACATTAAAAAAAATTCCGATTTTAACAACATTTCGTTTAAATTTTTTTTATAAATTTGAAGTCTGTGAAAGACCAATACTCTATCGGGCACTGATTGTCTCAAGGACTCCTTTATCTGTTTTTCTTTTTTATTTTAATCAAATTTTATTTACTGATTCGCGACATTAACCAGCAGCCCAAAGTAAACTTTGCTACTCAGGTATATAAGGAGGTGTGTTCTAGTGTATTCTTCATCTTTTAGTTTGTATCAAACAGTGCCTTTTTGTGAATGCGTTCTTTCTCTAAGACTCACATATGTGTTCTCTAAATCCTAAATGTAATATTTTTAACGATTAACAGAAAAGTCGTGGATTTTACTAGAAAAAAATTTTAAGGCCATTTTTAGATCACTAAAAAACATCCTCCCAGACCTGTTATTTTTATCAAACAGTGCGTTTTTGTGTATGCGTTCTTTCTCTAAGACTCACATATGTGAACTCTAAATCCCAAATGTAACATTTTTAACGATTAACAGAAAAGTCGTGGATTTTTCTAGAAAAAAATTTCAAGGCCATTTTTAGATTAATAAAAAAACATCCTCCCCGATCTGTAAAATACGAAATTGTTTTTTAATATTGCCAACTCTTACATATACTTCTGACAGCAGAATTTTAATCTTTCGTAAGTTTTGCGACACCCCTTCTACGGAGTGTATAAAATAATAATTAAAATTTTCTGAAGACCTTCAGATCAGTCCTTTGAAATATTTTATAAAAGAAGCTCATTGTAAGACATTAAAAAACTCTTAACCGGTATGTTTTATTGGAGTTCATAAGTAAAGCAACTTGGATTCTACTTACTCATACTAAAAAAAATTTTAATGAAAATTGTTGACCCGGTGTGTAAGTGACATGACAAAATAAATTATGCTTGTTGTTTTTTTGTAGGTGCTAAAAACGTGCAATTAATAACTTACACAGATTTTTTTCTGCACCATTAGCTGCCAATAAATGTCAATTATTTATTATTAAAATGAATAAATAAAACAAAAATTATTAAATATCAATTTAATTAACATTTGCTGCTGATAGTTTATAATTAATTTTTTTGCCAACATATTTTTTTAAGCAAATAAATTAACACAGTGACACTGAAAATAAAACATTGAGAGGTATTCATGGTCTAAAGAAATCAAATATACACATCTTTGCTGTTTTTATTTCATTTATTTTTTATATCTTTTTTTTGTGTAGTTCATCCACTTAACAAAAATGAAAAAAATATTCTTTTAAAAAGTTTTGAAATTTTTTTCAAAAAATTCAATTTACATTTTCTTTTTGGCAGTTAAAGTCATTAGTTTTATGTGCCGGTTGTAGTGAAACACTTTCCTTAAATGTTGGATTGTATTTTTGCTGAGAAAAACATAACTCGTTTATGTGTACAGATTAAAAGGCAAAATTAACTGATACATGTCGAGCAGCTGTGAGTTAAACAGAAATACGAGGTTCAAATCCAAAGCAGCTTAGTGTATAACAAAATAATTATCATTCTGAAGCTGCAATAAATAAGTTGTTTAAAATGCAAAAAAGGATTTGAAACCACCACTTCTTCGTTTCTGTAACTAAAGCGACAAATTTCTCACATTTTGTTTTACGCAGGGTGAGCTAAATTCAATAATATATTTTATAACGTAAAGTAATAAAAATGTTTATTAATTAATCCAACTAAGTCCACGTAAATGAAAATGACTACAATATTTTCATATTAGAAAAATCTCACTTAAGTTACAGAAACTAGGCACTAGAGTTGTGGCAGATAGTTCAAAGCATAACAAAAAATTAATTTTCATTAGCCGCGATAGATAAGTTATTTAGAAGGCGAGTAGAAACATGCAGTACCTCGTTTCTGTAATTAAAGTGAGAAATTTCTCACATGAAAATATTGTACACATATTGCTGTATATACCGTGAGCTTTAGTTGATAATGTTGTTTGTAATATTAAATAATAAAAATGTTCACGAATTGCTCCACCTAATTCTTTGTTAAAAAAAAATTACTACAATATTTTTATGTTAGAAATTTCTCACTTAAGTTACAGAAACCAGACACTAGAGTTGTGGCAGATAGTTCAGAAGAGTATAAAAAAATAATTATTGTTCGTTAGCCGCAATAGTTATTTAAAAGGGGAGTAAAAACATCCAGTACCTCGTTTCTCTAACTAAAGTGAGATATTTCTCACATAAAAAATATTGAAGACACATTGCTGTATATAGCGTGAGCTTTAGTTAATAATGTTGTTTATAATATAAAATAATAAAAATATAAAAACTAATTCTTCGTTAAAAGAAACTGAGAAATTTCTCACTTAAGTTACAGGAACCAGAAGCTAGAATCGCAAGACATTTTCGAGTATAACAAAATAATTATTGTTCTTAGGCCGCGATCGAAAGGCTATTAATTAGAAAAAACAATTTAAGCATCCAGTTCTTTCTCACATGAAAATATTGTAGACAAATTGCTTTACATAGGGTGAGCTAAAGTAAGTAATATTTTTTATAATTTAAAAAAATAAAAACGTTCATAAAATACTCTAACTCATTTATGTTAGAAGTTTCTCACTTAAGTTAGTTGCCGCGATAGCAAGGTGAATTATTAGAAAAAAATATTTCAAGCATCCAGTACCTCGTTTCTTTAACAAAAGTGATAACTTTCTCACATGAATATATTTTATAAATCTTTTTTATATAAGTTGAGCTAAAATTGTTCATAATATAAAATAATAAAAATGTTCATAAATTACGTCAGATCATTCTACGTTTTACTTAACGACTACAATATTTTTATGTTAAAAAATTTCTCACGTAAGTTACAGAAACGAGGCACTAGAGTTACAATTAGAAGAGAAAAAATCAGATCACATGGTAAAGACATCTGTTTATAAGAACAGCTGATTAGATGAGGCATGTCTGATAAACAAGACATGAAGCATTGGATGCGCAAAATTTCAAAAGTGTATATCCACTCGTAATATACAAGGGATCGTGAGTAAAAATCTAGCCAATCCCAAACTAGACTTAGACTTCCCTTAAATGAGTCTCCAGTTTAGAAAAGTTAAAATGCTAAAAATATTTCAAAAGTTAAAAAAAGTTTCTTTGTTTTAAAATTAATTAGCCACCCCATAATATTTAATAACTGTCACTTAATGCCTTAAAATATAAATAAAAGCTGCCAAAAAATCCAAATTATTTTTGACCACATTGTCGTTTTTTACATCGACTTTATCTTGTTTAATTTTCTTCTCAACACGTAAACTAAATGCAAATGGCAACCAACGAACCAATGACAACGAAAAAAAATGAAAACAAAAAAAAATTGAAATATAATTGAAATTTCTAACACGACAATTTCAATTGACACTTGAAACGTGCTTTTGCTTCTTCTTGAACATTTTTCTAGCAAATTCGACAACGAAAACAACAACATCTTCATTTCTATAACCAACACATATCAAGAAAAAAAAAGAAAGAAAAACACTCTTGGCCATTTTGTTCTGTATTATTTGTGGCATGAAGATTGCAATTGTTAACTAAGTGAATGTGTTGTATTCATGTTCTCCAAGTTTTTTTTATTTTCTTTTTGCTTTAACCACCATATGTCAGACAAAACAATAAGCAGCAGATGTTGCATGTAGCACGTGTCACATGACTTAAATTTAACGGTGGGCGAGTGTGTGAATGTGATCTGTTGCAAGCAATTTACTGGAATGAGAGGAATCTACACAACTTTATACATAAATGAAATTTTCTTGTGTTGTTGTGTAAAAAATGTATGAAACAAGCAATGAGACTATGTGTGTAAGTAAGTATGTGTGTGTGTGCATTCAAGCAATATATGTATTTTAAGATTTAAATTTATAGACAAGACAAAAATAGATGTTGTAACGAAAGGACACTAATAACTGCAAATTCTTTGGAAGGAATTTTGAAGAAGAGATGTGAAGTTTAGGGTTAAAAAAAGAGTTGACAAACTTCCTTCTTAGGAACCTACGATCCATGATTTTATTTTACTTTCATAATTTTTCTTGGTGTCCCAATTAAGTTTACAGCATCTGTATATTTGTTAGCGCCAAATTTTGTTAAGAAATTATGATTGAATATGAAACTTGATTGTAAACTGATCTGTTAAATATAGATTCTGAAGTTAAAATATTAAAAATCCCTTACTGATATTTGTATTAAAAAATGATGACTGTCTTACACATTTGAGGTTTGAACCAAGAATTTGATTTGGTTATCTTGTCACGAAGTTGTTGTTTTTGTTTTTTTAATGTATGGTTGCATGCATGTAAAAGGTGCCTTTTTTAAGCCCCATCGAATTTTAAATTGTTAAATTTTTTTATTAAATGCAACAAAATAAATATATGGCAACGCTAAAAAACGAATTCCGTACATTTTGTTAATTTAATTTTCTGTATATAAAAAAGTGCAGAAATGAAATGTGTTTTGAAGTTTATCATATACTTAAGTGACCATTTTTCTTTTTATTGTTGTATTGTTGTAGCGCCGCTGCCACCTTATATAAATTCGCCTTGTGCAGAAGTTTGCTTTTGTTATTGTTTTTGTTTCAATATGTAGGGTAACATGCATGTATATGGCGCTTTTTTAAGCCGCATAGAATTTTTAAATGTAAAATAAAGTGCATACAAAATAAAGATATGGCAACGCTTAAAAACGAATTCCGTACATTTTGTTAATTTTTTTTTTTATTATAAGAAATTGACACTTAACATAAAAATTATTTTATGTAAACTAACTTAAAGCAATAAAATTATTTATTCTTTTTATTTTAACTTTTCAATTTTTATTGAAAAAAAGAAATTATTATAAATTCTCAAATATATGTGACGATTTATAAAGAGAACAACGAAAAAAGCTTGTGTGTGGACTAATTTGAGTGTCTTTTCCGAGCCTTGCTCGCCGTATGTCAAGAATAGTACGAGCAAGGCGTCAATTGTTGCTGGTTCATCATTATTAATCAGTGATTTGCATGACGCTACAGAAGATAATGAAATCTGCTTATCACAAAATTTTTATTTCAATTCAGTTAAAACCACCTTTCGTCCGCTTCAACGTGATCTACGTTTTTAAGCAAAAAATCATTTATCGTTTTGCGGCAACAATTGTCATCGACTGCAATGCGAGCTTCAAATTTAGTTTTAAAGCAATTAGTTCTAATGACACTAATAGCATGTAATTCGCACCAAACAGTGCGGTTGTTGATTGTTTTTATTCCAAAGATAAACTAGCGATTTTGACAAAGCGCGTACATACAACAGATATGACAACACTAAGAAAATAAGTTCTATAAATTTTTTAAGATGCTAAATTCATTTTTATAAAGACTTTAATTTAAGAAACTACGAAAATAAAAAAATAAAAATTAGTTAATTTTAAACTTACTTTTAATATATAAATTAAAAACTGTTTTCTATATAAAATGAAGTGATCTCAAGTAGTTATTTTGCATTTGAAAATTAATTAAAAATCAATTCTATTGATTAAAATAAAAATGATTTTTTTTTTCGTTTTTCGTTTTCTGAAGCATGAAATTATGGACGGAAATACATCCATTGCCTATCGGGTTTAACCTGTGCAACATGGCTGTATATCTGCACTAATCAAAAAAGGTTTTTTACACAATTAAATCGTTAACTGCAATAAATTTTCAAAGTAACGAAGTACCATTTTTTACATTTATTTTCCAGGCAGATAGGGAATAAGTTTGCAATAATAGCTACAACGTTACGCGTTTAAATAATGTGAAATTTTAATAAATATATATTTGACTATTTTTACTTTTCTTGTTTAAATGGATTGTGAGTCATCGTTTTCCTATCCGCGATGCAAGACTTTATCTTTTTAACCTTTTAAAATCGCGCCTTTACCAAAAACTGCAGCCAGCCTGGCAAGAGTAAAAAGAGAAAAACAAATTTTTTTTTTTAACGACAAATAAAAATTCTGTAAAATGGTACAAAATGTGCATTAACCAATATAATTTTTCAGTTATTACAACTTTCTACATTTTCAAGAAATTTTTTTCTTAAAACAGAGCTCTCTTTTAAATTTCTAAGACTGATATTACGATACAATCAGGGATGGCAAACGGGAAATCCCAAATCGCGGGATTTAAAAAAGTAATTTTTGCAGTAATTTTTTTAATACTTAAGTATTTTATATATTTAAATAACAAAATTGTATTTATTTGAAAAAATTTGTTCGATTTAAGCTACGGGAATTTTAAATTAAATTCACTAAATCCAAAAAAAAAGTCGTGCTATTATCCCGAAACAAATTATTAAATTTTCCGATTTTGATTATTGAGTGTAAAGCATGTTCCGATAGGAATTTGGCTATCGCTTATTTAGGTCTTCAGTAAACTTTAAAATAAATTACAAGCCGAACCATAAAGTGAAGACAAAAATCAAAACATTAATAATCAAATATGATTTTATTTTATTTTTTTTTTATCCAATGTGTACGGCCGACTTTTTTCGTTTCCCTTATACAGTTAAAATATGATGAAAAATAAAATAAAAACAACAACAATATCACAAGGATAAAAATACAAAATTTTGGTCCTTACCATTCAATTTAATTTAGCTAATTTTTTCTGGATTTAAAATTAAAGCCACTTTTATTTTTTTCAATATTCCCAACTTTTTTTTGATTTTTCATGGCTTTTTTTATTTGGGAAATTCGCATAAAATTGATTCAAAAAAATTGAATTATGAGCAATTTTTACAAAACTATCATAATGTAATTCTTAACTTTAAAAACACAAAAATTCAAAAAACTAAAAAAAAAATTCAAAAATCCACAGACTTTCGAAATTTTCCAAGCCCAAATTGGAATTACAAAAATCCCCAATCCCGAAAATTTTAAAAATCAATAACGATTGGCATCTCTAAACATTACAAAACTTTTACTCCATCCCTTACATTACATTAAAAAAATAATATTTTGAATATCTTACATGAGATGCATTAATTTCTTTAAACAGCAAAAAGTAAAAATTACCAAAGAGAAAATGTCAAAGCATAAAAAGTTATTACCTTCTGCTGTAATTTTCTTCTATATTTTGTTTTTTATTTCTTTGCATCTTTTTTTAACTTTTAATTAGCCTCAATTACTTAAATTATTTATGAATTCATTGAATTTGCTATACAAAAGAAGAAAAAAAAATACAGTCAGGAAAGTCAGAAGAGAGAGCAAATTAACATAAAAGTAAAAAATGTTGTAAAACATGAAATGAATTGGTTACTTGCATTGCAACTGTTGCATAAAATAAACTTAATTTGTTATTCGTTAATATGATGCTTGGAAATGTAACTAATTCATACGATAACATTGCCATCATCACACACACGCACTCTGCACTTAACTGCACTCAAGCCCAGTAGTTTTTGAACAGCGCAGTTAATTATTATTGTTTTTTTTATTCTTGGTAAAGTCCTTACGAAGAAGTAGAATAATCCCTTTAATAACTTATTTGTAAAATGTTAACTAGCTGCTTCTTAAGGCGCAAAACATAAATGATTTAACAAATTTTTTAATTGGAATCCAGTGCCAGTCTTTTTTCTACCAGAATTAAAGGGTTCTTTTTCAAATACACACACACACATGTACATGCATGCATTTTACGACTCTCCTATATGAACCTTTAAATACAGTAGCAACAACAACAAGTGTTCAAGTATTCAAGAGCCAATTATAAACTTTGATTGCTTCTTCGCTTAGAACCGTGCATCTGTAAAAGTGTGTTTGTAAATTTTCTAGTTAACTCGTAGTTAGTTAAACTTAGAAAGAGAATAAATGTGCATATTACGTAAGTAGTTTTTGCGTGTTAACTGATGCAAAAATATACAGTGGTGAAATGATTAGATTGCAGGGAATAAATTTCCAAACATCCTGAGAGTAGAAATACAACCTTGCGGTGCGGGATTCCGCATCTCAGAGAAAAAATAAATTAAATGAATTGCGGCGACGGATGCGGATTTTGTTGTCATATCACATTATTTTTCTACTAATTTTTTGTTGCTTTTTATTAAAAAAATACATTTATTTCATTATACAATAACAATAATTTTCTTATTGGAATTAATATCTTTTTTATTTATTTTTGAATGACTTTTCACGTTTCTTTTTTTTTCTTTTTTCCTAGTCATTCACAAAAAATATTAACACGTATGAATTTTTGTACTAAAATCAATAAAACCGTGGCAACATGCTAAAAGAGAAAAAATTGAAAATTGAGAGTTTGAGAGAAAATGTATTAAAATTAAAATAGATTCTAATTTCGGGCGGATTCGTTGATCGTTTTATCTTGTCAAGACTTCATATAAAAAAAACCGCATCCGCAACCGTGAGGTTGTATTTATACTCTGAAGTAGATTAGGCCTCCATGTTTTAAAAATTCATTGAAAAATTTGTCTGAATTTTAAAATATTTCCAAAATATTAATGTGCCACAGATTCCTTTCAAAAGGATTTTCATTCTGTAGTTGACATTTCGAAAGATTTTATTTTGGTGCTTTAAATACGTTTTTTACAAACCGGATAAAACTGTTATTACTGTTATTATTTTTTCAGTTGAAAATCATGGCAATATAATATGGTAGTAAAATAAATGTTGCATAGTTCAAGGCGTTTTTAAATTTCGCTTAATGTTAATAAAGTTTCTAATTTTTAAAATTCCGTGCACAAATGTAAAAACGTGAAACAAAAAAGGTTGACTCTTGAAAATTTCATAGATGCATTATTAAAGCAGTATTAACAACAAACACTAAAAGTAAAAGGGTGTTCCAAAGGTGACGTGATATTCATAAAAATACAGTTATTTTTTAACTTTTATAGGCAGACACGAAAAAGTGGCACAGTGTCAGTAAAATTATGTTCGCTATAGCAACCAGTAAAAGAAATAAAACTTAAAATCAGAGGGTGTTCCACTATTTGCATAATTTTCTTTTTTATAACTTCACTTTTTTAACGATAAAAGTCAGGCATTTAAAATTCACTCAAAGTATGTAAAATTAAGTCCCCTATAAAAATAAATTATTAACTATAAATTAATATATTAAAGGGTGTTTCTTAAAAGCCGTGAATTTAAAGAAAATGTCTTACTTTTTAAATCGTTATAGGTAAACACTTTGAACTTTTACAGAGGATTTTCCGCTATGTCTGCTATAAAAATTAGTACAAAAATTTTAAATGAAGGATGTAAGGGTGATAATACAATCATTTTTAACAAGGTCTTTTTTCAGATTCATCTGAAATACATTTTACAATATCTACTGTGACAAAATTGTGTGTGAATCAAACTCACACTTGGCGGATTTACTGAAAAACGAAATCCGTAAATTTTATAGCGAATTTTGTTTTTTGTTAAAAATGGACAATAAATTAATCAATTTTATTTCTATATTTTATAAATAAATTCAAAACATTAAATTTATTACTTTCGTTCTTTATTAAAACTTTTTGCCCAGTTAGCTTATGCAAATATAGCTAGGCCTTAAGAAACTTGCTCTAAAAAAATAAATAAAAAGCAACTAAATGTAAGCTTACTTTTAATAAATTAATGAAATACGGTTTTTTATTTCTTTGAAATATATAAAAAGTTGATTCATTCTATGGTTTTAAAAATGGTTCAATCCCGGTAAAATATTTTCGAATTGTACACCTTTCCCAAACGAAATTTAAATCTGAGACATTTCTGTATATCTGTTAGTGTTAGACATTGATGGTTTCTGTTTTCACTCTTCGTAACTTTTATGCTGTTGCTTCATATAATTTTTCTGACTTCAATATTATGGCTGCCCATCAATTTCTACTTATACGTTCAACCTAAAACTGCTCTAAAAGAGCATACATTTTTTATATCTAAGATTATTATTTATATCTAAGATTACAATATTCATTTTCGGCCCCATAAAGTGTGTATAATCTTAGTTTTTATGAATAGCAAAGTTGACTGTCCGTCTGCGTTAGTGTTGAAATTAGCTTTTCCAAAGCACTACATCAGCTAGAAAGAGTTTAAATACGCCAGTCGATCAGATACAGTCTCAAAATTTTTTTTATTGAAAATCAGCAAGATCGGTCCGTGTCTTTCGAGGCAGTAGGTAAAACACTACGCCTGCCACTAATTTTTCCATATCATTTGGAGCAACGAAGTATCTCCAATCAAAAAAACAAATATATGAGGTGATAGAAACTTCAAAAATAGGAAAAAAAAAAAAACATCAAATAAAATTATTGACACACATCCATATTTTCCTAACTTTTCATAGAAAAGAACGATTTTACATTATATTAGATATCAATATGGGTATCATTTGAAAGCTTTTAAAGAGATCTTTCAGTAAATGCTTATTTTTTAAAAATGCCTTTACACTCTAAAACATTTTTGTTATGGATCATCGAAAATATGTTCACGTCCTCTGTTGTGGAATTTCAATGGCAAGTTTTGAGTGGTTGCAATATTCAACTTGAAATCGAAAATAAAGTTAGAACTGAAATACTATTTGACATGCTTTCATAAATCTTCTGTGTGTAAATAAATTTCTAAATTAAATTTAAAAATATTAAAAAAAAAATCAATCAAAACCACTGTGCTTTGATATAAAATGCAATAAACTCACTTAATAAGTACATCATGCAGATTTTCCACAAAACTCATATAAACGTAAGAATATCATGAATTTACCAAAGTATTTTTAGAATATGAATTAAATACATACACAAACACAAATACAAATACGTGAACAAAAAATACAGAAAACAATGACAGCAACAAATATTTGTATCCGCTAAATAAACACAAATATGATTACTTTGATTTCTTGATACGTTGATAACGATGATGTTCATTATAATGATGATGATGATGCTGATGTTGATTTTGATTTTGATGACGAAAATAATAACTTTGGAGGGATAGGTCGATGTTGCTGATGGATGGCTGTTAGGTTTGACGATTTGTTTGTATGTTTGTATGTTTATTCGTTTGATGGTGCAACACAAATTAATCAGTTTTGGTGTTTGCAAAAAATTTTTATATGCAAATGTAACATACACCGCTAAACACAAAAATACACCAACCATTAGTTACGACAAATGAAATTGCCAACAACAACAAAATGATGATGGATATGAATGCTTTCAATTATTTCACTTGGTGGGATTTTAATTGCACACAAAAATAAAGAGAAACATTGAATTGTGTTGTTAAATATGTAATAAATTATGAACAGCTGTGTAGATTCGGCAGGTAAAAGACAAATTAATCTTGTGCAGATATTAAAGAAAAATAAGTCGAAATAAAAGTAAGAAAATTTAAATGGATTTTTGTTAAGCGTTTTTTCAAGAGCCCTAAATTAAAAAAAACGCCAAAAATAAAATTTTTATTTATCAACATTTTTTATCGAAAACTTAATGCATGACATTAACTATTAAGAGGAAAATAGCTTTATTATTTAAATAATAATAAGTTTGGCCATATTTACGAGCGTTACTGGCCGTATATAAGCCGTTAATTTTGAAAATTTCACGTTTTCAAAAAAATAAAAGAAATTTAAATGTTAAGATTTTATGTTGACTGAAGTTTTAATTGGGAAATATATATTCTGCGATAGAAGTCTTCTTGAGATTTAGCCTCAACACTTTTCAAACCTTTTATTCACATTCCTTTAAATATATTTATCAGCTTAGAAGCAAAATTACTTATGCCACTTTTAAAATAAAGGGTTCTTATTACGAAATACAAGAACAGCGTTGATCTTCAAACTATCAATTGTTGCTGGTTTATTAGCATAAGACAGTGACTTCATGCGGCTCTAAAATAAATATTCGAGCCGTATCAAATCGCTCGACCTAAGGGGTCAATTGACAGGTCCATTTATTGAAATCTACTCACTAAAAAATTTATAAAATTATAAAAAGCCGAAGGTCGTGCTTGCCATCGGGTTATCCTGTTTAAATCACATCTTCCTCAGTTCAATAAAAAAAATTTTAAAGAAAAAAACTGTAGATTGTGATGTCGTAACGATCTTTATCGATCGTAACACGAGCTCCGGCTTTATTTTTTAAGAAAATAAAAACCAAATAATGTTTGCCACCAGTGTTTAAACCGTTTTAAACAGTGCATTTTTTTAAATCTATCACTTTAAAATGTATCACTTAGAAAACATGTAGCGTAAAATTCATTTACATTTCAAAGAATGGTTTGCTCAAATGTACCATTATGTTCGTCACAAAAATCAAGAACACTTTTTTAAAATAATGATTGGTTTTCAAACTTAATCTGATTAACTTGAAGGTACCGTGAAATAACTTCCAAATAAAATAACTGCCAAACAAAAATTTAAAAATCTTATACAAATTGAAATTATGAAATAACTCCAAAATAAAATAACTCCTTACTGAAAGCTGGCTATACAGGAAACTTTTGGTGCGCAGAGCCGGAGCTCGTTATACTTCACTTCCATCCGGCCGAAGGACCGGGTGCAAATATAATTTGTACTGGAAGTTATTTAATTTTTGTTGGGACTTATTCATTGGGAGTTATTACACTGGGAGTTATTTCATTTGTGACTTCTTTCACGGTACCTAACTCGGGAGCATTGTTCAAGCATCAATATATTCATGCCAATGTGCCCCAGAGTATAATAATCATAATTGTCAAAAAGTAAACGCAGTACAACAGTTCGATTGACAGTTCCCCTTCCCTAAATTTCAACCCTTTTGAAAAAACCCAATTTTAATAAGATTCGTTTTAAGACTAAAGAAAATACTATAAATCTTGATGAAATGACATATTTATGTAAATGCTCTAGTTTCCTACAACTAAAAAGGTGGTGAATTCGACAATACTTTGCACCAGGCTAAACGAGACACTAAGGTGATCTCTTGCTGATGCCCGCAACTTCTTCATTGTGTTTTGAAATATTTGTGATATCCTAAAAATACGGTGACTAGAAATAGTGTATCCCCCTCCAGTTTTTTTAAGTTTATTTTGTTTAATTGCAGAATATATGAAATTATGTATCCACAATAAAAATTAAACTTTCCTAGTTCTTTTTCGTACCGTAGTCATCTCCACTGGATAAGTTGTATTCGTTAACACTTCAACGTAATTATTCCATACTTCAAAATATCGTAATGAATCCAATTTTAAGCGCCTGTAAAAACACACTATTTCTCTTGCCTTTCAAGCAAAGAAATGATTTCGAAAATTTTTCTGTTTTAGCACACTATTCGACATTAATTCTGAACTTTAATAAGTTACGTTCGTTTCATTTGACAGAATATATTTTTTGCTGGCTTCTATAGGAAAAAAAATTGAAATTGGTGGGTAATAACTTAGTCAGGATGTGCACATGTTTAACTTGTAGCTGCAAAAATGTGTTGTTTTGTTTTCTAAAATTTGCAATTTTTATTTTTATCGAATTTTGTCTGTCAATACTTTCTACGATCTTTTATTAATTGTTTGTTGTATTTAACTTATGTTGAAAAACAAAACAATTTAATTATTTTGTCTTATTTAATTAAATTATTTTTTAGTTGCAAAAATCAAAACAAAAACTTTCTTAATTAAGGAAGTTTCTTTTTAATGCCTTTAATTTAACTCTTTTGTAACTCAAAAAAAAAGACAAAGATAATATTCTGTCGACTACAGCTCTTGAATCGATTAAATTGAAATGCTCTGATTTAATTTTTGTCTTTTCTAAAAAACATTTTTAATCAACATTTTATTATCAAGTAAGAATAACATTTCAAAAACATTGCACAACATCTAAACGACCTTAAACATCGAAACTTTTATTTCTATTCGCCAGGTATGGCAAAAACCACAATAGCGCATTAAACTAATTAAGAAAGAAACAGGAAGAAGACTTTTATACATCCGCATCGAAAGTAAGCAGAAATGTTTAGCAATATTAAGAATATAAGACAATACGTCCAGAAATGCTGCAAAATCAACATTTAAACAAATAATAGAACGGAAACGGAAGTGTAGGAAAATTACGAAAATATTCATTTACTTTTAAACGTAACGGTGAAACAAATAAAACAAAACAAAAAAGAACTTTTTTTCTTTTCATTATTTTTGTTCATACACAACAAATAAACAACAACAACAACAACAACCTAACAAATAGTTTTCATTTTTGGTCTATAGAACAAATACTATTAAATTACAATTTGAAAAGTTTATGCTGATGCAGCAGCCAGTTATTTAACTTTTCGCTTGATGGCTGAACAATTGTTAAAGAAAATTATATAATTACTTACAGCAACGTTGAAAGAAATGTCCAAAACTAAATAAGGGTAAATAATTTAAATGTTGCCTTTGTGCTGATTTCTTGTAAAATGAAACAAAAGGTAAAAAAAAATTGTGAAAATAATTTAAATAAAATCAACTCAAATGCATTTGAAATGTAATTAACAAAAGATAAAGTTGTTAAAAAAGATTTTTAATTGAGTAAAATAAATTAAAGTTTTTATTAAACATTTAAAAAATTAAAATAATAATTCTTGCAAAAAATCGATTTCAAAACAAACAAAATTAAAATCATGTCAGAGTTTTAGTGAAAAATTCTATAATTTTTATATGTTTGACTCTTATTCCTGTGGATATTCCTAAATTTCTTGCGGATTGTTTAATAAACCTGGGTGATAACATTCGAAGCATAGAAAATCTAGTTTTCTGCTGCTTAACATTTAAACTTTTATTTAATTAAAAAAGATTCTGTTCAAATTTCAATCGTCTGTCTACAACTGTTCTACCGTTTGGCCATATATATAAAATTACATTAACTATTGTAGCACCCTTTAATTCAGAATTTCAAATATTTATACTTCTTAGTAAACCAGACAAAGTAGTGGACATTCTGTTTAATTTTTAAGTGTTTCTGTATAACGGTCCAAAAGATAGGCCCATTAAGGTCAAGTGACATCAATTATGGGAACATCCTTTAACTTCTTTACTAAAGTTGTTAATTTTTTCTTATAGCGGCCTTAGCAGTATAAGTTCTTTGTTAATTTCAGCAGTCTGTCTTTAACGGTTCAAAAGTTAAGCCACATATATCAAATTACATCAACTATTAGGACACCCTTTAGTTTCCAAATCCACATTTTGTAGTTGCTAATATAGGGGACTCATTTGTAAATTTTAAATATTTTATTACAATTATTCAAAAGTATAGCCATTTACATAAAATTAAATGAACTATTGGTGCACCCTTTTATGTATAATTTAAATTATTTATACTTGTTTTTTTAACGGTTATAGTAATCGACGTTTACAAGCGTTTGCTTAAAACGGTTTAAAAGATAAGCCCTTATAGCCTTATAGATCAGTTTTCGTCACCTATTGGAACACCCTTTAATTTTAAGGTGTAATTTTTGTATTACTTTTTGCAATTAGGTGCAGTTATTTTAATTTCGAATTGGTGCCCTTTAAGGTTCATAATACTCATAAAAAACATGTATGTTGTATGGTGACACCCTTTAATTTTGAAGATTATTAATTGATTTCATATAAAGAAAAAAATTTTAAATCGGCTTAAAAATTGCAGATTCTGCAGGCACAAATATTTAGAAAAAGCTATCGCCTCTTTCTTTTCGATTAAAAATATTGTTACGAACATAAGATCTGGCAACGCCGTTGTTGTTGTTCGTATGTACGTGGTAAAAACAGATGGTGAATAAGTTACTTCCACCACCATTAGGTGTGTGTATAGAATAATAAGAAGATAAGCTAACACAAGCTAAGCAACCTCAATGGCTGCGTTGGCAGAGGTGCGTGCTGTAAAACAGAAGATCGTGAGTTCGAGCCCACCTTCGGGCATTCATACAGAGAAAGAATAATAATTGTGTAAGGAAATTTAAAATTAAGAAACTGCAGTACAAACCTCCCGGAAAGCGAAAGCCAATTATTGTGTGCCTATTTAATAAAAGTAGTAGTAGATACTTGAAAGAAGAAAGAGAAGAGTTCTAGCTGTTTGGCAGAAGGAAGTAACAAAATGATTACAGTGTATGGCAGATGTTAAGTTGTGGCTATTGGATTAATAGGGATGACTGGCTTGGATGTAAAGCAAGGTGAAGGAGAGATCTGTGTATAGTTTAGGTGTTACTAAACAAGGCATCGAGTAGTTCATGTCACAGGAAGTTAAAAATATAGCGAGTTTATAATGTGCCACTGTGGTATTTGCAATCAAAAAAAAATCCGTACGTTTATCCTAAAAAGGGAAAAACGTAACAATATTAAATTTTGCTTACAAAACGTATGAGTAATATCTTTCCAATCTTAAAATTAAATATCACTTATACGACACCTATGAAAGTAAACTAAGGTGCATTTTATTAAAAACATAACTATAGCATTAGCGGCTAAACCGACGGTTATCAGAAAGCAATAATAAATATATGTGACGATTTTTAAAAATAGCAACAAAAATATCTTGGTGTTCCGTGTAGACAAAAATTAATATTGATAAGTTATGCATATTCCTCATATATTAGTTACAAGATTACTTGATTGCGAAGATCATCTCGCAATGTACAAAACTTAAAGTACTTTAAGGATGTAGCGATCACGAATATTTCTTTTAAAAAAACTTTCTGAAAACTTTTTAAATAATTTTTTCTTTCTTAATAAAATATTATGAGAATAAAATGAACTCAAGCCAAATGAATTAATTAATTTGTTAAAATATTTAATAAAAAAATAGAAATGCTTAATGCTGCGTAGATAACGTAGGAGTGATAGTTTACAAATAAAATAAAAATAAAAAAATAAAATAAAATAAATATTATTCATACGACACCTATAAAATTTACGTTCATTGTATAATTACAAATAAAGCAAGAAAAAATATGTGTCATGAATTATAAAGAAAGCTTTTGTTTGTATGTGGACTTTGTCTAACCAAATTAATACTAATTGGTTATGAACATTCCCTGTATTCTTAAATAAAAAATTATTTGTTTAAATAGACGGTGTTTATCACCTAGAATAATGCTGAAGGGATGTAGTGATTCAAAAAATGCTACATTACATCCTGCTGGTATTCGATTTTTACTTTTTTCTTTGGAAAACGTCTGCAACTTGTAAACAGTTTTTTTCTAACAAAAATGTAGAAATTTAAATAAACGTAAATCGGACGAATTAGTTAATTTTTAAAATTATTAATAAAAAAAATATCTAATCCTGATTACATCACGTATGAGTAATATTTAGCAAATCTGAAATAAAATCATATCAATCATACGTCGTATTTGAAATTTACGAATATATTTTAAACACTATGCAAACACTATCACTGAATACATTTCAAGTTGCAAGTATAGAAATTTTGATGATAAAAAATTGTTTGAGCCGTTTATCAAACTACATGCCCTGTTCTGTATTTTATTCAAAATAAGAACATTAGAAATTTTTAGAGCATTGTCATTTCGATTAAATTTTTAAGTAAATTTTCTAAACAACAATTCTTTGAATTTTTCAAACGTTTTTATTTCGAGTTTAATACAGAAGAGAAGGTATGTGTGTCATTCTTAAGTCATAAACCAAACCTAAATATTTATTTTTTAACAATAAATTTTCAATAATATAATAATATAGCTTTGGACAGATCCAACAGCACAGTTTGAAATTAAATTCGAATCTTCAAACGTATCGAAAACATTACATTTCTTATTTGAAAAAAAATTGTTTTCATTCTTCACAATAAAATATGACAAATTTTAACTAAACTGAGTCATAAAAACATGTAAAAATCGTGAACTATTTTACAATTATTAAAAAAAAATGTGGAATAAAAGATTCTTAAATTTAAGAACAACAAAAAAAGAGAAAAATTCATATAAAATCAAAATTTTGATAAGAGTTTGAATTCTAATTTAAAATAATATTTAAAAAAACAACACAGAGTGTTTTTTTTTAGGAATTACTTTGTTGTTTCTTTGTTAATATTACGACCTTCCTTTTTTTAATTTTAGCACTGCCACTCGCTTCAATTAAAGTAGTTTACTCTTAGATGATAATAAAACTTTATTTATTGGACTCTAGGAACACGAATACTTTTTTACCTGAAGTTTATATGTGCAAACACATTTCTTAGAAATTAGTTTGAGAGATACGGTGAGCTTAATATGAAACATATTTAAGAAAAAATTACATTTTCAAACAAAGTAATTTTCTACTGCCAGAAAAAAAAAGAAGAAGTTTTTAACATGTCTTAATTTTTTTTTCTTCTCTTATTGCAAAACTTCTGAAGAGTTTTTTACTGTACTTTACAAACTTAAGCCGTTAATTATGTTTCTTTGCAAAACCAAGAAACAAGCAGTGACATTTATTTAAATAAGGAAACATTTAAATACAAATTACAATCAAGAAAATAATGGTGATTTTTTTTATTAGTTTGCTTTCTTGCCAAATTGTATTTACAAATAAATTTACTGAAAGTAAATTGCTGGGCTTGGTGTAACATTCATACTCGTGGGATCGTTTCCTTATCAAATAAATACACCAAATTCGTATTAAACACAAAAACGAACGTTACCGGTCTGTGAATAGGTCGCCCTTTAAATTTATAATTTGATGTTTTTGTTGTTTATTGTTAAAAGTTTGAAGTGTTTACATTTTATATTTATAAATATAAAGAGATATTAAAAAATCATGTTTTCTATAGTGACACCCTTTAAGTTTTAAATTTTATTTCATATATCTGCCTTTACAGCCAAATTATCCTGTGGAAATTTCAAACTTCTGCCTGTTGTGGCTCAAAAAACTTATATATATATAACAGCAGCATTTGTATGGGTCACCCTTTAATTTTAAATTTTAAATTTATTATTGCAGCGGTCATAGTACCATATGCTTTATGTAAAGTCTCTGTGTATAACAGTTGAAATGATAAAACCATATATGTGGAATTTAACTCGCTATGGGGACACCCTTTACTTTTTACTTTTTAATTTTATATTTTTATTGTTTGTTGTTAAAAAGTTTAACTGTCTGCCTATAACGTTTTAAAAAACTAAAGAAAAATAAATTAAAATCTGATCTTCTAAGGGGACACCCTTTAGTCTAAACTTTTATTTTTATACTTGTCGTTATAGTGGAGACATATTTTCCATAAATGTGACTGTTGCAGTTAAAAATAAAACACTGTTTATGTAAAAGTTACGCTTTGTAACTTTTTTGTATTTAAAGTGTCTGCCCATTACAACTCAAAAAACCGTACTATATATGTAAAAAATACGTCACTTTGGGGACACACTTTAGTTTTGGATTTCATAATTTTATTATTTTATGTTGAAATTTTAAACTGTCTAACTATTACGTTTCAAAAAATAATAAAATATATAAATAAATCAGGTCTACACTTTATAGATTTCAACCGCCCGCCTTTGCCAGTTCAAAAAACAAGCCTTTCCACATTAAAATCACATCTTAAGTGGGGCACTCTTTAACTTTAAATTTTATGTATTATATTTGTCATTATAGCATTCTTAATATTTAAAATTATATGTGAATTTAAAGCGTCTGCCTATAAAAATTAAGAGCCATATACGTAAAAATCACTTCTCTAAGGGGATACCCTCTCATTTTTTTTTCTTCTTTTATTCTAGCATAATGATATGCTTTATAATGGTTCCAGAGAACAAGGACCGTTATAAATGGACAGGCATAATAGCAATGGTTTCTCCTGTTCATATTTCAATCATCTACTTCATATTAAAAAACTCACAATTTGAAAATAAGTCTCCAACGAGTAGACATATTCTTCCAGCGTAAAAAAATAAATATTCTTTTATCTTTTTCTTATTTCCAAACTTAGCAACAAATTTCCTTATTCGAATAATTTTTAAACAAAAAACTTAAAAGTTTTCGTTTGAAAATAAATTTATATGTGTCCTACAGACAAAAAAAAATATCTTACTTCGCATCTTGACAACGTGACAAGATGTGAATATGAGAATAGTATTTATCTGGAAATATAATATATGACAGTTTATCAGTCAGTTGACACAAAAGCAAAAGCGAACAGAAAAAATCTTAAGAAAAATTAAGACTGCAAGAGAAAAGTTTAGTTTTAGTTTATTTTAAATTTGAACATTGTTTCTGTTGGTTTGCTTTTTGTTTTTTACTTTTATACCCTACAATAAAAATTTAAATTAAATCATTTATTGGATTTGTTCATTTTTATATTTACGTAATTAACTGATGGCAAACATAATTACATAAGTTCGTTTCAGACTTAATAATCAATTGTGATATCATGTTTTAAGGAGGCCTCAACTAAATTAGCCCTCCTACTTTTTTCTAGTAGGTTAACAACCGGAGAATTTTTTGTTATGCTTCCTTTGGGATCTAAAAAAATTAATTTTCAATACAATTATAATTTCCAATATGAGCGAATCCTAAGTAGAGCTTATCGCCAACACACCTGTGCAGCTAACAGTCTGGTAACACCTTAAAAATCAATTCATTTGTGTTTTTTTTTAACAGCAACTGCTACAATGAAATAAAACTTATTTTTTATACTTTTACTGTCTTAGAAATAAAAACGTGTTTCTTTTACTTATGGCAAACGATTTAATTCATGTGACTGTCACGGCTGGCCTTGCAGAAGTTTATCGTTTTAACTCAACAATGCAGAACTTGCTTGAAGCTTTCTAAGTAGAATAAGGAATAATATGAGCCTTAACTGAGTAATTCGTTTCTGGATTATCCATCTTCAACGGCACCACATAAAAAATGAATCAAGAAACAGCTTTAAAAGTGGCCACTTAAAATCGCCAAGACGGCGAGCTGTACAATAAGGTGCACCATCTTGCTGAAACCAAATATTATTTAAATTATTAAATGCCTAGAAAAAAATTTCTTGTATGGTCACAAGTACCATATTATGCTCTCTGAAACAATATATATTATCAGTGAACAAATTATAATTATTTGAACAATAGTTTTGTAACGCTAAAAAATAATTTTTTTTTTGATCATAATAAAAAAATTTGCTAATTTGTAGCCACAATCAAATTTTAGAACTCTCCAAAAATAAAAATAAAATATTTACAACCATATTATGTTAAATTTATCTTAATGTATATAAAATATGAGAAAAATTCACTTATTGCCGATTTCTCTACATGCGAACGAATACTTCTTTCGCATACTTGTATTGAAAACAAAAACAAATTACAAAAAATTGTTTTTGTTTTTAATATAAATATACGAAAGAAATGTTCGTTCAAATGTAGAGAAACCGGCAGTTAAGCCGAATTAATTAATTCATTTGTAACATAATTACCTAATCAGAGAAAGAAATCACAACCACGGCAGTGCCTTCTAAGTTCGTCTTAAACTAATCTTTATCAACTCGAAATGACAGCTTTACTTATTCTCAGTTTCGCTGTCATGTAACAGTAAACTGTACGTGTATTTACAAATTCCCAAACACACACAGGCACACGCACACATTATCTTTACTAACTCATGACGCGCCCAGAAAAACAACCAACCCATTTTGTAACCCTTCATTCTATTTGGAAAAAAACAAACGCTGTAAAAAGATTCTTTATTTTTTTATAACAATAACAACAACATGCATAGAAAAAGAAATGCAGCAGAGAAAATTTGTAAAAATAAAGTCTAATTAGAAAATTTTTCAAAAAGAACTAAAGTTTTTTTTTTCATTTATTTTGTTTTTGAAAATGTACGAAAGTATAAAGTTATTTGTTTCTTTTACGTGCTTTTTCTTTTTTCTTGTGATAGTTTTTGGTTGGTGTGTTGTTGTTTTCAAAGTTATGATGCAAATAACAATTTTGTTACAAATTCTAAAATCTTATCAAAAATAAAAATAAAAAATAAACAAACATTTAAAAAGTTTCTTTTCTGAGATAGAAGAGAATTTGTTTATTTGTTGCAAACATGTTAAATATTTATTGTTTTTTATTCCTTCATAAAAAATTAAAAAAAATAGTTGAATATTCTTTGGAATCTCGTTTGTTTTTTTAGACGGCTGTATCGACTTTAGTAAAATTTAAATCAACTCATTGGTTTATAAAACTAGAAAAAAAAGGATGAAAAAAGCAAAAAACGCTAATTTTATACAGCTGATTTAAAGTTGAGCGTTGCCACACTTTTAAATCTACATCGTTATCAGTGAAAGTAAAAATAATCGTTATCGAGTGATTATTAATTAAAAAACTAAATTAAAAATATTTTTGGCAAAAAAAAAACACATGTTTTTAAAATAAAAAGAGCAACAAATATTTAAACCAACCGCAAATGTATCACCTTTATTTCTAAAATCTGTACTTTAACCCCACTGAGCCCAACTTAATATTACAATAATATTGCTAAACATTATAAATAAAAATAGTAAATGAATTTCTATACTATTTTTTCTATTCTTCAATATCTATTTAAATTTTTTATATTCAAAACTTTTTTTATATGCAGCTTATGATGGCCATAAGGCAAATAGAAAAAAAAACATAAAATAAAACTTGATGAACAAAAAAAAAATACAGCAAAAATTATTGAGAGCAAAAATATTTCAACATCAAATAACCATTTATCCTTAAAGCGAAATTAATAATGTGCAAAATTAAATGAGTATTTAAAAAAGAAAAATATTTAAATTATCTTTTGTTGAGTCGACAGAAAATTTCCCCTTAAGACATAAATTCTTCTTCTTTTTTATTCTTAATTTACAATTAAGAGTAATAAATAAAATTTAATAGCATTTTTTATTTAATTTTACTATTTGTAGCACATTATTGTTATTGTCTAAAGAAAAAAAATTATAAAAATTTGATTTAATTACATAAGATATTTGTATAAGATTTTTAAAGTTAAAAATAATCAAATAATTTTCCTTTGATTTAAATAAATTGACATAAATCTGAATTGAATAAAAACACAGTGTTGCTAGATTAGTTTTTATTGCATAACATTTTACTCAGGATAGGATTAGATATAAAGAAGGCAAAAGGATATACCCAGCGATTCCTTTAACCCAAAATTCTCATCAAACACTGGCAGGCAATAAATACATTTGTTTTTTGACAAAAAATATGTAGACCTTTTAAGTTCCAATTGAAAGACACTTAATCGCTAAGAAAGATTTTCTTGAGAATTTTTATCGTCAACCAGCCATTTAACTTTCATCGTTTTTCAAATATTTTTTAGCAGCAAAAAGACTTTTCTTTATTGTCCAGAAACTTATTTTTATAAACTTAAAATCTTCAGCTTCCGCTTAAGATATCTATGCTATTCACACACATGAAAAAATATTTAACAAACAACGCACAATTAATTAACAATTAATTTCTTTTGTTGTTGTACAATTATTTTAATAGGCTAATTTCTGCAAAAATATAATTTTCAAAATAAACTGCCAGATTTTAGCGTATTAACAAAATCTAGACGTTTTTTCTCGTGTATATATACAGTTCGCATTTGCACGCGGTATGGCAGTATTAAGTAAAATCGCTAAAAAAAAACTAAAGTGTAACTACATTACTTCTCCTGTGGATCAACAAAATAATACAAAACTGAGCAGGAGAAGTTATAAAAATAAATTTATTGGTGACGTGTTTACAAAATTTCAAAATAAGTAACAAAACGCAACGAGTTAATAAAATCAAAGCAATATTTAATCCTATGAAATATTATTTCAAAACTAATTGCTTAAAAATAACATCAGTTGTCGAAATTATAGAGTAAACATAATCCGTGCAAGTAGTGCAGTCTTACAATTATAGATTTAGTCTAGCCAAAAGGTGTTTTTTGCTTTTGTGAGAGAAATCTTTTTATTAACTTATAACAACACTTACATTAATATGAAAATAAGTTGCCAGATCTTTCCATATCAAAAATATTTAGACAATTTTACTCGCCTAGAAATATTATCCAAAATTGTTAGCCGTATGACAGTTTTAAACAAAACATATAACAGAGAGTTGAGGCATGCAAGAAAATAAATTCTTTTCATATTTTGTTTTATAATTTGCAGAACCCAATAAGTAAAACATATCATAATATATATTAACCTATTTCAATGTCAGCTATACAAATTAAAGGGTAGACATAATCCATACTGGAAGTGTAGTCATATAATTATAATCTTAATATAGTCAACTCTGCCCACATGTTTATAAAATCTAAAAGAAGTTGCAAGATTTATTTATATTAGAAAAATCTAGACGTTTTTATTCGCCTATAAATAGATTTCTTAATTGCCAGTGATATGGCAGTATTAAACAAATCATTTAACTGAAAGTATATTTATGCAAAGAAATTAGTTCGTGACATATTTTTTTAACAACTTGCAAAACCCAAGGAATTAAATTAATGTAACAATAAAAAATGTATTAATCCTATAATTAAAGTTTAAAATAAAGTCAAATCATAGAGAACATAAAATCCATGTTATTTGTGTAGTCATACAAATAAAGTCTTAGTGAAGTCATAGTGTAGTCGTATAATATTTATAAAATAATTTTAATATCCTCACAGCCTGCTTATAGATTTTCATATCCATTTAAAGTATATTTATTGTGTTGTCATAGTCTAATCATGGCCTAAGCATAATCTATTCTTAGTTTTGACATAGAGAAGTTATAGTCTAGCTTTGGCCAGATAATTGTGCTGTCAGAGTCTACTTATAAAAATCACAGGTTAAATAAATTTTCGAACATATTTAACTTGCAGTTTAGTAGTTGTACAATTTATTGAAGGTAATGTGTGGTTATAGTTTAGCCTAAGTGTAGTAATGTTAAAGTATTTTTACTTTTTGGATTTAATGACAGCACACTTTTAATATCCCGGGACATTCGCGCAACTTCAAGGCGAATTTCATTTCCTGGACTATGCAGCCTTCATTATTCATTCTACTCCCCCATCTATTAATACATTTTTGGTTTCCTTTTTTAGTATCCAGTTAGTTTCGATTGTTTGTTCAACTGACTTCTCAATTGAAATTTGATTTGGCATGCCATTTATGTCTCTTTCGTTCTGGCAGAACTTGATTCCATGACTGCTAAAAGCTTAAATAAGGTAAAAGGTTTAGATAACAAAGCTTTCCCTTCATCCAAGAGTCAAGGTGTGGGATAATTTTGAACGTCAACCTTCCTATTGCGCTGTAATTCCACAGAGTCTAAGCAGTCTTATTCTAGCTTGTTTCTTGAAAGTTGTCTGTTTGTGAACTCATTTGGTAGTGATTTCCGCTGCTCATACCCATCCTCCTTCTTCTAGGGCAATACTAATCGACAGTATTCCGGCAAATAAAGCCACTGTGGACGTTGTTCGATATGCTGATACAATTTTATTGAGCATAACCAATGTACTCTCTGAAGTAGGTCACAAAGTTTTTTGCTCTTTGCAATAGCATCACTAATGATAAGAGCTGCATGCAGTACTTGTGCCTATGCTACTGAAGATTTTAACTTCTTTGTCGTTCGGTTTAAACTTCTTATGATGAACGTTATTCGCATTAATTTTTTTTTTTTTGCTGTCCCTAGCATCTTTCCCGATATCGTTTTGACATGGGATTCAAAATATAATTTTCAGTCTAGGATCACTCCTAGTTATTTAAGATTTTTGCTAATTTTTATTTCATATCCATCCACCTTTAAAATCAGATAATAGGAATTTCGCTTTCTTGTTACGGCTATAGATTCTGTCGTGGATGCTGCAAGTGCCAATCTTTTTTGATATTTTTGCCAAACAATTGCAATGATCTCAATTAATGGTACTGTGAGTTGGTCGACAATAAGAGCTACGTCATGCGCCTATCCGACTAGTTTTGTTCCCTGCGGTATTTATTCAATAATTTATCGTACATTAGGTTCCATATGAAAGGGCCCAATATGGAGGTTTATGTTACCTCATATGGTTTGACCCCTCTTTCAATGTCATAAACTAGTTTCCCTTGTTTGCTTGCAAAATAGTAAAGCTCTAGATAGTTGCCATGTTCTATTCGCGGTGCTGTCAAGGGGCCATTACATTTGAGCCATTGTATTTTCATCCCTAATGAAAAACAAAAAGAGTAAAATTTATTGGAAACAAATTTCCATAGCGTAGATTAAATTTTAAATCAAATAGAAAAAAATTGTCCAAATGACATTTAAAATTTATTGAAAATAGTTTCAGGCATAACAACAACAGCAAGAAATATTCAATATTCAAATGAGAAAACAGTTTTTTTTTTTTTTTTTAATTTATTATCTTTACGTGTAAGCTTTTATCAGTTTATTATATTTAAAAAACATTCATATTAACATGAACATGAAGATGAACATGTGTAAGTAAGTGTGTAGGTTAGTTTGTATGAATGACTATCTGTTATTTATGAAAATAAGGAAAGTCATATAAATAAAAATTTTATTTTTTTTTGCTTACATGTTTTTATTATATTAAAAAAAATTAAATAAAATTGAATTGAATTTAACAAAAAATGTTTGATCTTATTATTTTTCGTATTATTTAAAAATGGTGAAACGTAAATATGTTTTTACTTTTTTAACATGTGAAAAAAATTACAAAGTTAAATTTAAATATACAAATAATATTTTGTTTTTAAAGTTTTCTTTTAAGAATGTCTAATTTTTCTTCCTCTTCATCTTTACTTTATAAAATTGACAGCAACAATAACAACAACCTTATGCTTTCAACTCTTACATCCGTTTCCGTTTGAAAAGAGAATAAAACTTTATTGTGCAAAACATTGAATTCAACTAAGAAATAAAAGTTATAATAATAATTTTAATTCTTATTTTTATTCTTATTTTTATTCTTTTTTAAATACTTTATTGTGTTTTGCTGTTAAAAAAAATCACCAGACTATTGTGTTCAGTTTGAAACTAAAACTTTATTTATGAAAATAAAACACTCATGGTCTCACAGGCAAATGGAGAATAATAACGTCATGTCAAAGTTAAAGAACAAGACTTTCAAATAAAACTTAAAACGCACTTAAAAACAACAAAAGTTTTACGAAGGGAAAAGAATTTTTGCCAGATTTTTCTTTTAAACAGACAAAATATGGAAAAAGTTTTGCTTAATTTGGTTTAAGGTTTTTTTTTGGAGTTTTTCAGATTAGAATTGTGTTTATTTTTGAGCGTTTAATGATATAATCCTGATAACTCGGCCCCAAAAATAAAGATCTTTAAAAATTGAAATAGAAATGAATAGTTAATAATCAAAACGAATAGTAACTAATCAATAGGCGGGTTGAAGATGATTTTTTCACAACGAAAGCACTCGCCAAAGTTACCAAGTAAACGGCCAGTGATGACGGTCTTCACCGAAAGGTATGACAACGGTATTTGTTTGTTTTTTTTTTTTTTTAATATAAAAAACATTGTTAGTCAGAGTAAAATTTTTATTCAAATCAATTAAAACTTACTTTTTCGGCTTTAGTCCATTTTTTAATTTTATTTTTTACAAAGAAAAATTATTTTTTAAATATATGCGGACGTTTTCCAAAGAAAACAAGAAAAGTTGGACGCTGGCAGAATAAAATGCTGCATTTTCAGGACCGCCAAGTTCATCACCAGCATTTTTCGCATCTATCTACTTTAAGTTGTGTACATTGAGAACCAAAGCCGAAAAAGTTAATTTTAATTGATTTATGAAAATCCACGGTTCAACCCCTGGCTGAGAAAAAATAAAAAAATATTTTTAATAATATTTTTTTAAACCAATAATTTGTACTTTGCAAGACCAATTGTCCACAAATTATTACCTTGATAAATCGTCAAATCTAGCAACTTTACTAAAAATATTTTGCCATTTTATTTATCTTTAGATTTTTTATTTTAATGATAAAACACGATATTAATTGTTTTAATATTATTTTTTTACTAAGCTCTGTATAATTTTGTTAAAAAAGGTTTTAAACAACACAATACTTCTGAAGTATATAGACCTAAGTTATCTGCTTGGAGTCAACTAACAGTGCCATGCTGTTCCGAACTAGTATTTATACTTTTAGGCGAGTAGAATCGTCAAACCTGTTTTATAATGGAAAGATCTGGCAACTTTATTTATTTATTTTTTTTTTAATTAATTATTTTAATTTTAAATGAATTTAAATTAATTTTTCAGCTCAGGATTATTCATTTCGCGGCCATACCAAAGGTTGGTACAAAGCAAAAACAAATGTACAAGACGAGTTACAGAGAGACCAACGAGAAACTTACATAACCTGAGCAAGATAAATGCGAAGAATGTTGATGAAGTATGTCGCGATCCAGAAAATGCAAATTACATTCTGCTCGTGTCTAATTTTTTGTTTTTTTTTTCGAAAACGTGCGCATACATTTGTAAATAATTTTTCTTTCTATAAAAATTTTAGAAATTAAATTAAAAAATATACCTAAGCCAATATTAAGTAAATTAAAATTCATTTATAATATCCACGGTTCAAATCCTGATTGGGAGAAAAATAAAAAAATTTAGGAAAATACTAATAAAAAATATTTTGAAACCAAAAAATTTCTGTTTAAAAAAAAATCTTTAAAAATCGGCAAAATTTTTGCTTTATATATAAGCGACTTGATTTAAGTTTTTACCACAGTACGAAAAAAGTTTAATTATTGAAACCTTTTCAAAATTTCCATTATTTGTAATTTGCAAGACCTGTGGTCCACAAATATTTTTGCGTTTTATTAACCCTTGGATACTTTTATATTCACAATAGGATGCTTCACAAATTAATTGTTTTAATGTCACTTGTTTTTACTTAGCTCTGTATAATTTTGTTGAAAAAATTTTTAAACAACACACTACTTCTATATTTTGTACAAGAAAGTTATCTTACACTGCATACTCTTCCTAACTGCCATTTCTACTTTTAGGCGTGTAAAATCGTCAAACCTTATCTATAATGGAAGGATCTGGCACCTTTATTTTCTTATTTATTTTCCTAACACTAATTTTATTTATGTAGGAACTATAAGAACCATAAGAATTTAATTGCGTTATTTTTATTTTTTAATCTTTTATCAATATTTTCTAATAAAAATTTGAAATTTTGTGAAAATCAATTGAAAAGCAAAAGAAATTATTCGTTTAATTTATGTTTCATTCTAAAAACCCAAAAATATTTAAAAATCCCAGATATAGAATTTTACATTAAATTTTTCTAAAAGACATTGTCAAATTTATAGATATTTTAGCTTTGTGAACCTATAAGACTTAAAATTTACTTCTGCGCAAAACATTGGTCTATTTAAAAAATTTATTGTTATAATAACTATACATTTTATTATATTTAAAAACATCTACAACCACTACAGCAACAATAGAAATTTGAGGACTCGTATAAAGAAGAAGAAATATTATTTTATATTTTCCATTTTTTGCTGTTATTTTTTATACCCTTTACCACAGGTGGAAAAAGGGTCTATCTAAGTTTGTCATTCCGTTTATAGTTTCTACAATATCCATCTCCGACCCCATAAAGAATATAAATTCTGAGTTCTTTGCATAGCAAAGTCGAGTAAGCGATGACTGTCTATTTGTCTGTCCGTGTTATTGTTAAAATCAACTTTTCCAAGGCATTAAAAGAGCTAGAGCAAATATAAATACGCCAGTCGATCAGACATAGTTTCGAAAATTTTTCTAATAAAAATCTGTAATATCGGTCCATGTTTTTTGAGGAAGCGGGCACAACACCACGCCTGCCTCCAATTTTTCCATATCATTGTGAACAATGAAGTAACTGCAATCAAAAAATAAATATATTAAAAAGTAAAAAAACAATATTAAGTGAAAAAATTGGCGCTCGCCCATATTTTCCAAGTTAGGGGCCTCTCTTTTTATAGAAAAGTACGATTTTGAGCCATATTTCTTAAAATATTAATATGGTTATCATTTAAAAGCTTTTGAAGAAATTTTTCAGCAAATACTTAAATTTTTTAAAATGCTTAACCCATTAGGAACTAATAACATTTTTATGTACAGAAGTATTTTTTTTTTAATTCTCTGGCAACCCAATATTTGTAGTTACTTTACTAAACTTAATTTATATAAATGGTGAAGGTTATATAAGATTCAGCATAGCCGAGTATAGCACTTTAATTTTTTTTTCTTTTTGTTTTGTTTTTTTTTTTAATTTTCTAACGACATTAATTGTGCGGCATGCAAATGTCGCCATCATCATTTCAACAACGAAAAACAAAACTGCTTAAAATAAAATACAAAGAAAAGTTCCATGTACTTTTTGTATTTAATAATTTTTTAACTCATAATAAAAATCAAGGCTTCAACAATAAAATGTAATAAAAAAAAATAAGTTAAACTTTTCTTACAGCAACTTGCCACACGTAAGTGCAGGAAAGGATGGTAGTTGGCACCAACGAAAAAAATAAAAAAAGGTAACAGCTCTAACAATTGCAATTGCAGGAGTCAAGAGTGTTTATTTTGTTGTTTAATTTTGAATAATTTTCATGTTTTTTTCTTTTTTTGATTTTTTAGTTTAGCAACATTTTTGTTTTGTTGTACAAAAATTTTACATGCAGTTTTTGTGTTCGTTCGTTGGTAAAGTACTCAATTGTTCTGGTTTTTGTTTCTTTGGTGCTGAAGAAGTGCTGAACACCTCGCCTTACATTAGTTTTTAAGTACATTTTATTATTGTGTCAAAAATATACATTCATGTAGTGTTTTGTTGTTGTTGTTGTTGTTGCTGTTGCATTAGAACTTAAAAACTTTTTGGCAAAATATAAAATATAATTTCATGTTGCTTTGCGTTGATAACATTCCAAGTGGAGTTGTTTAGTCACAAGTTTTTAGTTTAAAAGACGGGGTGGAAGAAGAAAATATAAGCGACAGTAAGTATTTTAGTTTAGTTTTTTCTTATTTTTCTTTTTAAAAAAATTAAAAAAAAAGAAATTTTTAGCAATATAAGTTTGACTTTTTTGTTGTACTTAGTCGGCATTAATAAACTACATTGTTTCAGTACTTTTCTTAAAATTCTCAAAATAAATTTTATTATAATAAAATCAAAATGTAGTATTTTTCTGATGTTTCTATTTTTGACCTGTCACTTCGCGGCTTTCGG
This sequence comes from Cistogaster globosa, assembly GCA_937654795.1. Lineage (NCBI taxonomy): Eukaryota > Metazoa > Arthropoda > Insecta > Diptera > Tachinidae > Cistogaster > Cistogaster globosa. The sequence goes on from OW569404.1 coordinate 125,352,055, forward strand.
TATAAATATTGCTCTAGTGTAAAAACGTACTTCTTCAAGAGGGACGAGTGTTAATTGGCATTTCGTATTTAATTTCTTTTCTTATTCTCTCTTTTTTACTATTCCGACATGCAGTGGGTAATCCTTGCCTTAGTAAGCATTGGGTTTAAGTTAGTAAAGTCTGGAATGGGAAAAAATACAGCGATTATTCGATTTAAGTTCTCCTTAATAAAGAGTCATCAGAAGGACCTCAGCAATTACTTGCCCGTATAGGGGCAATGCTGTCGTAAAGCTAACAGAAGACATGCATAGTCAACTAGAAAGCCATACCTGCCATGGACGGACATTTCATTTTGAAGAAATTTATCAAAACAAATATAAAAAATTCACAACAAGAAATTTTACCTAAAACGGACACTAATAAATAAAATTTTAGAAACAAAAATTAAAAATAAACCAAACAACTTCAGAATATACTTTCAGAATATAGAAACTCAAATTTACTTAAAATTTAAATTTTAGCGAACAATTATGAAATCCATAAAAAAATCAATAAAAAAGAAAATCCCAAAAAAAAATTTTATTACAGATGCATAGAAAGCTGGTGAAGGATGTAGCGATCTGAAAAATGTGGCATTTCAATCTGCTGGTGCCTAATTTTTTCTTTTTTCTTCAGAATGTCATTCAAAAATATTTTCTAAAACCCGAAGTCTTTTAAAAAATATTTTTGCAAGGAAACGTATCATTATGAAAGTAGATTTACCACATGTTCAGCTGCCAAAAAAAAATTATTTATAATACAAAGGCTCTACGCACCTCGATATACACAAGTATCAAAAAAATCAAGCTGCCAGATTTTTCCATTTTAAAACAATTTAGACGCTTAAACTCGCCTATAAAGAGAAACGGCAGTTTCAAGTGGGCTGTCAGTACAAAACAAAAGGTCTAACGGGCATTCCGTGTTTTGAGTTTTCATAGCAATAAGAAAAAAATTATTTGCGCGTTTTATGATGTAATTAAAAAACCAAAATACTAAATTAAAATAATTTAACATAAAACGTATCTATATTTTTATACCACTGTGAATGGCATTTCAGATTCGCCACAACCGAGTTAAGCGCCCTGGCTTTTTTATGTTTATTTTTTCATATCGAAATATTTTATTAAAAAAAAAACATGTACGAATTTTGTTTCTTTTTCAATTAATATTATTTTCTATCAACATTATATTTCACAATCACTCACGTTAAAAACACATTTTTGTTTACCTCCCCTCCACTTAAGGAAACCTCAACTTTTTAAAGAAGTTTTAAAAACAAAATGTGCTAAAAAATGTTGATGAATTAACATTTTAATTAATAATTTAATTAAATTTAATAATTAATAATTAACATTTTAAGTTTAAGAAACGAAAAATAAATTTTAGTTTCTGTCTTAAAAAGGTGAAAAATTAAAATTTAAAGCAAAATATCTGAGTTAAAAAAAACTACTTTTTGTTCGTGACATAGCAAAGCAAAACTCTTCAACACTTATATTAATGAAATACTTTTAATTGATTAAAAGCCCGAATAAATTCTAATTGCTTAAACAGAAAAAATATTCTATTAATCGGTATTTTTGTGTGAGTTTCTTAAGTTTCCAATGGAGTGAAATTAGCTAATGGTTAATTCTTGAGCTGGCGATTGAAAGCACTTAAAAGAGAATGAAACTAAATAAATCATGTGGAGCAAAAGAATCTCTTAAAAATATATGATAATTCACGTCGTAAAGTTAAATCGCTTGTAGCATTTTGGCCGGTTCTGCAAAGATGCTGGAGGCAACTACTTGCAAGCAATAGAAAGAATAATCTCTGAGGTATTCTCAATGCTTAAGTACAGCGGAAGCTAATAGAAGGGGTTTATTCAGCTTAAATCAAAACAGCGATCAGATAAAACAAAGCACAGTGGGGCAAAATCATAATATCTTAGAAATAACTCAGCCATTTGCAGAGAAGTATTTGACCCAAAGTTTTGAAGCTGGGTATCATCCACTTTCCAGGTCAAATTAAAGAACTTAAATCTTCTACAAAAATGACCAGTTTTATACGAAATATGTTGCAAACATACATACATACAGTAAGCTTGAGCAAAAATTTAAAATAAATTTATATATTCCTAAAAAATATTTTTCTATCAAAAATAAGATTGATGGCTCTTTTTATGCTAAAATACACAAAAATAATTTTTAAATTGAAATTTTTTTTAATATTTTAAATTTTGCCGCTAAAATGTGCTGAAAATTTTACCAAATATTTCTAAAAAACTGGAGCAGGGTATCAAAAAATTTAAATTTTATAACTTCATAATTTTTAAACAAAAACATGCAGATTGAGGCGTAATTTTGTAGGTGTTGACTATTCCCTTGAGACCATGTATAAGCCTTGAGAATTAAACAAAAATTAAGAAATGTCAAGCATTAGAAAAAATTTCAATATGCGAAGTACCCGATTTTAAGACCACATAGTGCCATCTCTGGCCAGTGGATTTTATCCAGCTTCAAAACTTTGACTCAAATGCTCCTTCGCTATGCTCAATTAAAATTTTGAAATGATTGGCACAGCCGTTTACAAATGTTTGAGTTATTTCCAAAATATTTTTATTATGTCCCACTGTGCAATGCAGAACTGCTAAAATAGTAAAAATAGAAAAAAAACTTTAGACTGAAAAAGCTAAATAACTGCATAATCAATAGTAAGTTAAAGCTTTGATTATTAAATGACTGTAATAAAAATATAGGAAAACTTTGCCTGAAAAATTCTGAGATGGTAGTAAAAATTGTGGGTGAATGTTAAGCGCAGGCTGGCATTAAACAGGGACTTAAAACAAATATATTCCAGAAGAGGCAAAGACATCTATACGTTACAACAAAGATATACTAAGAATTTAGAGAAATCTAAGTTCGCTTAAATACCTTTTTAGGTTCATCCTAAAAGAAGGTTCGTCTGGTTTAATGTTTAAGCTTTCAGCTGCCTAATTTTTTTACCCTTCAGCGCAGGTAGAAAAAGGAAGTATCTAAGTTGGCCAATTCGTTTGTAATTTTTATAATATCCATTTCCAACCCCATGCATAGCGAAGGCGAATGAGCGATGTCCGTTTGTCAGTCTGTCCGTCTGAATGAAAATTGAAGTCAACTTTGCCAAGGCAACAGATGAGCTAGAGAAAATTTAAATACGCCAATCGATCAGACATAGTTTCGCAAGTTTCGATATTGCAAATCAGCAAGATCGTTCATCTTCTTCGAGACAGTGGGCAAAACGCCACACCTGTCTCTAAGTTTTTTATATCCTTTGGAACAATTAAGCAACTCCAGTAAAAAAATTAATATGTGGGGCGATAAAGACTTAAAAACAAGGAAAAATCCAGGAGAGAAAATGGCTCAGGCCCATATTTTCTAAACTATGGGCTTCTGAAATTTTCGTAGAAAACAACGATTGCGCAATATATTTTTTAAAGGTGTCAATATGGATATCAAATAAAAGCTTTAGAAGAGATCTTTCAGAAAATTCTTAAATTTTTTAACAATGCTTAAGCCATTAAGAGCCGGTGACATTTTAATGGTTGTAGTTAAAACAATAAAATACCCCCCGATTTTAATACCTGAGGTTTGTAGCGTCAGCTCCTTGATAAGAATAACACTTTATCTAAAACTTAAGCTCGACTACACCTCTACTATAACCGTACAATACAATCGGAGTAGCCATTTAGAAATTATAGAATTTTTAATTTTTTTTCAAATCACCCACTGTGCGCTGCAACTTAACAAAAATATAAAAAGGACATGAAAGAAATGGCATCGTATAAATCTAGTTTTATGCCAGCAGCCAACTAACAGCTGACACTGCCGACATTAAGGCCGGGGCACATAGAATCCGTCATACGTTAAACTTTGACAAATTCAACTAACAGGTCAGTTAAAATACATGTTTTGCAAAGTACGAAGTTAGTTAGTTAGTTAGGAGTGGCAGCCTCTCGCGACGAAGCTCACTTGAGCACAAACGAATGGCCCGTTGTGATACCACAAAGAAGGCGGCATGACTCCCATTACCCAGCCGAGAACCATGAGGATTCACGGATGAACTTCGCTATGTCCCTTATAGAGTGGGATGATAGCTCCGTAAGAGTTCCAAAGAAAGGAGAGCCCAGAATTCTTAGTCTTCTTCGAGCCAGGGATGGGCAGTGGCAGTACGGTCTCTTCCTCATCTTCCGAGCCACAACTGCGGCAGAAATCATTAAAAGGCAGACCAAGTCTTTCCGCATGCCTACCTATTAGACAGTGTCCAGTAAGTACAGAGACCGTGATACTTATGGATTTTCTGTCCAGTCTGAGCAGCTGCCTGGTCCGCTTGAAGTCCAGTGTAGTCCACAGTTGTCTGGAGATACAGCAGGAACTTTCATCTACCCATAATTTGCGAGCCAAATTTAGATAGTGGTTCTTTATGGCCATTTTCACCGTTGCCAGAGGAATTCCAATGTCTGGTAGCGGGGAGACATTAGGAAGCAATGTGCCCCGTTTTGCGAGATCATCGGCCTCACAGTTGCCCTGGATATCCCTGTGGCCAGGGACCCAAAACAGGTCAATCTGTGATCGCTCCGATAAAGTGTTCAGTAATGAGCGACAACTCAGGACTAGCTTAGATGTACTATATGCACCAGCAAGCGCAATGATTGCCGCCTGACTGTCCGAAAATATCCGAATAGCATGACCAGAAAGATCGTCTCTGAGCGCTATTTCGGATGTTTTCAGAATGGCCATTACCTCGGCTTGAAAGACGCTACAATAGTCAGGGAGTCTGAGGGAGAGTCTTAGTCCAAGATGATTGGAGAAGATTCCGCAACCGACTCTGTCGTCCAGTTTCGAGCCATCGGTGTAGATGTCAACAGTACCACCCACGACCACTTCGTTACGGACCCAAGTCTCCCTATTTGGAATATGGATCCGAAACCCGTGGTCCAGAGCGGGAGTAGAAGAGATGTAGTCCACCATTGATGGCAGTGGAACATCCCGATCGATAATCTTAGAGTGCCCTATGTCCAGCCTGAGCCAGCGTGAGAGGGCATTAAGTCTGGCTGCACAGCATTTAGCCTGTTGCAATGCCAGAAGTTTGGTGGGTAACCAGTGGAGAAGAGCAAACAGAGCCTTTGTCGAAGTAGTTCGAAGAGCCCCAGTAATCAAAATGGCGGCTGTTCTCCTGACTTTGTCAAGAGGCTTTTGGTTGACCAATCTCTCAAGAGCGGGCCACCAAAACACAGCTCCATAGAGAATATTTGGCTCTATAACTGCCTTGTAGAGCCAGGAGATGATTCGAGGCTGAAGGCCCCATCTTGGTCCTAGAGCTCTCTGACAGAGATAGAGCGCACAGGTCGCCTTCCGAGCTTTTTCGGCAATGTTTGCCTTCCATTGAAGTTTGGGGTCAAGTATCACCCCAAGGTATTTCACACTATTACTTACACTAAGCACAATGCCATTCAGCCTAGGTGCAGTAAAATTCGGGATCTTGTATCTCCGTGTGAAGAGCATAACCTCCGTTTTGCCGGGGTTAACAGTAAGATCAAAATCGCAGCACCATTGAGACAGAACATTAAGCGAATAGTTCATCCGTTCTGTGAGTGTTGACAGGTACTTCCCAGAGACTGCGATAGCAATGTCATCAGCATAAGCTATCACCCTATTACCCGTTTAGTCCAGTTGCCGTAGCAGCGTGTTGACTGCCAGATTCTAGATAAGGGGAGACAATACGCCACCTTGTGGAGTGCCCCTTTTCACTACCCTTACAACGTGATCATTTCCCAAGGTGGACGTGATGATACGTGTCTTCAGTAGTTGCGCCATAAATCCCACCAGATTTGCATCAAGATCGAGATCCAAGAGGGCCTTTATAACGGCATTGGGGCAGACGTTATTGAAAGCTCCTTCTATGTCAAGAAACACTGCAAGCGTAAAATCCTTATTTGAAAGGGACTTTTCAACATCGGATAATAACACATGCAGCGCTGTTTCCACAGATTTCCCTTTCGTATAGGCATGCTGCGAGCTAGAAATAAGCGCGGGATTAATGGAGTTCCTGATCTGAAGATCAAGAATCCTTTCCAGCGTTTTGAGTAAGAAGGACGACAGGCTTATGGGCCTAAAGTCCTTGGGTTTAATAGGAGATGTCTTTCCCGCTTTAGGGATGAAAACAACTCGGGCTACACGCCAGCCCATGGGCATGTAAGTATTTTCCAGGCAAGCATTGTAGATTTGCAATAGCCATGGTTTTATAAGGTCTATGCCATGTTGCAAGTCCGCTGGAATGATATTGTCAAATTGGTCAACTTTTTACTTTTGATGTACGTTGAATACTTTGATAGCTATAAGTTGCTTCTTTTTATTTGTTTCTTTTTAACTCTTGCTGTGTTTCAATTGTATTCAGTGATTTTAACAATAAAATTTTGGTGGCAACAACTAAAATACAAATTAAATTTAAAAGTGTATAAAAATAGAGAGCAAACTTTTATTTAATATCCGTCAGCAAAGTACTCATTCTGCCAATCTCATCGGTCGATACTTTGACTTCAGCTAAATACTTCAAAGTAGAACATATGACGGATTCTATGTGCTCCGGCCTTTACTCAGCAAGAAATGAGTGAGCGTAACTTATACAATTTTCTACTAACACTTTTGCAATAATTTTATACTGAACGGCGTTGCCGTTGTACGGCTTTTGGTATTAAATGTAAATGAATCGTTTTTTCAATTAATCTAAGTTATAGCTTGTGTTTATATATACTTGATTAGAAAAGTTTTAATTTTATAAATTAATTCTTGAAAAACATATCACTGGCAACGCTGTTTGCTTCAGATATCACACATTTTTTTTTTTATGTTTTCAATTTTTGCACTAAGAATGAAGTTTCTATAACTTTATTCTACGCAACCTTGGAGTATTTCATCATCAGTGAGTGTCATTTAATGAATCAAATGATGGCCACTGTTCCTTTAGGGTTTTTTAATCAGACGCCGCCCCTTACAATTTTCTTGGCGCCGACCTTTAATTAAGTTGCTTACAAGTAATGAATTTGTTTTATTTTTTTTTTTTGTCATTTTTTTTGTTCATGTTAGATCTAGCACCATTGAGCATTTAAAGTAGAGTTCTCCTTGCATTAAAAAGCTATAAGTCATTTTGTTTTTAACCTAAAAGAAGCATGCAGCCCTAAGTGTTCCCCACTGTACATTTAACAAACTAATAATTGTCAAATAGTTAATTAAAACGTTGAACGAAATATAAGGGAAACTTATAAAGTTTTGCATAAATCTGTTACTGAAAGAAAAGTTTTATAAAAAGATTATAATATTTTCTTAAATATTGTAACATTTTAATATTCTATGCAGCATTAATCAAATGTGTGGCAAAAGATGCTGTTTCCATGGCACGAGTACAAAAACTTATAAAATGTTTATATTTTTCATTTAAAGCTGCATTGCAATAGCAGCAGTCTTTGATTTCCATTTTTTTTTTCTTTTTTTGTTTGTCTCAAGTTTATAAATCAGCTTTATTACAAAATAAACAATTTATGGATGAATGTGTATCTGGGTGTATCTCCGTGCATGCATTACAATGCGAACATTGTCGTACATAACATTCTCTCTTCCTTTAACTAATAGGACCATATTTTGCTAGCAATATCCTTATCCTTTCTTTGTTTATTAGTTTTTTATTTTTAATAATTTTAATATTCTGTTTTTAACTCCATTTCTGAAGTCACGATTTCAATGTTTGCTCTAGAGCATGAGTTTTTAGCAGGAAAGTAATAACAAGTCAGGAATATTACTATTGCAGTTTAAGAAGAATTTCGCATACCCTAGTTAATGAAAGTCAATCCCTTTTACAAATTCCTAAGAAACAAATGGTACAATTTTTCATAAAAGAGTTTTAAAAGCATTTTTTTTAAATATAATAAAGATTTTTCCAAAAAATTTTAAATAATAAAAAAATGGCTGCAAAATTTTTGAAGAAAATTATTTAGAGTACAAAAGGCGTTAAAAAATATATTTTTAAAAAGAGTTTTGTTACAAAAACATTTTTAATTGTGGCCTTTAAAAAATAAGTTTTCTCAAAATTGTACTTTTTTAAAATGAACTTCTAAAAAAATCAAAATGTTTGCCAAATTTTTTTTTTTTTTTTGATTCGGAGAAAATATATTTTATTAAAAAAACTTGTATGATAGAAAAAATCTCACAAGGGTTCATAAAAAAATGATATGTATTTTCTTTCGAAGTAAAAAATATATTTCATAATAATAGTACCTTTTTTCAAAACAAAATATCTAAAAAAGTATTTTTTTAATGTATTTTGAAAAACATACTTTCTTAAAAAGATTTTTAAATTATTTAAAATGTTCCTTAATAAAAATGTACCTCCAAGGGGACTTTTTTAAAATATAGTATTACTTAAAGATTTTCGAAATTTGGTTTGTCCTCATATATAATCTTCTTTATTTAAAATGTTCTTATTAAAACAAGTACTTTTTTGGCAATTAATTTGTTTAAAGGTACTTTTTTAGGCATACTTTTAAAAAGTATTTTTCTACGTATTTTGTAATAAACACTTCATTAAAAACGTTTCAACAGTATTCAAAAAATTCTGTATTAAAAATGTACATCTTAAGCAGGTACTTTTTGTGAAAATATTTGTTTAAAGGTACATTTTTCAAAATATATTTTGCAAAAAAAAATTTTTTGATTAAATACCTTTTTTAAAAATGTTAATCTTATTTAAAATAATCTCCATTAAAAATTTACTTTTTAAAAACAGTACTTTTTCTTAAAGAGATTTTTTTTTCCTTCCAAAACAACATTTCTCAATGTATTTTGTAATAAACACTTTCTTATAAAGCTTAAAAATATTCAAAAAATTTTATTAAAAAAGTATTTTTTTAAACAGGTACTTATTAAAGATATTTTTTAAAAGTACTTTTTTTAAATATAATTCACAAAAACGTATTTTTGTTTAAATGCCTTTTTTAAAACATTTAAAAATTATTTAAAACATTGCCTATTAAAAAAGTACTTTTTGAAACTGGTACTTTTTAAAAAAGTATTTTTTTAAACTGGTACATTTTTAAAGAAATATTCTCTTTTAAACATACTTTTCAAAAAGTATTTTTCAAAGTTTTTAGTAATAAAATACATTCTTAAACATGTTTTTACAGTATTTAAATTATTCTCTATTATAAATGTCAATGCGAACAGGTAATTTTTTCAAAAAATACTTTCCAAAAAAGTACTTTTGATTATATATTTAAAAAAAAATATGTTTATATAATTTTTTTACAAAATTTAAAAAAAATATTTTTACTAAAAATGTATTTTTTAAACAGGTTCTTTTTAAGAATATATTTTTTAAAGGTACTTTTTGCCAAATATACTTTCCAAAAAAGAATTTCTTAAAATATTTTTAAGTAAAAACATTCCATAAACACTTTTTTACATTATTAAAAATATTTCTTATGAAAAATGTATTACAAATATTGGTACTTTTTAAGAAGATACTTTTTAAAGGTACTTTTTGAAAATATACATTCAAAAAATTGTTTAGTGTATTTTAATATTATTTGATTATTCTTAATTAAAAGATGTATTTTTTAACAGGTACTTTAATCTAGATGTATTTTAAAAGTACTTTTTTTTAAAAAGTATTTTTTAAATATTTAACAATTTTAAATTATTGTAAATATAATTTTTTAAACAGCGTCTATTACAAAACGATATATAAAAATATATTTTTTAAATAATGTATTGATAAAACTTACATTCTTTTATTAAAAATATATTTCTTACAATACAGTTACGAAAACTACAGAATTATTTCCATTTTTATTTTTGTGGCCGTGCGGCCAGTTTCCTAGATCTATGAGAAATTTCGTTGCAATTTCTAATAGTTTTATACCACGTTATTAAATTTAATTTAAATATTCTAAAATTTTATAAACTATTTTTATTTATTTTCTTTTTTCATAAAGCAACAAAATTTTTTCATAAGCGAATTTTGTCAGAAAGGAAAAGCATCCAAAAGCTGCTCAGAAACAAAAAACTAATGATGAAACTTTTGCCAATATTTTTTCTAATTTTTATAAGAAATAAAAAAGTTTTCGTTAATACTTTATAAACAACAACAACATTTTATTTAAAATACTTTGTTTAAAAATACTTATAATAACGCAGTATGAGTTACAAATTAAAGAGGTAACTTTTTAAAATTCCTTTTGTTAATAGCGAAATTTGTTCGAAAAAAATAATATGAAGAAAGAAAAAACAAAACAGCAATTGTGAGAAACAGAAACAAGCAACAAAGTACGAGATGAGTTTTTGAATGCAACATGGCAATATTAACGGTTGTTATTGTTAAACTTATGCACCGACAAACATACACCTACATACACACGTTGTCCCTAATGCTTATTGGAGAACATGTGGGTGTGTTTGTTGTTTAATATCCTGGTTAGCTGTTTACTTGCTAGCAACTATATTTGTTCGTTAGTCTACAATAGGGATAAATGTAAGTATTATGAGCTTTTTTATTTTGTTTAATTTTTTCGTTTTCTAACAGAACTCTAAATCTATGAAGTGTATTGTCAAATAAGATGTTAATGTAAAGCGATAAAATCAACAATTTAAAAAAAATCTTTTTCATTTCTTAAACATTTTCTTTGTTGCGATTTAAGTCGTCAAAATCAAATTTTAACTTTAAAATGTACAAAATTCTTTTTAACAACTGTCTGACTAGCTGACTGACTGTTAAACTGCTAATAAACGTTATATATGTATGTGTATTTGTTTTTTTTTTTTTTCGTTTAAAATGTAAATGTGTTTATGTGGATATTTTCTTTTTTCACAGTTAATTCCAAAGCGCTTCTTTGCATAATTTATAAGTTGTTTACAATTTTTATCTGTTTGTGTGCGTGCGTGCGTGTATGTGAAAATGTATGTAAAGAAATATAAAAGAGTAAATGCTGTTCATATTTTTTGCTATTGTGTTATTCATAAAGTTCCTGTTCTTCTTCCTCAGTAATTGTATAACTGTCACGGCATATAAAAAATAGTTTTCACCTCCCAATTAACCAAAGGATACACGATTTTTTTAATTATTTATTTGTATTTTTATTTTTTATTTTTTTTTTAATTCAATTGAACTGTTTGTTATTATGACAAATGCATTAATTATTTTGGCTTGAGTTCATTTTAGTTTCTAAATAAAAAATATTTTAAAAAATATAAAAAATTTTCACACAAAAAAATTTCAGAAATAAAAATGTTCTTAAGCCGTGTTAATTAATTCATTTAACATTAATTATTTTTAAAATTTTCAATCCTGCATTTATTTTCGATTGTGTGTTTGTAGTCAATGGAAGAAGTAAGACAAGCTAATGCTTGTCTTCTTAAACCCCGTTGGTGATAAACAGTGGGGCAAAATCGAAATATTTTTTCAAATAATCTAGAAATTTTTAATCAGCTGGACAATTTAAAAAAAATGCATGCTTGTAGCACAGAAGTATTGAAGCTTTCTAGGCTTTGCAGGTACAAAGTAACAGAGTCTAAAGTAGGGAACTGTAAATTTTTGTGAACCAAATTAATTTTTTTTCTGTTTTTCTTCAGACTAGATAGGACTTTTAAAACCAAGTATAAAACTCAAGATTGCAGATTTTTCAACTTGAACAATTAAAGCTCTGATTTCGTTTTTATACCCTCAACCACAAAAAGTGGAAAAAAGTTGTAATTTTTACAATATCCATTTCCACCCCATAAAGTTTATATATTCTGAGTTCTTATGCATAGCAAAGTCGTTTGAGCGATGTTCGTCTGTCTGTCCGTTCGTGTTAGTGTTGAAATTAAATTTTCCAAAGCGATAGATGAGTTTTGAAAATTTTTCAATTGAAATTTAACAAGATCGGTTCATGTTCTTTACGACAGCGGGCAAAACACCACGCCTGCCTCTGACTTGCATATCATTTGGAACAATGAAGTAACTTCAATAAAAAAAAATTATAAATGGAGCGATAGAGAATTAAAAAAATTTAGAAAAAAAAACTTTAAGTGGAAAAAATTGCGCTCGCCCATATTTTCCGAGTTATGGGCCTCTGAACTTATCATTAAAAAGTACGATTGTGTAACACATTTTTTTAGATATAAATATGGGTATCATTTGAAAGCTTTTGAAAAGATCTTTCAGATAATATATTATAATAGAATAAAATAATAACTCTTAACCCATTAAAGGCCGATGAGAGCTTTATATAAAAATATTTGTATTTTTAGTTTTTTAATATATTAATAGTCTGCCACCTCAATATTTGTTTTTTTTTTAACTGAAGTTACTTCACTTAACTAGAATTACATAGAAAGTGAAGGGCATATAAGATTCGGCATTGCCGAATATTGCACTCTTACTTGTTTTTAATCAAGATTTTCCTTATATTGAGCCTCTTTTTAAAACATAGTACAAATTAAAAAAAATTCTTTCCAATATCTTTAGGCTAGAGAATTTGCGATTTTCTAGTTTTTAAAATGCCACATTTTAATAATATTTTTAATACAAAAATACCTATTTCTTTTTTACCTCTAAAAAAAGTTCTTTAGAAACCTAAAAGTTTTTTCTATTTTTCTGAGAGGCATCATTGTAGTGATGATTTTTGCGTAAAAAATATTTTTAAATTTAAATTTTATGACTTATGTTTTAAAATACCAAAGCTGGAATCTAACAACTAAAATCGTTTTGAAAAAACTCTTTACGGCTTTTTAAAGTAGGGAGTTTTGGGTTCCTTTTGTCGGCTTCTGGTTTTTTTTTTTTTATTCACTAGTCTACTTTATTTTATTATATAATGAAAATTCTTCGAAATTTTAAATTTTTAGTAAAATTTTAGGTCAATTTTATAAATTGGGAAGAATCTGATCAGTCCAGCCTTTTTTCTTATCTTTATTTTAATGGGTTCCAATATATTTCGTTTAAGCTCCACTATTCTGTGCCGTGAATTGGGTTTTCTTGAGGATTTCAGTTATTAAATATTTAACGATTAAAAGGTTTAATCGTGACAACATAAGTCACATCATCGTTTTCGAGAATTCTCCCAAGATTTCTCTAAAATTTCTTAAAAGTTCCTAACTAAGATTGTGGTTAAGGCTTGGTCATCTGGGTCATATTTATTTCTTTTTTAAATAAGTTTTTCTTAATAAAACCAGCAACAAATCTTACTTTATAATTTAACATATGTTTTATAACTTGTTGGCGAATAATAATTTACAGAAAAAATATACAGCAACGGGTACTGCTTTCATTAGCTGAGATTTATTTAAATTTATAAATTTAAATCGATGTTATAAAAAAATATTAAATATTAAAATTTCTATTAATCAATGCGAAGTAAGTGGATGTTAATGTGTAAGAAGCAGATTATTAAGAAGTTATTAAAAAAATCGCCAAGTTTAAGTTTGATATACACAGGAAGGGTTTCATTATTTATATCTTTTTATTAAAAGGTCTGCAATGTGTAGACGTTTAATACTTTGTGACGAAATTTTACTTGCTACGATAACCTACTCGATCGTGTATGTGGAGACACCCTTTAGTTCTAATTTGAATTTTTTATATTTGTTTTTATAGCGGTTACACACTCGGCCTGCTGCGGTTCAAAAGATATTCTTATATGCTGAGAAGTCACTTATTTAACGGGACATTCTAGAACTATAAATCTAACGAATTTATGATTGTCCTTATCGCGGACATAGTGTTCCATACCATGTATTAATTTAAAATTTCTAGCTATAACTTTTTAAAATATAAATCTATACGCGTAAAAATCACAATTTTATTAGGTCCATACAGCAAACACAACAACTTATAAAAGCAATCGGCAAAAATTGCTAAATGATTGCTGAAGCATGTAAAAGTGCAGGCAGATCAGTTAGAAAAATCGCTGGCTTTGTGCCGATAATACTCTCTTCTTGTGCTAAAACAATGATAAAATTGCTAACACCTTTAATGACAAGAAATTCTTTTAGCGAAAAATCAAATATAAATAGTTTCGGTAACAACAAATGGGCGCTACATATATCCTCAATTCCTAAACGCTAATAATTCCTGTAAACTCAGTCATACCATTCGCTAGCTTTTCTAGCAAAGTGAAATTTGAAGGTAGGAATTTCCTACGATGGACAAGCAGTGAATTACTGGTACCAGAGGAACCGAGAGCCGTCCTTTGTTGGTTTTTGGTGAGACACTATAGGCGGGGAATGTGCTATGTAGAAGTACCAACAAAGAAGGCTGTGTGCTGTATTGTAAAATTCTGAATATGTATTTAAACCATTAAACAGAAAAAAACACATCTTTATTTTTTGGTTGCCGCAGGGGTTGAACCCTGGCCAACCAGGTTTGTAGACAACGTGCTTACTACGAGGACTACAGCAGCAGAAGCCATTAATGATGCGGTGCGAAATTACAAAATCTCCAATAAATCACGGCTTTTTGTTAAAATCTCTAAAAAATTTTGCGATGGTTAAGATTTAATGGGTCTTCAATTTCCCTTGTTAAGAAGTGCAAGAGTGAAAATTGGTACTTTTTATATAAAATGACCGGAAAAGAAATTCACCTTGTATCCATTAGAGCTAGAAGTATAATTGTACCAGGGGGGAAATTACTGCATTCGATGACAATCGAAGTTTACATTAAAATTCTATTGAAACTCCCATCGATCTTGACTGACGAACTAATCCCACAGGAGCTTCTTTGCGTGAAATGATTTCAATGTTCTTTATGTTTTTATTAGATGGGCAATGTTTTCAACCAGATAATGACGTATTCAATGAACTACTTGGAAACTTTTAAATACTGCAAAGACACTTCTTGATCGTTAACTTTCGATTGGATGATCAGATATAAATTTCGTTTAAACTTTTAACAGGCTTATTTGGTGTCAAGAGGGGCTAAATAGAGCTGCCAGATGGCCACGATTTTGCTTGATTTATAAGACTTATTAGTGATACCCAAGAATCCAGAAAAACTAGTTTTGTCAGGTTTTTTAAAGCCCAACCAAGAAACATAAAACAAACTGAATAATTTGAAAATAGAAATCAATTGAATTTTTAAGGATTTTAAAACACATTCTAAAACTAAAAATTAAGAAACAAATATTATTTTGGTTATTTTTAAAAATTTTTAAGTAATAACATTTTATCGAAATATTATGTGAAATAATAAAAAATATATTTTAGTTTATTTTTTTTTTTTTTTAATCTGTTAAGATGTATTCTTCTGTAATTATTTTAGTTCTTAAATTAAGAGTTTTGTGATGAATGTCAAACATTTTAAAAATTGAAATGTGGCAACCCTGGGGCTATTACTTTACAGGAGAGGAAATATACATCAATTTAATAATTGTAAAAATATTCTGGATGTGCTAAATTTATTTGGAGGATGACGTCATGATAAAGCCCTCTTCTTTACCTGTACACGTCCCTGGTTTAAAGGACAGTGTAATAAAAATTTCCGACAAATAAAATCGAATTTCCCGGCAAAGCTGTGGGATCTTAATTTAATCGAAACGGTGTTTCTTTCAGTTAAAGCTTTTCCTTTAGCTTTTGAATGACCTTTATTATTTTCTTCTTGCCGCTGCCTTCTCTAAAGGTTTATTCCCTGAGAGTCGCTAATAATTTTAGTTTTTCTTTAAATAATCGTGTAAGCTCGCAGAGTATAATTTTAAAACCATTAAATATAAAACAAAATACTAGTATTTATTTTTTCTTTTTATTTCCTTTTTTTATATTAAAAATATTTCAACTTTGGGATTTAAAAATGTCGTATAGATGATAATCGCTATTACAGTCTTTCTAACAATATGCCAGTGACTATAAACACACTATTGTTGCAGCGCATTTTTTTTTTTTTCATTTCATTTTTTTTTTTAAATCTATTTTTATTTTATTTTTTTAATCTATCAAATGTTGCATTCATATTCTCATTTAGGGAATTTCATCCGCAGGGTAACGATAAAAAATAACATAAAGATTTGTTTTAATATTTTTAATAAAGAAATGCATATAAAAAACGGCATACAATAGCACATACAAATGTTTATATGAATGTAAACAAGCTGATCAGTCTTTTAAATAAATTAAATGCAAATATTTATATTTTATATTTTATAAAGTGAAGCTTGTTCCAAGACCTTAATGAATTTCGTTTGTTGAATGGTAGTTGTCGATCACATTTAGGGATATTTATAAACATTTTTGGGAATAACAGGATTCATCTTTAACAAACATTTTAATTATTGTATTTTATATTAAATACACTTTCTGTTTATATGCTTGTGAACACACAGTGTATTATTGTATCAATTTATTTTGTACATTAAACGTCAAAAAGCAAATAAGAAGAAGATAATAAGTATTCAGAAAAAGGTTTTCAGGAAATAAAATGGACATTAGGACTGAAAAAGGCAAAACTTTTTTTGTGCGAAAAGTATACTTTTGATATGGTATCCATTTATTCTTTTTTTTTTTTTTTTTTTTTTTTGTTAACAAATTTTTAACATCAACAATACAAATGTCCTTTGTGTATTTTCTTCTTCTCAATGTAATATGGAATTCACATGCAGTTGATAACACGATTAACAATACAACTTTTCAAAAACATGCAAAATTAAAGTGTATTGGTATATTGAAATTTTATATGAAAATTTCCAACAAAAAGCATACACTATTGTATTTTAATTGAACAATACACAGTATACACGGATACAAGGAGTTTTGTGAATTAAGCAAATAACTCTGATGTTGAAAATGATCTAAAAACCCAGCGTTTATTTAGAGAGAGAGAGAGAGGTAAAAGAGAGAGAGTGAGAGATAGAGAGAGAATACGGAATGAAGAAAAAATTGCAGGCTATAGAAAATATCATTTAGTTCTTTTTTGAAATCCTACTTTATTGCTTCCTGAGCTTTTTCAGTGACTTCTTCAATTAGAAAATTATTCATTATTTGACCATGCCTGAATAGGTGGTTCACTGTGGTGTGTTGCATTTATCTGGTCATGGATACTTAGATATAGATTGCTCAAAGATATTTTTTCTTCGTTTGCTGTAAGAACAAACATACATTTCAATTATTTAAAATTAAAAAAAAAGAAAAATTCTCTTATTCCCAAAAAACATTATCAAAAATCCCAAAAACGGAAATTATTTACAGATTTTGTCAATTTTTTCCATTACTTTTTTTCCTCACCATTCTCTTTCACAAAGCTATCTATTAAGGGAGTTTGCCATTCCGGTGGAACTCCAACTCACGAGGTCTTGTTCTTACAGCCAGAGCCTTTTAATCAATTTATATACGTCTGCCACACACAGTTTTTATGTCATTGCTTTTTTCACTAACCACTGATCTTTTAAGGCTTAAAATTTCATTTTCTGTAAACGCGCCGAATTTCCATTCTTCGCACACTCATATTTTACGACCAAACAAAAATTGCTTGTCCTTATCGATTTTCTAATTTTCTAAACAGGCACCTTAGCCATCATTAAGTTCTGTTGTAATTGGACGGGACCTTACCCTTCACAGCTTTTTTTCAAAGTTCAAAGCACCTTAACCATTTCATCTGCGATTTTATATACAAACGCCTTTACCCACGCATCTATATCGGCCCTACAGCATTTTTTTTTTTTCTTTTCTAATCGAGATTGCCAGGTATTTTAAATGTTATTTTCAATTATTTTGCCTTGCAAGCAATTCGTCTACCGTGTCTACTCAAGAATTATTTTTTCTACATTCTTGACGTTGATGGGATATGAACTCAAGGCTCGTAATTTTTTGTTATACAACAAGCAGACATCTCTACCAATGCAAAATCTGCAGCTGTTTAATACGTGTAAGATTAGTTTGTATATCGCTCCAATCACACACACACCACACTCTATTGGTGGTGGAAGCTCTGTGTGGTAACAACAGCAACAGCAATATTAGCTGTTGTTGTTAACGCCATGTTTAGGGCTGCCAATCTTATTTTTATTGCTAATCTTATTTTCATTACAGAAATGGGAATTGATTTACTTTCTTTCTCTCTTCTTTCTATCTCTCTCTTTCCCTCTTTCTCTCTCTTTCTCTTCTTTGCAACATTAAAGTTAATATTACAAAAAAAAATTAATTTCTTAATATAAAACCCCATATCAGAACCAAATTCGAAGTATTAAAGAAACTTTTCGGGTTGTCCTTTTTTGTTTATAAGGAAGTGAGGATCTGTATGTATTTATATTTAAATGTGTACATACCAGCATGAGTTTTTAACCAAACCAAATATGTTATTTTTCATTTATTTTTTCATTTTATATTATTTTTTGTATTTATAGTTAACGCCTTCTTGGCAGAATTCGCATCTTGAAACTCTTTGCCAGAACTAAAACAACAACTAGCAACGGATGGTAAAAATTACAGATCCCAACAAATAATATGGTCGGTCGTATTAAATAAAAGTGCTTAAAGGAATTCATTCAAAAACCAAGCCATTTTCATTTGTCAAAAAAGGAAACAAAACACATGCACAAAAACACTCAAACATGCTGACAAACAAACAAACATACACTCATATACACACATACTCACAAGCGTATATTTTTATTATTTTATTTGAAAAATGAGAAGAACAAAAATTAAGAAATTCTCTGCACATAATATTATTTTATTTATTTGCTACTGTCGAAAACATACAACAAAAGAAAATAACAAAAAAAAAAATAATTTAAATAATTTTTAAAAGAAATTCATTCGAAATGAGGACATGCTACAACCGTTATTAAACCATGTATGTATGTATGTATGTATGTATGTATGTACGTATGTATGTATGTATGTATGTATGTATGTAAGTGTATGTGTGAGTGTACTTGAAGTGAAGTCAAAATCAATTGAATGTATTTTAAATGGAAAAGCAAATGAAATTTTCGGCCACAATTGAGTGATTAAAAAACGTTAATGGATTTTGTGTTCAATATTTAAAGGAAGGAATAAATTTATTTTAAAAGGTTAAATAAATATGTTTGTTAAGTACTTCATTAAGATTCGTACAGGAAACTGTAAAAGCAATGATTATGGTGCCAAAGTAAAAAACTTGCTTTTAACCCTTTTGTTAAAAATATGCACGTAAGACGAAGACATGGTTAAGGTCACCATAGTCTTAAAGGAATATAAATATAAATTAAAATAATTTGTTTAAATAGCATACCCTTCAGTATAATACACACTATTACGTATTGTGACGAATATTAGAAGTACATTATTCCTTAATATAGCAACTTCAAAAAAATTTTACTTAAATGTTAATTTTTATAAATTAAAAAAAGTCTTAATGGCGATACACAGCAGAAAATTTAAGGAAAAAAATAATAATAAACGTACACGTTACGAATCAGCTGATCGGTTTACTCCACTAAGATTGTGTGTTAATAACTTTTATTTCGTTAACGTTACGTTTCGTTTCATTCATCAGCTGGTAGTTCTCATTCTTTTTAAAAGCAGTGTTCCAACAAAGTTTCTTCAGCTGGTAAAAATTCGTCTTGATTAAGTACAAGTTCAATTTTTTACTAATAAAAATATGCAAAATTCATATTTAAAATTTCAAGTCTTTTTGATAGACTACAAAGGGAAGGTTATAAATTCATATTTATTTTTTATGAGAGCTCCGTTCCTGAACCAATTTTTAAAATTATTTTTTTATTCGAAATATTATCAGGCATGTCACACATTCCGATCGGAATGGTTTAAATTCCGTATTAACAATTCCGATTGATTTTGTTTTAACTTCTTCAAATTCCGATCGATTTTGTTTATTCCTGAAAAGTATTGAATCTCCACTATTTAATGTAAATGTAGCAATATTTTGCACACCAAAGAAAACAACAAGGCAACAATCTAAGTAGGACACATCATAAAAGTAAACTTAAGAACCGTAAATAACAAAATTTCAAGGAAAGTTAATTCCACTTTAAAATTTGAAAGTGGTTTCATTCCGAAGAAGTTTTTCGTTTTAAGTTTTCTGAAGGAGCAATTTTCGGAATTAAAACCACTTTCGTTCGGAATTGAGTTCTGTGACATGCCTGTATGTTTTCATATGGGTCGCGTTAAAAAAAAATTAAGTTAAAAATTAAAAAAATGTTGCAATACCGTACCTGCTAAATATACGTTTACTTTTATTTAGTTAACATCGAAATTAAAAGTTTAACGGGGGTCACCCCATCGTTTACGTTTTATTAACTTTACTGGTCTACCTAAATCAGGGCGCCAAGCGCAAAGTAGTCAAGCTCCTAGCTTTAATATGTCATACCTTAATAAAAGGTATGACTTATTATAAAAATAAGACTGAGATAAAACCGCTAGATTGACCTGAAAGTAACTAATTGGCATTACTTTTGAACATTAAAAAAATTTTAAATTCAGCTTTCTTATCTACCTAACGCACTATTATAATCCTACACAATTGTACAATTCATTCGGGAAAAAAATCTGATGGATTCTATCCTATATAGAAAAAAGAAAAACGCAAGACAGAGTATGCTTAGATGCCAAACTGTTACAAAAAAAATGCAACTTAAAACACAACTCTAATTTTATAAAAACGATTATTTTGTGGACTTTTTCAAAAGACAACAAAACCGTATAGACTTTTTTAAAAAAGTCTGTCACACACCTCTAATTCTCACTATCGTGCTTTTTGGGCAAACATACAATTTTTGACAGGAACCACAGAGTATCATGGAGTATCATGACCTTAAGCGTTATTTTTGCTTCATACATTTTGTATTCGAGTTGTAGTTCTCAATAATAATATATTTTTTTAAGCCTCTGATTTAAGATGTTAGACTGGTTTGGCCTGTAGACTGGTTCAGCCTGTTCAAACCACGGCTGCCAACTTTTTAGATCATAAGAAGACTAGATTAGTGTTAAAAAGTGTCTGAAAATAGTTGAATCGTTTGTAAGGGGATCCCTTAGAACTTTGATTAAAATATAAAATACTATACAGAAAATAGAGATACAAAAAATACCCAATTTTACCGATATAATGGTACTGAAACAGAGTTCAGCACATTTTTTTTTTTGTAATTTTTGACACTGTTTTAAGTATTTTAAACACACATTTTTTATTTCTAATTTTAGATATTTATTCGCAAAAATATGGATCACATCTATTTAAATATCAAAATTAAATATTCTAGTCTGGTTTGAAATTTCTATCATTAGTTAAATGCTCATACAGTCAAGAACTAAGATCTGGACGACCGAAGTGGCAAAAAATCCGAAAATATCAGGGCCTAAACTAAGAGAAAATATCAAAAATATTACGGATAAGAAAGTTCATTCAAAAACTGTTCAAAGAGCGTTACGAGCTCAAGGGTATGCAAGCAGAGTTCCGCGCAGAAAGCCTTTGATATCTAAAAAGAATCAAACACTTCGCTTTGAATTTGCAAAAACACACATTAACAAAGACAAAGATTTTTGGAAAAAGGTATTGTTTACGGATAAAAGCAAGATTAACTTGTTTGGAAATGACGGGCGTGGAAAAGTTTGGCGTAAAAAAAAAAAACACAGCACTTGAGCGAAAGAATATTGTGCCCACAGTGAAACATAATGGTGGCAACGTAATGGTTTTGGGGGCCATTTTTTTTTTTAAGAGAAGTAGCACTTCAGACATTAAAACCTATTTAGTTATTTTTTCGTAACCGTGCTACATTCTTTAGGAAAGGGATAGATGAGAGATAAGACAGGTGGAGAAAGAAGAGAGGGAGAGAGTTATTTATTTTACTTCGCCGGCGAATCTGCTATGAGAAAGTACCGACGAAGGAGACTGCGCGTTTTTTTTTTTTTTTTTTATTCTGAATATGTATTTATACCATTAAACAGAAAAAAACATTTTTTTGTATTTTGATTGCCGCAGGATTTGAACCCTGAAACAACCAGGTTTGTAATCAACGTGCTTACCACTTTGACTACAGCAGCCTTTTGGGGGCCATTGTTGCATTTGGAGTTGGTCGGTTGGTGTTTATTGATGGTTTATTGGTGGTCGGTTTGTGTTTATTATGCAATTTGCAGCCATTAGTTGATATGCTGGGACTTGGCCAGGGTTAAATCTTCCAACAAGACAATGATCCCAAACATACAGCAAACGTTGTGAGAGATTGGCTAATTTATCATGCACCAAGGCAGTTGAAATCGGCTCCACAATCACTGGACCTAAACCCGATTGATCACGTTTAGGATATTATAAAGCGGAAAATCGGTTATTTTAGTAATACCAACAGAGAAATGTTAAAAGAAGCATTACAAAAGTGCTGGTCCGAAATTATTCTTGACATGACCGAAAATCTTGTCTCTTCAATGCCGAGACGTCTGCAGCCAGTGATTAATGCTAACGGTGGGCCAACAAAATACTAACGCTTTAAAAATTAATCTAAAACTAACTACTTTTTAGAAGTCAAAAACGTTTTTCTGTTATGTATGAACACTTTTGTCCATCTTTATAATTTGTTTTTTCTGTATTATTTGTTTCATAAATAAAATTGTTTGGTACACAAAATTATTTTTTTTGCACTTTTTGTTTGGCGAATATATGAAATTTTTGGTATGTATAAAGACTCAAGTCCTTGACTGTATATCTATAAAATTTCTGTGAATGAAAAACAAATGACTAAAGGTACGGTCAGATTAGTCAAATATTTGACCAAAAAGACGTAACCACTAAATTATGGGAAAAAATTTTTGTCATTCTCAAATACTTTTTAAGAAACATAAGGTGCTAGGCAATATAAAAGATAAGATATTACATTTATTATATTATAGGTCGTAATTCGTAATCATACGTGTTAGGGAAGATTAAATAAAAATTTAAAAAAAATAGTGGTTACGCCCTTTTTGTCAAATATTTGACAAATGTGATCGCACCGTAATTCTCCTGGCATAGTATTTAGCTATGCAAGAGATTTTTTGTATTAAAGTTCTCTTTGAAAAGTGGCGACATCTATTGAAGTGTGCTATAGAAAGATTGCAAAGCTTTAGCTTATTCAAAATTTAAAAGCTTGTTAAATTTTTTAAGTAGAAAATCTAAGTGTTTGTACATACATTAATGCTATAAAACGAAATAGTTAAAATTTGTTCTAAATAAAGTCATAAAGTACATAATTATGGATTCAAGAAATTAATTTTGGTACTATAAAACAGCTATAAATTTAATTATAGCCGCTTTCCATTCTACAAAATCTCACATTTCAGGTTTTATGTTTGCAAGAAGTTGGTAGTGCCAAGTGTTCTAAAACTCATAGAATTTCTGCTTTGTAACAGCAACGCCATAACAAATTTTATTTATGTATTAAAAGTAAATTTTAAGTTGTATAGCGAAGGTGAATGTTACATAACCTAATTTCAAAAGCTCTTGTGGTTTATGTATTGAATAAGAAGGACAGAAAAAATTATTTGAATGCAGATTTCCTTAAAAGACGCCGTCATATTTACATACGTACATACTCCTGGATATTCATATACATACACATAGGTAAATATTCCATTGTTTAGAACTTTTTTCACGCAGAAAAAAAGCTACTTTGAATTACACCTTAATAAACATTTTAAAACGCTTAAACATTAGTCCTTGACACATTCATCAGCGAACACAAATTTATACCGTGTCAAGCATTAATTAAACAAACCTAAAGCTTTACCTTTTTTGTTTTAAAATGTAATCTACTGAAACTTTCATTATCAGATTATGTAACCTTGTAACCTTGAACGCATTAAACGTAAACAATAAAAATAATTTAAAAATAATAATTTCAAATAACCGACTTTAAATATTTCAGCTTTCAGTCTTTAAGAGTTCAAAAGTTTGGCCACATACATTAAATATTGTTAACTATTAGGAAACCTTTTACAAATCCATATTTTATACCGCTCCTTGTAAATTTCAACCGTCTATCTACATACAACCATTCAACAGCTTTGCCATACACATTAAATTACATCAACTATAGGGGAACCCTTTAATTTCCAGATTCAAGTTTAATACTTACTGTTATAGCTGACTTAGTATTAAAGGCTCTTTGTAAGTTTTAACCGTCTGTCTGTAATGGGTGAACACATGGGCCATATACATCAACTAATGTAAAACCCATAATTTTTACTTTTTACATATTTATGCCTCGTACCAGAGAAAGCAATAAACTTTTTGTCTAATTTTCAAATTTTACTTATAACGGTTTAAAAGACAGACCCATTTTGGTCAAATTACATCAATTATGGAAACACCTTTTAGTTTTTAAGTTCAAAATGTATAATTTTTCTTTTAGCAGACTTACCTTTTTAAGTTTCAGCTGACTATCTACAACGATTTAAAAGTTAGGCCACATATGTACATCAAATTACATCAATTATCGAGACACCCTTTAATTTCCAAATTCAAATTTTATACTTGTTATAGAGAACATAGCAATATAGTAGCCTTGTAAATTTTACCCGTCTGTCTGCAACTGTTCAAAAGTATGGCCATATACAATAAATTATATGAACTATTGGGTCGTCCTTTCACTTATAATTTTGAACATAAACTTGTTAAATAAAGGGACATAATAATCGACACTCTGTCCATATTTCAAGTGTTTGTCTATAAGGATTCAAGAGATAGGCCCACATAGGCAAATTTACGTCACCATTGGGGACACCCTTTAGTTTTTAGATTTTTTATTTGTATTATTGTTTGTTTGGAAGCTGTAGTAATGCGCAGTTTTTTAAATTTTTAAATGGTACCCTTTACAGTTCATAATACTCGTAAAAACATGCATGTTTTACGGAGACACCCTTTAATATAAAAAATTATGAACTGTTTCTTCTTCTGTTTGGTTTCAAATAAAGAAATTACTGAGTTCTGCAGGCACAAACATTAAAAACAAGGCAACATTCAGACGAATTCCTAACCTCCTGATTTTTTTGAAGTTGTTTAAAAATATTTATTTTTAGCAATCAACCAAAATATATATTTATTTAAAGAAAATTAAATGCACAACTTTTTAATAATTTGGTCGTCTTTCATAGATCGGTATTGCCATTCACAACTTTAATGCGGTTGACTATTTGGTTGTGTGGTCGATTTTTTGGCTGTGTTTAATGCTATTGCGGTCCACCACTTTGTATGAGTTTGGTTGACAAAAACGAAAAATATACACAACTGCTTATTAGCAGTTGAATTTCTATTAAATTTTTAATACATTTCCTTTAAAAAAATAATACAAAAAGAACAAACAATGTAATAATCGTAAGTATAGGTGTTTTTTGATCTTAATATAATAAATTAAATGTTTAATACACATACGCAGGACTTTAAAAATAACCACCAAAGCCCAATTTGAGTGACTTGTGCAGCTGATGGAAATAAATTGCTAAAAGAAAGCAAAAAATTGGGATAACTAAAACTCAGTGTAAGAAAGCATGGGAAAGATTTATAATTGAATTAAATAGCTTGTGCCCACACACAAGAACATTTTTATTATAAACAGACATCATATTAGAATTTTTAGTTTTTATAGGTTTGAATTCATTACAAAGCAAGTATTAAAAAAATTGCTAATAATAAAAAAAAAACAACTGACAAGCAACAGGAATGAGAAATGCATATATCAGCTGTTACCACTAAATTATCAAGTAGCACCATTTGAACACACCTTCGGCGTTGGAAACGTTGCTCCCTCAACAAGCGAGACTCCTCAAACTCCTCAAAATATCGACTTGTTTGCACAGGTTTCTTAAAATGATCCTTACATGCTTCTATTACATAATAAAATGCTTCTTTGTTCAGCCGAAAATAGCTACAAAAAATCTATGAAAAATTACTTATAAATACTTGTCACTTATTTTGGACATTTCGTACTTCGCACTGGGTAGTTCAAGAGGATTGGAATCATTGCTATTTTTCTACGTATACGTAAAACATTTGTATTAGCATCATGATTTTCGTCTTCAAAAAATCCACGCTTAAATCCATTCTTTTTATTTCATAAAAACTTGATTTAAACTTCTTTTTGCGTTTTCTTTTCTTCATTTTACAAATAAAATGCATGGTACTGCGAACATGAAATCGACATTTCATGCCGGCAACACCACAAAAAACACAACTAAAAATCGTTATGTTCTACAATACCAAAAAATAATTTGGTTGAGTCAAAGTCGGGTTGACTGACACACGACAAAACTTAGTTGAGTTGAGAACGGCAATAGGGGCATAAAAATTTTTGGAACAAATATTGACCAACATTTTTATCTAGTAAAAAAATGGAAGAGACACGTTATAAAAATTGGTTGTGAAATATAAATCTTGCAACAAAAAACTGACTTAAAAAGGGCCATAGACCTATCACGGTTTAAAGACTCTTATTTCCGATTTTATTCTTGTTGTTATAGTAGCATTAAAGGTACACATGCTGTGTAATTTTCAAGTAGTTGACTACAATAGTTCAAAAAAATGGGGCAATAGAAGCCACCTTTCTCTTACTGCAAATATAGTGATACCAACTTTATTAAAATTTTAAAAAGCGATCCGTTACGATTCATTATTCGGTTTAAAGTCCGACTTTAATATCAATCAATAATCGCTTTCAGGGAAATAAGTTTTATAAAAAAAAACCATAACAAAAATACAACTTCAACTTTAATTAATATAAATTTTATAAAGTTGTGATTGCGTTATTGTGAGAAGGACAAGAACACAAGAAAAACTACAATATATAAGCCATGGTAAAAAAAAAATTAATTTAATCTGAAAACAATTCTACACCAACTTATTAAGAATTGGACCGGCCAGAGTGCAGGTCTGTTCGATTTTATAGTTTTTTGTAAAAGTTCATCATGGAATAGTTTCCTTACAATCAGAGTTGAATTATGAACTGCATATTTCCTTGTGACATTTCTAACTAAAAGCGAGTTCCATTAGTTTTTCTTGTGAATAAAGGCCGGGGCACAAAGAATCCGCCATACGTTAAACTTTGACGTATTCAATTGACAAGTGAGGTAAAATACATGTTTTCTAATGAGCGTTGTCACAATCAATATGTGTCCGTCAACGCAAAGTACAAAAGTTGGTCAACTTTTAACTTTTGACGTACGTTAAATACTTTGATAGCTATCAATTGCTTCTTCTTCTTTGTTTTCTTTTGACTCTTGATATGTTTCAATTGTATTCTGTAATTTTAATAAAATAATTTTGGTGGCAAAAAATAAAATACAAACCTTATTAAATTAACAAGTGAATAAAATACAAATTAAATTTAAAAGTAAATAAAAATAGAGAGCAAACTTTGATTTACCATCCGTCATCAAAGTATTCATTGTGCCAACCTCATCCATCGTTACTTTGACTTTAGTTGAATTTGTCAAAGTACAACGTATGACAGTTTCTATGTGGCCCGGCCTTAAATCCTACGATTGTGTACGACAGGTCGGTCTGTAAGATTTTATAACCTTTTGAAAAAGTTCATAAAATAATATTTTCTATACGATCAGAGTTGCATTATGAACTGGATCTTTCTTGTGTGACTTTTCTAGTTAGGAGCGAGTTCCATTACATATTCTTGTGAAAAAATCGTACAATTGCTTACGATACTCAAACGTGGCCTTTAGTATAAATATAATATTTAAAAAAAAAAATACAACCCGCAAACATATTCAAAGCCAAGTCTTCTTAAAAAAGGAAAGAACGGCTTTATTGAAGAAGAGTCCCGCTTTAATTAATAAAACACTGTTAAAGTTCTTTTTTAAATCAATTTCATATCATACATTTATTGCATCAAATATTTTTAATTTATTGGATTAATATTTGATTATTGTTTTTAATTATTTTCCATATCATTATAATTCTTATTTGGAAAATTTAATTAAATTTTCTTTTTGTTTTGTATT
The DNA here is from genome assembly GCA_937654795.1 of Cistogaster globosa. Lineage (NCBI taxonomy): Eukaryota > Metazoa > Arthropoda > Insecta > Diptera > Tachinidae > Cistogaster > Cistogaster globosa. The sequence continues at coordinate 125,380,015 of OW569404.1, forward strand.
TTTGTTAAGTTGATAATCGCCAGATTTGGAAATGGTAACATTAACATGAATTCTTTTTTATATATATTTTTTTTATTAATACTTTATGAATTTAATATAATATTTATGTTAATATAAACATTTCAAATGTTAATGTTTAAATTTTATAAACTGTTTTTGTTTTCTTTTTGTGGAAAGTGTTTTTAAATTTGAATAAATATTTATAAACTCGTTGCGCAGTCAAAAGTCCACAACATTGAAGATTATATTTAGAGTAAATTATTTATTTAATTATCTCAAACAATACTGATGATATATAAGTTGTTTTTTTTTTATTAATTTGTTTATTAATTTTTATGTTTTTGTTTATTTTAATTGGTTCTTAATGAAGCGCACTTTAGTAGATGATAAATGAATTTTGGTTGTTTAGTAGTTTTTCTCTTTTTTTCTTCTTCTTCTTCTTCAAGTGTAACTCAAATGTTTAACAACATTAACACAGGCAAATGAAGTTTAAGAGTGAAACGTTCAAGTAAAACAATTATTGAATTAATAATTTATATTAAATACAATTAAGACGTTAGTGTTTATTATAATCAATAATATTTAATTCATTTTATATATTCTAAAATAGTTAACGAGAACTAATACTAGCTAGCATTTATATTAAAGTAAAGGTGAAACTAATTTCTCTTGATATTAACATGAAATATTATATGTTTTACAATTTGTTTTTAATTACTAACTGAGAACTGTTCTTTTAAAATCCTTATGCACTGTTGCTTAAGTGGGATTGTCTATAGTCTACAATATTTTGCTGCTCATTTTCCTTTTAGTTGAAATAAATACCCTTCTATAACTTTTTAGTCCGGGAGCTTATGAATTTACATTTTTGATGTTTGTTACTAAATCACGCCAAAATTGCGGAACTAGTGTCGGTAAAATTTACGTGACTGCTATGTTTTTACAGTTTACTTAATATGGATTGATTTTACTTTAGGGATTAAGGAACAACAAATTCTGGCTTTTTACTTTATAATGTATGTATGATTTTGAGCACTAAAAATAAATATATATATATATAAACAAAAAGGCCACTTGATTTAGCATTAGAAACATCAAATTAGTCTAGCCTATAATTTTTAATGGGCTACGGTTCATACAGTTCTTAAAATTTTTAATTTTTTTGCCGTTTTTACAGAAAACAACTTTTCAAGCCAAAGTTTTAACAGTCAGTTTTAGGGGAAAAAGGACTCATAAGAAAAAGTTGTTCTCTCACACCTTTCAACTTGCTATTTTTCAGATGGGATCTATAAATGACATATCGTACCAAAACACTCTATTCCACCAAAATATCCCTACTAAAACCATTTAAAAAATTTAGACGGTCGCTAAATGTAAATAAAAAAAGAATTTGGTCAATAGTTGGTCATCGTCGTAGTTCACTTCACACACAAAGTCAAGTAGAATCTAAGGAACCCTGTTTCGATAAGACCGTTAGAAAAAAAATACTGCAATATATTCGTCTTGCAGCTGGAGATATCTCAGATCATTAGTTTGAGTGCATTTACACAAGGAAAGTTTACTTTGCAAAGTTTTGATTTTATGTAGGAGAGAGGGAGAAAGAATACTAAGCATTACAGACTTTGATGTACTCGCAAAGTTGCTTTTTTTTCGTTCGTTGCTTGTACGCAGTTGTGTATATGTACATATGTGTTTAAGCACCAAATGCAAAACGTCCAAAAATTAAGAACGATCACACAGGAGGAAACAAATTTTTAAAAGAAAACTTTCTGTGTCTGAACACGAAACAAAGTTTAAAAGAAAATTAACAAAACTTTGTCAAAGTAAAATTTGCCTGTTTGAATGAGGACTTGCCTAGCTCATCTAGCCGAACTTCCTCTTTCTTTCAAAAAGTGTTGGCAAATCCGATTCCAGTCACCCAGTTATATGACCAGGTTCCTGAGAATATATATCTAATTAGGAGTTATAAGTTGCGTATTGCTTGCCTATTAGAAGGGTGCAACCTCACTTCTGTTCAGATTTTAAAACCATTTTCAGCTCTTTGAAGAAAGTGTCTAAAGTCAATTGCTTAATTCACAAAGCCCCTTGTACCCGTGTATACTGTGTATTGTTCAATTAAAACACAATAGTCACCGTTTATACGTGAAAACATTTGGAAGGGAAACATTTGGAATTCTCTTGTGGTTTTTCATTCGCGTTTAAACAGACGAACATTGTTGTCGGCAACATTCAATTATTATTTCCTAAAACAACAAAAATGTAAACATAGAACATGATAACAAAGCGTATCGCTGAGTACCGAACACAAAAACGATTTTCTCTTCCCCACCCGTAATTTGCTCCCTTTAGTTTCCCTTCCAAATGTTTCCACGTATACGACATAGTGTATGCTTGTTTTTGGAAGATTTCATGTTTTTTAAAAGTAGTTTTGGTAATCGTGTTATGAACTATCACATTGAGAAGAAGAAAATAAACAAAAGACATTTGTATTGTTGATGTTAAAAATTTGTTAACAGAAACAAGAATAAATGGATAGCATATCAAAAGTATACTTTTCGCATAAAAAAAATTTTTTTCAGTCCTATTTTCCATTTTACTTCCTGAAAACCTTCTTCTGAATACTTATTTTCATTTTTGCCTTTTGGCGTTTAATATACAAAATAAAGTGATACAATAATACACTGCGTGTTCACAAGCATATAAACAGAAAGTGTATTCAATACAAAATACTCGTACACCATACAAGATTTTGTTAATTAAGCAAATAAAAAAATTTTTACAATAATCACACAATATTTATTCTATGATGGGGTACATAGATGCGCATTACATTAACAAATATAGTTGCCTGACTGTAAAGTTTAAAAACGCTACATTCATTTCAGAGTTGGCAACACTTGCCTCTACCTAATAAGAAATGATATAGGGTACGAACAGTGATGCAAAGTTTATTTGGTAATGTAGTAAAGCAAGTTCGAAATTTTATAACTGAAAGAATTTCAACACTATTTTTCAACAAAATATAATCCTAATGCATCCGGATCTTAAGCGAACAGTTCTTTTTTTTAAGTTTGTCATGTATGCATTTTCTTTTTTATAATTTTACTTTTAATTAATTAATTTCAAACAACTCAACGTAAACAATTAATAGTCATAGTTTTTAGCTATTTATTCAGTTTAATTATATAATGAGAGTACATAAGTAAATAACTAGCATAATATATTATATATAAATGTGTATAATATTTTAGCATTAATAATTTATAATTTTTAAATCGGAATACCTATTTTAAGCAAAGGATTAATACATTGAATTATAAGGGGTTTCTCATTTAAATAGTTTTAACAATTTGAACAATATTTTCTTTAAATTAACATATTTCTTTCAAAGCTTTTTTATTAGTTGTTTATTTGAAATTAACTATAAATATTTTTAAATATTCTTTAAAACTTATGTATGCATCATAAAATAAAGTATAACGGAATACTAATACAGCAGTGTTGCCAGAAAGTTAAAACGTTAAGTGTAGTTTAGTTTTCTATTTTTCTATTTTCGTCGATACGGAAAGTTATTTGTCAAAATTACCGCTTTTGTAAGATTGGATCAAAGTTGGCCTATTTTAATTGTTTAATTTGGAAAAAACAAAATAAAAATATTTTATCAATGGGGAAAATCTCTTTAAAAACATATCGCTAGTCTCATGTTGAAAGGCCTTAACACGCTTAATTATTATTTTACAGGGAATGGTAACAACATAGTTGGATCTGTATTTATCACAATGTTATTTTTGAAATACAAATGCTTGTAAAACCGTTATTTCTAATACTTTTGTATTAAAATTTTTTGACGAAAATTTTTCGCAAATACTTCTAGATGTAATTTTGATGTAATTTTGGAAGATTTATGAACAAATTAACATATTATCTGAAAAGCTTTATCTAAAGAAAAAAAATTAGCGTAAAAAATAAATAAAATCAAACAGAATACATTTAAATTATCAATCTGGCAACGCTGCAAAACAGTGTGATACTTAAGCCCGGGGCACATAGAATCCGTCATACGTTGTACTTTGACAAATTCAACTAAAGTCAAAGTAACGACGGATGAGGTTGGCACAATGAATACTTTGCTGACGGATGTTAAATCAAAGTTTGCTCTCTGTTTTTATTCACTTTTAAATTTAATTTGTATTTTACTTGTTAATTTAATTAAGTTTGTATTTTTTTGTTTGCCGCCAAAGTATTCTACATACGTCAAAAGTTAAAAGTTGACCAACTTTCGTACTTTGCGTTGACGGACACGTATTGATTGTTACAACGCTCATAAGAAAAGATGTATTTTAACTGACTTGTCAGTTGAATTTGTCAAAGTTTAACGTATGACGGATTGTATGTGCCCCGGCCTTTATATACAGGGATAGAAGAGACAATGAAGCTAACGACAATTAAATTGTTTTATTTTTTTTTTTCTTAAGTGAGTAGGCACAGTATTTCGCTTTTATTCAAAAAACACAAAAAGTGAAAAAAGCACAAAAAAAAATTTTACTATTAATTCAAAGTAATTGTGGAACTGTATGCATAAGACATATTTATGTAAGACTCCCTATCGAAGTGAAAATAAATATCATAAATTGTTGTTTTCTTCATTGAAAAGCAGAGAACACTGAATGCTTATAATAGTCATTGGCATAGTAATGGCCTATCTGGACAGAGATAAGCAGGGACTTTTTTCGTATTGAATTTTTTATAAATGACACAATTTTCCTTGTCGTTTTAGGGATATATGCAGTTAGTTTGTTATAAGAGTGAGAAACTAGGCAACATCGCATTGTTCGTCAGAGTATGCAAGAGGAATCTAACCTCAAGTTATAAGACAAATAAGAAATAGTGAAAATGCACCAAGAATTGATAACAAACAAATACTGAATGAATCTTTGTTATATGATATTTCAGCTCCATTATGAGAAAATATTATACCCTCTTTTAGATTGTTGTTTAAAAAATTTATGTTTATATGTTTTAAAATTGACACTACTTACTACGTTTATGCGCACTACTTATTCGCAAATAAAAGTTTTGAAAAAAAATTTTTTTTTGTGTAAGCGGTAAATTATTTTTCTAAGCTTACTCACGAAAACAATTCCTGATTAACGACTCTATTTGAAAATAAGATGTATGATGCTGCAACTTTTTTTAATTTTTAAGTATTTTTTGTTTATTTAACCTTTTAATGTATGTATGTGCGCTACTTATTGCCATTACTATATAGAAAGGCCCTAGCATTTTTTTAAACTAAGTTTTTGCCTGGTTCCAATACATTTCACACAGATACATCTCGTCATAAAATTTTAATACAATAGTATCAAAAACAACTATTTTACAAGCATTTGTATTTAAAATATTACATTGTGATAAATACATTTCTCTTTTAAAATTATAATTATGCGATTTAGGCCCTTTTCACATGAGACCAGCGATATGTTTGTCATTAAAATTTATAAAAGTAAAATTGCGAAGGAAATGACTTATTGTTTGAAAACCATTATTTTTGCGAAAATATTTTTGGCATTTAAAAAATTGATCGAAAAAAATTTTAATTTAATTCTTCTATAGCAACGGTTCTCAATAGCAACCATTCAAGGGGTCCGCATGAAGAACCGAAAAAATAATGTTTTTAAAAATAATAAAAGTTTTATTTTGAAGGGTCCGCGAAAAAATAATTAATTTACTAGGGGTCCGTGAGCAGGAATTTGATGAGAACCCCTGTTCTATAGAAACGTTACCACATAATGCCGAAAATATTCTTTTGCGTATAAACGCAGTATCTTACAAATAAAAATATTGTGGAATTGATAAAATTATTTCATATAAAGAAGTTTACATTAGATGGCGCTATAGGTCAACCAATAAAAAGCAACTGTGAAAAAAGACTCTGAGAACCCATCTAGAGATATATTTCTGAGTATGTCTTAAAATGGATCACGCCATGACTCCACTATAACCTTCAAATAACTGTATCTTCGCAGCTCTAAGTATAAAAATTATTTTAGAGACAAACAAGCTTAAGCTATCAAAAAAGAGTCTTATCTGAAACTGAGAGCCCTTTAGGATGAACCAGTTTAGTAGAAACAAGTAGGAGCGCTAAATTTGGTGTGAAAGAGAATTAAAAAATTAGAAAAAAAATAAAGTACTTTATATAATTTTACATGTCATCGGCTCTTAACTGATTAGGCATTTATAGAAATATTTTTGTTTTTTCTGAAAGATCTCAATAGACTTCGCTATGCATAAGGACTTAGAATATACTTTATGGGGTCGAAAAAGAATATTTTAGAAATTACAAACATTTCGAATAGCAAATGATTATTTTTTGTACTCTTTTTGAGAGTAAAGGATCTAAGAAATGAGTTAGTGAAGTTTTCTTTCTGACTTATTTAGTTTATTTAAACAAAATTACTGTGCCATTTCACAACAGAAAAATTGATAAAAAAAATCAACTCTGCGTAAATATAATTTAACTAAAAATTCAAGACAAAATTATGTTATTATATTTTAAATTATTTTCTAAGAATATTTTGTTAAAATAGATAACAAGAATAAGCTTAAATATTAACAAACAATATACCTAAATATTAAATTATTAATTAACCAAGATAAATGTAAATAATTAAAAAAAAATTAAAATATTATTAAATACAAACTTAAATTCAATAAAGTGGCAGTTTTGTTTCCAAAAAAATATATTACTTTTTTTATATTTTACTTAATAAACATTTATTTAATTTTAATTTAAATTGTTAAATATAATAATAATCAAATACGAGCAACATATCTTATAAATTAATAATAAATAGAATTTAAGTTATTGAATTATATTTAATTTTTTGTTTTTATTTATTTATTTATTTTTTTTATTTCAAAGGCTGACAGAGTGATTGATATATAAATACGATAATACAAATTTCAATTAATGGGAGCATGATAATGATGATGATGATAATAATGAACATGATTGTGGTGATTAGGAGAAATATTAAATGATTATGATTTAATGTCATTTGAAAAATATTTATGATTTTTTTTAAATTATTTTTAGTGTTTTTTTTTTTTCTTAAATATCGTTAAACACTTAAAGTTTTTTATATACAAATTAAATTTATTTTCGGAATGATATATTTGTTTTAGGGGGGGACTATGATATTTTTTGGTTTAGTAGCTTATTAGGCAAGTTTTTATCCATTATTTAATTTTTATTTTTAAGTATGTAAATTTTCAAGAAACACTTAAAAAGGTGGTTTACAAATTTTTTGCGTTTAATTTTATTATTATTTTTTTTAATTTATTTATTGCAAACGTCAAAACCTGACTTATAAACTTTGATTTAAATTTTTACAGTCGCAAGCAAAAATGTTAAAATGTAAAAAAGTTAAGAAAATAAGCAAATCACCAAGTCATGTTAAATTGCCAGCGTTTACAAGTTTTTTAAAAATCATACTGTAATTTCAACATTAGTAAAAAGGCCTAAAGCCCATCTAAGACCGTTAGCTCGGGCCTATAAACATCCGACTAAGAAGTATAGATATCGTTTCCTTGGTCAACAAATTTTAAAAATATTAGCAACAAGTAAGCAAAATTAGTTTTTGCCTGGCGCTATTTCGACGAAAATAAATGTTAGTTGTTGTTGCTGATTCAATTATAACAGAAGATTCAATAAATAAATTGGAAAAAAAAATAAAAATTAAGTATCAACTAAAAGGCATGTTTTCTGAGTCTGAGTTGGAGCAGTACACCCAGTTGAAAGTAAAAATGTTTTCACAAGAAATTCTATACCAAATACCCATAATTTGGACTTGCAGTCGGAGCTGACCGGAAATAAGTGAACTTTTAAAAACAGACAAAAAGTGTGTGGTCCAAAAGCTGAAGAAAAAATATTGCCGTTAAAGTAAAGTCTGACAATAAGGACATGTCCCCGACCAAGAAGCAATAGCTACTACGGTGCGAGCGTTCCCAGGATAATTGGATCTTCGCTCCGGAACGATTCAAGTCAATCTCTGCCAAAGATTGTCAACTCAGCGACAGCTGTACAAACCGAAAGCTTTTGAACCAGGGAAAAACTCTTAACTACAACGAAGCTGTTATAACAACAACAACAACAACTGTGCGAACTGGCTGACAGACTATTCTGAGGGTTAGAATTTAGGGTAAGCATGTCAATTATTTTTTCAATCGCTTGAAATGCAAAATATTTCCTTTTTGCCCCATTGTGCATTAACTATAGTTGGTACTTTTTTTTAAAGAAGAAATTTTTTTTTATGTTTTGTTATAAAATTCATTTGAAAGCGATATTTTTGTTTGCCACTGTAAAATTAGGCGTTTATTTATTTAATTATTTAATACCTTTATTAACAAAACTTACAAAAACACTGCTATCGAAAACACCTATATAAAAGTTGTTTATATGATTTTTAACTTTAATTTTTTAGTTAATATTTCAATCATTTAAAAAAAATATTAAATTCCCTTTTAATTTTTTATATAATTTTTTATGTTTCTGCAAATTATGATTTTTATTAACTAAAGAAAAGCAGCATATTGTCTTTAATACATATAAATTTTGCCCTAATCGGGTTTGTACCCAATAAACAATTTAAGTAAAAATTTATTTAAAAAATATTAAAAAATAGAAAAACGTATAAAAGTTCTCAAAAGCTGGAGCTGTTTAGAAATTGAAACATTTAAACAATTAATTAAACTTATTTCTGTCTACCTAAATGTTTATTGGGTTATAACCAGTATTTTATTATTGTTAGCATAAAGCAAACTTTATTAACTTTAAATTTTTATTTAGTTTTATTAAGATTTACAGTTATTTTGAAGGAAATTTTCCTTTAGAAAATATTTGAAATTCTTTAAAAATCACTTAAGGAAATTGTTTAAGTAAAACCTCCTAAAAGTATGCAAGGTTTTTGATGTTAATTTATTTTGTGTTTTTTTTTCTGTAAATATCAACTTAAAAGACTGCAAATCTTTTTTTAATTCTATTAAATATTTTTTACTTATTAATTTACTTTTGTTAAATAAACTTTTAAATAACGTTTGCTACTGCTATGCTCTTTCCTTTCTTGAATATGTACGAGTAATTTTTTTATTTAATTGTTTAGTTAATGAAACATGTAACTTTGTCTAGACATTTTGTTGAATAATAAATACAATTCATATTTGCTTTGGTTGCTTTTCATTTTTGTGTTGTTGTAATGCATTTATAATTAAGTTGGGGGGATTTTTAAAGTTTTTTTTTTCTTTTTTTTTATATTAATTTAAATACAAGTTAGTTTTATGTGTTGATTTTAAGGCTTATACAGCCTTAATAAGCGGGTGCCGCCATAGCTTGTTATACATTACCTGGAAATATAAAGAGAATTACTTAAAAACAAGCACATGTTTGATTAAATTATTTAAAAATAAGCATTTAATAAAAAGTAAAATATTTCGTTCATTATTGTTGTGTTTTTTTAGACCTCGTTTTTGTTTTTTCTCTATTTTTTAGACAAAAATCTTTAGTTTACTTAAAATGTTTGTGAGATGTTTCTTGAAGAGCCAAGTAAGTGGGATAATAGCACGATTTAATTATAGTTTAAATAATTTAACATTCTCATGTTTTTAATTTTAAAATACAGCAGGTAAAATAAAAGCCAAGAACAATGTGACTTCTAATTTTTCAGAATGGATTAATGTAAACGTTACTAAAAATTAAACTGCATTTTACATTAGAAGACTGACTACACAATTATGATTTCTAACACAGGCGAATTTTTCTAATTCTAATTGTTTTTTATTTTGTAATCACTTACTAGGTTTCCATTGACTTGAAACCAAGTACTTTTGAGAAAAACCAAGTGTTTCCACTGAGTTAAACTGTTTTGTAAGCTCTAATTTGTGACGTAACACTGAAATCTTTCCCTATTTAATTTTTATTTTTAACTTATTTTCGTGCTTTTACACATTTTTAATTATATTTTGCAACATAAATTTTTTATCTTTTTTAAACTTAAAATTAAATGTTAATTTTTCGGTAAAAAACATTCAATATGAATTAATAGCACGCAGCAAAACTTGAATATCCCAAACACCGCACAATGCTGTAAAGACAAATCTAGTTCGAAAAAAAAACGCAGTCTCGATATGTTTTGAAATAAATCATCTGATTTAAGTGGTTTAAATAGCAAGAGGATTGTATGGGAAATTAACACTTGTTTTGAGGAAACCAAGTGTTTAAGTTTAAATCACGTTAATGCAAACGCACTATAGGGAGGGATTGGATTTGTCAGAAGCCAGGGAAATTTTTAATGAAGCATTAAAACACATTGTAATCAGGGGGCAAATTACGGCAAATTTAAAACGAATTCAAATGTAAATTTCAATACATACTTATTGCCGTTATTTGCTTTATAATAAAAACATTTATGTAAAATATTGAAACGTGTAAAATATTTTGTAAAAATTTTTAAACTAAAGTAGAATTTTTAAAAGTGTAAAACCTTGATCGGTCTACAGTAAAATTCTCAAATACTGCAGAGAACAAAAAATCATAGAACAACAAAATTGGCTGAAAGTGGCGAGACTGCATATTTATTAAATAAATTTATAAGACTGTTTTGTATTAGATTTAATAACAAAGAACAAAACATAAAGCGGGCAGTGGGAGCAAATCACGCCTATTTCATGCTGTTGGCATTTTTTTAGCATCTGATATGAACTTTTTTAGTTTCAGCAAGATATTTCAATGCTATTATTGGCTTCACTTTCATATTAATGCAGCCCATTGTGCAATGATAAAAAAATTTCCTCCTTAAATCGATAGTTTTTTGTTTATTTATTTTTTTTTTAATTAATGGAAATTAATGTATTAAAAAAATTAAAAAGATTTAACTTTTCTTTAAAATAGCGCTAATTAAAAATAAAACAAAAATAATTAGAAAAAATTTATTTTTTTTAATACTAATTAATTTATAAAAAAAACAAAAATTCAATTAAAACAATATAATTGCGATTTTATAGCTAAAACATACATAAATAAATATTTACACACATACATTGGCAACTTTTAATTAAATTAATTTGAATTAAAAAGAAAACTTAAATAAAGGAAAAATTACTATACAAAAATTATTTAAATAAATAAGTTAGCCAAGGCGCATCGATTTGGCAAATTCTTTCATTTATGCCGCTACTTTTAATGTCAAATTCCATATAAAAAGTATAAAATTATTCTATATTCGTCTCTTGAAATTTAAAGCAGCAGCATAGTGGTGTTTGCCTCCATCTAGTAAATGCATGCGCCTTTATTTATTTGAAGATAAATAATAAAAGCCATAATATATTTGATCAATAATTCATAGAATTGGCTTAAAAAATATATTCATTTTAATTATTTCAACAAAAAAAATAAAAATTTCTTTATAAGTTTCAAAACAAAGTATACATCACTTTTTTTTTTTTTTTGTTAACAAAAATAGTTTAAAAAACTTAATACAAAAGAAAATTTCATTACAAAAGACTTGGTTGGCTAACTAATGATACAAACTAAATATATAATAATATGCTTAAATCTAAGAAAAAAAAAAGAATAATTCAATTTTGATAAATTAAATTATAAAATATGAATTTAACAAAAGAGCAAAAACAATAATAATAAAAGGAATGTTTATGATAAATATCAGATCAGATAAGAAAGAAATACAACAAAATTTACTTAAGACCAAAAAAAATATATTTTCTATATAAATAACATATTGCTAATAGAAAAATATTGATAATTAACAACAATTTACATATAAATAAAAAGAATGAGTGAGAGAGCGTTAAATTTTAGAATACTTAAAGCATTATAGAGTGTAGGTAGGTATAGGATTTGTTTGGTTCAAGAAGACGGCAGCAGTTGAGTGTGTTTTTTTTCTATTGTCTTACAATATTTTTTTTTAAGTTTTGTTTGCCGTTGACTTTCTTACCGGACGTTACAAAGGGCCCCACATAATTGCTGGGGAATAGACCAGTTAAACCGTTTAATTCTCCACGCCACCATTCGGGTTCATCTCGTCCTAATACACTTATAATATCATCCTTGTCAAAGGATAATTCATCATCATTTTGTGCCTCGTAAGGATAGAGAGCAATTACTTTATCTGCAAGAAAAATTAATTTTTTGTTTTTTAATTTTTATGAACATTTTTTTTTTGCTATTTTAAAATGTAAAATCTTAAATATTATTTTCAGTTTTAATAAGTGTGATAATTATTAATGGCGTGACAAATTATTAAAAATTAAAATTTATTATTTTTATACAAAAGACCTTTTGCTTTGAAAATTCGAATTATTCAATAATAAAAAAAGTCAATAAACTACAATAACTATTCAGAAGTACAATCTTAATAAAATATCCAAGTGTTGTTGTTTTTGTTGCTTTTATCGAGATTTTTCCCTGAGGAAAAACTTGCGGTTTGTACAGGTGTTGCTGAGTTGACAATCTTTGGCTCATGTCGTTCCGGAGCGAAGACCCAATTGTCGTGTGAACAGCCAAGAAAGGGTTAGATTAGTTGGATCTAAGATGTCTGTCTTTTACATTTAATATGCGGCCGGGGATAGAGTGTTGAGACAGACGTTGTAGAGACAACTACAGATTTTTGTTTCTGCACTTTTGCTATGAAACCAATACGATGAATCATCTAGTGGATACCCTGTTTGTTTGAAAGTCTTTCCTCTGTTAATTGCATGAAAAATACCAAATTTTATTTTTTAATAAAATTTTGACAAAATGCCGAAATCTATATTTTTGGTTTCGTTAATTGCTTTTTTTAAAAAATATATTTTTATAAATTTTACGGTGTTTTTTGCTTTTATTTTTACTGTAATTCTCATTCAATCAATTTTGTTTTTGACTCATCTGTCTACAATTTCTATGCAAAGTTTGGATAAAAACCGGGATTCGCTTGCCCGACTGAAGTCTATTTTACTCAGTATTTTTAGAGATTATCACAAACACGTTTGTTGTAAAAAAAATTTTTTAAGATTTTTTCTGAAACTTTGATTTTTCAGTAAAATTTCAAGTGAGTAAAGAAAAAGACGTTATACGTTACGTCATTTCATGTTTATAAATATTTTTAAAATATTGTTTTTTTTTTATAAAATTTAAGGTAAATGAAGAAGATAAATATGACGAGTTAAAATTAAAGTTATGTGTACAGAAATATGAAAATGTTTAACGTAACGTATTACGTCATTACAATTCAAGAGATACGTCTTTTCATATTTGGCAATAATTTAATTCTCATTCAATTTCGTTTTTGACTCAACTATCTACAATTTCTATACAAAATTTGGATGAAAACCGGGATTCGCTTGCCCGACTGAAGTCTATTTTACTAGGTATTTTGAGAGAATATCACTCGTTTATTGTAAAAAAATGTTAAGAGATCTTTTTTTAACTTTGATTTTATATTCAAATTCGTAGTGAGTGAAGAAAAAGACGTTAAACCTTACGTCATTACATGCTTATAAATATTGTTTTTTTATAAAAATTTGAGGTGAATGAAGAAGATAAATATCCCGAGTTAAAAGTAAAGTTATGTTTACAGAATTATAAAAATGTTTTACGTAACGTTTTACGTTATTACAAATTAAGAGATACGTCTTTTCATAATTGGCAAAAATTTAAATTTGTTTCATTTTATATTTAAAAAATATTTTGTTTTTTCATGTTTGGAATTTTTTACTTTTTTTTGGAATAAAATTTCATTGCACTTTTTTGTGAAAATTTTTGGTGTTTTTGTGATCCGCCGAAACAATCACCTTTAACGCGAAAAAATTTAATTTTTATAACAAAAAAGACAAAATTTTAAAGACTCGATTTTGACCACAAAAAATTAGTTTTTATATTGAAAATTTTAAAACTTGATTTTCTTGTAAACTATGTATTCTAAAGCTTAAATAAAGAAAATCTGTGATCACCCATACAATGTATAAAAATGAGTTTTTATAAAAAAAAAGACAAAACTTATAAAAATTTGATTTTGACCAAAAAAAAACTAATTTTTATATAAAAATCTTTAAAACTTGATTTCCTTGTAAACTATGCTTCCTTCAGGCACGATTTTTAAGACCTTTGTTTTGTAGTCTTTAACTACTATTTTTCAAATAAAAAAGTTTTGATTAAAAATTAACGATTAGAAATTATGGGAAAGATAATTCTAAATTTTGGCCAAACATTTTTTTTTTTCATTTTTTTTTCCAAATGTAGCATGACTTGAATTAATGATAATTGATTCTGCTTTCGTGCTCTCTCTTTATTCACCAAATAATTTCTTTGCTAAAAAAAATAACATTTAGTTATTTGTAAATTATTTTCGCAAAGAAATCATAAAAATGAAATTACGTGATCGAAGCAACTGTGATACTTGAAGTAACTGTGATACTCGAAACAACTGTGATACTGTAAAACATTCGCTTCTAAAATTATAATTATTCATTTTTTAAATTATACCGAGTTTTTACTGTTGCCTTTAATATAAATTTTTAATTAACAAAAAAATTTACAAACTAAAGATATGACTGAAACTAATTTTAAAGTTTCTCGGTCAATAAAAAACGATAAGAGGGATATTATTGCTTTAAATAACTTAAACATAATTATATTTTAATTATACTTTTTCTGTCTTTAAAACTATAACGCAAAAAAAAAAACATAGAGGCATGTTCGGAATTCACACGAAATTTTCAATTTTATATTTTTAGAAAAATAAAAAACAGAATATCTTTTTATTTTATAGTTTACGAGATAATTAAGTTTTAGAGTTTTCATTAAATGCTTTGAAAAATATAAAGTGAAAATTTCGTATTAAATTCGGAACATGCCCGATAATTAATTTTTCTTATTATCAATTTGCAGGTTTCTAAGAGGTTTAGACCAGCTTGAATATTCTTGTTAACTGTAACTTTAATAAGAACCGAAAAACTTTTGCTTTAAGGTTGTTTTAATGAATTATTGTAAGTTGATTGTGATAAATAATTTTTTATTAATAATACAATTTAATATCTTTCATAAATGCTTACCCAAAATAGTTTCTGTCATTTCAATGCGACTACCCGACACCGGTGTATTACGGCCACTATTACGACCACCTTGTAAAACCTTAACATATGTAGCGGGAAACCAACCAATTTGTCTTCGTCGACCTTTCGCCTGTAGCTCACCTTCCCACCACCCAGAATCGGTTTTCTTTCGTATCATTATCAGCTGACCACGAGTCAAAGAAAGTTGTTCGCTGCTAGTTGCCTCATAGGGAGCAATAACTTGAGCTATTTCTGAACGTTTAGCTCGCATACCCTTAAGAAAAGTATTTAAAAAGAAGATAACAATTAGAATAAAAAGAAATTTAAAAAAAGACACTTAAGGGAAAAAATTAAAAAAAAAAAAAATAGTAATAAATAATTAAAAAAAAATTAAAACCAAAAACATTCATTAAAAAGCATTATAGAACATATGCGTTAAAAAAGCAATAAAAATACACTTAATAATTAATTTATAGATACGAAATATGAAACCATAACTTTGTTTGTAAATTATACAATAAATGTAAAGTAGTAAGTAAATGGTAGTAGTAGTAGTAGTAGTACAAAAAAATTTTTTTTTAATTACTGGAGTCATGGAAGAAGTACGTGACATGGGACGACTATAAGATTCTGCAGGTTCATTTGATTGTGTTTTATTATTCGATTGGGTATTTATCTGTGAGACTTCAGTGTCCAACTCTTCATTTGTACGTGTTTCTTCGGCTGCTGCCGCTGCTAATTTTGTATCAGCATAAAGGTCAGTAGCAGAGGCAGGTGGCATATCATTAGTTAATGGCGATTGCTGGGCTGTTTGCTGTTGTGCTTGCAAAGCTGTTGTGGCCGCTAAGTCAGACCCAGAGTTAACTTGATTTTGAGCATTGCCATTAAAGGTTTTATCCTAAATTAGGAAATGAGAGAGACAGAGAGAAACACAAAAAAAAAATGTTTGGAGTTTACGATTAGGAGGAGGAATTAATTGTAATGAATAAATGTTTGTATGCATGTATGTATGTATGTATGATTGTGTGCATGTATGTGAATTTTATTAAAAAAATACTATTTGTCTTGGTTCTGCTCAAGTTTCTTGCTTCGTTCGCATTTTATTTGCACATAAACAACAAATTTGTTAGTCATGATTCTGTTAATATTTTAACCAAGCTCGTAGCATATTAATTTTCATGGTAAACTTACTTTGAAAGCATCATCATCGTAGGCTGATGTTATATCGGTGTCTGTATTACTTATGGCCGCTGAACCACTGCCTACATCAGCTTTTTGTACATAATTCGAGGGAAACATGCCAGTACGATTGCCTATTGTACCCGTCCACCAGTCACCCTCCTTCTTAATAACCATCACCATTTCACCAGCACTAAACGTAAGATCTCCCGCTTCGGCTGATTCATAAGGATAGGCGGCTATGTAATATTCAACATCACCGTTATAGGTATCTGTAGGAGCCTCAACAGCTGCTGTGCCATCAGTTGTATTTGTTCTATAAAATTAAGCTTGCACTTGTTTTGAAAGCTCCTTACTAAAAATTATTTTTTTTTTTTCTTGTTGACTTACCCATACTGTTGTTGACTGTTATCGTTATATGAATCTTGTGCTGTAAAGTCTTGTGTTGTTGTTGTCATACCAATCGTATCTTCCATTTTCTCCACATATGTTTCGGGAAACCAGCCAGTGTGACCATTTATTTCACCTGCCAGCCAACCAGGTTCGGCATTTTGTTCCAATGGCACAAATATAATGTCACCGGGAACAAATGATATCTCATCAGCATTACGTGCTGAAAATTCATAAACTGCACGATATTTGACAAAACCTTCGGGTGCTGGGCCACTATCATCGACAACATTATCTATTGGTGCTGGCGTTAGATCAGCCCTATTGTCATTTGCCATGCCAGCATAATGATCTATGCTAGATGTTGTGGTTGCACCCCATGACGCACCTGTATCCCAAGCTGAGCTAGCTGTAACATTTTCATTTTTCTTATTGTATTTCATTTCCAGTATTTGGTTACGCTGTTTATCATAGTCTGTATAGAGTTCTTGACATTTTGTTATAAGTTCGGACAGTTCAGCTTTGACTTCGTTTACGGTCGTATCATGAGAGTTTATGTCTTCCTTTTTCGATTCGATTTCTTTTTTAATATTTTCAACTTTGTCTTTTAATTGTTTTATTATAATCTAAAGAATAAGAATGAAAACAAAGTTCTTTTTGTTATAAATTCGAGATAAGCATTAAAAGTATTAAAGTAAAAAAATAGAGTCTAGTTTCGTAACTTGAAAATTAAAAGTGTTAAATATATGACGATACTTTTTTTCCAGCAACAAGGGTATGAGGTGAACAGAATTAAAGATAGCTAATATTTGTTGAGCAACTGTGAAGGCTACGTAGATTAAAGTGCTTATTTTATTGGTAAACAGCGAAGCAAAACATGAGTTCAGATCCCATTGTTTCTTGAAAAAAAATGAAAACCAAACTTAAGCACTTCAAATCTCACTGAAATCTTTTGTAGAAAGGAAAACAGTTATTAAGTAGACGGATCACTTGGCTGATAGGGCTAAGTTATCAGCATAGCAAACAGCAGATCATGAGTTCAAATCTCACAGTAGTTCTAACTCATGAATAAGAATAACTGTTAAGAAGCCATTGTGGGTGATAGGGTTTAAATACGGCTATATAGTCAACAGCAGATTGTGAGTGGTGAATTAAAATTTCACTTTAGAGCAGAAAGCAATAAGAGAGTGTGGAACAGTCATGATTGAAATGGGTAAACAAAAACAAAATCTAGAGACAATTCTCGACGGTTTGCCAAGCAAGATATCGTGAGTTTGAATTTTAACAGACGCACAGAATTTATTGCAAAGCACAAATGCGTTGTTTGAACCTCATGTTTACCAAACCAGATATCGTGAGTATAAATACAAAAAGAAAAAAAACGTTAATTTTTCTTTAACTTAAGTAAAAGTTTGGTTTCTCATTGGTAACACAAATCCTAAGGCGGATATTGAAATATCAATTTCAGTGTCAAAAATATATTAGATAATAAAGTTTCGATGTGATCGTAAAAATTATACTGACGCTAAACATTCAAGAAATAAAGAAGGCAACTAAATACGCAAATGTCGGTTTTACGTTCACCGGTCTAAAAGTTGAAGTGTACGAGATTCTAATAGTTATCTATTGGTCTTATAAAAATTGATGTGTGATGATGTGAAGATAAATACGTATTTAAATAGCAGAGTTACAAACCATTTTATTAACATTGCCGTTTTTACAGTTAAAGTGTTTTGTTAGCCACTTAACAGTCGTTATGTTGTTGGCTTTCTTTATTCAGGAGGATAATTTTATTTAAAAAAAAAACACAAGTTCGAATAAATATAATTTACGGAAATATTGCTCCAAGGGACATATTAAAGAACTATAAAAGTTTGATCTCTAAGAATTGTTTTGAAAAGCATTAAATTGAGTTAAAATAAAACACTCATTTTGCAACATTTCTTGCGAAGATTAATGACCATTTTGGACAAATATGGAATAGCACACATACTACACCATATACACATGTTAGTCTGAAGGGTCCTTAAAAAGGCCCATTCAGTCCAATATCTGAAATAATTTTGGGATTTGAGAAAATTAACTTTAAAAAAAATGCTTTTTCAGTGAAATTTCTTGAGAAGATAAATGACCATTTTGGACAAATATGGAATATCACACATACTACACCATATACACATGTTAGTCTAAAGGGTATTTAATAAAGCACTATTAGTCCAATATCTGAAATAATTTTGGGATTTGAGAAAATTAACTTTGAAAAAAAATGCTTTTTCAGTGAAATTTCTAGAGAAGATAATTGACCATTTTGGACAAATATGGAATAGCACACATACTACACCACATACACATGTAAGTCTGAACGGGCATTAACAAGGCCCAGTCAGTCTGAAATTATTTTGGGATTTTAGAAACAAAGCCCAGTCAGTTCAATAACTAAAATAATTTTTGGATTTGAGAAAATTAACTTTGAAAAAAATGCTTTTTCAGTGAAATTTCTTGAGAAGATAAATGACCATCTTGGACAAATGTGAAACAGCACACATACTGGTGAACTATGCTGGTAAACAAAACCAAATCAAATTTTTTCGATGCAACCGTGGAAAAAAAATGTAATGAAAAATCAATTTAAAAATTGCTCTCAATATTGAAATTAATAATGGAAACTTCCACACAGAATTAGTTAATTAATTGTCAAAATATTAAATAACCTTTTGATAACTTTTCAGATTTTAATAATATTTTACCTGTTTATTTGCAAATGCCGCCGTTAATTGTTCTTGTTGTCCAGCATCGCCCGAAATAGCAGCCGCCTTAGCTTTAGCATCCCATTTAGCACGTTCTTGTGTTAATTGTAAAAGTTTTGCATTTTGTTCCTTAATTCGAGCTTTTAGCTGAGACATTTCGGACATGGAAGTATCACGTTGCGAACGCATACCATCAATAACAGATTTAACATTAGTGACACCGGCACGTGTCTCACAAATCTTTTGCGATAAATCTTTAATCTAAAAATATTGATCCAAAATGAATCATTTAAAATAATTGAAACAAATATAAAGAAAATTAGAACCTTTTCATTTAAAGTGCTTAATTCCACATTTAGTTGAGTATTATGGGCTTTTTGTTTTAAAACGCGTTCTTGTTCACGTTGCTTTTGGGAGTTTAATTCAGCGATGCGTGCCTGTTCCCATTCCATTAGACGTTGTTTCTCAAGTTCCCTTTAAAAAAAAAGTAAAGAAAATATTTTATAAAATTTAAAAACGAAGGCAGAAGATTTTAATTGTAAAAATATGCAAATCATTTTTATTTAAGGCCGTAATTTACTATCCTACATAAACAAACGGCGATTCGTTGAGAAGAAAATCTGATAAAATTCTGTCCTCCCCAAGAAAATCGTAATGAAATTATTGTTTGATTCAACTTAAAATGCCACTCTGAGCAAGAGCTTTTATTTTATGAAAATGTTGTTCTTTAAATATTTCGCATTATTTATTCGTGTTCATAATCACTTTCACTCTTAATTAATAATGGACAGATTTAATTACTCATTTCAACTCAAAATGAAACTCTGTTCTCGAAGAAACTATTATTTTATGAAATTTATTTCTGTTTTAGCATTTTGCCATAATTATTTGCATAATTAATCACTTTTACTCTTATCAATAGACAGGCAAAATAGCAGCAGAACGTACCTAGAAATATATGACATATCATCAATAATTCTTACGTGACAATTGCTTGTCTTTCAAAAAAGTAATCTACGATGACTATAAAAACTCCTGGCGCAAGAGTTACTAATGTATTAATTGGGAAGCTACGCATCATTAGGTGCGTTACTCAACTTTGGGAACCCGCGGGATCCCAATGTTACCGAAAACTGTTCCCGTACTACAAGTTTGGGTAGAAGAGAGAGCTTTTGAGAGAATAAAATTCTTCTTCTTTCTGCACAAAACAGCCCAAACTTTTTCTTTGGGTAGATTGTGTAAAGTGAAAAACAATCAGCTGATTATAATGTGAACAGTGGCAAATACAAAAAATTCTATGTTTTATGTCTACCAAAATTGTTATTTAACGTTTTATCCCAAAAATAAGAAAATAAACTAAGAACATGTAAAATATTTTTGTTTTTATGTTTACTTTGAAGAACTGCATGTTTATTTTGTTTGACATCTTGTTTGGAATAGAAGTTTGGTTTTTTGTGTTCCCGTACTTTTGGTCATTTTTGTCTTCAATTGAGAATAATTATATTTACTCTCATTTTACCGAACTTTACTCAAAAAGTACGAAAACGGAGCTAATATCTACTTTCATTTTTCGCTGTGGAATCTTTTCTGTTTGGCTTCACGACATATTCGCCGGCGAAGTATCTTTCTTCTTTCACCACCTATCTTATCTCTTATCGATCCCTTTCCTAAAAAGATGTAGCACGGTCACGAAATAACTAAATAGGTTTTAATGTCTAAAGTGCTACTTCTCTTAAAAAAAAAGCGTAAAGCAATGGCAGTATTGCATTTTTAAATTCAGGGATGGAATAACATGTTCGGGTACTTTAATCTGAGCAATTTTCTGTTCGGACGACAACTGTTTTTAATATGAAATAAGTATTGTACAGTTGTTTAAAAATCTTTTATTTAATAGGAATTGGAAACTTACTTTAATAGTTAATATATGAGCCGTTTATTTTGAAAGTGCCATATGTCACTCTGCTTTTAAGTTGCAAATGTACTTGCACTTCTTATCTCAGATGCATATTTTTCCCAATGAAAACTTTGATCATCATAAAATTGTAGCAGCTCTTAATATATAAATTTGTTTTTTTATTTTTGTTTTTATTTTTATTTATTTATTTTTTTTTTTTTTTTGTAAAAGGACTTAAGTCACTTTCAAAATAAACGGCTAATGTAGTGTTACACTGAATGATATTTTATCACACGTCATAAAGATCTTAAAGCTGCATTTTTTATAATTGAGTAGTTGCATAAAACATTTTTTAGAAACGAAACTGAGATTTACAAAAAGGTAAATTCAAAAACAACTGCCCAAACTTTGTATACAAAGACAATTCTTAAATATCCTGTAGTTACCAAGGGAAGCCTTTTACTTGTATAAAGTTTATTTTCACCTAATAAGAGATTCATTTTCTATGTTGAAAATAGTTCTCTAAAAGCGAACAGACATTTTTTTCTACACAGAATTTTTTCACAAAAAGTAAATTTTCTTTTAGTTAATTTGAATCTTACTTTCTAGCTGCTTCTTTGGCTTCTAGTTCACGTTTTCGTTGTTCCTCTTTTTCAAGTTCTAGTTCACGTTGCTTTTGCAACTGTCGTTCTAATTCTTCTTGTTGTTTTCTTTCTGCCTCTAAACGAGCCCTTTCTCGTTTTTCTGCTTCTTCACGCTCCTTACGTTCACGTTCCTCCTTTTCTTTGCGCTGTTGTTCCTGTAACAGTTTTCGTCGTCTATCCAGCTCGGCTTGGCCTTTGTCAAAATTTTCTTTACGTTTGTCTTCAAAGGAAGCTAAGACGAAAACATTAATAAGTTTTGAAGTTTCTTAAATTATTTTTATGATACAAGTAGGGTAATTTAAAGAAATTATAAAGGAAAAATAATAAAGGAAAATTCCTACTTTGTGGCAAACCTGCTAAGGGATCATCTGGTGCGCCTTGTGATGAAACCGAAGCATGTCTGGAAGCTGTTTGCGAACCAGGCCTAGAACTGACGCCAGATACAGAACTTGTACGTGATTTTGCTTTACGAAAACTGGGTGGTATCCAATCCATAGGTAAAGTTGGTGGTATCTTTTCACCATTCATGGCCTTGTCACACAAAAACATGGCCAAAATAAATTCATCGCAACTTAAACGACCATCACTATCCAAATCGGAAAGAGTCCAAATTTGTGCCAGAGTGGCTTGCGGTAATTTACTTTGTACTAAAATACCACGAGCCTGAACACCAGTCAAGTAACCAGTACGATTGCGATCTGTAGCATTGAAAACTTGAGTATATTTACGTTTGGCTGGAGCCTTAACAGCCCATTCGCCTTGTCTGTTATGACAAATTTACCAAAAAGTTTTAAATAAGATTTTTTATCGAAAACATTTGAAATTAACTTACGGTGATTCGAGAGAGGGAGCTCTTTCGGATATGGACATACTACGACTTGGAGGATTACTGGTTGGTGGTGTAACTTTAGGTTCATTGGCCGTTGGTGGCGTTACAATTTTTGGGGCTGCAGGTACTGGTGGCACACCAGGAACAGCAGCGGTTGGCATAACGCCTGGAACACCAGGCATACCAGGAACTACACCAGGTACCATGCCTCCAGGCATCATTGGTACAGTCGGAACACCGCCCATAGCAGCCGGCTGTGTAACTACCGGCATTCCTGCTACACCTGCAACACCAGGAACGCCACTTGCTGCCGGCATCATTGCAGATGGCATTACGGGCACCGCGCCGGCCACTTGTTGCATGGGCGGTATACCAGTTATGGCTGATGGGGCCATGCTAGCTTGAGGCACAATACCCGGCAATGTGCCAGGTACCATTCCTGGTACTATGGGCACAGCCCCGGCCATTGGTGCTATGGGAGCAGCTGTGGGTACAGCTGCTGCTGCCATTGCAACATTTGTTATTGTTGATGCTGGTACTGGTGGTATTTCCGGTTTCACTGAACCGGCTACACTTTTCATCGGATCCATAGGACTAAGGCTGCCAGCGCCTGAAGGTGTTAGTGTTGGTGTTGTACCCACCGATGTCAAAGAGACCAGTAGTGATGGCGGCAATGCTTTGGGTACCTCCATTCCTCGCAGTTTTAAATTTATTAATTTACATGCAATACTAAACTCATTAATATTCATTTTACCATCGGAATCCGTATCAGCCAGAGCCCTGTAAATAAAAAAAGCCAACAAACAACAATCATAAATAAATAACAAAACAAATTATCAGCATATTTTCAACGGAAAGCAAAAAGTGGGCGACATTTTCAATGATTAATTCATGCTTCCAAAAAAAAAAAAAAAAAAAAAAACAAATTAAGCAAACTATTGATAAAAGAAGAAGTAGTACCCTACAGTCAATATAAATAAGTGGGATACAAAAGGTTGGATATGTGCTGTCAGAAAAGATGTTTCACAAAAAGAACTTTTTTTTAGTATCAATCAAAGTTTTCTTTTTAATTGGCGATGAAAGTACGAAACTAAAGTTAAAGGTATTTAAGTGATGGGATTTAATCGCTGACTCACGCTGGCAGTATTGCAAACTGCAACATACCGCTCCTCAATTGTGCCAGAGTCAACCGTGTTTGTCTGAGTTGTTTTCTCTTACCCGAATTCTTAGCGGGATGTTCATCAAGTATTTTTTTGCACTGGATTTAAATGGAGATATACCCTGAGGGCAGTTATATTATTGCATTCTGTTTATAGGGTGATATAAAGCTTTCACCAGCCCTCCCTTATTTAACATGAGTTTTAATTAGAAACCATGATTTTGATCATGATCTCGCCCCGCCGACAAATGGAACACGGCGCCCGGTCGTACTGCAACTCCCAATCGAGGTGCAATTTGAGTCTAAACATGACCACGATCAGTTTTAATTTCCCGGTCAGAGTTCGTAGTTCAGCTTCTATTAATAGAACCTCAAAATCGTGGGTTTAGTGGCCCAGGTGCGTGGATAATTTATACATAAGCGCATGGCATATCAATAGATGAATAAAATGCTTCCACTAGCGCCCTAGGGGCACGTAGTGATAACCCAAGTAGCTTCTTAAGCACGTGGTTGGATGAACCATGTTCTTACTTCTTGCTAATGAGTTGGAGACATCTAAACTCACAGCGCATCATTCGCGTTTTCCCATTTACATCTAAGTCGCGAACACCATGTTACTTCCTAAAACCAGCAATTGCCGTTTCCCGTGATACCACTAACTACTCATACTTTGAAATTCCCTATCTCCCAGTTTCAGGCCCCTGTAAACCAAGACGTGGAGTGCCGAATAATACTAAAGAATCAATAGCGTGAACCAGGCAGGGATTTTCGCAGTAGTTTTTTAACAGCGATGACTTCACGTCTATGTAAGAACAAATATCGTTTCTAAAAACATTAAGTCGGCGGAGGAAGTTCAGAATAGGCTTAAGATGATAAAGACGAGTTGGTAGTTGATATGCCATCGATAATTATTTGGTCAGCAGCTTATTTCATTGTATCACCTTTAATACTTTGGTCTCCTCACCTAAGGGATGTACGTTGATCATCCTAACGCAAGATATAAAGGACATTATATTGGATTGTTTGCAATACTGACCACTGGGAGTCACAGCGTAAGTAAAGAGAGATCCACCTTTTACCCCATACGTCGCTAAACTAGTGTTTTTCGCCATGACCCGGAAGATGTCAGCGGGACCTAAATGACGTACGAAGAAAAGTGAAAGAGGCTGTGGAAGACTACTCCTAGAAATAATATTATATCAAGTTTTTTTTTGGTACTTTATCTACCTCAGCCACACAATTATTTGCTTTGAACTGTTTTTTATTATTCATTCGCCTTAAAGCAACTCGTCTAGCGGTGGGCTACTGAACTACATATGATTATTATTCTTTATGCTTAAATGCCCTGTTGAGTTTTAAACTCATGAACTTCTATTTAACAAACAATCAGACATCACTACTAACGAAGACCAGCTGCTTTTAAACAAAAACTGCTTCTTTCTACCTTCTTCTTCTTTCTTTCAATTGATCGCCCTTCTTATAGCTGTCACAAGTCATTACAATTGGTCCCACCGCTTCATAATAATAATTATGTTAAAAATTAAAATAAACAAAAATAATTTACTAACAAAAATATTGATTTCTTACACCTTGAAAAATGTTGGATTTTTTTTTTTTCTAAAAACCATCGCTTTAACAAACACGCTCAATTTATTTTAACTATTGGCAAGCTTGTGACATATTCTCAAATTACTTTATCTAAATTTATAAAAAATAAATCATAATGAAATCTCTTTTTACAAGTTTTTTTAATCTTTCATTAATTGTTGAGATTTTAAAGTCTTTCAATCGTCATTAGCCTGAGCATCATTGCAATAGTGATTACGCGTGATTGAGGCGTGACTTGAACAATATCACAGTATATTCACATCTTTATTGTACAATTATGTGAATAGTGTTCGTTTGTTATTATTTTTTTATAAATAAATTAAAAAACGCCTTTTCATAACATCTCAGCTGTAAATAATTGTTTTAATAACCGCAAACTTATGAATGAAAAGAAATTTAATAAAAAAAACATACGAGTGAGTGGTGCCACAAATAAAACAAAAACAAAATAATAATAAAGGAAAAGGAATTATGCCATAGAAATTGGTTTGTTTTAGGTTAAACTATTAAAAAAGTCCTATTTCTATCAAGAGAAAGAGAGAGAGAGAGAGAGAAAGAGGAAGAGAGAAATTGCATACACAAAATAATACGAGGTGTGTTAAACCAGCCTTCATGAAAATCTTTATGAATATCAATTTTAATTAGTTCAGACTAATGACAGGTCTCAGATACACATATGTAGCACTTTTTAACCAGTCCCTTTTCTTCAGTGATATGTTTTTTAAGGATTCTTTCAGCCTCACGCTCAGAAAGGAAAAACTCAACATAAGATAAATTCTAGATGATTTTAAATAAATTAGAAAATTAACTCTTTAAATTATTTAAATTATCCAAAAGTCCTAAAATGAAAGAAAACAAAAAAAAAACACCTTTTTAACTTTACTTTAAACGAAACATATTTATATAAATGGTTTTTTTTTTTTGTAATGTTTAAAACATTAAATATTTTTAGTACAAATGAAACTGTCTTAATTGGGAAAATAATTTTATGTTATTAGTCTTTGAGTATAATATCGGCCATGGAGCCTCAGAAGATGTGTAAACAATTCATTATGAACCAATTAAAAAAATAAATTATTACTTATTAAGAAAAAAATTTCAACAAGTAGAAGACATACCTAAACAAGAGCAGAAAGCGTTTTTTTTTTTTTTTTTTTTTTTGCTGTTCATTTTTATGTAGCATACCGAAATAACGCGGCGGCAACGCCACGGCAACTCTTTGCGGTTGAGAATTCAATTTTTACAAGGCGTTTAATAATAATTTAAGATATATATAAGTTCAAATAATTCATTTTTGTTTTTCATATAAAATTGTAATTTAAACAAAAGAAATTAATATCTTGTTTTCAGGGCACCTGCTTTGCTCTCTATTCTTGCTTCACACTCCAATCATGAGCGAATCAACTTGCTTTGCCATACAAAATTTTGAGAGCGAAGCTGGTAGATTCATATTAATTCTACTTGCGAAGCATGAAAAATGTCTATCTTCACTAATTTTTATCGCAAGTTTATCTCAACTAGCTGGATAAAATTAAAATATTAAAAACAACTTCATTAAATTTTAAATGTAATAAATTACAAACAAACAAAATTAAAACGAAAAATAAAATTTTTGAACAAATTATTCGAATATTGTTTCAGTTTTCGTGCAGACGTCAAATCGAAGCATGCAGCATGTCTTGTGTAAACGCTATGCTTCGCAATCATGATTCGAAGGGCGAAGCAAGTGCTTCATTTTGCCGTAGAAACATACTATAAGTTGTTATTTATATTAAAATTATTAGTGAAATAAATGAATTAAAATTTATTTTGGCTTTAAGTTTAGTTTTTAATTTCTAAAAACATTTTTTTTTAGAAAAAAAGACAAGTTACAAAGAGAACAGTGAAGAAATACTTTGCTGTGTGTATTGACTTCGTTTAACCAAATTAGTATTGATGTAAATATTCCTCGTATTCTTATTTACAAAATTAGTTGCTTAAATAGATAATGTTTACAATGTACACAACCTAAGGTAGATAGATGCGAAGAAAGCTGATGAAGGATGTAGCGGCCCAGAAAATGCAGCATTACATTGTGCTAGCGTCTAAATTTTTTTGTTCTTTAAAAAAAAACGTCCGCATACATTTGTAAAAAGAATTTTTTTTGAAAAAAGGTTTCTATAAATTAAAAATGGACTTAAAGCCAAAAATAAATTTTAATTCATTTATATCCACAGTTTAACTCCTACTGCCAGAAAGAAATGTGGACTGTGATAAAAGAACTTGTCTTAAGAAAACCCAGAAATGTGATACGAACTGTGATATTTAATCAAATAGAATATAAGGAAAATTTAGATATAGCCGAAAAATTTAATAATTACTTTGTTGATAGTATTAAGGAGATAAGGGATTTAATTGAATATGTGCAATACGAAGATGGTATACCTGTGATGAACAATACATTTAAGTTTCGTGCAATATCTTTGTTAGAGCTAAGAAATATGTGCAAAAGTATGAACAATAAAGCAGACTACATGAAAATGAAAAGAAACATAATTCTGGATACATGGAACATAACTGGAAATATTTTGCTGGATATAATTAATAAATCTATGGCAACAGGAGTTTTTCCTACAAAATGGAAAGAAACAATGGTAACACCAGTTGAAAAAATTAAAAACACAACTAAATGCGAAGAATTTCGTCCGATAAATAGCTTAAAATTATGTGAAAAAATTTTGGAAAAGGTGGTAAAAAATCAAGTAGTGCAATATATAGAAAATCATCATTTGCTATCTAAGCACCAATCTGGATTTAGAAAGAAACATTCTTGCGAAACAACAGTTAATTACTTAATAAACAGACTTAAAATAATTAAGAAAAACAGTAAAGTACTAGCTATATTTCTAGATTTTAAGCGTGCTTTCGAGACGATAGATCGAAATATACTAATTCAGAAGTTACATAAGTATGGTATCCGGAATAATGAATTACAATGGTTCAAATCATATCTAACAAATAGAAAACAAATAACCAAAGTCAATAACGTAGAATCGAGTGCAATAGTAAATAACTATGGGGTGCCACAGGGCTCAATCTTAGGAGCCCTATTATTTATTATATATATAAATGACATTGAAAAAATATTGGACAAATGTGAAATAATAATGTATGCAGATGACACCCTGATTTTTACAGAAGCTGATACAGAAGAACTTTGTTATGAAAATATTAAAAACGACATGAAGAAAGTAAATGAATGGCTAAATATTAATAAATTGAAATTAAATGAATCTAAAACTAAACTAATGGAAATTAATATGATTACAAATAGATCAATTAAAATAAATGACATTACAATAGGAAAAGTAAATAGCATAAAATATCTCGGCTTTATTATTGACAAGGACCTAAAATTTAATGAGCACATTGAATATATATGTAAAAAAATTGGAAAGAAAATTGGGTTTTTTAAACGAGTGAGAAATAAAATATCAATTATAACGGCTATTAATATATATAATACGATAATTAAACCGCATTTCGAATACGGTTCAACAATTTTATACTCCAGCGGCACGGATCAACAATTTATAAGGCTACAAAAATTACAGAATAAAGCTATGCGCGCAATTTTAAAATGTAACCGTTATACCCCAATTGAATATATGCTGAATACATTAAAATGGTTAAATGTTAAGCAGAGACTACTACTTAACACAATGATCTTCATCCATAAACTAAGAATGGGAGCCGTACCTGACTATTTAATAGAACAGACGAGATATGTGGGAGAAGTTCAAACATATTATCTCAGAAATGCAACAGACTTCAGATTACAACAAGCACACACCAATGCGATGCAAAGAACATTATTTTACAAGGGATTGCGAAGGTACAACATGATGCCAAATGAAATTAAAAATGAAGTAAATGTAAAATTGTTTAGGAAAAATGTAGTGTATATTATTAAACAAAATTTTGTTTAGATTTCATAAATTATCATAATGTAACAAAAATATAATTTGTAAATTCGTAAAGTATTTCAAATACTACTTAATAATAATAAAAAAAAAAAAAAAAAAAAAAAAAATTTAAATATTTTTAATTGTTTACAAAATCCTAAAAGGGTACATGAAAAAAGTCTTATTTTTAACGTAATGTCAAATTAACTTTTTCCACATTACTGCTTTTTATAAATAATTTAAACAAACAATAAAAAAAAATTTTAAACATTTTTTTTCTTGTCGTACATTAATATGACAGCAACTCTACATTGTTATTTTGTTTTTGTTTTTGTTTTTCTGGCAATTTGAGGGAAAACATGTTAAAATGTTGGCATTTTACCAAACAAATAGAAAAAAGTTTATGTCTGTCTGTCTTTTAAAACTTTATGCAGCTTTTATTAATACTTTATTGATTATTCATAAATTATATTTTTTCTTTCTTTTTAAAGCGCCGTTTATAAATGATAATGGAAATGCCAATGGTACCGATGTATGAATACACAACATACACTTTGGTTCATTAGCATACATAGAAAAATCAGTCTAAAATTTGCAAAAACACAACACAACAACAAACACAATATTTTAGTGCAAACTTAAAAAAAGAACTTTTCAACGATATAAAAGTCCTTAAAAAATATTTCTAAAAATATAAAGCTACCATTTTTTACTAAATTTGTTGTGTTAATAAAAAAGAAATAAACTGTAGAAAGGATTGATTTTTATATCCTTCAAACAGGATAAAAAAGAAAGATTTGAGTACCATAAAGCCGTACTATATTCCAGATCCTTATTTAGTTAAATTCAACTTTGTCTGACAGCCTGTTTCGTTTTGATAGATGAAAATTTCTAATGCTTAAATGGCAAATATGATTTGGCAAATTTTGCTCTTTTCTCTCATTAATAAAATAAATAAAATTTTATTTAAATATTTTAAAAATTTTTAAGTCGGTTCAGCCATAAAAAAATGCAGGTTTTCCCCTTTATTCCTCTGTGGGTCTGAGCTTTAAAAAATATATCCTATTTCCTCTCGTCAATCACGAATCACAAAAAAGGTCCTTATCTTTTTGTGATTTTGAAACAAGGCATCCTATTGCACACTTTTATCATGTATAAAATTGCGCTACAACCCATATCAGGATTTTTCGTATCTACCTAAAAAGGAAAATTTTTCTATTTAGACAATTATTTAAAAAAAAACAGGATATGAGAGATATATCATATTTGGCGTAGGCGTATTTCGACTACGACAATTTTGTAATAGATTAAGGATAAACGTTACGAGCTATCTTTAATCTATTAGAAAACTTTTTAAAAACGACTAACTTTCGCCACAAAAACGCCAACCAAGATAAGGGTAAAGATTTCAAATTTTATTTGTTTTAATACCCATTACCACAAAAATTAGAAAAAGGGTATATCTTAGTTTGTCATTCCGTTTGAAATTTCTACAATATCTATTTTCGACCCAATAAAGTATATATATTCTGAGTTCTGATGCATAGCGAAGTCGATTGAGCGATATCCGTCCGTGTTAGTGTTGAAATCAACTTGGACAAGGAACTAACAGCTAAAGAAAACTAAAAGACATAAAATTTAAGACATAGTGTCCAAAGAGGTGCTATTAAAAATCAGCAAGATCGGACCATGTCCCTCAAGGCAGTAGGCTGAACACCACCCCTGCCTCTTATTTTTCCTTATTATTTTGAACAATGAACTAATTTCAATTAAAAAACAAAAACAAACATGAAGTGATAGAGAATATAAAAAAAAAATCAGGAGCTCGCCCATATTTTCCGAGTTATGGGCCTCTTGAAACTTTCATAAAAAAGTTTGATGGTCAATATAGTCAATATGGGTATTATTTAAAATCTTATGAAGAGATCTTTCAGAAAATCCTAAATGATTTTAAAAATGCTTAAAATTATAGTTAACTTTTTTTTCCTTTTTAATTCTCTGTCTTCCCAATATTTGTTTTTTGATTGGAGTTACTTCACTAAACTAGATTTACATTATGGTGAAGTGTGTATAAAATTCGAACAAAAGCGGAAAACGGAACGTTTTCTTCCGCATAGCTTTTACGCTGAAATAGCATACAAAAGCGCCAACACTATGTAAAAGCCATAAAACAGGATTATTAAAAAATAAATATAATTTTTATAAAATTAGCTGCCAGGCCCACGATATCGCAATCGTTCGTTCGTTCGCACAAATACATTCAAAACAAAAACAAATTTTAAATTGGTTTTGTTTAAAATGTAATTATGCGAACGAACGAACGATTGCGGCATCGTGGGCCTGGCAGCTAATTTTATAAAAATTATATTTATTTTTTAATAATCCTGTTTTATGGCTTTTACATAGTGTTGGCGCTTTTGTATGCTATTTCAGCGTAAAAGCTATGCGGAAGAAAACGTTCCGTTTTCCGCTTTTGTTCGAATTTTATACACACTTCACCATAATGTAAATCTAGTTTAGTGAAGTAACTCCAATCAAAAAACAAATATTGGGAAGACAGAGAATTAAAAAGGAAAAAAAAGTTAACTATAATTTTAAGCATTTTTAAAATCATTTAGGATTTTCTGAAAGATCTCTTCATAAGATTTTAAATAATACCCATATTGACTATATTGACCATCAAACTTTTTTATGAAAGTTTCAAGAGGCCCATAACTCGGAAAATATGGGCGAGCTCCTGATTTTTTTTTTATATTCTCTATCACTTCATGTTTGTTTTTGTTTTTTAATTGAAATTAGTTCATTGTTCAAAATAATAAGGAAAAATAAGAGGCAGGGGTGGTGTTCAGCCTACTGCCTTGAGGGACATGGTCCGATCTTGCTGATTTTTAATAGCACCTCTTTGGACACTATGTCTTAAATTTTATGTCTTTTAGTTTTCTTTAGCTGTTAGTTCCTTGTCCAAGTTGATTTCAACACTAACACGGACGGATATCGCTCAATCGACTTCGCTATGCATCAGAACTCAGAATATATATACTTTATTGGGTCGAAAATAGATATTGTAGAAATTTCAAACGGAATGACAAACTAAGATATACCCTTTTTCTAATTTTTGTGGTAATGGGTATTAAAACAAATAAAATTTGAAATCTTTACCCTTATCTTGGTTGGCGTTTTTGTGGCGAAAGTTAGTCGTTTTTAAAAAGTTTTCTAATAGATTAAAGATAGCTCGTAACGTTTATCCTTAATCTATTACAAAATTGTCGTAGTCGAAATACGCCTACGCCAAATATGATATATCTCTCATATCCTGTTTTTTTTTAAATAATTGTCTAAATAGAAAAATTTTCCTTTTTAGGTAGATACGAAAAATCCTGATATGGGTTGTAGCGCAATTTTATACATGATAAAAGTGTGCAATAGGATGCCTTGTTTCAAAATCACAAAAAGATAAGGACCTTTTTTGTGATTCGTGATTGACGAGAGGAAATAGGATATATTTTTTAAAGCTCAGACCCACAGAGGAATAAAGGGGAAAACCTGCATTTTTTTATGGCTGAACCGACTTAAAAATTTTTAAAATATTTAAATAAAATTTTATTTATTTTATTAATGAGAGAAAAGAGCAAAATTTGCCAAATCATATTTGCCATTTAAGCATTAGAAATTTTCATCTATCAAAACGAAACAGGCTGTCAGACAAAGTTGAATTTAACTAAATAAGGATCTGGAATATAGTACGGCTTTATGGTACTCAAATCTTTCTTTTTTATCCTGTTTGAAGGATATAAAAATCAATCCTTTCTACAGTTTATTTCTTTTTTATTAACACAACAAATTTAGTAAAAAATGGTAGCTTTATATTTTTAGAAATATTTTTTAAGGACTTTTATATCGTTGAAAAGTTCTTTTTTTAAGTTTGCACTAAAATATTGTGTTTGTTGTTGTGTTGTGTTTTTGCAAATTTTAGACTGATTTTTCTATGTATGCTAATGAACCAAAGTGTATGTTGTGTATTCATACATCGGTACCATTGGCATTTCCATTATCATTTATAAACGGCGCTTTAAAAAGAAAGAAAAAATATAATTTATGAATAATCAATAAAGTATTAATAAAAGCTGCATAAAGTTTTAAAAGACAGACAGACATAAACTTTTTTCTATTTGTTTGGTAAAATGCCAACATTTTAACATGTTTTCCCTCAAATTGCCAGAAAAACAAAAACAAAAACAAAATAACAATGTAGAGTTGCTGTCATATTAATGTACGACAAGAAAAAAAATGTTTAAAATTTTTTTTTATTGTTTGTTTAAATTATTTATAAAAAGCAGTAATGTGGAAAAAGTTAATTTGACATTACGTTAAAAATAAGACTTTTTTCATGTACCCTTTTAGGATTTTGTAAACAATTAAAAATATTTAAATTTTTTTTTTTTTTTTTTTTTTTTTTTATTATTATTAAGTAGTATTTGAAATACTTTACGAATTTACAAATTATATTTTTGTTACATTATGATAATTTATGAAATCTAAACAAAATTTTGTTTAATAATATACACTACATTTTTCCTAAACAATTTTACATTTACTTCATTTTTAATTTCATTTGGCATCATGTTGTACCTTCGCAATCCCTTGTAAAATAATGTTCTTTGCATCGCATTGGTGTGTGCTTGTTGTAATCTGAAGTCTGTTGCATTTCTGAGATAATATGGTTGAACTTCTCCCACATATCTCGTCTGTTCTATTAAATAGTCAGGTACGGCTCCCATTCTTAGTTTATGGATGAAGATCATTGTGTTAAGTAGTAGTCTCTGCTTAACATTTAACCATTTTAATGTATTCAGCATATATTCAATTGGGGTATAACGGTTACATTTTAAAATTGCGCGCATAGCTTTATTCTGTAATTTTTGTAGCCTTATAAATTGTTGATCCGTGCCGCTGGAGTATAAAATTGTTGAACCGTATTCGAAATGCGGTTTAATTATCGTATTATATATATTAATAGCCGTTATAATTGATATTTTATTTCTCACTCGTTTAAAAAACCCAATTTTCTTTCCAATTTTTTTACATATATATTCAATGTGCTCATTAAATTTTAGGTCCTTGTCAATAATAAAGCCGAGATATTTTATGCTATTTACTTTTCCTATTGTAATGTCATTTATTTTAATTGATCTATTTGTAATCATATTAATTTCCATTAGTTTAGTTTTAGATTCATTTAATTTCAATTTATTAATATTTAGCCATTCATTTACTTTCTTCATGTCGTTTTTAATATTTTCATAACAAAGTTCTTCTGTATCAGCTTCTGTAAAAATCAGGGTGTCATCTGCATACATTATTATTTCACATTTGTCCAATATTTTTTCAATGTCATTTATATATATAATAAATAATAGGGCTCCTAAGATTGAGCCCTGTGGCACCCCATAGTTATTTACTATTGCACTCGATTCTACGTTATTGACTTTGGTTATTTGTTTTCTATTTGTTAGATATGATTTGAACCATTGTAATTCATTATTCCGGATACCATACTTATGTAACTTCTGAATTAGTATATTTCGATCTATCGTCTCGAAAGCACGCTTAAAATCTAGAAATATAGCTAGTACTTTACTGTTTTTCTTAATTATTTTAAGTCTGTTTATTAAGTAATTAACTGTTGTTTCGCAAGAATGTTTCTTTCTAAATCCAGATTGGTGCTTAGATAGCAAATGATGATTTTCTATATATTGCACTACTTGATTTTTTACCACCTTTTCCAAAATTTTTTCACATAATTTTAAGCTATTTATCGGACGAAATTCTTCGCATTTAGTTGTGTTTTTAATTTTTTCAACTGGTGTTACCATTGTTTCTTTCCATTTTGTAGGAAAAACTCCTGTTGCCATAGATTTATTAATTATATCCAGCAAAATATTTCCAGTTATGTTCCATGTATCCAGAATTATGTTTCTTTTCATTTTCATGTAGTCTGCTTTATTGTTCATACTTTTGCACATATTTCTTAGCTCTAACAAAGATATTGCACGAAACTTAAATGTATTGTTCATCACAGGTATACCATCTTCGTATTGCACATATTCAATTAAATCCCTTATCTCCTTAATACTATCAACAAAGTAATTATTAAATTTTTCGGCTATATCTAAATTTTCCTTATATTCTATTTGATTAAATATCACAGTTCGTATCACATTTCTGGGTTTTCTTAAGACAAGTTCTTTTATCACAGTCCACATTTCTTTCTGGTCATTGGAAAAGGCAATTTTATTATTTATATATCTGTTTTTTTCATTTTCAATTCTAGTTTTGTACTTATTTCTTATATTTTTGTAATTTTCCCATGCCACATTTGAGTTTTCCATCACTGCTCTTTGATATGATCTTACTTTTTCCATTTTTAAATTTCTAAGTTCATTGTTAAACCATATTATGTTACTTCTTTCTTTTATTTGTTTTTTTTATGTAAATTTTGTTATTGTTTGTTGCATACAGTTATCAAAATTTTCTACTATGACATTAATATTCCACATTTCGTTGTATTCTAATATCATATTTAGTTCATTTCTAAAGTAATTTTTATTATATTTAAAAATGTCTATTTGTTGTATTTGTTTTTTAAAATTATTTTCACACTTTATAAATATGTCAATTGCTTCGTGATCTGATATCTTATTATTTACATTAGTTTTAGCCGTTATTAATTTATTATTAGTTATAATATAATCTATTATAGTTTTTGAATTTTGTGTTTTTCGAGTTTCTTCATCCATTATCTGCTTTAGTCCATTGTCGTTTAGTATACTTTTGACTCTCTGTTTGTAGATATCTGTTTTCCAGTCTATGTTAAAATCACCAGCAATTAATATGTCGCAGTTTCTCTCACATAATTCCTCCACTAAATCTTGAAGTGCATCGCAAAATTCTGATTTAGAGTAACTTGGTGATCTATATATTACTATTAGAATAAAAGATATTTTTTCTTTTTTAACCAAATAAACTGAAATCCAAAAAGCAATATCTTTTACAATGGTTTTTATATTTTTCACTGTCCATTCTTTTTTCATGTATAATGTAACTCCTCCAGTCCTTGTTGATGATGATAATGTAATAAATTGATTATAATTAGTTAATTCAGTCTCTTCTTCATTGATGTGTTCCGTCATATGCGTCTCAGATAATATTACAAAATCTGGTTTATTTGTTTCCGCTAGTATTTCCAATTGAGTAAAATTATTTGCTATACCTTGTATATTAGTGTATATGCCATATATATTCGTTGGTTGTTATATTTCAACATCTAATCCAATCCGTTTCTTTTTTAGATTTAGTTTATTTATATACACAGGACATATTTTGCTATTCGTTGCGTGGTTTTCATCTAGGCCCAGGTTTAATCTTTTGTTTTCTTTCTGGCAGTTGATGCAATTATTTCTTATCTCCTTAGCACATTCTTTACTCTTGTGTTTTTCATGACACTTAAAACAAATTGGATCGTTTCGGCATTCCGCTGCTTTGTGATTATAACCTTGGCAATTATAACATTGTGTTAAACTAGTGCCCTCAAAAATTCTACATTTCTCCCATCCAACATTAAGTTTTTCCATTGCCATTAATTTTGAATAAGTTTCATTATCAATTTTTATTTTGGCATTATATATAGTTCTATTGTATCTTTTTGTCTCAAAACATTTTATAATTTCCACCTTACTATCTTTCATTACTTCATTCTGCTTTTTGAGTTTTTTCAGTAGCTCATCATCAGTGTTTTTAAAACTCATATCAGTTATTATCATTTGCATTTCAGTCTGCTTTGGAATTTTTACTTCATAATTCTCGCTTATTTCATTTTCAACTGCCCTTCTTATTTTTTCTCTTTCGTCCATGTTTTCACTCTGAATAACTACTGTGCCATTACGTCTGTTTTCAACATTCACGATTTTCAAATTAATTGGATCCACTTTTTTGTTTAGTTCTTCTTTTGTTTTTTGTACCGTCTGCTTTCCTTTTGGTTTTATTATTAAGGGGACATTTTTTGACACATCTGGCAACACACTATTTTTCGCTACTACTTTTGCATATGACACTTTCTGTTTATCATTTGTTTCTTTTACAATTTTCTTAATTTCATCACACATCTTTGTGTTGTTGATGCTAATTTTTTCGTACATGTCTTTATTTTTGTTTTCAACTACATTAACATTTCCATAAAGGTTTTTTACTTCTTCAACATTCTTTTCACATATTTTTTGTACATTGTCTATTTTTTTAAACCTGGCATCATACCTATTTTCAATTGCTTCCAGTAATGCTTTTATCTCATTTTCATTTTGTTTAATAGCGCTTTCAAATTCATGTTTATATTCTTTTAATGTTTGTCGATTCTTGTTTACAACAGTTTGGAATTTCCCTGAGAGTCATATCTACATTCTGAATATACTGCATACAGTCATCGCATATATATCTTATATAATTATTTTCATCAAATATCTTGGCGGAGTATTGATCAATACCCGCACATTTCTTTGTAAGATGATATATTTTTTCACACACACCATTACAACGAATGCCACTTTCACCCCTAATTGCTGATCTGCATTTACTGCATTCAGCCATTTCGAGTGATCAACCAATTAATATTGTTTATTTCACTTGACTTTTTTTTTTAATTGTTTATAAGCTTTTTAAACTTCAAATATTGTTTTTTACTTTTTTTTTTTTTTTTTTTGCACTTTATTTATTATTTTTATAAATTTTGCTCAGATTTACAATTTTTTAGCTTGTTATTCTCCAAGGTTGCCAACTGTCACTTTTGGTTTGATATTTTAAAAATGAAGAGACATCTTGCGACTTCTGGGGGTTACCCTGTATTTCGATTAGAAAGAAATCACATACAAATTCGTATGATTTTCTTTTCGAATTGAAATACAGAGTAGTCTCCCAGTATATTCTCATCAAATCACTTCGCTTCGCAGACAAGAAAAGTAGATACGATATTAAACATAACTGCCAAGGGCCGCAAATTCCGGGGTATATAACCCTAAAGTATTAGATTCATGGCTTTTCTCAGCGCACAGCACTGAAATCTGGGTCATCAAGCCAGCATTTCTCTGCTCAGTGCGGGGTTCAGTGACACTAAATGGAGTAACACATTACTGCCCCCAGAAACGTAAAAAGGCTGACATCTGAAGAACTTTTACATAATAAAGTGACAACGGTCAAAACACACAATATCATGTGTACGGATCATTTCTTGGTAAATGTTACCGGATAGGGCATCCGAACGCCCATCAGTTACCACCGCAGGAGGAAAAAGGTTTTGGCAAAAGCGCGATTGATCTAGACTTAAAAACACCATTGAGGTTTACCACATCTACTGCGGGGGCAGATAAAATCCTTTTAAGAGGCAGCTCAGCTATTCGGTTTGAATTCAACTGGGCTTGATAAGCAATAATCAAAATTGTACGAATATATATCCTACCGACAACAACAACAAAAGGCTTTAATTTATAGAGTAATTAATCAATTATTGTCGTTCATTATGCCCAAAAGAAGTCTGTGCATAAAATGTTTTTCTTTAATTCATGAACTAT
Organism: Cistogaster globosa; assembly: GCA_937654795.1. Taxonomy (NCBI): domain Eukaryota; kingdom Metazoa; phylum Arthropoda; class Insecta; order Diptera; family Tachinidae; genus Cistogaster; species Cistogaster globosa. The sequence continues at coordinate 125,419,131 of OW569404.1, forward strand.
CATTGATCAAATTAATATCCAAGGGGAAGAGCAACTTTACTCACAGCTAACGCGATAATAAAATTTTTAAGTAATCAATTTTTTCCAGTTGTCTTTAAACATTTTTAAGGGACCGACAAATCTCTTGATTTCACCACTGCATACTATTTTCTTTAAGAATTTCGTAGTTTATTCGTAGAATTCTCATTCTGTTTTTAAAAATCTTAATACTTTTAAAAATTACCTTTTTTTGCAAATTGTTAAAAAGGATTTCCTGGCTATCTGACATAAGGTATCGCTCAAAATAAAATTCCAATATTGTTAAAAAACGGTTCAACCCCTGACTGAAGAAAAAATTAAAAAATAATTGTTACAAAATGTTAAGGATTTTTAGCGAAATATTGAAAATGTCAAATTCTAAAGCCTCCCTAAAAGTATCGAATATTAGACTTCAAGCTGGTGACCAGGACTTGCAGTATATGAAGAACAATAATTTTAAGGTTTTCTATTGTTGTCTTCTTAAGAAATTTATCGCCAAATTAGATATTTTTAAATTGGGATATAAAATCGTTTTTAGGTTTTGTGGGTTCTTTTGAACAATTTTTATGTAAAATTATGTACATTACTTAATTTTTTTTTTTTTATTAATTCTGTCACCCCAATATTTATTGTTATTATTATTTTTTTTTTTTGTTTTGGTTGGAGTTACTTCACTAGATTTACATATACGGTAAAGGGCATAGCCGAATAATGCACTCTTACTTGTTAACTCTAATAATGTGTACCAGGAAGGAGATTTTAAGACTTTTTGATTTACTGAACTTAAAGTAGTGAAAATATTGAATATCTTTACAAGTGATGTCAAGGCTAAACGAAATTTAAACTTAAACATTATTATTATTTTTTTTTTTTAATAAAAAGGAACTGACTTCTGGGGATATTTCGGGATAAGGCTGAAAAATCATTGTCAAAGGAAATAAGAAGGTACAACAGTTAAATTATCTTCTCTTATATACTACGCTTATTATACGTGTCTCATTTGCAAATAAGAATTATTTTTAATAATTTAACTCACTGTTTATGCGGCAAGAATATTTTCGACCTTTTTGTGATACCGGGCAGCAATTTTACATTTAACTAGTTAAATGGCGACAGAAAATATTTAAGCATTTACTAAATATACCCGCCATAAAACTTTTCGCTCAATTTTTTGTATTCAAAAATTAATTATGAGCAATTTTTTGTTTTTAAACAATTAATTAATTTTTTAATATCGATTTTAAATGGTGAACAGATAAATCATCTGTGGATATCATAGTATTCATTACCCATAACGTCTCATTGCCTGTGACTAAGATTGCAAACAAATTTGTTTTTTTTTTAAGTTATGAGTTAAAAAAAAGCATTCTTTTAATGTGAAACCCTATTATTGCAAAGATAGAGAAATAAGTGTTGAAGATGACATGAAAAACGTCTTCCAGAAACTCATTTAGTAAAATTGATTATTTTATGCCTCTATTTAATGCCTTTTCATTTAATTAGATGTAAAGTAAAATTATTATTATGTGTTCGATAAAACGGTGAATGATTAAAATAGAATATAATTATTTATATGTATACATACAGTGCAACGCAGAATAAAAGCAACAAACTTTTATAAAAAACATGTTAGTATTTAAATCGTAAAATAAATAGCAGAGATCAATAACAAAAGATTTTATTTTTTTATAAAGCCTTTTATTTAAGTTTTAATTAAAGAAAATTTAATTTTTAAAAATTATATAAAAAAATTCAATTAAAATATCATATTTAAAATTTCATTAGAGCATGACTTTTCCTATAATTTATTTTTCCATATTTCACGTGGGTGTGGTACTTCCCATAATAAGCATATATTACTTGGTAAATGTAATAGCCATCAATATAAATTTTTTAAATAACTTTCTTATTAATATGCATAATATAGCGAAAGCTGGCTGTTTTGGTACCTCCCATACATAGCGAAAAATTATTACCGAGTAACCAGAGAGTTAAATATCCAAACTTTTGAAATTTTGCCATAACAATCCCCATATCAATATAAATAGATAATCGAAGTACAGATATGGTACCCACCATAAAAAGTTCATAATTATTATCGAGTAGCTTGAGAACTACAGTATGTAGAGTCGTCAAATTTTGCACAGGTAACACAGATATTAGTTTTTATAGTCTGGCGAATTACAGACCAAGTTCGAACAGTCAATCCTTTTATACAAAATGAAAAATTGTTATTATACGAGGTGTGGCTATTATATAACGAGACTGAGGCTGTAAAAACTTTTTATTTTTCTTTCATACATTTTTACTTATTATCACCTTCAATATACACCCCTCCTCTATCCCTACAACGCTGCATGCGAATCTTCCATTGTTCGAAACAGTGCTGGAAGTCTTTTTCTGTCAGCTCCTTCAGGACACGTGCCGCTTTCTCTTTCACAGCTTCAACAGACTCGAATCTTGTTCCTTTTAATGCAGATTTCACCTTAGAAAACAGATAGAAGTCGCACGGCGCAAGATCCGGCGAATAAGGCGGATGGTCTAACACTGGGATGCTGAATTTGGCTAGAAACTTCTTAACAAACAATGCGGAATGAGCCGGCGCATTGTCTTGGTGGAGAAGTCATGACTTGTCCTTCCACAATTCAGGTCGTTTTTTCCTTATTCTTTCGCGGAGTTCAGCAAGAACATGAAGGTAGTAATGTTGATTAGTCGTTTGACCTTCAGGAACCCAGTGAAGGTACACAATCCCATGAATAACGAAAAAACAATCAACATTGCTTTGAATTTTGATTTCCTCATTCGAGCTTTTTTGGCTCTCGCTTAAACCACTCAAATACACGTGCACGCGATACACATGCATTGCCATACACTTCTTTCAATAAATTATAAGTTTCAGTAGCGGTTCTTCCAAGTTTCACAACAATTCGTTGCTCTACTGTTACACTTAGCATTTTTCCGGCGAAACAGAAAAACAACTCTAATGCGAACGAAGGCTACGACTGTACTGATTTGTTTACAGAAGCGAGAGGCACAACATTCGAAAGAGAAGGCTTCACGATAACAGCTGTTGATTGCTGGCGTTTGGCGCATGCGCACTCCTTCTGTAATAGTGTCAGTCTCGTTATTTAATAGCCACACCTCGTATACCTGAAAAACTATTATATGCTGCAGAGCTGAAATAAAATCATTCATTTTTTAATTAATTCGCCAAGCATTCATGCACTAAATAACCAAGTTTTTAAATAATTCTTTTCACACAAAAAATGAATGAAATTTGAGTCAATTCAAATGAATTTGTTAAAAATTAATTGCAATTCGTTTCTAATTCAAATGAATTTGTAAACGTGAATTGCAATTCATTTCCAATTCAATTGAATTGAATTAATTCGAATAAATTATAAAAATCAATTAGGAATTCATTACCAACTTATTGGTTACAATTTGAATTGATTTTTACGTAAATACGTAGAGCATTTCCATTTTTTTTTTTGAGCATTGAACATTTTCATTTTAGTAGAAAAAATTCCCATTCCCTTTGGAAAATCCATTTGAATTAGAAACGAATTGCAATTCTTTTTACAAATTCAATTAAATTGAAAACGAATTGAAATTCATTTTTACCAAATTTATTCAAATTGATTCAAATTTCCATTAATTATTTTTCGTTGTGTTTTTTAAAGTGAATAATAGCGAAAACAAGAAATCAGGTAATTTTTTAATAAATTTAATAACAATGTTTTCTTAAAATTTATGTATTTCTTGCAAAGCCCACGAATTCGACCGCGTATCATTCTAATTTTCTTTTAATTAAAATTTAGAAAAATGCGTTTTTAAACATTTTTTGTAGAGTTCTGTAAACAGTGCATACATGGGAGTAATTAATTAAATGTAGTAATTATTTAAGTATATCATTAGCATTTAATGATAAATAATGCTAACAAATATTTTTACCATTATAAATATTTTTACTAATGGTAATGATTTTTAATGAAAAGTTTTCTTTGATAATTAGTTAAAAACAAAATCATTACCATTGACTAATGACAAATGGTTTCAAATCGTTATCATTAATGAATGTATTCCTTGTCTTTATATATTAAATACACAATTTTAAGTATTATAGAGCATTTTTTTAAAATGTCATTTTGATCACAAAAGTTTAGTGAAACATGTATATTTTAACACTCTTAGGAAATATAAATCAGTATAGGAATATATTTTTGTTTTTGCAAAAGAAATAAAATCTGCTAGCTTGGTTGTTACGTAAATTGAATTCTCAAACATCAAGTTTTACACCTATCTGACTTTAAATCACTAATTACTAAAACTTTCCAACATAAATCTATCTACAAGCTTAAAATTTAATTTTTTTATACATTTTTTTTAAGTTTCAAAGATAAAAATTTTGTGTTTCATAAAAATAATCAATTTTAATTAGTAATTAATTACTATTATTAAAAACAATTTAAATTAAAATTAAATTATTAGCATCAAATGGTAGTTAAATTTCTTTTATTTTCATTATTTCAAGCAATGCCAATTAAGTTTCAATGGTAATGAAAAATCCCAAGTATAAAACAGTGTTTAAAATTTTCCATTTACAAAAAAAATCGTTCTGTCAGCTGTTCTAATATCCGTAAAATAGGTGCTTTTACATTCGCATCTTTAGTTTCTCTACGAGTGACTTATTTTTACCAAAAAAAGTACTCTATATTTGAAACAAGGTTTTAAGGGACCTCATCACAAAATTTTATTCACATCCATCTAGCAGTTTTTACGTGATGAGAACACAAACAGACAGACAGACAAAAATTTTAAATATAGGTGTTTTGTATTCCATATCGATTACTATCTACAATAACAAGAAAATTTTCAAAATGTATTTCATTTTCAAAATGTATTTCATTTACAGAAATTACCCCCCCAGCAAGAAATGAGTGAGGGAAACTTATACATACATAATTATCACATTAACACATTTGCAATAATTTTATACTGAAACAGCGTTGCCGTTTTACGGCTTTTCGTATTAAATTTAAATGAATTTTTTGTTTGTTAATTAAATCTAAGTTTTTGCTCAAAATTGATTAGCAAAGTTCAAAATATAGCTTATAAAAAGTTTTGTAATTAAAAACGTTTCAAAAATTAAGCGAAATTTTCATTATATTTTTTGTATAAAAAGTCCCTGGTAACGCTGTTTGCTACAGACATCACACGTATACAAATGTTTACATCAAGTTTTTCATTTTCCATTTAAGAATGTGATAGAAACTTTGCTCTACGCAGTGATGGATATTTCAATCATCAGTGGTTGTCATTTGATGTATCAAATGATGGTCACTGTTCTTGTAGGGCCGTTACTGTTTTATTATACGTTTAGACATTTTCCAACACTACATTAATTTACAATCAGCTGGTTTCTTAATTTTAGTAGTGTTTTTAATTTTTTTGAACTCTGGTCTAAGTTTGTACTGATGGTGGATAACACACCCAGACTTAATTATATATTTAGTGTAGTAGGTATATTCAAATAAAATATTTTTCCAAGAATTCAAAAAACTTTTAAATACTGGAATTTACTAGAAATCACATATATTTTCTTTTATTGTTGTATTTTTTTTTTTTTTTTTTATAAAAGTATTTTTCAAACATTTAACACTTTTTTAACAGCACATATTCCGATAAAATTTAGGTTTTACACAAAATATAATAAGAATGTTACTCACCATATTTGACCAAGTATCAAAGGCGGCAATTGCGATTGTAAAAAGAAACCTTTCGCTTGGGCACCGGTAACAAAACCATTTTGGGGTTGTAGTGCCTTAAATTGCTCCTGATATTTCAATTTTTCGCGTTGGGTTATAACCCAAGGATCTGTAGCTGGATTCATTGTGAAATTTTTTGCTAAAGCTACTATCGACAACAACGATTTTGATTTGCGACAAACAATTCTTGTCTTAAGATATTTATTTATACCGAAAGAAAATATGCGGTTTTGAAAGAAAAATTTTGTCTATACTTCTTTTGCTTGTGAAATTAGGCCAATGCACTCAATTTTTTGTTTAGTGTATAGAGCAGTGACGTACAACGGTAAAATGTTTTTATATTCCGGCTGAAAAATGGTTGACAGTTGCCTTTGCATGCAGGATCTTTTTAAGTTTTTTTTTAGGCTTAAGGACTAAAGAAATATAAAATTCCCACTGAGAAGCACTTTCTGTTATTTAACAAAATTTTAAGTGTCTTATGAGTATGTATTCCTTAAATGGGATGGATTGAAATTGCATGTGCTCCAGTTTTCATCTTTTACCAGCTATAATTCTATGTCTGTCAATGGGGTTTTTATCGTTGTGCCTATTATTGTTTGTCAGGAGAATTTTTTGCTTTTTTATTTGTGATGAGGTTTCTGTTATTCTTTAACTTCTTCTTGATGTCGCCTTTAGTTACTTAATTTTTTTCTTTTCTTAATATTATTTTTGTTGTACTTTTATTCGGCGCCCGTATAAAAATTAAATTTTTAGAAATTTTTCTCTGTAGTATTATTTTATTTTTCTTTCTATTGCGTTTGCGTTTGTTCTTGGTGTGTTTGTTGTTGCCTCACCCCCTACCACCTAGTTGTAGTAGTAATAATGATGATGATGGTGATGTTGCTTCTTCTCGTTATGCTGTTTTTTCTACTAATTCTCCTTTAAGTTTCTGAATTCTATTAATGGTTATTATTTCGTTAAAGTTGTTCGTTTTCTCTGCTTTCAAATAGTAGGTTGATATTTTTGTGTACTGTTTTTGTTGAGAGTTGTGATAAATTTTCTGCGTTAGCCCCTCTCAGCTACATCAGAAACGAACGAACGTACGCAGCAGGCAGTCAGCGCCAGCACATATGTGTATCCCGTAATTTTTTATGGTAAAAAATTATAATAGTAAAAGAAAAATTTATATATAAAAAGCTTTATTCCTTTGATTTAATTCCAACACACTATTATTTTGCTTAACTTTATTACATATTACACCTTTTTGCACAAATTTACACTTGGCATTTTCTTTTCTCATAGAAATGCAATTTTCACAAATTCGAACTTTATGCACAACATAAAATTTCAATTTTGAATAACTTTTGATATTGCATTGATTTTTTAGAAATCTTAACTCACTTTTATCTGTTCTCAAATACTGAACAAAATTATGGCAAAATTTAGTTACATTTATTCGATTTTCCACGTAAAATCTAAATTTTTCCTTCTTTACTACTCGGAAATTTTTGTGAATTGAAAAATTTTCCTACTACTATTCGCAAACGTCACTTTTTTAATCAATAAATTTGGGATTAACATGTTGCCACACTTATATTTTGTGATTAACTACAAAGGCGTTTTTTTAGGAATGCTAAATTTATATTATATCCCTAAAGCCTGGTACTCTGTTCAATTTGACAGCATTCCGCATGAAAAACTGAACAGAATACAAGGCTTTACCACAAAAAGTGAAAAAAAGGTTTTTCTAGTGTTAGTGTTGAAATTATCTTTGCCAAGACACTAAATGAGCTAGAGAAAATTAAGATACGCTAGTCGATTAGACATAGTCGATCCATGTTCAGTGAGCTTACCACAACGCCTGTCCCTAACTTTTCCATATTTTAAACAATGAAGAAATTAGAAATTTAAATACACGTAGACGTTAGCCGAATTTAAAATATTCATTTGGTTGTGGTGCTATATATTTAGACCAATATTTAACTTTCAAAATTAAAATATAAAACTATATAAGTAAGTATTAAATTTACATATAACAAGTAAGAGTGCCATATTCGGCTATGCCAAATCATATAAACCCTTGATAATAAATGTAAATTTAGTTTAGTTAGATAACTCTAATCAAAAACCAAAAATTGAGGTGACAGAGAATTAAAAACTTAAAAAAGTACATAAAAATGTCCTCGGCTCTTAATGAGTTAAGCAATTTTTTAAATTTTAGCATTTTCTGAAGAATCCCTTTAAAAGCTTTTAAATTATACTCATACTGACCATATTGAAAATTGAACTTTTTATAAAAATTGCAGGGGCAATTATTATATATATTTGTCTTTCAATTAAAAATACTTCATTGTTCCAAATGATATTGAAAATTTAGGGGCAGACATGATTGTGACCCAGCAACAGCTGCACAAACGAAAGTTGTTTCATCAGGGAAAAACTCGCGGCAGCAGCAAAGCTGATAAAACAACTAAATGTCAAATATATTATGTTTTGCAAAAGATTTTGTAAATTTGTGCTGTTCGATAGGTTTTTGCGCAATCTAAAATGTGTCAAAAAGGTTTAGAGCCATCGAAGTAATGCTGCTACTAAGTAAAATTAATATAAGCGATCAAAGTACATTGTAATCTTAAAGATTCGTTATTATATTTTAGAAGAAACAATTGCTCTTGCTCCAATCTTCCTTTAAGGTATTCAAACAAGTATATAAGTAGCAATAACAAAATTAAAACATGGGATTTACGCTACTAATAATGGTAGCGTGATTATTTTTTTTTTTCACATGTACATAAGTATATATTATATGTTCTTAAATATTATTTATTTTTTATTTGATTAATTTAAACAAATTTATTATTATTTATTTATTTAATCTTCAAAAATAATAGTTTAATTTTAAAATGTTAAAAATAACCTTCTTTGTTTAAACATTATGACTAAATCAAAATTAATTTTAATAAAACACTATTATTTTACGTTGTAAAGGTTGCATCACTGTTAACAAGCATATGCTTGAGTAGGGTTATGTTGATTGTGATTCTAAACAAGCCCACTACACTTGAATTACAAACTAAAGAAGAGGAGCACGTGTTGGTATTAAATATAAAGCAAGAGAATAGTAATTATTTGTTGAAAAGTTAGATTCATATTCTGCAATGTCCACAACTTCAGAAGATGAAGAAAATGTTGTGAGTAGTGAAGGAGAAGATGGTGAGGAAATCGAAGACGAGCAGGATGAGGAATCGAACATCGATGATGAACACGAGGAAGAAGACGCAAATAAAAATACAGCACAAGGCATAGAAAATGATATTGCCAAAGATGATAAGCCAATGACGTGGAAGGAATTGGTAGGTTAAATGTTATGAGCAGTTTAGAGCAGTAAATAGAAAACAATTCATTATTAGTTCTAAAAACTATCATCTAGGGTCTTAATGACACTTTGTGCAAAGCATGCGAAGAATTAAAATGGAAAACACCTTCTAAGATTCAGAAAGAGGCTATACCAGTCGCCTTGCAGGGAAAGGATGTTATAGGACTGGCAGAGACAGGTTCAGGTAAAACCGGTGCCTTTGCTTTACCCATCCTACAGGCCTTATTGGACAATCCACAAAGATATTTTGCCCTGATTCTTACACCTACAAGAGAGTTGGCTTTTCAAATATCTGAACAATTTGAAGCGCTCGGTAAGTTTATACGTTTTGAATTTGTTAAAATTCAATTCCTTGATTATACCTTCCCACGTTTGGTGTTTCCTTATTAAAATTTATATTAAGTTTTTTACCTGTTGGACCATGATGTTAAATTGTAATTTGAAATAAATCCCATGAAAATTAAAAAATTCAAAATTCGTCACTACCTCTGAGTCCTGATAAAAAAACACATTTTGTTTTTAAGTTTATGGGTAGAAAACTAAAATTATGCTTTTTTCAATTCCTTAGGTAGTTCTATTGGTGTTAAATGCTGTGTAGTTGTAGGCGGCATGGATATGGTTTCACAGGCTTTACAATTGGGTAAGAAGCCTCATATAATAATTGCGACACCCGGTCGTTTAGTAGATCATTTGGAAAACCTTAAAGGTTTCAATTTAAAGGCCATAAAGTATCTTGTTATGGATGAAGCCGATCGCATTCTTAATATGGACTTTGAAGTGGAATTGGATAAAATTCTTAAAGTTTTGCCAAAAGAAAGAAGAACATTTCTATTTAGTGCTACTATGACGAAAAAAGTTAAGAAACTACAAAGAGCTTCGTTGAAGGATCCCGTCAAGGTAGAAGTTTCAAACAAATACCAAACAGTAGAACAATTGCAGCAGTACTATATCTTCATACCAGTTAAATACAAAGATGTATATTTAGTGCACATACTAAACGAATTAGCCGGCAACAGTTTTATGATATTTTGTAGCACTTGTAATAATACGGTTAAAACTGCTTTAATGTTAAGAGCTTTGGGTTTGGCTGCCATTCCTTTGCACGGCCAAATGTCGCAAAATAAACGTTTGGCTGCTCTAAATAAGTTCAAGGCGAAAAATCGTTCAATACTCATTTCAACAGATGTGGCCTCTAGAGGCTTAGATATACCACATGTGGACATTGTATTAAATTTTGATATACCCACCCATAGCAAAGATTATATACATCGTGTTGGTCGTACTGCACGTGCTGGTCGTTCGGGTAAAGCCATTACATTTGTAACTCAATATGATGTTGAGTTGTACCAACGCATAGAACATTTATTGGGCAAACAATTGCCTTTGTATAAATGTGAAGAGGATGAGGTGATGGCATTGCAGGAACGTGTCAGTGAGGCTCAACGTACTGCCAAACTTGAGCTGAAAGATATTGAAGAATCTAAGGGTTCAAAGGGCCGTTTTAAGAAGGGCGGTGATGATTACGATGATTCTGAACAGTTTACTGGTGCCCGAAAACGTTTGAAAAATAGCGGCAGTGGTGGTGCTGGTAAAAATAATTGGAAAAAAGCTAAAAGAAAGTAATTTTCTTGTTAAAAATAAAGTTGTATCGTATTTTGTAGGAATTAAATGAAAAAAATATATCAATAATATTGACGAAAACCTTGTTTAAAGTTTTAATATGAATTAAAGTACATCTGTTGTATTAAAAAAATACTTTTGTTTTAACAGTCATATCTTGCGACAAATTAAGTTTTAATTGATTATTTTTTTACTTATTTATTTAATTAACTTTTTCTGAATTTCATAATTTCGAGAGTAGAATGAATTTAATAAGTTGATTTAAATTTAAAGCAGAACTAGAAGAAATCACAAAGTTGTGAAAAAATTATGAAATCTTTAGTGCTTTTTAATAGATTTGTAACTAAAAATTTGAGAAAATTTTTTTAAGCAGCACGGCATTAATTGAAGATAAATGTCAGTATAATTTGTGATGGATGAAAAAAAGAACCTTTATGGTTAATTGTATATAAAGTTACATAATATAAATAAATATGATTTTGATGAATTTACTTTCCCAGTCACTTTAGTCCAGTTAAGGAAGTAAATTTTTAATGTCATGCATAAATTATTTATAATTACAACTTTAAATAAAACTCCTTATTACTTCAATATAAAAGATTAAGAACGTATTTAAAATTGGGAAAAGATAAAATTTTCTTTTATTAAAAAATTTTTTCTGTTTAATGATATACAGGCATGTCACTCATTCCGATCGAAATGGTTTGAATTTCGTATTAACAATTTCGATCGATTTTGTTTTACCTTCTTCAGATTCTGATTGATTTTGTTTATTCTTGAAAAGTATTGAATCTCCGCTATTTAATTTAAATGTGGCCATATTTTGCACACTAAAGTAAACAAGTCTAATCCAAGTAAGACGCATAATAAAAGTAAATTTAAGAAACGCAAATAGCAAAATTTCAAAGAAACTAAATTCCACTTTAAACTTTGAGAGTGGTTTCATTCCGAAGAAATTTTTGGTTTTTTAGTTTTTTGAAGAAGCAATTTACGGAATTGAAACCACTTTCGATCGGAATTAAGTTCTGTGACCATGCCTGATAAATACATATTCGAAACATAATACGGCTGATTTCCAAAACTTCAATTGCTTTGTATTCGAACAATGTACTGTGTTTCATAATGCCGTGGTACCCATTCCAAAATGTCGCAGACAAGTATTAGATACTCAGCAACCGAGCAACTATTGCATCCGTTTCTTAATTGATGCTTTGTTTCGTATATGTACCTGATCTAAATACCGCCGCAAAACTGTATACAAACTTTATATTAAAACATTTTGGAAGTCAGCCTAATACTTCAACTTCTACATAGCACATTCGCCGGCGAAATAAAATGGCTCTACTCTTACCACTTGTCTTCTCTATCCCTTTCCTCAAGAATGTAGTTGTAAAAATTACTACAAGGCAATCGAAGAATAGAAATGGAAATGGCAAACTGAAGCGAAGAGAAAGAAATACTTACAAATCCTGGGTCGAAGTAACATCGTATCAATGGGAATATTTTTATATATAGTTCAAGCAATTTTACTTAAAATTAGTAAAACCTTTTCTAAGAAATTAATAGTCAAGGAATTATATTTATTTGTTTTAATGTCACTATTAATTTATTTACTACTAGTAGATTTAATTTAATACAAATTAAACCTTAAATTTTTACTTAAAATTTTGTATTCTTAATTTAGAAAAATATTTTTTTTTGTAAAATTTAATTAAAATTTATGGACAAATAAAAAGAAAACAGTCAGGATGGTTTGTTACATTAAGATCAATTTGAATAGAAAACAATAAAAGCATTAAAATTAAAATAAAAATTTAATTAATAAAATAAAGCTGATAATTTTTTTAAAATAATTAAAAGCAAAACAAATAAAAAAATGTATTAAAATTACTATTTGATGCTTGTTAAGATTAAATGTTTTAATTTATTTTTTTAAAACTTACTATAATGTAATATTTGCACTAAGTTTTTTTAGTTAAATAAAATGATTATGTTGTTGTTATTTTAGTAAAAGAAAAAGTTGGAGATACATTTTGAAAAAAAAAATTGTCTAGTGTTTGTTTGCTTCCAATGTCATTGATTTTGTTAGAATTTTACTAGGGACACAGGGTATTTCATACAGTTCACATACACCCTCATCAGGATTCAATACAAAATTGTAATCATTTTGTTGAGGATTAAGAGGCAAAAGGGGAGGATTTTCTGAAAAAAAAAATTGTTAGAGTATTTAAGTAAAATGATTTTTATTAAATAGAAAAATCTGTGGACAACAGAAACTTTTTAAATTCAATTTTTTTTCTTAAGTTCGTTATTTTTTTTTATTGAGCCTCTTTAATAAATAATTTAGCAAACCCATTGTAAAAAAAAATAATGAATCGACCACACTCACCCATATTTGGATCATCAGGAAAAAATCTTCTCAATGAATGTCCTGTTGAACATTTTTGCAAAATTATACGTGCCGTTAATTTGTTCTCCAATGCTTCCATTTCTTCTTTTGTTTCTGGATTACAAAAGTATGTATGTTCGTCGTTGACTAGATTTGCTTTGGTAGTTGTTTGTGTTAACGTTCCTGCCACCGTTGAATGTGTTGAGGATGAGGAGGAGAGTGTTGGTGATGGGGTTTCAAGGCGTGAATAGTGTCGAACTGATTCTAATTCGGGTTTTGTTGTGCAAGAGCGTCCTTGATCGGTAACCAATCGTACATCAATTGTACTGCCATTATCAAGGGAGATGTGTAAAGAGTTCTAAGTGATAAAGCAAATTTTGAATTAATTAATTTTACATAAAAAGAATTGAATGAAATTTGAGTTAATTCTAATTAATTTGTTAAAAATGAATTGCAAATTGTTTCTCATTCAAATGAATTTGTCAAAGTTAATTGCAATTCACTTCCAATTCATTTGAATTGAGTAATTTTGAATTAATTCAAATAAATTTTAGAAATTGATTTAAATTTAAGTTGATTTTGCGAGTAAATATGCATCAAGCATCTCCGAGTTTTTTATCATTAAGTATTTTAGTTTGTAGGAGAAATTTTCATTTCCACTAGAGCTGCTCTTGAATTAATGTGAGTGCAAGTCATTTTTGATTTCGTTCATTTAAATTGCTACTTATTTTTCTAACTTATTTGAATGAATTCAAAATCAACTGAATCCAAACGAATTGGAAATGAATTGCAATTCACTTAAACAAACTTATTTGAATTGGAAATGAATTGGAGTTCATTCTAAAAATTCATTTTAATTGAAATTCATGTCTGCTTATTTTTATCAATATTTTACGTATTTTTTTTATTGTATGGAGATACTTATTGAGTATGAGGTGATTATGGCCTTTAGGATTTCATAATAGAATGAATGAAATAATTTATTTAAATTGATTCAAAATTAATTTTTTTTTTTTTTTGTATAAATAATGAATTAAAAATTTAGTTAATTCGTAATGAGCTAAAAAATGAATGCCTCATTTACAGCTCTATTTCTAAGGAAATATACAAATCTATATGCTTCAGTGTTGGAGCAAAGTTTTTTTTCGTCCGCATAAAGCCAGAAAGTTAAACCTAATAAGACTTTTACCTAACATGATAGTATCAGTAACAAACTCATTTATTTATATATTTGCTTTATATTGTATTTGTACTAACAAACGCAATTATCAAAAATTAAATAGTATCAAGTTATCTTCTGATTGTTTTCCATTTCAGAGGGCTTGGTTAGTAATATAAATTTTAAAAAATAAACATAAAATATATCCATTTGATCAGTAAAACTACAAGACAACTATTTTGAAAGATTTAATAGATCCAAAAAACATTTTTAGTTATTTTTACGTTTGTTTTTAGTTTAATTAAAATTTTATGCAGGTACTTACCGTTCGCTTAAGAATCTTTTCATCTTCATAATGTTTAGGTATTGTGAAAACACAGTCTTCACCAAAAACGGCAAGCAAATCATCGCGGGTAACGTAGGCAAATGAACGATTTGTTTCATCTTCTTTAACATATTTTAAATTACGTTTAGCATAGTCTAACTGCATATCAATCTCCTCTTCCACAGCGGCTAAATGGCTGTTTTGATCTTTTAAACTACGATAAGCATTATCATCGTCACCTTCAACACCGCCTCTGTAAAATTGCTGCATTAGATCTTTTTACATTTATTAAAAAAAAAAAAAAAAAAACTTACCTCCATCGTACAACACTGCTGTAACGAGTCTTTTCAATTAGGCCAATACCTTCTAAAACATTTGTGATATCGTATATGCGTCGTTTTTGTACATCCAAAATTTCTGCAGCCTATTTTTATTAGATAAATAAAATAATAAAATTTGCTTGCATAAATTGTAAATATAAAAAGTTTGGCGCGCGTAAGAAAATACCAGCAATTTGTAATATTTTTGTTGTTGTTGCTGTTGAATAATATTTACTCATTCATAATACAAAAATAACCAAGGTTTCTAGTGGTTGTTTTTTTTTTTCTTTCATTCATTTTACTACTTACATCTCTGAGATCAATTTCTCCACCATTTTTAATCATAAGGTCCACAAATTTTTGCGTTAATAGTACTAAGGAGCCCACAATTCGATTTGGAGTTTGAGGCGTAGTGGGTGCATGCTTTACACGTTCAGTGGGTTGAGCGGGCGTTCCAACATTACTATTCGGGGACCCACTTGATTTCTTCGGTGTATTTTCGGGAGTTTCCATTTTCAATTTTGTAATATTTTCACACAATTCTACACTTTAGCATTCAGATTTAATGTTTTTAATCGTTTCTTAACTTTTTAATGGCGAAAAATAATAAAATTTTACGAATTAAGAATAAAAATTTGGCGCTTGAAGATTTTTTAACCCTGCCGCCATTTGGATATTTTTATACAATTACTTTTTCATTGACATTTTCTTAGCTTTTTCTTGGTCGTGTAGTTTTTCCACTTCTACTTATACATTCATTCGTACAAAAATAGTGCAAAGAAAAATGTTAAGTAACACAGGATACTTAAGAAAAAAGAAACGTTGAGTCACCCTGTTACAGTTTATGAATTTGACATATAGATGTCTAAAGGTAAATCATTTGACACTTTGATTTTTTTTGGAATTTCTTAAGAAAAAATTACCATTTTTGTTTTTATCCTGTTTTTCTTAATTGAAGATCTAACACGCGTTAACACTTTAAAATAATAAATAAAAAATTTAAATAGAAAATTTAAATCAATATGTCTGTGAAAAGCTTTAATAAACCACGTTTGTCCAAGGGTATTTTAGAAATGAAATTTATGCAGCGCACCAAAGACAAGGTTGACAAGGAAATCGAAGCTGCCGAGGGTAGAGCCATGTACTCCAATGAAATTACCGATAAAATGTTAAATAGCAACTCAAATTTTATTATTGAACCTAGCTTTGTGCATTGCGAAAATCTTATTGACGGTCGTCTGAGTTTTCGCGGCATGAACCCGGAAATTGAACGATTATTAGAAATAGAACGTGAAGAAAAAGCGGCAGCAAAACGACCTAAACAAGAAACAGAAGTATCCAATGAGGATATGATGAATTTTTATCAAAATAAAACAGCCGGAGCAGCACATACTATTGAAAAGAAATTCTCAAAATTTAAAAAAGCCAATAAGAATAAAAAAAACAATAACAAAAGGTCTATTGAGGATGATGGCGCAGTTGCTAATGTGGGGAAAAAGAAAAAATCTCAATTTATGGCACCCAAAGATAGTGATGACGATGAAAGAAATTGTTGATTTCTTACTTAGAATTTAAATATAGTTTTTAAATTTAATTTTCGTTAGTTTATAAGAGTACTAAATATTGAAAAAAATATATTATGTAATTTTGTATTTTTAGAATATAATATTTAACATAAAAACTATGTTTTCATTTTTAAGTTCTACCACTTAACACAGATTAGTCGAAAATCGTATCGTTAGAAAAGAAATGAAGCATAACTTAATTAAAGTCTAGAAAGTTTATTTTATTCTGGAGGACTTTTAAATAAAAATTTTCATTTGGTTTTGGACAAAAATAAGGAAATAATTTTTTTCTTAAAATAAAAAAAATTTTTTTGAGGAAATTCATAGAAGTGAAACGAAATTTGAAAATAAATCGAGATCTTACTCGTGCCAAAAAAAAAAAAAAAATATTATCAGGCATGTTTTGAAAATCACTTTTTATCAAAGTGATTTGAAATCACGTAAAAGGTGTTCTGCGCACAAAAATATTTGAATTTTCCTGATTTAAAACCGGGCAGTAAACAGCCTGACGATTTCAAATCACTTGAGGTTATTTTAAGGTCTTTTCTTTGAATTCAATAAAATTATCACACGCACTTAATACGAGATGTTTTTAATTTGTTTAAGTAATAAAATTAATTTTTTTACACATAAAAAACTTTAAAATTAAAAAATTTAGGAAGACGCTGTAAAAAAAATAAAAAAAAAATAAATCTGCAGTTGCAGTTGTTCTGATAATTTGCTTGAACATACAAAATATTTTAATTATAAATAACAAAAAACAGCTGTTAGCTCAAAATCACTACTAAAAATTAAAAATCTCGTGATTTTCAGAACACCCAAAAATCACTCTCGTGATTTCAAAATCGTTCGTGATTTGAAATCACCGTGATTCCAGAACATGCCTGTATGTTTGAGTTTATTATTTAATTTGAAAATCGATTTGGTTTACATACAGCCAAGTCACGCTGTTACTACGTGGGTAAATGAATTGAAGTAAGATAGAATGAAATCTAAAAAATAGTCTTAATCAAAAATGCAGTGATAACAAAAAAGTAAACAAGAATGCTTATTTGGTTATGCTATATTTTTAATCGAAAGTTTTGCTTAGGATTGTTGTCCCAGCTAGTATAGTTCAGTGGTGAAATGCTCTTAACTTTCTCATTATTTTTTTTATCACAAACATAAAATATATAAAAAAAATTTTAAGGCAGGCGTGGGGTTTTGCCTACTGCCTCAAAGGACATGAACCAATCTTGCTGATTCTTAATATCAAAACTTTCGAAACTATGTCTGGTCGATTGGCGTATTTAAAATTTCTCTAGCTTATCTAGGAATTAAACCAGAGATAAAATCCATATTTATAAAATATTCAAATAATTTCAAATAACAATTTCTTGTTCTTTTCTCTATTTTAGTACATTTTTAGCAAGCAAATTACTTTGTTTTTTTTTCATTAATTAGATTGTTATTTTATTTATTTTACTTCGGCCTCCAGCCATAGCGAAAAAAATATAGAAGTGTAAATTAGTCCAATCAGCAGCAACCCTAAATTAAATTATTAAGATGAGCATATAAAAGATACATTAATTAATGATTTTTAAGTAAATAAATTTATATATGTAAATAGAGTGATATACAATATTATTTAAATAAACATTTAAATACACATGTGCAGAGATTTCTATATTTCTGTTTTTATCGCTTGTAAAGCGTAGCACAGACTGGTTGAATTAATCCAGCGCCAAGTATTATTCCAAAAATCGTAGGTGCTACCATTTACAACCACTGTTTGACAGCCCACTGAAAATAAGCACAAGCAATAAAGGTTTATTAGTTTTAAATTAAATTTAAATTAATTTTAAAAGTTTATTGTTTGTAAATAACAATATTGGAATTTAGATTATTTTATTATAAAACGAATTTTGTATTTGAGAAGACAGAAATGTAATTTATCTTAAAAAAAATTAAAAAAAAAATTGAAATAAATATTTATACATACTTGTATCTAAAATACGTTGTACATCTATAGGACTTATCATTTTATGCCAATGATGCGTACCGATTGGAGCAACTCTTAAAATGTATTCACACAGCAGAACACCACCAAGCCACATGGGTATTGTTTTGTTCAGGGTTGTTATAAAAAGAGAACCACCAATCTTCAATTCAATGAAAAAAAAAAATTATAATTATTCACAAATAGACATGGAGATCATTGAACTCAGTACCTTTAAAGATTGAACACTTGAATTTAATAAAGCCACCTTATCATCTACATGTTCCAATACTTCAGATATAACAACAGCATCGTAATAATTCATTTTATCTTTTACATGTATATCAAGTGGTTCAATTTTATATTGTATTAGATCGCACAAGTTCGGATCGGCTTCTTGTAATAGATGTTCACGTGCAATACGTATTAAATCATCACTCAAATCAATGCCAGTAACCTGAGCTCCTAATCGCGCCAATTGTTCAGTTAGGATGCCACCACCACAACCTACTTCCAAGATTTTTTGATTCTTTAATACTTGGCTAGTATTTACTAATTCAGGTGCAATATTACCACGTGCTACTAAACCATCTCGTATAAAAGGTACTCTAAAAAAACAATTTATTTTTAGTTATATGTTTTACATCTATTACGGCATTTACACTATGCAATTTTTCATGAAACTAACATGAAATTTTTGTTTCTTAGTGAAGCAAGAGGAGTAAGCAATTTGGTGTTGCTTAAATTTTAAGAGGATGTTACTGTTGCTTATGGTTATTTTTTAATAACGCATATCTCTGTAACTTAAATAGAGAAGTGAAAAAAATGCCTTAAAAAAATTGCATAGTGTATTTTTGGACTATACAAAAAAACAAAAACAGAAAAAAAACAGAGATAAAATTAATTTTAAGCAAACATTTAAGTAAAACAATCTCAAGTACACTAGGAAGCAAGACACATTAATAAAAGAATAAAAAATAAATAGATAAATATTCGAGCTGAAGATCTTAGATAATTTAAATTACAAATTAATTACTTATAATGAACTGGTTGATCTCTATTATTATTTTATTTATTTATTTATTTTTTTTTTTTTGTATTCTGTTTTAAAAATATAATGCGATATTAATTTCCGGTTTTGACGTACCGTTTTGTACAAAAAAACAAAAAGTTTTTTATTTAAAATGTTGTTATTTCCAAAGGAATATCCATCTTCGTTAGGCAACTTATTACAAAATTTTGCTGTTAACACCACCTTCAAATCCATGACTAACTTACCTTATAGAATTTAAAGAGTGTAATGGCTTCATTGAGCCATTTTTATTCCACCAATCGTTTGCAAAATTGCCAAGATGTTGCACCTCACGTATGGTTTCAGCATCAAGATTGTACTGGCTAGACGAAGGTAAATCTGTTGCTTTGGTTTTTGAATTTTGTTTCGTAGCATCCGTATGATTTGATTTTGTCAAATGTTTAACATGATAAGTGGAGAATAAAATTTGGCTCCTATAAAAAATCTTTGTTAATTTTAATTACCTTTATTATATTTAATAATAACCTTTGTTGTTTCATTAAACCGGCAGCAATTGATTTAATAACCCCTTGCGACATTTTTGCAAAAAACTGTTTTCTTTTTGTTTGAAACTTCTATTTATATTAAACAGCTGGAAAGTATTTTTATATTAAATGAATGCAAGTCTACAACAAATAAAACAACAACAGGCAAATTGTTTGTGTAAAAATCATGAATTGTGTCAAAAACCAGCTGACTACAATCCAAGGATGGTAAAGTGGATGTACTTGTACTTTCTTGTTAACATAAATTTTAAATAAAATTTTTTTAAATATTTGAGTATTAATAAAAATTTCACGGAAATGACTTGAAAACAACACAAACCAAGGCGAACTAATTTATAGTTGGTCTTAATAGGCGCGTTCCCGTACTTACTGCGGGATCTCAATGTTACCGAAAACTGTTCCCGTACAACAAGTTTGGGTAGAAGAGAGAGCTTTTGAGAGAATAACATTCGTCTTTCTTCTGCACTAAACAGCCCAAACCATGGCGCAATAATACCAGGTGGATGCATTACCTTTTACGTGTGTTTTGTTTTTGTAAAAACTAATTCGAGATGTCAAAAACGTGTGTATGTGTGTGTATGCATTTCAATATATTTTTAGTGGCTTTCTTATTATACACACATTACTAGACGTTTTTGACAGCTCGAATTAGTTTTTACAAAAACAAAATACACATAAGAGCTAAAATATATGATGAACACATGATCGGATGCAGTCACCTGTTTGATGAGCTTTGGCCCAAACTTTTTCCTTTGGTAGATTGAGTAATAGCCCATTCAGGCTGACACGAAATTAAGTCATTTCGTGATTTCGGCCAAAATCAACTTGAAATTACGTAATTTCGCATACATTTTACCATTGTCCAAATTATCTCATTTTACTTAATTTCAACGAAATTAACTTGAAATTACGATAGACAACGCTGTTTTTGTGTAAAATACTACTTTGTGTGCAACCATGAACTTATTTACAGGAATATACGTATGTACATACAATGATATATACAAACATGTATGCATAATAACCATAATGATGGATTATAAAAACTGCAAGAACTTAAACATTTTTAATTTATTTTTTGATATTTTATTATTAATAGCTTCCAATTTAATTAATATCAAGTGTTTTCTTCTTCTTTTTTCCATTTTGTACAAAACTTGAATGCAAAAGAATAATATAGTTCTAACATAAAAACGAACAGCTGTTTCTGAAATTAACTCAAGTGTCAAATAACCCACTATAAACACTCTAGATTTCGTTCGTAATTTCAGTTTGAAATTACATAATTTCGTGGCAGCCTGAACGGGCTATAAACTGAAAAACAATCAGCTGGTTAAAAAGTAAAAAGAAGCAAATACAAAAAATTCTATGTTTTATGCACGCAAATGTCTTCCAAAAGTGTAATTTACATGTTTTATTCCAAAAAATATTAAAATAAATTTAAGAACATATAAGATATTTGTGTTTTTATGTTAACTATAAACACCCGCATGCCTGTTTTGGTTTACATCTTGTTTTGGGATAAAAGTTTGATTTTTTGGGTTCCCATACTTAATTGAGAATAATTTATGTTTACTCTCATTTTACCAAACTTTACCCAAAAAGTACGGGAAAGGAGCTATTATTAGCCCAGCTGATTGTTTGTTTATGTTCACGTTGTCAAAATTTTAAAATAATTTCAAAAATAAAAAATTTTAAACAATTTGAAAATTTAAAACATTGTAAATTTTATAAAATTAGGTTTTCAAAACCTAAGAATGAAATGTGCATATATAGGAAAAAAAATCCCACTGGGTACAACTTTATGTAATGTACAAAATGATGATAGAAGTATAAATTAAATTCGCCATCGCTCCTACCGTATATTTTTTTCGCCACGGTATTCTAGCATGTCGGTTTAACATGCCTGTTGTTAATTCGCTCTATCATCTGTTTTATTTTATTTGTATATTTTCACATATTAAGCACAAAGCATAATTTTAAGTGCACGTGTTGATATTCATTTACTTTAAAACTTACAAAAGCATTCTTTGCATAAAATAAAAGACCTTAAAAATTCTGTGCAGAAATGAAAACTTTAGTTAAAAAGTCAGTTAAACCGAAAATTTCATCCACAATTAAAAAGAAAAAGTTGGAAACCGGCAAGATTAAGGATAAAAATGTTGTGAAACTAAATCATGTTAAGGAAGAAGTTAAGGCAAAAAAAGCAAAAGATATAAAAACAAAAGTAAAAGGTGTAAAAAAGGTTGAAATTTTTAACAGGGAAAATAAAAAATCTGAAGATGTCACAAATAAATCCTCTAAGAAAAAGAAGGAAGGAAGGAAGAAACAGAATTTAAAGGGTCTTAAAGAAATCGATCCTGAGTTCTACGAATTTTTAAAGAAAAATGATAAACAGCTGTTAGAGTTTAATCTTTTAGACAGTGATGAGGAAGAGGATGACGAACAGGTTGAAGAAGCAGATATGGTAAATGGAAAAAAATCCCAGGAGTCGGATTCAGATGAAGACATGCATGAAGATGATGAAGACTTAGATAATGATGAAAAATTCCACAAACCCTCTGGCGATTTAGAGGTGGCCAGTGATGAAAGTGATTTCGAAGAGGAAAATGATCCAAATTCAGATAACGATGGTACTCAAAAAATTACTTTAAATCTTTTGCGCCAATGGCAATTGCAATTGGAAAAGAGTAATGTGGACATTAATACGATACGTAAAGTAACACAGGCGTTTAGCTCAGCTCTACTTAGTATTTCTCCGGAAAATGATCAAAATGTTTCTATGGCCTATAAAGTAATGGGAGCTGCAACATTTAATGGTGTCGTGCAACTGTGTGTCTTGCACTTACAGCCAGCAATTCTACGTTTTCTCAACGTCACACCACGTTCTTCTATACCTTTACAGAAAACCAAAAAATGGAACAAAGTTCGTGGTTGCTTGCGTTATTATCTAACGGATTTAATACGTTTGGTAGAACAAGTTTCAAGTCCAAACATTTTATCTGTGTTACTAAAACATCTTCATCAAATGGCGGGTATGGTTGCTCCATTTACAGCTTTGGGCAAAACTATTTTGAAGAGATTAATTGTCCTGTGGTCAACAGGGGATGAAACAGTTCGTGTAATAGCTTTCTTATGTATATTGAAAATTACACGCAATCAACAGGTATTTTATTAATTTATTTACATTTTTGTTACATAATAAAATTCTTTTCCTTTTTATTTAAGACCACCATGTTAAATCATGTTCTGAAAGCCATGTATCTTTCGTACGTACGTAACTCGAAATTTGTATCACCAAATACATTGCCTGCAATAAACTTTATGAGGCGTTCTTTAGTGGAGATGTTCGCTTTGGACCTAAATGTTACTTACCAACATGCATTCTTGTATATTCGTCAATTGGCTATTCATCTTCGTAATGCTGTTATTTTAAAAAAGAAAGACAGTTTCCAAGCGTGTTATAATTGGCAATACATAAATTCTTTACGCCTATGGTCAGACCTTTTGGGTACAACATATGACAAACCACAACTGCAGCCATTAGTTTATCCCTTGGTTACCATTGCGTTTGGGGTTATACGTTTAATACCCACAGCTCAATATTTCCCGTTAAGATTTCATTGCATACAATCTTTAATTGATTTATCCAAGGCTACTCGTACGTTTATACCTGTTCTACCCTTGATTTTGGAAGTTTTAAAAAGTAACACTTTTAATCGCAAACACACTGCGGTGTCCATGAAACCTATGCAGTTTACTTGCATCTTACGTCTGAACAAAGGTCAATTGGCTGAAAATGGTTTCAGAGACGAAGTTATTGAACAGGTTTTTGGTTTAATATTGGAGTATTTGGCTTATGAATCTTCATCTCTAGCGTTTTGTGACTTGGCTGTACATACAGTAATGGCCTTAAAATCTTATTTAAAGGAATGTCGTAATGCTAACTATTCACGTAAAATAAAACAGTTGGTGGATAAGATTCTTGAAAACTCGAAATTTATTGAACAGGAAAGGAGTAAAATAAACTTTGGTCTCAAAGATGCGGCACAAATACAAGCTTGGGAGACATTAGTCAAAAATAAGGGAACACCTTTGGACATTTACTGGAATAGCTGGGTAAAAACTCATGAAACCAAAAAGAGGCGACAGGCTGCTCAAGCTGACATTATAAATGACGACTTTAATTTACCCTCTATAAACAAATCCTCGAAAAAGTCCTCGGTTTCAATTAAAAATGAAAATGGTGAAATTGAGCTGTTCCCATCAGACTCAGAAGATGATGTTAAAATACCTGGAGCAGAAGACAGCGACGAACCAGAGGAAGAAGAAAAACCCAAGAAGAAATCCATTAAAGAAAAGAAATTGAAACAGAGAGCTAAGGTGGCAGAAGTCAACGTTTATGACGTGCCTGTCGAAGAACCGGTTGAAGGAGAGGAAGATGTTGACATTGTGAAAGATTTAGATTTAGATGATTGGTAAAGAGTCGTAAATATTTTTTTAATACAATTATTTTGCAGATAAGTGATTGGTTGCAAAATAAATAACAGGTTGGAGAGAATTATCAAAGCTAACTTTCTAATGTTAAAATATTTTTTTATTATTAAATGTAAACGATATTATAATTGTTTACACCTGTAACTTTTTATCCTAAGGAACAAGTTTTAATAGTACTAAGTTTAAGAATGATATTAAAAAATGTTAAAAATGTGAAGCAAAAGTTTAAATGTCGTTGGACCCAGAGATACTATGGCTTCAGAGCAAAATTTTTACAATAGTCTATTCCAAACATCTAAGATTCAAAGAAGGGTACTTACTTTAATAAGTTCCAGATGTACTTATCCGCTCTTAATCCTGTTAATATAACAAGAACTTGTAGGGTAAGATTCTGATTTTTTTATTGAACACGAAAGTAAACATCTAAAGTTAGTAAATAAAATTATCACACATCATTCTGTAAACTTAATTTTTGTATTTTCGGACTACTTCTCAGGATCTTTGCTGGGGATTATTTCATATTCTTTGTATTTTGGAAATGTTCCAACAGTTTCCGGTTCTTTTGCTACTAAAGTTCCGTGCTCATCCTTTTTTCCATGTTGAACATCTAATTCTGCGGCATTTCTTTTCTTCATTTGCATAATTTGCAAGTTTTTCACTAATTCCTCCTTGGTAGGTGGTTCTTCTCTACGACCTCTTAGCCACGCCTCCCATTCTGCTGTTAATTCTTGATCAAAAGCATCTTTTTTGGCAGGTTCAAACCATCTGGATGCTTTGCGTTTACCAATTGAAGGATTTGCAGGAATTTCGTAATATTTATTGCCAAAATAATCCTCACCAATATAATTGCCTCGAAATTGTCTAGGCCTTAAGGATTTAAAGAAATTTTGAAAAATTATCTTTATAATGTCACGTTGCGGTGGTTTAGCCATAATTTTGAAGCTATTAATTTAACGAATTTCAATGAATCCAATAAAAAATCATTATTTCTTGCTTATGTTATGACATCTACAGCTGATTTTTTGTAAACAAAATGCATGATGCCAGATGGTAAAATTTTAATAAAAAATAAAAACTGTTGCTATTATACACCACTGTCAAACTCCATATATGTGTATAATTTTTATACATGGCGAAATAATACTAGTTGGTCTCGATAGCGAATTCATTGATTTTCACCGAAACGTTAAGTGTCAGACATCATATAAAAAAAATAATACTCAATTTTTTATATATGGAGTTTGACATTTCAGGTTTTAATTAAAATTAATAAATTCGCCATTGCGACCACCTGGTATTAATTCGCCTTGATTTTTATATAAGGAGTTTGGCAGTCGTGTATACCAGCAAAAAATACTGAATTCGCCTACGCTGCCACCTGGTAATTGATTCGCCTTGTCAAACACCATATAAAAAAATTCATATATTTTTTATGTATGAAGTTTGACATTTTAGGTTTTGGCGAAAAAAAATGAATGCGCCTTGATTGTTACAATGTATTTTTTTATGCATGGCGAAATAATTTACCAGGTGGCAGCATAGGCGAATTCAGTATTTTTTGCTGGCGTACACCACTGTCAAACTCCATATATAAAAAATTTGTGTACATTTTTTATATATGGAGTTTGACAGTCGTGTATACCAGCAAAAAAAACTGAATTCGCCTGCGCTGCCACCTGGTAATTTATTCGCCTTGTTTTTATGTATAGAGCTTGACAGTCATATACCAGCAAAAAATACTGAATCCGCCTACGCTGCCACCTGGTAATTGATTCACCTTGGTAACAATTTTCATTATATCATGCACTTTTTTTTCTTTTCAAAATTTCAAACCGATTAAAGCTGAATTGTACTCGGTGGCTGAGTGCAGGTCGACAGTTGACTATTTTTGATATATGACGTTTTTTTACCTTATATGGCGTTCACACTTATGTGTTTAAGCAAGTTTTAAGTGTTTAAGTGCAAAACAAGTTGTTTTTGAGATGTTTTCCCATACATTTACTTGTGTTGCAAAACACTTGAAACTGACGTGTTTTTTATTTAAACTCGTCGCAAAACACTTCAAATTCAGGGTTCAGATATAATCGTAAGGTGTGTATAGTTGTTTTCTGTATTTTAGCGTTGCACTGAACAGGAGTTTTAATGGCGACAAATCAAAAATTAAGCGCCGTGTCAAAAAGCGTAAGAAACGTAAGTACACTTAAACATATTTTTAAAGACAATAATTTGCAATTAAAAAAATAAATTTAATTATTATATTTTATTTTTGCTAATGGCAAGTGATTTAAATATTTTGGGCTTAATAATTTCCAAGCTGTTTTGCGAAATTCTAGCAAACGTGCACAAACAATTTTTATCCTTTCATCATTAAGCATTTGGCAATTGAACTCCCAAAATGAATTTGTGTGGTCCTAAGAATAAAAAATTAATTTTTCTGACAATAGTAACATAGATATTACCATTACAGTTTTATTAAGGGCACAACGTTTACAGTTTTAAAACTTTTTTTCTCTTATTACTTCATTCTTTATATAATCTCCAATATAAGGCTTTTATTACTTATCTGAAAATTAACTGCTTTTATATAATATGTACTATTGCTTTAAACAGCTGACCAAATGCCAAACTAAAACACTATAATTACAGTGTGAACGCTTGTGTTTAGTTTATTAAACATCTCGCTTAAACACGTTGTAAACACATAAAAGTGAATAGCATATTAGATGTAAGACTAAATAAAGTATGTTTTTATTAGTTAACTTTTATTTCAGTTGACAAAAATCCCTAAATATTGCTATAAAATTTCTGTAATACATATGCCTTAGAAATTTACAAACGCGAATTTAATTTTTTTATTTTTATACAAAGTTTTCACTAAAAAATAAAATTTAAGGCCGGGGCACATAGAATCCGTTATACGTTAAACTTTGACAAATTCAATTTACAAGTCAGTTAAAATACATGTTTTCTTATGAGCGTTGTCACAATCAATACGTGTGCGTCAACGCAAAGTACGAAAGTTGATCAACTTTTAACTTTTGACGTATGTTGAATACTTTGACAACTATCAACTGCTTCGTCTGTATTTCAATTGTGTTTTGTGATTTTAATGAAACAATTTTGGTGGCAAACAATAAAATACAAATTTAATTAAATTAACAAGTAAATAAAATACAATTTAAATTTAAAAGTGAAAGGGAGCAAACTTTGATTTAACATCCGTTAGCAAAGTATACATTGTGCCAACCTCATCCGTTGTTTCTTTGACTTTAGTTGAATTTGTCAAAGTACAACGTATGACGTATTCTATGTGCCCCGGCCTTTTGTCAGGAGCTATGCAGTAAACTTGTTGAAATGGTTATCAAAACACTAGAATAGCAATGTATTCGGTATTCTTTATTTCTCTTTGGTACATTATCTTACTCTCTCTAACGCATGTTAAGAAACATCTATGTGTAATAAAACCGCACAGGTTTTCATATTTTAGCAAAAGCAGCAGAAAAATTATCACGAAGCCAGTTTTTCTTCAACTAACTACATATTTTATTCCTCAACATTTTTATAATACGGCAAAAAGATATTTATCAATTGGTCATAAATTTGACCGCAGGGAAAACAAAATTCAAGCAGAAAATCTCAATTACATACATAGGATACGTCAAATGAATAAGTGTTAAAAAAAAGTGTGTATAATGCAAGGTCAGTTTTGGAGAAATGGAAAAATTAAAATGTTTTGTGCAAAAAAACACGCGTATAAATTATGGTTATGCGATTAGAATGAGAAAACTAAATTAATACACTGTTTTCCTCCGCAAACCCTCTGCTACTAATTAATAATTCTTTACTGCTACCTAGTGCACAATTCACATAATATAATTTTACGTTTTTTTTTCTATTTGGAACGAGTAATAAAAAATAACAAAAATTAAAGAATACGACGTTAATGACTACGTGAGTGCATAGTGTCCGGGTATTAAAAAGAAGTCACACTACATAAAAGATATAAAAAAGATTTACTAAAAGCAAAAGATGGATTAATGGAAAACAGAAAAAAGATCTATAAAAAGAGAAAAAGGAAATTGTCTAAAAGATACCACAAAAAATAAAAAGGAATCGCCAAAGAATTGTTAAAAAGCAGGCAACAATTCGGAAACTTGAAAGGGAATTTTTAAACAATTAATAAATTTACTGTAAAAACACAGAGCCATACTTTCAAATATACAAATAAACAAACAGTAAGTTTCAAATAAAATATTAGCATGTTTACATGCTCAACTAAATTTATTGTAAAAAAATTAAATAAAAAACTTTTCATTTTGTAGTGTATACATCTCCATTTCACTATTCTACTATGAGGCCTCAACCTCCCGGAAGTGGACCGGCTTTAGATGCAAATGCCGAAGAGCTACGAAATGTTGAATGGTACTGGGGAAAAATAAGTCGTGAAGATGTTAAAAATATCCTAAGCGGAAAACCGGATGGCAGTTTTTTAGTACGCGATGCCCTCTCCAAAGAGGGTGAATATACATTAACCTTAATTAAGGATGGCACAGAGAAGCTTATAAAAATTTGTCACCTAAACGGGAAATATGGTTTTGTGGATTGTAAATTCAACTCTGTGGTCGAGTTGATCAATTATTATAAAGCGAATTCTTTAAAACTCTATAACAAAACTCTAGATATTACACTCAGTAATCCCATTGTACGTCCCATCGATGAAGAAGAACTGCAGCCTAACGCCGACTTACGCATAATGGCAGAACAGTTTCTTGTTATACACCAAAAACTCAACAAACATCAACAGAGTTTAGATCAGAAATTAAAAGTGTTCAAATCCATCGAAACGGAATTGAATGATAAAAAACTACATCAGGAAGTTTTCCAAAGAGCTGAAAAAATGTTTCAATCTCAAATTAAACTATTGGAAACATTTATAAATAATCCACCGCAGGTCGGTACAAATACGAACCTCAATACCACATGTACGAACACCTTATCATCGACTAACTCCACAACAGCTAATTCTCAATCTACCCGCCATTTGGAACAGGAACAACTGCAGCACAATGCTGCATTAATGAAGGCTCGCCTTAATGATCTCTGTGCTGAAATGAACAAGCTAAATCGTTATGTTGAAAGTAAAAAAGAGGATTACAAAGCATTAGAAAGACAAATTAATGCTGCCAAACCGGAATTGCAAACTCTAAATATGAGGAAAGAGAAATATATTGAGTGAGTACTGTTGAAAATATTTTAAAAAAATTAACTAAAATTAAATAAAATATATTTAAATATTTTTAATAAAATTTCGCCAAAAGCTTATATAAAAAAATGAGGGTGAAATTTTTTGTTACACAATTGTTTTAAATTACCTTAAAACAACTTTGATTAATAGGTTCTTAAAATTGCATAAACTTTTTGATACGATCTTTTTTTACAAAATTTACTTGGGTCAAAAACCTGTTTGCTATAAAAATTATGTTTTTAATGACGCTGAAATATAAACAATTCTTTTTAAAAACAATAAAAATAAAAATAATATATTATTTTTTATGCGCTTCTTCACACATATGAAAATGAGATCTTTAATTATTTCTTATTTATTTATGATTGTTCTACACTGTCGATAAAATATTAGACAAGAAAACAACTTATCACTTTTTGTCATTTAATGTCTTACAAAAATGTTTTTTCATACTTTTTTTAATTTCAATTTTTTTTTGTTTCTTTAACTTTGAAGCTACTTTAAAGAAAATTTTGGTCTGATATTCATAAAAAAGCATATCCAAATTTGTAAGTAATTTTTTCACAGCTCAAGAGGGATTTGAAAATATTATAAATCAAATAAAATGTGCTTCTGTTTTGTTTTAATGAAGGGTTGTACACTGTGTCATATTTTTTAAAGCTTATCTTAAGATAAATTGTTTAAAAATGTTTTAGTCTAATAATATTTAGCAGGTTGCCAAGGCAGAATTTTTTTTTTATTTAATTTCGAAAAAATATGAAAAAAATTATTTTGTGGAAAAAGAAACAACACAAAATATACATTTTTTGAATTAAATAGTCACACAATATTTATATAAAAAAGCTTCCAAAAAATTTACGAGCTGCATTAAACACATTTGATAAAGACATTAAAAAGAATTTAAATAAAAAAATTGAGTGCTTCTTTTTCTCTAACAAGTGTTTTAAGAAAAAAGTAATTTGGGACTGTGTTTTGCAAATTTTTAGTTTTAACACAAACTTTGTACTAACAATTTTTATAATTTTAGTAACTAATGAAGTTTATATAATTTTGGCAAGCTTTTATTAAACACATTAAAACAAAAATCAAAAAATCTGGATTGTATTTTTAAGTTAAAAAAAATTTAATTTCATTTATTTAATTTTATTGGTAATATAAAGCCCATCAGCAATATTACTTAAGGTGTGGTCAGATTAGTCAAATATTTGACCAAAAAAGCGTAACCACTATTTTTTTAAATGTTTATTTAATCTTTCCAGACACGAATAATTTCGAAAGACATTTAATATTATTTGATATTTTACGTACATTTTACATTTTATATTTACATTGTACATTTTATATTGAGTAGAGTCTAATATTTCTTAACAAGTATTTGAGAAGGACAATCAAACTTTTTTCCATAATTTAGTGGTTATGCCTTTTTGGTCATGTATTTGACTAGTCTGACTGTACTTTTAGAAATTATAGTTTACGATGTAAAATTTTACAAAAAAAATTCTTTTCTAAAATAAAAAATTTAGATTAAGATGATTTAAATTTTTATTGTATTACGAAAATTATGAATTAAAAATGATATCTGGCACATTACCGCATTTCCAGTCTCTCCTTCAAAAAGGAAAGGTACAATCACGCCTCACCACGGTGACACGCTAAGCGCGGAAAAACTTCTCTATAATCGTTCTAAGGTTTTTAAAACCTAATTGCGGCAACTTTGCATGTTGTCATACCCTGACTAGTGAAAGTAGGGTTTGTCTGAAAAATTGATTTTTTCAGGAAAACTGGGGGTTGTTGCTTAATAAATTTTTATAGTGGATTTTAACTATTTTAATACGATTTTCGAGCGAAATTGAATTCACTGTAATAATTGGTAATGCATTTACTACGAATACGCCAAAAAACTAATTGGCAAAACTATCATGTTGTTAGTGTTGCCACTATTAAAAAACAAAGTTATTTAAAATTTATTTTTACACAAAAATTATTCAATTCATAAATGTAATGTAAAGCCATCGAATTTAATATAAAAAAATTACAAAGTAAATCCGTCCCCAGCTCCCTTGGCTTTTTTAAAGAAACATTGCCCAAATTTTAAATATCTTATACAGATTATTCATTTCCCGATTTAAATACCTATAATTTAAATAAAAGCATTTCAGTATTAAAAAATTAAAAAGCAACATTTTTCGTATTAAACTATATCATTAAAATAAAAAAAAAATAAATTAAAAAATATAAAAGAGTGAAAGAGTTTTTTTTATTTGTATAATCTGTTAATCCTTTTATACCCTTCGCCACAGATGGAAAAGTGTATGCCTAAGTTCTTCTTTCCGTTTTTTATTTATACAATATCAATTTCCAAACCCCATAAGGTATAAATATAAGTATATAATCTTAGTTCTTATGCATAGCGAAGTCGATTGAGCGATGTTCGCTTGTCCGTCTGTGTTAGTGTTGAAATCAATTTTGCCGAGGAACTAGATGAGCTAGAAAAAATTTAAGTATGTACGCCAAACGATCATAGTTTCGAAAATTTTGCTATTGAAAATCAGCAAAATCGGTCCATGTCCTTTGATGCAACGGGCAAAACACCACGCCTGCCTCTGATATTTCCATACTTTTTTTCAATTTTCGTTTGCAGGTGGTTATCTTTACTACCTTTTCACCTCTTAAGCCTTACTGCCATCCATAAATAAGCGCGTAAGACGCGACACAAAATAACGCATGGCTTTTACGCTGAAAGGACATACCTAAATAAAAGCGCAACGTTTTGTTGTGAACAGTAATGTTAACCTATCACTTTTAATAAAACCCTATAAAATGAAACGCAAAACAGTGATAAAAACGCTATATAAGCCCGAAAAAAGCAAAAATGTCATTACTGTTTTGTAACGTTCTCTAAATACTACAAAAAATATGTAAACAACAGTAGCTTGCAGGCAACTGCATTACCTTACGTGCTGTCAAAACTGGATTTTCCAATTGCTAAGCGTTTACGCCGTGCTATTTAGGGATGCTTCATACATTTTGTATGTACATGAGAAATTTTGACAGATATCTTGCGCTTTAAGCGCTAATTTAGGGATGGCAGTTATTTACCAGAATTATGATAGCTGGGACATCAACCCTAAGCAAAACATACAATATTTTATGCTTTTTTTTTTAAACAGAAAAACTTAATGGCAGGAAAGAATTGCTTATGCCGATTTATATGTTGTCCATGTGGTAATACATGTATGGTGAAGGGTATATAAGATTCGGTATAGCCGAATGTATCACTCTTACTTGTTAAATAATGCAGCATTTACATAAATTTTTGTTTGTTTGTTAGTATAGCAAGAGGGGTAAGCAATATGACATTGCTTGAATTTTAAGGGTATGTTACGGTTGCTTATGCTTGCTTTTTTTTTAAATAACGCATATTCTTGCAACTTAAATAGAGAATTGAAAAAATGCCTTAAAAATTACGTAGTGAAAATCTGGACTAAATCTGTACGTTGGTTATTTTAACATTTTTTACTTTTTATTTTTTTTAATTAAAATTTATCGCTATTCTATTGAAAAATGAAAACTAAAAATAAACACAAGCTCAAATTTTAATTTAATATTAAAAAAGTATTTTTTTTTTGTAATCGAAAAAATAAATGTACCTTTCTCTTTCTAATGCCTTATTCTACATAAATAGTAAAATATTTAATTTTGTTGTTAGGTGATTTTGTATTTTTTTAATATTAAACTTTTGTTATCTTGAATATAAAAATATAGTTATATCATACTGTTTTATTTAAGTGATTATCGTAGGTTAGGATTCAAAATATGTGTAAAAGAAAAACACTAAAAAATATGTCATGTAAAAGATTTATAACCCACAACAAATTTATTATTACACTTACATTTTCTTATCTGTTTTAAATGGGTAAGTGTGAAATTTCTAGGAAGAACTAACTACATATAAGTATATTCCCTTAGATTTTGTTGAGGGGGAATATGCAAACAAGGCATTAAACTAAAATATGCTTTCATTACAAAAAATTTTTAACTTTAAAAACATATTTTTTTTTAATTGAAATAAGAGATTATGTTTAGCATTAAAATATTCACGCTTTTTTTGTAGTGACCTACTTGAGTTCGCTGAAAATTTTTTTTTATTTAATTAAGAAACAGAATTTATATTCAAATTGCTAAGAAAAAATATTCGCAAAGATAAAGTTATCATATGGATACGTGCCGATTTGCACTGTATCTGTGTACTAAAGTGTTTTAGTTGTTATCACATTTTTTTTTAGTTTATTAACATGTGTTGCTCACAAAAAGTCTTACTTAAACTTTAAAGCAAATATGATTCATGATAACTGTAATGACCACTTTTTTTTCTTTTTTTTAGTCTTATAACGTCATAAAAATGTAATCATGACGTATTTAGATTTTATTGAAGTAAAAGTTTCCTAAAATTTTTTGGTGTTCTTTGTATATAAGCTGGCTTGAAGTTTAGATTTTACAAAAAAAAAAAAAAGATTAAAAAAAAATTAAAAATAAAAAACTTATAAAATGCTTAAATGCTTGAATTACAATTTGCGCATTTATTTTCACAGTATATTTACATTTACTTTGTATATTTCTGATGTAGTACAAACAAATTTTGTAAGCTAAGCACTAGGAAGGGATGTAATTGGAAATATAATAAAAGAATTTTTTGTATTCTTCAGCAATAAACGAATATTATTATCAAACTTGTAAATTTTCCTTTTTTACTTAAACGCAAATACAGCTTAACATTTTACATTAAAATTAATAATTTCATAATTCTTTTAATATATCAATGTATTTTTTTATTTTTATCATATTACTTATAGAGATTTAAAAATTTAATCTTTGATTAAATTATTATTTTTACTTTTTTTCTTAAATGAAATTGTAAAAAATCAAATTTTTAAATTAGGGATATTAAATTCAAAGACATACATACATATGTACGTATTTTATATTTTTATTTTATTATTATTATTTATGTAGAAGGGGAATCAAAGTAGATCGCTTCCTTAATAGGGTCCCTTTTCGACCCTCTTCCGTCCTCAATGATTAAAGGCAACCGATTCACAATTCACTGCATCCTTGCCCATTAGCCTTTACACTTGACTTTATGACTTCAGATTTTCAGCTGGTAACTGTCATCTTTCTTTTTCATAACGGAGTCTTTAGTAGTTGCTGGCATTTTTCCAAGACCCAGATCCTCCATAGCATTTACATTAACCAAACTTCTGCCAATGATTTCAAGTCTTATGCCAGACAGTGCTACCCATTCATACACTATGTGCGCTACTGTCTCAGACTCTTTCAGGCACAGTCTACAAGTACTATCTCCTGAAATCTACTTAACCAGCTTTAGGTACTGTAAAAGGGCTCTCTAAGCATCAATCGAAACTGTCTACATGTAGTAGCCTTCCTCCATCTTTTCAGCTTGAGTGAGTTCATCTAATGTGGGACCTTTGCTCGCATTAGGGCATTTCCCGGTGCTACTTTGTGTTCTGGTTCACAAAAATTCACAGCAGATCCCCTTTTCGCTTGCTGGTCTGCTGCTTAATTTCCAGCTGTGCCTATTTGTCATTTAACTCGCATCAACGGTACCTTATTAACAGCGGCACATCTGTTAAATCTTAAAATAACATACTTTAGCCTCACCCACTGGTTGTCAAGTGCATGCGTCCGACTTTACAGCAAGTGTTCCAACGCATGCAGGAACTCAAACAACTCTACGTGGTAAGCGGAGGCGTACTCCCTCAAACGCAGACTACAGGGCACGTTCAGCTCAGCTAAGTACATATACCTGAGAACCATCAGTAAAAATGCTGATGTCGTTCTCCATACACAAATTATGCATAACGACTTACAGTGTATAAGGGGAAGGGTGAGGCAAAATAATACCGAAAAAAAGGAAAAGGGAAAATTTAGTTGACTGGGGGAATGCCAAAAAATACGAGAAGCCATGTAAGATTTTTTTTTAAATAAACACAAAGTAAATATAAAGAAAAATAACTTCAACGTTAAAAAAAGCTTACAGATGTTACCGTTATCAAGCGCAACATAAATAAAGTTGCCACATGTCCCATTATTCCCTTGCATTGTATTAACTCTGTTATTGTGAATTAATTTTAACTTTTTTCTAAAAGTGGATTCACCCATTTTGTGCGGACAAAATTTTTGTTGAGAGAAAAATTTTTTTACTGAGAGTTTTCTGCAGCCATTTTGAAAAATTTGTACGGACAAGCAAAGCTGCCATATAAGTAAACAATTCATATTATTTTTACAACGTGTTTTCTTGGCGTGAAATTATATATTTTTTATTGCTTTGGCATTTTTTTTTATTAAAACATGAATAATAAAAGAAAATTGCTTCTATTAATGGCTGTTGAAATACAAAAAGCTCTTTTACTTGTAAAATATATTTTTGAAAAGAAAAGAGTTAAGCAGTAAAAAAAATATTAAAGCAAAGAAAAGCAATGGGCTATTTTTTCGCATTGGTTCCTGAGATACGCTTAAATGATGTTTAATCCTTTGTTAATTTTCATCGCATGGACCCTATAACAAGCTTGAGGGCAACTGTTTCATTGCACTCCATTTTGTAAAAAAAAGTTTATTGAAAAATTATTCTTTATTATAAACACAAACAAAACAAACGCCACAATTTTATTTTATTTTATTAATGTAAGAATTCAATTAAAAAAAAATAATAAAAAATTTATTTATTTATTAATCCATAGTAATATAAAAGCCTCCTAAGGCCAATAAAACTATATTACAAAGCAAAATCCCTGAATTTAAGATACTTATAAACTAGAATTGAAATTAAAGTAAAGTTTGTAGTCTCATTTGGTTCCCAACCAAAAATGAATTAAGAAAAGAAAATAAATTTATATACAAATTTGAAAAAAAAATTTTTTTGGCAACTCAGTTATTTTTGTCCGGACAAAAATTAAAATTAAAACAAATCAAGCTGAGAGTTGCCTGAACAAAATCAATTTTCTCACTCCTTGAAAGAAATGTCAAACTGCATACAAAAAATGTTGTTCTAACAAAAAATTTGTCCTGACAAAATGGGTGAATCGACCTTGAAAGGCCCAGACTTTTCTACACTGTCGTATGATTGATTTAAAAGAAAACCAATTAAAAGTCCTTTTTAGAAAATAAAAATGTAATAAGGTGCCACACTGTCACAAAACAAAGATGCGAATCAAAACGAAACTTTGTTCGTATAGAAGTAATTGTTTTATGATGATTGACAAATTGATAGTTTTTTGTCAAAAAAAAAAAAATATTTTTGACACATATGCCATTTTTGACGGTCCTAACGAAGTGCATATATTAGCTACACAAGAACATACAATTAAGCAATAAAAGATCCAAGTATAAAGGTTTTTTTAATGTTCCATCATAAAAAGCAATTTATTTAAACAGATTTTAACCTGAAAAATATCTTGTTGCTATCGGTAAAAATATTATTTATTTTTATTTATTTAAATTTTTTTTTGGTTAATAATAATTCCTAATTCAAATAAATCTTTTGTAGCTTTAACAACAAAAGTTAAACTTCTAATTTAAGATAATATTTTGCATTTTTTTTTAATTCTTTGTTTTAAACGAACATTTTTAATTTTAATCGTTGTTTTTCATTCTCTGCCAGCATGTCTAATATAAAGTCGTAACATCAAAAGTCTAATTTGTATTATAACCTTCAAAAAAATATTTTAAATTTTAAATCTCCATAAAATATAAAATATTTGTTTAATGATTTAAAAAGCAAAGACTTCTCTAACAACAATCTTTCGTGTGTTGTGATATATTTGTTAAATCATGATAAAAATTTTAATCACATATAAGTTATTTGTATAATTTGTTTTTTTTTTATTTAAATATTTTGCACAAGTTCTTAGATAATATTTAGATAAGAATGATAAGAAAGTACGGCTACAGTTATTTGAACTCAGTGAAATGAATGGCCTTTGCAGAGCAACGCTTATGATTTTTAAATAATAAATGTGATTCATTAAAGAGAAATGAATACTGACGTTTTTAATATGACTTTTTTTAATTATTTATAATATATTTATTTTTTGTCAACTATTTTTTGTGTCCTATAATGGATCGCATTCCGTTCCTCAGCTGCGTAAGCAAAACTTGCAATTATTCATTCCGTTGATACGGCTTCCTTCCATTGTTGCGGTATTTAATTTAACTTGGCGGCATTGCCATATTATTCATTCCGCAATGTAGATATTTTCCACCATTTTGCTACTACGTACAAATTTTGTAACGAAAAGCCCACGGAAAGAACAAATATTTAAAAACATTGGAAATATAAATAAAGAGAATTGCTGTGGTGTTGCCCAGCGACCTCCAATAGAAGTTAACATTTTTTGGAAAGATTTGGCATTATTTTTAAATGGTTCAGGACCAGCCTTAAAAGATGCAAATGCTTGGAGAGAAAAAAACTCAGCGTAAAAAATTATTTAAAGAGCAAATCAGCATTCAAAAATAATTTGTTTTTGAAAGCCTTTAAAATGGATTTAGATCTTCTAAAATTTCAAAATTTTAATAAATTTTCTGTTTACACTTTTAAACAGCAGATGCAAAAACATAGATTTAATAATACAGGGATGTTAAACCGATTTCACGGATATCTTATAGTGCAGGAATAAATCGATCGATAATTCTTTCTGCACAAATCTCTTTTCCATGCGGATCGAATTTATTACCCAATAATCTTTACAAAAAATAGAAAAACGTTTTCCTCAGAAAGAGGTAATCCTTTTAGCTCATCATTATTATCACAATTAGAAAGGCTTTTAGATATTAATGAGAACTTAAGTTTAAAGACTTTAGAGTGGTCGTCGCACAACCGAGCGGAGATTATTAAAAAAATACTATAAAATTTTATCAGTTGAAATCGCAAGTGACTTTGCAATAAAACAGTATATTTTTTATCTTTAATTCTTCTTTAAGACAAATGTAATGAAAAATAAATTAGAAATCGAAAAAGGCAAATGCGCCTATTAATTGGAGCAACAAATGAGATGTTTTACGCGCATTTATAGTTTTAACAATATGACAAAAGTGTGGGTGTCTTTGTTGGTTAAAAAAAGACTGATTGGAAAAGTAGGAGATCGAGTTCGGGTGTCGAAACCACAGCACAACGTGGTCGAGATGGCTGGCGCAGTTAAAGGCTTATATTTGCTAAACAAGACATTTCACCGTAGCGTTACAGCAGAGTGGGGCAGAATCAAAATATTTTGGAAATAAATCAGCCATTTGTAAAGGGTTAGGCCGATTGATCCGAAATTTGCCATGAGCATAGCAGAGGATATATAATATTTCTTAAGTTATGACATGTAATAGATTCATGCGGATATTTATATGCGTGTTCAGGTCATCAAAATATTTGGAACGTGAATATTAAGAGCAGCAAAGTAGTTACATTTTTAACCCTCCTTTCAGACATAATTGTTTTTTTTTTTTGTTCTTATATGCGCGTAGAAATTTTTTTTCTTTTTTCCTAACATAAATTTATAAAAGTGAAATAATATTAAAACCCTCATACGTAAAGAGATAAATTTTTATTACAAAATTTTAATATTTGTTTTTGATTTCCGAAAATTTTGAAAAATCATGGTAAAACCGGTCTATCTTAAGAAAAGTAAAAATATTAAATATGCAATAAAATCCAGTGGCAAAAAATCTACAACATTAAGGTAAAGAGAATCCCACAATTCCCAAAATAAAGATCGAATTTCCCAAAATTGGAATTTTTTGCTTTTTTGCTCATAAATTCTAGATATGGACAAGGGCTAATGAAATACTTTCAGCAAAAATTCAGAGTATATAGTTTTTTATACTGGTCTTCTTTTTTCGATCCCAGCATGAGATTTAAGAAAATATAGGGTAAAGTCAAAATTTCGATGTAAAAAGGTCTAATTGCCCTCTATCCCTTACAAAAATGATCAATTTTTTACGAAAGTTGGTTTAAACGTACGCGCATAAAAAATATAAAAAAATTATATATTCTTTAAGAAAGTTTCTTTAAAAAAATAGATTTGTGGCTTTTTTTAGGCTAAAATACAAAAATGCAATAATTTTGGATTTTTTAAATTGAAAATCGTATAATTTTTAAGCGAGAAAATATATATTCTTCAGATTATTTTGGTTACTAACTACGGTAAAACATTCAAAAAAATTTGCTATAATTTGAACCCAATATTTTGGAAAAACTGGACCGGACCAGGGTATCGAAAAAACAAAAGTTTTAATTTTAAAATGCTTATAACTCGATCATGCAGATTAAAAAACTATTTTTCTGCTATTGACGAGACCTTTAGGAACCTTTATAATTGTAAAAAATTAGACAAAAATTTCAGATGCGAGGTTACCAATTTTAAGACCACATGGTGCCATCCCTGGAAAGTGGCTGTTACCGAAATAAAAAACTTAAGTTCGTATACTCCTCTGCTATGCTCATGCCAAATCGGTCTAGCCCTTTACAAATGGCTAAGTTATTTTCACAATATTTTGATTGTGCCACACTCTGCACAGTTGCTTAGCTTAGTTGATAAGCCTAAGAGCAAGAAATAAGAGAAGTCATGAATATTAAAGTGCTACAAAAGAGTAAAATAAGAAAAAAACCCTACATTTGAAAAGAGAAAAACTTCATTATTCTTATCGTTTTTAAAATTTTATTCTTGCTTTATATTTGAGAGCAAAAAAATCGCTTTAATTTGAAACGTATTCTTAATGTTGAATACATACGGCATCGAAATTGTCAATTTCTTTATTTAGTCTCTTTTGCTTAACTTGGTAAAGAAACAATGTTAATATTATTAATTTAGAGCAGAAGTTTTACTCTCTGCTCTCTGTCCCCCCACACATTTTCGATGGGTTTGCAATCCGGTGATTTTCATCACACATATTAAAATTTCACTGAACCACTTTTTTTATTTGTCATTTTGATAGAGTGTGAAATGGTTTTCTTGGTGGATGGATATCAACTGCATTTCATCGGAGGAATATGGTAACATAACCTCTTTAAAATTGTTATCATATATGGCAGCAGCCAAAGAAACACCCCAATACCTTAAACTTAAACCACCATGTTTTTTGTTTTAGAAGTAAACTGCGGCTTGTGCACACTTGGTCTTTAGACACAAAAAGCTTATTTCCAAAAAAGATGATCATAGACTCGTCAGTTTATAGAACATGTTATACGTAAATAGTTTAAATTAGTGCTATTATTTTGACTGGCTCTGTATTTTCTTATCTAAGGAAATATCGTTACCTCTTTAGAAAAACAGTTATTAATAACCGTGTTAGAAAAATTAGAAAAACAACGAATTGTTAACAAAATTTTGGATATTTTTATAACTTTAAGTGATTATATTTAATAATTTAATCTTTTTAAGTTAATTAAATTAAAATTAATTTAAAATGCTCTGTACGATTTCATAGTGCAAACTTGTAATTAACGACCACAACATTTCCTGATTAAATTTATAATTTTTTTCAATATGAAAAAATCTAAATGTTGAATATTTTTTGTTGTTTCTAAGCAGCTTAACAAACTCATTTTAGTTTCTATTAATAAAGTTTAATATAATTAAAATTAGCATTGAATATATTTAAATAAAAAATACGACTAAAATAAATAATTGATTGACATTATTAATTAAAATATACTTTTTTTGTAGTTACGAGGGGAAGTAAAAAATTCTTTATAAAAAGACATTTCTATTTATTCTGGCTTCCAAATTCACAAACACAAAGCCCAGGACTTGCAAGTAAATAAATAATTTAAGAATAACGAAAAAAGAAAACACCTTTTCAAATCAAAAGTGAAACGAATTAGGGCCGTAGGGAATTTTAATAATTTGCAAGTGTCTTTCACTCCCTTAAATTGGTCTTCGGTTCCAGTTTTAAATACCAATTTAAAAACATTACAAATGACTCCTCTGAAAAAAGACAAATCTTTTTTTCTTTTATAGTAATATTTTTAAAGAACATTGACTTTTTTAATCTTTTTTAAAATCTCTTAACAATCACCTTTATCTACTTATTTTGCGCAGTATTCTAAACAGAGGTCGCCATAAAGAGACTGTGCTTTAAATGGGAATGTATTTGGTGATTTAGCACCAAAACTAATTTCTGCATTACAATCAAAATAATTTATAAGATTTATTTAATAATTGAGTTATTGAATATCTAAATGTGTTAATTATTTTAATTATTCGAGTTAAAAACATTAACAAATATTAGCAAATGTTTATTTTATAATTGTTGCAAAATATTCAAAGTGTACTTATCTTTTCGAAAAATGCCTTTTTTTGTAGAGATCTAGCATGTGTGTATGTGTAATGTGTATTGCTCACTTTGTTGAGAGTACGCGCGGGCTTGTTTGGCGATCATTAATTAAAAATGAAA
Organism: Cistogaster globosa; assembly: GCA_937654795.1. Lineage (NCBI taxonomy): Eukaryota > Metazoa > Arthropoda > Insecta > Diptera > Tachinidae > Cistogaster > Cistogaster globosa. The sequence continues at coordinate 125,461,404 of OW569404.1, forward strand.
TTTTCTTAATAAAAAATAAAAAGTCTTTTGCTTCCTATTCCCTACTTAAGCTATTTATTGCCTCTTTTTTGTTCTTATTATTTTCTACATATGGTCAATTAATTAATATTAATTATAAATCAAATTTTATTGCAATTGTGTTATCTCTTCGATTTCTACTTGAGAATATTTGTTGCATTTTTGCACACATGTGTCAATACATATGTATGTGTATATGTTTGAATGTGTGTGGTTATGAAACCGATCGCGATCACGTTTAAAATATTACAGTTTTATGTCTTATATACATATAAATAAATATTAACTGATAACAACTCAAAAAGCCTTTTTGTTGGTTATAATTATAAAATTAAACATCAATTGGGAAATAATTTTAAATCCTCATGGGACTGATGATAACAAAATAAAACTCCTTAGAGAATTAAAGAGGTGATAAAAAGCACTAATATTTATATCCAAAAGGAAAGAAGAAAAAATATGTTTTAATACTACATAGTAATTATATATTTGTATATATTTTTTATGCAGTGCTGATTTTAACAAAAATCAAAACTTATTTCGTATGCAGCAGAAAATAAATATGTAATGCCCAATCATGAATATTTTAACGCGAAAAATTTTTCTCATGAAAAGATTCCTCCAATTCTAAAATCCGTGGTACCATAAAAATAAAAAAGTGCCATTAACGTAATTTGAAATGAGCTATTTTGCTTATTTACATTAAATTGCTCTTTAATAATTCATAATATGTACCTACTTTTTTTCCTCGATTTTTTTTTACTTTCTACAGTCAATGAAAAAGGAAACAAATTTTTAGTAGCAGAAAAGAAGAAAGCGGAAAAAAATTTTTGTTTGTGCTGATTTACACCACGTTACCTAAATGAACAACCCAAATAATCCAAGTATGGAGAGTGGGGAGGACCCTTTATTATTTTTGGGCAATTATATAAAAGCTAATTTCGTGCATTCCAAGATTTATGTTGGGGATCACTGTCTTGGTAGAACACAAAGTTATCGTTTATGCCTAGGCATTCGGCACTTTCCCTAATGTTTTCTTTTAAAATGTTTTTATAATGCTCTTAGTCCATAGTTTCATTTATAAAATGTATTTTTCCAAATCCAGCCGCTGATATAGAAACGCATATCATAAGGAATCACCACCATACTTGATTGTTTTTTAATGTTCTTGCCTAGAAATTCAGTTGGAGGTTTTCTCAAAGCGAATCTTTTTTCGGCTGTAAAAATAACCTAAGAAGACAATATAAGCATCGAAAAAATCGGAAAAACTTACAACAATAACACTAACCTTTCACCAGAAATGATTTACCTTTATTTACATGCTCTTGAGCGATAGCGTATTTCAGTTTGTGATTTTTCTCTGATATGAATGGCTTTCGGCGGCAGGACCTTTACTGTAAATTATTTCTTCTAAAGATTCGGCGGACTGTTTCAGCACTAACACCAACATTTTTTATTTCATATAATTTGTTTTTTGTGTGAATTGCTGACAAAAGTGGATCGTTCCTGAGATTAGCTTCAAGCAATACCGCTTATCATGGTCGGACAATTTGCACTTATTTCCATAATTTCTTTTTTGTTTTGGATACTTTTAGTAAGTTTAAATCTTTTTATAATATTAAACACAGTACTTTTGTTTATGTTTACTATTTCATTAATAGTTTTTCTCTAATAGTTTTGTGGATTTTAAATTTATTTATGACAAATAAATTCTTCCTTTGTAGTTTGTTCCTTTTGTACCATTTTTTAGAAAATACAATTTTAAACAATATGAAATATTATAAAACACTGATTTAAGGCCGAAAAAAGTGATGGCATATGCCAAAATTAACGGTAATTAAAAAAAAAAAAAATTAAACTGTCCCACTTTGAATGTGAGCATTGTGTTGCAATATAAATTAACAAAAATGCAAATATTTTCATATTTGCGATATGCCAAAACTAGTGCTTCTGATTTTTGAATCGCTTAGTTATAATTTAAAAAAAAAAGGTTTAAATTTTAAAATTATTGTTATGTCCCACTTTGACTGTGAGTAAGTGGCTGTATACATTTTTTTTATTTGTGCAGTGTTTTCAACACTTAATATATTTTCAATAAAGGTTTCGTTACATGTAAAGGACTCCTTTTATTTTAATCTTTATCTTTTTTTTATTATTTGCTGTTAAAAACTTTTGGTGTGTGCCTATCACGCACTCTTTGTACTACATACTCGGTTTTAAGGATAAGGTCATATACGCAAAAATCACGACCTCTATGGAACACTCTTTAATTTTAAAATATTTGTTCACCTATTTTTACAGCGAACACATTTTTGCATACTTCTTGTAAACTCTAAATATCTGGCTACTGCGGTTAAAAAACTAAAAATACGCCACTATGGGAAAACTCTTTATTTTTTTATATTTGTTTTCAATTTTTTGTACTTGTTCTTATAGCGGACATAAATAACTAAAAAAATGTTTTAAAACACGGTCACATACGTGACAATCAATTAAAATTTTAATATAATTTTTATTTGACTTATCCTTATAGAGGATAAAGCTAAACATACATACTTTGTTTAAATTTCAAGAGTCTATCCAGAACGCTTAAAAAATAAAGACATAATTCCTCTTTGAAAACACCCTTTAATTTTTAAAGTCATTGTACACACTTATGTTTGTTGCAAACATATTTACACATACTTGATATAATTTCTAAATGTCTGCCTACAACGATTAAAAATAAAAGCCATACACGTTAAAATGAAGCCACTAAGGAACACCCTTTATATTTTAGTTTAATTTTTAGTACTTGTTCTTATAGCGGACATGAAAAATACTTAGACTTGAAGTGTCTGCGGTTAAAAGATTAGGCCACTTACGAGAAAATCACATCACTATTGGGACACCCTTTAATTAAAGGTTTATTTTAAGCACTTGTTGCTATTGTTGACATAGTTTTACATACACAGAGCAAGTTTGACGTGTCTGCCTATCTCAGCTCAAAAAAATAACAATATATTTTTTCAATAACACGCCATTTTTGAAACACCCTTTAATTTTTAGTGCTTATTTTAGTGGTTATAGTAATACACCTTCTTTAAATATTTCAAGAGTCTACCTACAACGGTTTGGGTTACGTATCGAAAGAGTCAAAATGTAACCCTATTTGTTTTAGCCACAATGTCCATCCGTCTGTTACAGCCCTCTATCTAAAATTAACATCACATCTTTAAAATGAAACAACACAAATTTGCAAGTTGTAATTACAAATTATATTTCGTTAAAAATATTTGAAATAAGGAAATGCAACTTTAAATTGTTCCATTAAAATTATTAAAAAAAAAATTATTAAAAAAAACCCACAGCGTTTGTTGCACAATATATTTCAATATTTATAATTATGTAATGAAATCTTATATCGCTAGATTACAAATATTTATTTATTTATATTATAAACTCTGAAATTATTTCATCAGGCCATTGTCTTGCTGCTATCACCACCGCCAACCAATACAACCAGCACCAATAATTGTTTTCTTTTTTTTTTGTTTTTGTTTAAATTGAAAAAAGATAATAAAATTGCTCAGATATAGCAATCAGTGGAGAACAAAAACAAAAAAAGAATTATTGTCGTCGCCGTGTCTAGCTAGAACAAACCGATTTTTCAATTAAGTTCACAATTATTTTCGTATAATAAACAATCAGTAAACGTTTCTTTTTGTTTCGACTTTTATATGAGTGTTTCTTTTTTTTTTTTTTTTTCTTTTCGTAAATTAAATTCTGAAGGTGACAGTTGGTTTTATTTATTCGTTTGATTTTAATTTTGATGTATTCCATACCTTAGTACTCGTGTATATTGTACTTAAATTGGTGAGTCAGTCACATTAGCAGAAACTAACTTGAAAGTTTTCAATTTATAAATAAATGTTCGTATCTTTCGACTAGATAGTGCAGTGAACAAAATAAAAAGCCTTAAACTTTACAGCATAACTTGGCTAAGGTAAATGGTAAATGAAATGTTTATATTTCTTGTGTAATACAAATTTGTATTGTAAAACGTTAAAAACTCGTATGACATTTTTTAAATTTATATATTTTTGTGAATAATTCTCATTTGGTTTAATATTTTTATATTTTTCAACAGCTCTCTATCTCTAAAACCTTAATTGGTAGAATCTTGAAATTGTTACAAAAGGTGTATTATAACAGTCGCTATTACAAAAAGCACTTAAAATTAAAAGGTGTTCCAAAAGTAATGTGATATTCCCAAAAATAATGTTATTTTTTAAACTGTGAAAGACAGATACGTCAAACTCGTACAGTGTATGTAAAACTATGTCCTCTATAACAGCAAGTACAATAAAATTATAATTAAAAGGTGTGCCAATAGTAATGTGATTTTTGCATATATGACTTATAAGTCGATTTTCGAAATTTGCACAGCCCTTTTCGTTTAAAATTTATGGGTGCTTCAATAGAAGTTTTGAACTGAAAAAGGTATACGGTCAGATTATTCAAATATTTGACTAAAAAGATGTAACCACTTCCTTTTACAATTCATAATAACTACCTTTTTCCCATGAACTTTTTTCACTCTCCGCATTAAATTAAAAGGGGAACAAATTTATCATGGTAAAAAAGGGATAAGTAAAAAAAACTAATAGAATTTTAGTCTGTAATTGGGCTGTATATAAAGTTAAGATATAGTATTTATTATATTATAAATCGGCATTAGTAATGATTCTTGTCGAGGAATATTTAATAAACATCTGTAAAAATAGTGGTTATGCTTTTTTGTTTGAATATTTGATTAATCTGAGCACACCACCAATTGGGTGGAAGCGATGGCGAATTCGTTAATATTCGCCCTTAGCCCAATTGTCAAACTAAATATTAAAAAAAATGGTATACAGATTTTTTATATATGGAGTTTGACAGTTAATCTACCGGCGAAAATCAGTGAATTTGCCATCGCTCTCAGGGGTAGTCCCTACATAAAACGCAACCATTTTTTGTTTTTATTTTGGTACCTGGGTTGATTTATTTAAATTTTTCTGCTGAATACTAGGATTTTCAAGGTTCTTTAAATTTGTCTGTTTTTTACTTGATTCAAACATTAAAAGGTTCTAGAACGTTGAAGCCGGAAAAACTTATGCATGGAGTAGCAGTTTAGTTTGAAAACGATGCCTTCGTGTTGTTTAAAATTTACTTCCTTTCATGCCAAATGCAATCGTTTTCCCTTTCAAATCTATGTCGACTGGATTTAACAGTTTTACGACAAATATTAAATAGTTAAAGTGCAATTTTACTGAAAATTTACCTCATGTCACCGGCATTTATTTCGTAATTGGATGTGGAAGTAAAACAATAAAAATAAACTTTTGGTTGCCTAATATCAGAATCGCTATCTTCTGATACAGTATCATTTTCACAGTTACCACAATTTGATTTACAATCACTCGGACAATCAGATAAAGAATCCGCGTATAATTCATTTAAGTACTTCATTACGTCCCGTCATCGTTTTTAAAAATTTTTTTAATTATTAAATATTTTTTACAACAAAAGATTTAGCGGGTCTTATAAGCGAGAGAAACGGTTTGTGCTATACTGACTAAGAATTGCACTGTATGGTCACCAACAGAAAAAACAATAGCGATGCGAAAAAAGCAACGTTCGGTCATAAAAATACGAGTTAACTCGTGTCTGGTCAATAATGTGTTAAGTGCGTGTATTCTTAAATCGAGTAAAAGACTCTTAATTTAAGAAGGAACTTTTCAAGCCCTCAATTTTGAAATTGCGGCTTTTGTTAAGCCTGATAACTAAAATTAAAATTTTTTTCTTAATAAATTTTTAAATAGATTTTAGAGATTTTTTATTTAAGAGTCTTTGAGTTAGAATCTCGCATAAATTTTAAATTATGAAATCGATAAAATCTAAGAAGAATTTACTTAAATTTGAATTTCATCCTGTGTAATAATACTCGGTGGAGATTCTTCTGTCGGACACCGCATCCAACTCATAGCCTTGTTGATCCAAAGATCCAATTTCTTCGTACAGTTTTACTCACAAAAAAATTCCACTACTTTGCGTTGTAATGTTACATTATTTTGTTTATTACCAAAGTTGCCACGCAGTTGCGACTATGGACGAATTTGAGAAATCGCGACATAGTATTCATGTACCCGTCATCTAAATAACAGATGCCTACTGCCTAAACTACTTAGCGCAATTTTTTTCGTAGGTCGTTTAAGGACATTCCATCGATTTTAAAGTATGATACATTTTTTTTTCTTAAGTTCCATGTGGGTGCGCCGTCAAGTGCACTCATACTTCGGATAAATTTGGTAGAAAATTTGTAACAAACGTTATTCTCTCGTCCTCCTTAACTTTCAACTATTAAGTGGTTGGCTAACTCCAGTAAAATTATTGAAAATGGAAGCTTTCTTGTCATCTAAAGCAAAGGAGAATATGTGAAACTCATGTTATGCTGTAACATTCGTTTTTCCCTTTATGTACCGTTAACACTTTTTTGCATTTGCAGAAAATCACAGTATTTACTTTTATTAATTAATTTAAATACAAATTATTTTTAAAAATAAAGTGATTTTTACATAGAATTGTACACACACATCAATTCGAATGATTCATAAATTTACTTAAATAAATTATTTTTTGAAAATGAATCAATTTTGAATATTCTGTTGAAATAAATAGTCTTTGGACAACGTACGTAATTGCTGTGAGGGGTGAGTGGTTCCCTAATCTTCTGACTTGAAGGAAATTAAGTTTTTTTTGTCATTTTCTTTTCAAAAGAGTAAAAATCTCTTTGATGTGCAATGTGTATTTATATAGTTCAATATTAAAAATGGTATTCCTCCTGGAACACCATAGGGATGGGAGGAATGCTGAAATAAAACATGTAGAACTGAAGGGTATCTTAAAATATACTTGCCAATTTAGTCTAACAGTTCTCAAGTTTTAGAAAAAAAAAAAATCCCCAAACTCCCATATTTACAAGACTTTTCTCTTTTTTTTTTTTGCAAAATGTCCTAACAGTTTTTTTTATTATTAAAATATACATTAGAAAAATAATAATTTCCTAAAAAATAATTCATAACATGTAAAAAAAAAAAAAAACAAAATATTAGAATATCTCGAAATATGTATCACATTTATTTATTTAAAAGTGCATTGTAGGGTCTCCGGATTTTATAAAAAAATTTCATTATTCTCGTTATGAGCGACAGGCCTCCTTTAAATCAAATTCAATACATTGATTCATAAATATATGTATTTACAACAATACCAACAATAATGAAAACGGTTATTAAAAAGCTTTTTTACGAATGATTCAAAAAAAAAAAAAAATAAATAAATAATTCTATCGATCGATCAATTTGAGTTTTACTTTGATCGAAAAAATAGCAGCAACACAGCAACAGCATCAGGGATGGAAAACTTGTCACAATTGTATTTTGTTCTTCTTTTTCTTTTTTGTACAAGTCTAAAGTACAATGGTACAATTTTATGTTGTAATAATTTTTTAAGCATTTTTTTTTTTGTTTAAATTCTATCTTTTGAACTCAAAAATACAGTCTTTTTTTTAACATTTATAACATAAATTTAAAAAGCATAATTTAAATACACATAAATATTTAAAATTAATAATAGTTTTATGGCGATTTTTTTAAATAGCCGATAAAAAAATAAAAAAAAAACGTGAAAAACATTTTGAAACAATAACCTCACTGAAAGAAAGCTGTAACCGATGTTTAGGTATTGCGAGAAGCAGATAATAAATAATAATAAAAGTTGAGTGCAACAGCATTTTAGAAAAGCTTTTTAGTGCAAAAAGTACTTTGCGTTTTGAAGACATAATAAATGATGGAATGATTAATTGAAAAACGACTAATTTTTGAATATTATTTTTTCGCTTGATCTTGATTATTAACTAGCTTTATCTGAAGTTATGAAATGAAGTACTTAACACTGTACGTGGAAGCGTTACGTCTTCATACTTAGCTTCCTTCTTTACGTTTCAGTTCTGGAAATTAAAAGAAAATGTTATTGACACATCGGGTGAACTCAAAATAGTGTGCCCTAAATCAAAACAAGAAAAAAGATTTTTTAGAGCTTCTCTGCATTTTTGGCTATATAATACCTGCAAAACCAGAATCCTCTTATGTGGTTTCTTTATTAGAGGCGAAACTGAATGCTTTTCATAGAAATTTTTTAGATGAGTTGATCTCCTGTAATACAGAATCAGCATATCGTCGGTCACAGGTTGACAAGTCTTAACTTGCAAAAGAATCGAGTCGGGTTATTATTTATTTTAATTTTTTTTTCTTTTTCAATAAAAAATAATTTCAATAGTTTTGTTTTCTTTACATCATCCCACAATTTTGTTTGTTTTTTTACTTCTAAAACGATGTAGCAACGGAGTAATAAAGTTTATTTTTTGTCTTTTAAAAGGTACAAAAAAAAAATGTTAAAAGTTGTCAACCTGTGACCGACGATATTAAACTCTATATTAAGCAAATAAATTAGAAATTGTTTTTATTTTTTTCTAAAGTTAATTTCAACAAACTGTAGTTTTCATAATGCTCTCAATAATATAATTATTATTTCTAATTTTTTAACGCACTTCAAAAAAAGAAGGATGTTATCAATTCGTCTGAATGTTACTTTTTTAATTTTTTTGTGCCTGCATAAATCAGCTACTTTTGAATCGATTTTGAAAAGCTATATTTACATATATAACAGTTAATAATTTTAAAAATTAAAGTGTCCTCATACAACATTTATGTTTTTTAGGTGTATTATGAACCGTAAGAGGTACACTCTAAAATTTTAAAATTTAATTCAAAAATTAAATGGTATCTCCATAGGTGACATAAATTGAGCTATGAATAAAAGGGTGGCGCAATAGTTCATTAAATTTGATGTGTATAGCCCTACTTTTGAACAGTTGTAGACAGATGTTTGAAATTTACTACGAACCTGTATTACTTAGTACACTACAACAAGTTTAAAATTTGGATTTTGAAATGTCCCAGTTGTAATGTATTTTGGTTTATCTGGCAAACTTTTAAACCGTTATAAGATAGATAGCCGAAATTTAAAAGGAACCTGTATTGACAAGTCCGCTATAACAACAAGTACACAATTTAAATTTAGAAATTAGAGGGTATTCCCATAATTGATGTAATTCGACCGTTGTATACAAACACTTGAAAATAAGACAAAATGTCAACTTCACTTTCTGGTATAATAAGAAGAAAATATTCACCCCTATCGTGAACAGTATTTTCCTCGAAATATTTTTCCTATGAAATGTGTTTTCTTATTGTGAAATGTAATTCAGTGGGAAATAACATGCACAAAATTATTCCAATTAAAAAAATTGGCCATATTTTTCTGGGGAACGGGATAAAAAATATTTAGTTTATTAAAAGTTATTTATTATTTTTTTTTTTGCCTAAATCGATAAATAAAGTGCAATGCAAAATAATCGACCCATTGCATGTGGTTTGTACGGCTTTCGAGTTCTGGAATTCTTTTGTAGAAGAACTGAATAGTGCTGGTCCTCCTATAAAAGGAATTTTGAATATTTTTATTCCCTATTTATATCTATTTCTTCTTTCTTATTTGCATTCACTACGAATTGACAACGGAAACAAACGTTTCCAAGAAATTCACGATAGCAATTTCCCCTTTATGGGGAATGAAAATTTCATGGGAACAAAAATTTCACATTTTGTTTACGATAGGGGTGATTATTAAAATTGTGAATTAAAGGGCGTTACAATAGTTCATGTAATTTGATGTACATGGCTAAATTTCTGAACATTTGTAGACAGACGGTTGAAATTTACAAAGAGTTGTATTGCTTAGTCCGCTATAAAGTACAAGTATAAAATTTGAAATTGGAAATTAAAGGTTGTCACAATAGTTAATGTATTTTGATATATATGGCTAAACATTTAAATCGTTAGAGACAAACAGCTAAAATCTATTTTAAAGTCGGTTTTTGATGTTCAAGAATGATTTATGATAAAAAAAATATTAGCAATTAATTACAGTTAATAATTTATCGGTTCAATAAATCACATGATTTGTTAACTGATTAACACTAAGCAAATCAATTACCAGGTGAAAGCAATGTCGTCGACATAACAAATGTATAGTAAGTATCAACAATACATTTTTTTCATTCGCCGCTAAAATTGTACGTAAAAGTTTAACAATTAAATTTTTAACGAACTTATCATCTATTTTCTTTTAACATTTATTTAGATTTTATTCGAGACCTAAAAGTACAATTTAAGAACCTATTTGGTACAATTTAAAAGATTGTTCTTTTCCCAACCCTGATTTGAAAGAGCAAAAGCAGCAATAACTCAAAAACAAATAAACTAAACCGAAGACCACAGCAGGGAAATGAAATATAATAGATTTTTGCAAATTATTAGACTAATAGTCGTCGTTTTTCTTTTTTTTTTATTTGTGTTTGTTTTAGTTTCCTCACCAATTGCAAATGTTGTGTTACCAAGTAATTTGCCTGCTTGTAATTTAGTTTGTGTTCTGACCCTTAAATTGAATGACTAGTTGAGACTGACTGTCTGACAGAGAGTCAATTTAGTGTACTGTATTTTTAATGAACTTTTACACACTATAACGACACACTCTCTGCAGTTGGTTGAATTCTTTCTAATAAGTTGGCAGCTGCTGACTTCTGATTTTCTTATTTTTTTTTTTTTTTTTTTTTTTTGCATTTATCTAAGAATTAAATAATCATCAGACGATGATTTATTGTTTCTATTTTTAAAGAAATAAAACTTACAGCAGCAACATAACAGATGGCGTTGATCAGTTGAAAGATATTTTTACAAAAAATCACGCTTTTAAGCAAAATGTACTGACTTCACTGTCTGGTGGTTGCATGTCGACAATAGAAGTTTATTAAAGGCTGTTTAGAAATAACGCAACAAGTGTCATTAAGTTAAAACAAATTTTGTGTAAATTGAAGTGTTAAAGGATTAAAGAGGTGGTAACCCTTAAGAATTTTGAAATTATTCGTTTCATTTTTATTGTGAGTATAACTACAATTTAGTTAAAAATATTTAAGAATATAAGAAAAAAAAAAGAGCATGTATGTGTTTATATATGTCAGGGCCGGAAGTTATTAAATAATATATCAATTACATCATTAAAGAAAAGCTTAAATAACGTTTATGTTATTTCACAAGTTTTCAAAATTTTTATTTAATTTTTCAAAACATTTCTTCTGACTTGTTTGGTAAACTTAAAAACAACATGATTTTTTTATGATTTATTACAAAAGCGTAAGTCAAAGTGTCTTTTAAAATAAAAATTGCTCAGAATATAAAAAGTACTTTTCTGAAACAAATTTTAAGTTACTCAAAGCAAGATTCCACATGCAAACTTTTTTAAACCCACCACCACAAAAAGTGGTTAAAGGGTATATCTAAGTTTGTCATTACGTTTGTAATTTAACAATATTCATTTCCGACCCCTATAAATTTTATATATCCTGAGTCCTTATGCATAACGAAGTCGGTTGAGCGATGTCTTTCTGTCTGTTGCAATCAGTTTTACCAAAGCACTAGATAAGCTAGAGCAAATTGAAATACGGCAATCGATCAGATATTGTTTCAAAAATTTTGCTATTCAAAATTTGCAAGATTGGTCCATGTTCTTCGCAGGCAGCAGGCAAAAAACCATACCTGTCTCTAATTTTTTTATATCATTTGAAACAATGAAGTAACACCGATAAAAAAAACCAAACAAATACATGGGTAGGAAATAAAAAAAAAAAAATAAGAAAAAAAACATCAAGAGAAAAAGTTTGTGCTCGACCATATTTTCCGAGTTATGGGCCTCTAAACTTTTCATAGAAAAGTACAATTGTGCAACATATCTTTTAAGATATCAATATGGGTATCATTTAAAAGCCTTTTAAGAGATCGCTCAGGAAATACTTGAATTTTTAAAAAATGATTAACCCATTAAGAGCTAATGACATTCTTTTTTTTTTCATTTTTTTTCATTCTTTGTCACACCAATATTTGTTTTTTTTTTTTGTATTGGAGTTACTTTACTGAACTAGATTTATATATGTGGTGAAGGGTATGTACAGTTCGTCTTACTTGTTTTTAATAAAAATCGATTGGTGCTGCCATCGCTTTTACACTTTCAATGCAAAAACTCCTAAAAAAATTTCAAAAAACTTAGGGGCGTATATAATTTTATATCCACGCCCGAGTTTAATAATATGATAAAATGAGTGTAAACGTTCACTGAACAAAATGGAAATATATTGCTCACACGATGGAAGGCTAATAATTTCGTCACACTTGCAACAAATTTTAATGGCAGTGAAATAAAATTGTAGGGGCTGTTGTAAATATTTTCCAACCAAATGTTTCATCGGTATAACATGGGTGTGAGAGGTATTGATAAGATCGATCAATTGGTTGCAGTCTACCGTTCGCGAATCAGACAAATGAAATGATGTTGGCTTGTATTTGCATATGTTTTTAATGTTCAGTTGTTAATGCATGGCTCCTGGTGAAGAGTTACGTCCCAATGATTCGACATATGCCTCTTCATATACTTCACCAAAATCTTTCTACATTCTACGTTGAAACTTTAATACCTCATCTACAAGGTGTTCGAGCACTGAAAAAGTGATGATATAACGGCAGAAGCCATCATATTGAATATTCAAAAAATTATAAAAATTGTGGACATTGTGAAAAAAAATAACTTTATTTTTAACAAAAGTGAAAAAGGGCTTCATCCCAAAGAATGTTTTTTTTATAGTGATTGACTCAATTATTATATTTGTTAAAAATTAAATACAAAATGTCATAATTAAATAATTAATTAATTAATTAATTTAATTATATAGTTAGTTAAAAAGAAGAGGATAATGTTTCAATGCCATACTCAAATGCTATTCCTGGTTTTGGCTCAGAAAACTAAAATCATTATCCTTTTCCCGTTATGCCAGTATCTCATTTCACCCACTTCATTATTACAAATTAAGGCAAAGAGCATATAACTGTATTCCAGTGTTGTCAGATTAGAGCGATTAATCCCAAAGTGGGGGTTTTTTAAGGGTTTAAAAAATCTTTTGGGGATCGGAGATTTTTTGGAAATTTTAAATGTTTAAGGGACTTAATAGGAACTTGTATTTTATATATTTTTATTGTACATTATTTTTAATGTTGTTGCAATATGTGCATATGATAATCATTTCAATTATTCTTTTATCTCTGTAGTATTTCAGTATGGCAACGAACTAAAGCAATACATTTTAATTCATGGGTCTTCTCTGTAAATTTAATTTATTGAAGATTTGATTTGATTTGAAAAAGAAATTAAATCTGTAGTTTTGGCTGTGTCATCAAAAGTAAGAACAAGGTACCTTTTATGTTTTAAAAGTTTAGTCTAGACATAAAAACGAATTTTGTTAATCAACTTAAAATTGCACATTTAATTATCGCGCATTTATACAAGTAAAAGTGCACCTAAGTTAACGCTTAATTGGATTTTCTTTAAAATGGCGTTATTTTCAGTGGTTTTTTGGCTAAAATAAATGAGTTTTTGGCACAAAATCTTTTAAGTTTTGGAACTCGTTTCGAAAAGAATCGGAACACCCTACGGTATACTGGGATTTCCTTTTTTTTGTGAAGTTCAGTTTAAAGATTCTTGTTAAGAACTGTCCCATCGCGATTTTTCATGATTATTTTTTATTTTTGCCAACTAAAACTGCTGATTAAATAGCTGAGAGTAATTGGCTCTTACCAGCAGAAGGAACCAACCGGAAAATATCAAAGTTGTAGGTCACAGTTCGAAATGCTGTAATGTACAATCGCCCTGATTGTTCAGGCCTTTTTGTAGTTTTTCTACTTATCACCTATAACCTTTTAGCATTTTAGCTGTTAATTTATTTTAATAGTTTATTTATACAATTTTATTTATTTGAATATTTATTTTTCTTTTTTGCAGACGTCTCAAAGAATTTGGCATTTTTGACGAAAATATTAAGGAATTGATCGAAATGGGCTTTGAAGCCTGGCAACAACGCTACGAAAGCGTATCGAAACAACCGCACAATGATGAATCTATGTGGTTTCTACAAGATATATCACGTCACGATGCCGAAGAATTACTATTTGGCGCACCCACTGGTACTTTTTTAATACGCGCCCGTTCTGCTGGTCATTACGCGTTATCGATTGTCTGTAAAAATTGTATTAATCATTGTATTATTTATAAAACTGAAAGTGGTTATGGTTTTGCGGCACCCTACAATATCTATCATACACTTAAGAAATTGGTGGAACATTATGCTACCAATTCATTGGAAGAACACAACGATACACTGACCACTACCTTGAGTATACCCGTCATGTATTGGCATCAAAATAAAGAACTGATAACACAACAATTAAAGGAACAAATGGATTTGGAGCGTAAACAACAGGAAATGGAACAGCAGCTGCAGCAGCATATGATGTTGCCTACAGCGCCACCTCTGCCCACATCTGAACCTATAGCTGTGACTGGAGCATCATCGTTAATGTCTGTTAATGATATGGCAGCTAGTCAGACACCACCCACAGAAACACCGCCCCAAGCACATTCCTATGGCAGTAGTACGAGTGCAGGAGGAGTTGGTGGCAGTAGTATCGGCGGTGATGCTGGTACAGGCGGTGGTGGTGGTGGTGCAAGCAGTTATCCGGGCAGTAATCTGTAGTAGTGGCAAAAAATTAAAATTATTTGTAGTTTAAAGAAATCAAAACAAAAGAAAAAAGTAAACAAAATAAATAATTGATGGATGGATTGTAGTGGTGGGTAAGTCCTAGTTTTGCAAATAAAATTAGTAAGTGGTGCTTGAGAGAGAAATTACAAATAATCTCTTCTACTAAAGCTACAGCTGGCTGTTGTTTGTACGTATAAATTTTTCTACTCCCTTTATCCAGTTTAATTTTTTTTATTTTTATATTTTTATATTCGTTCATCATGTAAAACGTATGTAATATGTAAATGATAAATCTTTTAAAAGATTTATCCTTAAAAATGTTGATATCTTAAGTGATAGATTATGTTTTTGTTTATACTTATAAATTATATATTTGTATACCATCTATTATTATTTATATTTTTTAATGTCATTTAGTTAATATAAGTATAATGGATATTGTTCTTTTGTTTTGTGTCGTTAGAAGTTAAGAAAAAACGGTTTTCTTTTTCATTTTGCCCCTTGTCTTTTTACATTAAAAACATAAACGCAAAACATTTAATGTTCAAACAATTTGCTAATATTTGTTTGTTTTTTTATTTTCTGTTATTAAACATTTCGAAAGTCGTAGGTGCATAATGCGTGATATATTAAGTGACCATGATAAACAATGATGAAATGTTAAATTTAATATTAAATTCAAAATATTAATTATTTAATCGACATATAAAATATACAAACATATTTTTTTGCTTTGTTTTAAATTTGATGTTAAAAAACTATGATAAATAAAATAATAATAATAATGTTTTTGTAAATAAGTTAATAAGTTTTTATTATGTATTTGTAATTAAGTTTAAAGAAAAAATATTTAATAATTTATTTAATTTAAAAAAATTTTTCCTTTACCCAATTTATATAAAATCCGTTTTTTTAAAATTATTTTTCATTAAGTTAAATATATATGTACGATATTTTTATAGAATTTTTATAATTTTTCTTTTTTTTTTTTTTGTTGTCGTTACCTTAAGTATTAAGCTTTAATGTTGGTTGTTGTTGGCCTTTGAAAGTCGAAACATGTATGTTGCATGATTTACATGATTTCGTTGCCATAAGTTCGCTGATATAGACTTCTAAATTATTTGCAGGTTGTAACAATAAACATAAACATGTTCATTTTCTGGCTTATCAACAGTTATCCCCAGCTATTAACCTGTGTGTAATAACATTAACCAATTTCAAATAGGATGCCTTGACGATTTTTCTTTTTGCAATTCTAATTTGCCTGGCAACGTCAGTTAAATAATAAACGAACATAAATAAATTGCATAAATCAAGGGGGCTAATTATTGAATTCAATATCGATCGAAATATGTATAGACTTTATGTGTAAAACATGATCGATATCAAATAACTCAATTTGCTGTCCGGATAGCAACAGTTTACACATAAAATATTACCAGCTTGTAATTTATTTTCCATCTCTTTTTTTTTAATCGTCAAGACGTTACTTTTACAACTACGACAAGTGATAATGTTAACAGTGTTTTTTGAATGAAAACTAAACCTGCAAATATAAATGGTCTATCACTTAGTTGGGCTCTCTTGCTAAGGGTATATCAGTAGTCGTCAGACTATGTTACATGTTAAAACAGCCCAATTATTAACAGAAATTCCGTGCAAGTTTTCTCAATTTTCCCTTTTCTCCTATTATAAATTTGTTTCCCTTTTTATTGCCTGCGGAAAGTGAAAAAAATTTCGTGAAAGAAGTAGGTATTATGATTTATGAAAGAGAAATTATATATAATAAAACAAAATAGCTCCCTTCAAACCACGGTGATGCCACTTTTTTATGTTTTTGTTCCCAGGAAATTGATAATTGAAGGAATTTTTTCTCGAGAAAATTTCCGTTAAAAGATTCATGATTGGGCTGTATATTTTTTCTTTTCCTTTGAAATTACATTTTTGTGAAGAAGAAACTTAGTTACTTCTCTTTTTAAAGAAATAAGAACATAAAGTGTGCGTGAAACTTTTATGCTTCACTATTTTTAAATCCTAATTCTAAAAAAATTTGTAATTTTTGAACTATCGTTCTCAACATAAACAGACCGTGCGCAAGGTTTTGTTCCTCTCAACCATCTTCTGGATTTTAAGTTATTCAAAAATTTAACTTAAATGTTAAATATATATAAAAGTTGAGTTGAAAAGGGTTACATCCGAAATATTAATTAAAAATTGACTCTGGTTACAAAACCAACAACAACAAAAAAGCTGCCCGAGAGTTGTAAAACATCTGATTGATTTTTGCATTTTATTTCTAACGCCTAAAAGTATGCTTTGTCTACACTGGCATTTTTAATATTAAGATGGATGCCAGACGTTTGTCTTAAAGTTACTTTTTTAAATCTGGAAAATGTCACCGAAGGATGACGATACTCGTGTTTATTCAAGCTAAAGCTAGCAACGCAATGATCAAAGCGATAATTGTTGCTACTGAGAAAACTAAAGCGCTCATTTTAAATTCTAAAAACCATTACGAGTTTTTAACTGCTGGGGTGTCGTTCGCGGAAGCTTAAATATTATCTAAAGAAGCCGTAAAACTATTTAAACTTTGTTTTATTTCTCAACAGTTTTAGAACTTAAAATTCCTTTGGTATTAAAAAATTTTTTTCATTCGAGATGTTTTCATTCGTTTACCCAACAGCAACCAACCCTAAAATAATTAAGTATAAATCATTATATTTATATTTATATTTATTTTTTAATACCTAAAAAGTATGCGTAAATACATTTAAGAAAAGTTTCTATTTAAAAAATTTATTTGCATTTGCTGTAATGCAAAATAAAAACATTATTTACTTACACTCCTGTACAATTGATAAGGCGCACATAAATTTTGTTGTGTTAAAATTACAGAAAATCAGAACCGCCAACGAATGTTTTAAAATTACTTTCATAAGGAGATCAGAATGATATCGTTGGTTAGGCGATACAATGAATTACTGACCAGCAATTCCTGTTGGCATATCATCTGTGTTAAATCAAGGTTTGCATTAACACAACGGATGGCCATTACAGATTTTAAACAGCTTTTCCTTATGTAGTTAAACAACACCAACTTTAGCACAACGAAGAGCCGGATGGTGCAGTATTCTTATTTGATAGCGTGGTAAAATAGTCTCTTACACCTAAATTCAATGCTCAGCTTGCCTTTAAAGTCGATCATGATCTATTGTATTTATTTTAATGTTCTCAGAAGGTCAAGGACTTTCACTTTATAGACCTGTGTTTCAGACTGATAGCGGTTGACCATTTTTTCCAGCTCCAAATACTTTAAATTTCTTCTAAGAAAAAACTCTCCACCTGAGCAGAGCAGTATCCGGCAAATTGTCTATGTATCTTTCCAGGTACGGAAACGTACCTGAAATATAATGAGATAATTAAAAAAATTGGACAAGGTTTTCTAAATTAAAAGAAATTGTATTGTGACGCAAATGTTTTTATTTCAATAGTCAGTTGTAGAAAGTCACGGTCTTTTTAATTTGATTGGATATAAAGGGTCCGCCAAATAACTTTTTTTTAAAGCTATAAAAAAACGGCTGTGTAGTACGTAGCGCCGTCCTGTTGAAAATATCCTTCTCTTCAATTTTTTAAACAAAAATTCGTTCAACATGGCCCGACAATGATTTCATTTTCGAAGAAAAATGACCCAATTATGTCTCTGGACCAAAATCCGCACCAAACAGTGACTCGTTTTGGGTGCACCGGCTTTTCAATGTATGCGTGCGGGTTTTCTGTGCCCCAAATGCGACAATTTCGCTTGTTTACATACACGCTAAGATCAAAATGAGCTTCATCTGCAATGATGATTTTTTTGACAAAATCCGCATCTTCTGTTAGTCGATCTCAGGCCCACTTTTCCAGCGTTGTTCAAGCGTATACACAACCATATTCGTTCAGCGGAAGGATAAAACTAATTATATGACAAATCAGTGTTACCATTCACGAAATAAGCACTAGTTGAAAAAAAAAACGTTAGATTGCGGACCCTTTATTAATCTGTTACTATGAACAATATATTTTCACAAAAAAAGCAATTTGCTTAAAGCTTCTTTCTGGATTATCTTTATTTCCACTTTGATTTATTTTTTTTTATTAAAAAAACATGAGCAGCTTAACTCAAAAAATTTATATGCGTTTATTCAACTAAACAAGAGTGTAATTCCGAAAAAAACGAATTGTTAAACTTTAAATTTATGTGCAATTAGTAATTAAGTTGAAATATATTTTTTTATAATTAAAAGTTAAAAACGAAACGAAACTTTAATAAACTAAAATACAACAAATTTATTTATATATTTTTTATACAAAATCTGCAATAAAATAAAATTTAGTTTAGTGACTTAATTAGACAAAAACAAGAAAATAGTAACAAATTAAAAATCAAAAAACCATTAAAAATAAACTATAACGAGTGATTTTTTGTAACAAAACGAGCTAATTTTTTATAATCACAAAAAAAAAATTAAATAAAAATCTGTAATTAAATTGGCATAATATGGAAAAAATAAAAGATATTTAGCAGAATAATTTATTATTAAAAATAATATAAAAAGCTAAAACTGACAAATATCGTGCTAACTATTCCGACCAAATTATTAAAATCACCGATATTTCACCCTCAATAATCAATATCGGTGAGTTTATTAATTTGGTCGGAATAATTTGCATGACTTTTATAAAGTTAAAGCTAAACTTTTAATTTGTTTTAAATCTTTTTAGATTTAAAAACTTTTTGCTAACTTAAATGTTTTCTAAGATTTAATTGAAGAATGCTGGAGTTACCTATTTACGATTCAAAAGTTATAAAAATCATATGAAACCTTCGCAAATTACGACATTAAAAACGTTAGAAATGTTCAGTAAACAGTTTACACTGCATTAAATATTCGTGATGAGATGAGTGCTTGAGACGTTTTAAAACGCATCGTTTCTTACCCCCAGTTCTAATGCGAGAGACAATAGGCCTTCAATAAATTTTATTTACTTCACTTTTTGCACACTGAATTTTGTGTTTTTTTTTTTTTTTTGAATCTGAATATCTTCCATTTCTTAAATTTGTTTTGAAATTAATATTTTAATTTTGCTTTAAGCGATTTACAAAACATTTAATTAATCTTTGTCGCAAAATTCCTGATGCAGAGCAAAAATTTAAATCCTCTCACAATTTATAAAAAACCTAATTTTCAAATTAAAATAACACAAACGATCGATCGACTTCAAATTCACGAAACAAAAATTTTTCAGAAAGTAGTTTTTGAAACGGAATCAAATTTAAAAATGGTTGTTTTCAATACGGTCAACGGCATCGTTTAAATCGGGAGTTATTAAAAAAAACAAGCAAAATTCACTTTTTACTTTTATTTCAGTAGCTGTTGCTCTGTAAAGTTTAAAACCAATTATGTACTAGATTACTTTCTTTCCTTCCGCCTTTATTTTTTTCTTGGCAGGGATTGCAACAGAAGTACCCTGTGATAGGACTCTAAAACAAATTTCTATAATATCAGACATTCTATTTTTATTGTCTGGCGGAGCTGGCCTTAACAGAAATAAAGTTTTCAAGAATTTTAAATTTTTTACAAAATTATTTTTAGTTAAAAATAATTATTTATATTTTCGCAAGCAACGTTAAAAGTGCTTCCGTTGGCTTAAAGCAAGTGAATAGAAAAAAAAAAAAAGAAAATCAGTGCATACAATGCAGACTAAATCCTCGTCTTTAACAGTCATTAATTTTTTATATATGTATTTCTGTTCATAAATTTAAAAAAAAATGTTCCGTCTCTGTATTGAAACCGATCAAATCGTTGAAAAAAGTGTATAAAAGTAACGTAAAAGACTCAGTGCTTTTTTTACAAAATTACTAAGCGACTTGCTCGCCTACATACCTTAATCACGGCGAAATGATGTATCAGGTGATGGCAATAGCGAATTTAACCATATTCGGCGCATGGCACATAATACTTGGTGGTCTCGATAGCGAATTCATTGATTTTC
Organism: Cistogaster globosa; assembly: GCA_937654795.1. Lineage (NCBI taxonomy): Eukaryota > Metazoa > Arthropoda > Insecta > Diptera > Tachinidae > Cistogaster > Cistogaster globosa. The sequence continues at coordinate 125,482,237 of OW569404.1, forward strand.
TCCAAAACGCTAAGTGTCAGACACCATATAAAAAATTATACTCAATTTTTTATATATTGAGTTTGACATTTAAGGTTTTGAGCAAAATTAATGAATTCGCCATTGCGACCACCTGGTATTGATTCGCCTTGATTCAGCGTTTCTCGAATATTAAACTTCATATAAACAAATTTTACAGAAATTTTTTATATATGGAGTTCAAGGCGAATCAATTATATGGTGGTAACGATGACAAATTCGTTAAATTTTCTCGTCAGACCAAATGTCAAAATACATATAAAAAAAGTATACACATTTCTTACAAGACGAATTAACTTACAGGTGGTCTTAATAGCCCAGCTGTTTTTTGTTTATGTTCACCGTTGTTGTCAAAATTTTCAAATAATTTCAAAAATAAAATATTTTCAAATAATTTGAAAATGTAAAATATTGTAAATTTTATTAAGTTAAATTTCAAAACCAAAAAACGAAATGTGAGGTATTGCTGCATATACAAGAGAAAGAAACAACAACTTCATTTAAAGTACCAAATGATGGTGGAGCTCTACAATGGCGAAAATGAACGAATTCGCCATTACGACCACCCTCGCCTTGACCCTAATTATATACATGTTTATGTGCAAGGCGAATTAATTATAAGGTGGAAGCGATGACGAAATCGTTAATTTTTGCCGCTAGCCCAAATTTCGAAATACATATAAAAAATAGTATATACATTTTTATATAGAGAATTTGACAGTTAGGCTACCGGCGGAAATCAATGAATTTGCCGTCGCTAACACCTTATAATTCATTCGCCTTGAGACAAAACAAAGCGAATTGAACAGGTGACTGCATCAGATCAGATCAGATCATGCGGTCAATAAATTTTTTAGCTTTTAGGTGTATTTGTTTTTTGTAAAATCTTATTGAACTGTCAAAAACGTCTGGCAATATGTGCGTATGTATTTGTGAAAAAAAAGAAAGCCACTAAAAATATATTGAAATACATACAAACATAATGCTAGACGTTTTTGACAGCTAAAGAAGATATTACAAAAACAAAATACACTTAAAAGCTTGTGCATTCACCTGGTGTCAATTTGCCTTGAAAATCAAGTAAATTTTTACATTTTGCTTTTATGCTAAAAGCGAAAAACTCGTCCGAAAAAATTTTAATAGATTAACTTCATACTTGTTTTAGTTTTCATTATCCTTGGTACTTGGTTTTGATATAATTTCGTGCTAAAGCGAATCAATTATCATGTGATAACAATGGCGAAATTATTTTCAGCATTAAATTATATATGAATTTAATTGTATATTCCGTTTACCATGTTGAAAAATAGTTATTTAATTCGCCATTGCTACCACCCGTAATAGATTTGACTTTTTTTTTTGCAGGAAAATGTTGCTTTCTTATCTATTTTCCCATGACTTAACCTTATTAAATTCATCTTGAACTACATATTTATTTGCGTATGTGCTGTTTCGGTATTTCAAGCGAAATAATTCAATTTTTCTAAAGAAACAATTTGCTTCAATTGCTGGGAATAGAAAATGGCAATGGTCCCATAAAACACAATTTTTTTAATATGTTATGCAATTTTAATATTTCTTATTTATTATTGTAACAAGACCAGCAGGGCCATAATAATAATATTAATTTATAAAAGCCTGGAATCAATAATAAATATTAATATATCAAGCTCAGTTATTAAATGAAAACAATTTTGTACTCCTTTTCTTTTTGAATTTCACAAAACAACAAACACTGTGTTTTTGTCTTGATAAAGTCATGACATCATCTTCTTATGAATTCGCCTTAGTTAAATAAATTATAAAAAATGAAAAACTTCAAGTAGAATTTTCTCTTGAGGCTGAGAATTTTTATACTAAAAATGAAAATAAATTTAATTTAGGCAGAAGTTTTTAAACTCTAGCAACTTTTTTTAATATCTTTAAATGGTTCTTGTCTAAACTAAAATAAAATTAATACATTTATAAACAATAAAAAAGTTTGCCATATTTATTTTAATATAACGCAAATAAACAAAAGAAAATAATTTAAAAAATAATAGAAACTAATAAAAAATAAATTAAAGAAACCATAAAACACAAAAGTTAAAAATCAATACAACACTAATGGCTGTATCAATTTTGAATTAACGAGTATTTAATGAAAAAGAAAACCCCTCAAATTTTCAACTTTTTTGTTTTGTTTTATTTGTAAAATTTGTTCCTGCTTACAGTTTTATAACAAAAACAATGTTGTTTAAATAAATTTGTTTATGTTTTTCTTTTATTATTAACTACTTTATTATAAACGAGTAAATGCTTTAAATATCAAATATTTTTATATATTTTAGTTTTACTTAATTAATTATTTTATAATAAATTAGTTTTGTAATTAAGTTTTTTTTTATGAAAGTTTTGTGCATATTTTTATATGTGAGTTTTACAAAAAAAAAAGAAAAAAATATATAAAAAATAAAATAATATTGTATATCTGTAAACATATATACAAATATATATTTTTGTGTTTAAAACCCAAACCCTTCTTGATCCTCTTTATTTAAGTTTTTATTTAAGTTGTTAAAAAAAAAACTCAATTTCAATACTGATTGAAACAAATTTCATTAAAAAATCACGTTTATTTTTTACAAGTAATAAACAGACATATAAATTTATTTGTTTTCCAAAAATGTTTAAGAATTTAAGAAAACAAAAAAAATTGTCATACAAAAATTAAAAACAAAAAATATATTATTGAAAAAAAAAAAATAAAGTTGTTTTCTTATACAAATAAAATAAGTTCAAGATCGGATAATTAAAATGTTATGTTATTAAAGATATGGCGACATTTAAGAGGGATTTTAATTTGCTGCCATTTGTTCGGTGAAATGTTGCAATTTTTGGCCAACAAATTAATTTTTTTTTAATAAAAACTTTAACCCCATTTGTATCGATAACTATGCGCTCTAGAAGTAAAATTGCGTTAAATACTTTATTTTCGAAACTGGTCATTGTCAGAGCAATTCTTTATACGACAATTTTTCAGATCCACAGGGGAGATAAGGGATAAAATGGGCAATCGTATACGTATCATCGACTTAAAACATTGATCTTTATCTAAAGGGGGCAATAGACTTTATCGGTTTGCAACACTTATATACAGGAAGAGGGTTAAAGGGAATTTGTATGAAATCTTAAATGCAAATAGGGCGAGCAAAAGATTGTGTCTTTTTCAAATTCAGATCCGGAAAGAAGATATAGGAGAAAGACGGCAATTTTATATATAAAGGACAGATAAGGAAAAAATCTTGTAAATTTTTACGGCTGTACCGATTTAAATGAATTTCGAAACATGGATAATAAGCTAACAGACATATCTGATTACACATTGGCCCCAGTGGGGAGAGCCGGTATTGTATGTTATAGCGTTAAACAGTTTTTAGAATCTGAAACGTAGTTTTATAATTACGAGGTGCAGTATGGTACGCCAAATTTTGAATGTTGAATTTATAGAGATAATAAAAGAGAAAAGACGAGTAATTTATGTATAAAAAACGTGCACACTATTTTCCGTAAGTTCCCAATACCGACATAACACACGAACCTCTTTCTCAAAAAAATCAAAGATGCTGCAAGAAAAATTGTTGTGCGTGAACTCGGTTTAGCCGATGTGATTTTGTTTTAGATTAGATTCGCAATAGTTGGCGTTATCTAGAGGTTCTAAATAATTTATTTCTGAAATTACTTTTTTGTGTCAAAAAAAATTTTTTTGTTAGTACAAAATATGCTACGTTTTAAAAAGAAATAAATATTTAGGTCTAATTATTTTTCTTCACACTGTAAGCAAGTAAAATATATTGTACATACATACAATTGTACATACATTTATTCATATATGCATGCACGTATATCTGAACATACATATGCATGTGTGTGTACATTTTGAAGGGCACTCACTTATTAATGTGTTTATTGCTACTGTCAACATGTTGCTAAATGTTGCAGGAGTTTGTTTTGTATGTTCTCAATAATGTGGATATAAACAAAATATTCTAGTTCTTTTGAGCTCTTTACTGTTAACTCCATTCTCATTTAATAAGTAAAACTTTCAGTTCTGTTTGACATTATTAAATTTATTTATTATCACTGTATATTACTCCTTTGTTTATTAAATTCAATAATGACAATTTTTTTGCAACAATATTATATAAATACCTATAAAGAAATATCGAAATTTTAATAATTAATAACGAAAGCGTAAATACTACAGGGAAAACGTTGCTTAAAATTGTTGCTAAATTAAGAATAACTGTTCGTAAACGGAAAATTACAAATCAAAATTTTACCAAACAGAAAACTCATTTATCTTTATGTTAAAAACAATGCATTAAATTAGTCATGACATTTTTACAAAAAATTATAAAAAATAATGGAAAATTTATAAAATTTTTAGATTTTCGTTAAAAATTAAAACAAATATTTGTAAATAATTTTAATTTCGTTAAAATTGTTAAAAATGAATTTAAAACAAAAACGAATAAAATTTAAAATTTGTAGAAATATTTTAATTTTTAGTTGTTAATAGAAGGAAATTTTATCTTAAAATTTGTGTAACCTAAATATTGGAAACAATTTTAAACGGATATATGTTTGAGAAGTAAAGTAAATTTGATAACAAAAAGAAGAACACATTTTAATTGAGTTAAATTTTAAGTGCTTTTTACTAACCCCGTTTTAGTGGCATTTAAAACTACCAAATTTAAATACTATTCAAACACAAAATAAGAAAAAAAAGTAAGAGAAATTGAATTCTAAAATAAAACAAAAGTTGGAAATAATATACACCAAAAAAAGTTATTCGACTTACATTAATAAAAACAAATAATTTTCAAGACATTCAATTTCGCCAAAATTGATTGATATTATTAAATAAACCATTTGAATTTAAAATAAACTCAATTTCATTAGAGGAAAAAAGTTAAATGTTAAAAAAATCATTAAATTCATTACAAACCCCAGTGATGCCCAATTAATCGCTAAAAAAATCTGATGCATTGAGAGACAGAAAATTAAATTTTTGTTTTTATTTTTCTACATCTTTAACCAATTTTATTTAATCGATTGCACAATTTTATTTTATATTCGCCTTCAATTTTGTTTTCTTCTTTGATAGCGTAAATAAATGTTTTTTTTTAACCCTTCGATACAGGTGAAAAGTTTCTTTAAGATCCATTTCTGACCCCAAAAAGTGTATATATTCTGAGCTCTTATGCATAGCGAAGATCAGTTTTGCTATTGAAAATTAGCAAAACCGATCGATGTCCTTCAAGACAGCGGGCAAAACACCACGCCTGCCTGTAATTTTTTACAAATTATTCGGAACAAATCAAGTTTAGTGAAAGAACTCAAATCAAAAAAACAAATATATGGGGCGATAAAGAATTAAAAATTAAGAAAAAAAATTAAATCGCACATATTTTCAGAGGCCTCTGAACTTTTCATAGAAAAGAACGATAGCGAACCATCAGGCATGTTCTGACACTCGCACGTTTTTGAAATCGCATATGATTTCAAAAACGCCAGCTTTTGTTTAACATGTTCTGAAACTCACGCGTTTTGCTTGCGATTTGCTTTTTTTCAAACTTATGTTCGAAAAACAAAAACATATGATTTGGCAGTGCAAAACATAAAAATCAGAAGAAAAATGGCAGCAGCCTTCTTGCTTAGTTTAATTTCTTCAAATAAATATGAAATTAAAAAAAGAAGAAATTAAAAAACGGATGCTTGGAGATAATTTCAATCTAATGGATATTCCAATCCAATAAATATTTAATTTAAAAATTTTATACAAAGCAAGAAATAATTTGGCGACAAATGAAATTTCTATTAGTGTTGTTGCATTTAGCAACTTTAAAGAAAAAGATTACTTAGATCGTGAGTAATCAGTACTTAAAAATTATTTTTGCTTATTTTATTAGTTATAACGTACACGTTCAAAACGCAGATCGTCCTAAAAATAATTGAGATATATTTATTAACGTACATTAACACTTAAATCGCCTATTTAATAAGCACTGAATATTTGTTTAAGATTTTAAAATCTGAATAACCGCATTTTTATTTGACTACCGACTAAACATTTAACCGCACTAATACTAATATATTTTCGAACATCAATAAGAACAGCTGTTTTTATGAAATCGCAAGTACTCAAGAAAAAACAAACACAAACAATTGATAAAACAAAGGGCATATTTTAAATTTATTATTTAACGCTTTATTTGTGTAAAAATTTAAATAAATTTTGATAAAAATAAAAGAAAACATATTAATTTTTATTTGTGTATACTTTTATTATTGTTTTAAAGTTTATTTTAAGTGAAATTTATAACTTCACTTCAGTCTGTGCTTGCGACTTCAAGTCGCCAAATTTCTTGCGATTGTGAACTACAGAACACCTTTCTTGCGATTTCAACTCACATCGCAAGTTTTAGGCGATTTGCGATTGTCAGAACATGCCTGCATATTTTTTAAAATATCTAAATGGTTATCATTTAAAAGCTTTTGAAGAGATCCTTTGAGAAATTCAAAAATTTTTCTAAAATGCCATTTGTTAGGGAAATTGGTAAATACTTTGCATCAGTAATGCATTTCCAATCGAATGTTATGAAAAAGTGTTAAAAGGTTTTAAATAAAACAACTTTTTTAATAAATATTTTATGTTTTTTATTTTATTTTTTTTTTTTTTTTATAAATTTAATACATATTTTAATTTATATATACAACTTTTTAATAAAAATTTATTTAAATTTAAGTTATGACACAATGATATTTAAAATTGAAATTAATTTTTTTTTATAAACAAACAAATTTTTACAAAATTTCTGCCAGTCAATATGACTGATGAAATGAAAAATAATTTAAAAAAATTTTATGAACTTTAAAAAAATTTAAACTTAAAAGAAATGTATTTAAAATTCTAATACTAAATGCAAGAAATGATGTATGAGAGTGTTACTTTAATAATGTATAAAAAACTGGAAGCATTTAACAAATTTTATGGAAGTTGTTGTTATAAGAAAATTTTTTCTACACTGCATTTTCTTTAAAAAGTTTTGAAACCGAAGCTGTTAAAAAGAAAAAATATATAAAGGCAGTTTTGGAATTTTAAGCGAAGTACCACAAAATGGACTTGATTAATGTCCAATTTAAAAATTAAATTCTTAAAGCTTCTAGACTTATAAATTATTAAAAAATGATGAGTTTTAGTTTGAAGATGTTTTTTTTTGTCAGGCGGCGGTTTAAGATTTAAGTGGCAGGAAATTTGGTTGCTTAGATTGTATAGCAAGTTTAGTAATTTACAATTCCAATTGAAATTGTTCTTGTTCCTCTATTTTCAATGATTTTATTTTCTTGCTTAAATCCGCAGGTGGTGGCACACACTTGCGGAAGGGTGTGCGCGGTGTACCTCTCATTAAACAGCTGGGTATATTAGTGGGTGGCGATTGACTTAAGGGTGATTGGCGTAAATTTTTCAAAAAAGCTGGTTCATAAATCAGTTTAGTACCTAAAATGAGAAAAATAAGTTTAAATTAAAAAAAAAATTCAATTGTTTATTTTTTAATAAATGCGTCATTAACGGTTAAAGAATTTTTTTTTTAATTAAAAAAGTGATAATTAATCAAGTCAAAGTCTTTAAAAATTTCATAAGCAATTAAAAAAAATTTATTAGCAATTGCATCAGCCATAGGACGGACAAATATCTTTAAAAATTAGACCTTGTGTTAAAATAATAATAAGCTTAAGAGCAAGTGCCATTCGAATCCTATTTGAGATTCCTTAAAAATTACTCTGGAACTACTTCAAGCTCCCACGATATGTTTTTGCTTTTTAAAGGATTCAGAATTAATTTCAAGAAACAATTCTATATGGCTTTTAGATATTTCCAATAACAATTTTAATATTTTTTTTTAATTTGTTAATAATAAAAATTTATTCCGTTTTATTAAAGACTTTTTTTAATTTTGTAAAATCAACACAATTAATATTTCATTAAATCATTAATTTTTTGGTTTAAAGACGAAATCAAAAATTGCTATAAAATATTTCAGAACTTACCACCGGGTGTTGTTGAGTACATGGTACCACCTGGTGTCGAACAATAATTATCCGGCATTTGGATAGGATCCGAAATGGTGATTTTCTTGGTTTTTTGTGGTACGTTCATGGCTTTACGAGCAGTAGGTGAAGCAGACATATTTCAAATTTATTTTCTTTAAAATTCACTTAATTATTTCTAAAAAAAAACACTTGGTATTGATGAAAACACTTAATTTTTTTAAAATATTAACAACTTTGTTATAAGAAATTATTCTTTTAATCACAGAAACTTTTTTGTAAATTATTTTATCAAACCAAACGACTCTTTGGCAAGTCAGAACAGAAATGTTGATGTTAACGAGTCAAACCCCCGCTATTTATATGAAATGTTAACGTGCCAAAACGCAGAAAACTCTCTAGCCCGGCAGATTGTTTGCAGCTACTAAATGTTGTTCCTCTCTCTCTCTCATTCTCTCTCGTACATATACACAGTTCCTTGAAAATAAACTCACAGATACTTTTATAAACAACATTGTTGTTGTTTGTTTATTTTCTTTTGTTTTGTTTAACTAACCCCCAATTTAGTTGTTTGTGGTTTATTAGCATTCACCCAGCACGGTTGCCAGACTTGGCGTTTTTTACACGATCTTAAAAGCTAAAATAGATTTTGATTTGATTAATTTGTGGTTGTTTGCAAAAAAAGAATAAAATTTAATATTTTGTTAAATAATAATAATAAAACAGTAATGGGGTCATTTCTGTACATTAAATATTTTTTTAAATTTTATGGAATACAAGACACAAAATTTTAGATTTTTGTCTTTCTGTCTGACCGTCGGTCTGTGTTCGCATCACGTAAAAGACTGGATGGATTTGATTTAAATATGGAATACTTTTTTTCATAAAAAGATGTCGTTTCGTAAAGAAAGTAGAGATACAAATATAAAAGCTCCCAATTTTACCGGTAAAATGGGACTAAAATATAGAATATGTTAATATAACACTGAAACAGCATTTGTAATGTTGTAAAGAAACAAGTATGAATAATTAAAAAATAAAAATTGCATTTGTGGCCACACCGTTGGTTGGTAAAAATAAAAAAAAAAAACAAACGTACAAATATGAGTTGCAGAGAAAACAACAAAGATATGATTTAGGTTACGTGTGAACTTCGTCCCATCAAATTAATATTGATTAGTTGGTTAAATGGATGATGTTTACAATATACACAACCTAAGAATATGAAGAATGTGACGGTCGGGAAAATGCTGAATTTAATTCTGCTGCTGTCTAATTTTTCTTATTTTCTTTAGAAAAACGTCCGCATACATTCATAAATAATTTTTTCTTTCTTAAAATTGTTAGAAATTAAATTAATAAATGAACCTACAGCCAGAAAAGTTAATTTTAATTCATTTATAATATCCACGGTTCAAATCCTGATTGGGAAAAAATTACATAAAAATTGGAAATTAACAATTTTATTCTAGCTTAAGTTCTTGCTGTAAACATCATTTGAGGAATCAAAATGCAAGAAATAATTAAATATAAATCAATATAAAGCTGGCTAACAAAGTGCATATATAGCCCAAGAGTTTTCTTCTGTTGTGTTCTTTAAAAATCGTATATTTGCATTCTGCTAACCGTTATTTCATCAACTAATGCAAATTTTTTTACTATTTGTTTTGTAATTCAGATGAACCTAGACTTTATATGGCCTTAAGGCCGGGGCACATAGAATCCGTCATACGTTGTACTTTGACAAATTCAACTAAAGTCCAAGTAACGACGGATGAGGTTGGTACAATAAATACTTTGCTGACGGATGTTAAAGCAAAGTTTGCTCTCTATTTTTATTCACTTTTAAATTTAATTTTATTTTATTTACTTGTTAATTTAATTAAATTTGTATTTTATTGCTTGCCACCAAAATTGTTTTATTAAAATCACAAAACAAAATTGAAACACATCAAGAGTTAAAAGAAAACAAAGAAGAAAAAGCAGTTGATAGTTGTCAAAGTATTCAAACTATTGACCAACTTTCGTACTTTGCGTTGACGGACACGTATTGATTGTGACAACGCTCATAAGAAAACATGTATCTTAACTGACTTGTCAGTTGAATTTGTCAAAGCTTAACTTATGACAGTTTCTATGTGCTCCGGCCTTTACAATAAACTACAAACCCCATGCGGATTTTTATTTACGTTAGGCATTTTATTTTAAAAATGTTTAAAAAACAAATCCCCTTGATTTTTTTGTTCGTTTTTAATTTTGAATATCTGCGCCAGTAAAATGCATCAATCTTTATATCATTCAAGCCATTGCTCAAACAAAGCCGATTCTATGCAGATCCTTGCTTTTGTGCGAAGACGCGTTTAATCATTATCATTTCGAAGCTTTAAAGTATATTTAAGACTTCAAAAAATGACAGTAAATGTCTTGACGATTTTTTTCGCAAAATTTTACAAATTCATGTGGCACCTATGGTCATACTTCTTATTTATTGTTTAATAGCAATCACCCATTTATTTTATTTTTTTATTCAGACAAACACGCCACTGCAATGGCCTGTTTATGTTTGTTTTGTTTTTCTACAACTAAAATAAAAAAGAGTTGTTTGTTTTTCTTGTTTTGTTTATAAAATTTCTTTGATAAAAACAAAATAAAAAATATACTTATATTGAGATTAACTTACTGCGCATTGTTTAAATTAAAATAGAAATAAAAAAATTGTTGTTGCATTTTACATTTGACTATATATTTTTTTAAATTATTATACATCCATTTCTTAGAAAACATGTTGATCTTTTAAGTATTGTCATTCTTAGATTTATCTATTTTTTGTAAATTTAATATGAACGTATGTTTAATATGCACGTAGGTATTTGTACATACATACACACATATATTTGTTTTTTATTTTGAAATTATTTAAAAGTATATACATACATACGTTTATATGCACGTATGTATGTTATTGTTTTTAATATTTTTATTTACCGGCAAAGTTTCATTGCACTCTATTGATTTAATGGTCTATTTAAAAGGCCACACTTTTTTATTTGAATCTGCACACTGGGCATGAAAGGTAATAAATAATATTATTTGTCATTATGCTTAAACACTAAACATGTGTCCACCCACTTGTCGGAAATTTTATGTAAAAAAATTAAATTATTTACACACGCTTAAAATATTATAGTAAGAAATTTTTGCTCACGTTTAAATAATTTTAGTGAATTTTATTTAACAGTAAATATGTGCTTTTTAGGAATTGGATTTAAGCTGCTTTTACACGAGATTTTTTTTTTACATATGCAGTGTGAAATATGTAAAAAACGTATCGTCTGAAAGCAGTTTTATATGGGAGATACGGCCAAAATCACACACGGAAAGGAATTAATAAAGAGGTCTTAAAACTTTAGCGTCCTTTTTTAAGCGTGCATTTACATTGGCAACAAGCGCTATTCATAAACTAATTTTAAATAATGGTGCTCAAGTGTTTAAGGCTTACAAGAGCAAATTTAATTGCATCAGTATAAATGTTGCAAATCGAGGTCCGGATATAAAAACATTAAATAACTGGCTAGAATTTGACTATAAATTTTAATGATTTATAAAAAGATATTATAAATTATTTCGTCTTTATTTAATTTAAGATTAAAAAAAAATAATTATAGGCCGGGGCACATAGAATCCGTCATACGTTAAACTTTGACATATTCAACAAAAGTCAAAGTAACGACGGATGAGGTTGGCACAATGAATACTTTGCTGACGGATGTTAAAGCAAAGCTTGCTCTCTATTTTTATTCACTTTTAAATTTAATTTGTATTTTATTCACTTTTTAAATTAATTAAATTTGTATTTTATTGTTTGTTTTATTGTATTGTATTGTTTTATTAAAATTACAAAACACAATTGAAACACAGCAAGAGTTAAAAGAAAACAGAGAAGAAGAAGCAGTTGATAGTTGTCAAAGTATTCAAAAGTTAAAAGTTGACCAACTTTCGTACTTTGCGTTGACGGCCACGTATTGATTGTGACAACGCTCATAAGAAAACATGTATTTTAACTTACTTTTCAGTTGAATTTGTCAAAGTTTAACATATGACGGATTCTATGTGCCCCGGCCTTTATTGCTTATATTTTTGCTTACGTTTTTCTTTTTTTCATTCAATGTTGTCTCATTATCAGCGATGCCAGATTAATCAAAATAAGATGTGAAGATATTTTTTCCAAAACGAAGATTTTTTTGATTTAGTTGTTCGATACCTGATATTCTTTTTGTTAAAATTTATTAAATTTATTTATCTATGTAATAAATATATTGTTAATAAATTCTCTAAAAAAAAAAAAATGTATCAATGTTGCTAATAGATAAATATGTAAATAATGATGACCAGGTACATATAATTGTAAAGAATTACAATTAAATGATATCATTAATAATTGTATTGCCTTTCACATTGAGGTCTGTAATCAAATAACAAATAAATTTGACTTTAAAGACACAACCAAAAGAAAGCTTTTTTTTGTTGATCCTTAAAAAGTTGCTTCAGTTGTAAGTCTAGTAAAACTCTTTACAAATTTAATTGAAGACAGTGAGATATTAGGGAACTCCGCCACATAAATGAAATGACAATTTTAAGAATTTAGAAAATGTTACAGTGAAGAAGTTTTGGCACATAATTTTAAATATTTCTAGAGCGGATAGTGAGTTAATGTTTTCAATTTTGTGGAAGTTTGCAACAAATTTGGAATGTCTCTTTTGTTTATTTGAAAACGTTAAACAGATATTATTAAAATTAAAAAGAATAAAAAATTTTGAAGATTTTTTCCAAAATTAGGATTTTTTCGATAAATGATTTATTTATAAAAATATCTGGCACCACTGCTCATTATATTTTACGATACAAAGAGAAGGTATAAAAGAAATCGCTATATTCAAGTGAAAAACTAACGAACTAAAAGCACTGTAATATTTTTTATTTAAAATGTCATTTTTAGCTGAAAATGTGTATATATATTGTTCATATTTCACATTTTTTATTGATAAAAAGTATAAAAATTTTGACATTTAAAAATGTTTTAAATAAAGTTGAAATCTTCGCTCCTAATTAAATTTTAGATTATAATATACAAGATTGATTAAATTAGATTATAAAATTAAAAAAAAAAAAAACAAAATTTTAATGTTTATTATTTTTATCATTATAATGGAATTGAAGCTTAAACTGCTGTCTTTCAGCCCTAATAAAAAAATAATAAACAGTTTGACGTCTTCAAGAGAAAAGAAATCATGAAACGTATTAAAGGTGGATTCATCCATTTTGTCCTGACAAAATTTTGTTTAGACAAAAATTTTTTACTGGGAGTTTTCTTCAGCACGATTAACTCATTTCGAAAAATTTTTGCGGACAAACAAAGCTGCCATATGAATACATATGTAAATAATTCATTTTTTTACGACGTGTTTTCTTGGTATGAAATGTTATATTTTTTAATGTTTTGGCATTTTGGTTATTAAAAGATGAATGATAAAAGATAATTGCTTCTTTTAATGGCTGTTGAAATGCAAAAAGCTCTTTTACTTTTAAAATATATTTTTTTAAAGAAAATGCTAAAGAGATATGCGGTCCAAATTATATACTTTGTGTGATTATTTTTATAAGAACTATTCCTCATATTGTACAAGCATTATATTCCCGGCATTATATTTCCATAATAAGCTTGAGAGCTTATTACAACTGAAACTGCAACTGCTTCCTTGCACTCCATTTTATAAAAACAATTTTATTGAAAAATGATTTTTTGTTATGAACACAAACAAAACAAATGCAACAATTTTATTTTATAAATGTGAGAATTCAATTTAAAAAAATAAAAACAATTTGCAAAACAACATTTTTTCTAGTGGCAACTCAGTTCAATTTTGTCCGGACAAAAATTAAAATTAAACCAAATCAAGCTGAGAGTTGACTGAACAAAATCAATTTTCTCACCCTCTGAGTGAAATATCAAACTATAGACAAAAAATTTGTCCGGACAAAATGGGTGAGTGAATCCACCTAAAGAATTTCTTCTATATATTAAAAACGAGTCGCTAATTTCACCAAAAAACATAATGAAAGTTAAATCGGTCATTTGTTAGCACGTACTTGGATTAAATACTAGAAGAAAAAGAAAAAAAATATATTATAAATCCCTTCTTTAAACAACCAGCCAGTCAGCACCTGGATTTAAATATGTCCAATTTTGGTAGCAAAATATGCGATTTTTTAACTTATTTAATTTCCAATGATTTGTTGCGCCCCTCGTACTATTAAAATATCAAAATAATTTTTGTTATTTGCACAAAAATCTATAAAATATTTTTTTCTTATACTGGTTTTTTTTGCTTGTTTTCTATCCAAATAAAATCAATGTTATCAATTTGCTACGAGATATTGCATCAGCCAATAAAAGATCTGCCTTTAATTCAAACAAATACTAGACTGATGACTAAAAATTATAAACAACAAAAAAATAACACTGACGGTACTTGTCGGTATCAACACCACAGCAACGTCAATGGCATAATTAACTTCAACAACAAAAATTTTAATTTTAAGTGCGACATTTAATGTCGTCCTCTCTCATAATTTCTCATAAACTTAAAGATGATCTTTGTTTTTTATAACTTTTGAAATACAAAATAAAAACGAGAAAAAAAACACATGTTGTTGATCTGTTTCTTTTAAATGATTTTCCAGAGGTTGACGATTTCCTCTTGTATCTTATTTAAATTTTAGGGTCTCGTTACAACCCACTTTATTTCAGTATCTAATTTGAATATTTAGAAATTCTAATTATGTTGTTGTTGGTGTTATTTATCTAAGAAGAATGAATATTAATATCGCTTTGAAAAGATGTGTGCTTTTATAAACAAATATTTTTTTGGTTAAAAAAATGCTGATAAAAGTTACCCGTTTTATTTTACAACTCTGTTATCTTCTTTTTCTGTAACATTAAACAATAAATTGTTTATGAGGTTGTTTTTTTTCGGAAAAGATTGTAACTGGAATACGTATTCTACTGAATTTTTATTTAAAATTAAAAAGTAACTTTCTATGAATTACGTCTCAGCATTGCTTCAGGCATTAATCAAATTCTTCCTATAATTTTTTTTCTTTATTACTCTTCTTCCATGATGGAATAGATTTTAGTTTAGATTTCCATTTGTAAGTCTTAGCTCCGTAAAGGGCAGTCGACTTAACTATGTCCCTCTTGCCGCAATCGCAGTGAAATTCGTTTTGCCTTAGGTACATGGAGACATGGTCAAAAAAAAAAGTGGAATGTCTCTTCTATCCTTACGTCTTTTCCATCTTGTGGCATTTTGTATGTTATTGTTGTTTTGAACTTGGTTTTATTGAAAACCAAAAACTCAGAAAAATCGTAATTTCCCTAAATAATGGAAATTTTATGAAAATACTACATTTTTCACAAAATTTCCCCAAACACAAAATTTTAATTTTTCCAAAAAATCGTTATTACAATAAAAAACGTAAGTCACATTTTATAAAGAAACTTTTAAGCCTAAAAATTACTATAAAATAATCAAATTTTTAACAAAAGCTCACAAGTTGGTATTACAAAGTCGCCAAAATCGTAAAAAAGCCGTTTTTAAATCGTTAAAAAATATTACAAATTTGAATTTATATTAAAGATTTTCTGGCAACTCGTACGTCTGCTTTTGAACAAGCAAATCCGAAAAAATGCCGTTAAAATTCTTTTTATTATTTTTTAAAAACATTTGTCGTAAAGAAGAAAAATAAAATTTTAAACTTGCGAGCGTCTTAATCCAAAAAAATATATTGAAGATAAACTTTTTAGTTTTTAAGTAGTTTTAGCCTGTCAATGCTATTTGCGCCAATATTTTTTATCTTATAAAGTTACCAGATGCATTACAAATATTTGGGGATTTTTATTGCATTTTTTACAAGACTTGATAGAAGGATTTGACAATACAGTGTAACAGTGTTTTTAAAGAATTAAATAAAAATGCATGAAGAAAGAATATATCAGTAACATGCAACAACTTATGTGAGATACTGTATATATGTACATTAATTACGTAAATTTTACACATTTTCACAGATTATATTTTTTACTGATAAAGAAAAAAATATTTACTCAAAATTATGTTTCATCACATTGTTAGCTTCCAGTGTTTTTAATTTAAAAAAAACATACATGCATACATATGTAGTTATTTCTGTATAAAAAATATTGAAGTGGTGAAAATAAAAGAAGAGTAGTCAGTCTAGCACTTGTAAAACAATTTAAATCTCTCAAAACTGGCGATCTCCAAAGTAAACAAACCAAAGTGGCTATACACCACCTAGAATAATACGGCGCATATTTTTTTTATCAAATTCATTTATGTGAAAGACCAGAGTTATACGATGACATTTTTTCACGCCAATTTTTTTCAATTCTCAATAACGATAAAATTTTTGATGTCATCGGAATTTGTACATTTCGCTTTTAATTTAATATTCGATATAACGTAAAAAACGAACTTATGCATTGCCAGTGTAAAAAATCCCTTCGAAATTCAGGTCATGCAATTTGCATACACAACTTGCTTTTCGATACCTCTTGCTAAAAAATAAAAATTGCAAGCAATTAGTTTCATACAAAATTTCATCGTGCAAGTCTTGAGACCAACAAACCAAAGTGGCTATACACCACCTAGAATAATACGGCGCATATTTTTTTTATCAAATTCATTTTTGTGTAAGACCAGAGTTATACGGTGACATTTTTTCACGCCAATTTTTTTCAATTCTCAATAACAATAAAATTTTTGATGTCATCGGAATTTTTACATTTCGCTTTTAAATTAATATTCGATATAACGCAAAAAACGAACTTACTCATTGCAAGTGTAAAAAATTCCTTCGAAATTCAGGTCATGCAATTGGCATACCCCACTTGCTTTTCTACACCTCTTGCTACAAAATTTCATAGTGCAAGTCTTGAGACCAACGAAGCTTTTCCCTTCCTTTCATAAGAATTACAATATTTTAGTTCTGCCTACATGCAAAAATTTTATCGTGTAAATTCTGTCAATAACTGAACAAGAATTAAAATATTTTAATTCCGTTGTATGCGAAAATTTTACATATTTTGTTATTTAGTTTATAAAACGCATGAGATTTTTTATATAAAAAATGATTTTACTAAAAAAATAAACAAAAATAATCTCATTTAAATACCTGTGCGCACTTACGACAACTCACCTACGATAACGTATTTACGTAAGTACAGTAACTGTCATAACATCTATTGGAAACATTATAAAATATGAAATATTTTGCTAAAATAATAGTTTTTTCTTACTGTTGATGCTAACAAATAACGAATAATTTTGTAACCATAAAAACGAATGACTTACAAAGGAGACAAATATTATTTGGAGCTCAAATAAAACAATGTCCGGAAGTCATAATTTAATGCTGAGAAAAAGAATCGGTTTCAATTTTCTTATATAAATAAAGTGTTCTACTTTAAGTATAACTTTAAATTAAAATGTTATGGGTTTTTAATGGGTTGAGCATATAAAAAAAAAGTATTTCCTGAAAGATCTTTTCAAAAGCTTTTGAATGATACCTATATTGACGGCATTGACAATTGTAGTTTTTTATAAAAATTTCAAAGGGCCATCATAACTCGGAAAATATGAACGAGCACCAATTTTTTCAATTGGTTTTTGTTTTCTTTTTTGTTAGCTCTCTATCGCCCCAAATATTTAGTTTTTTGATTAGAGCTACTTTATTGTTCCAAGTGATATGGAAAAAATTAGAGGCGGGCGTGGTGTTTGGCGCGTTGCCTCCACGAACATGCCCCTATCTTGGTGATTTTCAATAGCAACTTTTTCGACACTATGTCTGATTGATTAGCGTACTTAATTTATCTCTAATTGATCTAGTGCCTTGGCAAACTTGTTTTCAACACTAACACTGGCGGACAGACGGACATCGCTTAATCGACTTCGCTATACATAAATACTCAAGATATATATACTTTATGAGGTCGGATATGGATATTGCAGTAATTACAAACGAAATGAAAAACTTTTTTCATTTCTTGTGGTGACGGGAGAAAAATCGAAAAAAAATTATAGGCTTCATGCAACAAGAAAGTGATTTCAGCCAAAGTTTTATCCAAAATCGGTATTTAAAAAAAATTTCACAAAAGACCGACATTTTATTAAAATTTCAACAAAAATACAAATTTAACAAAAACAATAAATAAATAAATTAAATATAAACAAATAAAAAAAAGTTTCATAAAAATTTTGAATTTTATAGTTTGCCGCCAAAAGATACAATCTACAGATTAAAAAAAATCTTAATTAAAAAATTTCTTCAAAAAACATTATTTCACACTGAAACAAAATTTAAGGAAAATTCCAAAATTTAAATTTTAAAAATTTATGTTACACACTGTTCGTTGTTGACATGTAAACAAGAGCACACGTTTGTATGGATGTTTTCATTCGCTAAAAATGTCTGAGAGTTTTTACATTCAATTTAAGCACGATCATTTAAATTACGGCAATATATACATAGAAATATACATATTTACATACATATCTATTTGTTTTTATTTGTTTTACACTTGAATTTATTGATTGAATTGATTGACGTCCATTGTTTGTTTGGCTTTTGTAATTTATCTGATTGAGGTACCAGTAAAAACAGAGAGAAAAACAAAAATGACGCAGAGAAGAGTTATATTGTAATGCCGGTTGGCATATACGTACATACATACATATGTGTGTACGTATAAACATTTACTATGCAAATTTTATTATTTGACTTACATATTTGTTTGGAGTAATAATTCAAAAATTTTGCTTTAGATGCATACAGTGTTGGACAAAACATTTTTTTAAACCTTTTCAATTTTCTAAAATACAAGTTTTAAATTTTGATAAATGAAGGCAAAAGACAAAAAAACTTTTATTATATTTATTGAAAGTTGAAAATCCACTAATCGAAACGCGGCTTGAAAATGAAATCGCTAGCCAAACGTACCAAATAAACGGCCAGTGACGACGGTCTTCACCGAAAGATATGACAACAACAGCGGGAATTGTCTCAATTACCGTTCGAATGGATTGCTTTAAATCATCCAAATTTGTAAGGTTTCCTTTGTTATCTTCTTGTTTGCAATAACCCCATAAAAAAAATCAGGTGCAGTGAGGTCAGAAGACCTAGGAGGCCAACAGAATGTGGAGTTTTTTGAAATCATTTTATTGGGAAATTTTTGCCGCAATTCAGGCGTAGCTATGTGACAAGGTGCACCATCTTTTTGAAACCAAACAGATTTGAAAGGGATTCTCTATTGGCGTAATTCTGGAAAGAAAAATTCTTTCAACATTTTTAAATAACAGTCTGCATTGACCGTAACAGTAAGACCGTTTTCTTCGAAAAAGTAAGGCCCGACAATGAACCTTGATGAAACTGCACAGCAAACTGTAACGCGAAGTGTATGTTATTGCATCTGATTGAGTGTCTGCGGGTTAGAATTACTCCATATTCGACAAGTTTGTTTGTTAACATTGCCGTTTTAATCAAAATGTGATTTGTCAGACATAGCAGTGCAGTTCAAGACGTTTTCATTCTCTAACGCCATTTGAATGGTCTTCTCACAAAATTCCAAGTGAATTGAGAAGTCGATAAGGGTTCAGTTTGTTGAATCTTATATGGAAATAAGTTTAAACCTTGGTGCGAAATTGTCTGTAAAGACTGCCTGCTGACAACCATTTGATCAGATAAGCTTCTTGTCGAAACTGGAGGATTGGATTGTATGGCAGCAGCTACAGCGGCGTTAGTTTCCTGCTTCCGAAGTGAGGGATCTCGATGATAAGTCCTTCTTACGATTGTGCACACATTCGGCAAAATTCTTCACGAGCCTCATTATAGTCCATCTGCTAAGAGGAGTGCTGCCAAATATGCGCCGATATTCTCTTTGGACCGAAACTAAGAACTCTAAAGCGTCAAAGCGTTGCACTATCCAAATTCTTGTTTCATTGTAACAATTCTCCATTTTAGTTAAATTTAAAGATCAATATATAAAATAAAATAAGAATGGAACAGGCTGGTTACACAGGAAATAAGTTATTACGTTTTCTTTTGGTAGCAGCTTTCATCAGCCACCCTGTTTTATACAAGACTAAGTTATGAAGAAACAGCTGATTTATTTTGTTTTCATCAACCTACTTTTAAGTGAAAAGTATATGAATTTTTTTTGGTTTGTAAGTAAGAATGGAAACAAAAAAGAAATTTGAAAGCACTTGTCTTCATATTTTTGCTCTTGAGTTCAGAAGCCAGAACACATATGATTGATAATCTTTTGCTTAGATCAGTTTACACTTTACGTTTTTTTTTCTTACTTTCTAATTCTCTATCGCCTTTTCTGTGGAAATATTAGGGGCAGATTAACACTAATGGGGAGGGACAGCAGGGACATTGCTCAATCGACTTCACTATGTATAAGAAGTTAGAATGTATAAACTTCATGGCGTCGAAAATGAATATTGTAGAAAATACAAACGGAATGACAAATTTAGTAATACCCTTTTTTCTACTTTTTGTGGTGAAGGGTATAATAATGCTTATAAGACTTTAAATTGTATGCAAGCAACGTGTTACTTATTTAGGAAATGTAGTGGGCTCCAGTTTTTTTCTTTGTTAAAATTTTTTGATATTTTGAAATTATTTAGATTTCTCATTGCCACTGTGCATATTCTCATTTGAATTTTTTACTAATTTAATTATGTTATTAAGCATTAATTTTTTTCTATTAACAAATTAATTTAGGCATAACTTAAGAATATTAAGACTTATTACAGTTAAAAAATTGAAGCAAGAGTATTGACAGCTCCTCGAAAAAAAAATAAAAAAAATAATAAATAAAAATATAATAAAATTCCTTAAAAACAGACTGATTCACATACATGCAAATATAAGTATGTATGTACATAGGTATGTGTGCATAAAATGAAATTATAATAAATTTTTTCTCTTAAGAACCAGTTACTTATTTTTTTATTTATTATTTTTTTAATAAAATATATTAACATATCAACAAAGTCAATAACAATAGCAAAGACATGTCCACATAGATATTTGGCACACATTTTAAATAAAACTGTTTTCAAAATAAGAAAAAAATTATACAAAAAAATTGAATAACTTGTTTACAAATATTTGCTTTAACACATTAACATTTTGCTCGTAATGGACACACCCCCTTTTTTTGCGCATTGACTAACAGTTAAAAACAAGAAATATTTAATTTTATTGCAAAATTCATTTAGAATTACGTGAGCTGTTAACATATTATTTTTTTTAAAAATAAACAAAATACGGTTTACAACTTTGCAATTACGTCATTGATTATAAGAAAAGCATTTCTTATTTCACTGTCAAGAGCAGTGAAAACTGCAATGCCAAAATTGTCTTTCTCTAAAGCGAGTGACACTAAAATTTAGCGATTGTGTGCATATTTTTGACGCACGCATTTTTAAGAAATAAATGCCTGTCTTAATATAAAAATATCCACACACCCAAGATTTTAATTAAAAAATTTGAGTGTTTGTCACCACCTTGAATAATTTAATTAAATGGCAAATTTGAACAAAGATCAGTTAACACAGGAACAAAAGTTGCCATACAAAACAATGCGTGTTTACGCGATATGGTATTCAAACAAGACTCATTTTTAAGTTGGTGATTCGGATATTTTGCTATTTACAATCAGCAAGATCGGTCCATGTCCTTAAAGGCAGCGGGCAAAACACCTCGCCTGCCTCTAATTTTTCCATGCACTTCAGGCATTATTACCTATTTAGTTATTATGGCAACCATGCTACATTCTTTAGGAAGGGGATAGATGAGAGATAAGACAGGTGGTTAAAGGAGAGAGATAGAGAGTTAGAGTTAGAGAGTTAGTTATTTTAATTCGCCGGCGAATATGCTATGAAGAAGTACCGACGAAGGAGACTGGAAGTTTTCATGTTAATTCTGAATATGTATGTATTTATAAACCATTAAACAGAAAAAAACATTTTTTTACTTTTTGATTGCTGCAGGGGTTGAACCCTGGGATACCAGGTTTGTAGTCAACGTGCTTCGACTACAGCAGCCTCGAACAATCTAGTTTAGTGAAGTAACTCTAATAAAAAAACGCAAATTTATGAGGCGATAACGAATTCAAAAATAAGAAAAAAACATCAAGTGAAAAGTGCTCGCCCATATTTTCGGAGCATGGGCCTCAGAATTTTTCATAGAAAAGAAAGATTGTGCACTATTGTAATTGTAATTATTAAAATATCAAAATAGGTATGTATCATTTAAAATCGTTTTTATTTTTGCAGCCATAAATATTTGTCGGTTTCCACCTTCTCTTCCCTCTAAATCCAAAAATATTTCTTCACGGAACTTGTGGAACAGCGTAGCTTTAGCAACTATGGCTGCAATTCCACAGCAACAATTTTATTTTAAAAATACTTTCAAATATAAATATGTATATTTAAATTAAGCTAAATAATTACAAAAGAACAATTTATTTCAAGGGAAGCAGTAATATTTTATTTATAAAACTAAAATTTAAGAAACGACGTAATTAGAATGCAACAATAGAAACATTTTTGGGCTGAACTTGAAAAACTCCTAAATTTTATTCCCATAAGCAACTCTTAATTATACTGCTGCTGCTGCACTCAATAGACATTTTTAAAAAAATTCTATTAAAGACGGTTGTTGGAAAAAAATAAAGGTAAATGAAAATTTAACACGCAATTAAATGCCGGGTTTGTGCGCAGGTACAAAAACATAAATTTCTTGATAAAAAACCAACCTTGAAGTCACATTATACTTTTGTAATCTGCTTGGATTTTGTTAAATAAAGCGTCCCTTAAAAACGAGTATAACTATACGTATGTATGTATGTATGTAAATATATGTGTAAGTAATTGGGTTACATAGTTATTAAACAGTGTTGCCAGGAGTTGCAGTTTTAACAAAAGATTAAATTTTTAAATAAACCTGTAAAATTTATAAATATTTCAGAAATTTTGTTCAATTCACTGGCATACACAGTGGTGCTAGAAATTTCCATAGAAAAATTTTCATCTATCGGAAAAAAAATAAAATCTTAATTAAGGAAAAAAAATCTTTAAAATTGTTTAATCTTTTAACTTTTGAAAATATCTGTTCAACGTTTGCAGATGAACAAAGAAGACTTTTCAAATTTATTGCAAACTTCGAAAAAGTTGGGAACATTAAAGCTACATGTTTTTTACATTTGACATGTCAAAATTTCCACTGTAAAACACATACACGTCGTGTAGGGCTGATAAAACATTGCTCCTGTACATGTTAAAAGTCATCTGACAAAATTTCGTTTAGAATGTGTTCTATTGATCTGACAAACCATCTGGCTGCTTTATAATTTTAAAAAGTATTGCCAAAAACCTATGACGTATGAAAACGGCGGTTGATCATTGGGGTAACATTAGCCGGCTATGGGTAATATTTTATATGACTAAAATCTAAAATTACTTTTAACTATTTGATAACAAATATGTTAATTCTGTATCATTATTTAATGTACTCTAATCTTCTTAATATTTATAGTAAAAAAAGGTAATTAAAAATGAAAAGTCTTTAGAAATTCCATAACGCACACAATGACAACAAGGCATTTTGAAACAGAAAGGCTTGGATATCCGTGCGGTGAAAAAAGCGAGTTGATTAAAAAAGAAAATTTAACTTTTTGTTTTTGATTATTTGTTGCTTTTTGAAATAGTTGAAAGAAATACTACACAATTCAATTGTTTTAGTTTTTAAAACCATTTTTCAAATAACTAAAAGTCAGATATAAAAAACATGTCGTGTATAGGAAGCTTAACTCACTATCCGCTCTAGAAATATTTGACATTGTGTACCAAAACTCTTCCACTGTAATATTTTCATGTGGCGGAGTTTCCTAAATTCGTCATCTAAATTTTGTATTCTCACTGTCTTCAATTTAATTTGGAAAAAGTTTCTTTTTTCAACTTACTAGTGAAAAAACTTTTTTATTAATAACGTTTTGAGGGTCAATAAAAGAGAGCTTTTTTTAAGGTTGCGTCGTTAAAGTCAATTGGTTTGGTTATTTGTTTACATACCTTAACGTAAAAAGCAATACAATTATCAATTTAATATAATAGCATTTAACTTTGTATCAGAAATATATATTAGTTTTTACAAATATATGTAAATATATTTACCAAATTGTAATAAGAAGTTGCAAAGTTAGTTGTCAAACAACTTAATCAAAAACTCTTAATTTTGAAAAAGAAAATCTTAAAATCTTATTTTGAATAAAAAATCTTTAAATTGAAGGTAAAATCCTTATTCTGGCATCGCTGATATGTTTTTTTATAATTTTTTCATCCATTCTTTCAAGAAACGTTGCCAGATATGTCATTAGCGATTATTTTAGGCTGTTCGTAATAAAATTGAAATTTTTTTAATACTCATGACAATATTGTCCTACAATCTCATAAAACGATAAATGTGTTGTTTGTAAAAAAGTTCTAGATATTTTCAAAAACTAAAAGGTGTTAAGATTGAGGTTGCTTTAAAAAATGAAAACTGCGCTAAAAAAATTAAAATTAAAAAACAAAACAAAAAATTAATTCAAAAATTAAAAAAAAATCGTAATTTTATAAAAAAGGCAAAACTTACCAAAAAAAAAAAAAAATATTAAGAAAAAAAGGAATACAAACTTGTTGACACTAACATATTTAAAATTTTTTAAAATATGAAAATTCAGCACCAAATCGAAAATATTTAAAAAAACTTCATGAAAAATACAGTTATTTTGCAAAAAAAGATCCTTCAACAGAACATGAAAAATGCGCAAAAATTTGGTGCTGCTCTAAAAAAAAAACAAAAAATATTACAAAGAAAAAATTCCGCCAAAAACTTAAAAACTTTATTAAAAAATAATAAAAATTTTAAAAAGGAAAGAAATGCTCAAATAGTAAAAAATTAAATAAAATAAAACAAGTAAGAGTGCTATACTCGGCTATGCGGAATCGTAACCTTCACCATATATGTAAATCTAGTTTAGTGAAATAACTTCAATCAAAACCACAAATATTGGGGTGACAAAGAATTAAAAATTAAGAGAAAAATTTTATTTTTTTATATAGTTTTACATAAAAATGTCGTAATGGGTTACTAATTTTTTTTAATTTTTTTTAATTTTAGCATTTCCTGAGAGATCGCTTTAAAAAATTGTAAATGATACCCATATTGACAATGGAAATTTTTTGTAAAAAGGCCCATAACTCGGAAAATATTAGCGAGCGCCAATTTTTTCACTTCATGCTTTTTTCTTACAGAAATTTACTATTATCGATTTAAAAGTACATATAAATATTTATTGTTTAATAATTTCGTCCTTTTCATATATTTAATTTTGTCCTTTTTTCTGCACATTAAAAATTAAAAAAAAATTTATGTTGCTTTAAATTTTACAAACGGCAACACCGTTTTCAACATTGTTGAAAAGAATTTCTTGTTTCTCTTTTATAATTTTCCCTCCTATTGACGCAAACCCAAATAAAAAAAAGTTCTCACATAAATTTATAAACAAAAATTGTTGATATTTTCGTCACTGCACAGTTTTAACAAAAGAAGGAAAAAGGGATGATGTAATTTCTTTATGAACCTGCAAGCAGAAGTTTTTCGTTGGACTACGTGTCGTTGTGCATGATTACAAAACGCTCTTCATTACAAGAGAACACACAGTTTGAAATTTCTTTTAAGGCATGTTTTTGTCTACTTAATGGATGCGTTAATTCATGATTCAATGTTATGGCTCTTATCGGGAGAGAGAAAAATGATTAAGGAACTACAGTTGGGAGCAAAAAAGCGGTAGTGAATCTCTTTGACATTTTCAACGAAAACACTTATTAAACTTGTGTAAGTTGTGCTGTTTTAACTGGGTATAAAAAACCGAGCATAAAAAATGCAACTTCAAATTTTTTTTACTATTTTTATTAAAACCAAATTGTGATTATTTTTATAAAACGTACTTAAAGCCTTAGAACAACCAATGATGATGATAAGGAAAATTTTGTTTTCTTCCACAGAGGAAATGCAATTTCAAGACGTGTACTTTATTTAAATTTTCAGTTTGTGCTTCTTGGACTTTTTAGCAACGGCGGATTGGGTTCCCATGATATGGCATCTCGGTTATGGATTTTGTCTTACTTTGCGTTTCATTATTTTCCTCACTTTCATATTTCCCATTTTCAAATAAATACAAAATATTTGAATAATTTAATTCAAAACAATAAAGAGCCATTTAATTTTATCGTAATTTTTAAACAGGCGTTGCTTTTTTTCCGCTCGCAACTGTAAATATTTTTTATTTAGTTTAAGAAAACAACATAAAACTGGGATTGTAATTTTTGTCACAAAATTTTATAAAAAAATGTAACTTTTTTTTTACTTTTACTGTAAATTTAAACATTAGAAACTTAAAATTCAAACTTTATGATCGTAATACTAAATGAAACAGGCGCTTTGTTTTTTTTTGCAAATGTAAATGTTTTTTTTTTCTTCGGGCTCTAGGTCAATATTGTTTATTTCAATAAAAATCTGTTTTGTTTTATTAAATAACAGTAAGAAATATTTATATTCAATATTTCGGACACCTTCGGTCTTCTTTTTCAGAAATTATGGTAAAGCCATCAATCACTTTTAATAATTTTATTTTCTTTTTCCAACTTTAGGAAGCAACATGTTATCATTTTGATAAGATTATAAACTAAATTTGAAATAGTTTATTTTTTTATAAACAAATTTATTTTGTACTTTATGGAAAGAATACAATAAATAATGATACACTTTTTTTAATCAGGACCAGCACTTAGGGGATGACCTTTACTTATGCAATGCATTGCGTCAGAACTAGGAAATTAGGTTGTGGGAAGGGGGATAGAGGGATTAGTGTTTGTGGACAATTGATTTGAATTTTTGCACATTGAAAGAGGCAGGAAAGACCTCTGCAGGCAGTTTATACCACATACGAGCTGTTCGGCTAAAAAACGAATTTTCTCTGTAATGTGTTGTGCGATTCACTGGCCAATCGACCACAAAGGAATGTGCTCTTGATGCAGAGCACATTACGGTTTTCAGGAACGAGTTCCATGATTTCATAAGAGTACAATCCGTTGTAGTGATGATAAAACAGTGAAACACACTCCACATTGCGTCGATGCTCCAGTGAGTCAATAGAGCTGGATTCCCTACTGTCACCAATGAGCTTTTTCGCTCTATCCTTTATGCGGTCGAGTAACTCCAAAATAGACTTTAAAGCACCGGCCCATACATGAAAGTTTTATTCCATTTTTGGTCTGATAAGGGTGACATAGATAGTAAGGAGATCAGATGGGGTGAAGTATTTCTTACACCGTTTCAGAAAACCTAGGCACTTGAATGCTTCTTTTGCGACATGAAAAATATGCTTGTTCTAACGAACATCGAATTGAATTTTCATGCCAAGAACATCGAGAGCTTCTGATACCTTAATATATATATCATCCATAATTACAGATGAGGTAGCATGTTCAGCAGTACGCCCATGCGAAATCACAAAATATCATAAAATATTTGAAGGAATCAAGCACATTTAAAGTAAATTAACATACATAAATCTATTTGTTTATTTTATTCATTGAATGCAGCCAGTAAAATTGTAACTTTGCATTTGATTTGATAAATTAATGTTTAATTTATTAATGTCACCTTGTTTGCTATAAGGATTTATCCGGAACACATAAGAAACCCATTAAATTTAATTGGATCTTACAGATCAGGAAACATCGATATTTTAAATATTTGTAGAATCTGATTTTGTTAAGATCGGTTAATATTCATAAAATTTCACATCTGTCGTCCTTCCCACCTTTTCTCCTATTCTTTTTCTTTTTCGAAAATATGATGCACTTTACATAAATATCTAAAAATGTTTAAAATTCCATTGTAATCTGTACAGACGTGATCGCCCGTTTTTCTCCTTTGTCTCTCATCTTAGTCCTAGCTCTGGAAATAGATATTAATAAGGATCTATATATGTTTTGAATTTCATGAAAATCGATTAGCCGAGACGCAAACAATGTTCGATTCCCATTTTCCCCCCTTGGTCTGCTATTAAAAAATATAAATACCCTTTTTTCCATGAGGAGAGATATCTATCCATGTTTCAAATTTCATAAGAAGCAGTTCAGTCGTGATTGAATCACGCACAAACAAACAAAAAAAAAAACAAACTTACAAAAAGACTTATAACATCAATTAAATTAAAACGATTTAAAAAAATTCTGAAGTTTTTCTGGTCATCTTTAATTTATTTACAAAAAGTACGGAGTGCGCCAAAATAAAATTATTAGAAAAGATTTACATGTATATTTCGGATGAATAACAACCTTGAAAAATATGCTTGCATTTTTAAAAACCCTAAAACATTAAAAACTCTGAGATGATGCAACAAAAAAATTTTTTTAGCTCTGCCAGAGCAGACCCAACAGTAGAAAAATGTCTTAGATGATGCTACAATTGTTTTTAAAGTAGAAAAATAATATCGGTAACATGCATACGTTTGCTAGGAAAGTAAGATCTGGCAACCCCTGTTGTTGTTGCCTGTTTTGGTGTGGTAAGAAACAGGACTCAATAAGTTACTGTAGCTGTTGGAAACAGCATAACAACAGTTTACGGCAAGTGGTTGTTGTGGCTACTGGATTAAAGGGGTAGACTGGCTTGGATGTGAGGCAAAGTGGATTGGTCTGTGGACAGTTTGGGTTACTAAACAAGACATCGAATAGTTTATGTCTCGCCGGAGTAACGCGAGAAAGTGGCAGGAAAGACTTCTGCAGGAAGTTTATTCTACATACGAACTGT
The DNA here is from genome assembly GCA_937654795.1 of Cistogaster globosa. NCBI lineage: Eukaryota > Metazoa > Arthropoda > Insecta > Diptera > Tachinidae > Cistogaster > Cistogaster globosa. Next base: position 125,511,352 of record OW569404.1, read on the forward strand.
TCGGCTAAAAATCGAATTTTTTCTGTAATGCGTATAAGTGAAAAAATTTATAAAATAATAATTTCTGTACAAAAAGAATTGCATTTTGACCTGCATCTCTCTTGGCTGACATTGTGGTACCTAAACACACTTTTTCTTGCAATTTTACAAAGTAGGAGAGATTTTCATTAAGTTTTAATGTAATTAAATCATACGAATCAACAGTCGTGCTCTTAAATACTCGTCTTATGGTATAATCTGATAATCTTTTAGCAAGAAATAAATTGTCGGGAGTATGCAAAGTGTTCCAGTGTTTCAGAAAATATTTGTCGTCTTTATTTTAAAACATTTTATAGTTTAATTGTTGTTTTTATCTTTAGAAATATTATAAATATTTGTTATTGTTATTGTTTTCGTTTCGATATTTTGTTATTTTTTGCAAAGAATTAAAAGAAAAACATGTCAAGATAAACAAATTACAAATGCAAATTTTATTAAAAATTTTATTGCAAACTATCAATAGTGTTTATTTTTATATTTTTAATATTTTCTAGGCCAAATGCAAAACAAATAATAAAATAATTATTAAACGTAAACATGATAAAATAACAACCACTTTAATCATAAAAATTATACTTTAACACTTGTCAAGGGAATGGCGCCTCAATAAAAGAAAAAAAAAAAAAAACAAAATAAATAAATAAAATAATATGAATCCATGGTGGAACACGCAGTTGTCTAGATTTTTCATACAATGGCCACCAAAGCAAGAAGAAGAAATCTTACAAAGCCAAAATATAAAAAATTTTAAGTTTTGCCAAAAATAAATAAAAAACACCAAAAATCGAAAATTTAAAAACATCGAAAAAAAAATTAAAAATCACCAAAAAATTCATATTTTACTAAAAAAAAAAACTTAAATTCGCCACAGTAATTATTATTTTATCACACAATTGAGAAACCAAAATTTTTTTTTTATATAAAAAGTAAACAAAAAAATTTAATTTTTCGATCGTATATCTTCTGTTGGTGCTGGCGTGACCAGGAGGAAGCTTGGTATCTAGAATGTGGCTCTGGATACCTGTCGACTTATGGCTGGTAAGTGAATATTTCTTCTCTAATGCACCTGTAACGTAGAGGCGGAAAGAATTACTGTAAAATAGGAGCAGAGGTTTATATATGAGGTCGTAACGGACAAAAATGATGCTACCAGAGTATAGACTTGCCAGATTGGGGGTAGAAATAGTTTTGACGACATAAATATCTACATATTTTAAACTGGTTACGTGTAATGGGCGGAAAGCAAAGACGTTTAGAAGAAATATCACAAGGACCAACAGATGAAAGGGTGACGCACCTACTCCGTAAGAAAGCGAATCGATGGTGAACTTCTAGGGCACTAGCCTTTTAAGGAAGCGATAGTGCAGTCGTATAAACATCGTGATGTGTTGTTATATTTTTTTGTTGGTGTCATTATTTCAAATAATGCTAATGAAGTTTTAATAAAATTTTTTAAATTAAATTTGAATCAAGTTACTTTCTTGATTGGCAAAATTTTAGTCACATATTATTTTTTGGCTGCAGAAAAAAACCGAAATAAATATTTCGCACCTTTACCATCTCGAGCTTCCTTTCTTATATCTGATACTGTTGTTGATAAAGTTTTTCTTATCACTGTTATTTTATTATTTTGCACAAGTTTTTCATTCTTCTTCCATTTGTTTTTGTTCAATAAAAGTCCACTTAAAAGTATAATTTAATGTGTTTTTTTTTTATAATTTAATGTTTTTTTTCTGAAACGCAATTTTGCCAAGAATCATAAATGTTTTATGATAAATTATAAGATTTTAGTTTTAAAAATAATACGATAACTAAAATTTGATTGCCCTACATAGAACTGAAATATTCAGTATGCGACAAAACATATTCACGAACTTGTACTTCCTAACAAGTGTCCTCATAAAATAGAAAATTTCATTTAATTTTAATTTTTTTTTTTTTGTAATTTTTAATTAATAATGGACTACTTTTATTAACACAAGAAAAAACAAAAAAAAAAAAAAAAAAAACAAAAACAAAAACAAATTTAACGGTAAAAATTTATGTCAAAAAGTCTCATGTTCATATAAACTCTATGAAGCAAATCGGTGTATACAACTTGCAACTAGAAAAATTGATTTTGACAGGATTTTAGTTAGGGAAGTTGGCTGCTATTATCATGCGTTGATTAAGGTTTTTCTGTCAAAATTTACGAATAATTTTAATTTACAATAATATAAATAAAATACAGTTTTAAAAGGAATTTGTTTTTAGAACATTAAACGGCATTTTGTCGTCTGTAGGTTGCCCTTGAAAAATATTTGAACGTGTGTAGACGCTATAAAAAAGGTTTTTAAGTTTTTTATTTAATAAATAATTGAAAAAGTTTCTCTAAAATCATAAAACAATTTATTAGTAATTAATCTTAATCACTAAATGCCAAAAACTATTTATTTAAAATAAATACTGAAAGTACCGAAATAATTTCAATCCAGAGAACGCCATTTCTTTCTTAATTAAAGACATTTTATGAACACCTTCGTTTGTTTATTATATTATTGTACAAAGAATTCAAATATTTTTGACCTACATTTTCTGAATTTGTTTGTTTTGAAAAATAAATACTGGCAACTAACTCAATGCCAATTTGTTAAATATCATCGTAGCAGGAGATGAAATTTCTTTGCGTTGAGATCGATTTGCAAATATTAACTCATATGTAAATATGTACATATATACATACGTACATATACATATAATGTATTAGTGTTTAATTTAGTCTTCTAATAACCCAACAAACATGCGTAAGATATCAAATATTCAAATGATTTTAAAACATTTCAAACATTAATACATTTTTTCCTATACTCGTTCCATAAAATTGATATTTCATCAATTTTAAAATTCTTAAACTTTAACAAATAAATTTTGATTTTATTAGTAGTTAAAAAAACCAGCAAAAAAAGGGAAATTTTAAACACAAGAAAAAAATCATGCGCAACATAAATAAAAAAAAATGCAAGACATATTATGTTGCCAGAAACATTTTGCAATAAGGCAAACATGTTGCCAGAATTACTCTGTTCATATTTGTGAAAACTATAGAGCAACATTGATTATTTCATGTGGAAAATTTGACATTTAAAATGTGTTGACAAGCTCGCGATTTCAGAAAATTTAACGTTTTGTTGCTTTCGCGTATACTACATTGTTTAAGAAATGTAAGCATAATACATATGATCAGCTGTTGTTTGAAAAATTTCCCATGTAATAATACCTCTTTGCTTAATTTTTTTTAATAAATGTTGCTAGAAACATTTCATATGTTTTTTTTTACAAAAAAAAAAAAAAAAAAAAAAAAACAGAGTACTACATCTGCAACATTTTTTCATGACTTTTTCACACAAATTTTTTATGTATGTAGTTTGACAGCATTCCACATAAAATACTGAACAGAGTACTACTTCATCAACATTATTTCTCTTTTATTTTCCAGTAATTTTAATATATATAGACTTTTGACAATATTTCAAACGAAATGGTGTACAGAGTACTATGCTTCAGTGGAAACATAATATAAAGTAAATTCTAATAATAGAGAGCAGATGAGCTGTTTGCATAGACAAGTTTACATAAACGAACTTTGTTTTAGGCTAAGATTGTTAACAACAATCTTTGATCGTTTATGTGAAAAAGTAGTCGTATGCTTTTTACAATTTTATTTACATTTAATTTTTTTTTAAGTATTTAGATTTATTTACCAATATGGCATCTTCAATTAAACATTAAAAGTTAACGGAATTAAAGCACAGCTTATCGGACGGGCACTTTTAGCTTAAAATGTTCTTATAATAACCAAAACGTCCAGTAAAATCCATCCTTAAATAAAGCTGACACGTTTTTAATTTTTTATTGATTTTATGCCAACAAATAATAATTTTCTATTCCTTTCGCATGAAAAACTGAACAGAGTACAACTCAACGTCATTATTTTGTTAATTTCACATTTTTTATAAGGAATATCATGGACAATGGACGTCATTGTCATCATAGTGTCGCCATAAAATTTTTACTTTTTTTTAATTGTTTGAAATTACTTTTCGTTAAAAAGAATAAAAAATATGGCAACTCTAAACAAACAAACTTAAATAAAAGGGTTAAAAAGGATTTGCGCGCAATTGACGCTATTTCTTAAGAGCGGCAGGCCCTTACAAAAGACTTCATAAATTAGCAGCAAAAAATGAAAATATTTGCATTAAAAAGCTTGGTGTAGAAGTGATTATAACTAACAAGTAAAGGGTTGTAACTTCACTAATTTGCCGTAGTGCAGTACTAATAAAAAAATAATTGAGGTTAATGATACTGGTAAAAATAATAAATGAAATGAAAGTAGATTTTGAGAGCACCTAAAGGGGAAGTTCGGATGTACCTGAAGGCGGCTCATACATGCTACTATTATTAGCATTTATAAAAATAAATAAAAAAATATTGTTGTATCCGGCAGCTTATGGGACACATTTGAATAAACCAAAAAGTGACTACCTGTCTGATAACAACGGCCTTCACATTGAGACATACATTTTTTTAATGATTTATGTTTATGTGGTTATTTGTTAATATTGATTTTTATTTTTATACAAAACAATAATGTTTACCTACCACACTTTAATTTCTATTATGTTTTCTTTAATTGTTGAGCAAAATATTTAATTTTGTTAAATAAATATTTTTTTTTCTGCAAGAAAAATTGCTCTAATTTATTATTTTAGCTTATTTTAGTGTTGTGTTCTTTAACCTTTTAATTTGTAGTTTGTTTTTAAAAAGTATAATTTTCGTATTTTTCCTAATACCAAAAGCTTTTCTGCCGGTGTACTTTGCAGTGGTCTTATACAAATACAAAACAACAATGGAATATCCGACATTTTGAGAGTCTGAGAAAATTTTCATTAATAAGGAAAAAAATTATTAATACCTAGAAATATAATATAAAGGAAAGAAAAATAACACGATTAGGAATACGTGCGTTTTGGCACTTGAATAATTTTATTGTTAGTTTTTTTCAAGGAAATATAAATTAAGGTAGAGATAAAGAAAACTTTTCAACATGTTTGTTTTGAAAAGAAAATTATTATTTGTTGGCATGAAATCAATAAAAAATAAAAAAACGTGTCTTGTGGCAGCTTTATTTAAGGTTGGATTTTACTGAACGTTTTGGTTATTATAAAAACATTTTAAGCTAGAATTATCCGTCCTATAAACTATGCTTTAATTCCGTTAACTTTTAACGTGAAATTTGTTTAATTGGAGATGCCATATTGGAAAATAAATCTTAATAATTAAAAAAATAAATAAATAAAATGGAAGGAAGCACACGACTAGTTTTTCACATAAACAAGCTGAAGGTAGTTGTTAATATTCTTAGCCTCAAGCAAAGTTCGTTTATGTAAACTCGTCTATGCAAACAGATAATCTGCTCTCTATTATTAGAATTTACTTCATATTATGTTTCCACTGAAGCATAGTACTCCGTCCATCATTTCGTGCGAAATATTGTCAAAAGTCCATATAAAAAAATTACTGGAAAATAAATGAGAAAAAATGTTGATGAAGTAGCACTCTGTTTAGTAGACTTTTGCCATATAGTTCAATTTAGTGATCGCTCTTTTTAGTTCAAAGTTTGAAAATGACCTAGTTGAAAGGCTCTTTTTAGTTCAAAGTCTCTCTTAGTTCAAATGTTTGTTGACGTATTGTTCGTACTTTTCAACTTTTTGTTCAAACGCTTTCTTTAGTTCAAAAGCTCTTTTAGTTCAAATGTTTTTTTCAAAATGTGATGGCAACAACACCGTAGCATTGCGTAACAAATGTTAAATAAAATGCGTGGCAGCACTAATTTCATGTCCGAAATAGTCAACAAGAAAATACAGACATCGATCTTAGTTTAACTTATTTGGTAGTTTAATTACAAAGTATAGTTCAAAAATGAACTAGATGCACTTAAAAGTATGACCTAGTTAACTTAGTTCAATCGATGAAATCGTTTAAATAAACTAGTTCATTTATGAACCACACAAGTCTACTGTTTAGGTCTGGTACTCTGGAATGCTGTCAAATTACATACATAAAAAATTTGTATGAAAAAGTTATAAAAAAAATGTTGCAGATGTAGTACTCTGTTGTTACTGTAGAAAAAGACATGAAATGTTTCTGGCAAAATTTTATCAAAGCTGTAAAATAAAGCAAAGAGCCATTATTTCATGCGGAATTTTTCGCAAAATTGAACAGAGTAGTAGGCTTGACTTTAGAACAGCTAGTTATGAGGAAAGCACATCAAAGCCAATAGTAAAAGGCGACCGGCGACTAAAATATTAATGGTGGCAGTGGTTAAATAAATAAATGCGGTTAATGATCGGTTATGGTGTAAACTGACTACAAATTTTTAAACTTTTTTATGTTACCACGTGGATATAAATAAATTTTGTTACATGCTTATAAAATATGTTTTTGAAATGATCTTTTACAAATTATATCTACAAACAAATGGCACTGAATAATGTGAAAAAAATAAAGAAAAATCTGATCAAAATTTTAGGCGGCCAGCAGTTTTCTAATTTTAATAAATGCCGGCGATGAATGTTAGCCGATCAGCTTTGCTTGGTTCTTGCAGAGACAATTTATACGTAAAAGAAAAATAGCCCCTTTTTATTTAAGTAAAGAAATAACTTTATTTTTAATTTGCTTTTTGCTTCTTGTACATTTAAATTTTTTATTTTAAACCACAATTATTTGTAACAAAACAAATTATAAAATTTATTTTTAGTTATTTCCAAAATTAAAATCAAGTGTCAATTATCGATGACAAGAGAAACATTCAACATGAATAGATAGCTTGGAGTTGAACTTAAATATCCCAGATGCAACACTGTCTTGCTAAGACAAAATCACATCGAAAAATCGACCAAAAGATTTCAGCGCTTTTGATAGCATAAAAAATTATCAAATCAGATTTTTAGAACCAAATCCCGTATGTGGAAGCGCGCTATTACTTTTTAACGAGACATACTTATGTAACAACTCAAAATAAATAAATAAATAAATGATTCTGACGTTAAAGGCAAGATTGTCTGTTCGATAATTTATCAAGCACTTTAAGCTTAACATGTACCTGAAATAACCGAAAACTGTTGATCTCACCGATAAAATGCTACCTTCAGTTATTGATAAGTTGTAAAATTAGCCCTCAGTAAAAATTTACGTGTTTTTTGTTTTGAAGAAAAATTATTGTTTACACTAATATCATTAGATCTGGTAGACACTGATTATTTTATATACTTATATTTAGTGTACATATGTATATATATTAAAACATTTGTGTTAAATTTAAAGCGATATGGTTCTCAAGGCAACTACAGCTAATCATTTTAGTTATCATCAGTTTTTTAGTTTTTAGTTAATTTATATTTCTTTTTTTATATAAGTTTGTCTATTTATAATTTTAAGTGTTAAAAGGTCTTTAATGATGACAAACAATTTTTATTTCTAAACAAAATAATGGTAATTTTTTTTTACTTTTCAGGAAGTGTTTAATTGTTATATTGTGTTTTTACTAGTCTTTACAGAATTTTCAAACGTTTAAATTAGTTTAGGCTGTTGAAAAAGTTAATCAATTACATAAATTAATTAATTAAAGGAGTGTTTAAAAGTTCCCAAAAAAGTGTGTGTTAGATCCTTTTAAAAGAGGGCAGGGATTTTGAGATGACTGTCTTTCCTGTTCTGTAGGTTTAGTTTAAAATTGATTTGCAAAAAATCTTAAACTGCTTGTGGATGTTTGATAACGTTTTTGTTTAAAAAATTGAAAATTTTACCAATAGGACCTAAAACTTATAGAAACTTAAGTATTCTTTAAATATTAAAAATTTTACAAAAAAAAAAAAACAGTAGTTTAAAAAACTAAAATTAATGCGGCATTTACACTATGCAATTTTTTATGCAACTGGCATGCAATTTTTGTTTGTTGATGAAACAAGTGGGGTAAGCAATGTGGTTTTGCTTGAGTTTGGAGGAGATGTTACTGTTACTTAGGGGTGGCAGCCTCTCACGACGAAGCTCACTTGAGCACAACTTTATGACCGTTGTGATACCACAAGGAAGGCGACGCGACTCCTCCTACTCAGTTGAGAACCATGAAGATTCCCGGATGAACTTCGCTATGTCCCCCATAGAGTGAGATGACAGCTCCGTTAGAGTCTTGAAGAAAGGAGAGCCCAGAATTCTAAATCTTCTTGGAGCTAGGGATGGGCAATGGCACAGAAGATGTAGGACGGTCTCTTCCTCAACCTCCGAGCCACAGCTGCGACAGAAATTATTATAGGGCAATCCCAGTCTTTCAGCATGCCTGCCTATTAGACAGTGACCAGTAAGTACCGAGACCATAATACTTATGGATTCCCTGTCCAGTCCGAACAGTTGCCTGGTTCGCCTGAGGTCCAGTGTAGTCCACAATTGTCTGGAGATAAAGCAGGAACTTTCCTCCCCTCATAATTTGCGAGCCAAACTGAGGTAGTGGTTCTTTATGGCCAATTTAACCGTTGCCAGAGGAATTCCAACGTCGGGTAATGAGGAGACGCTAGGAAGCAATGTGCCTCGTATGGCGAGATCATCGCACTTACAGTTTTCCAGGATATCCCTGTGACGAGGGACCCAAATCAGGCCAATATAAAATTTTAACAGAAAATAGCAGTAGTAAGAGCTAACGCTAGTTTTAACTAAAAAAAATAATAATTAATAATTCCCGCAAAAAAAAAACTGACCTCAAAATAGATTTTAGCTGTGTATAACGGTTAAAAAGGTTGGCAACTTCCATCAAATTACATTAACTATTGGGACACAATTATATTCCATCTCCAAACTTAATACTCGTTGCTATAATGGACTTAGCAATACAGATTCTCTGTGAACTTCAATAATCTGTCTAAAACTATTAAACAGTTTAGCAATATACATCAAATAACATCAGCTATTGCAGCACCCTTTAATTTATAATTTTAAATATTTATACTTCTCAGTGGAAATTCTGTCTAATTTTTAATTTTTGTATATAACGGCTGAAAAGGTGGAGTATATAAGCAATTTTACACAAAAATTTGGGAACACCCTTTAATTTCTAAATTCAATTTGTATACTTGTTGTCAAAGTGGACCTAGCGTTACAGTTTTTTTGTAAATTTCAGATATCTGGCTACAACGGTTCAAAAATTTGGCTACATATATCTAATTACATCCACTATTGGAAACCCTTTAATTTCAAAAGAGAAATTTAAATTTGTTGTTTTAGCGGATTAAGCAATACAGGTTGTTTGTAAATTTAAATCGTCTGTCTATAGCTGTTCAAAAGTATGAACTATTGGGGCACCCTTTAATTTATTATTTTGATTACTTTTAATTGTTATTATAGCGGTCATAGTAATCAACATTCTATCTAATTTTCAAAAGTTTATGTGTAATGGTTTTAAATATAGGCCCATGTAGATAAATTAAAGTCACCTATAAGGACACCCTTTAATTTTTATACATACATATTTTTATACGCATATATTTTTGTATTACTTTTTGACATTGCGAGCTACAATAATAAGCAGTTGTTCTAAATTTTAAAATGCTGCTGTAAAAAACATGTTTGTTGCATGGGGACACCCTTTAATTTTTAAAACTATGAACGGTTTTTTAAGCGCGACCAATCTGTAAGCATCACTTTTCAAATTAAGAAAAAAGTTCCAAAATCGGCTTAGAAATTACTAAATTTCGCGGGCTAAAACATTAAAAAAGCAACATTCACTTGAATTGATAACCTCCTTCTTTTTTCAAGTCGGGTAAAAAACGTTAAAAGTAAAAAAAAATAAAAAATGAAAGTAAAAGTGTTAAATTTCAGCAAAAATTAATATTTCGCTAATGTAATAAAAATTGTGATTTAAAAAAAAAGTTCACTAAAAAACTTGAAATGGATATTCTGTGAGAATATCTCAACATTTTTTGTTTTTAAAGAATTAATAGATTAAAGGAATTAAGCACAATTAATGTAAACAATAATTCAAAATAATTAATTTTGTTATATGTTTCTGTTAATAATATTATAGATATTTTCTTTTAAAATTAAAAATATTTTTTATTACTTTATTAATTTTATATATATATTTTTAATATCAATTCCAAAAAATTGTTTACTTCTTTGTTATTAAAGATGTTTTATTAAAAAAATAAATTATTTTCAACGTCACACATTTATTTTAATCATTTAAGAATAAAGTCACATAAAAAACATCAACTTGCCAAATAAATTTTATAGTAATTATTCGTAGAAATATTTTTTAATTTTGCATCATGCTAACTCTTATCTTTTTAAATATTTAAATGATGTAGATGAAATAATTGTGCGTAAAATTTCATCACAGTTCATAAAATTTCGTAAAAAAAGAAATTTACTAGCGCAGAACTATGTGAAGTTTTGCTACACAGTTAAAAAATAATTCTTAAAATAAATTAATTAAAATTTACTTTTCTGGCTTTAGGTTCATTTTTTATTTTATTTCTAAAAATTTTTAGAAAGTAAAATTATTTACAAATGTATGTGAAGGTTTTCCAAAGAAAACAAGAAAAATTAGACGCCAGCAGAATGAAATGCAGTATTTTCTGGACCGCCACATACTTCATCAGCATTCTTCGCATCTATCTTCTATCTAATCCTGATTGGAAAACAATTTACAAAACATTTCTTAAAACTATATTTTATAAAAATATTTATAAGGAACACAAACGGCTTTTTAAAGAATTTTGTTTTAATTTTTAAACAAATAATTTAAAATTTTATTAACTAAAAATATTTATACCAGTGTTTAAATGTGTAGTTTTTATAATTGAAAACAGATTTTATTATTTTCTTGGGAAAATTAATATTTAAGTACATGATTTTTCAATTGAATAGCGGCCTTTCAAAAAATACTTTTATAAATAAAATTTTTTAGCTATTGAAAAAGTATCTATCAATATGAATCTTTTGTCTTTTTATGTTTGTTTTTCAAAACACTCGTAAAAATAAAAATCTTAAATCCTTTTTCGAAGGTACTTTTTTAAGGAGTTAGTGTTAAGAAAGTACTTTTAAAAATACGTATAAAATAGGTACATTTTAAAAACGTACCCTTATAAAAGAAATTTTTAATAAGCGAATCTTTTTAGAACTAATTTAAAAAGCACCTTTTAAAATAGAATCTTTTAAAAAAGTACCTTTTACTAAGTACATTATTTCTTTTGAAAAAGTACCAGTTAAGTACTTTTTATGTAACGCTTTTTGTCTTTTTATATTTATTTTTTAAAACATTCGTTGTTAAAATAAAAATCTCAAATCGTTTTTTTAAGGGTCCTCTTTTAAGAAGTTAGTGTTAAGAAAGTATTTTTAAAAATGTGTTTGAAATAGGTACCTTTTAAAAACGTACCCTTATGTAAGAAATTTTCAATAATTTAAAAAGCACCTTTTAAACTAGTATCTTTTAAAAACGTATATTTTACAAAAGTATATTATTTCTTTTGAAAAAGTACCAGTTAAGTACTTTTTATATAACTCTTTTTTTCTTTTTATACTTCTTTTTCAAAACATTCGTTGTGAAAATAAAAGTAAAAATCTAACATCTTTTTCATAAAGTCCTTTTTAAGAAGTCAGTGTCGAAAAAGTACTTTTAAGAAGTACGTTTAAAAAAAGTACCTTTTAAAGAAATACCTCATAAAAAAAGTTGTCAATAAGTGAATTTGAGAAAATATCTCTCAAGAAATATGTTAAGACGTACCTTTTGTAAAAGTACCTTCTGCAAAAGTACTTAAAACATTTTGTACTTTTAAAAGGGGATTTAATAAAAATGCTTCTAAAACTCTTGATATACTCGTACTTGCTATAATACATAAATATTAAAAAAAGAATTTTTATAAATTGAACGTGTTTGCAAAATGTAAATTTCTAATAATATTTTTTTTAATGTACTAATATCCATGTTCGACTCCATAAAGTGAGTCCTTATGCATAGCGAAGTCGATTGAGCGATGTTTGTCTGTTCGTCCTTGTTAGCGTAAGTAGTGTCAAGGCACTAGATGAACTAGAGAAAATTTAAATACGCCAATGGATCAGACAGTTTCAAAAATATTGCCTTTGAAAATCAGCAAGATCGGACCATATCCTACGAGGAAGAGGGCAAAACACTACGCTTGTCTCAAATTTTTCTATATCATTTGGAACAAGTCTAGTTTAATCAATTAACTCTAATAAAAAACACAAATATATGGGGTGATAGCGAATTAAAAAAAAATTTAAAAACCTCAAGTGAAGAAATAAGCGCGCGCATATATTCCCCGAGGCCTTTGAACTTCTAATAGAAAAGCACGACTGTGCATCATATTTTTTAAAGATATCAATATTGTTATCATTTAAAAGCTTTTACGGAAATCTTTCAGGAAATTCTAAAATTTATTAAAAACGCTTAACCTATTAAAATCCAATGACATTTTTATGTAAATTTTTTTCTTATTTTCTAATTTTCTGTCACCCCAATATTTGTGTTTTTTTTATTGGAGTTACTTCACTTAACTAGATTTACTTAAATGGTGAAAGGTACATAATATTCGACATGACCTTTTATATTTACCAGCCAAAAATTATAAATTCGTCTACTCTGGCTTAGCAATCGCTAAAATGAATGAGTTCGCCACTGCTATTACCTGATATATGATTTTGTCATGCAAATCAATTACCAGGTGGCAACGTAGACGAATTCGTTACTTTTTGCTATTAAATTCCATATATTGTAAATAGAGTTTGAGAGCAATGTTTACGAAAAGAATTAATTGATTTGCATTGCTTCTGAAAAAATTAGCAAAAAAATAATAAATTTTGTTCTTTATCACAAAACAAACTTCATTTTTTTTCTTTTGCTTCGGCAATTCGTCACATTGCAAATATTAAAATACTCTAAAGTTTTAATGATTCATAGGAAAATACCAAAACAAAAACATCTGTGAAGTAAAAAATAAATTTTTTCCCTTTTTTTACTAATAAAGAAAAAATGTTAACTGTTAATGTTAATTTAAAGATAATAAATTAAAACAAAGAGAAAAATAATTAACTTTAAGTTCCTTAACACTTGTTTAAATAAATTGTTTTAAAAAAATATATATTTAAATATGACTCGGCTTTTAAGAATTTCACAATAAACTTAACAATTTCTTTAGTGTTTTTTTTTTTTATTAACGCAAGGAATTACTTCTGATTATTTTAATTTCTTTTCTTAACAATATTTTTATTTCTAAGTGTATTTCTTGTTTTAAATATTGTCATTTTTTTAATGTATTTTAATTAATAATTTAATGCCTGCGGTTTCCTGTATTTACGTAAATAAATATTTCTTTTTGCAAAAAAAAAAAACATTTCGTTCATTCATGGCAATGAACTGTGCAAAAAAAATTTATATCATCTATTAACCTTCAAACTTTTTCTACAAAAAAAAAAAAAAAATTAAATTATTTTTGACTACAATAACAATAAATATTTATGGTATAACATTATTTGTTGCGTTCTTTAAAAAAATACCATAATGTTGTGGCTGGTTAGTATTTGTAACTTATGGATTTATCGTTAATCCTACATTATTTTATTTTTATCATAAAATATTTTAAGTCGTTTACAAAAATCTAATGACTAATCTTTTGTACCAAAAAACTATTTGAATTATAAAAATATTAAAAAAAAAAACTTTTCAATAGCCTTTTTTAAGCAAAGAGGTTCCTTCTTCTACAAGATATTAAAGAGTCAGACAAATAAAGGCCGGGGCACATAGAATCCGTCATACGTTGTACTTTGACAAATTCAACTAAAGTCAAAGTTTGCTCTCTATTTTTATTCACTTTTAAGTTTAATTTGTATTTTAATCACTTGTTAATTTAATTAAATTTGTATTTTATTTTTTGCCACCAAAATTATTTTATTAAAATTGTGTATTCTATTGTGTATCAAGAGTTAAAAGAAAACAAAGAAGAAGAAGAAAAAGCAATTGATAGCTATCAAAGTATTCAACGTACGTCAAAAGTTGACCAACTTTTGTACTTTGCATTGACGGACACGTATTGATTGTGACAACGCTCATAAGAAAACATGTATTTTAACTCACTTGTCAGTTGAATAAGTCAAAGTTTAACGTATGACGGATTCTATATGCCCCGGCCTTAACTCACTTAAAAGCCGCTTCTATTATAAAGGCCATTTATCCGCCAATTTTTTACTCAATTCGCCTTGTTCTCAAAAAAAAAATAAAAAATAAAATAAAAATAAAAAAATAATTTATTTATTCACATAAATATAAATATTATTTAATTACTTTCTAAAGAAAGTAATTTTTTAAAAGAAAGCTCTTTCTAATGAAAAGCGTTATCGTTTTTGTTAAAAAAGTATTCTTTGTCGAAAAATTTACTTTCACAAAAAAAGTATTTTTTGACGAAAAATCACCGTTTTTAAGGTTCTAAAAAAACGTTTGTTTTCGGACAATGTCTGTCCGTCCATCTTTTCGTTAGTTCGTCTGTCACAATCCTTTATCTCTGAAAATTTAATAAGTAGACTTTTTAAAGTTTTTTACTTTAGTCGCTGTAACAACAATTAATAAAAATTAAAGGGTATTTCAAAAATGACGAGATATTTTTAAAATTACAGTAATATTTTTTTTGAAATAAGTAGACACTTTAATTTGCACAGTGTATATAAGACTATGTCCGCTGCAGGAATAATTAAAGAAAATAAAACTATAAATTAAAGGGTGCTCCAATAATGTGCAATTTTCGTATACGTGGCCTTCTGTTTGAACCACGGCAGGCAAAAATTCCAAACTTTAAGTCCGCTGTAAAAATGAACACAAAAAATACTAAATAAAACTAAAATATAAAGGGTGGTCTTATAGTAACGTGATTTTAATGCATATGGCTTTAGTTTTTAAACCGTAGTAGAGGGACACATAAAATTGACACAGATTATGTACAAAAAAAGTGTGAAAAATAAATTTAAAAAATTAAAGGGTGTACTCACAGAGACGTAATTTTGACGTATGGACTTATCTTTTAAAACGTTTGCCTACAATATCTATCATCCTGTCTGCTAAAAGAACAATTATAAAAAATTATAAAAAAGAAGTTAGGGGTGTCCCGATAGTAATACGATTTTTACTACATATTTTAAATAATAAGAGGCAGATACTTTGAATTTATAGAAACAAGTAATAAAAACATAAAATTAAAAAGTGGCACATAGAATCCGTCCACTGAAAAAAATTTTCTTTTTCACTCACTTTCTTCCAAGTAAAATTTTGCTTAACAAAAATCTTTTCTTTGTTACAAAATTTTTGTAGACGTTTTGTTTGTATATCAGCTGATTAAAATGTTAATAAATCATTTTGCAGAAATTGCAACGCAATAAAATTTAATTTCCTTTTTTATATTATGTAAGTCGGAAATAAATATTATTTACAGACATCAGGTTAAATAACAAATTGCAGCAGACTTTTAATCAGCATAACTTTCATTTTATGAAATTGACAATGTTGCCAGCAATTACGAGGGGCAGTAAATAAGTCTTTAAGAAAGATTTTTTTTTAGAAAATCCGCTGATGCCGCTGAAACTTTTGAAAGGTACGCAATTTAAGGTTCTTTGATACAGGAAAAATATTTGAAGGCACAATGTAGAGAGACGATTAATGAGAATGCAACGTAGAATCTCTACTCCTGCAGTGTTGCAATCGGAAATTAGAGGCTTGATTGTTTTTATACTCGTATTTCTAATTGAAAATACCTTCTATTGATTTCCCTTTTGCTTGATGTAACTGTTGATAGTCTCGTAGCCACCCAAAAAGTGTATGTCAGCAAATTTAACAACACTCTTTACCGACTTATGACAAGACAAATCAATTACCAGGTGGCCGCAAAGGCGAATTCGTTAATTCTTGCTGGTAAGTTATGTTACCACATGGCGAAATCATGCATCAGGTGGTGGCAAATGTCAAACTTCATAAAAACAATTCACGTTGATTTTTTTATATATGGAGTTTGACTTTTCCTGCAACTGAGAAAATGAATGTCCGTCTGTCCGTCCGTGTTAATATTGGAATCAACTTTGCCAAGGCACTAGAAAACCTAAAGAAAATTGAAGCACTCCAATCGATCAGACATAGTTTCGAAAATTTTAGTTTTTTGAAAATCAGCAAGAATGGTCCATGCTTTGGAGGCAGCGAGAAAACCACTACGCCTGCCTCTAATTTTTCCATATCATTTGAAACAATAAAGTAACTCCAATAAAAAAAAAAAGAAATATATGGGGCGATAGAGAATTTAAAAATAGAAAAAAAACAATAAGTGAAAAAATTGACGCTTGCTCATATTTTCAGACTTATGGGCCTCTGAAATCTTTATAAAAAAGTCAGATTGTCAATATAGGTATCATTTAAAAGCTTTTGAAGAGATCCTTCAGGAAATACTGAAAATTTTAAAAAAAATTAACTCATTAAAATCCATTTTGTGTAAAAAAATTTTTATTTTTATATTCTCTGTCACCTCAATATTTGTGTTTTTATTTGAGTTATGACGGATATATAAGACTTGGCATAACCGAATATAGCACTCTTACTTGTTTTAAACTCCTACTGAATGTTTTTCTAAATGCTTGATGGTTTTTCCTCGTACAATTTGCAACACTTTTACAAAAAAATAAAATAAACAAAAAAAAAAAAAAAAAACAATCACATAGTGTATCGGAAAAAGCTTTTTCTTATCAGTAATTTAAAGAAGAATAAAAGACAATGAAAGAACCTAAGTCGTTTTCTTTTGGATGTATTCAATTTATATGATGCAATAATTGTATTGCATTTCATAAGGCAATTTTATTTGAGCTCATCTTCAGATACTCAAAGATGCTATTAAAGTTATGTGCTTTGCCCTGCGGGACTTAAGATTGTTGAAGGAGTAAACAAAACAGCATGAAGTGAAAATCAAAAGTCCAATATTATGAGTCCTCTTTCTATATTTTTTTACTATTTTCCTTTTCACTTAAATAGATATTGAAATAACCTTTCCAATGATATCCATATTCCCTCAATCCATCACAAAATACTCGATATATGACACACTGTACATACAAACTTTGGAGGTCAGTAACTCCGAAACCAAGGGTCAGCCCTAAATTTTGCATTTAACATTTTTTGCTTGAAATTGATTTTTACACCCTGCTTACAACTTTTTTTAGTTTTTAAACTGCGTCCGTAAACAACATTTGTTCCATTCCCAGTAATAGGGATCTGAATCCAAGAATAGGATATTTTTTATGGTAATTTCTATTAAAATTAATCTTTTTCCCAAACATTTCCTTTAAACTTATGGTAACACCTTAAACAAGAAAAATTTTATGTGGCAACTCTAAAAACGTGTATATGGTTATATGTTATAAATGTTATTGAAGTTAAAAAAATTATTTATTTATTTATTTAAAATATATTTTATAAATCAATTTATAAAATATACAAAGGCGCCGGGTAACTAGACCATATGCGCACAACTAAGAAACATACTATTTTAATATTTAAAAAATAATAATTCAGTACTAAATGATTTTAAATTAGGAATATTGAACTACCTAAACATCTTGAATACCATGCCTTCGAAGATTACGCCTTATATGAGGTAAAAACACGCAAGTCGTGCAGTCCATAATCTCCTCCAGTCGATCACCAATCTTAGAGATAGGACATTCAGTCAAAATATGAGCTACCGATAAAATAACACCACAGTTAAAACACCTTGCCGGATTAGTATGGTTAAAATAATGTTGTGTATTGAAGAGACCCTTACCAACTCTAATCCAAATTAACATGACGAAATCGGATCTAGTAAAGTTATATGTGGGTCTTGCCCGTAAAGGGTAAAGCTATTTTTGGATACTTCAAAACTGATTAAAAATTACTTTTAAAAAATAAATTTGAAAACATGTAAATATGTATGTACTTATGAACAAATTTGCTTTATGTAATTTTTCTAATTTAGAGTATAAATACAACCTCACGGCTGCGGATGCAGTTGTTTTTTTTAATGTGAAGTTTTGACATAAAACGCTCAACGAATCCGCACGAAATTAAAATCTATTTAACTAGGGTGCCAGACGATCAAGTTTTCATTCAAGTTTCATTCAAGTTTTAGAATTTCTCTCATTTTTTAACCAATACTTTCAAGTTTTCGTTCAATTGAGTCTTTCAAATTACATTCAAGAAAACAGCTGATTGAAGTTTTTTTTCTCCAAATTTGCAATAAAAATTCTGCTGTCAGTGTTTTCTTGACATCTTGCTTAAAAACTTGCTTTGAAATTGCGTGCAGCCTACGTCACAGCTTTCAATTTTTGTGAATTTTGACAAGCAGTATGTGTAAATTTCTTGAAAGAGAATTGAACAAAAACTTGACCGTGTGACTGCACTGTAAATTTCAATGCGTTTCCCCTCAAACTCTCAATTTTAATTTTTTTCTCTTTCAGCATGTTGCCACGTTTTTATTGTTTTTCGTACAAAAATTCATACGTGTTAATATTTTTTGTGAATGACTAGAAAAAAAGAAGAAAACAGAAACGTTAAAAGTCATTCAAAAATAAATAGAAAAAATATTAATTTAAGTAACAAAATTATTGTTATTGTATAAAATTTTTTACATATATTTCAATAAATAGAAATAAAAAATTAGTAGAAAAATAATGTGATATGACAATAAAATCCGCATCCGTCGCCGCAATTAATTTTATTTATTTTTTCTATGAGATCCGCAACCGTGAGGTTGTATTTCTACTCTTAACAATATTAAAAATTATATCAGTTTGTTTTATACCAGCTTTAAGGTTGAGTTAAGTAAGCTGCCGGTCCCTATATGGCATTGGTCCCACTGGTCCCTTTGTGATGGAAGGCGATCTGCAGATTCGCGCAAAATCAAACCAAACCGTCGCGAAACCCGAATAAAAGAGTTTATTCTCTTTACATCACAACCTGAAGTTTCTACAAGACTCTACAGCTACGGTCTACCCGGAAAAATCACTTTATTCGAGTAGGTGGCTAGGAACCATCAGAGAATGTGCTACACGGTCTCCTCGTCTTGGCAACATTTACAACAGTCATTAAACGATTCAATCTCCTAGCAGTTACTCCTGTGTTTATTTGTCACTACGGCTATAAAATCCTCGATAATGTATAGTTAACTTCGTTCGACTTTCTATATTACGGTGTTACTAGTAATTCTCCTTACAGCATTTGAATACTGGTCTATTTCCCCGTCCCTTAGGTGGGTACTTGAGATTTAGCAAGTCCGTTAGCAACTATGTATATTCTTAGGCACTGCCAAGTGTCGTGGCACCCTAAAATATTCCAGGTTGAAATGTCTCGCCATCATTTTAAAGTCGCTAGGCATTGAAGCATATCCGTGTACACACACTGTGTACATACATATTCGAATATTCTCACCGTATATTCTACGGTACCTCACTCACTCCGCCGCTCTCTTTATGGGTTAGATTCAGCCTGCAAAACACTGCATCCTGATTTGAAATCAAGGAATAAAGACGCCTGCTTCAATACCTGTATCCGACTCTAACTCGGATGCAGGTATATTTATCAACAAAGTTATATATATTTGGACGATTAAAATGTTGATATGGGGTATAAGGTTCAAAAACAAAACTGGGAAGCTGGTATAAATGATATTGTAAAAAATTTCTATTAAGTTTCCGCTTCTTTTGAAATTTAAGAGTTTCCTTCAGCATTATTATTGTTTTTTTTAATGCACTTGAATATCAATTCTCTCTTTCTCTTTAACATAACAGTTGTTTACTGTGATGCCATGTAGAAATGGTTTTCTTATCAAGTAAAAAAATAAATTTGAGATAATTATAATTATTTTGCAATAGGCATTTTTTTAAATAACATTGGTTTATCAGTGTAATTTTTTTTTTGTCTAATGACTTTTAATTAAATTGCATCAGCCACACAGATGTTTTTTTTCTTAAAACATTACTTTTAGGCAAAATGTATTTTAATTTAACAAAAAGAATCAAATATAACAAATACAAAGAATGTTTATAAAAAAATCTTCCTTTTTAAACCGTTTTATTTAAAATTACGGAAAGTTTTAATAATAACTTTGCAAATTTAAATGTCGTATATGACTTTGAAAAACGTTATTCAATTGTTAAAATTGTTAAAATATCGATTAATAAGGAATTTTTTACACAAATTATTATTTTATGATAATTTTAAATTTGGTTCCTCTGAAAAGAGACAATTTGTGATATTCTAACGAAATATTTATCATTATTCTTTTCTTTTTAATTAAGCACTAGGTCAGGTTTAAAATAATAAAAATATTGTTTTTTATTTATTTTTTCAATATTTCGCCACACCGTTGGGTGGCTTCAGGAAACAGGAAACAAATTTATTAAAATAAGGTTATTTCAAATAAATAAATTTGTTTCCTGTTTCCTGAAGGAAAATGGGAAATGTACAATTGCCGATAATGGTAACGTCGTTGCTGCAGCCCATCTACATAATAATATGTTTAAATTGGATCGTGATGTTAATCAAATGTGTATGGCGGCAACACATATTGATGCTCAAATGTGGCACGCCCGAATGGGTCATTTAAATTTTGCAGACTTGACTAAAACAAAAGAGTTAGTCACCGGTATGGAATTTCAACCGAAATCAAATCATCAACATCTCGTTCATCAAAATTACTTCAGCTTATACATTCGGACCTTTGCGGCCCGATGGAGGAAATTTCAATTGGCAAAGCTAAGTATTTTTTAACATTTATTGATGACTTTTCGCGTAAAGCCTTTATATATATTCTGCAGGCAAAAACGGAGGTACCAACATTTTTTAAAAAATTTATGGCCCATGTCGAAAATGAAACTGGCCATAAAATAAAATGTTTGCGTACGGACAATGGCACCGAATTTTGCAATCAGCATATGTCAAAATTAATGCTAGAAAAAGGCATACAGCATCAAACTACTGTGCCGTACAGTCCCCAGCAAAACGGCATTGCGGAGCGCATGAATCGCTCCATTGTCGAACGTGCCCGATGTATGCTAATACACGCTGGGCTGCCAAATAAATTTTGGGCTGAAGCTGTCACAACTGCCGTGTATGTCCTAAATCGTTCCGTTTGCTCTGCTATTCAAAAAGGTACACCACAGGAAATCTGGACTGGTGTTAAACCTGACTTGAGTCATCTTCGAGTGTTTGGTTGTCGTGCAATATCTTATGTCTCCAAAGAAAAAAGAAAGAAGTGGGATCCAAAGGCTGAAGATTTAGTTTTTGTTGGCTATTGTGAAAATAGATAAGGGTATCGGTTGTTACACCCAGCTGGTTGGCTTGTAATTAAAAGTCGTGAGGTCGTATTTTTTGAAAATGAATTTCTACAAAATTCACAAAAACAGAATCGTTCAGATGAATATTATTTTCTAAAACCGGATGTCGATGCAGTGGAGGCTACCAATGTAAATCTAGACAACGATGATGATGATGATAAAACAAGCTTAACAGAATTTTTCACCGATCAAGAAAGCAATGAATCATCCGATTACTACGAACCTGATGATACTCTTACATCAAATAATGATACAACAATACTGCCTACAGAAAACAACAATAACGTTCGTCGTTC
Organism: Cistogaster globosa; assembly: GCA_937654795.1. Classification (NCBI taxonomy): domain Eukaryota; kingdom Metazoa; phylum Arthropoda; class Insecta; order Diptera; family Tachinidae; genus Cistogaster; species Cistogaster globosa. Next base: position 125,533,125 of record OW569404.1, read on the forward strand.
TCAACGAATTCCAAAACCAGTAAATATGCAGGATTACCATTTGTATTCAGTAGAGGCAAATGACACAGGTGATCCTATGACCGTTCAGGATGCCATGAGTAGTCGTGATGCAGCGCAGTGGAAAAGTGCAATGGATGATGAACACAAAGCTTTATTAGACAATAGCACTTGGACCATGGTCAAACTGCCCAAAGATGCAAAACCAATTAAATGCAAATGGATTTTTAAAAGAAAACGTGATGAAAACGGTAATGTACAGAGGCACAAGGCGCGTTTAGTAATAAAAGGCTGTTCTCAAAGGCCAGGTATTGACTACCAGGAAACGTATTCTCCTGTGGTGAGATACACTTCAATTCGTTATTTAATATCAACTGCAGCACAATTTGATCTTGATATTGAACAAATGGATGCAGTCACCGCATTTCTTCAAGGTGATCTTTGCGAAGAGATCTTTATGGAACCGCCGGAAGGTGTTGGTGAAAATCCGAAAGGCAAAGTTTGCAAACTTAATAAAGCCATATATGGCCTAAAACAGGCAAGCCGTCAGTGGAACAAAAAGCTGGATTAGGCCCTAAAGAAAATGGGTTTGCAACAATCAAAGGTTGATCCATGCATATACTTTAATGTACATGACTCCCAAATGCTTTTTATCGCCGTATACGTTGATGACTTATTGATATTTTCTAACAATACACAATTGAAAATTAAAGTTAAAATGGTCTACAAAAAATGTTTTTAATGAAGGATCTGGGAGAGGCCCGAAGCTGTGTTGGATTACGTGTAACCCGAAATCGAAAACAAGGTGAGATACATATACATCAATCAGTTTATGTGGAGGAAATTTTGAATCGATTTAAAATGATTGATTCTAATCCGGTATCGACGCCTTTCGATGTAAATACAAAACTTTCAAATCCAAAATCAAATTCACAATCTTTTAATAATATTCCATACCAAGAAGCTATTGCCAGTTTGCTTTATTTGGTACAAGGAACTCGTCCAGACATTGCCTTTGCTGTTAATTTTTTTAGTAAATTCAACAATAATTTTGATAACTCTCATTGGACAGCTGTAAAACGCGTTTTTAGATACCTAAAAGGTACAATGAATGTAAAATTAACGTATTCTAAAAAGGAAAACCCTAAAGTGATTGGGTACTGTGATGCTGATTACGCCAGTGACGTAACAGATAGGCGTTCATGTACGGGGTACATATTCATACAACAAGGTGCTATAAGTTGGAATAGTAAACGTCAAACAACTGTGGCCCTTTCAACAACAGAAGCCGAATATATGGCTTTGTCTACAGCAGTTCAAGAAGCTGAATGGTTACGTCAATTAAAAAACGACTTGTGGAATAATTCACAAGAAAAAATAACAATATTTTGCGACAACAAAAGTGCTTTGAATTTAGCAAAAAATGATGCATACCATGCTAGATCCAAACATATAGATGTCCGCCACCATTTCTTGCGCGACAAAGTTAATGATGGGAACGTAATGCTGCTGTATAAAAGTTCCGAAGACATGGCTGCAGACTTCCTCACAAAACCAGTAACTAAAGAAAAACACTTCAAATGCGCCAAGATGTTGGGACTCAGAAATTTCGAGCCAGCTTTTAGTGGAGGTGTTGGTAAATAGAAAATCTGGCATTACACCTAAGCAGCTGTTTTTACTGCACTTCAGTGCAACTCTTTTACTTACTTTACTTACTTACTTTCTTTCACTTCCGTTTTTTACATTGTCTTTGAGATAACCTTGTGCTTAAATAAAAGTCCCTTTTTAATTATTATATTACACTATCTATCGTCTTTAATTTACACAATCACAACAGTATGCTTTCTATTGAGCTGCTTATAGGATTAGTTTTAGTCCTATTAAAATTCATTATATTTCATATTACCAATCATATACGGTTAAAATAACGTGGGTAGTTGCGTAACTTCCCTCACATTTAATTCTTGTGACAACAAAACCTTCCAATAATTTTAATTTAGTTAAGGCTAAGACTCTTCTTGACCGTTTAACCAATTCGTTTAAAACTTGAAAAATCGTTATTAATAACCAATTTAGAATTACTCAATACAATGACGTAATGATAATTAAAGTGACGTAATGATAAACACACCAATGTAACGAACGATATGTTCCGTTGCTGTTGTTTAAGCATTTGACAGGCTTAAAGTTTATTTTTTTTTAAAGTCCTCTAAAGAGTCTGTTTAAATAACACGAAAGGTATTGCGTTCAAACACGTGTAATATGTAACCTTCGCTTTTCACCTGTTGTTTATGTGGACAAACATAATTATATCTGTATGTAACAATGAGCAATAAAAATTCTGCTGTCAGTGTTTTCTTGACATCTTGCTTAAAAACTTGCTTTGAAATTGCGTGCAGCCTACGTCACAGCTTTCAATTTTTGTGAATTTTGACAAGCAGTATGTGTAAATTTCTTGAAAGAGAATTGAACAAAAACTTGACCGTGTGACTGCACTGTAAATTTCAATGCGTTTCCCCTCAAACTCTCAATTTTCATTTTTTTCTCTTTCAGCATGTTGCCACGTTTTTATTGTTTTTCGTACAAAAATTCATACGTGTTAATATTTTTTGTGAATGACTAGAAAAAAAGAAGAAAACAGAAACGTTAAAAGTCATTCAAAAATAAATAGAAAAAATATTAATTTAAGTAACAAAATTATTGTTATTGTATAAAATTTTTTACATATATTTCAATAAATAGAAATAAAAAATTAGTAGAAAAATAATGTGATATGACAATAAAATCCGCATCCGTCGCCGCAATTAATTTTATTTATTTTTTCTATGAGATCCGCAACCGTGAGGTTGTATTTCTACTCTTAACAATATTAAAAATTATATCAGTTTGTTTTATACCAGCTTTAAGGTTGAGTTAAGTAAGCTGCCGGTCCCTATATGGCATTGGTCCCACTGGTCCCTTTGTGATGGAAGGCGATCTGCAGATTCGCGCAAAATCAAACCAAACCGTCGCGAAACCCGAATAAAAGAGTTTATTCTCTTTACATCACAACCTGAAGTTTCTACAAGACTCTACAGCTACGGTCTACCCGGAAAAATCACTTTATTCGAGTAGGTGGCTAGGAACCATCAGAGAATGTGCTACACGGTCTCCTCGTCTTGGCAACATTTACAACAGTCATTAAACGATTCAATCTCCTAGCAGTTACTCCTGTGTTTATTTGTCACTACGGCTATAAAATCCTCGATAATGTATAGTTAACTTCGTTCGACTTTCTATATTACGGTGTTACTAGTAATTCTCCTTACAGCATTTGAATACTGGTCTATTTCCCCGTCCCTTAGGTGGGTACTTGAGATTTAGCAAGTCCGTTAGCAACTATGTATATTCTTAGGCACTGCCAAGTGTCGTGGCACCCTAAAATATTCCAGGTTGAAATGTCTCGCCATCATTTTAAAGTCGCTAGGCATTGAAGCATATCCGTGTACACACACTGTGTACATACATATTCGAATATTCTCACCGTATATTCTACGGTACCTCACTCACTCCGCCGCTCTCTTTATGGGTTAGATTCAGCCTGCAAAACACTGCATCCTGATTTGAAATCAAGGAATAAAGACGCCTGCTTCAATACCTGTATCCGACTCTAACTCGGATGCAGGTATATTTATCAACAAAGTTATATATATTTGGACGATTAAAATGTTGATATGGGGTATAAGGTTCAAAAACAAAACTGGGAAGCTGGTATAAATGATATTGTAAAAAATTTCTATTAAGTTTCCGCTTCTTTTGAAATTTAAGAGTTTCCTTCAGCATTATTATTGTTTTTTTTAATGCACTTGAATATCAATTCTCTCTTTCTCTTTAACATAACAGTTGTTTACTGTGATGCCATGTAGAAATGGTTTTCTTATCAAGTAAAAAAATAAATTTGAGATAATTATAATTATTTTGCAATAGGCATTTTTTTAAATAACATTGGTTTATCAGTGTAATTTTTTTTTTGTCTAATGACTTTTAATTAAATTGCATCAGCCACACAGATGTTTTTTTTCTTAAAACATTACTTTTAGGCAAAATGTATTTTAATTTAACAAAAAGAATCAAATATAACAAATACAAAGAATGTTTATAAAAAAATCTTCCTTTTTAAACCGTTTTATTTAAAATTACGGAAAGTTTTAATAATAACTTTGCAAATTTAAATGTCGTATATGACTTTGAAAAACGTTATTCAATTGTTAAAATTGTTAAAATATCGATTAATAAGGAATTTTTTACACAAATTATTATTTTATGATAATTTTAAATTTGGTTCCTCTGAAAAGAGACAATTTGTGATATTCTAACGAAATATTTATCATTATTCTTTTCTTTTTAATTAAGCACTAGGTCAGGTTTAAAATAATAAAAATATTGTTTTTTATTTATTTTTTCAATATTTCGCCACACCGTTGGGTGGCTTCAGGAAACAGGAAACAAATTTATTAAAATAAGGTTATTTCAAATAAATAAATTTGTTTCCTGTTTCCTGAAGGAAAATGGGAAATGTACAATTGCCGATAATGGTAACGTCGTTGCTGCAGCCCATCTACATAATAATATGTTTAAATTGGATCGTGATGTTAATCAAATGTGTATGGCGGCAACACATATTGATGCTCAAATGTGGCACGCCCGAATGGGTCATTTAAATTTTGCAGACTTGACTAAAACAAAAGAGTTAGTCACCGGTATGGAATTTCAACCGAAATCAAATCATCAACATCTCGTTCATCAAAATTACTTCAGCTTATACATTCGGACCTTTGCGGCCCGATGGAGGAAATTTCAATTGGCAAAGCTAAGTATTTTTTAACATTTATTGATGACTTTTCGCGTAAAGCCTTTATATATATTCTGCAGGCAAAAACGGAGGTACCAACATTTTTTAAAAAATTTATGGCCCATGTCGAAAATGAAACTGGCCATAAAATAAAATGTTTGCGTACGGACAATGGCACCGAATTTTGCAATCAGCATATGTCAAAATTAATGCTAGAAAAAGGCATACAGCATCAAACTACTGTGCCGTACAGTCCCCAGCAAAACGGCATTGCGGAGCGCATGAATCGCTCCATTGTCGAACGTGCCCGATGTATGCTAATACACGCTGGGCTGCCAAATAAATTTTGGGCTGAAGCTGTCACAACTGCCGTGTATGTCCTAAATCGTTCCGTTTGCTCTGCTATTCAAAAAGGTACACCACAGGAAATCTGGACTGGTGTTAAACCTGACTTGAGTCATCTTCGAGTGTTTGGTTGTCGTGCAATATCTTATGTCTCCAAAGAAAAAAGAAAGAAGTGGGATCCAAAGGCTGAAGATTTAGTTTTTGTTGGCTATTGTGAAAATAGATAAGGGTATCGGTTGTTACACCCAGCTGGTTGGCTTGTAATTAAAAGTCGTGAGGTCGTATTTTTTGAAAATGAATTTCTACAAAATTCACAAAAACAGAATCGTTCAGATGAATATTATTTTCTAAAACCGGATGTCGATGCAGTGGAGGCTACCAATGTAAATCTAGACAACGATGATGATGATGATAAAACAAGCTTAACAGAATTTTTCACCGATCAAGAAAGCAATGAATCATCCGATTACTACGAACCTGATGATACTCTTACATCAAATAATGATACAACAATACTGCCTACAGAAAACAACAATAACGTTCGTCGTTCTCAACGAATTCCAAAACCAGTAAATATGCAGGATTACCATTTGTATTCAGTAGAGGCAAATGACACAGGTGATCCTATGACCGTTCAGGATGCCATGAGTAGTCGTGATGCAGCGCAGTGGAAAAGTGCAATGGATGATGAACACAAAGCTTTATTAGACAATAGCACTTGGACCATGGTCAAACTGCCCAAAGATGCAAAACCAATTAAATGCAAATGGATTTTTAAAAGAAAACGTGATGAAAACGGTAATGTACAGAGGCACAAGGCGCGTTTAGTAATAAAAGGCTGTTCTCAAAGGCCAGGTATTGACTACCAGGAAACGTATTCTCCTGTGGTGAGATACACTTCAATTCGTTATTTAATATCAACTGCAGCACAATTTGATCTTGATATTGAACAAATGGATGCAGTCACCGCATTTCTTCAAGGTGATCTTTGCGAAGAGATCTTTATGGAACCGCCGGAAGGTGTTGGTGAAAATCCGAAAGGCAAAGTTTGCAAACTTAATAAAGCCATATATGGCCTAAAACAGGCAAGCCGTCAGTGGAACAAAAAGCTGGATTAGGCCCTAAAGAAAATGGGTTTGCAACAATCAAAGGTTGATCCATGCATATACTTTAATGTACATGACTCCCAAATGCTTTTTATCGCCGTATACGTTGATGACTTATTGATATTTTCTAACAATACACAATTGAAAATTAAAGTTAAAATGGTCTACAAAAAATGTTTTTAATGAAGGATCTGGGAGAGGCCCGAAGCTGTGTTGGATTACGTGTAACCCGAAATCGAAAACAAGCTGAGATACATATACATCAATCAGTTTATGTGGAGGAAATTTTGAATCGATTTAAAATGATTGATTCTAATCCGGTATCGACGCCTTTCGATGTAAATACAAAACTTTCAAATCCAAAATCAAATTCACAATCTTTTAATAATATTCCATACCAAGAAGCTATTGCCAGTTTGCTTTATTTGGTACAAGGAACTCGTCCAGACATTGCCTTTGCTGTTAATTTTTTTAGTAAATTCAACAATAATTTTGATAACTCTCATTGGACAGCTGTAAAACGCGTTTTTAGATACCTAAAAGGTACAATGAATGTAAAATTAACGTATTCTAAAAAGGAAAACCCTAAAGTGATTGGGTACTGTGATGCTGATTACGCCAGTGACGTAACAGATAGGCGTTCACGTACGGGGTACATATTCATACAACAAGGTGCTATAAGTTGGAATAGTAAACGTCAAACAACTGTGGCCCTTTCAACAACAGAAGCCGAATATATGGCTTTGTCTACAGCAGTTCAAGAAGCTGAATGGTTACGTCAATTAAAAAACGACTTGTGGAATAATTCACAAGAAAAAATAACAATATTTTGCGACAACAAAAGTGCTTTGAATTTAGCAAAAAATGATGCATACCATGCTAGATCCAAACATATAGATGTCCGCCACCATTTCTTGCGCGACAAAGTTAATGATGGGAACGTAATGCTGCTGTATAAAAGTTCCGAAGACATGGCTGCAGACTTCCTCACAAAACCAGTAACTAAAGAAAAACACTTCAAATGCGCCAAGATGTTGGGACTCAGAAATTTCGAGCCAGCTTTTAGTGGAGGTGTTGGTAAATAGAAAATCTGGCATTACACCTAAGCAGCTGTTTTTACTGCACTTCAGTGCAACTCTTTATATTGTAATCTTTACTTACTTTCTTTCACTTCCGTTTTTTACATTGTCTTTGAGATAACCTTGTGCTTAAATAAAAGTCCCTTTTTAATTATTATATTACACTATCTATCGTCTTTAATTTACACAATCACAACAGTATGCTTTCTATTGAGCTGCTTATAGGATTAGTTTTAGTCCTATTAAAATTCATTATATTTCATATTACCAATCATATACGGTTAAAATAACGTGGGTAGTTGCGTAACTTCCCTCACATTTAATTCTTGTGACAACAAATCCTTCCAATAATTTTAATTTAGTTAAGGCTAAGACTCTTCTTGACCGTTTAACCAATTCGTTTAAAACTTGAAAAATCGTTATTAATAACCAATTTAGAATTACTCAATACAATGACGTAATGATAATTAAAGTGACGTAATGATAAACACACCAATGTAACGAACGATATGTTCCGTTGCTGTTGTTTAAGCATTTGACAGGCTTAAAGTTTATTTTTTTTTAAAGTCCTCTAAAGAGTCTGTTTAAATAACACGAAAGGTATTGCGTTCAAACACGTGTAATATGTAACCTTCGCTTTTCACCTGTTGTTTATGTGGACAAACATAATTATATTTGTATGTAACAATGAGCGTAGGTGGGGTGTATCAACCGGGACATGTTTTACGACTGTGGGATAAATAATAATAAATTATTTTTATGTTTCAAATGTCATCATACCTGCGGAATTTTAGAAAAATATTTTATGAAAAATATAGATTGTTAATAAGTAATAGCCGACTATCTCATTTAAAATGGTTCAGTATTTGAGGAATAAAATATTCCTTAAATTGCTATCTCTAAACATGCACAAAATACACATATGTATGTATACTTAGCCAGGCACACATATGTAGGTCTAACACAAGGCGAATCAATACTAGGTGGTATTCCGCACCGTGACCACCTAGTATTGATTTGCATTGGTTTAACAAACATATGCATAAAGAAACTTTCAATAATAAATTTGTTTGAATTTTGAACCAAAGTGAATACTTTACCAGGTGGTAGCTTAAGGGAATTCATATAATATTTTCGCCGGTAACATTAATGTTAACTCTATATCAAGGCATATTGATTCAATGCGCCTTGCTCTATATTTAACAAACATTAAAAATTTTTTATGTATGGAGCTTGTTGGTTATAATACCAGCAACCAATAGTGAATACCCCTACGATGCCACTTAATGCCAGGATTCATTATTATACACAATCGTACGATTTAGTCGCACAAAAATCTGACAAAATTTTCTCCGACTTAAAAAATCGTTTCAAAATGATAAAATGAAGCATCTGTTTTTTGCATCTTTTTTGTATAATAGTGTTGCACCGACGTCGCCATTTTGAAACGATTTTTAAAGTAGGACAGAATTCTGTTAGATTTTTGTGTGGTTAAATCGCACGATTGTGTATGATAGTGAATCCTGGCCTTGAAGGATTAATATCGTATGTGTGTGATAGACTTTTTGACAGATCTGTACGATTTATAATCTTTTGAAATAATTCATAAAATGATTTTTTCTATGCGATCAGAGTGGATTTTTTTGAAGATGAGTAGAAAAAACAACAAAAAATTAAAAGTATCCGTTCTTTGCATCTTTTATGTAAAATAGTGTGGCAACTGTGGCGCCATTTTGAAAAGATTTTTAAAGTAGGACAAAATTATGTCTGATTTTTGTGTGATTAAATCGTACGATTGTGTATGATAGTGAATCCTGTCCTTTAATAATCAATTCGCCTTGGAGTAAACTCTAGTTTTGATAAAGCAGCATAAATAACTGTTATCTCTGTTCTACTGTTGTTGTTTTTAGAAAAATTAACAAAATAAAAATATTTCTAGTGCTACCAGATTTCATTTTTAGTTACAATTACTAACTGGTTTTTATCACCTAAACAAATTAGTGCATTAGTCCAATATATAACTAAATATACATTTTCATATTGTATACTTTTCTCAAATAAGATCCAACGTTAGAGGCCAAATAAAAAAAATACGCCATTAATAAATTTGCCCCCATTGAACTTGTTTCAATTGGCAGTAAAAAACGTGGCGTTTTTTTTCATGTTTCTTATTTTCAATGAGCGCCACGCTTTTTCTTTTAAAATTTATTTCATCTTAATTCCAAAAATACATCTTAGTGACGATAGTCGTTAAACTGTGTGTTTTCTTTTGACGCTTAAGAATATATGCAATATTAAATAAATTGTTTTTATATATAATTTTTTTAAATGAATAAAAATATACACATACTGCGTAAAAATGTTTTTCAACAGGAAAGAAAAAAATTCTTTTGTTTGAAAAAATACATTTCTTCCGATTTTTACTCTAAATGTTTATACTCCAAATGAAAAATAATATCTTTACAAATTTTTGCATAAGAGCGGAATACTACTGTTTGCTTTTTTTAATTTAAATTTTCATAGTGTGAAGGGAACAATTTAAGTTAATTTTCCCATTAATTTATATTTTCATAAAAACTACATTTTACACATAATAATCAAACAGTTCGAAAAGTATAAAGCATTGGGAACGCTACTGTGTGCTGTAATTTTTTTTATAAATTAAATAAATTATACGTGAATGAAACACTCAAAGTCGAATTTCCGCTAAAATCATGTTTTCTTATTTTTTTTCACAAAATATTTAACATCGTCTTTTTTACATAGATGGAGGAATATTTATTAATTTTATTAATAAATATTGCTTTTTTCAAAAACAACATTTTTTTCTTCGTCTATCAAAAAAAAAAAAAAAAAAATATTGTCGATTTGCGCATTCAATATTTTTTTTCACTTGTTTTTCAGGCATTTAAGGTATCTTTCGTGTTTTAAATAATTTTTGATTTCTGATTTTGTGCTTAACATTATTATTCATTTACATATTTAAGTTTAATTTGTTTTCATTTTTAAATACTCGTATATTGCTTATTTTGTTCCGGTGAAGTATAAACAATTTTTTTGAATTTTTCTTTTTTGTGAAATTCCGGTTTAAGGTTAATTTTTTTTTTTTTTTTTTTTTTTTTTTTTTTGTGGAAAATTAAAATATTTCCAAATACTCATAATTTTTAAAAATTTAATTATTTTGGTGAAAATTTTTATTCTATTTATATGGTATTTCAATAGAGAATTGCTATCGTTTTCTCTAATTTTTTGGTAGAATCTTTTTTGTGATTTTTTATTTTTTTCAGAATGCAACACTGTTCAACTGCTAAAGACCAGGATTCACTATCATACACAATTGTTCGATTTAATCACATAAAAAGCTGAAAAGCTGACAGAATTCTGTCCTAGTTTAAAAATCGTTTCAAAATGGCGCCGTATTATACAAAAAAGGAGCAAAAACAGATGCTTTTAATATTTCATTGTTTTTTCTCCTAACTTAAAAAAAAATCAACTCTGATCGCATAGAAAAATTCATTTTATGAATCATTTCAAAAGTTTATGAAATCGTACAGATCTGTCAAAAAGTCTGTCACACACATACACTTTTAGTACACACTGTCATACTTTTTGAGCACACATGCAATTTTTGATAGATCGTACGACTGAGTATGATAGTCAATCCTGGTCTTAAGTCTTATTCTTTAATTTTACAAATTTAAAACAATGTTTTTGCATCGATTGATTTAGTTACTCTTAAATTGTAATAAAATTAAGTACCACAGCCGTCTTGTTTAAAAGTTTTAAAAAGTAGTTTTTTATATTTACTTTCATTTATTTATTCTTATTTTAATTTTATAAGAAGATAAGATAATAAGATTTTTGAATCTGTTACAGTTTAAGTTCTTAAATATTTGATACAACTTAACAGCCACTACCCACCATTTCCTTTTTAATTTATTTTTCACCACTTATTGATTAACGAATCAAAACCGTAACATTGTTTTCTTTTTCTTTCACAAAAATAAATTTTTTAAGCCTGTACATAGCAAATTAATAAAGCTAGTAAAGCTGGTTGATAGTTCAAGTGGTGTTTGGCTTGGCTTAATAACTTTCAGTACAATATCCCTTAGCTAGTTTGTGTAAAAATTATAAATTCTCCAAATACAAAACTGCTTTCATATATAAATTGTACTTCCTTATTAAAGTCACAAACTATCCGGAAAAATACAACACTACCAATTCAGCAACTACCAGCTGTTTGCAAATGACAGCAAACAAAAACAAAACTTTTTTCATTTTCAGGCTGCCGTAAAGAAAAGCGAAATTTGTTTTGATTACTTAATTGTTATATCTTTTTTTTTTAAGGAATAGTAAGTTATTAATGAGTTCTTGAATAATTTTAATAGAAACCTTAAAATTGAAAATTGTTTATATTTTCAGAAATAAAGTAAGAAACAATGCCCGAGGCACGTAGCCCCTTGGCAGCATTTGCTCAAACTGTGAACAATATGATTGATGGGCCAGTAACATGGTTTAGAGGTTAGTAAATAAAGTTAAATTTTCTAAAGACCTTTATAATTGTTCCAATTTTCAAATTTCTCGGAAATAAATCCTTTTCCTCCATTACATAATGACATAACCTCAATGTATTTAAGACAGATTTGTAATATTTTGTTTGCAAGATTTTTTATTGTAAAGTTTTTTTTTTCTTTTGACCTAATTTTGCAGAAACCATTGTCGAACCCAATCAAAAGAAGTACGCTTGGTATCATGAAAAATTCCGTCGTGTACCCACCATAGACCAATGTTATACAGATGATGCGGTGTGCCGCTTTGAAGCAGATCAACAATTCCGCCGTGATCGCATGGTGGAAAATGAAATCGTTGCAATTTTACGCCAACGTTTTGAAGATTGTGTTCTGTACGAGGCTCCCGATCATATGGAAAAATGTCAACCTATTTTAGAACAGTACGAAAAGGCTTCCGAAAATTGGTTTATAAAATGTAAGTGTAATGTTTTTCCGCCTGCATTCATAACAGAAATGTAAATGTGCTCGATTATAATCTACCTGCTACATTTTTGTTAGGAATTCGATCTTAATTTCTAATGTTTTAATTCAAAAATTGTTAGTAATTTTACTTCCCTTTTATAGATGGTGATTTGGGTGGTTACACCAATGCTAAATCTGCCTATATGAAGCAAAAGCATCGTCTCATTTGGGAACGTCGTCATGGACCCGTTGGTAGCAATAAAAAAGAGATTTCTACTGAATCTCAGGAATGAGTGCTGCAATGTTCTTGCTGCTGCGGACATAATGGTGTTAGTTTTTGTTGAGATCAGCTTGCTTTTACGTATTCTTCAGCTTTAAACTCAACAGACGTTGGTAAAAATTAAATAATAAAGTGAAACATTTCAACTAATTTACTTTTTATTAAAATAACTAATAAAAGTATATTAAAAAAATAGTGAAAAACAAATATCGCATTGAGAATTTTAATTACTAAAGGTCGGTTCAACTACTACAGTTACCGATAAGTCGATAACGCGACTTGGTGGCTGCGGTGGAAAACCTCATCTGGGTATTTACGACTGAGCTACTTCTGTCAACGGTACTGCGGAAGCCTATTTATAGTATCAGTTCCTTATTAAGGTGCAGTGGGTGGTTCACACCCCCACAATCGGACGTTGTGACTCAATATATGAAATGAGCGCACTCCGGCCAACTTGCGTATCCGGCGGGGTCGGGTCTTCTCTGCATTCTTTCTCTTATTCTTATTCCTTAACTTCATCTCTTTTTCTACATTATGATTTTTTCTCTGTGTTTCTTCTTCTTTCTTAGCAGGTAAATCAAATGGCCTGTGGCAACACAGGAGGAAATGTATGAAAGTTAAAATTTTTTAAGTTGACATTTTGCACTGACCTGTGACACAATAGCCCCTTCAGGAATACTGAATTTTGAACTGACTATATCCCGAACTGAAGAGATAGCTCTTCGTACGTTTCTCCATTCGTGTTTTCACTAAGTTTTAGTGAATTTGATCAAATAGTGCATTGATTGTTGTAACAGCCCTGCTGATTGAAATTTTTCCCAGCAGAAGCTTAAAAAATATTGCCAAAGTTGATCATAACCCATTGAGTAAGCGAAGGTCTTTGGTAAACATTATTTGTTCTGTCCTCACCTTCGCTTTAATTAATATTTTCAAGCGATTTCACAATTGAATATTAAAATATCTTATTTTTCAAAAAATGACCAAAATTACATTTTTGCAAAAAAATATTTTTTTTATTAGATCTACAAGTTAAAGACAAATTTTAAAAATGCTTGTTTAAGGATAGTCTTAAAAATAAAATTGCAAAGTTATAAAAATTGTAAGAAAGATGATTCAATGAAAAAGGGCAAAATGAAAAAAATGATGATACTTATTAAATTCTAAAAATGTGTTAAATTAAAAATTAGCTTCGGATAAAAGAACTTATTTTAATTTCATACTTCTGCTAAACATGAGAACATTTTTTAAGGCTTTTGTCTCAACATTCTTCTTTAAATTGCGCTATTAGAAAAAAGTTATAAATTAACTTATAGAAACTAAGGGCTTGTTTATGAGACTTTTTTTCAATTTGGCCAAGGCACTCGAAACCTTGGCGGCACCATCCTTTTTACGTTCATCTTTAGCTTTTGCTCCTAACGGTATCATGGTTGTGTCTAGCAGACGACGTCTAAATAATTTGTAATATTGCAAAACTTGATCATTGGCCCACACTTGTTTAGCATCGAAATCTAAAATTCGAACAGAATCCAAAGATTTTGCACGTGACAGGGCCACATAAGCTTGACCAGCTTCAAATACTTTAGATAATGACATTTCAACACAATCCAAAGTTAAACCTTGAGATTTATGTATAGAAAATGCCCAGGCCAACTTTAGTGGAATTTGTCTGCGTGTTACTGAGCCACCTGTGGGCGTTTTTATCACCCATTTTTCATGTTTACATACATATTCCGTATTATTTTTAAATCTTACCACTGGTAAACCCTTTTCAATGCGTACTACTACACCACGTGCTCCATTGACCAAACCAGATGAAATATTTATATTTTTTAACAGCATTACCTGAGCATTTATTTTCAAATATAGCTGAGAGGGTGCCTGAACTTGCGAATCCAGCTGTTTGGTCATTAAGGCATCTGAATCTTCTGCTTTAAATAAAATTTTTTCGCCAGGTAAATTTTCTAATTTTGATTCGTTAATGGAATTTGCATCGTTTGTATGCGAACACAACTGAGTTGCTAAAATTCCATTTCCTTCAATAGTTTGTTTTGATGTGGCCACCAAACGCTTAACTATTTCTTCGGTACAATGACCAATGCGTAAATGATTTAGAATCTTAACAAATTCAGGATCTGACTGCCGATGTACCTCTTTTAGTTCAAATACGTATTCGATGCACTTTTCCCAAGCACTAGATTGGAAACAAAATCGTTGTGAAGGTGTTTGAGAACCAGCACCAGAAAGATTTTCTTCACGTTTGATTACAGGCGGCAACTGCAGAAAGTCCCCACACAGTATTAGTTGTATTCCACCAAAAGGCCGATCATTACGACGTACATGTCGGGCAACAGCTTCAATTTTCTAAACGAGTATGATTTTTAGAAAAACTTTACTTGATAATTTGTTAAAATAATATTTACATCAAAATATTGACCATCAACCATAGAGATTTCGTCTATAATTAGACGTTTGCATTTACGCCAAGCCTGAGCATTAGCTTGACGAGAGGCCAATTCATAGCAACGTTGTAAAGTGGCATCTCCGCCACCTATGCCAGCAAACGCATGCAATGTTACACCACCTATTGAGAAAAAAACATTCAATTAACCATTTTTTAATTTCAAGTCAATTTAACATACCTATCAGACAAGCTGCCACACCTGTGGAAGCGGTAGCCACTGTACCATCTGGCGGTAAAGCTGAAATAATTTTTCTTAACAAGAAACTTTTCCCCGTACCAGCAGAACCTGTGAAAAATACATTTTTTCCTGAAACGCAGGATTTCAATACTTCCAATTGCTCTTGACACAATTTTACTGAATCTTCAGTAGAGAAATTAGACGATTCCTGATAAAGTTTTTTTGAAGCAGGTAAAACGCTCTTTTCACTCCCTCCTTTTATTTCATCAAAGCGACGTTTCTTAGACGCTAGCGGCGATGGTGTAGTAGCTGTAGATTGTAAAGGCATTAGACCAGCTCTTTTGCGAGCCATTATCATTTCCGCCGTTGTTACCGGCGAAACCTCTTCAAATTTGTTAGGATTTGCAGACAGCATGTGAGCTCTCAACTGTTTTTGCGTCGTGGCTTCATCTTGCTTCTCGTTAACGTTTATTTTTATAAAAATTGTTCTAAGAAAATACATTAAAGTGGCAGGTGGTGCGTTTGACAAATACATGGCACAATTTTCCGCCTTAAAGTTAATAGAAGCCTTTCCCTCGGACATGAATTTCTTATGCACCATAAAATCTTTCATTTTAAATTTCATAGGTTTTGTTTTATCTGTCGACAACTCTATGAACATTTCCCTTATTTCATTGCGTATCAGTCTTAACGTAGCCACCTTGTAGGCCAATTTGCGTCCAACAACACCAAGGGCGTTTGTCCATTGCAGGCTTATAGCACAAGTCAACACTGCATCATTCAAATCCATCCTAAGTGCCCTCGCTTTTTCTATATTTTTTTAATTATTTCTATTTATAAATAAAATATAAATATAATAACCTGCCACTTCAGTTTTTACTGCGAAAACAAAAAAAAAACTATAGAAAAATTATTTGCCGCCTTTTAAAAGAAAAAGAATTTCTAGTTGTAGTTTGAATAAAAAAATGTGACTGTTGTTGCCAGATCAACTAAAAAGAAAATCTATAAAATAGGAATTTTGCAGAAGACTTCATATAATTAACGCCAGAGTTGAAAAAGAATTAATTTCATTACGAATTAAATATATTTTTGTTTACAGAATTGCCAAGATATGCTGCTGTTCTTACAAAAATTATGATCTATTATAAAACAAGTTCAGAAAAGTTTTGTTTTAAAGTAGATATCAAAACCAAATTATTTTATTTTAATGCAGCATCTGAACTGTTAGTTAAATTGTAATAATAGTACTTAATATCTACCACATTCTGGATCCACATAAATCTGTTGTTAAAATACAGTTTATAATAATTATTATCAGATAATTAACTACTTAGTCCATGTTTAGAACATGCCATTTTATCATGCATTTTTTTTTTTTAATTCCCTTTAAAAGTTTCAGCAAGTTTCATCTCTCCTTTATATTATTATCTATTTTCATAGCATCGGAATTTGTACATTTCACTGTAATTTGGTATTCGTTATTGTAGTTGTATGTGTTTTTTTAAGTAATATAGAAATAGCAAAACGTTCGCAGCGTTGCCAACAAACAAAAATTTCATGAAACTAGTTGCATGAAAACTGTCGTGGTGTACAAAAATTCTTACATAAACTTGCCAAAGTGTAGGGACTATGTATTAACAGCTGACTTTGATGTCTTAAACGTCAAGAAAAGTACTAAACGACTTCGTAGAATATGAGAAATATATAAGTCTTTTACACTCAGTGCAGTTTCTTTGATGTTGCTCTTTCAGTTGCATATATTTTAATGGAGTGTAAGTATCTAATTTATATGAGTCCTTAGACAAAATCAAAAATAAATATATTTACCTGGAAAACATTTAAAAACGTAAAACTTGCAGCAAGTTGAATTGCCAATATAAATATTTTCTATTTTCAGTGGTAAATGCCGTCTGTTGATCAACAGTGCGAACGCTCTCTTCATTGTTAAAAACCTTGAAAAAAACCCTGACGGCAAACACAAAATTATGGTCAATCAGAATATAAACATCAACACCTTTGAGAAACATATAGGAACATGGACAAATTACCGTTGTTCTGTCTACGTTATGTACATTTCTTGTTCAATTTGATGGTAACTTGAGACGTAGGGTAACGACACAATTTGCAAATAAGGTGCAAAATACGGCCACATTTCTTAAGCCTTTCAAATTATCAGGCCGTACTTAAAGGTTACACCATCAAGTTTTGGTTTTCAAGTTTTAATACATTCACTCTTTTTTCAAATCACTTATACTTTTATAAATTGAAACGAACTTGCTATCAATTTTTCCTTCAAGTTGAGTGTTTCAATTTACGTTGAAGAAAATAGCTGATTAAAATTCTTTTGAACCATTGTTCGCTTTTGTTTTCACAAATATTTTGCCGCCACAAGTTTTTGCCATCTTGACAAGAAATTGCTTTCAAGTTGCGTGCAGCCTACGCCACAGCTCTCAATTCATATAAATTTCAACAAGCAGTATGTGTAAAAAACTTGAAAGGAAAACTTGATCATGTAGCTTCAGAGTTATACATACTTCCTAAAAATGTTGAAAAAAAATATTGTAAGGGGATCAAGATTTTTTTTAAACAAAAATATGTGCACACGAAATATATGAATTAAAAAAGTTTAGCAAAAAAAATTGCTACCAGTTAAACATAAAGTTACTATCCGGTACTACTAAATTAATTAAATTTTTTTGTGTAACTTTTAATTACAAATAGCAAGCGTAATATCATAGTATATCGTAAAGTCTTGTAATATAGTAAATTAATTCCGTTTTTTAAGAAACAATTCATAAAATTTTCAACAACTTCTAATCATATATGGCAAGTCTTTTCAAACATTCAAAGCATAATATGGCAGCACCCTCTAAAAGCTTAATTTTAAACATTGTTTTAATGACATTCCGTTTCTTTTTGTTTTGGTTTTTTTTATTCTTTTTATTAAGCTTTTATATAAACAGTGAGAGAACTTAGAATTTTATGTTTTCTTTTTCGTATTTAGCACAAAAATTTTAAGAGAAAAAATTAGCAAGTGGCAAATTTTAACATTCGCGATATTTTAATCGAACGTATGCCGTCGACATAAAAGCAACGTGCGGAGCCCCAGCGCGTGTGTATCTGAAAAATATAAATTTGTTTTTTATTGCATTGTGTACAAGTGTTATTTTTTTGTGTGTATGAATTAAAGAAGCTTGACGATAATATAATATAAAAGAAACAACATAGCAATAAATGAAAAAAATAAGAAACTAACAAAATATTAAAATGACGACAGTCTGACGTTTTTAAATAATTATGAAAAGAAAAAAATTCAAGTCTTTAAAAAGTAATTTACGTTATTATTCTAAACGTTTACACAGATGTAACGAAATCTAAAATGAGATCTTAAAGAAATGTAAGAATTTCAAGAAAAATTTTAGTGTTTTTTTGAGTGTAGACTGTAAAATAAAATTTCTATCGGTTAAAAAGGGAGGGAAAAGAAAAAAACAAAAAAATATTCGCTTAACAACAACAACGTGCTGTCAAGATATGTGCTTAAAATCTATTGAATGAACTTACGATGGTTCGATGATTAAAGAATGCAAAACTTCCAAAAGAAAAAAAAAATAACAAAAGCCAACAGGAAAATCTTATAAATTTCTTAAATAGCAGCATAAAATGTTTTCGTTTTAAATTTAGAAAAATTCTTTTGTAGTTTCTTTTTAGTCAGGCGTTTAAAAAAATCTTTGCGTTGGGATTTCTTTTTTTTCTTAAATTATTTTAGTTATTTTCCTGTCTCATTTTGTTGTATCTTCTTGTATTATTTGTTGTTGCTTTTGGATTTTTTACGACTTACAATGTATGTGTTTCGTGCAATCACACGAAAAAATTGCTCCCATAATTCTTTACAAATTACTTATTATTTTTGTGAGTTTAGCAAGTTTTAATTGTGTTTATTTTTGTTTTTGCAACCTTCTGAGTTTCAATTGATATCAATAACTTCACAAAAATTTTGAATTTGCAACAATATTAATAATAGGTACATTATGAATTACTAAACAGTAAAAATAATAAAATCAACAACAAGGGGAGTAAAACACGCGCTATAATACAACAATAACTGTATAAAAGAAACATCACTCTCTTTACTTAAATCAAATAAGTGAGAGAGCAAAAAAAAAAAACTGAATTCTCATCGGAAAATAAAACAAATCACCGTTACTAAAAGTAAAACAATAATATAAAATAAAAACAAAAGTAAACAATTAATTATTCAAAACACATTTCATTTGCATAAAATATTGCACACAAACCCAAATATATGTTTGTATGTATGTACATGTATAAGTAAAACTCACCAAATGCAACAATAAATACTAATTGGAATTCCTTTGACATTTGTCTCTTCTTCTTATGCGTCAAATTCTCATCTCCAACATCCGCAAAAATAACAACAGTTAACAAACCCCCTTTTTTTTTTGAAAACAAAATGAAAAAAACGCCAAAAAGCTTTTTCGACTGGCCGTCGGCTTTTTCTTTTGCTTTTTTTTCACTTAAATTCTTAAGAGTGTGTGAAATAGTGATTATCTTATCTTAAATGTATTTTTTTTCTTCTACAAAAAATAGTGCAAAACGCAAAATCCCAAAATAAATTTAAAAAGAATAAAAATTGCCACCTCAATTTAAAACAGAGTATAATAAGAAATAAAATTACTTCTATTAAGCAAACGAAGGAAAGTAAGATTTTTTCAACAAAATAGAACGTTGTCACAAATTGAAAAAAAGCTAAGAAGCACGAAAAAATGGTAAAATCAAGAAAAATTGTGAATATTTGCTTATTTTGGTGCTGAAAATCTAAAAATAAAATAAAAAAACAAACAAAAGCAGTATAAAAGGTGCAAATAAATAAAGGAAATTTTCAAGTTAAATAAAAAAAAAAAAAAAAAAAAAAATGCCGACGGCATTAAATAAATAGTAACAAAAAAGTGTAAGAAATTATTAAAAAAAAATATTTTATTAAACGTGCCAAATTATTAAAAAAAAATTGCTAAGAGCTGTATAAAAATAGCTGCAAATAAAATACAAATTGAAATATTTTAATGGCCTAAAAAAAAAGAAAAATCAGTAAATAAAAAAAAAATTTTTATTGATATAAAAAAAAAAAGAAAAAATGAAACTCAGCCACAAAATAATATTGCGATTTTTCAGAGCAATGACTTTAATTAACGTGTAACTGTAAGAAATTACGGGAGTTTTTTTTCTTCTTTTAACTACAAACAACAACATACAACAACAACAAGAAATCATCATTCCCCAAAGTTTTTGCTAACTCAACATGACCGAATACGTTACACCCAACATACACACAGTTTTGAAAAAATATCAAACAAGTGCTCCAAAATCATTGCAAGGACCAGGCCACTCCTTACACGCCACAACACAGTCAACAACATCGCCGACATCGTTGTCATTGTCGTCGTCGTCGTCATCATCGTTGTCTTCAACGACCTCTAATATAACAAATTTACAAACACAACCATCATTAGCACAACAGACAAATATAAATTGCCCGTGTCCTTTAGATGTCAGCCTTAATAATGGCCCAACTTCATTGGCAACGGATATACATGGATTGGTTGCTATGCGTAATAGTCCGTGTGATCTTATTAAAGCGGCTGCACCACACTGCCCCCCAATCAATCCAATTAATAACACACAACCTCAGCCACCTATGTTGTCGTCGTCGTCGTCATCATGTTCATCGTCAACGTCAGCAGCAGCAGCTTTATCAGGAAATGTGGCTGCATCTGTTGCCGCAACAGCAACAGCCGCAGCAGCAAATATTAATCCTACCTTGCCCCTTATAAAAAAAGAAATAATGTCATCACCAGAACCTGCTTTAGTCAACAATCATGATCTCCCAACTGAAAATTCTTTAGGGTCAGCGTTGCAAGGACCGCCTAATCTTCTACCGCCACCATCAATTAAAATTATGCCACCTCCTCCACCGGAAGTATCACAGCCGATATTATCGGCTGCCGATTCGGGCTCAGGAGAGCTGTACGAAACACGTCTGGAGGGCAAGACCATTGGCTGTTTTTCCCTGGGCGGTGAGATGCGTTTGTGTTTGCCCCAGTTTCTCAACAATGTATTGGCCGAATTTTCATTGGAGCAAATCAATCGCAGTTTCGATGATTTGGGTATTTTTTGCTCCCAATGTACACCCGATCAGTTAATGGAATTTAAAGCCGCTAAAATCTTACCATCCGACGTCAAGTCGAGTGGCTTAATAACACGCACCGATGCCGAACGTTTGTGTGCCATTCTATTGCACCGTTCCGATCGTAATAGTTACATAAATGTCGAGGATATACCCAAAGGAGCCATCTCCTTTAAGGTCTATCATCGCTGTTTTGGCAAATGTGAAGGTATTTGTACACCGGACATGTATTCGTATCAGAAACCGACTTGCATTATGTGTCTCGAATGTAAAGGTTGGTTTTCGCCCCAAAAATTTGTCGGTCATGTTCATCGCAAAGTCGAAAATCGCACCTGTCATTGGGGTTTCGATTCGCGTAATTGGCATGATTATTTACATGTCGCCTTGGATGTGGAGAATCGTGAAAAATATCAAAAAATATTGGATGAACTTAAGGAGGTGGAGATTAAGGAACAACTAAAGGCTCAACAGGAAATTAATTATTTGAAAAGAAAGGTAAGTGCAGAGATTTTTTTTCTGTTTTAAAGAAATATTTAAAAGTGTGATTTCTGTAAAAAAGTATAAATATTTTCTTATCTCTCTCTTCTTAATATTCTGAAACCATTTGCTTCAGTTTTTTAAAGCTTGATACGCTATCTAAACAAACCATCGTTTTATTTAGCAAACAATTAATTTTTTGTTTGCACCTGAATTTGGGTCGTGAAGATTATTTTTGTCAATGTCATGTTCATGTTTAAACAGCCAATAATACCGAGTTCACATACTCGTACGTCAATTTTTCTTGCAGCAATTCCGAATATTGCGGGTGAGAAAACGAGAAATAAAATGATTCTGCACTGCTTTCTCCTCCACCAAATTCAGAATTGCTGCAAGAAAAATTGATGCGTGTGAACTCGTTAAAAGTGTTATATTTTTTTAGTTAACGTTTTGTAACAACGCCATCTATAGCTTATGCGAGCGAATACTAGCGCAACAATTCTGTCAACCAATTGAGTCTACTCAGACAGAACATGAACTGACACGTTTTTTCTTCCTAGAAAATTATTACAAAATTTGCATTTTTTATTTTGTCGATGTACTGTTGGCGCGCAAACAAATCTCTGATTTTCCTAACGTAACACTGCCCTTGATGAGAAGTTCTTTGTCGAATTTCAAACATTTGAATATTAGAAATCCTGCAGCAGTTTGAGACTGTCGTTGCTAAATCAGCTATCTGTAGTCATAACACAATAATAGTTTTGCATGAAATGAATTATCGGTTTGCGAAACGTATGAACTTTGTAGAGTGGGTAAGGGGGGGAGGATGGGAATAATAAGAATTCGAGTCTTAGACCGGGATTGAGAGTTAAAAAGTGAACCAATACACTCACACTTTAAAAACTTGCTGAGAATTTGCTTTCAAGTTTTCGTTCAATTGAGTCTTTCAAATAACATTCAACAGCTGATTGACGTGTTCCGCTCCAAATTTGTATTTAAAATTCTGCCGTCAGTGTTTTCTTGACATCTTGCTTAAAAACTTGCTTGGATATTGCGTGCAGCCTACGTCACAGCTTTTAATTTTTGTGAATTTTGACAAGCAGGAAGTGTAAATTTCTTGAAAAAAAATTGAACAAAAACTTGACCGTGTGACTGCACTGTTAACCATTAGGAAATTTATATTTTAAAGAATCACAATTTGCTTACCGTAACCATAACTTGTTACAGAGAATATAATATGTTCCTACTTTGCATATCACATTGACTAAGCTTGAGAAAGATTATGGTTTTCTTTATAAATGTTTCATTAAAATAAAAAAAGTCGCAGCGTTATTCAACACTATGATTGCCTCTCAAGTTAAATTATGAACTTTGTATTCCATTATTTTGTTCTGCTAGATAAAACCGGGTTTTTTAATCAACTTAATTAAACATTTTTTATTTCGATTTTTATCAAATGAAGTACACACACAAAGTTTTTTCTTTTAGTTATCTTAGTTGATAACCAGGTATAAAACAACTGGTATTAGATTGAGATTTAAATGTTATCATTTTCTGTTATCAAAAAAAAATAAAAAATAAAAAAATAAAAATTAAGTTTAATTTCATTGCAACAGAAGGTTGATTTTAGCTTAGAGCATTAATTCTCCAAAACAGATTTTATTTGCCTATCTAGAACGGTTAAAAGGTACGGATACATACATTAAATTACAATAACTATTGGGACACCTTTATATTGTATCCCTAAACTTTATATCTGTTATAGCGAACTTAGCAATACAGCTTCTTATTAGTTTCAACTGTCTGCCTACAACTGTCCAACAGTTTGGCAATATTCATCAAAATATATAAACTAAAGAGACACCCTTTAATTTCCAAATTCAAATTTTATACTTCCGGTTGTAGTAGACTTAGCAATAAGGTTCTTTGCAAAATTTCTACCGTCTGTCTATAACGTTTTAAAAGTTTGGCTATATACATCAAATTACATCAACTATTGTAACACCCTTTAATTTATAATTGAAAATATTTATACTTCTTATTACAAAGAAAAAGTTAAATTCTGTCTAATGTACAAGTGTTTGTTTATAATGGTTCAAAAGATACAGGGCATATAGGTAATATTACATTAATTTTGGGAACACTCTTTAATTTCAAAATTCAAATTGTATACTTGTTGTTATAGCGGACTTAGCAAAACAGGTCCTCTGTAAGTTTTAGCTGTCAGTATAAAAAAGTATGGCCATATACAACAAATTAAAAGAACTATTAGGTCACCCTTTAATTTATAAATTTGAATATTTATACTTGTTATTATAAAGGCTTCAGTAATCGATATTCTGTCCAATTTTCAAGTGTTTGTCTATAACGGTTCAAAAGATAGGCCCATATAGGTTAATTTACGACACTTGTGGGGACACCCTTTAATTTTTTGATTTATTTTTACATTATTTTTTGTTATTGGGAACCATAACATTTTCACATGGTGCCCTTTACTTTTGATAATACACGAAAAAAACTTGTATTGGGACACCCTTTAATTTTAAAGAGGATTAATTTGTGAGTATTAACTTTCAGACAAAGAAAAATTGTCAAAATCGGCTTAGAAATGACTGAGTTCTGCGGCCAGTTAGCTTCCGTCAGTTAGCTTCGTTTTTGACAACCCTGTTATATTTTACATACCGCACCTTTTCATTTTTGACCCATTTTTAGGAATTTAAAAATGTCCATATGGGGTAATGCGTAATTTCACATTTTGCTTAATTCTATTACTAAAAACCTATACAAATTCTGAATATAACCTATACACTTCTGAAATCAACAATGCGTTAGCTTTCGCCCACTGTAGTCCGCTAAGTCGCGCCTTTTCATTTTTGACCCATTTTTGGGCAGTTGATAAATGCCTGTATTAAGAAAGAAAAAAAAAAAGCATGAGTTCTTCGACCTGATTTTAGAAATTTTTATATATTGACTTTTTAAGTTTTGCTATAAATAAATAAAATAAAATTTTTATTACATTTAAACACTTTTTTAAATTTTTTTAATTTTCACAAGGAAATGTTAAAATAATTCAGTTCTGTTAACTTAACATTTTTTGAGTGAGAGGTATGTAAAATATAACATTAACACACCCATAAAAAAAGGAGGAACATTCACACGAATTGATAGCCCCCTTTTTTGCAGCAGTTACAAATAAAATCTAAGTGCGTAATACTTTCGCCAAAGTTTAGCTGACTCTTTGTGAGTGGAGTTATAATTTTCCTTTTGGCAAATATTTGCGAAATAAAATTTCACTAGAAAACTAAAAGTCTTTGAAACGAATAATCATTCGCCACATTTAACACTGTTAAAGAAGAGCTATAATTTCTCAAGAGCTTAAGTTCCTTACTTTAAATTTAAAAGTTTTAATGTGTTTTGAATAAGTTTTATTTTTTATTTACATTTTTAAAACAAAAACATAAAAACCCACATTAAACAAACTATTGTTTCAAAAAAAAAAAAAAAAAAAGAAGAAAAGATTTACTAACAAATTAATCGATTTTTTATGATCTACAGAATAAAAGCAATTTACGACTTAATTAAGTTAAATATATTAACGGCACCTAATATGACTGACTGATGACTTGTCAAACGAACTTTTACACATGTGTTCTCACTTCATACAAACATACATATGTATTTATGAAACAACAAACTACTAACGACAAGGTTTCACGGTTTAATGACAGGCAACGGCTACTGTCTGATCTCAATATGTCTGACAGATACATTGAGTCTTCATCAATTACAAAAAAAAAAAGAAAATCTTAACTTGATAAAGCAATAAAAACTTAGAACACGTAATAAGAAAATTGCATAAGTAAATAGTCAAACAATATAAAACATAAGACAAATCATAAGCATCATCATTGTCATCTTGTACTCGTCGCACTCGGCGTTCATTAATTCACATCTGCTTTAAGTTTTTTTTTTCTAGTTGTTTTTTGATTATTTTTATTACTTATTTTTATGACAAAACGGTTTCGCCCGTTCAAAAATACAAAAAAAAAAAAAACTTTATTTTTCTTGTCTGTCTTCAACATTAATTGCTGATTGGAGAAACATGTCTCATTTACAGTAGCGACCATAAAGTACCCATTTTATTAAGTACTTTTTTTTTAACAATTGTTTCTTGTAACATTTTGATTCAAATTTATTCAAATTTGTATAGCTTAAATATTGTGTTTCGAAGGCTTGTTTTTTTCATTGGAGCCAACATAGTAACGCCCCCTGGAAAAATTACTTCTTCAAATGGCACCTTTTTAGGAGAACTTTTAAAACAGAGTGCCTATTTTAAACAACATCAGTTTAAAAAACCAACGATTTTACAAGATTTAAGAAATAATTTATTTTTAAAAGTTACCATGTTGACAAATACATTTATTTTTGAGAGTGCTATTTTCTACAATAAAAATTTTAAAATAAATCTTTAGAAAATATCTAAAATAGTATTTGCAAAAAGTACTTTTTAAAAATATATTATTTTTCAAAACTTCTTTTTTGCTTAGGAAATTTTTAAAAAGTCTTTAGAAAGTGGTCTAAAACTAAAAAAAAATTATATTTAAATAAAAATTGACTTTTAAAAAGGTACTTTTATTTTTGAAAAAGTACTTTTAAAAAAGTACATACTTAAAAGATATTTTTTAATAAGAGTGTTTAAAAGAGTTTTTTTTATAAAGTAACTGTTTAATAAGGTAGTTCAAAAATATTCTTAAAATTCGCTCATTTTTAAAAGGTACTTTTTTATAAAATACATTTTTAAGAAAGAAAATAAATAGAGATTTTTTTTAAAAAGCATTTAAAAAAAGTGCAAGTTAAAAAGTTTTCTTAAAAAGGTATTTCTGAATCTTTTTAAAAAACCGTATTAAAAAAGTACTTTTCTAAAAATTATTTTTTTAGTACTTTGAAAAAAAAAATATTTAAATATTTTAGGTATTTCCTTATTTATTAAAGAGAAAATTTTGCAAAGGCTGCCGCAGTCGATTTTTCTAATTTTAATAAAATAAAACAGTTTTTTCTTTTTCAAAAAGTAAATTTTACATAAAAAGTATTTTTAAAGAAAGTATCTTTTTGATTATAAATAAAACTTATAAACTGCATGTTTTTACTAAGAAATTTTTTCAAACAAATCATCTTATAAAAAGAGTTTGTATACAAAGGTACTTTTCTTAAAAAAAGGGACCATTTTACAAAACTTACTTGTTGAAATGGGTATCTAGAAAGTAATATTTTAAAATCCTTTTAAAAATGTTTTGGAATATATATTTAAAAGAAATATTTTTGTTATAGTACTTTTTAAATAGTACCAATCAAAAAGTAAAATTTTAAACATTTTAAAAAATTTTAAACATTTTAAAATCGCACATTTTTTAAAAAAAAATTTTTCTGAATTTGTAAAAAAAATTTATTTTTTAAGTTCCTTCTGGAAAGCTTCTTAAGTACAGTAAAAGTAATTTTAAGAAAGTTTTTTTACCATCAATTAAAATTTATTCCAAATATATTTATTTGAATTTTGAAATTTTAAAGCACTTTTCAAATAACCCTCTTGCCAAACTTTGAAAAGTGTTTGGGTGTTTTCTCACAAACTTACGTTACATAGTGACTTTGTTCTCTTTAGATTTTAAAATGCTTAAATTATATGTCAAACACAAAAGATACATGACGCCTACATAAATACAAAACAAATGAATTATAGATTGATAATTATCATGTCATTAGAGTAACTGAAATTTATGCATTTTCTCCAATTTGATTATCAAATTTACATTAAATATCACTTGCCAAAGCAGTTAGAAAATAATGTTGTGTAATAAAATAATAGTTTGTAGGTTGTACAATATTGAGTTAAATGATTTAGGGGGAAAATATCAGGTTTTGACACATCCTTGATCATTGAGCAATAAATTCTTTTGTAATTCGATTTTTTGTTAAAAGCATTTCTTTGCTGTATCTTCAAAGAATTGACTATTTGTTAAGAGTTGTTGTTATTTTATTTTGTTATGTTGGCTGCAACAGCTTTTTATTTGGCTCCATCACGTTCGGCAGAAAATAACAGTTATGCCACTTTTGTAATCGAATCTGTCTATTATTATCATTAAATTTGTTATCGCCTTTTTGATTTTGTAGTTACATATACGTTTCTATACCTTAATACGATTCTACGGATATTTAAAAATTATAAATTCAAATTATTTTTCGAATAATTCTAATCGATTACTCGAATACATTTTTAAAACTTTTTTTTTCAAAAATCCATCTACTACTACTCCTACCAGTTTCTGATCACGAAACACAGTTTGTATCTACAAGCAAATAATACTATTTTATAATTATATGGAGACCGAAAATAGTTGACGAATTTTTCATAATAATTTTTTTTCGAATAAATAATAATTTTAGATTATCGAATAAATTTAATCGATTATTTTAATAAATTTAATCGATTATTCGGATAAATTTAATCGATTATTCGAAGAATTTTTACCGATTATTCGATTAAAAATTCTATTGAAGAAGCCGCTTGGCATTATTGGAAAATAAATAATAAATAATATTTTAAATTAGGATAAACAATTTTTTTATAAATTTTCCGAATATTATTTTTCGATAAAATTTTTTATTATTATTCGAATAAATTAAGTTGATTGTTCAAATAAATTTAATCGAATATTCGAATAAATTTAATCGATTATTCGAATAAAAATTCTATTTAAGAAGCCGCTTGGCACAATTTTAAAATCTGTTTAATACGAGGGCTGCTATATATATTTCTGGCCTAGCAACACTGAGTGCTGCCAAGTGCAATCTGACATTTCCATTGGAAAGTTTGTCATTTTTAAGCATAATCGTACTCAAAACGTTTTGACGTACGACCATTATTTGTGTTGTTTACAGTGACTTGAAAAAATTAATATAGAAAAAAATGGAATTAACTCGTGAACATTTTCGTGCCATCATTTTTCATAACTTTCGACGTGGATTATCACGACAAGAGTGCATTGATGAACTTAAATCTTTGTATGGCGATGAAGCATCATCCTATAGCACTGTGAAAAATTGAATTTAATCGTGGCCGAAGCTCGCTCAAAGACGAATTCCGTGAAGGTCGTCCAAAAACGGCTGTTGTGCCAGAGAACATTGATGCCGTGCGTGAACTCATAACGCAAGATCGACATGCGACACACCGAGAGATAGAGACATCCTTGGACATTTCTTCCACCAGCATACATTCGATACTGCACTAACACCTGGCCGTAAAAAAGGTTTGTTCCCGTTGGATCCCGCACAATTTGAAAGTCGCTCAAAAAAAGGCTCGTGTCGATTGGTGCAAAGAAATGTTGCAAAAATACGATTGCGGTGCTTCAAAAGACGTTTATAAGATCGTCACAGGTGACGAATCATGGATCTATGCGTATGAGCCCGAAACGAAACAACAATCGACCATGAGGGTTTTCAAAGACGAGCAAAATCCAACGAAAGTTGTTCGTGGAAGAAGCACTTCGAAGCAAACGGTCGCCTGTTTCTTCGGCAAAACTGGTCATGTGGCGACTGTTCCGCTTGAGCAACGTAGGACGGTTACTTCTGAGTGGTACACTACAATTTGTTTGCCTGAAGTCATCGGAGAAATCAAGAGAAGACGAATCATTGTTCTCCATGACAATGCTAGCTCTCACACATCGGCTCAAACCAGAGCGTTTTTGACCGGCCAAAACGTCGAATTAATGGGTCATCCGCCGTACAGCCCTGACTTGGCACCTAATGACTTTTTCTTGTTTCCGCACATCAAGAAAAAAATGCGTGGTCAACGATTTTCGTCGCCAGAAGAAGCTGTTGAAGTGTTCAAAAACCATGTTTTAGAGGTGTCTCAATCGGAGTGGAAAAAGTGCTTCGACAACTGGTTTGAGCGCATGCAAAAGTGTATAAATCATGCTGGAGAATACTCTGAAAAACAATAAAACCATTTTCGATTATAAATATTCGCATTTTCACTATTAGGCCAGAAATATATAGAGCAGCCCTTGTATTTGAATAAACTCAATCGATTATTTGAATAAACTTAATCGATTATTCGAATAAATTTAATCGATTATTCGAAGAATTTTAATCGATTATTTGATTAAAAATTCTTTATAAGAAGCCGCTTTGCATAATTTGAAAATAAATAATGTTTTAAATTAGGATAAACAATTTTTTTATACATTTTCCGAATATTATTTTTCGATAAAATTTTTTATTATTATTCGAATAAATTAAGTTGATTGTTCGAACAAATTTAATCGAATATTCGAATGAATTCGATTATTCGAAGAATTTTAATCGATTATTCGATTGAATTTAATCTATTATTATATTGAATTTAATCGATTATTCGAATACAAATTCTATTTAAGAAGCCGCTTAGCATAATTTTAAAATACGTTTAACAATCCTGTTGTGGATATTTGAGCATCTGTCACAAAAATTAAAATTGAAATTATTCAGCTCATAAAGTTGCTTTGCCAGGACACAAGTAAGAATGTTCAGCATTTCCACTATCCTACTAAGTTATTATTCGAATAATTTTATTTTTTAGGCTAGGTACTCGACAATTAAATTATATAAAAGTTTATTTCATCAAATAAACGATTTGTAATCTTTATGATGCAAAGGAGCTGGCTGAGCTGCCTTAGTGTATCAACAAATATTTGGCAACACACGTTTCTGAACAGTTTTATTTCCTTCAATTTAGTTATCAAAAACTTTTTATACATGTCAAACAATTTTATTACACTTAAGAATATTAAAAAATTTGTTTTTAGCTGTTGTTGTTGTTGTCGTTTACTAATAAAATTTTTGTTGCTATTTAAAAAAATTTTTATTATAAATTTGCAGTATTTTCTTTTTGTTGTTGATTGCAAAAACTAACAAACAAATTTTGCTTGTGTATATATTTAATTTCTAAGTAAAAAACTGTCATGTCAGTCAGTCAGTCTGTCTGTCTGTGTTTTTTGTTATATGCTTTTTTATATACAAAAGATACACACACCAACACAAAATACCTATTGCACTCGTTTAGCATTATAACACTCCTCATACCGAAAAGTTTTCAATTGTTTGGTTAGATGTTTGTTAGTGTCTATGTATATATGTCTGTCTGGCTATCTGTCTGTCTATCTCCATGTCTAGGTATCCAGTACTCGTTTGTCTTAAAAATGTTCTTTCTGTTGGTTCTTTTTTAAGTTCAGTTTTGAAAACTGCTTGTTTCTCTGACGTGTTTTCTAGTTTTTTTTTGATTCTGTCTTTCGGTTTTTGCCATATTTGCTCATTGACCCCAAAAGGTGAAGCTGAATTTTTTATCGTTATTTGCAACAAACACTGTAGTACTTTGACTAAATATATGAAACTATTTTAAACTGCAACATGTGTGTATCATTTTGCTATAAATATCGGAAATTATCGCTTGCTTTGCAATGAGTACAAATGTTTTTTTTCCTCTTTCACAATTTTCGTTTTTGTTAATTTTATTTTATTTTATAAAGTTTTAAATCGCATTAAGCTTTCCTTTTGAACTCTATTCTATTTAATGCAGTTTAGTATGTGTTACTAACCCCAGATTAAAAATGTGCAATTAAGTAATTATTTTATAGTCAATTTAATCGCTGTGGAAGTATTTTCGCTTGCATTGGATTTTATGACAGCTATTGGGTGGTCTGACGCCAACAGTCTTTAATTGATAAAGCTATTGTGAAATGACTTTACTTAAAATTGAATTATTATGTCAGTCTGTCCATTATAGATTCAATGAAGCTATTTTTAATGTTGTTTATGTTTCATATTGCAAAAAAAAAACAATTCAAAAATTGTTTATTTTTGTTTTATCAAGATGCGACATTTTAACCTTTGATTTTGTAGTGCAAAAATTTTTTTTAGAAATTCTTAAATGAACAAAATAATATTATTTTTACGTCATTGCATTTGGGGACCCAGAATTCATTTCTAAAAATGCTAGATGTTACTTAAGAAAAAATTACTTATAAAAAAATATTTTTTGTTGTCGGTCAAACCACTAAAAACCATTTGTGGGAGCATTTGAGGAACTTGATTAACAGGTTGAAAGTATTGCGAAATAATCCAATGTAGTTTAAGACGAATGATGGTAGTTTCGTTGGGCGTTGTTTTCTGCCAAACGCAGCGCCAGTCGTTGTAAGTCCTCGCCTAAGGTCGAGAATTGTATAGAAAATCGTCAAAATCGTGAAATCAAAGTACAAAATGACAAAATCATTTCAAGGCACTGGCAATGGAAAAAATAAGAGTTGAAGTTTTTAGTGGCCTGATATCGTTTCCATCTACTTTTCACAAACCGAATGAGAATGAATCACAAAAATAGTCCAAAATTAAAGCACTGGCTCTCCTTGGCAGCAATAAAACGAACGTTGACAACTTGAATGTCAAAGATTTAGGAATCAGAAAGCTAATGAATTAATCGATTCCATTATCGATCCACCAGATAAATTTGTGAAATCTATGAATTTGCCATGAATATTGGCCGAATAAAAATACAGCTTTATTTTCGATCCCATAAAGTCGATTGAGTGATGTTTGTCTGTTTGACCATCCATGTTCTTATTGAAATCAACTTTGCCAAGGCACTACATGAGCTAGAGAAAATTTTAATACGCTAATGGATCAGATTTAGTTTTGAAAATTTTCCTATTGCGAATCAGCAAAATCGGTTCATGTCCTTCGAGGCAGCAGGCAAAACACTACGCCTGTCTCTAATTTTTCCATTTCATTTGCAACAAATGTGAAGTAAATAAAATCAAAAACAATTAAATAAGGGGATAGAGAATTAAAAAATAAAAAAAAAAACTTCAAGTGAAGAAATCTGCGCTCGCCCATATATTCCGAGTTATGAGCCTCTGAACTTTTCATAGAAAAGGACGGTTGAGCGTTTTATTTTTTAAGATATCAATATGGGTATCAAAGCTTCTGAAGAGATCGTTCAGGGAATGATAATAATTTTTAAAAATGCTTAACCCATTAAGAGCCAATGACATTTTTTTGCCAAAAATTTTTTTCTTACTTTTTAATTTATTGTCACCCCAATATTTTTTTGATTGGTGAAGGGTATAAAAGATTCGGCATATCCGAATATAGCACTCCTTTTATTGTTAAAACTCTTATCTTGAGTTTTATTAGTGACTTTAAATTTTTGAATATTAAGGCCGGGGCACATAGAATCCGTTATACGTTAAACTTTGACAAATTCAACTGACAAGTCAGTTAAAATACATGTTTTCTTATGAGCGTTGCCACAATCAATACGTGTCCGTCAACGCAAAGTACGAAAGTTAATCAACTTTTAACTTTTGAGGTACGTTGAATACTTTGTGAGCTTTCAATTGCTTCTTCTTCTCTGTTTTCTTTTAACTCTTGCTGTGTTTGAATTGTGTTTTGTGATTTTAATAAAACAATTTTGGTGGCAAACAATAAAATACAAATTAAATTTAAAAGTGAATAAAAATAGAGAGCAAACTTTGATTTAACATCCGTTAGCAAAGTATTCATTGTGCAAACCTCATCCGTCGTTACTTTGACTTTAGTTGAATTTGTCAAAATACAAAGTTTGATGGATTCTATGTGCCCCGGCCTTTAAAGTTGTGCTGTTTTTCTCATGCAAATAACTGCTCTTTTAGAGTGAATAAAATTTCAAACCAAATTTTAAAACTTTTAATCAGCGCTATGGCTGTTTGAAGGTACATTCTTCCTTAAAAGACATAAACTGCAATAATTTGCATTTGGGTTTATTTTAAATAAATTTGAAGTCTTACAAAAGTTAACTTCTTTAAGCTGGCCATAATTAAGGTTCGATTCACTGTTAATGTTTTGTAGCACAAAACAAAGAAAAAAAGAAAAAACAACTAAAACAACAACAGCAATGTCAAAAACTTAAGTATCAGGTTAAAAGTCCAAAAATATACTAAAAACACACATAAAATTTCAAACATGTTGGAAGAAAAAAAATAGACACAAAAAAAGAACAATCATAAAACACGATTAAAGTCGCCTGTTTGCTGGTTGTTGTTTGCCTTGTTGCAACTAGCAAAAAAGAAGAACTTAAAAAAAAAAAAACACATTCAAAATGCAGCAGTGATGACAGTCGGCCGACCAAACTTGGGACGACTGACTGGCTGGCTCTTTGGCACTACACAATACGACACATTGTATACAACTTAATGTCTGGTTGCAAGAAAGATTTGTGTATTGAGAAAAGCATGTGGCAAGTTAATGTAGGATATAGTGTTTTGTTTGTAAAAATTTACCAAAATATACACCAACAACAACAACAACAAATTGTTTAGTTTATTGTTTGATTTTTTAAAATAAACGAGCCAACAACAAACACATTGCATTGTTGTCCCGCCAAAAGTCTAGCCTTAAAAATACCGTGTATTTCCATTTTCTTAATGTGATTTTAAGTCTTTTTTTTTACATGAAATTTTTTGCTGAAAAAAATTTTTGTTTTTATTCCCAAACGTAAATGACAGCCCAGCCATTCAAAACATTTAAGCCAAATGTAGACAACTGCAACAATAATAAAACCACAAAATATGTTTGTGTGTGTAAAATGTTAAAGAAAGATCAAATGAGAGGCATAAAAGCCCACATAATCGTTAATCCAAAAGCAAAAAAAAAAAAAAAATACACGAATTTGTGTGTGATATTGAGGTACAAGGCAACATTGTTTTGTAAGCCGTTAAACAAGATGACTTTACAATAAATTTCGGTTTTAAATTTTGTTATTGCTGCTGTTGTTGCAACAGTTGCAGTTGCAAATGCAGTTTTAGTTTCAACTTAACATTCAGCAAACTGTTCTTCTTGAAACGGGGAACGACAATGACAGCAACGATTGCAATGGCAGATGACTGAGGACAACTTTAATGCTAAAACTGTTTTTAATTTTTGTTTTTATTGCTACTTTAATGGTGCATTTAAAATTGGTAAACTATTTTAAACCCTTCGTCTTCAGAGATTAAAAAAAGTTTTTTTTTTTGCATTCTTTACTTTGTTCTGATCTCTGCATCAAACAAAACTAATAGAAGTTAGAAGGATCAACTCTCCTTTAGACTCCCTGACTACTGCAGCGTCCTCCAAGCCGAGGTAATTGCTATTCTCAAAACATCCGAAATAGTGCTTGGGGGCGAACACTTCGGCCTTGCCATTCGGATCTTTTTGGACAGTCAGGCAGCAATCAGGGCGTTTGCTGGTGTATGTTGTACACTTAGGCTGGTACGCTCCTCACTAAACAAGCTATGGGAGCGATCACAAATTGACCTGATTTGGGTTTCTGGTCACAGGGACATCCTGGGAAACTGTGAGGCCGATGATTTCGCCAAACGGCGTACATTGCTTTCTAGCGTCTCCTCCCGACGTTGGAATTCCTCTGGCAACGATTAAACTGGCCATAAAGAACTACTACCTCAATTTGACTCGCAAATTATGGGTGGAGGAAAGTTCCTGCTGTATCTCTAGACAACGGAGGACTACACTGGACCTCAGGCGAACCAGGCAGCTGCTCGGACTGGACAGGAAATCCATAAGTTTTACGATCTCGGTACTTACCTGGTCACTGTTTAATAGGCAAGTATGCTGAAAGACTGGGTTTGTCCTATAATGATTTCTGTCGCAGCTGTGGCTCGGAGGATGAGGAAGAGACCAATCTGAACCTCTTGTGCCATTGCCCATTATGGCTCGAAGAAGATTTAGAACTCTGGGCTCTCCTTTTAACAAGACATACGGAGCTATTACATCACTCTATAGGGGACACAGCGAAGTTCA
The DNA here is from genome assembly GCA_937654795.1 of Cistogaster globosa. Lineage (NCBI taxonomy): Eukaryota > Metazoa > Arthropoda > Insecta > Diptera > Tachinidae > Cistogaster > Cistogaster globosa. Next base: position 125,568,911 of record OW569404.1, read on the forward strand.
TCCGGGAATCTTTATGGTTCTCAATTGAGTAGGGGGAGTCGCACCGCCTTCCTTGTGGTATCACAACGGGCCATACAGTGTTGCTCAAGTGAGCTTAGTCGTGAGAGGCTGCCACTCCTAACTAACTAAGAAGAGTCAACTATTACATCCACTATTTTCTATTTCGCTTAATGTTTTCTTTAAATGGGTCCTTGATCTTATGCACAAGTCTTCTGTGATCCTCACACCCTGTATTAAAACAGCGGATAAGAGATAACACCCTTCTTACCACACAAAATATAGAGCATTAGCTTGATACCTAGAAATTTTAGAAGACTTCTGCAGTTCGACGCAAAAAGCATTTCTTTTTATGCGAGTTCAGTTCGTGTGGCATCCGATTCCAACTCCAATTGGTCTTAAACGCTCAAACTTGGTTACCGCAACAACTTCCAACAGTTCTGCAAAAGCATATTGCACTCGACATGAGTGTTAACCGGATTAACTGGAAATAAAATGATATACAAACCAAAAAAAAAAAAAAAATTATTTTAATTTAATATTTTTTTGGACTAAAAATCATTTTAATAGTTAAAAAAACTCACAGATATTGTTATCCGTCCTCGCATGTATTTTATTTGCAGATGTTGTTATCGTTTGATAACGTTTGATGTCAGCTGACTAAAACCGTTCTAACCGTTTCATTTAAAACGTGTGTTTGTTTTTAGATTATCAGTGCTAATCGTCGTCAATATAATCAGAAGTGTCATTAAAGGTGTTTTTGTTATTGTTGACCAATTTTAACTGATCCATGTTGGCTGTTGTTGTATCAGCTTTTGTTACTGTGTGTGTGTGTTTGTGTGTAAATGTGTTACCATTTTTTGCATTTACGTACTTCAAACTCTGCATGCAAGAGCTTGATAATAACAATCACTTTTTTTAATTTATTTTTTGGTTTTTGTTAAAGTCAGGTCTGGCTGTTTTGTTTGTTCAATGGCATTTCAAGTTTTTAACAACTGTTGTGTGTGTATGTGTGTGTGTTAGTGTTTTTTTAAATTTTCTGGTATTTTCTCAAAAATAATAAACAAGCAAAAATTAAAAACATTTATTTTTTTGGCGCATTTATGTTGTTTATGTGTGCTTTTCTTCAGTTTGTTGACTAAACCCGTTTTTGTGTTTTATTTTTTGCTTTTTTTTTTTAACAATATTAAATATTTTTTGCCTTTTTTCTGGAGAAGACAGGTCTGCCACTTAAAAAAAAAGAAAACAAACCAACCACCAAGTGCATGAGTCTTGTTATTGTTGCACATAAAAACCAAAAACTATAAATAAAATTTTTTAAGGATTTCCATGAACTTATAGGAGGATTTTGCTCATATCTTATTACTGATTTAATTATTGTTTGTTTGAGTTCTTTATGTTTAAGGAGTTTTGGGCATTGTTTAGCAAAAAAAAAAAAAAAATAAATAAATAAAAAATGAAAAAACAAACAAACTTTTTTTTCGTTACTACAAAAAAATGCCAAAGGGTTTTATTATGTCACCGTTTTACTTTCTCTTAAATTTTTAGTGGTTATATCTTTTTATTATGAATTTTGTAAAAAAAATTTAAAAATATATTTTAGCTTTTGAAAAAAATAATAATTAAAATTGATTCGTGAAAAATAAGTTTTGCTATACTAACAACGCGAGCATGGAATTTATCAGTATTATTGCAGCGGCCTTGAAAAAATCAACTAAATTGGCTTTTAGGAAGACCACAAAAATTTAAAACACAAAAGAAAATGTTATTTAACAAAAAAGGCCAAAATAAGTTTATTTGTTTTTTTTTTTAATTTTTGATAAAAATTTGTTAATGTAGAAGTAACTAAATTAATAAAAAAAGTACTTCAAATAACTAAAACGTCATTAAACGTTCTTTAAAACTTAATTGGTTAAAAAAAGTATGATTATCAAAACGAAATAACATAAAATAATTTGGCTATTTTTAATAACTTTAACCATTTTATCTAAGTTTATAATTTTTAAAATAGAAATTTATATATTTCATTATAAAGTAAACCCAGTCCTCATATAGAAAAGACTAGCTCAACCTGACAATCATTTTATTTGTCTTCAGAGCGAAATTTGATTAAATTTTTAATTGACTCAATTAAATATTTAATTAAAAAAATACGTACACAATTTTTTAATTAAACAAGTAAATCTCACATAGAAAAAGAGTTGCTCAACTTAACAATTATTTTATTTGTGTTCAGAGGGAAATTTAATTAAATTTTTAATTGACTTAATTAAGTCTTTAATTAACTCAGTTAAATATTTAATTAAAAAAATTTAAAATTTTTTAATTAAACAAGTAATTTTCACATAGAAAAAGAGTTGCTCACCTAACAATCATTTTATAAGTTTTTAAAGGGAAATTTAATTATTTTAATTAAATATTTAATTAAAAAAATACGTACAAATATTTTTTTTCATTAAGGAAGTAAAGGAATCAATTATAAATTTAATAAATAATAAAAAAAGATGAACACAATTTTCCAATTAAATAAATTATTAAATCAATAAAAAAATTTAATAAAATTTCTATTAAAATACAAATAAAAACTTTCTGTGTAAGTTACCGCAGGCCTTAAGAATTGTTTGCAATTTATTACAAAAACTGTCGGTCTAGGTAATTTGAAAATGACGGTGCAGCGCTGCAAATTTTCTACATTTCCTGCCATTTAAGCTGTATATTCGTGTCTACATATTTTATTCGGCCCTTGACTCCTGTCAAGAATAAGGACTTTGAAGTTCCTGTAAAATATTGGAAGCGGTGGAATTATAAGCGAAATCATGATTAAGTATAAAGCTGCAAAAGGCGAAGAAACTGCAGAGTATGTCATTCCATGTTACCATCTTTCTGCGTTTTAATACGCGATACGCGTAACATGTTTCTAAAAGCTTTTTCACAAACTAATGCAATGAAATTTATTTCAAAGTAAGACTTGAAATTTTAAGTTTCCGACTCATTAAGAACTTGGCACAAAACATATAAAATAAAATATCTTTAATATTTTTTTCTTACTAGAGCACCCTTTATTGTTGTGCTGTCTTCCAAATCTTATTAATTTTTGTTTGTTTGTTAATTTTCATGATTTTAACAATTTCAAATGAATTTAAATTATTTCAAATAAATGCACATCACATGCCGCTACTCACTAATTCAAAACTTCTAATTGCAGCTACAACACATTTTCCCCCCTTTCAATAATAATTTAAAAAAACAACAACAAAATTAAAAGTTCAAAAAATATGATAATTTTCTTGTGTTTCTTCAACATGTCAGTGTAAAAAAATGCATTAAAATGATTATATTTTCGTATTTTTGTATTTGCTCTTTGTTTTTTCTTTCTTTTACAAATTTTATTCTAAAATTATGATCTTAAGAATTTTATTGCGTGCCAGTTGCGATTATAAATGTGCAGAAGCAATTAAAACAAAAATTAAATTAACAAAAAAAATTTTTTTTCTTACAAAACTACAGCAACCAAATAAATGTAAGCATGTCTGTCCGTACTGCGTATGAGTTGAAGATTATAATCTGATTATTTGTTTTTATATCTTAAGAAAACTAAACGTAATTTTTTATAAGAATATTCTTAATGAAATAAGACGAGATAAGTACAGTATAATTTGAAAATAAATTTTTGTTATAATGTTACAACAACAATAAACAACAAAATAATATTAAGAAAGTTTGCTATGCCACAGTACTCTGTTTTTTTTACGTGAACATGGAAAAAATGGAAATCTATAGTGATAAGGATTTGAAAAAGCTAACAGCTCCTGTAGTCACATATCCATCAGTAAATCATGGTCACATATTTCTATAGCTAATGCTAAGCCATGATCTTTAAGCTGCAGCCTAAAGCCAAGTCACAGCTATGACTATGGCCCAAGCTTGTAAAGAGTGCTTGTAAGCCCAATAGAATTTAAGATTATAAAAAATACAACACAAAAAATTAAATTATAACTTTTAACAGCTAAAAACGATTTCAAGAATATGGCCACTGCGAGTTTTCTTGACGAAGCGCAATCTGAACGTTGCTCCACTTTTCAAGCATTACTAAACGTATGTCACAAATAACACAAACTAAAGTGTCCTCTAAGGCCTCCATTATTATTAGTGACTTCACGTGAACACACAGAAAAATAATCGTGTGGTGTCATACCGCACCTCATTGAAGGGCAATTGGCAGGTCTATTTCTCGATATCAACTTTTCGCCAAATTTTAATTTCAATAAGTTCATGGTTGCAGTCGCTACCAAGAACCATTCTTTTGAAACTATAACTCGTCTTGATCAATGTCATTCATATTATCGAAAAAAAGATCATTGATCATGGTAAGATAAGGATCTCCATCATCCGTGACGCGGGCTTTAGCTTCAGTTTTGAAGGCCATTTAAAAAAATGCCATTTGCACGAATCTTCTTTATTTTAGTTTCAACAACAACAACAAATCTATAGAGCTGTGAAGAAAATAAATTTGTAAACAGGCGACATTGAAAGTGTGTGACTCGGAAAGGAGTCGCTGAAAGTTTTATAAATTCTTTTCCAGAGCCACAAAGAAAGAAGAAGAATTCCTTAGTAAACGAAAAAGAAAACCGAGCGAGTTAAACAGTAAGGTTTCGCAAGAAAAGGAAAATTTCTCGAATCTTCTTCATTTCAGTTTTAACAACAACAACAAACCTATAGAGCTAAAAAAAATATATATTCGGAAAAGACGATTAGCGTTGGAAGGTTTGCAAACTCTTACCCAGAGGCACAATAAAAGAAGAAGAATCTTCTCCATTTCATTTTAACTAAAAACAAACCTATAGAGCTAAGAAGAACAAAAATTAATTTGCGAAGCGTTGGAAGTTCTGCAACTCTCATCTAGAGCCACAAAGAAAGAAGAAAAATTCTCAAGTGAAGTAAAGAAAAACGAGCGAGCTAAACAGAGGAGTTTTGCAAGAAAAGGAAAATTGCTCGAATCTTCTCCATTCCAGTTTCATTAACAACAACAAACCTATAAAGCTGAGAAGAATAAAAATTAATCTGCGAAGAGACGAAATTGGAAGTGAATTTCTCGCGAAGGATGCTTAGCGTAGCTCTCATCCAGAGCCACATCGAATGGAGAAGTATCCCCAAGTGAAGTAAAGAAAAACGAGCGAGATAAATAGCAAAGTTTTGCAAGAATAGAAAAATTGAACCAGCAGAACTGCTCCGGAAGTGAAAGATTCAAAAGAAAAAAGGTCAAGAGATTATAACTCTGAAAATTACCTTTCAAAACTCTTCCTAACTTGAATCCAGATATTCAACCCTACAGCTAATAACTGGCAAACTTAAAAAGGCAAAAAAAAAAAAAAAATTAGACAAAAATGATACAATTGAAGTACCCAGTGCAAAGAGCGAAAACTTTATAACCTGACGCAAAGGAAAATTAAGAAAAATACTATGTGTCTCTGGGGATAAGATGGCAGCGCCCTTAGACTACAGGACGACAGTACTAAACTTATTTACCATATGAGTCCTCAGCCTAAACGCTAACGAAGATGCGGCCAGAAATCACTCAAGCCAAAAGTAAACGCAATGATTGGGTGCCACTCAGTGCTAAGCATGCAGGATGACTAATAACAGTCGAATAAAAGGAATTTAAATACTTTGGTGTTCAGCCTTGCAAACAGAATCAATTATAAAGCGCCAAAATTAAATAACTTCTTGGTTAAACAAAAACTTGATTGTGATTTGTTACCAAGTGACGAAAGAAGAAAACTGTCAAGAACTAAAACACATGCTATATTTCGAACTTCAACTGCTTGCTATTTAACGCATTAAAAATTTTAATTTTTAAATTACCATCGCGCTTTTTTAAATTAGTTGCATTCAACTAAGAATGAATGCACTGTGAATTTAAGATGCAACAACACGCACTTTAACAACAACGTCCCAAAATTATTGAAACAACTACAACAATCATAACATTGTTTTATGGCAATTTTGTATTTTTTATGTTTTTTCTTACAACTGTATTTTTTATTAATAGTATTTTTCTTTTAGTTGTTGTTGTTGCATTTGTTTGTTGCAAAAGGGGGCTGCCACACTCAATAGTTATTATTGCCGTTTCACATTAAAATTGCAACACTGGCTGCGTTCATACAAATAAATAACAACTAAATGGCATATTTTAATTGTTATTTATGTCTGTATTTATTGTTGTTGTTGTTTTTTTCTCATTTGCTTTTCTTTTTTGCAAATTAAGTTGTAGACATTTTATTTGTGAATCATTTATTTTTTACTTTTAAATTTTGCCGTTGCCCGGCTGCACAACAACATGCAATTCTTTTTTACTCAACTAATCAAATGTATTCTTAGTGCAAAACCAAAATACAACAACCAAAGCCCAAGAACTAACGCCACTACAAAAATACTTAAATTATAATAAAAAAAAAATAAAAATGATAAATAAAAAAACTAAAGATTCTAATTTAAGCAAAAGTGACAAAAAAAAGAGAGTGAAACAGATAGAAAGAGAGACAAAAATAGAGACCACACCGTCTGTTGAGTTGAAGGTCTACAACCTTAGAAATGTCGGAAATAGACACAACTACCAGAATACGCGCAAAACATGAATTGAAGCAAAAAAAAAAAATCTTCCTCATATTGACTCATTAAACAGCTAAAAGTTTGAGGCAAAAGAAGGTCGGCGCACATGGCTTCAAAATGTTATAAAATTGAAATATTTTTTTCTTTTATTTACAAATTGCAATAAAACAAGTAATTAACCAAACATACATAAATACATACATAAAATGAATTGCCTCATATTGCAACTGTTAAAAAAAAAAAAAAACATTTTCAACAACAAGAACTTTAACTCATCAACATCGTTTTCAATAAACCGGCAAACAAACAACATGTGCCGACTTTTTTTTTCCTTTACTCATTCATTACAGGAGCAACCTTTGCAAACAACAACAAAATAAGCAGAGATAAAAACTTTATGATAGTAAAACAAACAACTGGTATTTACGAATGCAGAAAATGGGAGTTTTTTTTCTTTCTTTGTGTTAGAAAATTTTGAATAAATAAATTAAAAAATGTGCAGTTACCCTGTGTGAATCCTACTTGATGGATTTCTAAAGCTGCCACAAGTAAGGTCTGTTCATTAAGTCGTTCAGAAGACTTTTATTTTATATATCTCAGTTATCGGACTGCCTGATAGTAAGACAAAGGCGAATTATCGTCTTTTGGGGTTTTATTAAGGGATCCTGATCTCCCAGCTGCGATACGTAATACAAAATTCAACTCTACGAAGATTGACTTCTCTTATAACTTTCTTGTAAAATACAGAAGCTAAAAGAGATGGACATTAAAACCTTATAACAAATGGAGAGGTTAATCTATTTGATAGCTCCAGAAAACAATTAGACCTATCCTGCTAAGAAGGTACAGAGGCATTAGTTCCTACAATAAAATTCAAACAAGCTTTGATGAGCTAGATAGCAGTCCCGAAATAAGTCCAAATAAGTCCAACCATGAAAGGGGTAAAAGGTGATGTTAAGGTTAATTTACGGTCCTAAACTCTGAAATGTCTTAAATAATAAAAATTAGCATTAGCCAAACTCTATAACCCCAAATAAGCAATAAAACACACCGAAAAAAATCACAACTAATTTGCATTCATTTTAACAATTATTTGTTTGAAATTAAATACAAGTTTGATTATTGTTTTAATTGCTTTTATAAATGTTTTTGTTACATTTTTTATTCCCTTTTTGTTAACTATGAAAATATTTTTTTCTACAATAAAATATTTACGAATTTGTGTATTTAATTTTACTAATTTACAAATTTCACTAATAATAAAAATATATAATTAAAAAAAATATTTTAATTTATGAATTTAGTAATAGAAAATGAATTTTACTTTCTTTATATAAAACTAAGGCAATTTTGATACCTTCTCGGAAAAGAGATACAGCACAAAAGAAACGAAAAGGAGAAAATGCGTTTCTTTGACAACCCTGCAATTGCAAGTCTTTTAAAAACAGTATTGCCGTACCTCTGACGTTTAATGTAATTTTGGCACTTTTTTAATTACCTCTATCATGAATATGAATTAAAATTGTTAATAATTTACGCGAATAAATTTTCATGCAAACAAAAATTCCCCTGATCTTGATTGATTTTTATCCTCGAATTTTTTTTTTTACATTTCTCTTCGATTTGTTCACTAATTATGCAACTTTTTATCCATTTTAATTAAAATTAATAGAATTATCAATTATTAACACATCGTTTAATTTAAGATCAGTTGCTGCAAAGCAGAGTGGCATTCTGCTAGACATGACCCAACATAATAGATCTATTGAAGGTTTCTACAGACGTATTAACAGAGTTTAGAAAAGAGCTTAACAGTGTAGCTTTAAATTAAAAGTTACATTAAATGGAAATGGGTCAGTGACAATGTCGTGGTTATCTTCAAGGGGTTAAATGACTCTAACAAACCCCGTTCAAAAGATGGATTTTTCCTAGAGTCACGTTCTTGTAATTATTGTGTTATTTTTTTTTCTTAAAATATTATTTATTTATTTTTAAACTTCAATTTAACAATTTATTCTACTTATTTTTTTTTTTTCTTTTTTACATTCAATGTGCAGTTATAGCTTGTTTATTTTAAACAGCTGTTTAATGAAGGAAATAAATATTTTTGGGGAAATCTTTGATACCAAATTGCACTTCGAGGTGAATGAAAACTTTTTTGGAAAATAAATTTTACCTCTTTTTCATGATTGGGGTGAATATTTTTTACTTTAAGCAACAAATTTGTTTATTCAATTAATTAACTAAAAAAGAAAATTATTTCAAATCTAAGCTTTTGCCTTTTTTTGTACTTGAAAGATTATGCTTACAGATTGGTCCCATTTAGAAAATGTTATTTCTAAATTTTAAAAAAAGGTGTCCCCTTATAATATACGCGAATTTAAAGTATGGTATGAGAGACAAGCAACAGGAATTGAAAAATTTCACAAAGAGCGTTACTCACTTAGCTCTCAATAACAAAATGTTTAGAATAACTTAATTCAAAAATTAAAGGGTGTCCTAATCGGTAGGGTTATTTGAAGTTTATCATTTAATTCTTGAATTTTAAAGACGGAAACTTAAAATTAATGCAGAATATGTGTTACTAGAAATGAAAGGGTGTTCCTCTAAAAGTAAATTTAAAGTATAGGACCTTGTCTTTTAAGAAGTTCAAAGCAGACACTTGAAATTTTCCCTGAGTATGTTAAACTAACAGCAAGAATTAAAACTAAAATTTGTAAAAAAGGTTTTGCCATAAGAATCGTAGTTATAAATATATGAACTTTCATCTAAAAAATTTTGAAGCAGAAATTTAAAATTCCATAAAATATTTATTGCTGTAACTGCTGTAATAAGTTCGTTTTAAAAATAATTTAAGCAATTAAAGGGTGTTCCCATAAAAAGTGTATTTTAAAAGTATAAGGTTTTACGGCCTTAAGCGCAGTAAGTGCAAACATAAAATTAACACTTGAAAAAAACTATATGAAAGAGGTGGTGATGATGATAAAACGGAGTAAAATCATGTTTAAAAGTATTTTTTTTTTAATACTTGTTACCTTAAAATGCTGGTATACAACAGCTATTTTTGATCTCTTTCAAGTTATGAATACGGATTTGTTTTATTAAAGCTTTTATTTCATATTTGATCACCCTCTGTGCGTTTCCAAGTCGAGTACGAAAAATTTTAAAGAACCTGGAACGAAGTAAGGTTTTATATTGCAACTGTTCAAAGTACTTTATTTTCTCATAAAAATTACTTTTCAAAAAAGTAATTTTCCAAAAAAGTACTTTTCCAAAAGTACTTTTCAAAAAAGTACTTTCCAAAAAAGTACTTTTCAAAAAAATGCTTTTCAAAAGAATTCTTATTTTTGCATTAAAAAAAATTTCTTATTCTTCGGCAACAAATCACAGCCACTTTAAATCCCCTAATCTCTGGAACATTCTACACTTAGTGAAAGGAGTAACCAAGAATCTTTGTTGGATACTTATAATTTCTTTTTTTTTTGTACTCTTTAATTTTAATAGTTAAAAACAAACAACTTGATTTATGTACATTGTTGTGTTAAGATCTTAACAGCCAGATACAACTTTGACTGCAAAAAAAGAAAAAAAAATAATACAAAACACCTGTCCAACCATGCAATCTGACATTTGAACGTTTGCTTGTTCCTACTTACATTTTTATTATACTTTTGCTTTATGTATTCATTTTTTGTTGTTGTTTTTTTTATAACTAGATCACTAAACAGCTTGCATGAAATAAGTACTTGACTTTATTTCTAACAAAAATAGACAATAAAAAAAGTACTCGTAAAAATAAATAAATAAGAAAAAAAAAAAAAACACTAAAATTGTAAAAATGTTTTAAAAAAGGGGGTCTCTTTATTTAACTGAGTTTATGGTTTTTATTGAAGAAAGGTTATGTTTATATTGTAGTTCCTTTTACCAGTTGTTGTTAGTTGCTTTGGCTTTATTGTTGTGTAGCTATTCCAGATGCTGATGTTGTTTGTTAACAATTGCCCAAGTGCTTTTTTTTTATAGACCAGTTAGTTACTGGCTCTACTGTTTTAAGTACTTCTACTTTTTCAAATGCTTTAATGTTGTTACCACTTGCAGATGACTTCCTTCATTGACTACCGGTTCAGATCGTTTGTTTATGTCTCCCTGTGTCGATTTTATTTCTATAATCAAATAAATAAACATTTGCAAATGTCAGCCTTTTTGTGCAACCATCTTTCTAAGTATCCATACATTTATTCATTCCTTCATTCATTCGTTTATTCATTCACTCATCCATTCAAATGTTGTGTCAGTTACTTGGTTAAAAAATTAATAAATGAAAAACGGAAACGGACGTGCTATAAACCAATTGCTCTGAAGTAGTTATTTTTTTATGGATTTTTTTTGTAACACTAAAAAATATTTTTCTATACATTTAACAATTAAAATAAAAATTAATGAACTTTATAAAAAATTTTTTTTTAAGTGGTTACAAATAGTCTCTAGAAGTTTAATTCCTTAATAAAAAAATTAATAAAAATTACTTAAAGCTGCAAATTTTGAGAATTACTCGTCACGTAATTTTTCAAACAACAAACAGTTCTTCAACAACCGATAAAATTTTTTAACTTTTCAGACATTAAGTTACTTTGAAACCTTTTTAATCTTGCAATAAGTGTGAGTCTTTAAGTAAAAAACCTTTTTTTTACACTGGAACGCTTAGTAGTGATAAAATTTCTAAAAACAGAGAGAGCGAATAGAGTGAATCTAACTACCTTGAAGTTCAAAAAAGAAAGAGAAACAACTAATAATTTTATTATCTATTTTGGATAAAAATGGCTTAATTTAAAAAATTAAAAAAAGTACTTTTCCAAAAGTACTTTTTCAAAAGTACTTTTAAAAAGGTACCTTTAAGAAATTATTTAAAAAAAAGTACTTTTTGTTATAGATTAAAAATTTGAACAGTGTATGTAAAACTATGTTCGCTATAGTAACAAAAACAAAAAAAAAACTTTAAATTAAAGGGTGTTCCAATAGTAACAAAAATTATCTTCTTTTTGGACCTTAATATTCAGACTTTTTAAGTTTAAGCATTTATATGTTCTCAATACAAACAAGTACAAAAAAAATTAAAAATAAAACTACAATATAAAGGGTGTTCCTATAATAACGTAATTTAAAAGTACATAACTTTACTTGTTCAATCACATCAGGCAGACATTTAGAATTTACACAGAGTATGCACAAATATGTCCGCTTTTAAAATAAGAGTAAACAGATAACTTGTATAATTATAGGGTGTTTTCATAGCAGCTGTTATTTTGAAGAAAATTGCCTTATCTTTTAAAACGCTACGGACAATCGCTTGAAATTTGCACAGAGTCCGTTTTCCTAACAGGACGAAAAAAATAAAATTTAATTAAGTAAAGGGTATGCCGATAGTAACGCGGTTTTAATGTATATTGTCGTATCTTTAAAATAGTTAGATAAAAGGCAGACACTTTAAATTAAAACTACCTGCAATAAATTTAATTGTAGTTAATTAATTTTTTTTAAATAAACGACAAAAGTGTTAATGCTTAAAACGTTTTGTTTATTTATTTGATTATAGACCTTTTGCTAATCATTTGTGTAGCGTCGTCAGACAGTTGAAAGCATTATTTATCTTTACAAAAATACAACTATTTTGTTGCTTCTAAAAAAAGTACACTTTGTTGAGTAACTTTTGAAAGAACCCCGTAATTAAAAATGGATGCACTTAAAGCAAAATTAAGTATGAAGTCGCAGGCAGCAGCTTGTTAACAAATAAAAACACTAACAATTTTTAAAACATTTTAGAATTTACATTACTGTGGGTGCATAATTTTTTCTTTGAATTTTGAAATAAATTTTAATTCAATTTATTTTAAAATTTATAATTTTCTATTTTGCATAAAAAAAATAATAATAAAAAAGCTTAAAGTTGTACAAATAAAATGTATTGCAAATTGCAAAAAAATAAATAAAGAAAAACGTGTAATCAACACGTGTAAAAAATAATTTCAAATAAATAATTCTAACAATTGACTCCTCTACTGTGCAAACAAACTGGTTTTTATTTGAATACTAAAAAAAATGCTAAAAAAATTAAAACGAAACACTGAATTATATATGGATTTTGAAAAATGCATATAAACCTTTTATCAAAACCTTTGCTTTGTTTAAAGACAGACCTTTGAAGGTACAGTCAAAGTCAAATACTTAGTTAAGCAGTGAAATTATTTAAATTATTTTATTACACATTCAGCTATTTATAATTGTATTAAAGGAAGTTTTAATTTAAATTCCTTTCACGAAGAAACCAAAGTTCAGTGCAAAAGCATTTTAGCTCCTTAAGGAAATTTCAAAAATTCACACAAAAAATAAACTTAAAAATTTATGTTGAAAAAAAAAAAGAAATATTTTTCAACAATCAGAATTAAAAACCTTAATTTCACAAATGATTAAAAAATTGTTCCTAGAACTCCATAAAAATATTGTTATGTTTTTCAATTATCAAACGAAGTAGATTTTTTGATTGCAATTGCCATTAAGACAATTTTTATATTTTTCTTTTAGTTCTTGTGTGGTTTTTTCCACTCTGTGGCTCTGGCCATATTTGTCCTTACACTTTCTTAAGGTTACTTAACAAGGGCTTTTCACAAACTTGCGCAGCCATTTATGGCACAATACTCTGTGACTTTAGAGAGACTCGAACTCACGATGTGTCTAGTTTGGCAAACTGGCCCTTCCTGACTGCTACCACTGATATACGCTGTTACGTTGTTACTTTCCTCTCTTACCGAAAGCTCTGTCGAAGCATGATTTATTATTTGATTGTTCACGCAGTTCAACCATCTCAGGTTGTTGTGCTCTTTCATCAATTATCTGCTGCTGTTACACAACAATAATTTTTTTATTTTCAATAATACATCAAAATGTTTGTTGACAAATATCCATTTTAGCAAGTTAATAACAGTTATTTATCCTTACTATCAAGGCGCTTATGGGATTCGAACTCGTGACTTTTATTTTTGCTGGTGGAAGTAGCAACTTTTTCACTTGTATTTACAAAACGGAGAACAATAATTTTAGCTTTTTTTGCTACAAATATTTAAAAGGGCTGCCAAGTCTTATTTTATCTTTATCAAAAAACTTATACAGTTTCATTGACAAGTCGAACTTAACCATAGAAATTAAATTTTATCGAAGATCGAAATTTATTGGGATCAAATTTCAGAACAACCAAGAAAAATCGATTACTTATTAAAAAGCCGAAGTATTTAAAATTTTAATAATTTAACAAAGATTATAAAGCTCATGCAATTTTTCTTTTCATGAAAATTTCACTTAAAATATTAAAAAAAATTAATTGAAAAAGTCGAAATTTTTCGCAAAAATCTTAATGAAAAAAAAAACATAAAAATAAAAAATAATGAGAAAACACAAATTATATGAAATAAAAAAAATTAATTAAAAATTCACATTCAAAATGAAACGCACAAAAAGTATAATTAAACAAGTAAGAGTGTTGTATTCGGCTGTGCCAAATCTTATATACCCTTCACCATTATGTACATTTAATTAAGGGAAGTAACTCCAATCAAAAAAACAAATATTAAGGTGACAGAGAATTAAAAATTAAAAAAAAAAAAAAAATTACATAAAAATGTCATCGGCTCTTAATGGGTCAAAAGCTTTTAAATGATACCTATATTGATATTTTAGAAAGTATTGTGTACATAAAAAGTTCAGAGGCCCATTACTCGGAAATATGGGCGTGCGCAAATTTTACGTTTTTTTCTTGTTTTTAAATTTTCTATCGGGCTGCTATATATATTTCTGGCCTGGCAACACTGAGTGCTGCCAAGTGCAATCTGACATTTCCATTGGAAAGTTTGTCATTTTTAAGAATAATCGTACTCAAAACGTTTCGTCGTACGACCATTATTTGTGTTGTTTACAGTGACTTTAAAAAATTAATATAGAAAAAAATGGAATTAACTCGTGAACATTTTCGTGCCATCATTTTTCATAACTTTCGACGTGGATTATCACGACAAGAGTGCATTGATGAACTTAAATCTTTGTATGGCGATGAAGCATCATCCTATAGCACTGTGAAAAATTGAATTTAATCGTGGCCGAAGCTCGCTCAAAGACGAATTCCGTGAAGGTCGTCCAAAAACGGCTGTTGTGCCAGAGAACATTGATGCCGTGCGTGAACTCATAACGCAAGATCGACATGCGACACACCGAGAGATAGAGACATCCTTGGACATTTCTTCCACCAGCATACATTCGATACTGCACTAACACCTGGCCGTAAAAAAGGTTTGTTCCCGTTGGATCCCGCACAATTTGAAAGTCGCTCAAAAAAAGGCTCGTGTCGATTGGTGCAAAGAAATGTTGCAAAAATACGATTGCGGTGCTTCAAAAGACGTTTATAAGATCGTCACAGGTGACGAATCATGGATCTATGCGTATGAGCCCGAAACGAAACAACAATCGACCATGAGGGTTTTCAAAGACGAGCAAAATCCAACGAAAGTTGTTCGTGGAAGAAGCACTTCGAAGCAAACGGTCGCCTGTTTATTCGGCAAAACTGGTTATGAGGCGACTGTGCCGCTTGAGCAACGTAGGACGGTCACTTCTGAGTGGTACACTACAATTTTTGGGCCTGAAGTCATCGGAGAAATTCGAAAAACCAACAAGAAAAGACGAATCATTGCTCACCATGACAATGCGAGCTCTTACACATCGGCTCAAACCAGAGCGTTTTTGACCGGCCAAAACGTCGAATTAATGGGTCATCCGCCGTACAGCCCTGACATCAACGATTTTCGTCGCCAGAAGAAGCTGTTGAAGCGTTCAAAAACCATGTTTTAGAGGTGTCTCAATCGGAGTGGAAAAAGTGCTTCGACAACTAATTTGAGCGCATGCAATATAAATTATAAATATTCGCATTTTCACTACTAGGCCAGAAATATATAGAGCAGCCCTCGTAGATTGCGAAAAAAAGTAAAGTTCATCAAATCCGAAGATTCACAAAAAGCAGAATAAAGAAAATATTTAAAATACTTGTATGAAAAATCTTAATCTTAATGTTGATATTAAATAAGTTAGATTAAATAAAAATTAAAGAATAAAAATATCTCAAAACATTTTTTTGAAAGGTATAAACGCAGACTTACTTTTCTTACTTTTTGCAAATTAAATGATAATAGACAATTTCGCTTTATACAAAATATTTACGTTAATAAAATTTTAATGCAGAATGTGTAGGTAACTCATGAGAAATCTGCAAAAACATGTCTGTGTTTACATTCGAACAAATAATTTGTTTCGTTATTTTCCTGTCTGATCAATTGTTGTTTTAATTACTTATACGTACGTGCATTGTTTACACTTTTATGTAAATATTTTCCTTACCAAGAGTTTCAGTTCAATGCAATAAAACTTAAAATTTATTTATCTTAAATTTATCCAGACGAAAGATGTTTTTATTTTTTCAACTACTGTTTGGCATTTGTAATGACTTTTTTCTGATACGTGTTCTTATTGCTGTTGTTGTTATTTTTGATTTTCATAATTCTCATTTTAACAATTCATTCCACTCATATGAAAAATTCTTTAACTTAATGCGCGAAATAATTAAAAAAAAAAATATTTAAAGATTAGTTACCTTGAGCTTTTTTTTCGTTTTAGTTCTCATGTATGTTTTTGTTGTTGTCTACAACAAAATCAACAATTTTTTTAAGTATCTCTTTTGTTGTTATGATTAACATTTTTCTCTTTGACACTCACTCTTCGCTTGCCATTCTAAATGCATACGTATGTACCAGGCATGGAAAATTGAATTCTAGCAATATTGTTTTGTGTTTTTATACCCTTCACCACAAAAATTGGAAAATTGGTATAACTAATTTTGTCATTTCGTTTGTAATTTCTACAATATCCATTTTTGGCCCCATGAAGTTTAGATATCCTGGCTTCTTATGCACATCGAAGTTGATTGAGCGATGTCCGTCTGCCCGCCCGTGTTGGTGTTGAAATCAAGTTTGCCGAGGCACTACATCAGCTAGAGAAAATTGGAACACGTCAATCGATCAGACATATTATCGAATGAGGTGCTATGGAGGATCGGTCCATGCCCTTCGACTCAGCGGGCAAAACACCACGCCTACCTCTAATTTTTCTATATCATTTGGAACAATATAAAAACCTCAACCAAAAAAATAAATATATAAGGCGATAGAGAATTAAAAAAATAAGAAAAACACGTTGAGTGAAAAAGTTGACGCTCACCCATATTTTCCAAGTTACGGGGCTCTGAAATTCTCAAATTTTTAAAATATAAATATGGGTATAATTTTAAAGCTTTTAAAGAGATCTTTAATGAAGTACTAAAATTAAAAAAAAATACTTAACCCATTAAGAGCTGATGGCATTTTTAAGAAAAATTTTTTTTGTTACTTTTAATTTTTCAATTCTCTGTATCTCCAATATTTGTTTTTTGGATTGGAGTTACTTCCCTTAATTAAATTTATATAAATGGTAAAGGGTATATAAGATTCGGCTTAGCCGCACATAGCGCTCTTACTTGTTTTTTAGCTAAAATAGTTCTTTCTTCTGAATAAAAGAATTTTACATAATAAGTTTTTATTAGTTTATTTGTGAAAGATGAAAATTGAAATTGAAATAAAACATAAAAAGATATTTTTGATATTCTTGAAACCGGTTCTATTTAAAATATATTTTTGTTGCATTAATGTTTTGAAATCTAATTTTCACACACAACATGAACGGACTTTCAACTGATGTAAGAAATAAGTTGTTCTCATGTCAGGTTACTGCTCCGCGTTCTTTGTATCAGCCTGTGGACTAATTAAGACACTCGATATTGATTGTCATTTGAATTTAAATGTTATTAAGATTTCTATCGATATCGAATGCGGTATTATGAACCCTGATCTTCCTTTTTTTTAGATATGCAAAAAAGGTTCCTATAGAACTTTTTTTCTAACGCTGTAACAAAATTTTTAAATAAGATTGGGGATCAAAATCAATATCAGCCATTTATAAATACGGAACACAATGGAAGATTTTGGAAAAGTTGTAACTAAAAAAATTAAATTAAATCAGTTCCTAAAAACTTTAATTTATTTTAAAAAAATCCAGTATATTTGCTGTTTTTGAATGCTGTTATGCGAGTTATTGTTCTGGGGAGATATATTTCTAACACTTCTTTTTATAATCCTTTAAATGAATATCCACTTGTCATCAACATTTTTTTTCCTCAAACATTTTTTTTGCCAATGGTCGACTTTTCAATGACTAATAATCGTTGACTTAACAAAACTTTTGCCGACTATTAGCAAATTTTGGTGTTAAAACATTTAAAGCAAGATTCTACCTCAAAACCTCAACATTTTAATTGCAAAATCTCATTAAAAATAACTGTCGGGCTCTGGTTTAATTTTTTTGAATTCACATTTTGATGACTTCAGGCGTTACTCTTCTCCCTTTTAGAAGTTAGAGACATCGAGTTGTGTAAACTTTTAACTAAATTGAGAGTAATAAGACCTGCTTAAATATATACAATGATTTGAAATGCATAAGGAACACAAACAAATTTTCAAAGACTTTAAGAAAATCACTTCTACATTCTTGTAGACTGCAATAAATTGTGATAGTAATGAACTTTCCAACCCTGACACTTATTATTATTTGTATAAGTTTATTATTCTTGTCTGTTGTTTTTGTTTAAATATTTTTTATTTAGTATATTTAAACTATATATTTTCTAAAACATTTTTTTTTATTGTGTATGTTGTTGTTGCTGCAACCAATTTCGTTCACATCTTTGTTGTAGTCGGCTTTCTGTTGTTGTTTAGTTTTTTTATTTTTCATTGTTCATCTTTTGCCTAGACAGTTTTATGTATGCGGATGTTTGTAGATGTGTTTGTGTTAAACTTATCTACATATAAATACATATAAACGACAAAAAAGAAAAAAAAATGTATTTGCTTTTATCACATTTTGTTGTTGTACGTAAAAGATTGCAATCTTTTCAGATGCTTCTATCACCCATAACTAAACCAAAGTAGCAAAAACTTAAAAGTTGTCTTTCAAACTTAGATTTTACAATATCTCTTGAATGATAAAGGAAGTTTTTTATTT
The DNA here is from genome assembly GCA_937654795.1 of Cistogaster globosa. Classification (NCBI taxonomy): domain Eukaryota; kingdom Metazoa; phylum Arthropoda; class Insecta; order Diptera; family Tachinidae; genus Cistogaster; species Cistogaster globosa. Next base: position 125,587,697 of record OW569404.1, read on the forward strand.
TGTTATGATAATTTAAAGGCGACCGCACCTGCTAGTTGCTTCTGCTGGTTGCTTTTGCTTCTTCTTGTTACATTCATGTTGTAAAATGTATTATATCTAAAACCAATCATGTACCGATTAAGTACATTAGTAAAAAACTGCATGTTATAATTTTTCGATAAATAATTACTACCGTAAGTTATCGATAGCCCTAATATATAAGAGAAAAGCTATCGAATATTAATTTTTACTGAAGAAAAGTGCTCAGTAAATATTATTATGGAAATAAATCAAAAAAAAATATTTATAAATTTCATGTAGAAAAGTTATCGATAATATATTTTCTATCGAAAAAGTAATGTCGATAAATAATTTTTTTTAGAATTTTTTTAGAAATTTTTTAAAAAATTATTTCCCAAAGCAATGTGAGTTGCTTTCAAAAAAGTTATCGATAACTTTTATTTTCAAGTTAAAATGTTATCGATAAATTTTTAACTACCAAAAGAAAAGAAATCGATTTTTTTTTACAGACCAATTATCAGTAAATTCAGCATTTTAAAAAGAAACTTTCGATAAATTCAATAAAATTTTTTAATAAAAGTTCCTGCTTCAAAATATATATCGATCGGTATTTTGTCATACAACTTTTCATAAAAAAATTTATAAATTCCGAAAAAATAAAAAAATAATTATTAAAATATGTGTTATCGCTAAACTTTTAATTTCAGATTTGATTAATAAAATTTTTTTTATAAAAAAAATGTTTATGTTGATATTTTTAACAAAAAACTTTAATTATTTAAATTATTGATTTAAAAAGAGAATAAACGATAATATGACTTTTTAAAAATTTATTATTAAATTAAAATTATTAAAAATTTATTAATAAATATTCTAAAAAATATTTTAGCTATCGATATAATTTCTATAAAAACTTTTGCTATTTATGAATATTCTATAAAAATTTTTTAGTTATCGATAATAGTTTGTAAAAATTAAGTTATCGATAAATTTTCTATGTAAAAAATTTTCAACAAAATAATTTATTTATAAAACAATTATTATTATCGCTTAATATAACACACTTTAGTAATCGGTAAATTGTTTACCAGTTTTATGATCGATAAATTTTTTAACAATTTTTTTTAATTGATAAAAATTCCATAAACAATTTTGGAGACGAAAAACTTTCATACAAAATTATTGTGTCGATAAATATATTTTCTTGATGTGTTTTTTCTTAAAATAAATTTGTAATAAAAAAATTTTTTTTACTTCGCTTTTAGTGAATGATCTGCACGTGTAGTTTTTGTAAACATCTTCGTTGTGATTAATAAAAAATTAAAAGAAATTTTATGCATTCAAATATTTCGTTATTGATAAAATTTTTATGAAAAAAATTTTTTGCTCGATACGTTTTTTACCAGACATCTTTGGTATCTATAACTATTCTATAAAAAAAACTATTTTTATTTCATAAATTTTTTATTAACAAATTTATTACCGATCACTTTATTGTAAAATTTAACCAAGATTGATAAATTTTCCATAAAAAATTGTTGTAATTTTCAATTTTCTCTAAAAATTATATCGGGTGTAGTTATATATTTTATGTCAATATGCTGTTAATTATAAATTTAAAATGTAAAAATATCGCTATTGAAAAGTTTTCCATCGCTCAAGTATAAATTTTATGAAGGTTTCTTCAATTGTCTGTAAATTTTTTATAATAAATTCTTATAATCGAAAAATTGTTCATTATTAATTTTCATTAACAAATAATTTATTAATGATTTTTTTTGTTTCTGTTGGTAACAAAATTTATCGATTATACTCAACATACATAATTTTTTAAACATTTTTTATTAATAAAAAATTTATTTATTAAGTTCAAGATTTTTAAAATTTGTAATAAAAAAAAAAAAAAAATGAATTATTTATAATTTTGTTTTCAATTTAAAAATGTTCTTCTCACGTATGAAAAGAATAATTTTTGTGATTTTTTTGCTTCAAAAATCTTTTTAAAAAACGACTGTTGTTCTTAAAAAATAATAATTAAATTGGAATAAATTAAATAAATTAAAAAAGTAAACAATACATGACATTTGTAATTAGAATTTGTATATAAATATTCATGCGTTGAACCAAATACACACACACATACATTTTTTTTATGTCAACAAATTTTCATGGAAATGCAAATTGTATGGAAATAGTTTAAGGTTGCAATCGACACAATTACTTTGCAAAATTAAATTAATTTAAATAAATCAACACGAATTTTGGCGGTTTTAAAATTTATTTGTAAATTTAATAGTCAGTGAGTAACTTTGCTTCGAAGAATTTCTTTTTATTTCAAAGTCCAAAAATAGTTTTTTTTTAAAATAAATTCATATTAGAAACACTTAGTTATAAAAATGGTGATCCAATTGGCGCTTTAGCAATTGTGATTTTAAGATTTTATTTCTAGTTTTTTCTATTTTTATTTAATTTGCGTTTTCTGCAGGTCCAATTCTTAAATTCCTCATTGCTTATTATTTATTCGATCAAAATATTAAAAATCTGTTTTCAAATTTTATTAAAAATCGTAAATGGCCAATAATGAACTCATATTGTCCTCAATACTGCTTGTTGATTAGTTATTGCCGTTTCGGTTCTTTGCCAATCTTATCGATAATGAAAAAATAACAAAATACTATAATAAAATTATTATTATAAATGTATTAATTTTATTGTCTTGTTTATGAAATATATTCGTAATTGAAAAAAATAAAACGAAAAAAAAAATATTGATAGTGAACACAAACAAAAAGGGCAAGAACAATATTGATGCAAATTATTTTATTGAACAAATAATTAATTATAATTTATTGTTAATCCACTAAATACCATATGGAAAAACTAGCAAGTAGCAATTCATGTTTAAAAGATATTAAAAATTTAGTTAAAAAAACTCAAAAATATAATATAAAAAAATATTGAGAAAAATCTTTAATTCTGCAGACATATTTGGCGTTCAATATTTAATTAATTTTTATTTGTTGTTCTCTCTTTTATCGAAAATTTTTATAACACATATGTATTTCTGAAAATTAGTCTAATAATTTGTAAAGAAAATTTTTTTATTGCTAAAGTTTTCTACAGAATAATTCTGGTTATCGATAAAACTTTTTAAAGAAAATTTTTGCAATCGCGAAAATTTTCTACAAAACGGTTTTTGTTAACAACAATTATTTAAAAAGAACACTTCTTATTATGAACAAAACTTTCTACCTAGAATTTTTAGTTATCGATAATATTTTCAAAAGAGAATTTTTGTTATCGATAATTTTTTAGACAATTTTTTGTTATTAATAAAATTTATTGTAGATATTTTTTCGTTATGGATAAATGTTCCCTTACACAATTTTATCGAAAAAAAAAAATTTCTTTTCGTTATCGAAAAAATTTTCTTAATAATATTTTCTTATTGATATTATTTTTATTCATATTATTTTTAAGAAAGCTTCTTGTTATCGAGAAATTTTTCTTTATAAAACTTTTGTTATCGGTAATATTTTCTTTTAAAAAATTTTTGTTATCGATACTAATTTCCTAAGAAAAATTTTAATTTATCCTAAAAGTTTTTCGCAGAAAAGTTGTTTTTTTGTCTATAAAATTTTCTATGGAACTTTTGTTGTTTTCCCTCAAATTTGCTGAAAAACATATTTTGCTACTAATAAATTTTTCTGCAGTTTTTAATCTATGAAATTTTATTAAGAAATTTATTGTTATCGAAAAATTTACTTCGTTTATTTTTTTTTAGTGATAAAATTTTCTTTACAAAACTTTTTGCTATCGATAAAAATATTTTTAAATTAACTTTATGAGCGATACAATTTTCTTTAAACATTTTTGTTATCGATAATATTTCCTTTAAAAAATTTTTTAATACCGATACAATTTTCTTTACTAAATCGATCGATAAATATTTTAAGCAAACTTTTTGCAGTTGTTAAAATTTTTCTTCCTGGTATTTTATTTATGAATAAAATTCTTTAAATAAATTTTTTCATCCCGATAAATTTTTTGGAGAAAGTTATTATTAATAAAACTTTCTTGTGATCATTTTTTGTTATAGATAAAATTTTCATCAAGTTTATGGAATTAATTTTTATTACATTTTTTTTTATCAATTTTCTTTTGAGAATTTTGTTATGTTATCGATAAAAATTTCTTACGAACATTTTTTACTATCGATAAAATTTTATTAAAGCTTATGGATTAATTATTATTAATTGAGATTATTGAGACGTTATCAATTTTTTTCTTGAGAAAATTGTTATCGATAAAATTTTCTTACTAACATTTCTTGTTATCGATAAAATTTTTTTTAATTATTGACTACATTTTAATGAACTCTTATTAACTTTTTTTTATCAACTATTTTCTTGAGAAAATTTTTACCGATAAAAACTTTTTTACGAACATATTTTGTTATCGATAATTTTTTATTATAGCTTATGGATAAAATTTTCATTAAATTGTTATCAATTTTTTTCTTGGGAAAATTTTATTTAACTTTTTTTTTATCAACTATTTTCTTGAGAAAATTTTTACCGATAAAAATTATCTTACGAAAATGTTTTGTTATCGATATTTTTTTTTAGTTTATTGATAACAATTTTTTTTGTATTTCTACCAATTTTTTTTCATATAATTATCTAAAAGAAACGATGCTACTATCAATTTTTTATTTAGCAGCTACCATGTTGCTTATGATGATAAATCTTGTTACTATTTTTTTTAATCGTTTTCGTATCTTTAAAATTAAAGCATTAACTTTATCTCAAAGGTGTCATGAGATGCCATAATTAAATTATCATCAAAAGTAGATAAAGAAAAGTAACTGTTTTATAACTTAAACTGTCTCATCTATTTGTCGTGAAAAAATCACGTTTTGTTATCTCCTCAATGAGACTGTGTACGTGTTTGTATTTTCATTCTTTTCTTTTTTCTCTTAAATATTGACTTTGAGTTCTTTCAAGGCCTGTTATGTATTTTTTTTTTTTTGTATTTTACCAGAAATTATTACAACTTTTCAAAACTTTTAATTGTCTGTCCACCGTTGTCATGCAAATAACGTGATTAATCAAATTGGGTTAGTTGTATCTTTGTATCTTGCAGCGTGTATTGCTACACGTATCTTATGGATGCCAGTTGTTGCATTTAAAACAAGAATTTATTCATGAATTTAAAAGAAAGCACATTCAAAATCATAAAAATCAACAACGATTAATAATAGATATTTCATCGAGACAGTAGACGCAATAGCAATCATTTGAAACGATAATTATCTAGATTTCCGCCGTTTGTTATTTTTTTTTTGTTGGTTCTCCTAACACGCAGCAATGATGGACAAGCAACTATTAAACTGAAAGAAACTCTTTTTCCAAATAGTCGCCATTAAATAAGAGATGTAAAAAAAAACTTAATTTACTTTAAAAAACTTGATATAAATTAACTTCGTATTTAAATAGACTTGTGATTTGTAATTTAAAATAAACAAAGTCCCGTTGGGCCTCCTGTTTATTATGCATTTTGCTTAAGCAGGAAAAAGAAAAGTGGAAAAAGAGATCATTGATTTTATATCAAATAATTTGAACCTGCTCACCCAACTATCAGGCTTCAAAGCAATGAAAAAAAAACTTGTCCAGTTGGTTGTTTTCTTTTTACAACAATTTAAACTATAAACATCCTACTCCTTCTTTGCATGATGATGATTATTTTCAAAGAGCTGTCTTTTTTAGAGTTCTGTTCTTTTTTTTCGTTTTTGTTATTTAAACTGTCTGTCGTTTAGTTTTCTTTTTGCTTTTGTTCTCCATTTGGTTTCTTTTTGTTTATACGAGTCCATGATCTTAGACATCTTTATTGCTTCGTCTTAACCGTTGAATGGTTAATTTACTACATTTATTGACAGTTTACACCTGCACTAGTGACAGCAAAAACTCTTTTGTCTTCTTCTAAATCTAGTTTGTTTCTCTCTTTATTTTCAAACATTGTTTAATTTTTTTTGCATAAATAAATTGTCTTTTTTTGTTTCTGTTTACAATTTCAAATCATTTGTTTGTCTTTTAGTATCTTTTGTTGTTGCTATTTTGCATTCCTGCTGATGTTTTTAACGTCATTCTAAAAGAGTTTTGTTTTACTAAAAAGATTTTATATAACAAAAAGTAAAAACAAATTTAAAGAAAATAAATAGACTTTAAGAGGAGCAATAATAGAATTAATATCGTTAAGGTACGAGGGTAAGTTGATGTGGTTTTACAACATCGTCTAAGAATGACAAAAAGAGTTGTAAACGATATAGGCTTCCAAAAATTTGGACAGTTTAGTGATTTAATTTCAAGTATCAAAGAGTTTTTTTGCAAATAGTGAGGCACATGCTCGCATTCAAAAATCGAGTAACTGAATCTACAGTTTACCAGGAAGAAACTAGCAGCCAAAATGCAGTTAATTTTACCAAAATTAGTACACAGTGACTTTATGGTTACAAATAAAAAAAAAAAAAAAAAGATGTGTGGCACTGGAAGCTAATCAGGCAAAAATCCAACGGTATTGAAAAAGAAACCATTTTAATTTCCTCTTGCACTCGAATTGACTGTTATAACAGAATAAAAAAGGTGTTGGTAAATAAAGGTCTGCTAAATATTTGTGACGGTTGCATTTTTGTATCGAAAAACTATAAAAAATTGATACCGTATTAACGAATCGATAACTTTAATTTTTAAATGACTTAATTTGTGACTGAATTCTTCGCAAGTTATTTATAAGTGAAATGGATCTACTGTAGAAAGCTATAACAGTAACGTGACGCCTAAAAAAAAAAAGAATTATCGATTGCTCGACATAGAGATAGAACTGTTCGCGATAAATTGGATTTTTAAACATACATATCGATACTATTTTCTTTAGAAAAATCTCAAAATAATGTGAACTAAAAAATACCAACTGTTCGGCTTCTATAAACAATCTGATAAATTATTATTTTTTTAACTTTATATGTAGTAAATTTATCGATAATTTCAGTGTTTTTTTCAAAATATTATAAAAGACTTGAGTTAACTGGTAATTACACTTTTCTTTAAAAGATTTATTTAAAAAACTGCTTTTCAAAGACTAAAAATTACTACACTTTTATAATCGATAACTTCAATTTATAAAAAAAAAGGTTTTCGATAACTTGACTATTGTTATAAAACGGTTTTCGAAAATTTTAAGTTTTAGAAAAAGATAAGACGCCTTTTGGATAAAAAAAAAAACAATTAAAAACTTCAATTTTGCATAAAAATGTTATCGATAACACGATACTCCTATTGGATAAATGCCTTTAACTTCATTTTAGAATAAAAAGGTTTTCGATAATATGAGTTTTTATAAAATATGTTTTCGATAACTAAGCTTTACAAAAAAGAAAAAAAAAACTTATCAATGTCTGAGTTTAAATGCAGAAGAGTTGTTGGTATCCTGTGTTGTTTCAAGAAGATTTATTAATAACACGATATAAAAGTTATCGATATCACTTCCTTAAAAAAAACAATTATTAACTACACTTTTTGATAAAAATGTTATCGATAACATGCTACTTATACTGGATGATTATCGATAATATTATTTTTCTATAAATAATCTATCGATGACTTGATGTTTTACAAAAAACTTATCGATACCTGGGAGAAAATTACGGCGTTCGATATCGACCGAATTTTACATTTAAATTCTACAGAAATTTCAATCGATATCGAATGCCGTAATTTGCTTCCTGAAGTTTTCTTTAAAAATTTGTATATTTCTTGCGTTGTTTCCTAGGAAGTTATTGTGAACTCGATACAAAAGTTATCGATTATACGAACTTTGATAGAAAAATAATAAAAAAATTTTATTTTTTATTAAAGTGTTATAAACAACATGATTTTTCTATTGAAGGATTTTCGATAACTTTTCTGCTACCTTTTTATATAAAAGCAATCGATGACAAGATTTTTTTGTAAAAATAACTATCGACATGTTGAGTTTTCATTGAAATCTTTTAAACGGCGATTTTTCGCTTTATAAAAGTTATCGATAACACGATTTAAAATAAAATAAATAATGGATTCTTTGAATTTTCCATATAAAGATGTTATCGATAACTCAATAACACGATTTACGATTAAATATTTTGTATTTACAAAGGTATTGGTATTTTTTAGAAAATAATCGCTTGAAAGGAGAGTTGACGTGGTTGTTATTTTAACGGCTTTTGTATATTAAAATATAATTTAATTTCAGCCCTCTTAAGAAGGCATCTTGATAACTTTATATTTCTCGAAAATAAAATCGATAAAGAGAACTGTATTTTAATATTATCGATAGCCTGATGTTGATATAGAAACAGAGAGTTACCGATAACTTTATTTTTTTTTCCATTTAAATTTTAATTAACCCGAGTTTCGTGGTAAAATTTAAAATTAAATTACTTTTCTATAAAATTTAATTAATGTTCCTGTTAATAAATTATAAATTGCTTACGATTTTTATTACAATTTAAAATTTTTTTATGCTAAATCATTTCCCTGCTCTTTATTTTACAATAATTTATGCAAAATAATCTTTTTTCGTTTTGACTCTGTTTATGTCTCCCCATCAAATGAACCAGACGGATGTTTAAATGTTAAACATTTTGCTTTTATTTTTTCACAAACATCTTTTAAAAAATTCTATAGTTGTTTTATATTATAATTTTTTTTTTTTTTAAGTTTGTTTAAGAGTCTTAATAATACAAGTAACTGACTGGTTGACTGGGGTTATTGTCACGGACGTTGTGATTTTATTTTCTTTGAATGATAATTTTAAAATTTTCTAGAACAGCACAACCCAAGTCACTTGGATTGCGTATAAAACTCGTAGTTTTAAATATTTTTATGCATCATTCTGAATAAATTGTAACGTTTGTAAATGAATTTAAAATAATTTTTTTTTATTTATTTATTTTTCTTGCAGGTAAGCACTTTTTTTGTAAGAAGTTGAATGAATTCACAACCATTTTAAGGTGAGATTTAAAATTGTCTTTAATAAATTTAAATTATAAATCGTGAAAATATTTGGGGTCACCATCAACCGGAAATTCCGTAAAACAAAACTGTTGCTTTTTTATTATTAATTTATACTTTGTAGTCACGTGACAGCTTTAGTCGATATTTGTGGGTATTTTTTTGTTTTGGAAGTGATTTTATTAACCAGTTTTAGAAAACAATTAATAAATAAATATTTTACTCTATTTAATTTCATTATTATAATTTTTTTATCAAAATCAATTGAGATCATAACTATCAATCACGAATTTTGCTTGTTATAGAAACTTGTTGACAGCCTATTAAATTGTGTATTTGGCTAATTGATTTTTTACCAAATGTTATTAATTAAGCCATATAACAGCTCTTTAGGTGAAAGAAACTACAACAAAAAATTTTAAAAGCTGCCCCCACTATTTTTTAAGAGATTAGTAATTGTTTTTAAATTTGATACTAATTAAATGACAGCTGTCACAAAGAGGCTGCGCTAAACTAAAACTATAATTTATGATTGTAAATTTTATTTTAATATGTTTATTAAATGAACAATTTTGTGATAAATTATTATCACAACTATTTAGCTTAAACGTAGTTTATTTTTTATTATTTTGTTTTAATTTATCCCGTGCTAAAACGTCACTTGTCAAACTAACACTTTTTACGAAAAAACTGAATAAATAAAATTGCAACGATAATGAGTTGTAATCCATCTATGCAGCCAGATAGTTACACTGTGTATTGACTTAAAGACAATGAAAAAAAAAAAAATTGCAATAGAAGTCCCAACTTATTCATGCTTCAGGTAGATTTTCATTAACACAAGAAATCAGTTTTTCATTTTTATATGCAACCATTATCATCATTTATGATGCAACACTGATGTGTGAACGAATTTAATGGCTTACAGTACGAGCATATCACATCAAGTGGTAAATAGGTATGAGTGTTCATATAATGATTGTTAGGGGGAAACGATTTTTTGCTATTTTGTGTGTAATGTGATTAAAGTGAATAAATAAATCTAACTTTAGAAGCAAAATGTGCTTCTCTCTAAATATGAGACTCCTAATATTATTTCACACTTACGTTTCAACACCATGTGTGATAGAAAAAAAATGGTAGAAAAGATAATTTTTTTTATATAATAATTTTTGTTGTGAAATTCTACAACATGGAAATTATGATTGCTTGACATGGTTCTCGTATTTTGTCTTCTTTCTGTGCAACAAAAATAACAATGAAAAAACCTTAATTGATATAAATGAGGAGAGATGTTAAAAAATGTGTATTTTATGACTTTTAATGTCAGTCATCATCGTCAATGGCAACATTTTCAGTCAGTGTGAAAGACCCCGCATATCCGCAAATCACAAAACCTGGATACACATGAAAACAGCAAAAATAATTTTATCGCTATCATCATCAAAAGTCTCATGACCAATCGAACATTAAAGTAAAAACACCTCGATCGCAAATTAATTCTGGTCAGGCAACTCTAAGTGACACATTTGGTGTATAACCCTGAAGCCAGACGATCAAGTTTTCCTTTCAAGTTTTTCACACATACTGCTTGTCAAAATTTATTAAAATTGACAGCTGTGACGTAGGCTGCACGCAACTTGAAAGCAAGTTGAAATCAATATTATTTTCAAGATGGCATCGTCATATATATTTGTAGAAATAACAACAAAAAATACTTCAAAAGAATTGTATCAGCTGTTTTCTTGAACGTAAATTGAAACACTCAACTTGAACGAAAACTTGAAAGCAAGTTCTCAGCAAGTTCTTAAAGTGTGAGTGTATTGGTTAAAAAATGAGAGAAATTCTAAAACTTGAATGAAACTTGAATGAAAACTTGATCGTCTGGCACCCTAGTAAAATAGATTTATGAAACTGCGGCAGATTCAAGCAATATGACACTAATAAGGTGCAGACATTTGTAGGTGTTTTCGCTTTGAAGTTTCAAAATGTTGGGAATTGCAGCTGTTAACTTTACATTTCGATTTGCAAATCCTTAAAGTGTATAAAAAAGAATTTTTCCACAATTTTGTTTATTGAAAAAATTATTTAAATAAAATAATTTTGCTTTCCACAGAAAAATTATCGTTATTTTTAATTTTATATAGAACTTATCGATATTTTTACTTTTATATAGAAATGTTATCGACATTTTTCACTTTTGCATAGAAAATTTATCGATATGTTTACTTTTATATAGAAAAGTTATCGGTATTTTTTACATTTATATTGAAAGGTAATCGATATTTTTACTTTTATCTATAAAAGTTATCAATATTTTTACTTTTATTTAAAAAAGTTATCCATAATTTTACTTTTTTTAGAAAAGTTATCGATATTTTTACTTTTATATAGAAAAGTTATCGATATTATTACTTTTATCTATATCAATAGTTTTACTTTTATAAAGAAAAGTTATCGATATTTTTTACTTTAATATAGAAAAGTCATCGATAATTTTGCTTTTATCTAAAAAAGTTATCTATATTTTATTTTTTATCTATAAAAGTTATCGATATTTTTAATTTTATCTAGAAAAGTTATCGATAGTTTTACTTTTACCTAGAGAAGTTATCGATATTTTTACTTTTATTTATATCAATATTTTTATTTTTATAAAGAAAAGTTATCGATATTTTTTACTTTAATATAGAAATGTTATCGACAATTATGCTTTTATCTTAAAAAGCTATCTAAATTTTAACTTTTATCTATAAAAGTTATCGATATTTTTACTTTTATCGAAAAAAAGTTATCGATATTTTTACTTTTATTTTAAGAAGTTGTCGATAGTTTTAATTTTATACAAAAAAGTTATCGATTTTTTTACTTTTATCAGAAATAGTTATCCTTATTTTTACTTCTATCTATAAAAGTTATCGATATTTTTACTTTTCGATATTAAATACTGTTGTATAGAAAATTTATCGATATTTTTACTCTAATATCGAAAAGTTATCGATATTTTGTACAGAGCAGTTATCGACATTTTTAATTTTGTCTGAACAAGTTATCTATATTTTTACTTTTAATAATATATAATATTTATCTTAATTATTAATTTTTCATAGAAAAGTTATCGATAGTTTTATTTTTAAGGAGAATACTTATTGGTGTTTCAGTTTCGTATAGATAAGTTAACATTTTTTACTTTCTTCTGGAAAAGTCATCGATATTTTTAGTTTTTTCTACAAAAGTTATTGACATTTTTTATCTTTCTTTGATATTCAATATTTTTTTATATATTTTCGTAATCGATAGTTTTGTTTGTTTATAGAAAAGCAATTTATACTTTTGCTTGTCTGTAGAAAAGTAATCGATATTTTTCCTTTTCTATAGAAATATTTTACCTTTATATAAAAAAAAAGTATAATTATAGGAATAATTACGATTCTTTTTCTATTGAAAAAGTTATCGATACATTTCATTAAAAGTGTTTTCGGTTTTTTAACTTTTCTTTAGAAAAAGTTATTGGTACTTTTTCACTTCTACGGACAAAGTTATCAAAGTTTTTAATTTTCTTTTTTTAATTTTTAATAGGAAAAGTTATCGGTATTTATACTACATTCTTTTAAATGAATGCATGTTTATAAAATTTTTTGAATGTATTTCGAAATTTATTCTCAAACTTTTATTTCCAGTATTTTGTTAATGAAATATAGCATGTATTTAGTTATTTACTATAAATTGCTATCAATTATGGGTTACAGTAATAAATGTCTTTTTAGAATTTTTTTATAAATTAATTTTCGTTAGATCGTTATTGATTAAGTTTCTTTTTTTTTGTTGAGTGTGCAATAAAATTATTAAAGTTTCATATTGATAACAATTCGTACGAAAAATAAATCAATAAATTTTTTCTATTTTTATCTAAATCAAAATTTATGCCAATTTTATGTAACTGCATTTATTTTTCGTAAAGAAAGTTGATTTAGTGAGAATTTTTTTTAATTTCTAATTTTTCTTTATTTTAGGTCACTTCTGCAATTTTACACTCCCTTTTTTAGCTGTGGTTTTTAAATAAGAACTTATTGCTTACAACTCTGGCTTGTCACGATTGCTACTTTTTTCTGTGGCAAATTTTTCTCTTGTTTGTCTTCTTCAAACAACGCTTGTAGTGCTTTAGGGTGATGTTACTGTTGTTTTTTTTTTTTTTTTTTTTGTTGTGTTACTTATGGTTGCATTGTTACACTTTAACCTTTGCATACCTCCAAAAGAAAATAAATAGTCAAAGAGAAAATACAAATAGTGAAGAGAAAAACTAACCTGTGTCAATGCCATAAATGTTGTTTGTTGACGTTGGCTGCTTTTTTCTTTACTTGTCATGTTGTTGGAATGTGTGGCCTCTTGAACACTGACACTTTATATTCCTCTTGGTTTTTTATGTGTGCTAAAAAATTAAGTTTAAGTATGTTGTTTTCTAGCCGAAATTTAAAATTGTTTTATACTTAAACAAAATTTTGCTTAAAATTTTTTTAAGAGTTGAATTTTCTTCTTCTTTATTTATACAATTTTGTGTAAGTGATCTTTAAAAGAAAAAATTTTCGTTTCTTAAAGTCTTCTTAGATTCCCATCTGATCTGAATTCAGGAATATTTGGTTTTAAATCAGTGTAGTTTCTAAGAATTTAAATAAACATTTATTAAGCAAATATTTTTCTTGTTTAGTGTACAATGGCGACACCAGAATATACTGATCTGGAAGTTTTTTGGTTTCATTAATTGGAGATAAAACTGCTTTTCGTGACACCATTTAAGTTTTTATTGAAAATTTATCGATAAATACTTCTATTTAAAAAAGTTATCGATAACTTTTTTCTTTAAAATAGAGAAAAGTTATCGATGACAATGCTTAGCTAACGAAATGTTATCGAGGATTTTACTTTTTGACGGAAATATTATCGAAATGTTATCGCTAAAGTAACTTCTCCATAAAAAAAATTATCGATGACTTTTTTGTAGAAAAATTACCGATGACAAGTTTTCTATTCCTAAGAAAAGTTTTTAATTACTTAATTTCTTTATAGAAAAGTTATCAATGATCGATGACTCAACTTCTGTATAGAAAAGTTATCGATAACTAAACTTCTCCATAGAATAGTCATATGTAAATAATCATCTCTGTAAAACTATCGATTACTTCTTTGTAAAAAACTATCGATAAAATAGTTATAGAAAAGTTATCGATGTTTTTAATTCTATATAGAAAAGTTTTAGGTAACTTATTCTTTTATAGAGTAGTTATCGAGAAGTTATCGGTGACTTCTGTGTAAAAAATTTATCGCTTACATAACTTTTCTTTTTCAATGATTTAATTTCTCAATAGAGAATTTATCGATGACTTAATGTCTTTATTGAAAATTTATCGAGGACTGAACTTCTATAATAAAATGTAATCGATTATTTATCTTTAAAGAAAAGTTCTTAAAAACTTAAATATTTTAGAAAAAGCAACACTTTTACATTCACTATTTTAAATTCGGGTTCTGGTGTCGTCTGGTTTTCGTTCACAGTTTAATAATCCAAAATACGTTGTGATTTTAAAAAATCGATACTTTAATACAATTAGGGACTGTCCTTTGTTTAAGCTACGTGTATAAACTAACCATATTTCTGCGAATTTAACAAAAACAGTAAACATTTCTTTTAATTAAAATCGCTTTAAATTTCAATAAAAAAAAACATTGAATGTATCTGTCGATGTTTTTATGGCATTTGCATGAGAAACAGTTTACAAGTTGTCTACTGACATGGGAAAATATGAATTAATAAACTCCCCAACCATTTCTATCACATCCTCATGTAATGTGCTCGTTAGTGTCCATGTTTGAATGCTGATGAGTGGCTGTACAATTTTGTATCTGTGTCTGTATCAAATAAGAATAAGTTTTCTATGCAAAACTATGACCGTCTGTATTTCCTTGTCTATGTTTGCATGTTTGTAATTAATACTTACTATCGCATATATAAGTGAATTCTTTAAATGTTTTAGACAGAAATATGTTGGTCTTACAGAATGAACAGAATGCGTTACAAAAAATTCTATTAAGAAACTTGAGAATATTCAAAAGAAAAAAAATAGCGCTTTATCATCATTTTAAATGTTTTTCATTATATTAATGCTTAATATGTTTAGACAAACATTTTTTTAATATGTATGTAATAAAAAATAAATATGTACGTACGTACCTAGTTTTAATAGTAAATACATTTTAATTAAAATGTTAAAAAAAATTGTTAGATAATTTACGATATCAATAAATTTGACTCAGAGAATATCTTTCTAGAAAAAAAGTATGCAAGAATTTTTTGTTGTATTACAAAGTTATGGAAAACAATAGAGTAAACCAAAAGAAGGTAATTGAATTCATAACTATTATTGGGAAAAAAGTTAAACATTAAACATTTTTTAAAAAATTTTCTTAAGGTGGAAATATTTTTGGTCGCTTGGTAAAATTTTTTTGTTTACTTGACTTGATCATAAAGTTTTAATTTTATTCTCCTATAATTTCTACTCACGGTAAGAATAATTAAGAAAAATTGGAATTTTTTTTTTAACTTAAATGTTATCGATAACTATTGATAAAAAAAAATTATCGATAATTGTAAAAAGTAATTGAGCTATTGTTAACTTTTAAAGTACAGATTTTTAACCAAAAATTTTCTGAAATTTAAAAACTTACTTAAAGTATTTTCGGTTAAATAAAAATTATCGATAACTACTGATAAAAATAAAAGAAAAATTAAACTATTAAAATTTAAAATCTTTTATTAACGTGTAAACGATAAACTCGTAATCAATGAAATAAACTAAAAATTTTTAACGATAATTTTTAATAAGAATTAAAGTTATTTACAACAGCGAAAAATAATAAATTTAGCGTTAAAGTTTGGAATTAAAAAAAATGATTGCTTTCATTTCTGTTATCGAACAACTTAATCGGCGAATTTTTGGTGGAGAAAAAAAACTTATCGAAAACTGTTGATAACAATAAAAGCTAAGGAAAACTATTGATCCTAAAAATGTATTGTTCACTTATAGGATTTAAATCGAAATCTAAGAAATATATAAAAAACTTATCGATAACTTTTAATAAAAAACATTCTATCGAGAACTGGGAAAAGTAAGTAATAAAGCTAACGTCAATTTTTAAAGTAAAAAATTGATCGCTAACTTTTCTTTATGTTAAATACTTAATCGGAGACTGTTCCTTCACCCAACACCGAACCAAAGACTTATCGATTACTGTTGTAAAATATCGAAAACTATTGAACTTAAAATCTGTTAACAAAATTTTATGGATAAATTCTCTGTAAACTAAATAAAACTTAATTAAAAAAACTTAAACTTAATTGAAATATTTTTAGTTGAATAAAAATTATCGATAACTGCTGATCAAAATAAAATTTAATTAAAACTATTAAGCTTAAAAATCTTTTATTAACGTCTATGGGATAAAAATCGAAATCGATAAAAAAAACTTATCGATTACTGTTAATAAAAAAAAAAAATTATCGATAACTGTAAAAAGTGACAAAGTTAACGCTAACTTTTAAAGTAAAATTATGATCTATATGCTAAATAATTAATTGAAAAATTTTCGTTGGAATAAAAATCAAATCGATAACTATTGATAAAAATAAAAGTTATCGATAACTGTGAAAAGTTATAACCTTATCGTTTTTAATAAAACACTTAGATCGATAAATTTTTTAACAAGCTAAAATATTTCGATAACTTGTATAAAACCAAAAGCTATTGATAATTTAACAAAAATATAAAAATTACGATTTTTTGGTTCGGGTTAATGAACTTTTTTCAACAAACTATACGTAAGCACAATAAAAGCTTAGCATAAGCAGGGTCTAAGTGGACTCATTCACTCAGTTTTACACTGGAAATAGCCGTAAGCTTAACAAGGGACTTTTCTAAAGGCTAAAGTCCCCATTAACGAAGAGGAAAATTGATGTCAAGTGTTATAAATTCTGTAAGTTAAATAAATAAATAAATTCTAAAGTAGGAGTGGTGGGCCTATTTACGCTAATGGAAATAGCCATATAGTATAAGTAAGAATCACGACTGTATGAACAACTATTTTTAATGTGTAACCCCACTGGAAGACAGGCTTAGATTCAGTCATTTTTTTTTTTGATAAACAGGGTAGAGTTGCTTCATTTTGAAGGCATAAAAAATAAATTTAATATTCAAAAAAGTAATAGTAAAAATTAAAGATGATAGCAAATTAAACTTTTGACACTTAAGATGTCTGCCTACATTTTGTATAAAAAGACGGGAAATATTGAAAAGAAAATAAGATGTTTACAAAACAATAACTATAACACTACGATGTTAAAGGTGAAACGCTTAGACTCACTTATTGATTTCGGCTAATTTAGCTACACCTTAACCTTCAAAGAAATTATTTCTTTGAACTCATAAATTTAATTTAAGAATTTTGAAATAAAGCAAAGTATTTGCTCTACGAGGGCTGCTCTATATATTTCTGGCCTAATAGTGAAAATGCGAATATTTATAATCAAAAATGGTTTTATTGTTTTTCAGAGTATTCTCCAGCATGATTTATACACTTTTGCATGCGCTCAAACCAGTTGTCGAAACACTTTTTCCACTCCGATTGAGACACCTCTAAAACATGGGTTTTTAACACTTCAACAGCTTCTTCTGGCGACGAAAATCGTTGACCACGTCATTAGGTGCCAAGTCAGGGCTGTACGGCGGATGACCCATTAATTCGACGTTTTGGCCGGTCAAAAACGCTCTGGTTTGAGCCGATGTGTGAGAGCTCGCATTGTCAAGGTGAACAATGATTCGTCTTCTCTTGTTGGTTTTTCGAATTTCTCCGATGACTTCAGGCAAACAAATTGTAGTGTACCACTCAGAAGTGACCGTCCTACGTTGTTCAAGCGGAACATTCGCCACATGACCAGTTTTGCCGAAGAAACAGGCGACCATTTGCTTCGAAGTGTTTCTTCCACGAAAAACTTTCGTTGGATTTTGCTCGTCTTTGAAGACCCACACGGTCGATTGTTGTTTCGTTTCGGGCTCATACGCATAGATCCATGATTCGTCACCTGTGACGATTTTATAAACGTCTTTTGAAGCACCGCAATCGTATTTTCGCAACATTTCTTTGCACCAATCGACACGAGCCTTTTTTTGAGCGACTTTTAAATTGTGCGTGATCCAACGAGAACAAACCTTTTTTACGACCAGGTGTTCATGCAGTATCGAATGTATGCTGGTGGAAGAAATGTCCAAGAATGTCTCTATCTCTCGGTATGTCGCATGTCGATCTTGCATTATGAGTTCACGCACGGCATCAATGTTCTCTGGCACAACAGCCGTTTTTGGACGACCTTCACAGAATTCGTCTTTGAGCGAGCTTCGGCCACGATTAAATTCATTATACCAATTTTTCACAGTGCTATAGGATGGTGCTTCATCGCAATACAAAGATTTAAGTTCATCAATGCACTCTTGTCGTGATAATCCACGTCGAAAGTTGTGAAAAATGATGGCACGAAAATGTTCAAGAGTTTATCCCATTTTTTTCTATAATAATTTTTTCAAGTCACTGTAAACAACACAAATAATGGTCGTACGTCAAAATGTTTTGAGTACGATTATGCTTAAAATGACAAACTTTCCAATGGAAATGTCAGATTACACTTGGCATCCCTCGTAAAAGAATTTTTATAAAGTTCTAGTTCGTCGCTGCTGACTAAGCAGGCATTTAAATATTATTATTGCAATTTACGCTTTAGATATTTTGTTGTTGTTGTGTTATTTTTGTCTTTCCTATTTTTTTTAATAAACGTCATATGCCTTTTGTAGACGTGTCGTCTTGTTTCATTTTAAGTTTTCTACTTAAGAGTTAAAAAAACTCATCACTACATATACAAATGAATCATACACCTAGGTGATGAATGTATGTATGCATGTGTGTGTGAGTGTGTGTGTGTGTGATGATGTATTTATGTGTGGATAATATGACATGATGTTGATGTGTTGTTCTGCGATATCATTTACATTTAACAGCTAAAAGAATCGACAAGTCTGGCTGGCAGTCAGTCTATAAGGTTGTCTAGCAGGCAGCCACTAGACAGACAAAGAAACAGACATACAAATAGGTAAAAATTTGTTATTATTATGTCTGTTGCATGCAACGAGCATGATACCATGCATCAAATAGATTTTTTTTTAATATAAAATTGATTTTAAAAACTAAAAATAAACAAACGGCCACTGCTTAGCCCCAGCAGCTTGCTAGGGCTAAAGTAAAGGTACAGAGAACTGAGAAAGGGGGAAAGAGTGAATGAAAGGCAGAGAATAGGAGATGCATGATCTCAAATCATTAGGGCAAAATATTTTATTATTTTATTTTTCTGTTTTTTTTTCTACATAGACTTGTGTTGTTTTTTTTTTTAAATGAAGAAAAAAAAAATGACAAAACTAAACAAAATAAAACAAATCTTTAACACAAGTTGTAAATTATTTTATATATTTTTTTTTGCACATTTTTAAAATTATTGAATTTGAGTAAATGGCGTACAAAACGTGTTTATTCACTGTGGTGTTTTGAAATGTGATCATCATGTAAATAATATAAAATTTTTTTCACTCTTAACTGCTTAAATTATAATAATGATTAATATCATCATTAGGAAGAAAATATATTTAAGAAAAATTTTTTTTTTAATTTAAATTCAGTCAGGCGTTTTGAAGTGAAAATTCTATCACTAAATTTTTCAACTAAAAAAAAGAAAAAAAAAAAGCAAACTGCTTCTTTGTACTAATTTGCTATTAGTAGAGTGACATTTTCCACCACCCCTCGTTGTTGGTGCATATATGATCTTTGTTTGTTTGTATTGCACTATCAAGTTTCTTGCTACCGGCAATTTAAACTTGTTGCAATTTTTAAATATTTTAATAAAATAAAATAATTTTTTTTTTCATTTATTTATTTCATTTATTTGTTGTTTTTGTTACAATTGCTTAATATCTTATTACGTTTCTGTCGCGACATTTTGCTATTAAGTCAAGATATTTAATATTTCTAAAAGGAAAATAAAAAATTGCAAATTCATACGAGACTGTATGGAATAACTAAAGAAAATTTTTAATTAACTCAATATATCACATGTTTTTTGTGACCCTAATGGTTTTTATTACTTTTAAACTTAATGAGTACGTGACACAAATGCAGTTTTCCAGTTGCTAAAGCAAAATTTAATGATGTTAAAAAAACAAAACAAATATTCAGTGATAATGATATTAAGAATTATTTCAGTTTTAAATTAAATTGATTTATTAAAGGCGAAGATCAAAAAAAGTTTTTGCATAATAAAATTGTTAAGTTTTGTTTTGCAGAATTTGTGCATGAATCATAATGTGAGGAAATTGTCACATAACATTTTCCATAAATATTGTTGAATTTTAGTTAAAGTTCACATGAGGTTATGGGCTGATTTTCATAGATGTACAACAAGAGGTCATGTTATCACCAGAAAATTTTATTATGCACTGTGCGAAATGAAGTTTTTAATTAACATTGTAAAAATGATCATCCTCATGCTGCTATACCAGTGGAGAACAACATATGGGAAGGTTTATCTTAGCCGTCTTATAAGGCCCTATCTAATTAGCACTTGTTTTAATTGCGCAGAAAGTACGCTTTATTTCAGAAAAGGTATCAGCCTTACAAAAACGATTTGAACGGTATTTGATAAAAGTATATTGGGTTTTGTATTCTAGAGACATTTCGAAACCAATTTGTGATGCTTAAGTTTGAGTCGCGAAAAGGTCTCTTTATTTCTCATTCTTTTATTTAAAAAAATATAAATTTTATTTCTGTCTTGTTTCGGTTTCGACTTAATATTTTCTTTTGCCATTTTCTCCACTGTTGTATTGTTCAAATTTCACACGAATTCTTATTGATTAGAACGGGCGCTATTCTCAAGTGCCGTTTTTTTTTTTTATCAATAATTTGAATTGCAATTGTTTGTTTGCGTTGGTGTTCTAAGTGATTATTTTACAATTTATCAACAAATGTAATAACAGTGCAAACGAATTTTTTTATTTAAACAAATAAACGTCAGGTTTTAAATGACGAAATAGTTCACATCAAAATTACACTTAAAGAAAATATTACTAAGAATCTAAAAAAAAATTTAATTCAAATTGATAGCTTTAGCATTAAATACTCTTATCGATCGATAATTTTGGTACTGCAAAAATTTGTCGATTGATTATAAGATCCCATAAATGATCAAGCGAAAATAATCTATCGATAACATAACTCTTTTATAGAAAAAGTTATGAATTTGAAAACTATTTTCCAAAAAGAAGTTACTAGACAATAAACAAAGTTTTATATAAGAAAATTTATCGAACGATAACTTTAATTTAGCACAAGGAAATTTTTCGATGGACATCTTTAAAAATGTTTAAAGAGAAAGTTGTTGAGCTACAATGTTAACATTTTATTAAGAAAGTTATCGATTGATAACTAAGCTGCTCAAATAGGATATTTCTCGATAAAGTTATTCGATAAATAAAGTTATAGGTCGATAACTTAACTGTTAAGTAAAGAAAGTTATCGATAACTTTACTATCTATCTATTAATTAACTATTTTAATAAGGAAGTTATCGATCGAAGAAGTAATCAATAACCTAACTATAATAAATAAATAAATAATATCTATCTATTAATTACTAATGTAAACGGGAAGCTATCGATCGAGGAAACAGTTATCGATAACTTTACTATATTATAGAGAAAGTTATCGAAAAAAACTTTAATATTTTGTATAAACTGTTATATATCGACAATTAAACTTATTTTAGAGACAGTTATAGATCTATAACTTTAATATTCATTAAAAATGGAGAATTGATAAAGATATTTTTGATTCTACAGAGAAGGTAATCAATCGATATCTTAAGTATTCTGTAGAAAAAGGGAATACCGATAGATAACCTAAGTGTTCTATAAAGCAAGTAATCTACTAATAACTGGAATACTACATAGGGTAAGTTATCGATTAATAATTTAAAAATTCCATCGAGTAGGTTATCGATCATTCACTTAACTGTTTTAAAGAAAATATAATAGTTCGATATTTAAACTCCTTCGCAGAGAAAATTGTCGATCAATGACTTAACATTTCTATCTATAAATTTATCGATTTATTAATTTCTAAAAACAATTATAGTTTAATAACTTTAGTATCTTACTAATATAGTAATCAATCGATAACTTTGGTATTCTGCGAAATAGCTTTTCGATTGTTAACTTTAAAATTCTACAGCGATAACGTTACTATTTTATAGACAAAGCTATTGGTCGATAACTTGTCTGTCTTATAGAAAAAGCTATTTACCGATAACTTACATTTCACAAAGAGAAAGTTATCGCTTGATAACTGATATAATTAATAAAGGATGTTGTTGCTCGTTAACTCAACTTTGACTAATGTTTTCGCTCTATTCCTTTGCTTTTTTATAGAGAAGGTTATTTATTTATCGGTAAGTTCATGACTCAATAGAGAAGATTATCGCTCGATAACTTTACTATTCTGTAGAGAGAAATATCGAACGATATTTTTTAATACAAAAAGTTGTCTCTCGAAATATCGTGTCTAGAAAAGTTTTGGCAATAATCTATCGATATATTTTTTTTTTTTAAATATGAATTTTTATATTTTCTTTATTATCGATATTTTGTGCGTATGTATGTCTTTGTTTCGAGTTGCTTTTTGATTTAAGTGAGTCGTATTTAATTAAATATTGCATTTTTTACACATTTAAAAAAAAACTATTTTGCTTTAAATAGTTGACCATCATTCAAACAAACGTTTACTACCAAATAAGAACAAAAAGTATTACTCTATTATTTCAACTAAGTGGGTAAAGTGGTTCGCTGGGTCTGCCTGACTGCCTGGCTAGTTATAACACAAGTTTTTTGTTTCAAGTTTTTCAGGCGTCCGTAACAGTAGTAATGCAGAGGGGCCATTCATCATCATCAGCATCGTCATCATTATTATTTTACAACAATTACTCTATGACCAGTTTAGGAGTTTAACGCTAAATGAGTGGAGATTTTAGTTTGAAGTTGTTGCTTTTGGGTTTGTTGCTGGCTCTATTTGAACAACCTGTTCAATTATGTTGCTGCATGTTGTGTTTTGTTTCCTGAAAAAAAAAAGACAACTTTATTGTTGAGTATGCGTTGCAGGCATTTCTTCCGATCTGTTACCATGACCTTATAAATGTCTATAATTTTTTCTCGTTTTGTTTGGAGCGAACATAAAATTGCTTAACACTGGTTGTGTCAGTCATTTTGTATTCATTTTGCCAGTCAGTTTACTGGTTCTACAACTCCTCCCTCTGATCTATATTTGTGAAGTTGGAAACTGTTCGTTTATTATTTGCTTGACTTTAATTTTATTTACTTTTTCTTATGTATGTATGTGTATTTTTGCTGCAGTTTTATATTTTAATGACGACTTGTGTTTTGATTGCTTGTTCACAAAAGTTTTGTTGGTTTGAGATTTTATTTTTTGCTGTGTTTTAGTGGCAATTTTTCTGATCTTTGTGGGATTTTTAACACAAATTTTACGCTTGCATTTGGAATTAGGTGTACAGTGACTTAGCCGCGTGCTTAAGATGTTTTTCAGGAAATGTCTTGCTTTTAGAGCAGTGATCGGCAGAAAGAGAGTTTTGTATAAATACGAAATTTGTTATTGCTTTGCACTTAGGGACATTTTGGGATGTGCCAATTCTTATATTTCTTAAAGTTAAAATTTTTAGCATGTATTTAATGAATGATGCATATTAAAAAAGAGTATTAAAATCTTCTCAGTGTACGTGTCCGTTTATACCTAAAATCATTTTAATATGCATCGATTAGTGTCGAAAGATGACACGCAACTGAACACAAGTTTTATTTCTCACACGTTGTTTTGTTGTGATGTTTACGATCAAGTATGGAAATTGAAATTTTTTTTATTGTTTTGAAAGAAGTTTTTTGACCCTCTTACTTTTGCTCTTTGCAAATCATAAATCGTAATCCAATAAATCGGCATCCATAAAATTCAGTCGTAGTTGTCTTGAGCATACAATGCGATTTAAAATAATCAGGTGACCCTTCATATAACAACGCTTAGGAAATTATTACTGCCTTGAAGGAATATATAAATTTTTATTAATTTAAAAATTGTTCGAAGACTTTTTACAGAAACGGGGAAGAATTATTTTTTAATAAGTTTTAGTGGAAATTAAATTTGGTTTTAACGTTATACAATTTTTTTATCCGTCTTATGTAGTGAAATTTTGCAATTTTGTAAAAACTTTACAATAAATACTTAAATTAAGAAAATCCCACAGTTCCCATAAAATTTAAAAAATTTCCAAAAATGGGATTTTTCAAATTTTGTCCATATTTTCCACAAAACGAGCGAGGGAAGAATTTCCAATTGCACGGTAAGAAAGGACATATTGTAGCAATCAAACTAGGTCTAAGCCCTTTGATTCCTTTTAATTAATGAAGGAAAATCTGGCCTAAAGTTGATTTCTACCACAAAAACTTCAGAAGGCTTTATTTAGTTGGATAAAATAAAATAAAAATTTTTAATTATTTTTTTAAAAAATATTTCGTATAAAAAAGCATTAACGTTTTGAACTTTTTCCTCTTTATTGAGGAATGAAAATATATTGAAAAGGATCTAAACAGGTAGTAGTATGTTTCAGTATAGCCCCTACACATTGTACGATTAATGTCCTGATCCCGCAGAGCGCTCAGCAATAAGAGAAAAATAATAAAAAAAAAAACAAAAAATTCCTATTCATCTAAAGTGTCAATTGGACTCTGTAGACTGGCCATCGGACTTTTTTTGGAGGTTTCCTAAGCTCCATGTCTGCTTTAACAAGTCACAACCCTGCCAAAAGAGTGACAGCAATTTTAACGTCATTGTTGACCGAAATATTGGCTATTGCACAGAATAAAGTTTAATATTCTTCAAGGTAATATCAAAAAATGACTAAAACTTTTGAATACCTATGACGTCTGTAGTAAACAGTGTTGCCATCGATTTCTTAAGCCTGATCTGTGAATAGGATTTAATTCAAAACATTTTATAGCCTGCAGTTTCAACATTTTTAAATAAATTGATCTACCAAAAAAATTCAGTTCAATTAAATACTAAAAGTGCTACAACGGCAACGCCGTTCAACTTAAAATGTGCTAGATTTTGTGTATTATTTAGTGTTGGACATTCATTACTTGCTGAGCAACCACATTAAAAATTAAATTAACGCATTGCTCAAATTATAATATACGACATCCAAAGAAGTAATGACATTCATTTGTGTGGTTTTTCAAATTAAAAGAAAATTTTCGTTAAAGCTCAAACGCTTTTTTTATACAATTTTACTATCTACTGGCCCCGACTAAAAAGTTCTTTTATTTTCTTCAAAGTCTTTTTGGTTTTGAATGCTGCTTTTGCTGCAAACTTTTTTCTAGAATATTTTATTTTTTACTTGAAGTAGAAAATTAAATGCTCAATTGTTTACTTTACGATTAAGTTTTATGGTCTTTTTCAATCTTTGTATAAAAGAAAAAAATCATCAAAAGAGAATCTAGAAAAAGAATTTAAGAAAAAAAACTAAATTAAACAAAAGGAAATATCTTACTTTGGCGTCAAAGCAAATAACAGAACACATACGTTTATACAAACACAAAAAGGACATACATATCTACAAACATATAATGCGTGTACATAATTCTATTTTAACCCCCTGTTTATTTTTTATATTTTTTTTTTTTATAAAACACTCGTACTTCTGGAATTATAATAAAATGCCGCATTAAACGAAGAACAAAAAAAAAATTAAATAAAAGGATTTAAATGGCAGAAATTACACAAAAGGTTGATTTAAGTAGAAAAAGAGAAGCTTTTAAAGTGTAAATGAACTTAAAAAGAAAAACACACACAAACACACACACACACACACACATATTCACTCACGTATAGTTAAGGAATGAAGTGAAGGCAGAATAAAAAAGTGAACATGAAAATAATAGCAAAAATCATTTTATATTAAACAAAAGTAAGAGGCCGCCAGGCACCAGTAAAAGGTAAAAAGGAATTGCTGCAACAACAACAACAACATTTCAACAATTAATTTCCAACGAATGCTTAAATCAATGGTACAGCTTTAAAAGCAAACCTAAACTCTAATCAAACAAATAGCCAAGCAACGAGTCACTTACTCTCTCATTTACTTTACTCACTTTATCCTTTTTCTAAATAAAATCACAATGACAGTGTTGTCATTCAAACAAAAAGTATTTTTCTTCTTCTTTATTTGTCGTATTCTTCTTCTTCTTCTTTAATTTTGCTTTTGTGTGCAAAGAAATTTAAGCGTAAAATAAATTAAATTAAATAAATTATGTCTTTTTTTTAAATGTTTTCTTTAGCGATTTGCTCAAAAGTCCTTAGACAAAAATCAGCTGTTTTATTTAATGTCCTGTTACTAAGCATTCAGTTATTTTTAAAGTGCAATTTGAAGTTATTTGTCTGCTTGATTTTGCTTCAATATCAATCCTAGAGTCAATTGTCTCTTTTCTGTCCCCAAGTAATAGAAAATGTCAGTCACTGTTCCTTAAGTTAGATGCACACAAGGCAACATCAAGGGGAACAACACAGTTCAGAAATAATGTTATTTTTTTCAATACAAACGAGGCAACAACAAGAAACATTGAAAAAAACAATTAAATGAGCGACTTATTTCCACGTAGTAACACAAGAAAGTTGTAAATATTGATACAGAAGAGGCAACATCAAGTAGAACAACACAGTTTAGAAATAATGTTCTTTTTTTCAACACAGACGAGGCAACTACAAGAAACATTGAAAAAAAAAATTAAATGAGCAACGCACACATTATAAAATAATGTACGGAACATTACGACTGATTTGAACGTAGTAACACAAGAAAGTTGTAAACATTGATACAGACGAGGCCACATCAAATGGAACAACACAGCTTAGAAATAATGTTCTTGTTTTCAACACAAACGAGGCAACTACAAGAAACATTGAAATAAAAATTAAATGAGAAACGCGCACATTATAAAATAATCCGTACATTACAACTGCTTTCAACGTAATAACACAAGAAAGCCTTAAACATTGGTACAGACGAGGCAACACTGTTCTAGGTAACATGAATAATTATTAAAAAAATTTTAATATATCAGGCAACACAAAGGGAAACAAGAATTTCAATAAAAAACAAAAACATTGCTACACGAAAGGAAACATAAAGTGGAACATACTCATGTTTCCTTTAGTGTTGCATCATGTGTATCTAGCATAAACATAGTTTACCAGCTTTTCATAACAAAGTCTTTTACACTTTAGCCATCTCAATTTGAGGTATCGCTAAGACACTTTACGATGGTCAGTCAATTTGTCTTAAGAAATTATTTTAAAGAGTCAAGATTTAAATTTGCAGTATTAGCCACCTGCCAGCTTGGGATTACTAAGAATGAAGAATTATGCAAAAAAGAATCCATTTACATCGCTGGAAAAATGACATCAGTAAAAAAATCTGGGATGCTAATGAAGCAATTTTTCTACTTGATGCTCGTATTTATTTTGAGACAAATGCATTTGATTGCGGAAAAACAAATGCAGTCACAACAGAGTCAATTTTGATAAAAATATTAAAAAAAGGGGGCATTGTCAGGATATAATTTATAGAAAAAAAGACTGTTAAAGCTATGACTGCTAATGGACGATATCACTCATGTAGACATCACCTGGCCTTCAACTGAAAAGTGCCATAGTTGAAGAACTGCTTAAGACAATTCTTAGTCGTACAGAGACTTGTTTAGTTGCTCAGCAAATACTTTAGAGAGGTTTTCTACACTATGGCAACGAACGGGCAACTAGATAAGATTCGACTTTAAATAAAAAAAAATCCCTATACTGTTCTGAAAATTAGAATCCTCGGGTAACCTAATGATCAAAAATGACGAAAGTTAAAATATCTCGCATATAATATTAAATGTATTGTGCAATTGATTAGTCATAATAGAAAGAAAACTTCGGGTCACAGGGTGGTCGGAAGCAGGCAAGTACATCGGAAGAAAAATCTCAGTCTAAATTAAAAAAAAAATTTTCTTGCTTTTTTTTTGTTGGTGTAATCTTAATTCATAAGAGTTCTATGTTCGGCCGTAGCGAAATTTATATACCCTTCCTCGATTTTTACTTTTAAGTTAACAAACTGCATTTAAACAATTATAATATAAAACAAGTAAAAATGCTATATTCGGCTATGCCAAATCTTATATACCCTTCAAAATATATGTTAATTTAGTTTAGAGAAATAACTCCAATCAACAAAACAAATATTGGATTGACATAGAATTAAAAAATAATAAAAATTTTTTTTTACAAAAAAATGTCATAAAAAAGTTCTCAAATACAATTTGAATAAACTGTGAATACAGTTTAATAGCTCAATATGTGGCCTTGATTTCCCAAAAGGTTTGATTCGCCAAGATTGAAGGGTTTGGCCACAGTAACAAAATCCCTCACAGAACTCAATGTATATGAGAAAATTGCACTAAGTCAATTTTCCGCGTCTTATAAAAAAATTCTCAAATACAATTTGAATAAACTGTGATTACAGTTTAACAGCTCTATATGTGGCCTTGATTTCCCAAAAGATTTGATTCGCCGAGATCGAAGGGTTTGCCCACAGTAACAAAATCCCTCACAGAACTCATTTAATATGACAAAATTGCACTAAGTCAATTTTCCGCGTCTTATAAAAAAATTCTCAAATACAATTTGAATAAACTGTGATTACAGTTTAACAGCTCTATATGTGCCCTTGATTTTCCAAAAGATTTGATTCGCCGAGATCGAAGGGTTTTGTCGCTATAATCGTTTTTGTTAAAAAAACACTGAATTTACCATACAATTTGTAAAAAAAAAATTTTATCGCATGCTACATTTTTAAAAAAACGTATTTAACTTGACGTATTTATCTTCACACACATGATAATTCACCGCCTTGATTAAATTTAATTTTGCCTAGAAGTGTGGTCGTGTCAATTACGGATTCTTTTACACAGAAAAATATTTGCACCTATTAAAAGTTGAATTTGCTTTCAGGTTAAAAAAATAATTAATAATAATTTTTTAATTAAATAAATATTTTGTGCTCTTCCAAAAAAATATGTAATCAATTCAATTAAGTTTTTAATTAAATAAAATTTCTTAGTTCATTAAATAATTAATTGAATTAATTAAAAAAATTGTTAAGTTTTAATATATAAACAAATAAAATTTTATTGGGTGCAAAAACTTTTATCTGCTTCTAAAGACTTGATTGCTCTTGTGAAGCGAGCTGTTACGTTTACTCACCATCACTACTATTTTGTAGACCAGAATAAGGCTTTTTAGAACTTAAAGTTAAAAAGTCTTAAAATATCTTCCTTTGAGGTCCATAACCACTCCGTGCACTGTCATTGAACATTTAAAGCTACATCAGCAATATTCAGCCACTTTTATGTAAAATTGTCATCGAAACTTTTTACAATAGAGTGCATAAAACCCAGCAAAGACTTAGAGACTAATGCCCTAATAAGTTATGACAAAAAAGTTTTGTTTTATATATAAAATGTATTAAATAATTCTTGGGGTACCCTTTATAAAAAAAAAATTTATTTTATAAAAAATAAATAAATAAAAAATACATTTTACGACCAATTTATTCCATTTACGAATCTAAAATTGTAAACTCACTTTATCTACTTCTTTAACAGCTACTGAATTAATCCATTTTATTAAAATTCTTGTTTTTTATTCATTCTTCTTCTTCTTCTTGTTCTTCCTTTGATGCGTGTGCATGTGTTAGAAAGTTCTTTGCTCTAAACCGCATTGTTCTGGCAAACAACAAACTTGTACTCGATTGAAAAACAACCAAGTCTTTAACCTTTCAAGGATTTTTGTTAATTTCATACAACTTCTTGTTGTTGTTAATGCTTGTGAGTACGCGTGTGTGAGTGTGAGTGTGTTTTTATGTGATGTTTACTACCGCTCCTTTTGTGTCCTTTATTTTCTATTGTTGTATGGTATCTGTTGTTTTGTTCAAAATCGAATAAGAAGAAGTGTTAGAAAATAAAAAAAAATAAAAACAGCATAAAAAGGAGCAACATTAGCAAATATAAGACGGGAGTAAGTTTATTATGCTCGCTTCGTTTTTTTTTACTTTTTTATTTTTATTAGAACTTACAACACGATGTCTCTGCTCGTTTCTATAGATAAAAAAAATTATATTTAATTGAATTGTTGTTTATGCTCCTGTCCTTTTTTATTCATTGTTCTCATACATTTTTCGCTCTTGTTTCTTTGTCTCTTTTGTTTTTTTGTTGCTATTGTTGCTTTGTTTTTTTTTTTTTGTTTAGTTGTTGCTGCTGCTGCTTTGAAACAGACCTTTGGTAACATTAGCTGTGAAGTCAAGGAAACTACTAAAATGTCAAAGACTTTTTCATGTACAAAACTGAGATATAAAGCTTTAACACCAATACAGTCTTAGAAATTTGCTATAAAGATGTTATTGTTGACTACACTGGCTTGGTGTACCGTTTGCCTGTATGTTGTGTAGAAGTCAGTATCGTGTTACAAAATATGGATAACAGTAAATAAAGAGAAATAACAGTTTTAGAAGCAAACAAGTTCCTAAAAGAAGATGACTTCGTTTTTGACAATTAATCGCCTTTTAAGAATTCGCACGAAAAATTAAATTTTGTTTTACTTTAGAAATAACGGTGACTTCATAAAAGTAAGAAATTTAATCATTTTGTTTGCATTTGTCCCCAAAATTCATCTGCTGAAAATCCTAAATCAGGAAACTCCGTTTTTTTTTATCATTAATGAGTTTTAAATCCCTAAATTTCGGGATTTTTGAGACTTTAAAATCCCAAAAATTTATAAATCAATTTCGATGACATTTCTAATAACCAGGAGGTGGAGTTAGCTTTGCTGAGTTCTTCACATGATTTGTGATCATTTCTGATATTATGCTCTTGAAAAACAGCAAAATCAATCTTAAGTTTTAATGTATGGATCACCCTTTATTTTGGTTATTTAATGTCTTTATGATTTCGTGTTGAAATTAAAAGTATTAAGCTTTTGTGATTTCGAATATAAAACAATAATGAGCTGTTCTATGGGCACACCCTTTAAGTTTTAAATTACATTTAAACCACTTACTGTAGAGGACACACGCTATGTGTCAGTTTTAAAGGCCTGCCTGTTGTGATTCCAAAGATAAATCTTTATAAGTAACAGTAACGCTTTGTATGGGGGCACCCTTTAATTTAAAATTTAATGTTTTTATACTTATTGTCATAGCGAGTGAAGTGCCTTATTCTCTGTGCCAATTTGATGTCTCTGTTTATAAAGATATAAAAAATATTATCATGTGAATAAAAATCACTTCTCTATGGAGACACCCTTTCATTTCATAATTTGTAGTTGTAGTGGCCATAATTAAAAATTTCTTTCAATGTAAAAATATTTCATTTCCACAGATAGAAGCTTGGAAATATAATTTCGAGTTCAGATTGTATTTTCTTAAATCCCAAAGCTGGGAAACGCAAACCGAAACCGGTTAAAAAAACCCTAAAAATATTGTTAACGTTCCGACTGAATAGGAATTTAATCCCAAGATAAAATAAGGGCAAAAGAACTCATCCACCATTGAGTAGCCACAACAACAATTATCGTTTTTTATTTTATTTAACATTTTGTTGGGACTTGAACTCATGATCATCTGTTAAACAAACACGACACACGCGCCTCAGATAATGCCGCAAAGAAACAAGTGTTAGCCAACTTTTTTTCTTATTCTCTGCACACACCTACAACAACATTAGATTTTATTGTTACAGATGTGTAGAGAGTTGCCAGATCATTTTATTATCATTATTGTAATCAAACTCTATTTTATTTTTTGATGAAACTCACTTAGAAAATTAATAAGATTTTTAATTATTGATAGATTTCTGACAATTTGTGCAGGTACATAATTTCTTGAGGAAGAAAAGTCCCATTTTACTGGGATTTCTTTGAAAATTTAGATTTTTATTTATTAAGATTTTACTGGAGTATTTGAAGCAAATTAATTAATTTAAAGAAGCTCATGTGTGGAAATCATTATATTTCCTTTTTTTTGCATTTCTGTGGTATTTAATTTAAATTTTCCCTTAAGACTGTTTTTAGTAGATAATTATTAAAAGTGACTCATAATTTAAAATTTCCTTTTAAAACTTTTTTCGAACTTAAATTCAAGTGAAAAATTTTCAACATTTTTCTTTAGTTATTTTTCTGCCGAAAATAAAAAGTGTGAAAAAAATGTTGTCTAGCCGTTCCAAATAATTTGCACAAAAAGAAATTCATATTCAAAGCTCATAAAAAAATGTCTGCTTGAAAATTTTCCTAAGAAAACACATCAACAACATCATAGTTTTATGTTAAAAATACCTGCAAACAGCCAAACTGACTGACTGGTCTGTAAGTAAAACAGCTCGTATTTAATATTTTCTACAAATTTCAGTGAAAGAAATTTATGAATATTTTTTTTTCTAAGAACACATTCATATTCATATTTTTTTTTTGTTAATTTTTTTTTTTTTTAATTTTAATTTACTTAAAATTTGTATTGAGTTTATCTCTCTAAAAAAATATTTGAATATTTTAAAAATGTTCATTTATTAAATATGATTTTTTTGTTATAAAAATGTGAGCATTTAAACATAAATTTGTGTGTTTTTATTTTAATTTAATTTTTTTGCTTTTTTTATTTTTTATATATTTATTTTAATTATTTACTTTTTAGCGCTGCCTGCCTGACATTTCTTAACACTCACTCCCACTCATTAGCAATAACTTATTAACAAACATGTGACACGTTCGATATTTTATTTTTTTATTCGCGCTCTCAAGAAGCAAACAATAGTGTTTTCTTTTGTTTTTCACCACAAGTTTGTCATTTCGTTTGTAATTTCTACAATATCCATTTTCTTCTGACCCCATAAAGTATATACATTCTGAGTCCTTATGACGTCGATTGGAGCGATGTATCTCTGTTTGTCCATGTTAGTGTTAAAGTCACCTTTGTCAAGTCACTAGATGAGTTAGAGAAAATTTAGATACGCCAATCGATTAGGCATAGTTTAGTAAAATTTGCTATTGAAAATCAGCAAGATCGGTCTATGTCCTTAGTGGCAGCGGGCAAAACACCACGCTTGCCTCTAATTTTTCCATATCATTTGTAACAAATCTAGTTTAGAGAATAAACTCCGACCAAAAAAAAAAAAAAGAAAAACAAATACACAGAGCGATAGAGAATTAAAAAATAAGAAAAAAAACCATCGAATGAGAAAAATGACACTCGCCCATATTTTCCGAGTCATAGGCCTCTGAACTTTTAATAGAAAAGTACGATTGTGCATAATATTTTTGAAAATTTCAATATGGATATCATTTAAAAGCTTTTAAAGAGACCTTTCAGGAAATGCTAAAATTTTTAAAAAATGCTTAACCCATTAAGAGCCAGATGCAAGAAGTTTATTTCAACTTAAAGCGTTTTTTTTTCCTAAATATTTTCTGATGTTCAGGGTTTAAAAATTCAATGTGATGTTTGAAAGAAAAGCCTAAACAATCTTTCCATTACCGCGGTCTTATAAAAAGGGGGAATACTTGAATCCATCTGACCTTTTATACCATTTTAATCCGATAGATAATAAATGTTGGACATTATAATTTTGAACGTAAGAATGTTCAAATCGAACATCCACAGGCTCTGACTGTTCTTCTATTTTTCTTAGAAAGTTGAAAAAATAAAATTTGGATATTAAAGTGTGTGCCAATAGAGGAACTAATTTTTGTATTTAATTAAAGATCTTTTGAACGTTAATAAGCAGACACTTTAAATTTTTAACAAAAAGTAAAACATAAAATTTAATGTTAAAGGGTGCCCCACATAAAATGTAATTTTTACTTATACAGGTTTATCTCTTGAACCGCAGCTAGGATACTCCTTTGAAATTAGCACAGAGTATCTGATATTTATATAAAAACAAGTACTAAACAACAGACATTTTAACTTAAAGGGTGTCCCCATAAAAATCTTGATTTTGAAAAGGATAAAATTAAAAATTAAAAGTTTCTCCATAAACAGTATGCAACCCTTCGTGTTTACACACCAATTCGATTTAGGCCGATTTATTTCTTCTTGCATTAGGCGATTTTTTAATTTTGTTGGTGTTTTTTTTTAATGATTTAGGCGGTTTTTATTTTTGTGATTATTAAAGCGATATTTTGTTTCTAGTTTTTCTATGGAGAGACTTTAAGTTTTATCTTATTTTTCCATGAGCCGACATTTTTCATTTCAAAGTTTATGAGTAATTTAAATTTAAAGGGTGTCCCTATAAAAGTCTTAAGAAAGATAAGCTAAAAATTAAAGAGTGGCCTATAAATAGTACGCAACCCTTCGGTGCAAGTCCAATTCCAACATGGCGGACTTATATATTTTTGTGTGAGATATGGGCATTTATTAAATTTAGGCGATTTTTATATATGATTTAGGCGATTTTTTATATTTTATGTCCATTTTTTTTAAGTTTTTCTATCATTGAAACTGTAAATTTTTACCTCATTTTGTGTTTTTTCATTTGTAAATTAAGCCAAAACCACAATTTTACACAAAATTCCAAATATATTTTACAATGAGAAATTTATTTCGCTCTTAAAAATTCCTGCGAAAAAAGGGAAATATAAATTTAATGTCCCTAGAAACCAAAATTTTTTAAAAAGTCGTAAAATTCCCCTTAAAAAGTTTGGAATTGTTTATGCTGACCCCGACGGCTATTAAGGCATTCGGTGTTCACTTAAATAATTTTGAAATTTATTAGAAAATTTCTACAAAATAATTCCTGCAAAAGAAAACCGATCTCAAAACAGATTTCAGCTGTCTATAATGGTTTAAAAGTTTCAACATACGTCAAATTACATTAAATATTGCGACACCCTTTAATTTCCAAATCCTCATTTTATATATATTTTTTTATATCGAATTTAGAAATACAGTTTCTTTGTTAATTTCAATCGTCTGTCCATAACGGTTTAACAATTTGGCCATATACATAAAGTAACATCAACTATAGGGGCACTCTTTAATTTATAAATTCAAATTTTGTACTTGCTCTTGAAGTGGACTTAGCAATACAGGTTCTTTATAAATTACAACTGCTCAAAACATTGGTTATATAAAATTAAATAAACTATTGGGGAACCCTTTATCTTAAAATTTTAAATATTTTTACTTGTTATAATAGTGATCATAGTATTCGATATTCGGTCCAATTTTCAATTGTTTGTCTATAATGGTTTAAAAGATAGACCCATGAAAGCCAATTTACGTTACTTATGGGGACACCCTTTAATTTTTAGATTTTTGTACCCATTTTTTTTAATTTTTAAGTGGCGCCATTGTCGTAAAAAAAGCCTTCAATTAAAAAAATGAGTTGTAGAGAGACAAACGAAAAAAGCAACATTCAAATGAATTGATAACATGCTGCTTCTTTTTTTAAATCGGTTGAAAAAATTTATTATCAATTTTAAATATTTTAAATAGAATTTTTTTTAGTTTTTAATAGCCGATTATGTTGAACAATCTTTCTTTAGTTTTAATTATAAATTTGCCTTTTAGACTATTTTTTGCTTTTGAGTGCTCCTTGATTGTTTGTTTCCCTAATGATTATATTTCTTTTTTTTTTCCTTTTTGTGAATACATAAATTTTTCTACAGAATATTAAATAAAATCATTAAAATTCTTATCAAGCTGATGATGCCTGGCACAATAGCAAGAGGTCAGTTATTTGTTTATAATTTCCTACGCACTTTGTCATCATTAATTCAGTGATGGCAGTGATACAGTGTTGTAAAAAGGAAAAGGTACTTCTGTGACTAAGAAATTTTTAAAGCGAGGAGATGCTTTAAATATAAAGCAGAGTGTATATTTGCGTTTTATGTTGATTTAACGCAGCATTAGGCTTAGAAAGGATAAAATTAACCCTTTTTAACTGCTGATGTTTACATTCGTTTATCAAATGCAAATCATTAAAACAAGAAAATAATCTTAAGCACTTTTACGCCAAGTAAAAAAAGCATTTGAAAACCTTCTTTTTATTGTAAAAACAAAACACAACTAAATGCAATTTCCCCCAGTTTAATTTTACCCTTAAACGTTTAATACACTGCAACAATTGCAACAACGTCAACTAAGCAATTAATGGAAAAAAAGACTTGTAATTAAAAATTTATTATTTTGATTAGAGGGATTTAGAAAAAAAAAAAGAAGAGAAGAGGGACTATTTCTATTTTATGATTTCTTTTACCAACAAACAAAACAAAATCTGCCGAGAGAGTAGTTAATTATTATTTTTATAAGAAATAAGTGAAGAATACAAATTTTACTTGTGTTGACTTTGATGTTCAAGATAAAGAAATGAAAAACTCTGAAAAAGGGGATTCTTTTTCTTTCTATTTTTTTTTTTGAATTCTAGAAAAATGTATAAAAACATTTGCTTTGTAAGAAAAAATCAAATAGGGGAGTTTAACATACATGTTTAAGTTTTCTTTTTAAATAAAAGAAAATAATTAAAGATATTAAGAAAAAATAAAAAAATGCATTTGAAGGAGATGAAACAATTTGTAATGAAACGCTTGATTGTAAAGTTAAAACAACAAAATACTTTGTCATTTTCCATTTCACTATTCACGTTCATATACATGTATGCTCGACTTGTCACATTTTCAAAATGAATTATGGCCCACTGCCATTTTTATATATTAAAAAAAAAAAAAAAAAATTAACAAAAACAAAAAAAAAAAAAAAAAAAATAAAAAGAAATACAGGGTGATTTTTCAAGAAGTCAAAAATAAATATTTTTTAAGTATTTTATATGAATTTTTTAAATTGCTTACACTCTTGACAAACAAATTAAAGGTGTTTTCAACGTCTTAAATTTTATTTGAACCGATTTCAAAACAAAAATCATTCGTCCTTTTTACTTTTATGCCCTTCGCCACGTGTGGAAAAAGGGTGTATCTAGGTTTGTATTTTCTACAAAATCCATTTTCGATTGCATAAAAAATATATGTATATTCTAAGCCCTTATGCACAGCCAAGAAAATTGAGCGATGTCCGTCGGTCCGTCCGTGTTGAAATCAATTTTGCCAAGGCACTAGATGAGTCAAATCAAACGCCAGTCGATCAGACACAGTTTTGATAATTTTCCTATTGCAAAACAGCAAGATCGGTCCATGTGCTTTGAGGCAGCGGGCAAAACATCACACCTGCCTCGAAATTTTTAATATCATTTGGAACAAATCTAGTTTAGTAAAGTACGTCCAATCAAAAAACAAAAAAAAAAAAAAAAAAAAAAAAAGAATGGGGAGATAAGGAAGCTCAAACTAAGAAAAACACACAAGGTGAAAAAATTGCCGCCACCCATATTTTTCGATTTATGGGCTTGTGAACTTTTTATAGAAAAACAATATTCTGCAACATATTTTTTTAGGTACCCATATCATTTAAAAGCTTTTGAAGAGATCTTTTAGAAAATACTAAAATTAACAAAAAATGCTTAACTCATTAAGAGCCGTTAACACTTTTATGTAAAAATTTTTTTATTATTTTTAAATTCTCAGTCACCACAATATTTGTTTTTTGACTGAAGTTACATCACTAAATTAAATTTACATAGATGGTGAAGGGTATATAAGATTCGGCATAGCAGAATACAGCACTCTTGCTTGTTTATTTTCGTTAAGATGCGAGAAGTTTATTTCAACTTAAAGCGATTTCTTCAATATATTTCTTGAGGGTTTTAAAAATTCAAAATGATGTTTGAAAGAAAATTCTAAACAATCTTTTGATTACTGCGGTCTTATAAAAAAGAGGAATAATTAAATCCATCTGACCTTTTATACCATTTAATTCCGATAGAGAATGAAATACAACTCTAATGTATGTTGTACAGTATCATTTTTAATGTTAGAAAGTTCAAATCGAACATTCATATGCTCTAACTCATCTGACCGTACTTCTATTACCTAGAAATATACAAAAATAAAATAAAAATAAATAAATAAATCTTTATCGACGACCATTGAAAGAACTGGGATTACTTTTGTAATTTCGAGAGCAATAAGATTTAATTATTTTTATTTGTTTGCTGACATAGACATGAAGCCAATAATGGACCTAAATGGACAAATTATGTATTTTATAATTTTTCTTATTTGTGACTGAGTGAGAAGTCCAAACATATTTAACAATTAATTCCCATACGATCGACAGGTATAAAACGATGTCTAGAGAAATTAGAAATGTTCAAGTGATTATTTTTTTTAAATGTCGCAGCGTAAACAAGTTTTATTGCTGTTAAAATTTGTAAGTTAATTGTTCTCTGGCTAATTATTAAAAACACTTCTTTAACTACAGGAGACACTTCAAAACCCTTTGCTATGCAGGCGACTCAACTGTGATTCTAATATAAAGGCGCTTCCACCAACTCATCTAATCAAGACTCGTAGAGCTATGAACTTCTGTTTCTCAGCTATTTGCCCTTTCCAATAATAAATTATCTAACGCGGCTGTATATTTCTGTATATTTATGGCGTTAATGGGAAGTGAACTCAAGACTTCTGATCTTCTATTTTACCATTAAACTTGAAATGTTTGTAGAAAAAGTGCAACTTATTCATCTCTGTTTTAATTATCAAAGGGGTAGTTCGAATTTTTAAGCGGACAACTAGCTTTAAATGTTAAAAACATGTTTAGCGTTGCCACATTTAATTTTCGTAAAACGAGTTTAAAAAACACTTTTTTTACGTCACTGTTTTTGGGAAGATTAGTGACCATTTAAGACAGATATAGAATAGCTCATGTACAACGCGCTATACAGAGGGTGTAGCATTAAGGGTCCTTAATAAGAGCCCAATAGTTTTTATCAACGTCTCATCAATTATTATTACGAGATTTAAAAAAAAACCTTGACAAAAAAGCAACATAGCAAAAATAAAACACCCTCTACAGTAAAAGTTTTTGACTCATATCATCTTGTTATAAACAAAATAATTATAAATTAATGGAAATAAATTTTTTTTTTTTTTTTTTTTTTTTTTTTTTTTTGTTGAAAAACGACTCAATGTCAAAAAGCAAATACCTTTAACATGACCACAAACAAAAGCATTAAATGTGACAAAATGCCAATGAAAATTGTTTATAATTATTTAAGAAAAATTATATTTTTTTTAATCTTAAGATCTTAAAGCCATTAATTAAAAAATTATCAAGCAAAATATTTATTTCTGTTTTTTATTGCTGATATGAAAGCTATTGTTGAGCAGACTTTGCTGCAATTCGGGAATGCGACAATGATAACTAATAACTCATTTGAAACGCATTGAATGGGATGTTATAAAGTGATCTCTTGGCAGCATAGAAAAAGATGCCATTATTCAAGGGATTTTAAGTTTAATAATCTGGCAGCATCTAAATAATTATTCAAGATGTGTTTGACTAAATGAAGCAGATAATAAAATCAGGAACTGTGACAGCTGTAACTGATATCAATAAGTTATTTTATAACAATTTTTTGTGGCTAAAATAATATCATCTAAAGCAGCTATTTTTCAACGTAAAAATAAAACGACGGACAAAATAAAACTCATTTGAGAAGTACGAGGGCTGCTCTATATATTTCTGGCATAATAGTGAAAATGCGAATATTTATAATCAAAAATGGTTTTATTGTTTTTCAAAGTATTCTCCAGCATGATTTATACACTTTTGCATGCGCTCAAACCAGTTGTCGAAGCACTTTTTCCACTCCGATTGAGACACCTCTAAAACATGGTTTTTGAACACTTCAACAGCTTCTTCTAGCGACGAAAATCGTTGACCACGCATTTTTTTCTTGATGTGCAGAAACAAGAAGAAGTCAAATCAGGGCTGTACGGCGGATGACCCATTAATTCGACGTTTTGGCTGGTCAAACACGCTCTGGTTTGAGCCGATGTGTGAGAGCTCGCATTGTCATGGTGAACAATGATTCGTCTTCTCTTGTTGGTTTTTCGAATTTCTCCGATGACTTCAGGCAAACAAATTGTAGTGTACCACTCAGAAGTGACGGTCCTACGTTGCTCAAGCGGAACAGTCGCCACATGACCAGTTTTGCCGAAAAAACAGGCGATTATTTGCTTCGAAGTGCTACTTCCACGAACAACTTTCGTTGGATTTTGCTCGTATTGTAAGACCCACACTGTCGATTGTTGTATCGTTTCGGGCTCATACGCATTGATCCATGATTCGTCACCTGTGACGATTTTATAAACGTCTTTTGAAGCACCGCAATCGTATTTTTGCAACATTTCTTTGCACCAATCGACACGAGCCTTTTTTTGAGCGACTTTCAAACTGTGCGTGATCCAACGAGAACAAACCTTTTTTACGGCCAGGTGTTCATGCAGTATCGAATGTATGCTGGTGGAATTAATGTCCAAAAGAAAGTTGTGAAAAATGATGGCACGAAAATGTTGACGAGTTAATTCCATTTTTTTCTATATTAATTTTTTCAAGTCACTGTAAACAACACAAATAATGTTCGTACGTCAAAACGTTTTGAGTACGATTATGCTTAAAAATGACAAACTTTCCAATGGAAATGTCAGATTGCACTTGGCAGCACTCAGTGTTGCCAGGCCAGAAATATATATAGCAGCCCTCGTAAAAAATAACTTCGAGCGTTTTCTTAAGACAACCATAGATTCCAAGAGCACGTGAATAGGATTCTATTGGTACATTACCAGTATTGGCCCCCGTTGACTCTGACATGAAGAGTTTTTAAGTTGACATTTTCTTGATAACTTATGGTTCTTAAATAAAATTGCTTTTATCCTTTTAAATTAATTAATTTTCCTATTTATCTTTATTGCATGAGATTTATAAGTTGTGAAACATTTCGCGACACTAATAATTTTTTTTGTAAAATAATTTAATTCTGGGAGAATCAACCGTATAGAATTCTTTTATGAAAAGCAATATGTATTCGTGTTATTTAAATTTTTTTGCCAGCTTCCAAGCTCCCGTTGCTAATGTAAAGAATGGTAGTAATTTGTTGCTTTTTAATGTCGATGTTACATTTGACTCTTTTCCTTTTTGTTCCACTTTTTACACAAAGTTTTTTATGTGTAAAGCTATGGCGCCTTTTAAAATTTGTTCGCCGTTAAACTCAACAACCTAAACTTAACAAAAAATAAAAAGGAAAAAAATTATAGCTTGTAAAATTGTCATAATTTTCTTAAAAAATTTATTAAAAAATTCTTTTCTTGTATTTTTTTAATCTTTCGTGTTTTTTTTATTAATTTTATTTCAATAAAATTTTGTATATTTTTTTATAGGTTTAAATTTGTTTTGTGTTAAATTGATTCTATTTTTTGTTTGTTTGTTGGTTGCTTCCTAAAAGAACAACTTTTTATATATTTGGACTTGAGCCAATTGAAATTATTTTAATTATTTCTTTTCTATTTTTTTCTTAACTTATTTAAAATCATTTTCTTTTGGGTTACAAATTATTACGCTTTTTTTTGAGATCTTTATATTTGCGGCATAAAATTGTTTTTGTTTTTGTTTTGTTGTTTTTTTTTGCAATGAATTATGGGAATTTTTGATTTTAGTGGAAATAAAAGAATTATAGAAAATAAGTTATGAAAATATTAGAAATATTAAAATTTTAAAAATTAATTATGAAAAAAAAAAAAACATTTTCAATCCCTTTTCCCTTTGTGCAATAAAGAGTCGATGAAGGAAAGGCTGAAATAATAATTCAAGTGAAGGTAGAATTTTGATTGTAACAAAAAAAAAAAAACGAGTGGGAGGGGGCCTGGAGCACATATTTAAATCGACATCAAACTGATGTGTTAGAAGATAAAAAAAATTGTTTCAAAGAATTTACTAAGGAAACAGTCGAGAAAAAATATTTAAAAATGGTTGAAAACCGATCATCTGACACAAAAGACAAAAACATTTTTTATAACTTTTTTTATCTAATCTTTATTCTTAAAAATAGTATGCTTTTAACACAAATTAGATATAATAAAATTATTAAAATTTATAACAGCTCCAGTTTTATGGTTTTGCTGTTTAATTAATTTCCGTAAAATTTAAGTAAAAATTTTAATTACCAAAATGATAAAAAACTCACTAAAGTTAAGATATATAAAATAGTTCTTTTTTTATTGCCAAAGAAAGAATAAGTTTCTAGAAATTTAAAATTTCATTTGCACGTGCTAGTTGGCGCTTTAATTTGACAGGATGATTTAATTTTATTTATTTAAGACAAAAAAAAAATTATAAAAAATCACAACTGACAACAAATGTTAAAAATCTTTTCGTTTCAAGTTTCGTTAACTATTTAAATATTATAGAGAGTGCTTTTTTAAGTCTGATGGAACTTTAAATGGTTTAAATTCAGAAAAAATTAATAAAAATATATTTAAAAAAATTTGGTTTTACTAAAATTTTGTTTTACTAAAATTTAATTTTAAAAAACTCTTTTTTTATTCGAAGAATCAATATATGGATTTACTTAATAAAAATGATTTCGGGCGTTTTGCCGAGGCTTCCATTGTTTTTGGCTTCTTAGCAGCCTAAACTGGTGACTTTACAGAAAATAATCGAGAGGTTAAAAATCGCACGACCTTATAGTCCAATTGACAGATCCATTTTTTTGAATTTAACCATCCTAATTAAACAAATTCTAACACGGTCTAATGTCATCCATAGTTTCAAATAAATAATCATTGACTATGGTGCGGTTTCCATCACCAAAGCGAGCTCTGGCTTAATTTCTTCAAGAAATAATGTTCAATGAAGTCTGTAGGGTCTGTTGTAGAGTGGTTTAACTCCATGTACTGCAAGTTTGTTTATTTACAAACCCGCTAAGCTAAAAAATGAGCGTCAGCAATGAGCACA
Source organism: Cistogaster globosa (assembly GCA_937654795.1). NCBI lineage: Eukaryota > Metazoa > Arthropoda > Insecta > Diptera > Tachinidae > Cistogaster > Cistogaster globosa. The sequence goes on from OW569404.1 coordinate 125,630,929, forward strand.
TAAAATGCGTTTATGAATTGCGCGAATTGATGACCAATTTTTAGCGAAAATCTGTTTAATTTGGAATTGCTGTTCAGCCGTTAATCTACTCGTATTCATGGTGATTTAAATTAATTAATTAAATTTAACATTCCCGTGATTTAATTTTATTTGATAGGCCAGAGTAATTAGATCGTAAACTTCAAAAAGTAAGCGCAGTTCTGTCGGGTATAAAGGCCAGGATTGACTCCGTCAAAAATTGCATGTGTGCTCAAAAATTATGATAGTGTGTATTAAAAGTGTATGTGTGTGACAGACTTTTTGACAGATCAGCACGATTTTATAATCTTTTCAAATAATTCATAAAATAATTTTTTCTCTGCGATCAGAGTTGTTTTTTTTTTTGAAGATGAGGAGAAAGCAACAACAAAATATTAAAAGCATCTGTTTTTTGCATCTTTTTTGTTTAATAGTGTGGCACCTACGACTCCATTTTGAAACGATTTTTAAAGTAGGACAGAATTCTGTCAGATTTTTGTGTGATTAAATCGTACGATTGTGTATGATAAAGATTGCTGGCCTTAAGAAACATTCGATATTTAAGCCTTTTGTTTTGAAATTGGTATAAGTCACTTTGATTTTAAGATGAATTTTTAAAATATTGAGGCTAAGTCTCCAGAAGACATAATTGCACTATTTGTCTCAGGATAATTAAAAACGGTCAAAATAAAAACGTAGCAGCTCTTAAATTTTTTTTTGTGAAAAAGCGACTTATGCAACTTTTAAAGTAAACTGCTTATTAATTTTTTAATTTGTTCCTTATCAAGATTTAAACCGTGGATATTATAAATGAATTGAAATTTACTTTGTTCAGCTTAGGTTACTTTTAAATTTGATTTCTTAAAATTTTTAGAAAGAAAAAATATTTATAAATGTATGTGGACGTTTTCCAAAGAAAACAAGAAAAATTAAAAGAAGCACTTGGAATTGAAAACTAAGTAGAAATGAAATGCCGACTTGTGGAGATCGATGGCGGATCAAAATTATTGAATTGAGCTCTACACTTAGTCCACAGAAGCCTTTTTGTCGTACAACAACAGCGACCATAAGTGTTGTCCATCACCAAGTCGGTCTAAGGAACTTTCATTTCAGCCAAAACATACTCCGACTTAACAAATGCACAGGTGGGAAACATTTTTGGTTGGCAGAGTTATTAAACTGATTGATTTGGTTTAATTTTTTTCCGGACAAAATAAAACTGAGTTGCCACTTATTTTTTTTTTCAAATTTTTATTTATATTTTTTAAATGGAATTTTCACATTAATAAATTAAAATGAAATTTTGGCATTTGTTTTGTTTGTGTTCATAGTAAAGAATAATAGCCCATTGCTCTTCTTTGCTTTTATATTTTTTTTGTATTTCAACAGCCATTAATAAAAGCAATTTTCTTTTATTATTCATGTTTTAATAACCAAAATGCCAAAATAATAAAAAACATAAAATTTCACACCAAGAAAACACGTTGTAAAATAATATAAATTGTTTACTTATGTGGCAGCTTTGTTTGTCCTGAAAAATCTTTCGAAATGGGTAAAACGTGCTGCAAAAAACTCTCATTAAAAAAAATTTTGTCTCAACCAAAATTTTGTCCGGAGGAAATAGGTGAATCCACCTTAAATATTTTTAACTAAAAAAAATTTATTAGAATCAAAATAATATATTTATGAAGATACTTGTGTTTAGATCATCCGTTATCGAGCCTAACATATCATGTCATGCTACAAAAGAGACGTATCTCGAGAAACGATTTTTTTATTTAAATCTTTTTTTAATTTCAACTGAATACTTATTGGTTTGACGTTTGCTACCTTTTTATGTGCAAGGCTCCACATGCGATGATTTTTCTTTTCCAAATTTAAATTGAGTGTTCAAAATTTTTGACCAGCAAACAAACTCCACATCACACACTACAATAAAATTTAATTCAATTAAAATTTATAAATTTTTAAAAATTTTCCTTAAATAATTATAAATTCTTTTTATTTTTTTATATTTAATAATTAAAATAATTGTTAGTTAATTTTCTATTTTCTTCTATTTTCAGGTAATTAAAAAGAATAAACAATTTTCTACATTTAGGTAAATAAATTGTGTATGTGTGTGTCTGTAAATGTTTAGCTTTATTTTGTTTAATCATTAATGAAACTGTCAACAATTTCCGCTTGAAAAAGTTCACCAATAAGGACGGGTAAATTTAAAGAATTAATTTGAAATAATGAAAATTTTTGGCAAATAACAGCTTCATCAAGCAGAAAATAAGAGAAATTTAATTAATTTAAATAAATAAATTTCTCACTATGGCTTTATAATGTCTGATAGCGAGATGAGTTTCTGTGAACAATGAGCCAAAAGTCGAAAGACCTTTAAAAGCAAGATCGAAATCAAATGATTAGTGTCTGCCATTTTTAGAATTGCAAGAAAACTTTGCACCGTCAGGCAGAGTACAGGAAGTTTTTAAGACCTTTGCAGACATTACAATTGTAAATTAAAAGTCGTAACCTCACAGCAGTATTTTGTGAGACAAAAAGGTTAAAAAACAAAATATAAGAGCAACTTTTATACAAAATTATATGGTTGTATTTGAAAAAAAACTCTTTATTAATAATTTAAATCATATTTTTGTTACATATAACCATATTTATATTTAAACTGTAATCATATAATGATTGTATCAATTATAAAAATAATTATATAAAAATTTAATTATTTTGCTTTATAATCATTATATGATTCAAAATTTTTTTTAATCATGATTCAATCTATTCATTTTATAGTAATTAATAGGATCATATTATGGTTTAATTTTTATTTTCGTAATTTGATAATTTAGGATCTGCGCGTTTAAGGGTATTTTTTGCACTCCCATGGAAATTACAAAAAGGGTAACTGTTAAATAACCTGTCATAATGCGCTAACTTTTTTACATTTATTATCAAACCACTAGATTGATGCTACCACACTATTTAGAGTTTTGTTAAAAATCAGTCATTAATTCGTGGAATTTATAGACGCAAATTTTTTTCATTGAAGAGGCTTATTTTTGAGGCTGCTGTAGTCACGGCAGTAAGCACGTTGACTACAAATCTGGTTGGCCAGGGTTCAACCCCTCCGACAACCAAAAATTAAAAATATATTTTCATATAATACAGTTCGTAGCCGCCTTCGTCGGTACTTCTTCGTAGCATATTCGCTGGCGAAGCAAAATAACTAATAAAATGGCTATACTTTCACCACCTGTCTTTTCTCTCCTCTAACTCTTTCCAAAAGAATGTATCAAGGTTACACTTATTAAATAGGCAGTGTGGCCTGAAGTGCTACTTCTCTTTATATAAAAAAATAAACAAATTTGCAACACATGGAATGAAAACATTGCAGAATTTGATACTCGTACATCTAGAAACATGCGACGTTTGATGCGGTTTACACGCTGGTAGCATCATTGCACATTATTTCTTAAAAAAAAGCCAAAACTCTCTGCAATCAAAGGAATTCGTTACTTAACCGAAAATATAAATGACATTGTTCTAGGCAAGATGTCGTTTTAAAAGGATGGCAATATATGCCATATGGCGACCGCAACCAGCGACTCATTGAAATCAAAGATTGGTGTTCAATTAATTATAAGAAACGAACCTTGTTTATTTCTTGTTGGGTAACCTGAAGTTAATGCTTTATGTTGATAATCCAGCAACAATTGAAGCCATGGAGGCCAACTTTGTTAGAGTTATTTGTAAATACGGTCAGCAATATTCTGAAAAGATGCCCAAAGCGTTTCATCAAAAACATCCAATGTGGCCATATTACAAAAATTATTTTAAATTTAAATTGCACGAATTGGTCCTTCGATAAGAAATTTTTTATTTGTAAATTTCGGATTTTTTTTTTAATTTTTAAAATTTATTTATAAAAAAATCATTTTCTTAACAGCTGATATTAATAAAAACTAAATAAATTTGAAAAAAGACAAATACACTGAAAGAAAAGCTTAAAATATTGTATGTGAAATTTTTTTTTTATTGAAATTACATTTTATATGACATTTACAAATAACATATTATGATTACCAAAACTATAATATGCTTAAACGATAATTAAAATTATATTTGAAAACCAACCCTGCCTTGTAACCATTTAATTATTAAATGTTAAATATAATTTATTTATCGTAATTAAAAATTTGTTGAAAAATCCATAATTTGTTTGACACAGTAAATTATCGTTATAGAGATCATAATGTTATTTTCATGACCATAATGCAATCATGCAGTTTTTCACTCATGCCTCAAAAAAAGTTTCTCTGTACAAATAAACATCTCCGTATTGAAAAACCCATTTAATCGAATAAAAGACAAAATTTAATAAATAAAAAAAACGAAAACTTTTATTTGGTTGATATAAAAATTCATTAACGAGGAAGTTGTTTTAGGAAAAACCATTTTAAATTTGATTAAACACAACAATGTACATACAATGTTGTTTGATTGTGTCAGGCAAATAAATTCTTAGAAATCATGTGTAGAAACTCTGATTGGTCTTTGACTGACTGCAAAGCAAATAGTGAATTGGCGATTTTTTTTTCTTTATTTTTTTGTAAACATTTAATTTCCTAAACCAAGCCCTTCCTCTATGTTTATTGTTTTTTCTCATAATTTGCAAGAGGAAAAGTTTTATTGAACTAAAAGTAGTTGTTTACCCACATGTGAGAGTCAACAAATGGTTACCGGTCAACTGTCAGCCGTTAAGCAGGTTTTTTTTTAGTTTCTATTCCAAGAAAAGCGACACAGGCTGAAGCGAGCATATAGTTTTGCGATGGTATAAGTGTGATCATGTAATAATAAAAATAATATGCACATTTGTACACATTAATGCGTAACTATTTGTTGTCCGTCCATCTCTTAGTCTGTCCCTGCGTCTACTTATGCAACTTTACTACACAAATCATAATAAGAACGTCTATGGTCTGGGCTAAAAAGTTTGTTGAATTTTTTTTTATCTGTTATTGTTTTGCTTTTCTTTTGTTGTTTGTGTTACTTACAGCAAATGAATTAAATATTCAAAACCATACACATTTAGCCATAAAGTCACTCAATCATCATCGTAATCATCGTCATCAGCAGCACATCAAAAGGAATTTGATGACTTTTCAACAATAATAAACACAATTGTGTGTTTATTTTAAATCTATTTAATTTTTTTTTCTTTTTATTTTTTGTACACCAAGTGCTATTCAGTATGTCTGCTGTGGTTTTAAGCACTTTGAGGTCTATTTTGGAATAATATAACTTTTAAAAGTACTAATTGTACTTTACGAAATACAAAAAGTACTTTTATAAAAAGTACTTAAATTTTTAATTTATTAAGTAAAGAGCAAGAGGGACATAACTCAATACTCAAAAAAAAAAAAATAACTCAAATTGAGTTTAAAATTTTTGGATGCCATTAACACATTTTCATTTAAAAAAAATTCGCAAAAATAATTTTTTTTTTTTTTTTGTGAATAGAAAGGAAAGAAACTTAAAAATTTAAAAATTTCGATTTATGACACCTTTGCAGCAAAGCCTCGATATGTTTTTAGTAAATTATAGAAAAATTTAGGTTAAAAATGGTGATTGGAAGCTTTTTAGAAGAGTTCATGCTTCAGTGTTTCTTTTTAACAACCGACAGGGGACAATAAGCAGAGTTTGAAAGAAATCACGGATAAGTGAGATGAAGTTTATGACTCATCAAAATCTGAGTCTTAGATTTTTCCAAATTAAATAAAGGAATAAAAAGTACAATTATAAACGATAAATACATATTTCTTTTAATGTTTGTGCCCGGAGAATTTAGCAATTTCTGAACCGATTTTGTTATTTTTTTTTCAAAAAATGTGAAACAAACTAAAGGGTGTCCACATACAAAAATCATGACTTTTTTATGCCTATTGAAGCATTACAGACACCCATGTTCAATTTGTTTAAAAAATGTCAGTATCAATATTGTTCCTAATGAAAGAAAACAATAGAAAAATTAAACTAAAAAGGTAAAGGGTGTGCCCACAGGCGACGTAATTCAATTTATATGGCTCTAACTTTTGAACTCAAACACAGAATATATTTTTACATATCCTTTATAACAAGAAGAATAAATATTTAAAATTAGAAATTAAAGGGTGTCCCCAGAGGTAAAATAATTTGATACATATGGCCATATCTTATAAGTCGTTTAATTTACATAGGATGAAGATGCTATGACCGCTATATTAATCCGTATAATATGGAACATTAAAAGGTGTCCCCAAAGGTGATGTTACGAGGGCTGCTCTATATATTTCTGGCCTAATAGTGAAATTGCGAATATTTATAATCAAAAATGGTTTTATTGTTTTTCAAAGTATTCTCCAGCATGATTTATACACTTTTGCATGCGCTCAAACCAGTTGTCGAAGCACTTTTTCCACTCCGATTGAGACACCTCTAAAACATGGTTTTTGAACACTTCAACAGCTTCTTCTGGCGACGAAAATCATTGACCACGTCATTAGGTGCCAAGTCAGGGCTGTACGGCGGAAGACCCATTAATTCGACGTTTTGGCCGGTCAAAAACGCTCTGGTTTGAGCCGATGTGTGAGAGCTCGCATTGTCATGGTGAACAATGATTCGTCTTCTCTTGTTGGTTTTTCGAATTTCTCCGATGACTTCAGGCAAACAAATTGTAGTGTACCACTCAGAAGTGACCGTCCTACGTTGCTCAAGCGGAACAGTCGCCACATGACCAGTTTTGCCGAAGAAACAGGCGACCATTTGCTTCAAAGTGCTTCTTCCACGAACAACTTTCGTTGGATTTTGCTCGTCTTGGAAGACCCACACGGTCGATTGTTGTTTCGTTTCGGGCTCATACGCATAGATCCATGATTCGTCACCTGTGACGATCTTATAAACGTCTTTTGAAGCACCGCAATCGTATTTTTGCAACATTTCTTTGCACCAATCGACACGAGCCTTTTTTTGAGCGACTTTCAAATTGTGCGGGATCCAACGAGAACAAACCTTTTTTACGGCCAGGTGTTCATGCAGTATCGAATGTATGCTGGTGGAAGAAATGTCCAAGGATGTCTCTATCTCTCGGTATGTCGCATGTCGATCTTGCATTATGAGTTCACGCACGGCATCAATGTTCTCTGGCACAACAGACGTTTTTAGACGACCTCCACGGAATTCGTCTTTGAGCAAGCTTTGGCCACGATTAAATTCATTATACCAATTTTTCACAGTGCTATAGGATGATGCTTCATCGCCATACAAAGATTTAAGTTCATCAATGCACTCTTGTCGTGATAACCCACGTGGAAAGTTGTGAAAAATGATGGCACGAAAATGTTCACGAGTTAATTCCATTTTTTTCTATATTAATTTTTTCAAGTCACTGTAAACAACACAAATAATGGTCGTACGTCAAAACGTTTTGAGTACGATTATTCTTAAAAATGACAAACTTTACAATGGAAATGTCAGATTGCACTTGGCAGCACTCAATCTTTCCAGGCCCGAAATATATATAGCAGCCCTCGTATATGATGTTTTTAAGTCGTTTTGAGTTCTTACTGTGTCCTTTAAAAAATTAACGCAAAAATTTTTTTATAATTTTTTTAATCTTAAATTAAAATATACATTTGTGATCTTAAGCCGAATTATTAATTTCCAAAATTAAAAAAGATACAAAAAGTTTAATTTAATTAAGTAATTGGAAATTAAAAAAAAATTATAATAAATAAAATAAAATAAAATAAAAATTAGCATAGAAATGAACAAATTAAAAGAATAGTAACTTAACAAAACTACGAAACTTAAAAAAAAAATAGATTTCGACAAAATACAGAATTAAAAAAAAAACTCAAAATATCAGTAAAAAGAGGTTGTCACTAGGGATGGACAAAATATATCGGGTTTTTAAAAGCACTCGATGTATTGTGACGAAACATCGATATAATCCAATGTTTTTTTTTGCTCCTAAACAATCGGAAAAGATCGATGTTTTCTTTCCATGTATCGAAATGACAAACTGTATACAGAACGTGTAGATTGATATATAAACGTGTTCATAGAAATTTGACAAGCAATAAGAGTTAAGATATATTGTCTTATGAACTTTTAGTTTTTTTGAGGACTCCTGTTGGAAGACTGAAGGAAAATCCGTTGGATATTAGGGAAGATTATAAATCGCGGTTTCCTAAGCTTTACAAGATCGCTTTTAAATACCTTACAATGGTGGTAATATCGGTTCCGTCTGAAAGACTATTTTACACAAAATTCTACAAGAAAATTTTATTTACAAAAAAAAAAAAAAAAAAAAATCGCCAAAATATCGTTCAGAAATTCGATCGTTAACTCAACACAAAATAAAAAATTCCAAAAAATTTTGTACTTCATATTTCACAAAAACATTTAAACTCTACGAATGCTGCAAATTAAAATTTATAAAAAATATCGCAAATTTACCACAAATCTTAAAAGTCAGCGATTTTTTGCAATAAATTAAAAATTGCAATCTAAATGTGCTTATTATTTTGCCTCTACTGTATTACAGCTATGAAATTGTGTGTTTACTTAGTTTGTCCTGGGGTCATTGGCTGGTCACACAACACCAACGATGAGTTTGATTTATACGCACCATCATTTCACATATTGCAATAAAATTTAAATGCGTAAGCGAATAATGCAATAAATGGCAACAATAAACATTGTGACATTTGTCAAAACAAAAAAGTCCAAAAAAAAAGAAAAACAAAAACGTAGGGTCTGCGGTTTACAAACAAGAAACGGCAAACAATTTAAATAATTGTCATGAATTATTTGCATACAGAGAGAAGAGGTTGCCTGCTGGTTGGTTGGTAGGTTGGTTGGTTGGTTGTCCAAAATGATGTTGTTGTTGCTACTCTGATGACGGTGGTGCTGGTGGTGATGTGTTGGTGTGAGTAAGTCCGTTTTGAATATTTATAGTCAAGTGTTTGCAAACGCATACAAATTGTTGCATGTTTATCTCGTACACTTTGCTTATTTGCTTTTATATCAACAGACTTCCAACTCCATATATTAATTGTAGTTGTTTTTGTTGGCTGTTTAACAAATGTATTTAAGAAACATCCAACATTTTGTTGACATGTGTAACCGCAACGTTGTTAATGCGCATGCGTGAGTGCAGTTTTGAGTTACAGCCCAAAAAAGAAAAAAAGAAAAGAAAAATAAACTTCAACAGGTTTCATTTTCTATTTTCTCAGTTCCTTTAAGTGCTGGAGTGGTTAACAAATAAGTATTTGATTTAAATGCCAATGCACGTTATACTAGACAAATTTGTCTGATTCTTAACAGTAGAGAGTAACTAAATAGCATAATATTGCAGATTTCTTTTAATAATTTTGTTTTTTGATTCTAATAATTTTTTTTAAATGCAACTTTAAGAAATTATATGCAACGTTTTTTATGCTTTAGATCTCTTGTGCTTCTTAGCTAAACCTGACTGTTTAACTATTTATGCTTATTTATGATACATGATTTGATTAAGACAAAAGACAGTATTAAATTAACCATATGTATGTACAACATAATAATGCTTCAGGATTAAATGACATTTTCAAAAACTTTGTTGTAATTGCTGCCGTTACTGCGTGTATGTACTTTGGACTTTGTACCGGCTTTAATAGTCTGCATAGAAAATTAATTTCTTTTTTAACAGGGATGTAATTAATTTTATACTTGAGTTTTAAATATCTAAATTACAAAGTTTGATGAACTTATTAAGATCTAGATAAAATATTTTGTCAAAACTTTTACAAAAAATTCATCAAATTTACTTATGTAACTAACGCTAAACAAAAATATGTCGTTTGAAATTTACACTCTAAAAATTTTTAAAATTATTTGCAAAAATCTTATTTAATAAAACTTTCTTTTTTTCTGTAAGGGAAATTTTATACCTTCAAGATTTTTTTTAAATTGATGACAAATTTCGACTACTATTTGAATATTTAAAAAATAAATTGCAAAATTTTTTAATATGTGTATAAATTTCCCATATAGGGAAATTTTTCCATAAAAGATATATAAATTAATTTTTTTTATTTAAGTATATCTTAAAAAAAAACCTTAAAATGCCTTTTTATAAAAAAAAATATGTAAAATGTAAATTTCCCAGATGGGAAATTTTTTTCTTTTAGTAATTTTAATAATTTTCAAACATCTTTTTAAGTTCAAGTTAAGCACAAATATATTCTGAAGGTTTTTTATAAAAGTAGTTAGAAATTAAAATTTCCCTTAAAGGGAAATTTTTTTCCGCGAAATATTTTTATAAATTTTTAAGTATATTTTTTACACAGCAGTCACTAAATGTTAATTAAAGAAACTTAATGAAATAAAAATTCCCTACATAGGATATTATATATATTGAATAACTTTAAATTGATATACTTTTATTTTATTTTAAGGGTAAAAATTATACACAATTAAAATTTCCCTTAAAGGGGAAATTTTTTCCGTAAACATTTTAAAAATAAGTCTTATAAATTTTTAAGTATATTTTTAACACAGTAGGCTATAATGGTAAAAAAACTACATAAAATAAAAATCCCCTACATGGGAAATTATATATATTTAATAAATTTTAATTGATAATTTTTAAAATACTTTTAAGTTTATTTTAAGGGTAAAAATATAATAAAAGCTTCTCTTTAGAAATTATACAAAATTTAAATTTCCCTTAATGGGAAATTTTTTCGCGAAAATTTGTAAAATAATTTTTATAAATTTTTAAGTATATCTTTAACGCAGTAGTCTATAAAGGTAAAAAACTTCATAAAATTATAATTACCCACATGGGAAATTATATATTGAATAAATTTTAGCTGATAATTTTTAAAATATTTTTAAATTTATTTCAAGCATAAAAATATAATAATAATTCTCCTTAAAAATATACATAATTAAAATTTCCCATGAAGGGAATCTTTTTTGTGTAAAAATTTATAATTCTTTCTTAAAAATTTTAAATATATTTTAAAGACCAGTAAAGTACAAGTGCTTATTTGTGAAAAAAATATTTAATATGAAAATTTCCTATATGGGAAATTTTGAAATTTTAATAATTTCTAAATGTTTTTTTTTAATTGATATTAAGGGTAATAATAAAAAAAAAAAAAACAAATAAAAGCTCATAGGCAAAAACAATGTAAAAATATAATTTCCCAAGAAGGGAAACTTTTTTCTTAACCAAAAAATTAATTATTTTTTAAAAATTTCTAAGTTTACACTAAAAATATTAATATTAAAAAGATAAAGAAATAAAAATTTCCCTTTACGAAATATATTGCAATAAAAAAATGTAAATTATTGCAAAGTCCCATATTGTAGTTAAATATTAGTAGAGATTGTTCTAATATGAGAAATTTATTTAGGAACATTTTCAATATTTAAAAGCCCACTTTCAAACTTATTTAAAAATTAAAGTTTTAACATATTTTTTTATATATTTTAAAATATATAAGATAAAATTAATAAAATACACGTGATCCCAAATTATTAAATCCAGCACTTAAAAATTCCAGCAACAAAAGTCAATTCTTATATTCAAAACAACACAACTTTTGACTGCGTATAATGAAAATCTTATTTAAACAAGTGAGAAAAAAAAAACATGTGAAATAAAACTAAAAGCGCCATTTATTAGAACTGTGCTCATGTTTAATTTATAATAATAAATAATAACTAATTTAGTACTTTCCGCACGGTTCATTTAAATTCAGGATATTTGAAGCCGTTGTATGCAAATGAGAATAAGTAAATCCTTTTTTTCTCGCTCAATGCCGCAAACAAGAAAAATTAAATGAAGGACTTTCCAAATCTCTACTCTTATGGCGCTAAGTATAAAAATTGGCTTTAGAAATCTATACAACATAATGTGCTTTGCTCAACAATTTACAATTTAATTGCTTTAAATTTGAAAATGGAAATTGAATGGACTAATGTTTTATATAAATTACACTTTTATTTAAAAATGCAGGCATCAGAGTGTTTTTAAAAATGTCGTCTAAATATAAGCGCAATAAAACTCAAAGGTCTATTTATACTGTAATGTGCGTTTGACTTGTCATACTTTCTGAATGTATCACCAGATTCACAAAATTCACCCATTGTTTCACTGCCTGTCCACTGATTATGCATGTTTTCCCACACTCACACATTAAAGAATAATTATTAAAAATATTTAGAATCTTTAGCATTAAGCTAGAGAACAGCAGATGTCTTTAGCAACTGTTATAAATTATTCCGCAGAGTTCTTGGTTTCACTACGTCGCTTTCCGTGTTGTTCCGTTCGTCTAAGAAATATCAACTCTCCACGCCCTTGCAATGGTATCAGACTTTCTGTGTGCAAAATTTATAAAAAATATTACTGAAGCATTTCACTGAACGACTGGGGACGATACGCCATAAGTGGTCAAAAGTTTGCATATTTCTTGGAAAAAACTCAACTTCAATATAAGCAGATGGGCAGAGGCCATATGCATGAAATAACATCACTTATGGGAACACCCTTTAACTTAAAATATTTATGCCTGTTGTTGAAGCCAACATAGCCCTGTGTAAATTTTATCAACGATTTAAAAGATAAGGTCATATACATCAAATTACCATCCACTATGGTAACACCCTTTAATTTTTAATTTTAAATATTTATAGAAGCCAACCTAGGACAACACATTCTGTGTAATTTTCAAGAGTTTGACTGAAACGGTTTAAGCGATTGAGCCACATAAGTCAAACTACATATCATATAGGGACACCCTTTAATTTTGAGTCGATTTTTCTTATAACTTTCTATTATATGGGTATCCGTTACACCCTTTAATTTAAAATTAAATTCAATTACAAAAAAAAGGTAAAGAAAAAATAGACACGAATTTATAAACTTCTCGTTTTTCAAAGTCGGTTCGGGTGTCACCTGAATGTTACAGAAAAATAAATGCATTCTCAAGTTGTTGCCATTTGGTGCCGACTTTGATTAAACTTATCAAAAGTTTGACAGGTCAATTAATGACTGTTTCTGATGTTCAAACTTGCGCCGCAATAACTTAGTTCTTTCTTTCTAACAAGGCGATGACATATTCCTTGCAGTGCGTTAATTAACTTTATTTCTCCATGAGACACCTGATGGGTGTGTACTTTTTCATTTAGAATTGGTGGACCCCTAAATCATGTGAGTTAACATTTTTTTTGCAAAACACTATTTTAGGGCAGAAATAGTGGGCATAGAAAGCGATTTGCTTGCTTAACACATCACCACTTTCTGATACCGAAAATTAAATAAATAATAATCAGTCCGATTTCATGATTATAAAGGTGGTTTTTTGTGTAACCGTATTTTTAAGGAACTTTTTTTTAGCTTTTAGTAACTTTTTAAAAATAACACAACATTTGAAATAAAAATTAAAGTAAATATTTGAAAAAAAGATAACAATAATTATTAACACTTTTACCAATTTAAGAGAGAATACCATTTGTTTTGTTGTTGTTTTCTTAGTCTTAACACATTATTTTGATAAATAAATATTTTGTTGGTATTTGAGTTATCAATTAAAAATTTTCCTCGATTTAATAAACATATTAATTATTTCCAACATTTATTTTTGTTTATTTTTACCATATTAAAAGATTTTTTTTTCAAAATCAACACCTTGTCAACAGGAATGTTTTTGTTATTGTTTTTGAAGCTTTTTGCTAATTATATTAATTATTAAGAAGAAATATTATCTAAAGAAAATAAATATTTATTTTGAATATCTATTGCAACTTCAGTACAATAAAAGTGTTTATATTAACTTATTCATACATTCATACTTAATAACTCTATTTTTACGCTTAAAAATCTCTTTTATACAAATTTTAATTAATTTATCTTTGCACACATTTTTTTAAAACTTTTTCAATTTTGTAAATATAAAAATTTTTACTTTAAAACCCGTTTTTGTATAATTTAAAAGTTTTATTTTTTTCTCGTAAGCTTTTTTTTTGTAAAAATCCTCTTAAATTTTATAAATCATAAATTTTTCATAAAAAGCTTTTTGGTATTATCTTTTTTAATTTTCTTCACACCAATTTAAAATTTTTTTGAAAAGATATTTTAACATTGAAATTTTTTTAAAAGCTTTTTGGAGCTTTTTTGAAAATGTAAAAAAAAAATATTTTATAATATTTATAATTATTTTATTATATTATAATTATTTTTTGAAAGTTTTATTTTTGTAAAAATCATTTTGAGTTTTAGAAAATTTGTTTTTTTTCGTAAAAAAAGCTTTTTAACTTTTATCTTCTCAGTAGTTTTTTGTTTTATTAAATTAAAAATATTTACTTTGAAAGCTTTTTATGAAAATTTTTTTTTCAAGTTTTGAAATAAGATTTTGGTTTTTATTTTTTATAAGACCTTTTTTTAAACATAAAAGTTTTTCATAGAAAAAGATTTTTAAATTTTTACTTACTATTTCATTAAGCTTTATTAATTAAAAAATGTTTATTTTATAAGCTTTTGTGAAGTGTTTTATTTAAAGTTTTGAAAAATTTTGTAGTGTAAAATTTTTTTTTTTCTAAAATTTGATTAAATATACAATATTTTGTATAAAAGCTTTGTAAGTATTTTCTTCTCGCCATTTCCTTAAGGAATAATCAAATTTGTAAAAGCAAATTAAAAAATTAAAATTTTCACGCAATTTCTAATTTTTAAAGCCTTCAATATTTTTTCCCATTTTTTTTTTACAAAAGTTATTGACCTTTATAAAAAAAATATATTGAAAATTTGTATTGTTCTCATCTGTATAAAAGTTTTCCGTCGAAGAAAGTGCTTTATATCTGTTCCGGACAATGTTTTGGTATATAGATACATGTATATCAATGTATTTACTTAATTTTTTGGTTAACCCTTGTTGTGTAAAATATACACAAAAATTTGAAAAGTAAAAAAGTCATTAAAACGAAATATTTGCAATCAATATTGGAATCGAAAGATATTAAATCTAAAGCTTTTAAGATGCAAGTTTATATTGAAGAAAACTAAAAGCAGATTTTCACGCTCTTAACTTTCATAATTAAAAAAAAAAAAAGAAATTGCGTAGCTTGTCTTATTTTTATTAAATTATTAAGAAACAAAAAGATAAATTTCTTCTATTTATTCGCCATAATTGACAGACAATAAGACTGGAGATGTTTAGAATACTTAAGTATTTGCAAATACAGCAAGCAGCAGCAAATAAAATTAAAATACAAAACGAATAAAAAAGATAAATAAATAAAACATACAAATGGAAGAATAAAAAAAGAATATCTAACATTTATAGTAAATGTTTGAGCAAAAATTAAATAAGAAAAAAATTAAAAAAAAAAGAAAAAAATAAAGCTGTAGCAGATACTTGAATTGATGTTTAGTATGAGTGCACAACTAAATATTCGTACTGTCAGATACAAAACAACAAAAATGAAAAGAAAAACCAGTGATTAATATCGACAGCTGTCTATTGTTTCAAGTAGTTTATTTTTTTGTTTCACTCTCAAGCGTTTATCTGTCATACCACTGAATATAAAACAGATATTAAGTTTAAAACTAAATTAAAAAAAAAGAATAATTAAATGTTATAAATTTTAATATTCTAGTGGGGATATTTAAAAACATCTACACGAACATTTATAAAAAGAGATTGTTTGTTGGTTCTTTTATTTGAGCAAATCTCTTAAATTATTTCTACAAATTCTAAAATCAATGCAGCAATACTTAAAATGAACTCTTAGAATTGTGGCAGGGTATTTGCTAAATTAAAAATGGGCTTGGGATTTTCCATCTAAATTTTTTTTGCTAATTTAATAAATCGAGTATTTATGGAAAATTTAAGTGGGTGTGGCAATTTTCATGTAGTAGCAGTAAACTACTTCTGATGTTAATTCCTATGTTAAACACCTACTGGTGAAGGCTTAAAGGACTAAAAATTGCCCCTCTGTTTTGGTACTTTTTTCACAAAAAAAAATTCATGTATTAAAATAACACTTTATATATTTTATTATAAGTCTTTTTAAAAAATTTTGATTGATTTTAGAGACTTTTTTCAAGGGGGACAAAAAAGTACCAAAAGTACTATTTAGGAAAATTGAATTTTTCACTAAATTTTATACAATTTTACGTACAGATTTGTTAAAAGAACATAATATTTGACTAAAATTTGTTAAGTTTAAGCTCAAGTAAAAGTGAGTACTAAAGGCTTAAAAACTGCTGGTACCTTTTCGAAGAAAATGGATTATAAACTATTTAATGAAGATATGCTGACAATAAGTTTAATTTTTGGCGAAAAACATGTTCAAAAGATTAGTTACTATTAGTGTAAAAGGGGTAAAAACAAAACAAGTGGTTTTTTTTTTGGTACTTTTTCTGTATTTTAACTGTAAAAAGAGAACTAAAAAATTAAACAAATTATCTCAAATTTTAGAAGAACGTATTGTTTTTAAAAATTTTATCAAAAAGAACTGCGAATTATACGTGAATTGTATTAAGGCCAGAATAGTGCTATTCCTTATCTATTTTGGTACTTTTCTGTGTTTTGGCTGTAAAAGGAGAACTAAGAATTAAAAAATGACAAATTGTCTCAAATTTTAGAAGTACTTATTGTTGCTAAAATTTTTTTTAAAAAAGAAATAAGAATTAAAAGTGAAATTTAAAAAGGCCGAATGGTACTTTTCGTTAACGTAAAGGTAGTTTAGGATTCTGCCATTAACTCATAAAAAAGAACTAAATTGGACTCAAATAAACCTGAGCGTATCGAGAAGTCATATAGGAAGCCAAATGGCAATTTTTCTTTCTTAGGGTAAATAATGCAAGGGCTGGTAAAGGAGATTATGAAGTGGTACTTTTTGTTATTTTAAATTTACTAAGCAGAAGCCATGAAATTAATCAAAACTGATATTGAGTGAAGCGGAGAACTGAAAAGGGCATTACTTCTCCAACTGTTGTATTAAGCATTGAAGCAGCTGGAAGTTGTTGTAAAATATTTTTTTTTTCATTTGTTTTATGTAATAAAAATATTAAGGAAAAGACATTGCCCGCCAGAGAAGTCTCATCAGAAGTTGTACAGCGATGGCCACAAACATATTCGACGTGATCATTATTATTATTTTAAAACATTTCTTTACTTGTCTGGCAATTTATATTCATTCCGAAATATGTCAAACCAAAATAGTTTTGCCAGGAAAATTAATCAAACTTAAATGAACATAAATTTGCACAAATATTTTCTTTTCTCTTTTTGAATCATTGTAGAAAAACAAATCACATAAATTACAAAAACAAAAAAAACAAAACAAGATAGAAAAAATCCCTTTAATGTTGAAAAATAAAACATCAACTTTGTATTATTCACAAATTTAATGAGTCATTATTTTAGATTTATTTCTTCTTTAGCAAAACTAAAAGATCTTGTATCGTAAAAGAAAAACAACGCACACTAAACACTCTTACACTCACACACCTATACAAAACACTCATAAGGCTGCATTTTATGAGAAAGAAAAAAAATAGATTAAACATGAACAAAAATACATGATGTTCTGCAACATATTAAATGAAATTATTTGCAATTAGTTGCACATGAGGAATATAGAAATAAACAAAAAGATGAAGAAAACAACAGCAACACGGGCAATATAAGGAGCAGCAGCGAGAGGGGGAAAATAGGATTGTTACAACAAATGGATGGATGAGGTTGGCTGTAACATTAAATGACAAACAACAGCAAAAATTAGTATTTTGAAACTCAAAGTAAAATTAGACATAAATACAAGAATAGACATTTGCTATTAACCCATTAAGAGGTCAACCATAATTTTATTATGCATAATATGACCAAAAATGAAATCAATTTGTTAAATTGCCCTTTTAAAAATTAAATTTCATAAAAAACTGTAATTTTTTTTTCTTATCTATTTTCAGGTAAATATACAATCACTTCTGTAAGTGTGAACCTTATTAACCTAATGTAAGTGCCTTAAAAATCCTGATATGTTGTTCTCAAAGGCTTAATGCCAATGACTATTTCACTTGTATGCTAACAGCTCTCTAGCAAGCAACCTAAATGACAACAAAACTATTAAGATGATATGAAGAGAATAACGATCTGTACGTAACATTCAAGCTTAACGTTGATAATTATCATTGGTCTCTATGATAACTAACATGTGATCAATTTATTTATGTCGCTAAACAGCATTCCTTAAAAAAAAAGAAAACAAAATTAAAAATAGAATCTTAAAGTTGCGATTAGTAATTATGAGATAAAAAATTGCAAATTAAAAAAAGTAGGATTGGAGTTTTAATTACAGTGAACACACAGCTTATCGATTACTGTTCCCTAAAATATTAAAATTATCCATAATATAGTTATGTTATCGATAACAATTTTAACATCGATATATATTCTGCAGAACAGTAGCATTATTGATAAATATTCTATAAAAAATTGATGATATCGATAACTATACTAAAGAATAGTAAAGCTATTAATAACTACTTTAAAGAATAGTGAAATTATCGATAACCATTACAAATAATACTAATGTTATCGATAATAATTCTAATAATAATGCTATCGATAAATATTGTGTGGAATATTAAAGTTATTGATAACTATTTTAAAAAAAAGCAATGCTATCGATAAATATTCTGTAGAATAGTATAGTGTTGGCTAACTATTATGTGGAATATTGGCTCTATTGATAAATATTCTAGGAATATTGAAGTTATCGATAACCATTCTACAGAATAGTGAAGTTATAGATAACCATTCCATAGAATATTTATGTTATCGATAACTATTCTAAAGAATAATAATGTTATTGAAAATTTATTCTGAAGCATAATGAAGTTATTTATAGCTATTCTAAAAAATAGCAATGTTATCGATAAATATTTTTTAGAATAGTGTAGTTATCGCTTACTATTCTGTAGAAGAGTGAAGTTACTGATAAGCATTCTAAAGAATAGTTAAGTAATCGATAACTATATTATAGAAAAGTAATGTTATCGATAACTATTCTATGGAATAGTAATGTTATCGGTAACTACTATAGAATAGTAATGTTGTCGGTAACTGTTTTATAGAATAGTAGTGTTATCGATTACTATTTTATGGAACAGTAATGTTATCGATAACTCTTCTATAGAATATTAATGATATCGATAACTATTCTATAGACTTGCAATGTTATCGATAACTATTCTATAGAATAGTAATGTTATCTATAACTTTTCTATAAAATAGAAACGTTACGCTTATCTATTCTATAGTGTAATAATGTTATCGATAACTTTTATAAAGATTAATGATACTCTGTAGAATAGTGAAGAAATTGATAACTTTTCTGCAGAATATTCAAGTTGTCGATAACTATTCTATTTAAGTTATCAATAATATTATATATAATAATAGTTATTTATAATATTTATAATTGTTCTGCATAATAGTCAAGTAACCGATATCTCGAATGTTCAATTTATCGGTAATAATTCTATAGCATTTTGTTATTAGTATTTATTCCACAAAATGAAAAAACGATCGATAACTATTCCATTTAATAGTAAACTTATCGATATTTATTTTTTAAAATAGTGATGTTATCAATAACTACTCTATTTGATAGTGAAGCTATCGATTACATTTCTATTAAATATTGAAAGTTTTCATAACAAGTCCATATTTCATTTAAAAGGTGATGCTTACAAATTAGTCCCGTTTTAAAAACTGTCCATAATCTTAAAAATTAAAGGGTGTCCCTAGACAACATACATGTTTTTTACGTGTATTATGAACCATAGAGGCCAACTTTTTAAAATAAAAAAACTACCTATCACTATAGCTCCCAATGACAAAAATGATTAGAAAATGAATCTAATAGTTAAAGGGTGTCCCCATAGGTGACATAAATCGACCTTTATGGACATATCTTTTGAACCATTGTATTTAAACGCTTGCAAATTGGACAGAATGTCGATTATTATTATCGTTATAAAAACAAATGTGAATTCTAAGAGTTATAAGCTAAAGTGTGTCCCAATAGTTAATTTACTTTGATATATATGACCATAATTTTGAACAGTTTTAGACTGACAGCTAAAACTTTCAAGGGACCTGTATTGCTAAGGCCGCTATAACATGTATAGAATTTAAATTTGAAAATTAAAAGGTGTCCCAATATTTAATATAAATTGATGTACGTGACCAAACATGTATTGTTCAATTCGCTATAACAACATCTTTACAATTTGAATTTAGAAATTGAAGGGTGTTTCTTATAATTGACGTAATTTGACCTAAATGGACGTATCTTTTAAACTGTTATATACAAAAAATTTTAAATAAGACAGAATGTCCAACACTTGGTATTAAGAAGTGTAAAAATTTTAAAAAGGGTTTTACAATAGTTGATGCAATTTGATTTATATAGAGAAACCTTTAAACTGTTATAAACAGAAATTTGAAACTTATAAAGAACCTGTTTACTAAATTTACCACAACAGCAAGTATAAAATTTGAATTTAGAAGTTAAAGGGTGCCCCTATAGTTGCTGTAATTTGATGTATATAGCTTAGCTGTCGATAACTATTTAACGGTATTGTAATGTTTCATTTAAATTATATTTTTACTCAATATGATTCTTCTAATCAGCAGCATAGTTCCTCTTTATTTCTTTAGAACTGATGGCAGACAGTATACGTCATGTCCTTAAGTGTATATGTCCTTTAAAATAGTTACGGTTTGCTAAAATCAGCTTAAAAAAGCAAATTGTTAAATATTAAATTTCTAAAAGGATGACAAAATTGCTTTTACTCTACTTAAATTATTGCTTTTGTAGCAATTTTGTCTGTCTGTTAAATGTGTTGATAATCCAAAATATGCAAAACCAATATTTATTTATACCGCAGTTTGTATAGGGCAGTTAAGTGTTTCTTTGCATGATTGTGTTTGTACGTTTATGTTTCAAATTACTTGTAATTTTACGGTCAGTGTGTCTAGACATGAAATGCATTTATTTGCAGTTGGCAAATTTTATATCTGCATGTGTTAAACGCACATACACACATACAAACATTTATTATCCTTAATGGTATGTGTCGATGAGTGTGTGTGTAAAATAGTAATTATTTAATGTTTTGCATACGAACACATACACACACACACACTCGTTTAAAACCTAAATTATTTAATTCATAAATATTTTTATAAAAATTAAATTTCCAAAAAATTCTCTTATGTTGATGTGAGTTTATACCAATAACAACAACCGGTTTATTTTTTGTCTATTGTTGTCTAGATTATGAACCGAGTGCTGATGGAAATGATAAACAGTCTGTCAATAGTTTTTTAAAACTAATAATTGTTTTTTTTTTTATGTATTTAAATATGAATGAAGGTCGCGGATGATTGTGTTGCTTCTTCATTTATTTTTGTTTTGTTTTGCTAAATAATAAATTAATTTTGTGGCAAGTGCAAATGAAGTTGTCTGCATGTGTAAGTTTTTTTTTTTCAATTTTTTAATTATTGTGGTTTTAAGTTTTTTTTCGGTTTTTGGTTATAAAATAAATTATTCGTTTTGATTGTTAATAGAGATAATTAAGATACATATAATTATTATTAAAAAGTAATTTTTTATGAAATAAGTTTTATTAGCAGAAAAGTTATTTAAATCTTATCTGAATTTTCTATAAAAAGGTTGTCTAAAGAAGCCGCATTCGATCGGAATATAATTTTTCACAATTAAAAGAATTTACGATAAAGTAATTTTAAATAATTCTCGCTAAAGTTCATATCATTAATATTCGTAACTTTTTAGTATTAAGAAAAAAGGAGAACTCCTGAAAATAAGCTAAAAGGGTGATATATTCGTACAGATCTTAAAGCAAAATGAAATAGAAATTCATCAAAATCAACTTAAATTTGTCTAAAAACTAATTAATAATTTTTATAGTGAACGTTGCTTTGTGTGATTGAAAAAAAAAATTATTTAAACATTTTGTTTTAAAAGTGTCAAATTGGTTTTTGCGTGAGGCAAACAGATTTCATTAAATAGCACACCAGCAGTTTAAGATATTTTTATACCTTTGAACACTGAAATGTAAAAAATGCAAATGATACTTGAAAGGGGCTTTAATTCTATTTAGTTGCAGGAGTTCAGCCTTTTAAATCATTATTTAAATTCAACACAAACTGATTCACACGTTAATTAACATTTGTCAGATTTAGAGTTTAAAATTAAATTGCATTCATTTTTAGAAAAATTAAATTTTCTGCAAAAATAGATTTATTCCTCAGCTACGCCTTGTTTCCCCTCATTTGTATTTTCTTCTAAAATTAATTAAATTTAATAAAAATATTAAAAAAAAGTATTCCATTTAATAATAATGCAAATGTAACGCAAAGTTTGTACTTTTTTTCTAATTCATGAGAACAATTGAATGTTTTATTCCGTTTCCAAGAGAACATTTCTTGGCCAAATGTGATAAGAGATATGGAACCTGGAAATAATTAAACAAACATTTGTACTCTAAATATCATTTTTCACCACCTTCTAATACAATTTTTATAATTTATACGTACTGCCTAAATTATTTTAGGGCCTTTTGATACAAAATTGCTCACTGGTCATACACCCTCAACCATACACACACACACCCACACCCACCCATCCATGCACAAAAGAAATAAAGGGGAAACAAATTTAAACTGGGGTGCAGCATAAAAAAAGATTTGCAATAACAAATGCAGCTTTAAAATCAGTAAAATACTACAATAATGCCAACAGCAGCGAAATATTAATAAAAAAATTACAAATTGAGGACGTGGAGCCAAATTAATAATAGAAATATGAAAAAAAAACAGATCTTTGGTAACAGGGCAGCCCTGTAGGTGATTAGGAATGGCAACAAAAATTTACATATCGTTAAATTTACTATTGAAAGTTATACGCTATTAAAAGTTTCAATAGAAACTTATACGATATTAAACAATTTACTCAACAAAATAAAACGGTATTAAAAAAATTATTTTAGAAAAATATACGATATTAAAAATAAATTATTTAGTAAATCTAGGATATTAAGAAAATTATTTTTAAGTTTTACGATAATAATTTTTTTAAGAAAATTATACGATATTAAAAAAATTAGTTTAAAATATTATACGATATAAAAAATGTTATAAAGAAAATTTTACGATGTTAAAATATTTACTACAGAAAATTCTGCGATGTTAAAAAAATTTCTAAAGAAAATTCTTTGAGGTTGAAATATTTTGTATTGAAAATTCTACGTTGGTAAAAAATTTTCTATAAATAAAAATATAACATTCTACGACGTTAAAAAAAATCTATAGAAAATTCTAAAATGTTTAATAATTTCTTTTTAAATATAAAAAAAATTATCTCTAATAAATTATGCGATACTAAAAATTGTATCAAGAAAATTCTACGATACTAGATATTTCTTATAAAAAATTATACGATACATAAAAAATTTCTATAGAAAATTGTACGATACTAAAAAATTTCTATAGAAAATGTACGATACTAAAAAATTGACCATAAAAAATTATAAGATATTAAAGAGTAAAAAAAAAATATTAAAATTATAACTGTTGAGATTTATACGATCTTGAGAAGGTTGCTATAGAAAAGAATGCGACATTAAAAAATTTGTTTTAAAATTTTTCGATATATAAATTATCTATAAAAAATTCTACGGTATTAAAAAATGTTTTTCAGAAAGTTTTACGATATTAAAGAATAATCTCTAGTAAATTATACCGTTTAAAAAAAATTCTCTATGGAAAATTGTACGATAATTATACGATACTTTAATATTTTCTATAGAAAATTTTACGATATTAAAAGAATTTACTATAGAAAATTAAAAGATATTAAACAGATTAAAAAAATAAATACTTAAAATATATTTAAATTATTACTGTTGAAAATTTTATGATTTTGAAAAATTTGCTATAGAAAAGAAAACGATATTATAAAATGAGCCATAGAAAATTTTACAATATTAAAGAATTAACTATAAAATCGCTATTTGCTCTGCAGTTTCCAAAGTAATGGAAAGTATGTTTACTTTTCATCTTGTGAAATATCTGGAGTTCAACAGATTACCTAGTGACCGGCAGTACGGCTTCCGTAGGGCACGCCCTACGGGTGACTTATGGGCCTTCCTTTCGGAAAAATGGTGTCAATCCATTCACCATTTCGGCGAAGGTAAGGTGGTGTATTTAGATATTTCCAAGGCCTTTAATAAAGTGTGGCATGGTGCTCTCATATCAAAACTTATTGCTTTTGGTGTCGCTAATAGTTTCACTCGACTTATATCGAGCTTTCTCAGGGATCGCACTATACGAGTTGTTATAGATGGGATCTCATCAAACGAGTTCAAGGTAAATTCAGGGGTCCCGCAAGGTTCCGTCCTTTTCCCTACCCTATTTCTTATTTTTCTTGAAGATCTTCTACGTTAGACTTCCAACCCCATCTATTCTTTTGCAGATGACAGTAGCATACGCCATTAATTTTCATTTCGCAGTAGACCAAGCCTTCGGGAAATTGGGGCTATAAAAAAGCACATGGACGATACTCTTAATCGCGACCTTTTGGTAATTTCCGAATGGGGCCCAGCTAACAGGGTTCAGCTTAACGCTCATAAAACCCAGTACTCTGTGCTTTCGCACAGGCGTATTGCTGAACATGCTACCTCATCTGTAATCGTGGGTGCTATATATATTAAGGAATCAGAAGCTCTCGAAAATTCAATGCGATGTTCGTTGGAAAAAGCATTTTTTTTTATGTTGCAGAAGAAGCATTCAAGTGCCTAGGTTTTCTGAAACGGTGTAAGAAATACTTCACCCCATCTGATCTCCTTACTATGTATATCACCTTTATCAGATCAAAAATGGAATACAACTCTCATGTATCGGCCGGTGCTTCAAAGTCTATTTTGGAGTTACTCGACCGCGTGCAGAAGAGAGCGAAAAACCTCCTCGGTGACAGTAGGGTATCCAGCTCTATTGACTCACTGGAGCATCGACGCAATGTGGGATGTGTTCCACTGTTTTATCGTTACTACAACGGAATGTGCTCTTATGAAATCAGGGAACTCGTTCCTGAAAACCGTAATTTCATACGCGCAACTCGCTCTGCATCAAAGGCGCATTCCTTTGTGGTCGATTGGCCAGTGAATGGCACTACACATTACAGAGAAAATTCATTTTTTAGCCGAACAGTTCGTATGTGGAATAAACTCCCTGCAGAGGTCTTTCCTGCCACTTTCAATGTGCAAGGATTCAAATCAAATGTCCACAAGCACTACTTCCTCTATTCCCCTTCCCACAACCTAATTTCCTAGTTCTGGCACAATGCATTGCATAAGTAGGGATCATCCCCTGAGTGCTGGTCCTAATTAAAAAAAAAGAATATTAAAAATAATTTAAAATGTTCTGCAGGAAGTTATATGAAAGTAAAAAAATTACTATGAGAAAAATTACGATATTAAAAAAAAGTTTATAGCATTCATAAAATAATATAATAATATTTATAATTTACTTAAGTTCACATTTTTTGTTTGGTTAATTATACGATAACACAGTTCATCTTTTAATAATTTTAGATACCATTTTCGCAAATTTTTTTTCGATATTAATATTTTTATCTTACAATTATTTCGGTCTTAAAGCCATTAAATATTTTCCTCGCTTGAACTTCTTTGCTTCAGTTTTGTAGTATTTAATATGAACCTCCCTACTAAAAGTCGCATAGAGCGAAAATTCCCTTGCTACACGCAGACAAATAATAAGAATGAGTACTGTTGAAATAAAATGCAAAAAAACAAATAAAAATGCTAAATTGTGCAACGTACAATGACTTGAATCTAAACAAAAATAAAAAAAGTGTAAAGGAGAGCAAAAAAAAAAAAAAAACGAGGGAAAGAAAAATAGAATCATAAATACAAAAATAAATACACATTTATTTGAACAAACATTTAAACTCACACAGACCCACTCCTATTCCCAGCCCCATTAAACAAGAGGTGAATACGTGGTGAACAGCAAAGTAGATGCAGATGCCATTGCAATGGTAGAGTGCCAATGGCAGCAGTTCCAGAGCTGGAACTGGACGGTGAGGGAGAAGGGTAAAAAATTATTAAATGCAGCAGCACTATTTAAAATTTACTGCACATGGTAACATAAATTTTAATTTGCATAAGGGTTTACCTCACAATATGACACATCCAGCTATGCAACATCCAGCAAAATGAGAGTAATAAAAATGCAACAAAAAAACTAAATAAAAATAAAAAATATTGAAAGAAAAAACTCTAGCTGGGGAGAATGTTTGTATAAAAAATTAAGGAGAGTTTGCTTTTGTATCTAGAATGTAAAATCTGTAATGCAGTTGGGGGGAAGCTGGGTATAGTAGAGCTGATAATAATAAAAAATTATTTCGGTGGATAGACTGGGGGCATAAAATTAAATGTGAAGGGATTAAAGGAATTGAATCATGAAAAAATAATATTTTTTTGCTCCATCGTACCCTTAAACTTCTCAAGTCTGTTGAACATTTCTTTTTTAATACTCTACTCTGTCTGATGCAGCTGACTTCACTTCTGTGACTTTTGTTATCCAAATATGTCGTTTTTCTCTTTCCTCTTTTATTTTTTTATTTGTTTTTTTTTTTTTTTTTTTTGTTTTCTGTCATGGCAACATTGTATGGCTTTTGGTTTTGATTTTTTATTTATTTTTTTGCACTATTTTCTTTGTCATATCAGTTGTCTCATCGTTTGCAACAAACAAAAAAGTTGAATGCTGCTTTTCATAATAATTTTTCCCTACAGCTTCTAGAGATTTTTTGATGCGTGCTAAAGTTAAAATTTTTCTAGCTGCAAGATTTTTTCTTCTTTTTAAGCTAAAGCACACGAAGTCTTGTTCTTCTGCTTTCTAGTTTGATTATCTAAAGGATTTTGAACTCATTTTTATACAATAGATTTTATTTAAAAAAAAAATTATTGTAAAATTTTCTAAAATAAAAATAAATAGTTTTTGTGTTTTTTGTTTTGTTTTGTCATGTGACGTGTGGAAAAATATTGTTATCGGTCAAGTTCGGCTTAAGCAAATAAAAGTTATTAAACTCTATTTTTGCAGTTTTTCTATTTTTTCTATAGTTAGTGAGTTTTATTTTAATAAAGATGATATTTAAGAAATGCTTCATTTATATAAAAATGGAGAAGGACTTTGCCACATCATAGCGAGAGTTGCAATTTAGTGGTTGTTAATAAAAACGCTAGATTTCGTAAAATGTTTGATATCTTAAAATAATCTCTAGAAAATTTTCATTGATTTAAAACTTTTATAAAAACCTCAACATCGTTAAATTTTCTCTAAAAAAATTTGGTGAATGAAAAAAAAATTTTTTTGTGGCCGCAAAAGTTTTTATAACGTTTTTTAAATAAGTTGTTGTTGGTTGTAGACCTTTTTGCTCTTTAATAGAATTGTGATCGTTAGTTTCGGCTTGTAATCGTAAAATTATCAATAGAAAATTTTTTCTGGCTCTCGTTAAATTTGATTTTTTTTACAAAGTTTTAGGAAAAAAAAAATTTTTTTTTAATTTACAAAAAAAAAAAAAAAAATGTTTTGGGTGTCTCAGTTAAAAAAATGTTTAGAAAAAAAAGAAAATCTTATTAGGTATCCGAAAAATTTTTCTACTAAGAAAATTTCTTATTCCACCAAAATTTGCTATTTAAAAAAAATCGAGTTCTCGAAAAACTTTCGACATAAAACTTTTTTTGATTCTTACAAAATTTTCTATGGAAATTTTTTTCTGTATATCGCAAAGTTTTCTACAAAATTTTTTTCCTGGCTGTTGGGTATTTTACAAAAATTGCTTCTGGTTCTCCTAATATTTTCAATAGATTGTTTTTCTTTTGTTTCCCCAAAAAATTTTGTAAGGAAAATTTTTTCTCGCTTTTACAAAATTATCTTTGAAAAGTTTTTTTCTGGTCCTTTCATAATTTGCATTAAACATTTATTTTGGTTGTCACAAAATTTTAAACATAAATTTAAAAAAAAATTTTTTATCCTCAAGAAAAAAAATACAGAACGAAATTTTCTATGGACATTTTTCCTGGTTCTCGCAACAATTTTGCGCTGAATTTTGAAATTGGAATTTTTTTTGCTGTGCCAAAAATTTTGTGTAGAAATTTTCTGTAGAAGAAAAAAAATTGGTTCTGGCAAAATTATTTATAAAAAGTTTTTTTTTTGATTCCTGCAAAATGTTCAATAAAAAGTTTTTTTCCTGATTTTTAAAACTTTTTTTTAAAACATTTGTCTCGCTAAATTTAAAAGCCATTCTTTTTTTTTTTTGTTTTCCCAGAATTTTCTGTATAGAATTTTTTTTTTTTTGGTTTCAAAAAGGTTTCCAAAAAAATTTTTCTTGTTCCTTTGAAATTTTTTACAAAAAATATTTTTCTGATTCTTGATAAAAAAATGTTACATGAAGCAACTTAATTTTTTATAAAAAATAGAAAATGTTTACCCATTGAAAAAGTATTTTGTGTAGAAAATTTTTATGGGAAAATTGTTTTATGGAAAAAAAGTTTAATAGAGAAAAAACTCTTTTTTGTTGAAACAGGTTTTCGATAACTTATTAATTATACTGAATAGCTATTAATATATTTTGTATTGCGTAAAATATTTATCGAAAACATTTATATTAAACAGTTACCGATAGCTTATATTTTATATATAAAAGTTATCGATAACTGTTCTCATATATTCTGAGTGTATTCTAAATAGACTAGTTATCGATAACTTTTCCATTTTAAAGGTTACATATCGGTAACTTTGCTATTCTAATGATGAGTTTCGCTAAAATTTTGTCGTTTGACACAGAAAGGACCACTATGAACAGAATTGATTTTAAAGCTCGTAAGACCAATTGCTTTTACACAGACGTATGACCGAATAAAACGCTTTTATGAATGAGCGACTATGACCCTTTCCTGTTATTTTAAAAGTATGATTCGAAATACAATGCAACCATTTCCTCTAGACTCCTTTTTATAACCTTTTTTTTTAAATCCAATTAATGATAAGGGGTCAGTCATCCCTTATGAGTTGGTCCAAATAAATAATTTAAGTTTATTCCAACGTTTCTCTTGACAAAGAATACAAAAAAATTTACTTTTATCAAGGGTAAAACAACAAAGATTTTGCATAAGAAGTAAACAAAAAAGAGGAGAAAAAATCACAATTTAATTAAACTAAACAACAAAAATAAAGAAAAAAATTATGAATTTAAAATAATCTGAATAAAATCCTAAAAGACAACAAAGAAATACTTTTAGTATTTAACAAAAAAGAAAAAATATAAATATTTAGAAACACAAAACAATTTTAATATGATAAACTTTCAGTATTTTGAGAAACTTCCATTCATAAATTTAAAGTAAAAAACATAAAAATTTAACTAAGCAAATGATTTTAAACTCATTCCTAATAATAAAACATTCATGATTACATTTTTGTAGTAAAAATATTTTATATATCAATTTATTTAAAAATATAAAAACATTTTGTTGATTAAATAAGAGACAACAACAATCTAAACCAGAAAAATAAAATATTTTTGTAAGCCACCCACTTAAATACAGAATTTATTTTAATTAAACCTTAATGTGAGACTGAGTATTCAACTCAAAGAAAAACTACATTTAAAACGACACAGTGGATGCAAGTTATTATTTGTCTATTTGAAGCTCAATTTATGCTGTACAAGGCCACACGTGTGGTAGTTTTTCTCTATTTCGGTTTGATGCAGTTTAGTGTTTTTTTGCCGCAATAATCATTCATTCGTTTGAAATTAAACTTAAAACAAAATCTCAACAGAAATAATTCAAACAACGGCAACAACAACAACAAAAACGCAAAAAAAGACACTTCAAAGTTCCAGTCTAATGCAGAATGTGAATAATAACAGGCAGTTGGTTATTGAATATATGCATATGTGTGTATGTGTGTGTGTATGCGTCTGTGTGTATGAATGTGTTTTTGGAAAAAAATTTAAATTTATTAACAGAAATAAACATTTTTATTGTCATTGCCAACGCGCCTGTGTGCCTGCATAAAACACTGTTAAAAATCACAGTAGACCGAGCAGAGGTGGCCCAACCTCTTACAACACTGAATAAGTCAGACATTTAGTCAGTCAGTCAAGCGTTCATTTCATACTAAAACTCATCATCATCATCATCATCATTGCTGTCGTCATTTATTATCGTATGTAGAAGATGAATCTAACAAATTATTAAAATTTTAAGTTAAAATCGAAAGACTGCATATTTCCATGTCTGTCAGTCCGTCTAGTGAGTTGTTTCAATAAAAGCTTTTAGCTTTTTATTTAATGTGTAGGTAGCATTTTTGTCAGTGTATATTTAGTTACTTATTTGTCAGTATATGTGTATGTCTGCTTGTGTTGTTGTTGTGTTTGTTTAAGTCTCAGCGTGCCTATTTTGTTGTTTGAATTGCACCCTGGCATTTGCATTAAACTTGACAGCAATCACTCGTTTTAGATACAATTTCAAATGCATGACTTACTACGAGTTGTACTACAAATGCAAAAAAAGCAATTTGCAATTTTTTTATTTCGTTGTTCGAAATATTTATTTTTTCTTTTTTGTAAAATACTAAAAGTATTTCTTTGTTGTCTTTTAGGATTTTATTTAGATTTTTTTTTTAAATTCATAATTTTTTTTCTTTATTTTTGTTGTTTAGTTTATGACTCCATTGTATGTGATTTTTTTCCTCTTTTTTGTTTACTTCTTATGCAAAATCTTTGTTGTTCTACCCTTGATAAAAGTGAATTGTTTTATTTTTTTATATTCTTTGTTAAGAGACACGTTGGAATAAAGTTAAATTACTTACATAGGGGACGACCCCTTAACATGCACTGAATTTTAGAAAACAGGTTATGGAAAGGAGTATAGAGGGAGTGGCTGCATTGTAGTACGTTCACAGTTTTCAATCATTAAAAATGTCAGGAAAGGGACATAGTCGCTCATGCATAAAAGCTTTATATTCGGTCATACGTCAGTGTAAAAGCAATTGGTCTTACGAGCTTTAAAATCAATCCTGTTTGTAGTGGCCTTCTGTGTCAAACGGCAAAATTGTACCGAATCCCATCATTAGAATACAAAAGTTGATGATATGTAGCCTATAAAATGGAAAAGTTATCGATAGTTAGTCTATATAATACACTCAGAACACATGAGACCAGTTATCGATAACTTATTACATATAATATACATATAAGCTATCGGTAACTGTTTAATACGATATAAAAATTTTATCGATAAACATTTTATACCCTGCAAAATATATTGATGGCTATTTAACTCGATGAAAAACTTATCGATGAATATTATTTAATATAAAAAGTAATCGATAACTATTCAACTAAATAGAAAAGTTATCGATGGCTGTTTTATACAATAAAAAAATATCGATAAATATTTTATACCATAAAAAATATATCAACGACTACTAATTTCAATAAAGAAGTTATCGAAGCTATTTAATAAAATAGAGAAGTAATCGATAGTAATCGAAAATTATTTAATACAATAGAAGAGTATTCGATAACTATTTTATACAATAGAAAACTTATTGAACACGATTTTATACAATAAAAAAACTATCGATAACTATTTCATACAACATAAAAAGTATCGATAACAATTTTATTTAATAT
Organism: Cistogaster globosa; assembly: GCA_937654795.1. NCBI lineage: Eukaryota > Metazoa > Arthropoda > Insecta > Diptera > Tachinidae > Cistogaster > Cistogaster globosa. Next base: position 125,662,804 of record OW569404.1, read on the forward strand.
TTAACTTATAAATGAATATTTTGTATAATAAGAAAGTTTCTGGCAAATATTATTTACAATATAATAGTTATCGATAACTATTTTGTATAATAAAAAAGATATTTATCACTTTTATTTAACAAACAAGTTATCGTTCTCTGTGTTAAACAATAAAAAATTATCAATAATTATTTCATAAAACATAACAGACAGAAGTCGATAACAATTTTATACAACAAGAAAGTTTCCGGCAACAAAAAAATTATAAATGGATGTTTGATACATTAGAAAAGTTATCGATCACTATTTTTTACGATAAAAAACATCGATAGATACTTCACATTATAGAAAAGAAATCGATAACAATATTGTGCAATATAAAATTAATCAATATCTATTTTATAAACGAGAAAAGTGTCTTGTAACTTTTGTATACAACATAAAAGTTATCGATAACTATTTAATACAACAGATAAGTTATCGATAACTATTAAATTTAATCAAACAGCTGTCATTTTTCTTTAAATATATTTGTATGAAAGCAAAGGTATTTGTTATAAAACACATTCCATGTCTTTTTTTCTAAAAATTGTTTTACGGTAGTAAATTTTAATAATAATTTTTACGATTTTAAATTTTTTTTAAGAATCAAAATTGCTGCAATCATTTTAAAGTTATTAAACAGTAAAGGGAGTTTATAGTTTAAAATTTTCTAATAGAACATCTTTCGATATTAAGATTTTTTTTTGGAAAACTTTTATTTTTTGGAAAACTTTAATTTAGTTTTTACGATATTGCTTTTATATAAAATTCTGAATAATTGAATAAATTAATTTTAAAAGGCGTGAGTTAAAATTGATCAATTTTTTAAAAGTGATCTTTCAAAATGTTCAAAAAATAAACATAATTATTTATTTATAATATTTTGTCAATAATATTTTCCTTAATTGAACATTTTAATTTATTGAAAAATATTGCAAAATTTTATATTTAATTTTGTTAACAAAATTGTATTACAATCTTTTTTTCATTTAAGTACATTTTTGTTGTAGTTAAAGTTCTTTTTGAGTTTTTTTTACATCTTAAACTTAACTCTCCTCTGATGTCTTTCTTTATATTTGTGCTGCCATTTTAATTTAAATCTCAAAAACGTGGTTGTACTATTAAAATTTTTGTATGTAATTTAAGTGTTTTTTTTTTTTGTTCTTTACAAGAACATTTGATTTGAAAGGAGCTGTCTGTCACTTACATGACAAAAGTTACTTGATGTAAAAAAAAAAAAAAAAAATAAAAGACATGACAAAATACAAGGTTATTTAACATAAATTGAAGGAAAAAAATACTTGTTGGTTGTGTTAGCATTCGACATTGATTTGTGTTTTCATATTCTAGTGAAACAGGATACAAGTTTTTTAATAGAAGAGGCCATTTTAAAAATATTTTTTAGTTTATTGTTTTTTTTTTATTTTATTCTGATCAAATTAATTTGTTTCTCTTAATTTTCACCTTTAAACTGACTTCTCGAGGCGAACATTAGGCCGATATTGCTTTATGGAGCCTTATAGGCCACTGGACAATGCGGCGAGCGTTTCCATCTTAGGGAGGGTGCTACGTAGTATGGCAGTCCTAACAACCGGGGCCTTTAGATCAACGCCAACGAAGGTGCCTTTCGCCGTGCTCAACTGGCTGACCGTGGATTTTATGGTTAAAAAGCAGTCGCTGAAAAGGGCAATTAGACTGGATGTCAAAGGTATATGGACCCGCCGAACATGGGGACATGGTAGTGTTTTAGGAACCACAGATTTTATTCCTGGTCTCGTTGATTATTGTTGCCTAGTACCCTCCTTCTTTAGGCAATTCCTTTTTGACCTGACAGAGAAACACTCTCATCTGTCTCAAGCAATATGTAGGGATAAGAATGTGTTTTAGATTCCCAAAAGACTGTAATGTCTTACAGGCAGATATTTTAGGAAAATATTTTTCTGTAGCGACAGCAAAGCCGCGATTATTGTCGTTAATGGTGTGCATACCACATCTACTCTTGTCTCTGAATGCCAGTCATCTCTAAATGGGATGGCGGAGATTTCAACAGTCACCCTTGAATGAGTAAGGGGACATGGGACGAACTTCGGTAACAATGTTGCTGACGAACTGCCAAAGAGCGGGACAATGCTTGAAGAGGTTGCGGCTCAGGTCAGATGGTAAAAAAGCCGACCTGCTCGACCGCTAAGACAATCTGGCCCGCTTTAGATCGTGGTAGGGCGGCTGCATAACTGCGGTTACCGACTGCGCGACCTGGTGGCTGTAATAACTGCGCTCTGCCTTTTCGGTCTTCATGCAAGGAGGATAGGCCCCTATTTAATGCCTTCTAAGGAAGTTCTCAAGGTGCAGGAGATGGTCGAACACCTGCTATGTCTGTGCATTGCGCTATAACGCATACGACTTAGACATCTCGGTTAACGGTATTATGGTGGCTTATCTGATGTATCATCATTGGGACCAAAAAGGATCAGTTCCTTTTTGAAGGTTTGCGGATGGTTCACTAACCTACACCCCGATATTGCGATTCATTCATGCACATTTTCGCCAGTGGGCCTCGTTGGCAGGTTTCTTCCTGCTTCTATCGCGGCCACATTCTCTCTCTTTATTTTTTATCTCTCATCCTTTTGTTTTCCTTCACGTCCTGATTTTCTTTTGTTATTATTTTTTTCTCTTCTTAATTTTTTCTTCTAATGCAGGTAACTTAAAGGGACCAACAAGTGGATCCGATTGGACTGTGGTGATACAGCTACCTGCTGGACCTAAACTTTGCTTATTCGATCTTTAACCATGTTTTTTTCTAGATAGTTCTGCTCTGATGATGATGATTTTTCTTAATTAAGATTGAGCTTCCTCGGAGGTGTAGATAGTTTCTTGTGGAAAGAACTTAATATTAAGGAGGTCCAAATGAGACACGAGAGTATCTTACGGTTCTTACTGATCTAAATTTAGCATAAGCAATTTGATGTGAAAAATTTACTGATCTAAAAAATTAACGCAATTAAAATTTTTATTTACTTTAACATTAATATTTAACTAAGTTTTTTTAATTGATTTAATTAATAATTTAATTAAAACATTTTTAATTAAATAATCAATTGATTAAACACTTTATTTAATTAAAAAAATCGTTTTCTCTTTTATATGAAATAATTAATTCATTAATTCATTTCCTTAAATATTTTTGATTAAAAATGTAATTGATTCAATTAAAAACTTAATTAAAGTGCTAACTGAAATAAAATAAGGCTTTAAATAGTAAATTTTGTAAATTTCTTAATAAGAATGACGATAAAAGCATAATGTTCCATTTCAGATTTGGCGACCTTTCTTCTGAATTTAAATTTGTAACGAAGATTTCAGCAAAAAAAAAAGACAAATGAAAAGATTATCATGAAAAAAAAGACTTAATTTAGAGGCCCATCGAAATCTTACTTAGCGCACGGCTCTCAATAAAAAAGGCAAGGACTTCCTTTTATTTACAGACAATAAAAAGTGAAAGAAATATCATTAATTTCCATTTAATTTAAGTTTTTCTTTTAATTAAAATATATTTTTTTAATTTTGTTTCATTTATTTTCTATTACACTGTTTGCCATTATAGAATTATGTTGATTGTCCGAGACTAGTTTTCACTTTTATTTATTTTGTCTGACTGTCAGTATGTCTATTCGTGTAACTCATGGCCAGGCATCATCGTCAGCATCATGCCTGACTGACTGCCTGATAAGCTGTCTCCAACGTCAAGCTGACAGCATTTAATTTTCTATAGCTGTGTGTGTGTTTGTGTGTGTTTGTTTATATATTTAAATGAAAGTTTATGAATGTGTAATTTTGTTGTCATTTCATTTGTTTTATGATACGACGACCATTGTCTGCATATTTAGTGCAATTTTGTTGCAACAACAACCACTGCTCTTGCAGCTGCTGTTGATGCTGTTGTTGTTGTACTTGTGCTAGATTTTGTAATAATAACAAAAGCCTAAAAACCCATTCATTATCTTCATCATCAACCTCATTTTGTTGTTTTTTTTTGTGTGCTTTATTTCAAATCCCAGTTCTAACCGCCAGAGTACTTTCAAGCTGATGTTTTCGTATGGAAAATTGAATTTCAGTGTTATCAAACAAAAACTATAGAAATACCGTAAGCATACAAACACAAACACAAACACACTCACACACACACACCCACACACACCCACACACATTTAAGTAAAACACACCCTTATGATAATACACCTATACTAATATTATTCTACACACACACACACTTTTACACGCACGCACTCACACAAATGCTTGAAAATGAAACTAGGATGTGCATTGAATATGATCTGGGTTATGTTTACAATAAAAGTTTAAAAACTCTCATACATGAAATAATACTGCTACAACAATAACTACAACTACTCTGTTTAACACACTTTCATACCAACAGCTCCCATTATACAAGTGCATTTCTTTTTTTATGTGAATAAGCATTCTATAGCCAAGTGAAAGATGTGTGTTTGTGTTTTTCTTTTACACACCTTTTGCTCTATTAAATTATAGTTTTTATTCTAGACTGTCGTAGTCAGTTGCATTAAAAAATAAATCAGTGTTTAGAAATGTCCTCTTTAAAGAATATTATTTTTGTGAATTTCTATTTTTTTTTTTTATTGTACCTTTTGGCGGTAATTTGTATTGAGAGGTGATTGATCACGGCTGCAAAAAAGGCAAATGTTATCAGTTCGTCTGTACTTTTTAACCGTTTTAAAAAAAAGAAGGAGGTTATCAATTTGACTGAATGTTGCTTTTTTTATGCTTGTGCCTGCGGAATTAAGTCATTTTTGAACAGATTTTTTTAAAGGCCTTATTAACGTAAAAATTTATGGGAGTCCCTACAGGTGCAGTAAGTTGACTTATGTGGCCCTATCTTTTGAACCTTTATTTTTAAACAATTAAAACTAACACAGACTATTCGCTATAATAACAAGTTTAAATATTTAAAGTAAGTTAGAAATTAAAGAGTGTCCTCATAGGGGATGTAGTATAATGACTGACAGTTAAAATTTACACAGCAAGTGTATTGATTGCTGTGGATGCTATAGCAAAAAATATACTGCTAAAAATTAAAGAGTGTCCCCGTATGCTATATTGTTTGGGGTATATGACCCCTTCCCATCAGTATGTCTTAAAGTTGCAAAAATTATTATAAAAATATTCTCTGTAAAAAGCAAATGACTCTTATATTCCTTTAAAAATAAGGTTGATTTAAATATTTTTATAAGGAGCCTTAAAAGGTCCACGGCTTTATAACCCATAGAAGTACTATTTTATACAATGTTTCCAAAAAGGAAACATTTTAAAGAAGTGCTTTTTCAAAAACTTTTTTTCCAACAGTTACTTATAAAAAGTACTTTTCCAAAAAGTAGTTTTCTAAAAGGAACTTTTCTAAAAATTAATTTTCTAAAAAGTACTTTTCTTAAATGTACTTTTCTTAAAGTACTTTTCTAAAAAGTACTTTTCTTAAAAAGCAATTAATTAAATTATTGATTGAATTAATCCCACTGGCCAAAGTGTGCGCTCAAACGATTGATTGAATTGCAATATTTGAGTGTGGGTTAGTGAACCATCCGCAAAACCTGAAAAAGGAACTGATTCATGCTGGTCCCAATGCTGATACATCAGATTAGCCACCATAATACCGTTGATCAAGATGTCTCAGTCGTATACATTCAAGCACGACCCAAAGGCATAGGAGGTTTTTGACCATCTCCTGCACCTTGACAACTTCCTAAGAACGTATTAAATAGGGGCCTATCCTCCTAGAATGAAGACCGAACAGGCAGAGCGCAGTTATCACAGTCACCATGTCGCGCAGTCGGTGATCGCAGTAGTGCAGCCGCCTGCCTCGTTCTAAAGCGGGCCGTTTCTTTTGACCAACTTACCTGAGCCAGATTATACAATATTTCCAAAAAGGATCCATTTCCAAGAAGTACTTTTCAAAAAAGTTCTTTTCTAACAATTACTTATCAAAGAACTATTTTTCCAGAAAGGTCTTTTCCTAAAAGTACTTTCTAAAAAGTACTTTTCTAAAAATTAGTTTTCTAAAAAGTACTTTTCTAAAAAGTACTTTCCTAAAAACTACTCTTCTTAAAAGTGCTTCTTAAAAGTACTTTTCTAAAAGTACTTTTTAAAAAATACTGTTTTAAAAACAAGTGTATTTACCATTTTTCCTTTAAAGATATAGTTTTACATATTACGTTTTTAGTTCTATTTAAAAATATTTAATATAAAAAGTACTTTTATCTTTCCATGGATTTTTTATAGGTAGATTTTAAAAAGTTCTTAATAAATTTTAAATGTACATTTCAAAAATACTCGCGTACTTGTTTTAAAAACCAAAAAGTACTGTTTTAAAAGCAATAATTTTTACTACTTTTTCTTTAAACATACGATTTCAAAAATCACATTTTTAATTCCATTTAAAAATATTTCATTAGAAAAGTATTTTATAAATACATAGATTTTTTGTGGGTACATTTCAAAAATATCCTTTATAAATGTACCTTTTAAAAATATTCGTGTGCTAGTTAAAAATTCCAAAGGGTACATTAAAAAAAGTACTATTTTAAAAGCAATTGCTTTACTACATTTTCTTTAAAACCAGAGTCTTAAAAATCATGTTTTTAGTTTCATTTAAAAACATTTAAGATAAAAAGTACTTTCATCCTTTATAAATTTTAAATACATTACATTTTTAAAATATCCATGTTCTAGTTTAAAGTTCGCTATTTCCACTGCATCCGTTGCACTAAGTTTTACTCGCTTAAACAAACATTTTTGTGTGTGTTAAAATTCATGTTCCATTTTCTTTTCTTCTGTATAAAACCCGCCTTAAACTCTTTTATTTGTATGTTTGTGTGTGTGCTGATGTATGTGTGTGTATGTAGAAGTTGTTTTCTAAACTTGTAGTCTCTTGTCTGCTTTAATGTTAGTTGTCATCAAACTTAAGTTTTTTTTTTTTTTCACTACTGATGATAACATGCTTGTGCATGCCTTGTGTACTTTATTTTATAAGTATGTGTGCAAACTTGCACAAGAGAGTATATTTGCGTGCATTTGCTAGCATGTCTATGTATGTGTGTGTATGTGTTTTAACATCTTTTTAATGGAAGTTGATATTGGGGTTGTAATTTGGCATACATTTCGTGTCCTACTTTTGCCACTATTTGCATATGAAAAATGGCTACACAGTTTTATTTATTTTTTTTTTTTTGCTTTTCTCAAACAATGTTTTTGACTCTGCTTTTTATAGTATTTTTTTTTGTAAAGATGTTTCTCTGTCTGTGTGTCTGTCGGCCTTTTCTTTTGGCTAAATTATGTAGCTGACAACTCGTTATTGTTGCTGCAGCAGGATTTTCTATAGAGAAATATGTTTTAATTTTTTTTTCGTATGTTGGAAGTCTTTTCAATATCAACAAAAAATATAATGAAATCCAGGTCACCTGATATTTTAATGAAGCAAAAATCAAGTTATAAAAGAATTTATATAACAAAATTAAGAAAATCGCAACGTATTTAAATCTTTTGCAGAAAACGAAAGAAAAGATAATTTGTAGTAAAGAAAATTTTATATGCGACTGTTTTTAATAAAAAAAAAGAAAAATAATTGAATTAACGAAAAAAGTTGTTGCTTCAAATTTTATAGTTAATAAAAATTTTAGTTGGTTTGTTAAAAAAATTAAATCAATAATTAGAGTTCGACAATAATTTTATCGTTTATTGTAATAAAACGAAATATGAACATCGTCATGACAACATGGACGCATGAGTGTGTAGCGCTACAAGCGACATAATGATCGAAAACTGGAAAATTTGACCTCATTTGCAAAAATGAAAAATTAATTAAAATTAAAAGGAATTAATACAAACAACTGAATTTTATTTAATCGCTTGTGTTAAAAATAATATTATTAAATAGAAATGAATTATTAATTTTTGTTTAATCCGCATAATCATCAGAATCAGAAGATATCATTCAAATAGTGACAGCTGATGTAAGAATAACTTAGCATTAATATATATTTTTTTTCAATATTACGAAAGCCTGATTTTAAATATTTACAATAAAAATTAAAAAATAAACGTTGGTTTGCAATGTCATCAACATCACTGACAGCATGCGTTAGCCTGTCATCACCATTAACAGCATGTCATTTTATTTGTGTTGAAAAAATAAAAAAAATAAAAATCCAAACATGTTGCCAAATCGTTAAAACCAAAAATGTTTTTATATTTACGCCTTTTTCAAAGTTTCGATTTTTTTTTAATTCATTTTTTTAATTTAAACTTGCATTTAACATTTTCTACTGCATTATTTCAAACAGTAGCTGTAAGAAAATGAAACCAACTGACCAAATATAAAAGTTAAAGCAACCGCCTGAATATTATTTTATTGCGACGCGGAGTCTATTGTCTAACAAATGAATAATGTAAAGGTATTAATTCATTGTTTCAAAATTTTTAACGTTTTTTTTTCAATATTCATATGTCCTATTTTGTTTTTAAAGCCAAAAAAAAAAAAAGCATTATTAGGTCTGTTTGCACACAATATCGCAAAGGGAGCTTTTTTATTTAAAAAAACAGTATTTTTTTTTAACAATCAAAACCCCTTTAAAAAAATATGATTTTTTACTCGAAAATACTGTTATGTCACACGACGCACAGTAGGGCAAAAAACAAACATTTACAAAATAAATCTAAAATTTCTTAACGGCTGAAACGGTTAATACAGAGTTTAAAAAGATAGCAGGTTTTGCATATTCGATTTAAATTTTAGAGTTAAAGATGTTTAGACCTTTTAAAAGCGGAGCAGGACACCACCATGAAATTTTTTTTAAAGGCTGTTTTTTTTTCATTATATTTAAACAGTTTTTTTTTTACAGATTTAAAGTGTTAAACAAATTACTTTCATTTGAAAATTAACAATTCTGAAAAGCCTTAAGGTACGGTCAGATTAGTCAAATATTTGACCAAAAAGTCGTAACCACTAAATTATAAAATTTTTTTTGTACTTTTCAAATATGTTTTAATAAATATAAGATATTACTCAATATAAAAAGAAAGATATTACATTTATTATATTATAAATCATAATTGGTCATAATACGTTTTAGGAAAGATTAAATAAACCTCTTTAAAAATTGGGGTTACGCTTTTTTTGGTCAAATATTTGCTAGTGCAGCTTTTGTCTAAATTTTTTTCTTTTAAATATTTAAAATATATACAGGTTTAAAAATATGTATTACATTCTGTTCTCCTTAAGTGTTAATATATCATTTTTTATAACTTTTTACTTAAAACATATATACAAAAAAAAAAAAAAATAAAAATACGAACTTGAGCCTGATTAATAATTATTAATTTTGTTTTAAACTTAAAAATTTTATTAATATTTAGTAAAATATTAAATAAAAATTTAATATTTAACATACTTGGGATTTTTTTATTAGCATTGAATTTCCATTGGCATTAAAGTAAATAATTACAATGAAAAAATTTCAATTACCATTGAATGCTAATGATATTTTTTCCAATGGTAATGAAAATATAATAAAATTATATAATTAATAATTATAACTGATGAAAAAATAATTATTTTCATAAAACAAAATTTTGTGAAAGCAGAAATTTTAAAAGACTTAAAAAAATAAACGAACTTTAACCCTTTTGTAGATGGAACCGAATTAAAAAAAGTTTTGCTAATATAATAATTTTAAGTGAGGTATGTATAAAATATAATTTCTAAGGGATTACTCTCTACTTTAAAAGAAATTATTTTCGGAAAAAATGAGTTCATGTAAATTTTAGCCAGGCAGAGGTCATAGTCAAGTAATCTTAACAAGAGAAAGCATATTTTCCAAACAATGGGAATACAAACTTCTATCTCTAGTGTGACTACCTTTTCAAAAGGAAATTTGGTTATTATCATGCTGTAAAATATTTTTCATATTGCAAATAGTTCCGTTTTACATATAAGAAGCGCAAATAAATATTCACCCTTAATTCTGTATGGCGTCGACAACATCGTCATCAATATTTAGAGAAAATCACTTCAACAAAACATCATTTGATATTCCCTAAAAGTTTAATGACGACGTTGTCTGTTTAGCGATAATGTCTATAAAAAATAACACACATATCTAATATTTGAGTCAGTTGATTAATTTGTTTACTATTTTAAAAATAAAAAATAAAAAATAAAAATTTTGTGAAAACTTGAAAAAATGTACTTTCTTCCCAACACTGACTCCAGTGATAAGGAAAGTAGGCCAAAATTAATGGTACAAAGAAGACTTTTTAGACAGAAATCAAGAATCTATCAGTTAACAGATGAAAAGTAAGTGATAAATTCAAAGGTATCTATTTCAAACAAATGCTTTGTTTCATCCTGTAAACATAGTAAAATACCAATAAATGCAAGTGGACAGAGATGTCGCTCCTAGCTAAACATACTATCGGGGCGATCACAGATTGACCTGTTTTGGGTCCCTGGTCACAGGGATACCCTGGGAAACTGTGAGGCCGATGATCTCGGCAAACGGGGCACATTGCTTCCTAGCGTCTCCTCATTACCCGACGTTGGAATTCCTCTGGCAACGGTTAAACTGGCCACTAAGAACCTCAATTTGGCTCGCAAATTATGGGTGGAGGAAAGATCCTGCCGTATCTCCAGACAACTGTGGACTACACTGGACATCAGGCGAACCAGGCAACTGCTCGGACTGGACAGGAAATTCATAAGCATTACGGTCTCGGTACTGTCTAAAAGCCAGGCATGCTGAAAGACTGGGTTTGCCCTATAATGATTTCTGTCGCAGCTGTGGGTCGGAGGATGAGGAAGAGACCGTTCTGCACCTCCTGTGCCATTGTCCATCCCTGGCTCGAAGAAGATTTAGAATTCTGGGCTCTTCTTTCTTCAAGACTCTTACAGAGCTATCATCTTACTCTATAGGGGACAAAGCGAAGATCATCCGGGAATATTCATGGTTCTCAATTAAGTAGGGGGAGTCGCGCCGCATTCCTTGTGGTATCACAACGGGCCATACAATTGTGCTCAAGTGAGCTTCGTCGTGGGAGGCTGCCACTCCTAACTAACTTACTAAGTGGGGACTGAACCATGCCCTTAGGGTTGACTTGTTTTTGGAACTGGAGAAGATTTGTCACAGTTTTTTTGAAGGGGCTTAGTACCTGCTGCTTAAAAATACCACCTCTATTAACTTTACATTCTATTTTGTTTTACTTTTTTTTTTACTTTTTTACTTTAAATTTTAAGTTGCGCCAAATCTGTAAAAAGAATTTTGTCAAAAATAAATTTGTAAAGCACTATATAACAGAGCTTTTGCCATCCATTACTCGTTATATTTGGTGGTTCAAAGGCGATTAGAACTGTCGCAAATCTTTCCCACTGTTTCTTAAAATTAGAAGGAACAGTGCCTCTTGGAAAACCTCTGGCAAGTGATGGATTTTTTTTTGCAACTCTTCTCAACTATTTTCAGATTTGTTGGGTTGGCAATCTTAGTTTGTCCATTTTTATTTTTATTTCTACTATTTTTATAGTTTAATTTTATTTTGTTAACCTTTTTGTTTGTACACGACATTTTAATCACAAACGACAATATCAACAGCAATTCGAGGCAATATCAATGTCACATTTCCATTAATAAATGGCAATATTGGCAACGAGAATACCGATTTTCAAAAAACGATTAAAATTGACACCGCCTTTTATTGCCGACGCCAAACAGGCGAAAATAATATTCTTGCAGCATTTTTTTTTTCAAGAAGTATTTTTGTTAATTTTATCAGAGATTTTTTACAAAAAAAAAAGAAAAAATAAATAAATAAAATATTTTGTGTCACGAAGAAGGTGTTTTTAAAATGGGCTGCTTTTTTCTCAAAAAACATTTTTTTCAAAAATAAAATTTTATTACTTAAATGATTTAACTCTTTGAAGTATGTAAATGTCTTACATGTCTGTGACACAAGGTTTGTCATTAAAATATCCAAAAAAATATGTGGACATTTTATTGAAAATTATAATTTTTTCAGTTACATTTACATTTCGCTATATTTCATCACTTAGTAAATCAGATAACAAATAAAAATAAAAGTTTGGCATTATTTCAAATATTTAAGAGAGAGTAGGCATGTTTTATAATGTACACATACACACACACACGCACACATACATGGACATTAAGCATAGAGTTTGCCAAAAATTCGTCCACCAATTTAATATTTACTATCAGTCAGCAAATATGATCGATCGTAACTTCATTGCACGTTATTCGAAAAATTCGCACATAAAGTTTTTGCATAAAATTTCATTTTGCTCTTGTGAAATGCATTTGCTTGCTGCACTCATCAACACTCAACACAAATACTTGTATAACTACTTCTGTTTATTGATGGCTTTTAATATTTTGTTGTGTTTTTATTGCTGCTGCTGCTGTTAAAATATGACTTTAGCATGCATTTGCTATTTAAGCATAAACGGCATCATGGTCAAATCAATGAATGAAAAATAAAAAAAAATACAGTCTGACTGAATGACATATGAAAATAACGACGGAAATATTTAGGCACAGTGTAACGGCTGCTGATTAAAAATGTTTCTAATTTAAATAATTACATGCACTATGTTTTGCTGGTGTCTGTTTAGAATTTTTTGCTGCCCTTAAAAATTATCATATAATTTGTAGATAATTTTTTTTTCTTAAAAATTTCAAAAATTAAAATTACGAACTTTGGCCTAACTAAAAAATATTAAGTTATATATTGCCTTATGTTATATCCTTCACTTCTTTTACGCTAATTGCAGATATTCATTTATATATATTCAGAAGTTTTAACAAAATTTTTATTGTAAAGTATAAAAATGCCCTACAGTTGGCAATCAACGGCAGCGTCCACCGTTTTATTTTCTATAATCTGACATACGAGGGCTGCTCTATATATTTCTGGCCTAATAGTGAAAATGAGAATATATATAAGTGACAATAGTTTTATTGTTTTTCAAAGTATTCTCCAGCATGATTTATACACTTTTGCATGCGCTCAAGCCAGTTGTCAAAGCACTTTTTCCACTCCGATTGCGACACCTCTAAAACATGGTTTTTGAACACTTCAACAGCTCCTTCTGGCGACGAAAATCGTTGACCACGCATTTTTTTCTTGATGTGCAGAAACAAGAAGAAGTCGTTAGGTGCCAAGTCAGGGCTGTACGGCGGATGACCCATTAATTCGACGTTTTGGCCGGTCGAAAACGCTTTGGTTTGAGCCGATCTGTGAGAGCTCGCATTGTCATGGTGAACAATGACTCCTCTTCTCTTGTTGGTTTTTCGAATTTCTCCGATGACTTCAGGCAAACAAATTGTAGTGTACCACTCATAAGTGACCGTCCTACGTTGCTCAAGCGGAACAGTCGCTACATGACCAGCTTTGCCGAAGAAACAGGCGACCATTTGCTTCGAAGTGCTTCTTCCACGAACAACTTTCGTTGGATTTTGCTCGTCTTTGAAGACCCACACGGTCGATTGTTATTTCGTTTCGGACTCATACGCATAGATCCATGATTCGTCACCTGTAACGATCTCATAAACGTCTTTTGAAGCACCGCAATCGTATTTTGGCAACATTTCTTTGCACCAATCGACACGAGCCTTTTTTTGAGCGACTTTCAAATTGTGCGGGATCCAACGAGAACAAACCTTTTTTACGGCCAGGTGTTCATGCAGTATCGAATGTATGCTGGTGGAAGAAATGTCCAAAAGAAAGTTGTGAAAAATGATGGCACGAAAATGTTCACGAGTTAATTCCATTTTTTTCTATATTAATTTTTTCAAGTCACTGTAAACAACACAAATAATGGTCGTACGTCAAAACGTTTTGAGTACGATTATGCTTAAAAATGACAAACTTTCCAATGGAAATGTCAGATTGCATTTGGGAGCACTCAGTGTTGCCAGGCCAGAAATATATGTAGCAGCCCTCGTATAACTGTTCGGTAATTCAGGTATAAATTAATCAATTTTCTGATTAAATAACCTTTGTCCCTCTTAGTTCAGTCTTATGCCTCAGTTCTAAGAATTAATTGCTAAGAATTAATTGCAAAAACCTTTTACTTTTCCTTTATACTCACATGAAACCCATTTTTTGCCACATTTTGCAATCTCGAATCTCGGACACCGCCCTCGTATATTCTTTACTTTAGAGAAGTAAATTTACTTCTTTAGTAAACATTTCCAAAGTAAAACATTATTTTTCTTAGTTCTGTTACTCTGTGCATATATTAACTAAACTTGTTGACAGTATTAATACAACCGGTGTTGCTCAGGCTGATGATGACAACATTTTGAATTTGTAGTATATTTTTATTAAAGAAAAAAACATTAAAAATAAACGCTGCACATATTTTGTGCGCCCAATTGATACTCGAATGCCTCATAAATAATTTGCCAAAAAGATATTTTTTTCGTGGCGGTTTTGTGTTGGTATTTAAATTGCATTTCAAATTGTTTTTGTAAAACTGATTTCGAGTATTAAACATTTAAAGTGGCTGCTTATTATTTATTTCTTCTTATTCTTCTTCTTTGTGTCTTTCAAAGTGTGCCAAATTGTTCAAAAGTAATAGATTTACATGCAGGTTGTATAACAATTTAACCAACTTCATGTTGTACTCGTATTTATTACAAAGTTCATTTCCAACACAGCTACAAATGTATATTCATGGTTATTTTAGTTGCATACATGTCCATAATTTAGTTGTTTTTTGGCTGTGCAATTTGTTTGAATGTCGCTTGGTATTCTAGACATGAACTGATGTTAAAAGTATTAAATACCATGATAAATTGTCGTTAAATATTTTACCAAAATTAAATACTCACCTGCTTTGACTGGAAAAACAATTGTTCAGTAACAAAGGTGGTGTTTAAAATATAAAGTATGTCTTTTTAGTATTAGACATGTTCGTGCATGAAGTGATCAAAATAAAAAATTGAATGGAAAAATGTTCTGTTGTAAATAAAATGATTTCCTACAGAATATAAAAATATTCAAATATTTACTTTTAACAAGATTTTTTTTATTTAACAGAAAGTAAATTGATTCGAATAATAATCTGTAGAACGATTAGCTATTTGAATAACTTTCACAAGGAATAAAGTAATTTGAATCATGGTCTATAGAAAAACCGCTATTCGAATAATTCTCAAGACAAAATTAAGGTATTTTAATTGTTATTCGAATGATAATCTATAGAAAAATTAATCTATTCGAATAATTCTTAAAAAAATAAAGTTATTTAAATTGTTATTTGAATGATATTCTATAGAATTAATCTATTTGAATAATATTCTACAGAAAATTAAATTATTCGAATAATTTCTATAAAAAAATATAATTTTATGAAATACTTTAATAGAAAATTAAGGCATTCAGACAGTTTTTTTTAGAAATATTACGAACGACCTAGTTTTCTATAGAATGTTTTTCGAGTAAATTAAAAAAATTCGAATAATTTTCTGTATAAAACAAAGATTGTCGTATAATCTCTTAGAAAATATAGTTATTGGAATAATTTTCTATAGAACATAATGTTAAAATAAATAATTATAAAAATTTTCAAATGAAATTAAAAGTATTCGAATAGTTTTCTTTGGAAAATGAAACTATTCGAATATTTTTCTAATAAAAATAAATCAATGTGAATAATTTCTATGAAATTAAATCTATTAGAATTATACCCAAACAAAAAACTTTTCGAAGAATTTTCTTATAAAAATTAAATTATTCGAATAATTTTTTAAAGAAAATTAAACTGTTCGAAAAATAAAACTATTAAAATAACTTTCTGAGAAAAATAAACTATTCGAATAATTTTCTCATCGATTAATTTTTTTTAGGAAAATTAAACTATTCGAATAATTTTCAAAAGAAAATTAAACTATTCGAATTATTTTCTAAAGAAAATAAAGTCTACTTGAATAAAACTGTTCGAATAATTTTCTCAAGAAGATAAAACTATTCGAATAATTTTTTCAAGAAGATAAAACTTATCGAATAATTTTTTCAATAATTTTCTAATAAAAATAATGCAATGAGACAATTTCTAATGAAAATGAATCTATTGGAATGATTTCCAAATAAAAAACTATTCGAATTTTTTTATGAAAATTTAACTATTCGAATAACTTTTTTTAAAAAATTAATCGTTTCGAATAAATTTCTCAAGAAAATTAAACTGTTCGAATAAATTTCTCAAGCAAATTAAACTGTTCAATTTTCTAATGAAAATAAAATTATTCGAATAATTTCCTAAAGAAAATAATAATAATAATAATAATAATAATAATAATAATAATAATAATAATAATAATAATAATAATAATAGTTTTCTAATGGAAATAAAACTATTCAAATACTTTTTGTTTTGTAAAAAATAAACCATGTGAAAAAAACTATTCGAACAATTTTTTTAAAAAAGAGTAAATTTTGAATAATAAAAAAAAAGGTTTTTGAAAATTATTTATTAAGATAAAAGTATTTTTTAATGTTTTGAACAATGAAAAAAAAAATGCTGTAAAAGAAAATTTAACAAAACCTTTCTGACGATCAATTTTTTTATTTCTATAGATTTCTATATTTAATTATATAAAAAAAGAATCTTTGAAATATAGAACGATTTTAATTAAATAGATTTAATAAAATAATTCTAATATACAGCACTAAATTAATTTTTTCGATGTTTGAAGAAAATAAAATATTTTTAATAGAAAATTATTTTTTTTTATAGAAGTTAAAATAAAAGAAATGATTCGAACAATTTCTTGTAGAATATTAATTTATCCGAATACCTATGTAAAACAAAAATATTCTCCGATTTATGTTATATAATAATTTTTCCTAGAAAATGAAAACAATTGACTGATTTTCTATACAAACTGAACTGAACTCTAAGCATTATAAAAAAACTCGAATAATTTCCACATATTTCAACATAAAAATAAATATTCGTTTAAGTATCTTTAGAAAAATATTTTTTTTTGAATAAGTGGCGTAGATATAAAGTTTTTGCATTGTAATAATTATCCATAACTCGAGTATGATTTATCCGATTTTTTAAAATAAAAACTAGATTTTATTGGTGTAAAAAAACAAATACTGAGTTTATTAAAGAGTAATTTTTCTGAACAAGTATTTATTTAAGTAATTTTTTCTAGAAAAAATATTATTCGAATAAATTTGTAGAATTCAAAATATTCGAATTATTTTCAAGAGCAAAAGCAAAATTGTTTAAAATCCTATAACTGCTACCTTTTAATTATTCGAATGATTTTCGTTAGAACACTGACTTATTCGCTTATTTTTTTATTATTTTTTTTTTAATTAAACTAGTTTTTTTTTTTTAATCGGTTATTTGGGTGCTTTCACGAGGTCTTTGATTTTTATTTGTATCACATCTCCTTGGTGATCACCCTACTGGACAATTTTTGAAAAAATTTTTAAAAAAATTTGTTTCAATCTTAACAAAAAAATTTAGTTGTCATAAATTTTTGAATATAAATTTGTGGTTTGTATTTACTTAAATATTTATTTTAGTTGAATAATTAATTGTTTTTTTTTTTTAATTCTTTGCTTGTTTAAAAACAATGTAATTTTCATTTTTCTTAAAAAAATAATCTTTATCTAAAAATTAAAAAAAAAAAATATATAAAATTTTTACGAAATGTCATGTTACTGTTCTCTCTGTTCCAAGTTTGCTAGTTGGCTGTCAGTTTGGCATGTGTAATAAATTCACCTTAAGTCATTGCATTTGTTAAATAACCCAACGACCAGACATATTAAATCAAATTAATCACTTTGTTTTTTTTTTTAGTAAAGAAGTGCTAAAACTTCTTTTTCTTCTTCTTCTATTCTAAAGAAAAAGAATTTAATTTCATTTTGGGCTTTAAAAAGACTCAACCGTTCAGAGTGTTTGTTTGTTGTTGGTGTAAATAAAAAAGTCGTGTTAAACTTTAAAAAACTAAAGTCACAAACAGCAATTAATTATCTAGTTGAAATGTAGACAACAAAAAACAAACATTCGTACTCAAGAAAGTGGTGTTAATGCAAGTATCTCTAGTTTGTCTGTCTGTCTATCTATCTTTGCGTTGTAAAATGTGTTAAATTCTTACAGCACAATTTGTTTGTAATTGTCAAATAAATTTTGTTTAACTTCCTTGTTAAATTAAGAAAACATATAAACTATAGACTGACTGTTCTTTCGGTGACAAAACACTATTTTAAATAAGTGACAAATCGTGGTGAAGATTAACGATCCTGCTGCTGTTTTGTAAAAAAGTTTACATGGACTTTTACAGAAGTGTAACTGCATTTTTTGTTTTTGTTTTTTTTTTACTTAAAAAAGAAAGCAGTTGTGTGTTTTAAGATGTTTGTTTTTATTTGCCAAAGTGCACAAAGCTTATTTTAATACTGCTAAATCACATTTTAATTAATTTAATTAAATTAAACATATTGTGTTTATTAATGTAATTTTATCGTTGAAATTTTATTACCTTTATAATCGATTTATTACATTCTTTAATTAGTAGAATATTTTCTCCTTTTTTAATAAAACTTTTAATTTGTTCAATAAAATTTTTAATTAAAATATAATTGATTTAATTAAAAATTTAATTAAATTATCTTCTAAAAACAGAGAAAACTATTGATTAGAGCAAAAAAATTTTGTACGTTATCTTAATCACAAATTGCTTATTGTTAAAAAATTTTAGTTTAAAACAATAATAATTTGTTTGCCACAAAAAATTTATTTTTACACTGAAACATGTTATTTTTGTGATCATAATAAAAATATGACTTCGCTTTAACTGCATGTATTTTATAAGTTGTTTTTGCTACATCAGAACGAAGTGTCTGGGATTAAGGAATATTTATTTTACGTTGCCTTGTGTCCGGAAGTTTTTTAATTTTTTTACGAAATCTTAACTACTTTTTTCATTTTCTCAATTTGGTAATTTTTTCTTTTTTTTCTTAAATTTTAATTTAAAAAATATATTTATTTTTTTAGTTGAAAATGTTACCAAAAACTAAAATGTTCATTAAATAAATGACTGAAATTATACTTTTTTGCTGTTTTTTAATGTTTAAAAAATTTTTAATAAAATGTTTGCTTGAATCAATTAATTTTTTTAATTAAAAACTCTTGTTTTAATTAAAGTTTAATTTTTATTCTTAACTTTTTTTACTTTAAATGAAAAATTTACAAACTGTCGGTTTGTTTAGCAGAGACTTAAACCGATATTTGCTGAATTGCGATTCACCATCAACTGATTGCATAACAGAAGTTAATACTAAAAAGTATGGCAATGCTGTATCAGTTTTTTTTATAAACAATTGTTGAATGGAAGATTTGATAAAAACAAAACGAATTGTTAGTGTCCGAAATGCCACAAAAAAGAAAACTTGGAAGGCCGGCAATGAGGATAATTGTAGTTAGAGAAGCCTGTTTTCGAAGTTCAGCAGGACTTTCTTTAGTAAAAGCGGTGTTTAAAATACCACAGAAAAGAAAATCCTGAGCCCAAAATTACAAAAAGGAATTTAGTGGGGGAAACGAGTGTTCGGAAAATAATAAAGAAGAAAATCTTAAAGGCAGACCAAAGGGGTGTTATTTTACTTTTCATGGGAATTTTTGGGAGTTACTTCATTATTGTTGGGAGCTATTTCATTTTTCACATGTCTATTAAGCCCTGACGGGTACTCATATAAAATTTAAACAAAATTGCTATCATTATAGCTCTTTATAAAAGAAATCAATAAAAAAGTAAAGCAAAGGATGTTCCTAAATGTGACGTAAGTTGATTAAAACCGTTGTATCCTTCAAACCTTTAAAGTCAAAAGTTAAAAAAATTACACAGAGTGTCTACTTTTACGTCCGTTATAACAACAACTATAAGTATTTAAAACTTCAAGTTAAAGGGTGTCCCCATAAGTCATGAAAATTAATGTATATGACATAATCTTTTGAATCGCTATTCAAAGTCAGTTGAAATTAACATAAAATGTTTACTGTTAGGTCGTCTTTAAAGAAAAAGTATAAAAGTTAAAAGTGAGATTTAAAGGGTGTGGCTATAGTTGATGTAATATTAATCTTTTGAACTGTTATGGACACACAGTTGAAATTAATCCAGAACGTTTATTATTATGTCTAAAATAACAACAACTATTAACATTAAAAAATACAAACCAAAGGGTGACAGACAGATAATTGAAATTTAAATAAAGTTTTTATTACAATTTTGATTTCATATTCGATGACCAGCCTCTGCCATATGTCTGCTTTAAAGTTGGTTTGTTTTGCAAGAATTATTTTTTTTTTTTAATAATATTTACATGCTTTCAAAATAATTTACGACCCTTTTCATTTTGGTTTGATCATCTTTACACACACACACACACACACGCACAAACCTCAGCCACACGTTGTCTACATTTCAGCCATTAGCAACCATAAAACTATCTATCGCCTTAATTGGCGACATATTGTTGTCGCCATTTTGCAGCTTCAATTGCGTCGCCTGACTGGAAAAGCCAACAATAAAATTAACAGTAAAAACAACTTTAAAAACATACATATTTTACCAACATGTTGTTAACAATAATAACAACGATAAAAATCCAAAAACCATCAGGACAATATAAATTTTAAATATCATTAAAAGAAAAAAGAGAGAGAGAGAGAGAGAGAGAGGGAAAGAGAGAATACCTACAACAACAAATAAGGAATAAAACAAACACACATACACAGAAAAACTCTTTGAAAATTTTTAAATGTTAAAAAAAAATCAGTTAAATGTATAAACAGGCCAGCCAGGCTGCTAGAGAAAGTAATTTAGTGCATGATTCCTTATAAAAAACAAAAACAACACATTCTTTACAACAACAACAACAACCAAAATCAAATAGCAACAATATTTTTTTAAATAATTTTCTTGTAAATTTTATTTTATTTTTTTTTTTTAATTTTATTTTTTTAATATTTTATTTTTGATGTGGTTTTTTTTGGCGGAAAATTTCATGCCAAATAAGAATAAGCAACTGCTGTTTTGTTTTCCTTTTTATATATTTTTTTCACACTCAAGTTAATGTTGTTGTTTTTGCCAATTTTTGTTGCTGTTGTCGTTAGTTGTTATTTCAAATGTAAATTTATTGTGTTAATTTATTATGTGACACAAGAATTATTGCTGTCTTGTGTTGTTTTAATTATAGAGAAGAAATGGCAAACGAAACAAGATGCGAATGAAAAAATTATTGTAATGGATTAAGGAAAAATTTTCCATATGAAAGGAGCGATTTTTTTTTTACAAAAATGTGTCTTTACATATTCAAAAAAAGGGGGAAATGAGCTACTACCGCATATATGTGGTTAAAAATTAGCGGGTATTGCCATATTAACGATTATATGAAATGCAATAATTGTTTTTGTTTCAACGTATTTATTACTTGGTTCGAAGGACCAATTTATGTCATCGCAAAGTCATTCAAACAAAAGACTAGTTTTTATTTGAAACCAGATTTCTTTTCATATTTTTGAAGACAGGATTATTTTGTCACAAACTCTTTAGAGTTAAAAATTTAGCTTTTGAATGTTTTACAATTTTTAACGACAATTTTACCATTTTTAACGAAAGATTTATTGGCACGTAACAACCACAACTGTTTTATAATCCATGTCATAAAATTTAAGCCAACAGGTTTGATGGTAATTTTAATAGATTGCGGTCGCCATTGACGATGATAGAAACGATATTATTATTTTCAAAAATTAATTTTCTCTGCGTTCCCACCAAACAGCTATTGGCGGAGAAAATCCTCTTAAATTTCGCTAGCTCCATTTTCCCTGTGAAAAATCGATTGCCCCTGGAGGCATGTTGTTAAATGGGGTGGAATAATTCTCTTTAATAATTTTACAAACACTTTAAGATTTTTAAATAGAAATTTATAGTCAGCTTACCCGTAGATTTTAAAATTTATGTGTTTAACTTACCCGGTGATTTTTTTTTTTTTTTTATAATAAACATTTAAAGCCAACAGACCAGTTGTTTAAGCAAATCAAAAGTATCACTGCGGCCATTGTCCCGCAGGTAATGCATTCCCAGTACTGGTTATTGGTGGGGCTCTTTGGGATGCAATGTTGTAGCTATGGCTGATGTGTTTAATTATATGTTTAATCAAATATAGCTTTTTATTTCTAAATATTTTTATTGAATTAAAAATAACTTACCCGTTGATTTTGTTTTTCATAATAAATATTCAAAGGCCAAGCGACAAATGGTTCAAGAAACACATGAGTATCACAGCGGCCATTGACCCGCAGGTTATTGGTGGGGCCTTTTAAGAACCACTGTTGTGGCTACAGCTGATACTATTGTATCCTCAAGAGAATACGGTAGAGAGCAGTGCGGTGGAGTTTAGATGGTGCTTTATTTCTCAAGCACAAAGTGATATTGTGTCCTAAAAACTTTGCCACTGAAGATGCTACGTGATGTGATGTGTGTCTAGAGATCGCTGGTAGACTCATTTTATTCACCTAGTAAAACCATCAAGGTTTTAGGGTTACGACTGCTACCTGATGTTAATCTGTATCTGATCAGTTAATAATCGATTGAGAAATTAATAAGTTTGCTGGCTTGTGAAATTTAAAAGCATTTTAGACGTTACAGCAGATAACAATAGATCCTATGAGTTCTACAACTTCTTTAGATGAAGGTTGGGATAAAACTTTTTTATCTGGAATCTTGCTTTTTATCAGGTCGCCAAAACGAATTTCCAACAGGAAACAGGTCAGTGCAACTAATTGGTCGTTAAGTTTACCTTTTTACTTGTTTCCAACTTTGCAAGTTTTTCGCAAGATGTTTTTCTTTAGCTGTAGCGGCCTTAGAAATTAATTTTAAATATAAATATTTAAATAATTTCATCTCAAAATAATACTTGATTTTATGTTATTCTATGTTGACTTCTCAAATCGCAGAATTCATTAAACTAGAAATATTTATTTTTGTTTCTAAATGAAAGTGAAATGCACGAAATGGCAAATTTATGAAAAGAAAAAGTTAAACAAAAAAATTCAATTGAAAAAAAAAAACAAAAACAACAAACATCCTTGTGTCTAGCAGCAATAAGTAGGAAACAAGAAGAAAAGAAAACTCGCGAAAAACAAACACAAAAACTTAAGATTTTTGCCATGAAGTGAAAGAAATGAAAAAAATTATTATTTCAAAGAATTTAATGAAAATTAATGGCTGCCTGCCTTGCAACATAAATCTTTGTTTAAGTGCAACATGAGCACAATTAAACCGACAACAGCAACAAGAAATTTTTAAAGCAAAAAATAATTTGCCAAAAAAAAAAAACTAATTCCAAATGCATTTATTAGTATTTTTAAAAAACGTTCATCTGCAGAGTTGGGAAATTTCATTACTTTTTTTTAATAGAAAATAAAGAAAATTTAGGAAATTATTGATATGTATGATATCTATTATTTTTCTGATTTATATACATTAAAAGTTTTTCTTGAAGTTTTAAATATTTAAATAATTTAAAAAATTTCTAGAACTTTTACTTACTTTAATTATAATATTTTTCTTGCAGGTATGTACACACCACATCAATAAAACTTGACGATATTTTTGTAAGTTATAAAATATTAAAATACGTTTTATACTTTTTTTTCGCATGCAATTTATTTATTAAATACAAAAGTGTCCTTTAAAAGTGTTGTTTGTTTAAGATCGTTAAAACTTAAGACAGAGTTGACTGTCAAACGAGCTGTAATACTGCGCTCCTTTTAGCACTTATGATCCATATACTCTAGCAAGTCCTTATAATAGATTTACACATGTGCATGTGTGTGTGTACTTGAAAAATAATTTATTAGTTTGCGTAAGTTATAGAAGACACCGTTATTTATATGGCGCACATAATGTTCCATCTAAGCAAGCCATCCATTAAACTGTAAATAGATTTTATTACCGCATATGGAGTGAATCAGTTCACAATAGACCCTGCAGACTACATTACATCCGGAAGAATGCACAGTTGTTCCTGTTTACACTCTGGAAGTATCATTAGAACTGGTTTCTTCAAAAATAAAACTGAAGCTCGCTTTACCGTATGGTTTAATATTTTTTGTTTAAAAATATTAATAATTTTGGTCTGAGCGGAATGTAATTTCAAGGTGTTAAGCATGTTGCCTAAAAACCTGGTTGGCCACAGTTCAACCCCTGCGGCAACCAAAAAAAAAATTTTTTTTCTGTTTAATGGTAAAAAAAAAAACATATTCAGAATTAACATTAAAACATGCAGCCTTCTTCGTCGGTACTTCTTCATAGCATATTCGCCGGCGAAGTAAAATAATTTATAAAATGGCTAACCTTTTACCACCTGTTCTTTTCTCTCCTCTATCCCTTTCCTAAAGAGTGTATCACGGTTACACACTAATTACATAGGCATAATTGCCTGAAGTGCTACTTCTCTTTTAAAAGGCGCTAAGTGTCATACAGTGACTACAGCAATCGACTTATTGAAATAAAAACTTGGTGATGAACTGACTTCGAGAAGCAAATTCATAAATTGTCCTCTAAGTTCGTCCAATTTTACACCTTGTAGGACCACCTGCAGTCAGTCATTCATGTATAGTGAGAAACCAGCTACTTCTGCTGCCTTGAAGATTAACATTGTTTGAGTTATTAATGGCCCAAAATTGGACCTTAAAAATGCGCTTTGTTGAGAACAGCTGCGGTGGCCATATGAATAATATGTAAACGCCATGTATTGATCTTTCGAATGAAAATTTACTTTTTGTATTAAAATTTATTTTTTTATAAAAATTAAATTTTTTTAAATTAATTTTTTTAAATTTTTTTTAATTATATAAAATTTTTTTAATTATATAAAATCTTGTTTTTTTAAATATTTTTAATTATTTTCTGATCAAAATTTGATTAAATTTTTAATTGAATTAATTAGTATTTAATTAAGCTAAATTAAAAACTTATTAGGAAGTATATATATATATTATTTTGTAATTAAATAATTAATTAAATCAATTAAATTAATTTTAATTAAAAAAGTATTGGTATTAATTAAAGATTTAATTGAATTACTTTATGTTTAATTAAATTTTTAATTGACCTTAATTAAAAAACGTATACAAATTTTATTTAATTAATTGTTTAATTAAACCTATTATATATTTAATTAAAAAGCACAAAAAAGTTTTTAATTAAATAAGTAATTGTAGCGATTAAAGATTTAGTAAGATTTAAATATAAAAACAAATAAAGCAGTTAATAGCTGCAATTTTTTTTTCTTTTTTTATGTAGAAAGTAATAATTTGACAACAATATTTTTTCTAGTCACGGCTTTGTTTTATTCTCCAGGTTATTCATTGTATGTGAACAGCCGTTGCTGTGTAAATTACATAAATCTCATTATAACAAATACAAGGTGGAATTCCTTCTTTTTTGCACTTAACCAATAATTCATTAGATTAATTCAATGCAGCCAAATTTTTATAATTTTCAATGCATCACCAGTGCATGAATGGAATGCTTAAATTATAGAGCCATTTGGAAGCAATGAAGAGTTTGACGAAATTAAGTTTTTTTTGTTTAATTCTTAAAATAAATAGAATCACGAATTTTCCTAAAGCTTCATCAGATTTTTTTGCTTTTTTGAGTTTAAACTTTTTTTAAGACTCGTTTTTTTTTTTGTTTTTTCTTAATGGAAGATTTTCCACTCAATAACAAAAAAGAACGAAAACGATATAAAATTATAAGACCGTAATATTAAGTAGATTTCCGTTTTTTTTTCAAAAGCAAACTTAAGTTAAAATAGATAAAATCTAAAATAAATAAGGAAAAGTACTAGAAAACGATATGATATTTGACTGCAATAAAAGTGTGAGAAACGAAACGAAAGATGAAAAATAAAAAATAAAATCAACAAACAGCAATAGAAAAGACAACTGTCAGTCACGAAAATCTCACCAGTCAGCTTTACCATATCCACCAGCATTTATTTGTTTTATGTCCGTCCCTCAGCTTGAAAAAAAAACAAAACAATACAACAAAAACAACAGCTGAGTCCAGCTTTTTATTTGTTGATTATTTGCACAACTAAAACTGACAGACATCGAGTGCCAGTTAAAATGATGTGAAAAAAAATAATAAAATGTTTATTCATTCATTCATTCATTTATTCATTCCTTTATGGAAACAAAAACTGTCATGCAAACCATGGGGATGCTAATGGGTTGGTCGACTGTTTGGCGGTTGTGTCATTTAGCTTAGGATGACGATTTTAACCGGGTTGTTGTATATACAAACTCACCCAAAAAAAAATTTTTTTTTTTAGATTGAAAAGCAGTAAAAAAAGCAACAACGTGTAGGAAAAAATCAATAAAATTGTATCGTAATAATGAAATCTTTTCAAATAAAAAGAAGAAAAAATAACCAAAAACTGGAAAAAATAGAAAAGTGACAAAAATAAATAAAAAAGAATTAAAACACTTGAAAAAAATATGCAAAAAAAAAATAAAAAAAAAACTGGGGACAACAGCCATTATATCTTTTATAAGTCTGGAATTGAATGCCAGAAATAATGGATGTCTTTTAAGCCCAATAGAGCTTAAAAAAACACAAAGAATTTGATATTAAGTAAAAGTTTTTTATTCGAAAGATCGATAACTTATAACACTGATTTTGAAGCCAATGTCCTCCTACACTTTTCTTGATCAAACGCATTCTGCTTAAACAATTTTGGGCCTTTTTTAAGCAATGCTGGCCGTATGTCACGATTAACTAGAAATATGTTGTTTTCCAAGAGTTTAGTTGTTGCTTGTTTATCAGTATAAATCAGCGACTTCAGGTGGCTCAACAGAAAATTATCGAGAAGTGTCTAATCGCATGACTTTCTGGGTCAAAGTCTATTTTTTTTTAAATCATCTTGTAGACAAATTTTGATTTCAGAAAGTCGCCGTTTTGTTAAAACAACATCCCGCGCGGATCAATGTTATCCATATTAAAAAAAATGTTGATTATGGAGCGTTTTTCTGATTGTAGTTAGGTCCGTAGGATCTGTTGTGGTTTAATTTAACTTCACATGCGATCTGACGGATGGTCTGCTGTAAAAATAATGACGTCGCCTAATAGTTGCGCGAATTGATGACTGATTTTCAAAATAATTTTAAAGCGTTTTTCAAGCGTCAATCTATTCGTTGTAAGTTTTTCTACTTTTAAATATTTATTCTAAAAAAAAAAAATTAAAAGAAAATTTTGTACCGAAAAAAAAGCACTTGAATATAAAAACCAAAATATTTTTCCATCCGTACAAAAATCAAATTTTGATAAGACACTTATTTTTAAAACGTAATATAATTTTTGTTTACTTAGAAAAAATAAATTTTAAAACACACAATTAATTATGATTTTCTGATAGAGATTTCAAAAATTTTTTAATGTTGTAAACAAGATAAGAGTAACAATAATAAAATTTTTAAAATTGCGTTTAATGTAATACAAATACTAAGATTTTATAAATATGTGAATAATAAATTTCTAAGGGGACACCCTGTATTTTTTTTATGGCTTAATATTTGCAATAGACGGTTGGACATTATAGCGATATCGATGGGGTTTCGTTTTTATGCTTTGAAGTGTGAAACTTTAAAAACACTTGAGTAACAAAACAAAAAAATTTTTTATCACCTGAAAAACAATAACAAAAAAAAAAAAATGTTTTCATTTTTTCAAAGCGTAGTATGTTTTTTACGTTTCTGAACAAATTATGATTTTTTTTGAAAGATGTTCAAAGATTGTTTAACCTATAGGGACACCCTTTTATTTCCAATTTAAAATATTTGTACTTCTTCGGATATAAAAAAAAATTAAACTAATTAAAATTATGTGTAATTTTAAAGTCTTTTGGCTACAATTATTGAAAGGATAAGGGTATTACTACGAGGGCTGCTATATATACTTCTGGCCTGGCAACACTGAGTGCTGCCAAGTTCAATCTGACATTTCCATTGGAAAGTTTGTCATTTTTAAGCATAATCGTACTCAAAACGTTTTGACGTACGACCATTATTTGTGTTGTTTACAGTGACTTGAAAAAATTAATATAGAATAAAATGGAATTAACTCGTGAACATTTTCGTGCCATCATTTTTCACAACTTTCGACGTGGATTATCACGAGAAGAGTGCATTGATAAACTTAAATCTTTGTATGGCGATGAAGCACCATCCTATAGCGCTGTGAAAGATTGGTATAATGAATTAAATCGTGGCCGAAGCTTGCTCAAAGACGAATTCCGTGAAGGTCGTCCAAAAACGGCTGTTGTTTCCAGAGAACATTGATGCCGTGCGTGAACTCATAATGCAAGATCGACATGCGACATACCGAGAGATAGAGACATCCTTGGACATTTTTTCCACCAGCATACATTCGATACTGCATGAACACCTGGCCGTAAAAAAGGTTTGTTCTCGTTGGATCCCGCACAATTTGAAAGTCGCTCAAAAAAAGGCTCGTGTCGATTGGTGCAAAGAAATATTGCAAAAATACGATTGCGGTGCTTTAAAAGATCGTCACAGATGACGAATCATGGATATATGCGTATGAGCCCGAAACGAAACAACAATCGACCGTGTGGGTCTTCAAAGACGAGCAAAATCCAACGAAAGTTGTTCGTGGAAGAAGCACTTTTAAGCAAATGGTCGCCTGTTTCTTCGGCAAAGCTGGTCATGTAGCGACTGTTCCGCTTGAGCAACGTTGGACGGTCACTTCTGAGTGGTACACTACAATTTGTTTGCCTGAAGTCATCGGAGAAATTCGAAGAACCAACAAGAGAAGACGAATCATTCTTTACCATGACAATGCGAGCTCTCACACATCGGCTCAAACCAGAACGTTTTTGACCGCCCAAAACGTCGAATTAATGGGTCATCCGCCGTACAGCTCTGACTTGGCACCTAATGACTTCTTGTTTCCGCACATCAAGAAAAAAATGAGTGGTCAACGATTTTCGTCGCCAGAAGAAGCTGTTGAAGTGTTCAAAAACCATGTTTTAGAGGTGTCTCAATCGGAGTGGAAAAAGTGCTTCGACAACTGGTTTGAGCGCATGCAAAAGTGTATAAATCATGCTGGAAAATACTTTGGAAAACAATAAAACCATTTTTGATTATAAATATTCGCATTTTCACTATTAGGCCAGAAATATATAGAGCAGCCCTCGTATACCTCTGAAGACACCCTTTAATTTTTAAATTAATTTTTCTATTGTTGCCAACAAATTTTATATGCTTGTTACGTTTCAAAAGACATCTAAACTTCAATTATGGTGTTTTAGGCCACCCTTTAATTTTTAAATTTATGAACTTTTTTTAAAATAAAAACAATCTCTAAGCATTTTCTTTTAATTAAAAGAAAACTTTTTCTAAATCGATTCAGATATAACAGAGTTCTGCGAACTCAAACATACAGACGACTTCTTTTTTGAAGTCGGTTAAAAATATAAAGAATTTTCAATTCTATATTGGAAATTAATTTCAAAAACTGCAACATTGTAAATAAATTGTGTTCTTTCTGATTAAAAAATGCAGACCTGGCGGGATTATTCAATTATTTATTTGCAATTAATTTAATTTCAAAATTTTTTATTTTATTTTGTCTACGATTTGTTAATCTTTTGTTATAATTTTTGTCATTTATTGCTACGCCGGTCGTTGAATGATATCCGTCATCTGCTCTTTTATCAAAGAGTCCTGCGTAATAACATTAACATCCACTGGTTATGCTACTGTCCAAGAACCTCATTCTAATTTTAGTGGACACTTAAAATATTCGCACAAGATTTTTACAGCCTTCGAACATCCCCATTCCTGATTTTCGTCTTAGCTAAGTCATATCTGAAGATTTCTTGTTATATAAAATTTATCAAACCAATCGAGTCTGCTTAGAGTAGGGATGGACAAAAAACATCGATGTTTAAAAAACACTCGATGTATTGTGTCGAAACATCGATGTAATCCGATGTTTTTTTTTTTGCTCCTAAACAATCGGAAAACATCGGTGTTTTCTTTCCATGCATCGAAATGACAATTTGTGTACAGAACGTGTAGATTGATATATAAACGTGTTCAAAAAAAACTGGAAAAACAATAAGAGTGAAGATATATTGTCTTAGTAACCTTTAGTTTACTTGATGACTCCTGTTGGAGGACTGAACGAAAATCCGTTGGATATTTGGAAAGATTATAAATCGCAGTTTTCCAAGCTTTACAAGATCGCTTTTAAATACTTTACAATGGTGGGAACATCAGTTCCGTCTGAAAGACTATTTTTACAAGCGGCGCAGGTGATGCCTCTACAAAGAAAGAAAAACAATCGATGTATAAAACACATCCATGAATTTTATAAAATATCGATGCAACATCGATGTACGTTTGCGATACATCGCATGGAAAAAAACATCGATGTTTTTTTTACCGCTTAGAGTAGTTGTGTCTCACCATCTGTCAGTGTTTGAAATTTTACTTAAAAGTAATTGTTCCACTGTGCTTGACCGAGCATAAGGTTTCTGCCAAACTGCACATATCTTCTGCAATACCACCCTAGAGTTTCTTTACCAGTTGGTTTATATCCCTCTCGTTTTCTAACGATATTTCATCTTTCGCCCCCTGAATTCCTCGATTACTTGCGCTCAACTTCGCTTTAAATCGAAGAATTGAATACAAATTGAAGTTTGTACTTTAAGAGCAGACTTTTTCACTCGCCCAGTGGCAAAGGACCGCACATTTCTATAGCATCCTTTTCGGATATGGACCTTTCACCTCTTTGAGCTTGTCATTTTTGGTAAGTGAGGAAAATCGATCGATTTAAAAATAATCGTATTTAAATTTATTTTCGTTTTTATATTTTTGATTTTGGTATGGGTGCTTCCTGCCAACCTGTTTTTAAAGCAGAAAATCCCGCCTTAGGAGCTTCATTAAAACAGTTATACTGTCTTTAAATTAAAGTTTGATTGGTGCAAATCTCGAGTTCTAGGGAAAAAACTTCCTTCTACTCACACATTTATGAGTCCTTTTTGTTTGCTTAGCCAGCACTCCTTGCTGAGACATGACCTTTAAACAGACTCATCTAAAGTATTAATTTCAAAATAAAAATGAAAAAAAAAGTTTAAATTTTATTCTCTCTCCCTGATTCTTAATGCCAAAAAAGTTATAAAAATTTTCTTTATTTTCTTCGTATAAAATTAAATTCATTTTTCTTTTCGTTTATTAACTTAAATTCATCAATGAACTAATTTTCCAACAAAGACATTTTGACAAACTTTAGTGGCATGAAAAGAAAAAAAGAAGAAGAAGAAGAAAAAACAGTTTTACAAGTTGAAAATCACCCTTGAGACAAAAAGACTCGTTAAGAACTGACTTGGCAAAAGTTTGCAAGTTTTCTTGTGTTATTTTACATGTTTTTGTTCTTATGCTGTTGTTGCTTTTGTTGTAATTTTATTTTCACTAAAAATTACATAAAAAAACATACAAAAACTTTTAGGAAAGAAAAGATTTTTCTTTTTTTTTACTGAGCGACAACGAAAAAAGTATAAAAAAGAAACATAAAACCGGCATTTACCAGCAACATGAAAAAATAAAAAAATATACACAAACACAGTTACACACCGTTAATGGAGGAAGCATCAGCAGCAGCAGGATATTAGGAATGAGGCAACAACCAAAAGTAGATAAAGAAAAGAAAAACACGTCAAGAGAACAAGGCTCACACACACACACATACACACACACAGGAAATTCTGTACTGGCAGGAGAAGAAGAAAAGCCAACTGTAACACACACACACAAACACACACACATATATATACTGCTATTAATCAATTTGGCTCAGAGGGATGGAAGAGATGAATAATAAAACAAAAAATAACGAAATTCATTCAAAATTTATTTTTTGTTGCTGTAGGTTGTGGTTGTGGCTGTTATGGTGGCTGCAACCTAAATTCGTTAGCAGACGCAAGTTTTATGGGTGGTTTTAAACAACAACAAAAAACAAATTCCATTTCAACAAACAGAAATAAATAAAAAACGACAACCAACAACAACAAATACAACCCAATTTAATTTTAATGGGGTGTTGTTCAAACTTTGTCTTCTTCTTTTTCGTTTTTGATACATTATATACAAATGTATATGTGTATGCGAGTGTTGCCATATATAAATAAAGACTGTGTATGAAGAAGAGTAAAGTAAAGTAAAGAGAAACGGAAATTACCACGAGTCTGAGTGTAAAAGTTTAAGAGTGAGAGGAAGTCAAAGTAAATAATTTTTTATATTTCGTGTTCAAGAGTATGAGAACTAAACGCGTGTAGAGTTTTTTCTCGTTGTAAATTTTATTTATTTTCTTAACAAAACACTCACACACACGCATACATACTTAATTATTATCTTTTTTTATTTTATGAATTTAATATAAACAAACACACATTTACGCACACACATTAAATACACGCATGGACACAACACAGCCATTTAAACAGCGACGGAATAATAATTTGTACGATTTTGTAAGACTTTACGGATCAGCATACAATTTTACTTTAAACGCAATTAATTTTTATACACGTGTTACTAGATCATCCTTGAAATAACATTTTTATTTTAACAATTTTTCACTTTGACGATCTTATTTTTTTCTTAAAAAAAATTGAAAGTTGCAAAAAATACGCAAATTTAAAAATTGTTTAAATCTTTTTCTTTTTGTTCTTTAAAGGAAATCACACAAGAAAAGAAAATCTCTTTATTTCTATAACCGAATGTTTTTTAATACCGATAGAACACAAAAAAGTAAATTTTATTTAATAGTATTTTAATTTATAACATCTTCATTTAAAAATAATTTTGAAAAAATGGCCAACGCATCTGTTTTTGATGTAGAACATGCAAAATATGCGTTTACGCGACCCCAGAAGAGAGAAGGTTTATAATCGAGAATCGAGAGGTTTCTAATCAAATGACGTTGGAGGCCCATTAACAGATTCATTATTCGAATCAACTTTTTGCCATATTTTGCTTTTAATAAGTCGATGGCTACTATAACGTATGGCACATGGCGCCATTTTGTTAAAGCTACATCTAGCCAGATCAATGTCATCCAAATTTAGTAACACGCATTTTACACCACCGCATTTTTTCATAAATTTTTTTTTAATTTTCTTAAAAAATTTCAGCGAGTTTAATCGCGTCCATACACT
Organism: Cistogaster globosa; assembly: GCA_937654795.1. Classification (NCBI taxonomy): domain Eukaryota; kingdom Metazoa; phylum Arthropoda; class Insecta; order Diptera; family Tachinidae; genus Cistogaster; species Cistogaster globosa. The sequence goes on from OW569404.1 coordinate 125,696,194, forward strand.
ATGAAAAATTTTTTATGGCATTTGAATAAATTTATATACGTTACTGTAGTTGTTTTTGTTTATTCAAATAATACACGAACAACAAAACATGTGCAGCGAACATACACAAAGCAAGTGTAAAAAAATCCCCTCAAAATTTAAGCATGCCATTTTGTCTACCCCGCTTGCGTCTCTACACCTCTATCATTCAAACAAAAATTTTATGAAACTAGTTTTGTGAAAAATGGCGTGGTGTAAAATACCTCTAAGAAAGAATCATTGATCATGGGTCGGTAACAATGTCTTATGAATGTAAGGTGATCTTTGACTTTAATTTTTTAAGAAATACGGTTGAGTGTTGCCTGTCACCAGCGTGTAAGCTGCACAAAAAGATGCATCGTTCGGGATGTAATGGAGATTGAAGGGTCTGTTGCGTACCGCTTTCAATTCACATGTGGCAACTTTGTTTGTTAACAAACCAGAAAAAACACAAATGAGCCTATTCGGTGAACATAATTTTGTGTCTACAAAGTTACACAAATTGATGACTGATTTTCAAAGTAAATATTTAATAGTTTTAAAGCAATGTATCAAGCATCAATCTGATTTTTAAAAATTTGACAGAGTATACTGACCATAAATGACAAAAAGTGAGCACAGTATAAAAGTTTCTTTGGCAGTTAACCCTTTTCTAAGTTCTTTCTTAAAAAATAATATATTTCAATTTGTATTTTTGTGTATTTAAATGTCTTTTGAACATACGATTACGAAAGTAGACAAGCTGCGTGTTTTAGCAAAAAAAAAAAAAATCTAGAAGTTGCCAGATCTTTTCAAAATCGTAGAATCTAGGCCGTTTTAATCGCCTAAAAATAAAAATCGTAGTTGTAAACTGTATGGTATTATTGAGTTAAACTAATAAGAGGGAACTTATGTGTGTGTCATAAAGGTAAAGCTCGACAGCAGAACTCGATAACAATATGCCATATTTAACAAATAAGGAAATTGATGTGACGTGTTCCTCGTATATGTTTACTGAAATAATAAAAGCCTAACTCGGCATATAATCGCACCTGCTTCTAATTAACTTTCTAGAACCTTCTTCGGAACTCTTTGTTTACCATAGTACAAACATGCCGTCAAAACATATTTCCTCTTGTAGTCAGGTTAAATCTTTAAAAATTACAATTCCTTTTTAACTAAAATGGGATTTTTGAAAATTCAAACCATTTCTACCCCTGACATATTTAAAGTAACAGAAAGTTCGCTTGATGGAAAACAAACGCCAATTCCTGGTCTAAGTTGGAGCTAAATAACAATCTCTGTTCTACTATGGACGATAAGCAACCACATGAGTTGGACTATTCAGCTTCTAAGGCGGCTTCGGTGTTAAAAAGAGAACATTATTGATCTGCTTAGATCATTAAATTTTAAAAACCAAAACAAATATGTTTTAGGGTGACAACTCTAGAAATTTTGGAATCCATTTTGACCACCGTCGGAAGAAGACATATTGTTTTGCTCAGAGTCACAGCAACAGCGGTTAATTACAGGTCAAACTTTAGAATATGAAGACAAAATCAAAGATTGGCCAGGATTTCTAGTCTAAAAAACTATTTAAATAAGCGAGTTTGTGACGACAACATAATGCCAGGGATTCAGGTATCATCTGACCGGAAGTTAAGAAAAACTAAATGTGGACACTGTGACAAGAAGAGAGTGAAAAGCTGGCACAATAGTCAGGCAACATACTGAGTGCCTTGAGAAACACTTGCCTAAGAGCTGACAGTTACTGAGACTTAGTAATGACAACAACCACTCACTAAGGAACAAAAGTTGGATGAAAATTGTATCGATAAAAGCTCAATCTCTTTCAATGTTCTCTCCACAAAATAAAAAATTATTCTCATGAAATTATATTTTTTTTTGTAAACTATCAGTGCCCATGACTTCGTCCGCGTATCATTTCTAATTTTCTTAAAATTTTAATTTAAAAAAAAATTGTTTTTAAACATTTGTTGTAGGATTCTGTAAACAGTGTTAAAAATTTTCTATTAACAAAAATAAACTGTACTGACAACTGTTATATTGCCATTTTATTGGTAAAAGTTGGTGCGTTCACATTTGTATCCTTAGTTTCTCTACGAAATGACATATTTTAATGAAATAAAAAGTATTCTGTATTTGAATCGAGGTTCCAAGGGACCTTCTCACAAAATTTTATTCAAATCCATCTAGCAGTTCTTACATGATGCGAACACAAACAAACAGACAGACAAAAATTTCAAAAATAAATGTTTTGCATTCAATTTTGACTCTTATCGACGACATCAAAATTTCCAAAAAATTATTCATATGCAGAAATGTACCGGTCAACGTTTTATTATACGTATAGATATTTTTTTAGTTTAGATTTTTTTTTTTTTTTTATCAGCCCGTATCATAAATTCTTGAGTTTAGCTGCATACTATGACTTTTTCTTTACCCTGTAGAGACATAAATATTCTTAAACTATTTGATGTCTACCTGTCTAGCATATTTATAATTTTTCTTATTTCTTTCCTTTTTCTATTACAACATTGTAGTGATTGTCGTCATCGTTGATGACTTATTCAATGTAAGAACACTAAACAAATAAAGAAACATGCTAACGTTTCCTCTATTCGAAATGTAATGTGCCTGCCCGGCCATAGGCAAAAGCCGTTGTCGCAACTTTTATTTTTATTTACAAAATATATTTTATATACTTTTTATGTCACAACAGACTTTCAGCCACATTAAATGTTAGTATGTACATATAAATGTATGTGTGCATGTGTTTGTGCATGTGTTTCACTACAGTTTTATTTTTTGTCTTCCTTTTACTCTTACTTCTCTACTTAATAACTGTGTAAGTGTATGTAACGTTATATTTATGTACCAAAAATAATTTAATACTCACTGCTCACATACACATCCGTAATATACACACAGTCTAACAAATAACAGTTTATATTAAATTTATAGCATACTTTTAGGGGTTTGAATTTTGTTCGTAGTTTTATTTTTGCTTTTTCTCTATATAAGAGAATTATATACTTTATATATTTGTTCTCGTTTGTTGTTTGTATTTTTTTCTCTTTCTTGTTTAAATATATTTGGCGCGTGTTAAGCATTAGTGACAGACATGACAGTGTACAAAAATTAGGTCTGACATTAAGACAAAATTAAATATTTCTAATCTGTTGTTTACATTTGCTTTTGATACATCAATATATTTCTTGTTATGGCTTTACTGCCACAACAAAGTTCTTTAAAGGAATTTCATGAGAATTTAATTAATTGCCATAATTAATCGAATAATTTGCCTGTTTTATATTTTCTTTGCATTTCAATAGATAGAAGAAAATTTTTTTCTAAGAAAAAGATTTATTACAAACTATAATTTAATAATAATTATCTATTTTTTTATTTAAGAAATAGAATCTATAAGGACTTCGATTAGAGGAATACATTGAAAACAAAATGTGTTTAAAGGTTCCTTGCTTTTTTATACCCTTTACCACAGGTAGAAAAAGGATATAACTAAGTTTGCCAATCTTTTTGTAATTCCTTAAATATCCATTTTTTACCCCATGAAACATATATATTCTGAGTTCTTATGCATAGCAAAGTCGATTAAGCGATGTGCGTTGTGCTTCCGTCCGTGTTCGGGTTGAAATTAACTTTGCTAGGGTATTAGACAAGCTAGAGAACATTTAAATACGTCTGTCGATCAGACATAGTATTAAAATTTTTAAATCAGCAAGATCGGTCCGTATCCTTCGAGACAGCGGGCAAAGCACCACGCCTGCCTCTAATTTTTCCATATCATTTGTAACAAATCTAGTTAAGTAAAGTAACTTCAATCAAACAAAGAAATATATGGGCCGAAAAAGAATTGAAAAATAAAAAAAAAAAAATAAATAAAAACGATTGTGCGCCATATTCTTTTAAACATCAACATAAGTTTCATTTAAAAGCTTTTGAAAAGATTTTTACAGAAATGCTAATTGTTAGAATTATAACTTGTTTAAAATGATAATATCGAAATCATGCTTAGCATTACATTTTACACTTTTAGAATTTACTTTTCAATAAATAAATGTATTCTTTTTCAATCCTTTTTTAATCCACTAAACTAAAAAGCTATGGCCCCAGCAACACAAAATAATAAGAAACAATAGCTTTAAAAAAATCTAAGGCCAAAGCGGTATAAGAATATAAAAAAGAAAAAAATTATTGGAATTAACGAATTCTGCAAAATGGCTTTAGGGAGATCAAGAAATTTGAAAAACTTCTTTGTTCAGAAAATTGGCTTACATGGGGCTTTGCTATTGAGGCCCAATTGCGATTAGAGAATTTATGGATGTATAGTGATCTGAAGCTGATAGATTATAAAAAGAAGTTGATGAAAAATCAAGATGCCGTGTTATGTAGCTTTGAATAAATCTCTTTATGTTTATGTTAGGGATTGTACTAAAACAAGTCAAGTGTGAAAGACTCTAATTTGTTTCAGGATTCTTGTTTGGATCGAATAATTGGATTGTTGCAAAAGTTATGTTCAATTCAGTTGAAAGATTGTAATTCAATTGAGGATTACGCATCATATATCATATCTACATTTCAAAAATTGAGATCAATTAGTTTCGTTGTAGATGATGAGTGGTTGGGTTTCTTGTTGTTGAAAGGATTGCCGGAAATTTATAGGCTAATAATAATATCCCTAGAAAGCTGTAGTACAAATAAAGGGTCATCCAAATGTGACGCATAGATGTCAGCACTATATAATTTTTACACGTGACATCTTTTCAAATGACATAAGCCATTTTGTTTTATTAGAAGGTAGTACAGTTTTAACCATGGACAGGTACACATTGTAACAACGCGTTTAGTTGGATTATTGAACAACAAACAACAGATCCATTGTTTTCAAGCAAAATTTTGTTTAGTGACGAAGCTCATTTCAGAATGGATGGATTCGTCAATAAGCAAAATTGTCGTATCTGGGGTGATGAGAATCCTCGTGTTATTCATGAAAAATCTCTACACCCACAAAAAGTTACTGTTTGGTGTGCATTTTGAGCAAATGAAATCATTGGGCCATTTTTCTTCGAAGATGATGCTGAAAATGCTGTTACTGTGAATGCTGAGCGACACCAATCAATGTTGAGAGAATTTTTATGGACATAGTTGAATCATATTGATGTGTCTGACGTCTATTTCCAGCAAGACGGTGCTACATGTCACACAACTCGAGAAAACATTACGCTTTTGCGATCAAAATTTCCTCAACGTGTAATTTCACGAAATGCAGATTTCAATTGGCCTCCAAGATCATGTGATCTAACACCATTAGATTTTTTTGTGGGGTTTTTTGAAAAGTCGAGTGTATGCTAACATGCCACATACAATGAATGATCTAAAGAACAACATTCAAGTTGCAATTCGTGAAATAACACCAGCAACATGTCGGAAAGTCATTGAAAATCGATATTCGACATTTGAATGATGTTCTATTCCACTTATAATTGTAATGGATCATACTTTTAATAAAAAAACAGCTTGAAAAAATTGCAAAAAGTTTGTGTTTTATTTCAAAGAAACATGTAGGCGCGTTTTTTGGATGGCCCTTTATAACAGCGGATTCCATTAAAATTAAGCTTCTTCAAGATGTTCGTGTTCAAAGTTTAAGCCCTGCCATAGTAAGTAAAAAACAATTCAGGAAAAATCTAAAGGTAATGGGCTTGAGCGCAAATGTTTTGGATGCAATGCCAATGTCCCAATCAGAATCTATGTAAGAAATAATTTCGTTATAATAAATAATGTAACTTATAATGATTAGTTCTTTTAGATAACGAAAAATGCGTTAAACAGCGAATTCGAAATGGAGAATTACTAAGTTTACTTAAAGAATTTACGGCTTGAGTTATATCTGGTCGTGTACATTGAGCGGCGAACCATAAACTTCCAATAACTTGTTAAAAGGGTACATTTTTCATGGCTTCGTTCTCTCATTTGATTTTGAAAACTTTTGATTTATGTCCATCGGTGTACATATTAGAAATATACTCTTTTTGATCTAAAGTTATATAATTTTTATTTATATTTATTCGCATTCCTAAACATTGTTTTGCTTTACCTAAAAACTTTATGTTGAAACGAGTCATAAGATTTGACTTGAATAATTGATTAAAATGTTCATCATAAGTAAATAAAATCATATCATCTACAAAAGATGCCATAAAAGTATTTTTTTTTACCATAAATTCGATAAAAAAAAAACCGAGGATCTAGTTTAGAACGTGTCATACCATATTTTCGTAAAGCGTTATTTAATTTATTGTTTCAAACATGACTTGCTTGTTTTTATCCGTATAATGACTTTTGTAGTTTTAAAACATGGCCGTTTACCCAATGGCTTTACAACTGACGAAGGTTCATTTTAAACATTTTTAATTAAATCACCTTGAAGAAAGGCGGTAACGGTATCCATTTATTCTATTTTCAAATTTATTATTTTTTTTTTTTTTGATTCTCTGTCACCCTAATATTTGTTTTTTTTTATTTTTTTTTATTTGGAGTTACAGACATGATGAAGGGTATATAAGATTCGACATAGTTAAATATAGCACCCGTACTTGCTTTATTTTAAATTTAAATTTTATTTCCAAGGCTATCGATGACATTAAATAAATAATGCTCTTGCAATGGCTAAACCCAAGTATTAACGTTGGATTAAAAAAGCCTTCTGAAAACAGCAAACACAGCGTACTTATATACATTGTAATGCTGCCAACACTATTGAGTTTTTATGATTCTCATTTAAGTTAAAAGTGTTTCGGTCTCTCATCGCTGAGATCAACGAATACTGATAAATCTATAGAACGTTTTTTTTTTTTTATATGAATTATGGTCACTGAAGCTCAAAATAAATTTTATGCCCAGAGGTAACAACAGATCGCATATTTCTTATGTTAAGTGGTAACTAGAACAACAGCATTTCGCATGTAAAAATATATTGAGTCTTAAGGCTCCTCTTCTAAATTTTAAGAGTTCTGGTCACCCATCTCTGAGACGGTTTGGGTACTGATAAAACTTGTACGAGTGAACCTAGTTACCTGTAGTTGCAAATATTGCAACAAGTCTTTCTTATATAAAAAGGCTCTGATTTCGTTACCAATGAGGCGCTGACATATGTATGACCAATTGAGCTTTGCCTAGTTATGCCTCTAAAGGAAAGCAGAGACTCGTAGGCTAAGAGTTCGTGCAGAAAAAGCCTAAAATTAGTATGGTTTTCTGTAAGAGAATATGATTGCGGTAACTAAATTATGATTGTTTTAAAGCATACTTTATTTACGGTCATATGTCTTACCAAAGTTTTTTAACTATCTCAGAATAATATAATATATAAACCGGCTTGTATAATCATTTTATTTATAGCATAATTATATTTACAACATAATTATGGTTATATCCAACAGGTTTTTTTTTTTGTGAAAGAGAAGTAGCACTTCGGGCAACAATGCCTGTTTAATTAGTGTGTAACCGTGCTACATTCTTTAGGAAAGGGATACATAAGAGAAAAGACAGGTGGTGAAAGTATAGCCATTTTATTAATTATTTTACTCGCCAGCTAAGCTGTATTGTTAAATTCCGAATATGTATTTAAGCTATTGAACAAAAAAACATAATTAAATTTTTTGGTTGCCGCAGGGGATGAACTATGGCTAATTTGATTCCAATAACAACAATGTTATTTTCCTATATAAAAATAATATGACCTGATTACAACCATTAAGTTGAATTCTCCTCTTACGTCAAAGATTCCACATATCTGCAAGAGTCATTTCTTCAAGTGTCTTTTATTTAAGCCAATATAACAAATGCCTACTAAAATATGAATTACATGCTGGTATTAAAAAAAATTCAATTTCAGGCTACTTATTGCGTATTCGTGATATAAAATTTAAATTAGTATTACGGCTCCTTGACGTTTACAATATTTAAGAGGTCAAGTAAATGTATGTTCACATTTTGACTGTAAAATTTTTGTGTTTTTGGTCCTGATTGCTGAAGTTATAAGTCTTACGTTCCGCCTTTGAAGCTTTAAATGAAACGTTTTTTGTCACAGATGAACAAATTGTTTTAAACAGTTTAACATTTTATATTTAATCTTTCCAAAATATTAAGGTACTCCGATATCAAATTTAAGTTGGATTTTTTATGCAGCAAGTTGAGTGTAAGAATGCAACATATTAACCCACTTAGTGAGATACCATAAGCTTACTTTGGATCTTCGCATATTTGAATTGCTTTTAAAATTACAGTAACTTGTAAACTTTTACTGATAATGAAAGTCAGTTTGCATTATCAGTACATTTGTACTGACTACTGCAATTTTTGCAGTAAGCAGTAAATTAGTATTTGACATTGAATTACCATTAAGCGGTAAAAATTTACTGGTAATGCAAATAAAATTGCAGCATAAAATTAAGATTTTTTCTACTGTATGTTTACTGTTACTGAAAAGTTACCACCTGGATCCATGTGACATAAGTTTTCCTAGAAGAAAATTTAAAACACTGCAAGATCTAAGGGTTGTATATATATGCGGAGCATTTTTGTACAGTCTGTTTGCAGTAATTAAATCTTGTGTTTTTTTTCTTTGTTTACTTGTTTTTAAACTCGAGCAACTTGTAGAATGTTTTTTGACACAGTGAAATGACCCGTTGTTTTTGATTGGAGCCAGATGTACCTTTCTTAGTTATAATTAAATTTCTACTCAATCCATGATGCACTTTTTTGTACAGGAAAACTATAATGTGAAGAGAACTTTGAATGGAGTGTTCAAACTTTCTCTCTTGAAACTCCTGTTTTCATTTTTTAACAATTTCTGTTAGTTATTTAGTTCGGTTATTCATGGGTTATTCAGTTTTATTTTAGGTCTGCACTTGCAGTCAATCTGTTGCCTGAAAAAATGCTTATTCCAATTTTGATGTTTCACATTATAAAAAATGTTTTGAATTAAAAACCGAAAAAATGGTTTGTAAGAAAAATATTTATTTGTGGAAATTTAAAAGTGTTCGCAGGCAAATTTTTTCGTAGCTTAAAATAAACATTTTTTGAAATTAATAAAAATTTTAATAAAACTACATTTGGTGCTCCACATAATTTCCATAACCAGAGTGGAGTGGACAAAATTTTCTAAGAACTATTATTTTTTTTTTTTTTTTGCAAATATATTTAATTGTTGTCTCGTTATTTTACAACTGGCACTATTAACCAACTATCTTCAACTTATTCATCTAAATAAAAAATTAAATGAAATAAAAGAAAAGAAAAAACAATTTAAACGTTAGACATCAATTACAAATTGTGCTGCAAATTGCTACTCTGACAGACATTGATTATGATGTAGTGATTTAGAACATGTACAACAAGATCCTTAACAAACAGCAAAAAACAAAAAAAAAAAAACAAAATAACAAACAAATTATTTTAACATTGATCTTACAAATGTGAAATGCCACAGGAAACAATGTGTCACTTTTAATGAACTTAACTTCAAAATGAAAACATGATCAACATTAAGAACAAAAACAAAAACATTTAGTTGTTATCTGTATTGTTGTTGTTTTTGCTGTCATTATAAATATGTGGCAGTAGTTTTTATCTAAAGATCCAATGTAAAAAAAAATTTATATAAAAAAACAAGCTTCTAGTTTTAGAGTTGTATTCATTTGAACGACTGTGACTAACAAATTACCTTTTGAGTTAAAAAATATCAATAGAAAAAAGTTTATCCTCATTTAAGCCAAAGAAGTTTTTTTTTTAATTGAGAAAAAAAAAACAAAGAAATGCTGTTCGGCTCAGAGAAAAAAAACGTGTTAAATTGTGAAGAGCAAAAAGTGTTTTTTTTTTGTCAGAAACAATTTTTATTTTCTTTGAAAATTAAACGGAAAGAATTTGAAGTGATTTAAATAGACTGGAGTTGAGAGTTTTATTGTCGCTTTAATTTGATTCAAATTTTGTAAAACTAAATCGGAATTCTGTTGTATTATGAGCCTGCACTAATGTCACCTTGCTGAGGTATCATAAGTTAACTCGGGCAATTTTTTGGGTCCCAATAAATCTGTAATTCATTTTTTTTTTAAATTTGGACCATTCATTGTGCCTGAACTAGAAAATTAGGTTGTGGGAAGGGGGATAGAGGGAGTAGTCCTTGTGGACATTTGATTTGAATCTTTGCACATTGAAAGTGGCAGGAAAGACCTCTGCAGGGAGTTTATTCCACATACGAACTGTTCGGCTAAAAAACGAATTTTCTCTGTAATGCGTAGTGCGATTCACTGGCCAATCGACCACAAAGGAATGCGCTCTTGATGCGAGTTCCCTGATTTCATAAGAGCACATTCCGTTGTAGTAACGATAAAACAGTGAAACACACTCCACATTGTATCGATGCTCCAGTGATTCAATAGAGCTGGATACCCTACTGTCACAGATGAGCTTCTTCGATCTCTTCTGTACGCGTTCGAGTAACTCTAAAATAAATTTTAAAGCACCGGCCCATACATGAGAGTTTTATTCCAGTTTTGGTCTGATAAAGGTAATATAGATAGTAAGGAGATCAGATGGATTTTTTACATGTTCATCTGAGTGCAGTAGGCAACCCTCACGATAAACTTTCCGGAATTTCTTTTAAAACGATTGCTGTAATAGTTGCCAGAAGTAGAATGAAAAGACTGCAATAGCCTTCTTGTTACTGCCTGGTACTTTCGGCTTTAAGTGAGGATGTTCTTAGCAGCCAGAGAATATGGAATCTTGCAGCCCCTTCGGACCGAAACATATACTTATTGTTCTAAAAATAGAATCGATTTAGACCGTTAAAAGATTTGCAGAGATCAATAAGATTCATTGCAATTTGCCATACTGTATTATAAAGGGATAGAAGAGATACTTTCCCGTTTTTATCTCAGAGATATGTAAGAGAGCTAAACTAAAATTCACTTCACTTTGAATAAATGAACAAAAAGAAAAGAATAAAACTTTCAATGATGCAGAAATGAGAATTCCAACATTCAATATTTATAGAATTTTCTTTGGAAATGTCGCCAATTTATTTAAAAAAACGAGCGCTGTGCTGCTTAAGCTGTGTTCGACCAAAATGAAGGATGCACTGCGAGCACCATGCGCAAGATTGTGAAAACTTTCATAAACTGGTTTGCGATTAGACGACTCTCCTGGTCTCAGTCATCATACAGTGCTTGCCGGTGGAAATAGGACTGTTCTGACCAGAAGTGTAAAAGTCAATCCAAGAACATCATCACGTCATAACTCGGCATTTTATGCACAAGCATGATAAGAATTTTCCAAAAAGATCTCAGGTCATTTGCGTACAAGACCAAACTTATTCTGCTTTTTAAAACAAACGACCATCCACTTATTGTACCTTCCCAGTTTAAGCCTTACTGAAGCTCCAATCGATCACCGAATTTGGTCGAAAACTACCTTTTGACGAGATGCATTATCATCTTGGCGGCTACGTCAAGAAACGAAATTGCCAAAACTGGTGTTCGGAAAATCCGCAAGGCATTTGTCACGAAGCCAATGCATCAATAGAGACTTTTTCTTTTAGTGTGAATTTTAGAATTTCATCATCATTACAGCACTGAAAACGCCATTTTAGTCAACGGCGAACTTGGATAAACTTTTGTGCCAGAAGGTAACACAGCTCATCAAACAATCGATATTTTTCCAGGTTACTTCAATTACCGTGATATCAGTAGTTTCGGCGATGTTAACTCACCACTTCGGAGCTACAATTTTCGTTTTGTAGGCGGCCGCTAAAGAGCGTTGAAGGCTAATAATTTCGAGACATTCGTTAGAAATCGTGAACTATGTTTGAAAAATCGAAGTGGGCCGCAGAAGCCACATTCAATAAAATCGTGTTACATAACAATAGAAATACTTATTGTCTTATTTTTCAAAACCCAATTTTTTTAGACAGTTTCAGTAAAAGATTTTTTTCTGCCTGAAAAAATTTTTAAATACCGAAACGAGTTTCAAAATTTCGTTTTTAGTATTTTTTTCGAGTGTTTGGCTTGTTACGAGCTGTAAAAAATTTTGTTTAAGGAAAAACAATTCTTAATGTTTTATTACATCTTTATTGGCTTTCTCTATCTCTGCCAGTGCTACAGCTTTGCGTTTTATTTTTTTCCTTATTTTTTTTTAAGTTTTTACTCCTAAAATTGTCTTGTTAATGCCGCCCCATCATCATATAAAAACGAGAAAATTAGACAATATGCCGCCAACAATCGCCTTTTAGCTTAAACCCAGTCGGCCTTCATTTGTGTAAATTTTTTATTCTCTTCACCAACGCTCGTTTCGTTGGCTGATTTGTTACATTCAAACATAAATTTGTTCAGTTGAAATATTTTATGTTTTTTGTTTTAAAAGCCGCCAACATATAACATTAATGCAGCTCATACACACACACAAAGATACACGGGCGTACTTTCAATATAATTGCAATTGGTCTTGCAAAACGTTTGAGTGGCAAACATACAAAACTAACATTCAAACAAATATTTACAAGATCATTTAGCTACCAAACAGATTTATTTATTTTTTATATATTTTTTGTTTGTTGTTTCTGTGGCCTACAACATAAAAACATGTTTGTTAATAACACATGTCTAAAAAGAACAAAAAAAAAATAAATAAAAAATTGTTTTTATAAAGAGTGGCCCGATCATTTGGTTGCAGTTAACATGATTTTAGCCTTAACAATCATTATGATCAACGTTTTTATTTTAAGTTTATTGTCGTCATCATTATCATCATTATCGTTTTAAATAACAACTGACACTTTACAAGAAACTTAACTTGCAACAATCACAACAATAGGAAACCCATCATAATCATTAGCAGTAACAGCAACAACTGCAAACGTAACATCAGCCACAATAAACAACTAAACAACAATTTACAACATGAAATCGGTTTCTTTTAAGTTTCTTAGTTTTTTATTTATTTATTTTTTTCATTTATTTCATACTTAAATTGGTGTTGGCGGTAACTGCTTGCTATTTGCTGTGTTGTCGTATCATTCGTTCTGTCTATTTGAGAATCTTTTGGGTTTCTATTTTTTCTTTTTCTTTTTTTTTTTTTAACTGGGACTTTTTTAATTATGTTTAGAACGTTTTACAATTATTGTAACTTAAACTAAAAATAGATTTAATAACAAGAGGTAACATAAGAGGTTCAACAATTATGATCACACAACTCTTAAGTTAAATAAAAGAAAAAGATAATGACTTCTGAAACTCAAAATTGGAAGATAAAACTAAATACTTTAATGATATGAGACGATTTTTTTTTTTAAATTGGTACTTCTGGTTCGAAAGGTCACTTTAGTGATATTTTTGAACCCTGGTCACGAGAACAATAATATGTTCCCTGTAACAATATATTTTTTGTGTCACAGAAATATTGGGGTCTCTTGTCAGGAGGGTAACTTGGTAAAAAATATAAATTTAACTTCTTTTTTTGCTACACTTCTAACTACAACCAGATTTTTCTTGCTATTTAAACATGTTATAGCATTTGTAATCAATAAATGATTCCAACACAGTCGAATAAGTTATAAGTACTCTGAAAAATGTCAATCTATTTGTGGGCGCTTCAAGGAAAATTTTTAAATTTTATATAAAAAAATAAATAAAATCAATTAATTTATTAATTTATTAAATATTAAAAAAATACAAAACATAATTTTAAGTCTTGAATTAATAAATGAAATGTATTAAATGAATAAAAATAAATTCTGTTTCCTGCATCGTAATTTATTCTTGAAGAATAAAATATGAAAATATCACATTATGTATAAACTTTTTTAAGCATATTATGATCGTCAAATATAATAATATGATTATTATTAACCATAATTAAATGATTTTAAATCATATTATGTTTAAAGAACATAATTATTATTAATAATTATAATTTCATTATTATATTTTTATTTGAAAAAAAAAAAACAGCTATAATAATCTAAAATATATTATAAATATCTTTGTAAGTTTGTTTGTTTGTGCATATATCACGGCTAAAAGACTGTACCGATTTAAATGAAATTTGAATAATGGTTAGATATTTGTCCTCATGGTAAAACAGGGTATTTATGTTTTCAAATAACGGACCTGGAGAGGAGAAAAGCTTCCTTCTTTTCCTGAATTTTTATGCAAACGGACCTATTTAAATAGCTTAAATAATTTAAATGAAATTTGAAAAATAAATAAGTCTTATAAGGTCCCATACACAATGTCTCTTTCTAAGCCAGGACCCAGGTGAGAGGAAAAGGGGAAAAACAGGTATTTAATAAAATTTAAAACAAAGATATATTTTTACTCAGACGTTCCAACAGGGTATGCTTACAGGAGGGTAAGTAGGGAAGAAATAAAACGCGTTAAATCGACTTAAACAAAAAGCGATTTTGAAAATATTTGAAAAATAGATAAGTCCTTATCCACAAGGTCCAATAGGCAGACAGAAATCTGTTAAAACTTGCATATTAAAACTGTCTTGGAGAAGTGGCCATGATACGATTATTCTCCTTGGTGTAGCGAAGATCATCGGGAATAGCTAGTTTACTATATTATGTTGTTGATCTTAAGTTATGTTTGCTTTAACCACACTTTTGTGTTGCCTTACTGATGGTTTTTTTTAATTGCTTGCAATATTAAAGTTCAATTAGGTTCAGGCTCTTTTATATTTTTCTAAGGTTTCATGCCCAAAGTATAAAAACAAAAACCTCTTGTTTTCGCTACAATGTCGGTCCATCTAAGCGTCTAGTCGTCTTTCTGTCTTTTACAGATTCACTGTAAAGCGTAGCTTTAGAAAAGGTTTATTCCTGCAGCCAAAAAATAATAGTGAAAACTTAAAGGTGTACCGAAAGTGACGTGATATTGATAAGATGATGTTGTTATTGTTTTAACTCTCATAGCAGACACTTAAAACTTGCACAGTGTAGGTAAAGTTATGCCCGCTGTAGCATCAAGTAAAACTTTAAATTAAAGGGCGCCCCATAGTGACTTTGTTTTGAAACTTAATAGCCAGACAATTTAGATTAAAGTATTTTTATATCCGCTATAAAAAAAGTAAAAAAGTAAATAAAAATAAAAGTAACGTGTATAGGGTGTTCCTATAGTGACGTAATTTTAATGTATAAAGTTGTATTTCGACATTTAGAACTTAAGTAGAGTATTTAAAAATAACAGTTAACAACAAATGCTTCCGCTAGAGGGTACTCCGAAAGTGACAAAATAGTAAAAAATATTGGTATGCGTTACTCTTAAGAGGCAGATACATGAAATTTTTATTGTGTATGTAAAACTATGTCCGCTCTAATAAAAGGGTGTTCCAATAGTGACGTGACTTTCACATTTGTGACCTGGTTTTTAAACCGTAATAGGCAGAAAGTTTAAGTATGTTGTAAAGTTTAACAAACAAATACCAGAAACAAAAAAAAACAATATGTAAAGGGTGTTCCTAAAGTGACTTGATTTTAAAGCATATGGCTTTAGTTTTTTCAAGCGTGGTAGCAGACACACAGACAGGGTACAAATATGAGTATTAACAATAAATTTAAAAATTAAAGGGTGTTTCCACTGGGGCCTTGAATTTAATACGTTGCAGGCACGTTGCTTGAAATTTACCCGATGTTCATAAGTAATGCTGCTATGTTTGCTGTAAGAAGAAAAAACTAAAATTAAGGGGTGTCCCGGTGGTAACGTAAGTTTTACTTAAAAACTAAACGTTGCCCTTCGTGAGCGTAAGTTGAATTGATGTATTTTGAAAAATTAGTTTTGGTGATTTTTCTTTGGTATATCCTTTCGTAGCTTAAAAAAAGCTTATCTTGTCCTGAATTTTTTTTTTAAATTTCCTTCATATGTGACAACCTAAATTTACAAAATAAAAATATAAAAATTAAAATAGTAAAGTAAAATTAAGAGGGTTGACGTTAGATCCATATTAATCTAATAATTTTTTTTTAATTTAAAAATCCTATAAAAACTGTTTTCTAATTTTTTTAAAAAGTTAATTTTTTCTAGTATTTATTTCCTGAATATTATTAAAATTAATTGCTTGGAAATTACTTTAGATTTTATATGTTTAATGTTAAAAAAAATTCTCAGTTTTTGTGATAACAAAAACTTAACCTTTTGCTTTTCTTGTCCAAAAACAAAAATTATTATTCGTAGCACTTTTGTCTTTTTTCTCTCTGTTGTTCAAATTATATTTCCTGTTTTGTTTTTTTTTTTCTTTCTATTTATCGTCTGGTGTTTATTTTGTCGACTTTTTTTTTGTAAATGTATTTTGTGTTTTTTATCTATTTCTTTTTATGCGCATGTATTTGTATATTGTTGTGTAAATACAAGTTTAGTTTCTAATTTTATGGACATTTTTCTGATAGAAATGTCGGCACGTGTAAAAGTTTATTAACATCTCCCTCACCTTGCACAATTCACAAACTTTTTCTACATTTACTTTTGACACTCTGTTTCTCTTTATCTTTTTTTCTGGGTATAGGAAAGAAAAACATACATACACACACATATACACATACGTTATAATGGTGTCCTTAAAATATCAAAAATTTGGCTGATGGCAAATGGACTTCTTATATTACAAATGAAAAAAGTCTTTTATTTATTTTTCTTACAGGCACAAACACACACACATTTATAAATCTGTTTTATTTGAATGGTTGTGTAGGTAGATGTCGAGTGTGTAAATGTTTTTCGAATTTATAAATTCAACCATTGTATTGTTTGTGTCCTTGAAGCCCCATCATCGCCATCATCAACTTGAACACCATCATTATCCGCAACACAATGTATGAAATCAAATAGCAAAGAAGCTATAGCACAGTGGGATGATTAATTTTCATAGCAAGTTAAAATTATGTTTAAAATTTATTAAAAGCAAATAATTTTAAATATCACCAAAATTTATCATTTTTTAGTTTTTAAATTTAATATAATTTAATTGATAAATGTACCCACTGTGCAAATACATACACAGCATTAGAGGTATAAAAGCAGTAGCAATATTGTGGTAACATTCCATCTATTATATAAAATTCAATTAAAAAGTCCTTCTATTGCTGTTGTTGTAAGAACTGGATGGAGCCTTTTTAATGTTTTATTTATTTATTTATTTTTTTTTTTTGTTTCAGTAAAAATATATTTTAGTTGAGTTTTCAGAAGCCATCATAATACTTGCATGTCTCTGGTGTGAAAAAAGCCTTACTTGTGTATACAAATGTTTGTATGTGTGTGTGTTAATGTAGGCTGCTATGTATGTATTCCCTTGTTGTAGATGAATATCCATAAAATACACATAGAATTTGTATGTTTTTTATATATCAGGGTAGAGATTTGTATTGTGTTCGTTGCCTGAATACAATATGCTGGTCTACTTAGTAGGATACTTTTAAAACAGAAATTCATGTTGCTTAACAACAACAAAAAAGAAAAAAACAAAAATAAATGTAAATAAGTTCGTTGTATGGCCTTCAGAAAACAAAAAAGAGAAAAAAAAAAGAAAATTCAGTAATAATAAAAATGTTTATTATGGCATTTTGTTTACGGGCGTGTGTGTGCGAGTGTGGCTGCAGGACTTGTTTTTGTTTTATATTTTTATGCCATTATGCCGGGTTTTCTATGTAGCCTTTGATTTATCTGCTTTTTATTTGCAAATTGTGTTCTTTTTTTTGTAAAAAATTCTGTTGGTACATTTTGGTTTGAGAAAAAGCGTTATTTTAGGTTAAAAAAAAAAGAAATATAAAAAAACTAAAAGTATTGTGTATATTGTACTTCATCATTCTGAAGTATTTTTATTTTATAAAAATCATTTTTGCATTGTTTTATATTCCTAAAAGGACTTCTTCTTCTTCATTAAGGGAATATTTTTATAATTTTTTTTATTAGTAAAAGTTAAATTATTGCACTTTATTCATAAACAGTACTTTTAATATTAATGGATCTTTCTCAATTAGTAATATTTTTCACCAAAAAATGTTTTTTCGTATATATTTAACTTTCTAAAAACGCAAGTTAACATTAAAAGTTTATTATAAAATCCCTTTTTAATTTTTTTAGCCAAGAATTAAATTTAGTACAAATAAAATTTATACATAAAGTTTTTTAAATTAAGAGCACTATTAAAAAAGTACTTTTTAAAAAGTACTTTCCAAAAAGTACTTTCCTAAAAGTTCTTTCCAAAAGTACTTTTCAAAATAGTACTTTTCAACAAAGTACTTTTCAAAAAAGTACTTTTTAAAAAAGGACTTTTCAAAAAATTACTTTTGGAAAACCACTTTAAAAAATTTAAACTCTTGCAGGCATGCTATGTCTAATCGATTGGCGGAAATGGATACTGTAGAAATTGTAAACAGGATAACATACTTAGATTTACCCCTTTTCCGTCTGTGGTGACGGGCATATAAAAAATAGTAGGTTCAACATTTTTTCCGATATAATTTTATTAACAAATTAATTTTCTTTTTTTTCTTGCTTTCTTCAAGCCAGAAAGAAAGACTTTTTATATATAACAGTATCTCTTAAGAAAAGCATTTTTCCCATCAACAAAAATATTTTTTAAGCAGAACTTTGTTTTGCTAATAGCCATTTTTATAAATGTATTTTTCTTTTTGTCAAAATTGGATCTTTTCCCAAAGTACCTTACAATAAAAGCATTTTTTATAAAATAACTTTCTTTGCAGGAAAAGAAAAAGTATTTTTTTATAAACGTACATTTTTCCGGAAAAAGTACATTTTAAATTAACAAAACTTTCGCCCAAAATATATACAGTTCTGTTTATAAAATTACTTTTTCAGTTAAATTAGTTTTTTACACAATATCTTTTATTGGTAAGAGTACTTTTTATATAAATATGAAATTTACATTAAACCAAAATTGTTTATTAAAAGTTTTTGTTTTGAAAAGTAATATTTTGCCAAAAGTACCTTTTTTTAACAGCATTTTTCGAAAATTTTTTTTTTTTAAAAATTAGAAAAAGTACTTTTTTAATTATTTGATTAATTGTTACGAGATTAATTTACTTCATTTTAAGCTTTAACGCTTTTTTAATAAGAACAGATTTTTGATAAAAAAATAAAAAAAATGTAAAAAAAATTAAAGCAGCAAGTACTTTTTTCTAAAAAGTACTTTTTGTAAAAAGTACTTTTGTTGTTATAAAAAGTACTTTTTAAAGTGAAGCCCGCCTTTTTGAAAAATGTTTTTTTATGTTTTCTTGTTACAAAAAGCAAGCTTTTGTCCATGACTTTCTTAAAATATTTTTCACAAAATTTTTTTCTTTTTCCATAAAAAGAACTTAAATAAAAAATTTATTTAAAAACAAGAAAGAGTGCTATATCCGGCTATGGAAAATCTAATTTAACCATCATCATATATAGTAACTCAAATACAAAAAGGAAAAAAAAATAAATATTGGGGGGTTATAAATTTTTTTAAAAGTTACCCATTTTCTAAAAGATCTCTTTAACAGCTTTTAAAGGAAACCCATATTGATAACTTAAAAAAATAACGCCAAATCGAAATTTTCTATGAAAAGCTTAAAGGCCCTTAACTCGGAAAATATTAGGGAGTGCCAATTTCTTCCCTTGATGTTTTCTTTAATTTCTTAAATTCTCTATCGCCCCATATATTTGTTCTTTTGATTGGAGTTACTTCGTTGTTCCAAATGATAAGGAAAAATTAGAGGCAGACGTAGTGTTTTGCCCGCTGCTTCGAAGGACATGTACCGAACTTGCTGACTTTCAACAGCAAAATTTTCGAAACTATGTCTAATCGTTTGGCGTATTTAAATTTTCTCTAGCTCTTTTAGTGCCCTGGCAAAGCTGATTTTAACATTAACACGGACGGACAGTCAGACATTGCTCAATAGACTTCGCTCTGCACTTTTTGTGGTGAAGGGTATAATAACTTAAGATTTATTTTTTTAAGTTTTAAAATGTCCTTTTTTATTACAATAGTTTTATAACTTCAATTCAATAAAGTACCACATTTTTGTACATTTTTTTTTTGTAAAAGTTACTTGGAGAATATCGAAAAATTTTATGTCCTCATTTAACATTTTAAAATTATACATAAAAATTTTTATTTTTGTTGTTGTTGTTGTATGTTGTTGTGTACGTGTTCAGCTTAGTTTTCATGTATTCTTTCGAAAGATCTCATACAATCAAACTTTTGTTTTATACAATTCCTCTCACAACCAACAGATAGATACCAACCAACCAGACTTTTCATTTTACTATGGCTGCTGATGTTTGTATTGTGCAGGCATGTGCACTGTGTGTGTGTGTGTGTGCATTTGTGTGTGTATACAATTTGTTTGTATAATTGTAATTGTTTATTTTAATACTTTATAACAGTCAGTTGTGTAAACGTCGTCTGTCCTCTGTCTGTTGTTATTTTCAGCATTATTTTTAATATTTATTATTGTTGCTACTGACATTATTTTAATTGTTGTTGTTCTTGTTTTTTTTTAATTTGAATATTTTACTATTGTTGTCGTAGCTGTTTGCATTATCAAACATGCCCGAGATAATGCAGCAAACAAATAAATAGTTGACGTCAACTTTTAGTATTTTTCTGACATTTTTTTTTCTCTGTCTCCACGGTTTTGTTTTCCATGTCGCTAGTTTTATTGTTATTTCGCTTTTATTTCTGTATCACTGTAGGTATTCTGCTCCATTGTTTTCACCATTCAAATCGCAAAATATATTTTGTCAGAAATTTTACTTCTTTCGTTTTCTAGTGGAGTTTTTTTTGTATTTGTGAAAGATACCTCATCTAAACAATTGTAGCAAATTTCCGTTTTTTAATATGTTTTTATGCTTTCAGCAATTTTCTTTCCATTGAAGGGCTGTAAAAAAATTTCATGATTTTAAGTTTAGCAGCAAAAAAATGTCAAAAGAAAGCAGACAAGAAGAGGATTTTAATTCCTAAAAAGTTTATATTGTGGAGAAAAAGATTGTGGGAAAGAAATTTGGATTTTAGCTCAAAAAACTTTTTAAAAGGTTCCCTATTCAAACGGTAAAAACTTTTACCATTATTTATGTTGAATTTTCCACAAACTTGGTTATTTTTAAGTAAATAAATTTAAAGTTATTTTTAATAATTTGATGCAAAAATATAACGAAAAATGAACGATAATCTTACGCAAAAGAAAACATAATTGAGGTGACCATATTATAGTTTTATAATTCAACTATAATATGGTCACCTGCTCACTATATGGAAAACATATTATTTTCATAAATAATGAATGTTGCGTTTATAATAATAATTTTCCAAAAAGCAAAAATTAAAAAATAAAAATTTTACTGATAGAAGATGCTTTGTTTCTGTAATTTAGGAGATAAATTTGTCACTTTAAAATATTGTAGACCTGTTTTCGTACCTAGTTTGAGTTAGAGTAATTAATGACACTTTTAATATTTAACATTAAAAATAAGTTACAAGCTCTAGCTCACCCAGTGTCACACAATATGTCTACAAGATTTTCATGTAAGAAATTTCTCACACTTGTTATAAACGGCCTTAAGAATCCGAATATTAAAAAAAAACACTTCATTATAGTTTAGATAAAGTAAAGATTTTACATATTCTTAAATTCTTTACTTCTCCTTTCTTTTTAAATAACGAAGTCAGGATCTTTATTTTCACTTTAGATTTTGTGGGCTACCACCAGTTCACCCAACAGTAGCTTTTCCTCTAAAGTGTAATTTTCGGTCCGTTTTTAAGTTGGTTGTTTAATTTAACACCCAAAATATCAAATTCAGTTAATTGTTATAAGTAAACAAAAAAAAAAAGAGTTCCCACTACCTCCCTTTAAGAGCCAATTAAAAATTTGTCGATTTTTGTTTTGATGCTGTCATACCTTCCAAATGAATAATTTTATTTTACAAGAAAGTTGTAATAAAAAAATTCCTAAAGGCCTTTTTATTGCTAACTTAAGCTAAAATTACTTTCAAGTAAAACATATTTTAAAAATAAGTTTAAATAACAGGTTTTAATATTTCTGTTATTTTTAAATTCTAAATTTTTTTTCAATATTTTAAAACTTGAATTTTATAAATTTTTTTTCTCTACGTGTACAGAAATGAAACTAACAAACTGTTTGCTTGAATTTTTTTAACATAACTTGATTATATGCAACTAATTAAAACATATTATGTTTGTTAATAATATAATATAATTACAATTACTATAATATATTTTAAGAGTTATCAAGCTGAGTTTGTGATACTCATCTTGGAAAAAATACGATAATTAGAAACTAATTTTGCAACACTAAAAGATATTTTAGCTGCCATAAACGAAAACAGTTACATTTGATGCTAGCGCTGCTTGTTATTTGCTTTTTGACGCCATTTTTGTTTACACATCAGGGTGTATCTTAGTTTGTTTTAAAGTGTCCGATTAAAAATTATTAAAAAAGAACTCAAGTGTTGTTGGCCATATTAAAATTAACTTTAAAGTTGGTAAAATTTTTTGTGATTTTGAATATAAAAAATTTTAATGCCATTTAATTTGTATTTTTTTTTTATTAAAACGATGAGAATTTATAATTGAAAAGAGAATTGAATTAAGACACTATTTAATTTAATTGATTTTTTTTTTTTTTTTATAAAAATTTACAGATTTTTTATTTTTTGTTTCTTTCAGGTGAGTTATGTGTTTATTCTATTTATGCTGAGCATCTAGGTAAGTGTTGCAGTTACAAATAAAATTCTAAATTAGCACTTGCAGTTAAGGTTAGGCAGGCACTTGTGTTGCCACAGTTCACTGAGTTCGAATGATTGTTCCCTTTGTGTTACAGCAGTTATAAAATATATATAAAGTAGTGATATATTTTTAATGTGAACAATTTTTGATTTAGAAAGTCATTTCCTATTACTGTAATAGTCTAATTCTTCTTCTTATTTATTTTAAGTAGTATTATTTAACTATGATGAGTTAATATTTGTTGCTTTTGAGGATTTTTGGAAAAACAAAAATTCGTGTAATAATCAGCGTATGATTAATATTTAAAATATTAAAATTACTCATACGTTTGCAAGAACGGTATTTTTTAGAATTTTAATTACGATCGATCACCGGTTACAACCACCTCAAAGCAACTGTGACTTTTAGTTCTTTCCTAACTGATTGTGATTCCCAGCAAATTGTTTTATATTAAATATAGTACTTTTCTTTAAATCTCCTAAGAATCTTACCCTCTTAAGAATTCAAATTCAATATTTGTTTTCATTAACAAAAAACCAACCTTTTTAATTCGGTAAGCCGCAAGTTTTTTGTTAAATATTCAATAAGAAAAATAGAAAAAAAAAATAATTCGGTTCATTTTAATTTTTAAATTTTTATTACGAAAGAAAAATTATTTACAAATAAATTCGGTTGTTTTCTAAAGAAAACAGGAAATATAACACACCACCAGGATGTAATACAGCATTTGGTATCAGCATCAATTACGTATTTAACCAACTAATTTTGTATCTATGAATTTGAGGAATATTCATAATCGTTCAATTTAACAGATAAACTAAACGAAAAATTGTTTTAAATGCTTTCTTAATTTCGTTTCTTTTCTCATGTCCTGTCGATAATGTGGGTTAGATCAGGTTGCACAGGCTTCAAGTCCCTACATGCAGGTCAAACTCATTTGCATCTTTTGTAATGGCCGAAGGTGATCGTGGTGAATTGGGGCTTTTCCTGAAAGCCAAACTTGGGTTAGTGACATACTATCCGAAAGCTCGATTAAAGAAGTTTATCACATTAATATTGCTATCTGAACGATTTTGCAACTTTCTGTCTAAAAAGTTTCTGTCAGCGAAAAGCGTTGGATAATCGTGGCAGCTTTTAAAGAAGTTGTTTTACGAAAGCTTAAATATCCTAGCATGAGCACTTACTGTTCTATGCACTGCACAGCCACCAGTGTGCCTTTTTATCGCTGAAAAGTCTATAGAAGATTTTCACTCATAAGTCTCAATACCGTACAGGGAACCACGTCCGATCATTTAGCTTGTGTGATTACCAATAACTCCTAGTTATAAGTCCGTCTTACAGCGACTTTGCAGCAGATCTTCTAGTTGATAATCTCCCCGTCCATGAAATGGGTTTCCAATTTTGCAAGGCCATCGAGAATGTAGATTTTTTAATGTTGTAAAATTATAACCAAAATAAGCGTTTAACAGTGCGTTCATTATAAACTTGAGTATTTGTATGAAATATTGATCATGTGTTATTCCATACAAATAAAAAGGCAATCCGACTGCAGTATTTTTATATAAAGAGGAACCAGTCAGGTGGAGTAAGAAACAAAGTTTGTGCTAACGTGGTACAGACATATCAGACAAAGTAATACAAACCCTGTTTTAATTTTAGATGTCTGCCTCTAATATCATGTGAAATAAAGTAGAATTTTCCATAAAAGTAACTGTTACTTTCAGACCTTTTTAAATAATGTGTTGCACTTGTTTAATATAATTTTTTCTAAAATTTTTACCTTCAGCTTTTTATAATATTTTTGGCTTAAACCTCAAACATTAAGTTTCTTTTCTCCGTATAATATTCTGTTTTTTCAGGATTTAAATTTTGAAAGCAAAGACTAAAAAAAAAACATTTTTTTTGGCATTGATCGATGACACAGTCACGCAATTGATGCAGAAAATTTGCAAAAAAAAAAAAAATAAAAAAAAAACAGCACAGACTAGAGCAAACATGGTTTTATGTTTTGGCGTATGGTCATGCTCAACAGCAAACTGTGAGATACCACTAAAGGAGGTCATATAAAAACACCAACAAAATACGAATAGTGTTTTGTTTTTGCCATCATTTCACTCGCCGCCTTTAAAACAATTCTCCACCATTTCCATTAGTTTTCAAAGTGTTCGCGCATGTCGACACTTGTTATTTATTGCACTATGAAATTTTTTGCTCGTTAAAGGCTTTGTTTTTTGGTGATGCAGTAGGGGTTGCATATGATGTGGTTGTTTATACATCAAAAACTTGCTGGATTATTTGACTTTTAGTTTTAATGTCTGACTAACTGTGTGACCCATTGTTCGATAGATGATGTCGGCAATACTTTCGAGTTTAATGGTGTCATTTAAATTTTAACACCAATAATGGCCGACATGTCTACATATGCAACGTAAACATTAATGCAACATTTTGTTGCACTAAACTTGCGTGCAATGAGAACACAAAGAAAAGGTTGCTGGAAAGTAAAATGATTTGTGGTTAACAATCAATCAAATGACAATAATGGCGGAATTTTAAAAAGGACAAAGTGAAAAATTTTAATTTGAATAATTTTAAAAAATATTTTATAAATCAAATTTTCCACAGCAAATAATAATAACATAAAAATAAAAGTTAAAGGGTGTGGTCCACTTAAGATACGGAACTGTTGGTGTCACTTGATGGATTTATTTAAAACAATTAAACTTGAAATACAACAAAATTTTGCCACATACACTCAAATTATATGTTGATTTATTCTTCATAAATTTCAAATGAGATAATGAGTTGTTTTATTTTCAGGTTGATTTTTTCAAAATTTTTAAAATAGTTTAAAAAAATACCCTGAAAACATGCGTTGTAAAAAGTAAAGCCGACCTTTTCAGAAAAATGAACACGAGTTTAAATTATTTTCTTATTTGTTACTAAAACGATTGGTTGCTAAATAATATTGCGTCCTTTTTTACAAACAAAGAAAATTAATCATACGCACCTAATGCTTTGATATGAAATGATTAAAATGTATCGTGGCGTATGATTAATATTTGAAAAAATATCACTCATACGCTTATGTACTTTTTAAGTTAAATTTAAAGATAACATATTCTAAAAAATAATTCTATAAAAGTTTTCCACAAATAAATTTCGAACACAACAAAATGTTTATTTTTTCCCTACATTTTTTTCACTTTAAAAAAATTTAATCTAAAAAGAATTAATATATTGTGCTAAAATATTGAAACTTTTTCAAAAATATAGAAAGCGCTTTAGCATAATATTTTTTTAAAATAAAATGGAATTTATTTTTTAAGAGAAAAGCTGACATCGTAACGTATTTTATTAGTCCCTTGAACCAGATCATCAAAAAAGCTTAATCCAAAATTTTACTAAAGTTTTAAAATCAATTAATAAAACTGTAGGAAAAGTCTAGCAAAATTTTCTTCATGATAGCAAATTAAAACAAGGCATCTTAGCAAAATTTTCTTAAAAGAATTTCTACAAAAATATTATTTTAGGGCATAACAGGTCATGCATGACATTTAATTAAAACATAAAAAACAGTTTAAAAAAATTTAGAAAATTGTATCAGAATTTTTTAATTATTTCTTTGTTCAAACTTTATTTTTTAGGTCTTCGCACCCGAAGGGTAAAAACGTAACCCTACTGTTCTTTGTCTATCTGTTTCTCACAGCCCTGTATCCCTGAAACCGTAATAGAAAGACTCTTTAAACCAAAAACAGACAGATTCCTAAAATTAAAGGGAGTGCCGAAAGCGATGAGGTATCCATAAAAATATTGTTATTTTTTAGACAGACACGTCAACTTTGCACAGCGTATGTAAAACTATTTTCGTTATAGCAACAAGTTCTAAAAGTAAATTTTTAAATTAAAGGGTGTTCAAATAGTGGCAGATAGACACTTTTCACTTGACATTATGTCCGCTATAACGAATGGTGCAAAATAAATTATAAGATGACCAGAAACGTATTTTCTTTTGAGTCGCTATAAAAGGACACTTAAGGATTCCAACAACAAAAAATTATTGGTTGGGTTAGGTTCGGCAGCCTTTTTGGTTCAGTTGATTGGTCCCTTTGCTTTACCTGCCGAGAAAGAAGCAGAAGGAGAAGAAGGAAAACCAGAGAGAAAAAGAAAATCAGAACGTAGAAAAAAGAGATGAGGATAAAGCGTAAGGAATAGAGAAAGAATAAAGAAAGAAAGAACTGGGGGGGCGTAAAAAATGCAGATGAGACTGTCGTATAAGGCCTGTTGGTCAAACAGAGCGCTTATTCCGTTAACTGAGTCACAATGTCTGATTGTGGGGCTAAGAAATTTTAAATTTTTTCTTTAAATTTAAATTGTTATTATTCTTCCTTATTTTCTAAACTTTAGTAAATTTAAGCTATTGTCTTAAATTCTTAATATCTTAAAAGCTTCAATATAAGTTTTCACTTCTTGTTAAAACTTTATAAAAATTTCTTAAGATTTATAAAAGTTTTTATTTTAAAAGACACCCAGCAGAATTTTTTTTTACTTTTGTTTTGATTGTAATTATGAGAGTTAATAAATTTTATTGTGCTGCTTTCATAACAATAATAATAATGACTGTCTGAACTGAACTTTGCTTTGAAGCAATAAATTTGCCAAATATGGCAGCAAGTAGCCAAAAAGAAAAATATATGTGTACTTAGCAGTTAACAATAACAACATTAGCGACTTTCATTTAAACAAGATTGAATGAGTTGCTGAAAAGTATGCCAGAAAATAATGGCTCTTCACAAAAATCATTGACATAGTTACGCATTTAGTACTGGCATGAATATCTATTCATACGGAAGTATAAATGTACAAATGCGTAGGTATTAAAGAACACTAGGCTTCATTGTTTTAAATATTAAAAAGGAAATATTAAATTTCTTTTTTTTTACTTATGAAATAAGAGCAATTTTTTACCGTAATTTTTTAATTTTTATTTAAAATTTTTTTTCAAGCGAAGATTTAGCGTTAAAAAATAAGTTTTCAGCTAATAATTATTTCACCAAAAACTGTTTTTTTAATGTAAGAATATTTTTACAGTGTTTTCAAATGAAATATGCTTTTTAATGATAATTTTAAAAACCTGTTCTGTTTTAATAAATAAATTTTCAAAAATAGCTTCTGGACCAATTTTCATTTATTATAAGAACGAATATTAATTAAATCTTTAATTGATTCAATTATTTGTTTCAATAAAAATTTGTTTTTTTTTTAATTAAACGTGTAATCGGTTTGACGAATTATTTAATTATAAAATTTTATTCTTCATTTAATTATATAATCAAATCAATTAAAAAATTAACTTTTAATTTACTTTAGTTGTGCTTGATTCCTTCAAATATAAATGTTTCATGATATTCTCATGAAATATTTATTATTTCAAAATAAAAAATTAAATGTGTTACTGCGGGGAAAGCATATCCATATGGCCATTTCACTACTGCTCATATGGCTCATCAGTAGATTTTACCCAAATTTTGTAAAGAAAACCTCAGAGTCTTATACCAGAAGCCAAATAAATTAATTTAATTTAAAGACAAATTAAACTATCAATAGTTAGAAGAAAAAATTATCTGTGATATGTATAAATCAGACGTTTTTTTAATAAGAAATCAATTTATAAATTAAAAAAAAAATTTTACCAGAGACGTTTCACTATTCAATGCGGTTAACATATCTTTTCCAATTTTTCAAAATAGCTAGAATATTTAATCGATTAAATTTTAATTGAATAATCGATTAAATTTTAATCGAATAATCGATTAATTTTAATCGAATAATCGATTAGTTTTTAATCGAATAATCGATTAATTTTTTTGGGATTAATTATTCCATTGATTTTAAATTATATTTAGAAAGTTTGATTAATAAATAATTCGATTAACTGCAACCGAATAACTGAAACTAGCTATTTTTGAACACAGGAAGTGATTTTTTTAAAACATTTTTTTCTTCAAATTAAAGCTCCAGGGACCGTCCTTTAACGCGTAAGTTATTGTTTCAATTGTTTGGTGTTAAACATTTTAAGTGCTATTGTTTGAGTTTATAAAGATCAAATATACGTTAAACTCAGGTCGTCTATAGTTACACCCTTTCATTTTTAAACTTAGCTTATGGACAATCCTTTCATGTTTAGTTTTGCGTGTTTTTTTTTATCTGGTGTTAGGGATTACGGTTAAAAGTAAAGAAATCACACATAATAATTATGGTTTCTATGGAGACACCATTTAATTTCGTAATATTAAAAACCAATTTTTTTGGCTGTCGTACAGTCTACGTAAAATTTGAATGTTCTGCCTGTGCAGGTTCAGAAAATTAAACTTTCTACTTAAAAGTTACGTCTTGTGTGGGATACCCTTTATTTTTCAATTTTCTATTTTTATACTTGTCATTGATGCGGACATAGTTGTACAAATAATTTGTTGATTTCAAGTGTTTTTTTTATACGAAATAAGGGTTTTTACATGAAAATGTGGCCACCCTTTTATTTTAAAATTTTACTTTCGAAACTTGTCATTGTAACGGACCAAGTAATACAAGCATAATTTTTAAGGTCTGTCTATTATGACTCCAAAAGCAAGGCTGCATGCATAAAAGGCACTTTTCTATGGGGACACCCTGTAATTTTTTTTCTATTTTGTTTCTCTATTTGTTGCTCTGGCCAACATAAAAATGCCAAGTCTATGAAAATTTCGAGACTGTAGCTATAACAGTTTTAGATATAGAGGCGTGAAACCGACGAACAGACTGACATTTAAGCGAATTTTGTGGGGTGGCCATCTTTTTTCCTCGGCACAGAACCCTTAAAGCAAAACAAATTTGGAAATAAAGTTTTGTTCTAAAAAACTTTTCATTCAAATTGTATATTTTTTAAAATTCTCAGCTCAAGTTTTTAAAATAAGGTACTGCTTCCAAAAAAGTATTGGTACCAAAAGTTCGTATAAATAAAATCTTCTCTTAGTAATATTTCACGACAAAAAACATTGCCGGTAAGTGAACTACTTAAAATAGTAGCAATAATCATAATCATCTCTGCTACACACCCAAAATTGTATACAATATATACGATGTATATATACATTCGTATATACAGCAAGTGTATATACCTCCGTGAGCCAATGTATTTCTTGTTAAGTACGTTTTAATGTAGAAAACGTGTAAAAAGTTTTTGTACATTTTTTCTTCATCTTCGTTTTGTATTTTATGTCTCTAGAGCAGACACTCCTTATTTCTATCCTGAGTACATGCAAGTACACAAGAATAGTAACACATATAAAAGGATTCTTTTATACACACACAAGCATGCAAGTACACACACACATATACATTTGTGTACTAACAGACTCATACTATTTATATTGTGTAATCAAACTTTCTGTTCTGTCTGTCACTAACTAATACATTAACGAAACACTTATTTAACAAAATAAATACAAATATATACTCACACACACACACACACACACAAACACACACACTCAAGCTGTTCATAGACACTAACTATGTCTGTGATTTTAGGTCGAAGTCTGTCTGGCATTTATTTAAAACGTTTGTTCTACAAAACAGCAGCCCTACAGTCAGTTACTAGATGAGTTTGTCAGCCAGTCAGTCATGGCTTTTAGCCATTTGACCAAATTATTGTACAACAACAAAAAGATAGTCTTATAAAAGCGAACATTGAAAATGTGACAACACCCTACCACCTATTTTTAACACCATCACTGCTACAACACATAATTACATCTATGTATGCGAACATCAATCGGTGTAAGTGTGTATTTCACAATCGGCTCTTTGACGATTTGTTACAAATACATGTAGATAAAAATCTATTGACTATTTGAACGTCATATCAACTGTTCTAATCAATCGTCAGGCTGAAAGACTGTTAGTCGATTGCTGTGTGCTCAGATGTATGTGTGTTTTTAAGGCAGACGGTTAAACAATTTATTGCCGGATTTGGTTTAACATATTTCTTCAACAGAACACAAACTTATTAAATCACGCACACACTTATAAATTATATATTGTCATTGTGTATTTTAACTGTACATATTTTTAGCCGGTTTTTCGTAAAAAATACATAAAAAGAAATTAGAAAGACAGCAAATATATACTAACTGCCGGTTAGAAAAAGTTTTCTCTCGCATTTAAAAAAAAAATCCTCTCATTTAATGACACACTAAAATGTGTTGCTTGTGTTTTCTTTTAGACACAGTATACCACGAGAGTGTTAAAATGATAAAACGTGTCATTAGGCAAGAGAATTTTTTTTTATAAGAATTATGAGAGAGACTTCTTTTACTTCAGATAAAAGTTGTCTCTGTCTATCAAAGAGAAAATTTAGAAAAATGCATGCTTCTCTGCAAGCGACAAATTTTTACTAAAGGAAAAAGTTTTCTAAAATTATAATATTTCTGTTAAAGAAAAATCTGATTCTATCGAAGCAAGAAACTTTTTCGATGGCAAAAAGTATGTCTCTAGATAAGAGACTATAGAAAAAATATTCCCTGATTAATCGAGAGAATTTTTTTCTGTAGAGAATGTATGTCTCTGTTTGAGCCGTCTTTTTAAAGAAAAAAAGTATGTGTCTGTTTAAGCGAAAGACTTTTTTTTATAGAAAAAGTTAGTCTCTGCCTAAACTTGAGACTTTTTCTATAGAAAAATTAAGTCCCTGTTTAAGAGAGGGACTTTTTCTATACAAAGAGTATGTGTCTTTCTAAGTGAGAGACGTTTTCTATTGAAAAAGTATGTCTCTGTCTAAACGAGAAAAAAATTAAGTCTCTGTCTAAGAGAGAGACTTTTTCTATACAAAAAAGTATGTGTCTGTCTAAGTGAGACACTTTTCTATAGAAAAAGTGTGTCTCTGCCCAAACAAGAGGCTTTTTCTATAGAAAAAGTGTGTGTCCGCCTACGTGAGAGACTTTTTCTAAAGAAAAAGTATATTCCTGCCTAAACGAGAGACTTTTTCTGTTTAAAAATTAAGTCTGTCTTTTTCTATTAAAAAGGAAGTCTCTATCTAAACGAGAAAAAAATTAAGTGTCTGTCTAAGTGAGGGACTTTTTCTATACAAAAAGTATGTCTTTGTGTAAGTGAGAGACGTTTTCTATTTAAACAGTATGTCTCTGCCTAAACGAAATACTTTTTCTATAGAAAAATTGAGTCTCTAAGTGTGGGACTTTTTCTATATAAAAGATTATGTCTTTGTCTAAACGAGAGGCCTTTTCTATAGAAAAAGTATTTCTCTGCCCAAACGAAAGACTTTTTCTGTAGAAAAATTAAGTCTCTGCCTAAGTGAGAGATCTTTTCTATACAAAAAGTATGTCTCTGTCTGATAGAGAAAATTTTTTATTAAAGAAAGTATTTATCTAAGCGAGAGACTTTCTAGTAAAAAAGCATGTCGCTGTCTAAGCAAGAGAGTTTCTTCCTATAAGAAACGTATGTCTTTGTTTAAGTGAGAAACATTTTCTTTAGGAAAAGTATTCCTCTGTCTAAGCAAGGGACTATAGAAAAGGAATATATCTATCTTTGTCTCTCTCTCTCCCTGTCTCTCTCACTCAGCGAAAAAATTTTTCTGTAGAGAAAGAAAAAAGAAAGAATTTGGCTATAGAAGTAGCTTTGCTTTATTTCTCTAAACCAGAGGCATTTGATATAAACAAAGAAAATTTCTACATAATGTTCTTATCTCTGTGTGTCATTTTTTGCAGTTTTTGGAATTAAAGGTTTTGATGCATCTCTTTTCCTCATTTATTGTTGAATAATTTTTGTTTGCATGCCCAATTTACCACTACCGCAATATTTTGTTCTGAACTATTTTCTTTTATCGTTTATCACTGGTACATACGTGTTTCCCTTTTTTTTTTGCATCAGCTGATGTGTGAGGTTCTTTTGTTATTTTAATGAAGTTAAGTGAGACTCAGTTTCTCCAGCCGACCGCCCAATTCCAACTACACGTGTTTTTTTTTTTTTTTGCAGTGCATACAAAATTTTGCTTGGTCCAACTTTGTTCTTGCTTTCCTTTCACTCACTCTTCTATTCGTTAATGTATTTGCTTTTGTTGCTTAGCCTGGTGTTTTGCTTGTTAAAGACGTGCCCCGTTATGTTGTACAATGAGCTGGCTTGAGGCTGTGACGTTAAAGTCTTGTTTTTATCAATTTGTCTTTCCTTTGGTTTATGTTAATATGTTTTTGTTCTTTCAAGAACTGTCAGTCGTCATCAGTTTTGAATTTTATAGCTGGAAAATAACATTAGCTAATGTTTTTTGATGAATGTCTTTGATACTATTCGTTAAGAAACGGGAGGTTACAAAACAACAACAATAACAAAAAAACAGTGTTTTGCTGCCTTTAAGACTATTCACCCAGTAAGTGGGTCATTCAGTGGGTGTAACAATAAACTGTTGTTGAGACAAACATCGAACATTCACAGCTTCATAAATTTAAAATAGTTCATCTTCTGCTTGTGCAAATTTTAATGTGATGAATGGTACTTTTTTATGCTTAAATTGTACCAATTTTCTATTTATGAACTTTTCGTTTGTGAAATATAAAGTTAAGGATTTTCGCAATAGTCGTTAATCGTATGACTGATCGTGTGGATTCAAAACAAAATAATAGTTGTTTTGCAAATGAAAATTAAAGAAATTTATAAGAAAATGAGAGTTTATTAAAGTGGCTTTAAAAAATTCTAGAAGCCTAACTCTTCTTCTCAATTGGTATGATCTTAGTGGCTGGCTGCGTGGGGAAGAGGAGGCGATTCTATCTTGTCACAACGACTGTCTAGTACTTTGTTCCTGGGCGTACATTTTTAGGCGATCTATTGGATATTTATTGCTTGGAAGCAAAAAAAAAGAAAAACTAACTAATTTAAAATTTTTTGAATTTAAATGTTGCAAATTTTATTAAACTTTTTTTTTCGCCATCATTTTTTTTATTTTTAATTTTTTTTTTTTTGTTGCTCTCCTAGATGTTGTTCA
Organism: Cistogaster globosa; assembly: GCA_937654795.1. Lineage (NCBI taxonomy): Eukaryota > Metazoa > Arthropoda > Insecta > Diptera > Tachinidae > Cistogaster > Cistogaster globosa. The sequence goes on from OW569404.1 coordinate 125,730,038, forward strand.
ATACAAATGTGGGTCATGCTAGAAATAAATGTGCATTGTCCTGTGTGTATGTATTTAGTACTCTGTGTATATATATATGTGTGCATGTGTGTGCGTGATATTTGCTATTAAGAATGATGTTGCTGCAATTGCAAAAACTATTTAACTCTGAAATTGATGTTGAAACTGCTGGTCTGTTGTTATTCACAAAACAGTCTGTTGGTTTTTGTTAGAACTTTTCTACACAAACACATAAACATATAAATGTACACACCCACATACTCATGCATTTAAAAAAAATATTTTTTTCCTATATTTAAAAAGAATATAAATTTTATGACGTTTTGTATGCATCACTTGATTGTTGTCAGTAGATGGCTGGCTGGTTGGTTGCTTGGTTTGTTGTTGTGTTGGTAGGATGGTTGGTTAAATGGACAAATTGTTGACTAAACCATTGTGTTCATATTGCTGTATTTGATGGTGTAGTTGAAGAGTTATTTTTAACTGGGTCGGGTGGTTAGTACGGATGTCTTTAAATAGGTCAACTTAAATTTATTTAGATATTATTAGTTTTCTTTTGAAAAATGCAAAACAAAATTTTTAAGACTTTTCCTAAATTATTTTGTAAATTGTTAAAGTTTTCTTAGTTAGGAACTAAAGTTTCTTTACACGATTTGTTGTAGTAGTAGAAAACTTTCGTAAGTTAATCGCGAACCATAGCTTAGTTCTACTATAAACCGCATTTTATACATATTTAGACCTGCATCAACGATTAAGGGTTTTTAGGTGAAATTAAGTAGACTTTGCAACTAATTAAAACCTCCAAAGTTTCACGCAGTTATTTTCTGTATGCAAGCTTCGTTAATAATTCGTTCGATTGTTTCGCTTTAAGCAGTTGAGTGGTTGATGACGCTTTTTGCAACTTAAAAAATTCGTACTTGAGGCATCAACTGCCTAATTCGAAATGCTATTATGTGCGATATACCAGAAATATCAGATCGCTGTACTAAAATTCCCCTTGTGCATCCTGTATATCAATTTCGAGCTTTGTTTCAGCGTACGATAATAATACTTCTAAAAGCGGACAAAACAAATTAACTTTTGAAGATGCTCTTAGTTCTTAAGTGCATCTTTTTAGTATAATTACGTTTTTTTATAATAAAATTTATTACAAAATTGCCACATTCGCCATTTTATTGTTCCTGTTACTACTCATAAATGCTTTAAGCTTCAAAGAACAAGTAAATACCCCCTCAACCTATACTATACAATGGATCAACTTTTTAATTAAGCAACAAAACAAAAGCCTTAAAAATTTATAGACCATAGATGTCTGCAGGGCATCGTTGCCTCTTTTTAACATTTTTCCCTTAAAAGCGTACTTACGTTTTAAAAAATATTTTTAAATCGAAAAAAAATTTTGCTTTTTCAAAATCCATGTTATTACTCTTACAACTCTTGGTCTTACTGTGCCTGTACAAGAATAGCCAATATCATTTTTAAGATTAAATAGCAAAAAAAAAAAACAAAATCAACGGGGAAGTAGTAAAAAGCTACTAACAAAAAAACAAAATCAACGGGTAATTTGAAAAAAAGTTGCCATTTACTGCTTTAACATAACTTTTCTTATCACACAGCAATAAGTACGAGAAACCAAAGAAAAAAAAAAATTAAAAAATAAGCTTTCATATTTAAGAGACTCAAAGACCCAATAAAGTGAAATTATTCCTCCTCTAAGTTTTTCTTTGAATTTATGATAACAATTATCTTAAGGATATGTGAGTGTTAGTTCGTGTGTTTTTAAAAAACTAATACTTGAACCCAATAAATAGAACGAAAAAACAGAATATGTATCAACAATACGACAAGAGACACTAGTATGGCAGACAAGGCAAAGACGTTTGACGCGACAATGTCGAGACATTAAGTATGAAGAAAAAAAAAAAAAAAATACAAATACACTTTAAACACATACACAAGTGTGTTTTATTATTTTCATATACAAACAACAAAAAAAAAAAAATGATTAACAAAAAAAAAAAAAAAAAACTAAACTAAATTATAAAAACGTGTAAAAAACAAACAGGTACAGAGAGGTGCAGAGTAAAAATAGGAAAACAAATATAAAAGGAAAAGTTAAACAACAACTAAATTGTAACAAATACACAGTTATTTATACATACATACAAATTATTTATATAAGTTTGTATGGGTAAATTTATAAAGAAAAAAATAGACACACGCAAAATATTCTACCCACTCTTTCCTTTGCTTAAAACAAACAAACAATCAAACACATGATTATTTTTGTTAAATACGAGCGGAAAACGGAAACGGATGTAGAAGAAGCACAAAGAAACTTGTTAATATTTGACAATGTAAATGTTAAAGGTTAAAGATAAAAAAAATATTGTAAAAATGATGGTTTTGCTTTTCTCATATGAAATTGCTGTTAAAATACAATCAAATGAAACAAAAATACTCCCAGAGATGAAAATCATTTCATGTAAATATTGACATTTCTAGTAACAAAAAAATTTCTAAATAATTTTTTATTTTTATGTTAACTTGTAGGTTAAGAATTTTAAAACATGAGTTTTAGATAAAAAAAATATTGTGTGTGTGAAAATAAAGATGTCGAGTGAAATATGTTTTTCATGCAACGACTTCCATAAAACATATATGAGCGTGACGTAACGTCATACAAAGAAAAACACATATTAAAACAACAAAACATTAAAATATAATAAAAAATAATTGTTTAACAAATTATAAAAATAAGGAGATTTCAAAGCCTTCTAAATTAAAATTATTTTTGTTGAAAGTTTGTTCATAAAACTTTTGTCTCTGAGATATTTTGACCAAGTTGGCCAAAGGGGGAGGTGGCAGGCAATACCACCATATAGGTGGTGTTTACAAGGGTCAATACATTTCCCCATATATAAACACTTTTTCCATATTAAAGTTGTGAGTTGTTAAAAAATGATGAAAACTAAATTTCGGCCGCATGTGCGGTATAGGTGAAGGATTTTTGCCACTTTGGCCAAATGGAGAGGTGGCATGTAATGGCCTCTTCTGGAAAGTATTAAGAACTGTGTATCGCAGTGTCTCCTAATAATAAGCAATTACTAAAAAAATTACCTTAAAAAATAATGGGTGCGTCGCAGAAGACGTGGTTTTTATCTAAATTTTTAATTTTTTTTTACAATAGACACGCCTTTGAATTTTACACATAGTGCGCTATAGCAAAAAGTATAAAAAATAAAACTTATATTTAAAGGGTGTGCCCATAGAATAGCTTATTTTAAGTTAAATTATCTTCTATTTTCGAGGGTAAAACTTTTAAAACTTAAAATGAAGAATTAAAGGGTGGCCCATGTATGGTACGCAACCCTTTCATGTGTAAGTCTAAATCGCCTTTGACTAATTTATTAAACAAATTCTTTCTCCTTTTATTTCGGTAATTATTATTTTAAAATTATAACATTTTTTAATCCACTCTAATGAAATCAGTTTTAGGAAAGTCCTCGAGGTAATCTTTTCTCCTTCTTTCGCTAAATAATCTCTATTTATTTTGATACAGGTAAATGTGGCTCGATCACTGATTTAAGCTTCTTTATTTTGATTTTTATCAATAAAAATAAAATAAACGATGTGTTGGAAATAAATCTGCAAAAGTTGAATTTTTTTAGGACACCCTTTAATTTTTAAGTTTATATTTATATACCAACTATCATGGTAGACAAATTTGGTATTTGAGAATATCAGCCAGTTTTAACGGTAAGAGAATATACCTGAAAGTCATATGCTTATAAGGACACCCTTTAGCATTTGTTTTATGCAGAAAAAGGTTTATTTGTTTTCATATTAAAATTTAAATAATTTTTTTAATTCAAAATAACTAAGACATCCAATCAAATAATTAATTGATTCCATTAAAAATTTAATTAAGTTTTAGTGTGAAAACAAATAAATACGTGAAAATCACTTTCTTATAGGGACATCCTTTAGCATTTGTTGCATGCAAAAAGAGTCCTTGCCACTATTAAAAGTTTTATTTATTTTCATATTAAAATTTAAGAAAACGTTTTTAATTGTTTCACTTATATATTGAAAAATAAATAAGCAATTAAATAATTATTTGAATCTATTAAAAATGTATTTTAGTTTTTGTAATTTGTTTCCCAAACAGGATTTGAACCGTGAATTCAAATTTAATTTTTTCGGATTAAGGTTGATTTATTAATTTAATTTCTTTAAATTTTTAGAAGAAAAAATTATTTACAAATGAATGCGGACGGTTTCCAAAGTAAACAAGAAAATTAAATGCTAGCAGAATGAAATGCAGCATTTTCTGGACCGCTACATCCTTCATCAACATTCTTCGCATCTATAAATTTTTGGAAATTAAATTATTAAATGAACCTTAAGTCGAAAACAAAAAATTTTAATTAATTTTAATTTAATTTAAATTAATTTTAAAAACAAATAAACAGAGTTTATTCTGAGTAGGGGTATTATAAGACAGACGGACATATACCGTAGTGACATTAGAATAAATATTTTGTCCTTTTCTTATAAAACTTTGAAATCTTCTACTTGTGAGTTAAATATTATTTTCAATCACACTAATGCTTGACGACTGCAACATCACGTTTATCGATTTTCTAAGATTTTTACTTTAAGCTGCTTTTTTTAGACTTCATAGGCAAAAAGAAAATTAAAAAAAGTTGTATTTTTTCAACAGAACTCTATATCGAGGACCTTTCTAAATCTAATTTTTAGCTGGCTTTGAAAAGTTTGTAAAATTACTTAACAAAAAGTATCGAGTTGAATGAAGATTGTTTTGAAGAAGCTTACGTAATTTATTGATTTCAAAGTTTTTCTCAGTATTTTCATTCTTTTCCCTTTAATATGTCTGCTATTCATTATCTTATTTGAATTATTTATGTAAATTCACAGAAATTTTCCTTTGTTCTGTAACTATTAATGTCACAATATTATGTCACTCTTTGTCAGATTATGTTATTTATTATTTATCTTTAATTTCTCTTTATGACAACAATAATATTTTTTTTCATTTGAGCCGTTTATTTTGAAAGTGGCTTAAGTCACTTTTTCAAAAAAATTAAAGATTTTATGTTGACTGAAGTTTTTATTGGGGACTAAGTATCCTGAGATAGAAGTGCAAGTAAATCTTCTCGAGATTTAGTTTCAATACTTTTAAAACCTTTGGAACATTATCTTTAAAATATGTTTAGCAGCTTAAAAGTAAAATGACTTATGTCACTTTTAAAATAAACGGCTTATTTAATATCTCACATAAATATGACATTTTCTTTGAAAAGTTGTTCTTGTTTGTAAGGAACCTTTTCAGGTGAAGGTTCTCTTATGCATTTAAAACCATGACACGATGATTGTTGGATTCCATTTATTGTTGACTGCTTAGGAAGGGCTGCTAAATGACAATAGAAATTTCCAATAAGTTGCCAACAAGAGTTTCACAAAGTCCTGTATTTCTAAACAAAATGAATTACTATTTTCATTAAAGGCTGCATAAACTATTTTATGCCAACCTTAAAACATTTGCTTTAGATTAATTTAATTGTTCTGTTTTTCCATGGATTTACACTCTGTTGTATTTTGCTGTGTGTGTGTTTGTGTACACTCTTCCATGGTTTCATTTTTAAGTTGTCATTCTGCATTGCGACAATCACTGTTGTTATTGTCACTCCCTTGTTTGTAACAGAATATTTTATCAGATTTTTTTATATATTTTTCTATTTATTTTTATTTTTTTTATAGTTTTTTTTTTATTTTTTATATTTAACAAACATTTTTAATACAAAGATGAGCTTCACTGAGAAGACAAGCCTTAATAATGAAACACGACTTGTGTAGACATGTGTTTGAAAGGCATATGACAACCAACATGCAACAGCTAGAAATGAAACTTTATGCCTTTAACCCTTATAAAGTCAAAGAAATGTAAAATATTAAATATTTTGAATTCTAAATGATTAAAGTTAAACAAAAAACACAACAAATTTTCTTAGCTTCAATTAACTAGACTGCCTGCCCAGCTTAGAGAGACTTGACTTTGAAAATTAAATAAAAATTAAAATATTATTTTAATGCTCTTTTAAGGGTTAATTGTAAAATATTTTTCACACTGCGAGGCCACAATCACATCGAATAATTATTTTGTAAGTGGACATTTGCATGCTTTTGCATGTTTTAGATTCTATCGCTATGGATTAGTGTCAGTCATTTTTTGTTTCTTACTTCTTTTGTATTCTTTTCATATGATTTTGTTCTTTTAAACTTAAACATTTTTATCCTGTTGTTGTTGTTGTTGCTTAAATGTCATTCAAGAAAAACCAACCGTGAAAAATATTTAAATAAATAATACGAGAGTAAAGTAAGGCAGGTTAGGTTGGTATTTATGTATCGTTAGCTCACTTGGGTAGAAGACAAAGCGAAAGGGATACAGAAGTACAAAGATTAAGTCATGGAAAGCTAAAAAAGTGAATTAAGAAATGAGAAAGTAATACATACTGTCAATGTTAGAGTAAATACTCACCGTGGCTATCAAGTAATGTAGTTGGAATCTGAAACCCTTTAGTACTGCTTTGAAGCCGGGACTATAACAACGGGAGAAAAACAAATACAGCAAAATCGTTCAAAAGTTATATATAAATTTATTATTTTTCGCAGACAAAAAAAAACATGGTTGTGGTATGATCACGAGAATCACAATATGTTCTCTGTAAAAATATATAATTGCAGTGAACATATTATATTGCTTGTCAGGCACATCAAATTAGATTTTATAAGCATTTGATCATTAACTAGTTGGCCTTAACTAAATTATTATTCTAAAGTTCTGATCAGTACCAATTTTTTTTAAAAACATTTAAAATAATTTGTATAGTACTGTTAACCATAATATATTATTAACAAACATAATTTGTTAAATAACAACGGGAGGGAAACAAATACAACAAAATCCTTCAAAAGTTATATATAAATTAATTATTTTTCCAAGACAAAAAAAAAATAACATGGTTGTGGTATAATCACGAGAATCATAATATGTTTTCTGTAAAAATATATGATTGCAGTGAACACATTGTATTTCTTGTTAGTAACAACAAATTAGATTTTTTAACATTTGATCATTTACTAGTTGGCCTTAACTAAATTATTATTCTAAAATTCTAATTAGAACCAAATTTCTTTAAACATTTAAAATAATTTGTATAGTACTGGTAACCATAATATATTATTAATAAACATAATTTGTTAAATCAATCAATAACAGATCTTAGAGACCTCATTTTGTCCACTTAAATAAACCATTTGGTGCGTTTTACACGCTGCTACATCATAAGACTTTATTTCTTCAAAAATAAATGATGGGATTCATCGCTACCCCATCATGACCAAAGATTTTATGTTTGAAAATATGCAGGACATTTAGCCGATAGAGATGTGATTTTAATAGGATAGTGTTACGTGCTGTACGGAAACTGAAACCAATGACTTATTAAAATTTGGCAAAAAGTTGACTTTGAGAAATTTAAAATAAATAGACGTCCTAAGATTATTCGCGCCTTTAAGTCATGTATTTCTCTTTCGATAAAAATTGTTTTTTTTTACAAAAGATTAATTGCATGGTTTTTAAGACAACATCCAATATTTCCATAGAAAATTCTTCTGTTTCTTTAAATTGTCTTTAACGAGGACCTGAAAAAAGTCCTTGCCTTTAATTGGCTCAGTTTGAAATACTTAAAGAGTTTTAATGGAAGCTGTAGCTCACAAAGTTATCCAGTGCCTCTGGTACAAAATGTTGTCTTTTTGCTTAAAGTGTCTTTTTCTGAAATTTAAAATAAAATCATGAAAAGGGTGACTGTTTTTTAAAAACCGAATTTAAGAAATATATTTTTTTCCCTTTTTAACGAGTATTTGTTCAGTTTTTTTCTATTTTAATAGTATTTACTTGTTTTAAATTTGATTGAATTTTTTTTACTTTTTTGTTTTTTGTTTTTTTTTTTTTTGCATCTCCGCATCAATTCAGCCTTTTTAAATGCAAATGTCTGCCTTTAATTTAGGCCATCTCACAAACCAAAAAAAGCAAAAGAATTATAAAACTGTTTTACATAAAATCAAAGCCAGCACAAACAAAATTTCAAATGAATCCTTAAACAGCTCATCAACATTTAAATAAATCAAATGAAAAACAAAAAAAAAAAAAAAAGAGAAGAACAGCATATAAAGTAAAAATGTTCCAGCGTAATTATTTGATTTTTAGTATTTTTCGTTCGTTTGTTTGTTCTCTCATTATATTTTGCCAGTTCATGTTGTTTGTTGTTTTTCTAGTTCTTTGACTCTTTTTTTTAGAACCACAAAGGACCCCTTGTTTCAAAAGCTTCTCTTCGTTTCGATTTTTAGTCCAACTGCGCCCGCTGCCTTTTCTTCCCCTTCTTTTAAAGCAACTCACTCATATTCATCATGCCACATTTTATTTTTGCTTTAATTTGAACGCATTCAGTTTAAATGTTGATGTTGTTGTACTGTAATGGCAACTACTTCATTATACAAGAGCTACAGGAAAAATCAAAGTGAAACTTTTTCACTTTTCTTTATTTTTTATTTTGTTATTAATGTTGCACAAAAGTGTATTTTCTTGCCTAAAAGTGTGCTAAAATAAAATAATATTTTTGAAAATCTAAAAGCAGTTGTACATGTGTGAGCATTTGCAACTGGGTTAAGCAGTCTTGTCAAACTAAACACACATACACACACATCCCCCTTGTATCCTTATAGACATATAAACCTATTAATATAATGGCATTTTCCACTTTCAAAATATTTCAATGACTTTTTGTGGTTGAAAAATAAATAACAAATATTTTAAAATTGTATTTTGATATTTATTTATGTATGTCATCATCGTCATCATTTCAAATGACTTGATGTGTTATATTTTTACGAGGCCAAGCTGTTCGCTTTGCTTTTCTTAATAATAATTTTTAAACAGAAATATTATTTAAGTAGAAAAGGGGACTTTTTATAGAAAGTACTTTTTTATAAAAATCTCCTTTATAAAGAGCACGTTTCAGGGTGCTATTACTAGGCCCTTTTCTTCTTCTTTTATAAAAGGCGTTTTAACAAAAAAGAGTTTACTAATAAAAAGTACTTTTTAAAGTGCTTTTTTTGAATAGATTTCTTTAAAAAAAATTTTGTTAAAAAAAAGAGAAATAAAATTGTATAAACGTTTTTTCTTGCTTTTGAAAAAAATATTATTTACTGAAAATAACATGTTAAAAAATGGCCTTTTTAAGTAGTATCGTACTTTAAAACAAGGGGTCTTGATAACAAGTACTTTTTAAAAAAAGTATATTTTATAAAAAAAATTCAGCAAAAAGTTTAATGTGCTAAAAGTACAGTGTTCTAAAAGTACTATGTACTAAATGTTCTATGTACTAAAAGTACTATGAACTTAAAATACAAGCAGAATGTATAATATACTAAAATTACAATATACTAAAAATATTATGTACTAAAAGTACTATGTACTAAAATTACTATGTACTAAAAGTACTATGTACTAAAAGTACTATGTACAAAAAGTACTATGGAAAAAAGTACTTTGTACTAAAAGTACTATGTTCCAAAAGTACTATGTACTAAAAGTACTATGTACCAAAAGTACTATAAACTAAAAGTACTATGTACCAAAAGTACTTGGTACTAAAAATGCTACGTACTGAAAGTGCAACGTACTACAAGCAGGATGAGCTTGTATCGCAAGTAGATAGTGGGGCAAAAACAGTATATTCATCAAAATTATCACACTGGAAGCTGGTATCCCATCTCAAACAAGAGGAAAAGATGGTCCACTGAATATTTGAATCAATTACAGCAGCGCCATAAGTGGAATAATCGGCTTGACAACCTCAACAAAGGAAGATAATCTACCACACGTTATAAAATGTGACCTTTTTAGGAAGTATGGTACTTAAAAAAGTACCTTAGGTAAAAGTACCTTTTACCTTTAAAATACTTTACCCTTAAAATAATAAAAAGTATCTTGTTTTTAAACGGCCATTTATGAAAATTTTCTTTAGAAAAGTATTTATTGCAAAAAGGTATCATTTGAAAAAATATTTTTTATAACGGGACATTTTTTAAAAAGGTTTTTTTTATACTAGAACTTTTTTTTATAAAATCTTCACTTATAAAAAGTACTTTTGCTTGCAAAAAGTATGTTTATAGAAACGATTTTTTTATATAAGCGCCTTTTATTAAAACAATTTGTTTGCTTTCAAATTTCTTTTAACAAAAAGTACTTTTCGTATAAAATACCCTTTATAGCCTTTAAAAGAAATCGTGCTTACATACAAAGTGGCCATATAAAACGAATCTTGTGTTAAAATTATTTATTATAAAAAGTACATTTAATATCAAAAAAATAACACTTCTCTTTTTATAAAATTTTTAATACTGAAAAGTACCTTTTCTTAAAGCGCATTTTACATCAAATATAAATAAGAAGATTTATAAAAAAATATGTTTACTCAAAACAACCCTTTATATAAAGTACTCTTCAAATATGGTACTTTAATTAAAACTACCCTTAATAAAAAGATTCTCCCATAAAAGGTACCTTTCTTCAAAAGTACTCTTTATGTACTTTAAAATCAAGTACCGTTTTTAAAAAATTCTTTATTATAAGAAACCTTTTTATAAAAAGTACTTTTTTAAGTACTCTTTATAAAATGTATTTTAAATGAAAATTTATTAAAAAAAGCATGTAAAATAATTTTATTTTTATTGTTGTAGTGTAAGTAGTACCATTTTAAAGTGCCTTTTAAAGACCCTTTTTGCTTTGAAATAAAAAGTATCTTTAAAGATTCTTTTTACAATAAATGTGCCCTACAAGTGCGTTTGCAGAAAGTACCTTTACAAATGTATTTGTTATACAAACGACCTCTTTTTAAAAAAGCTTTAATAAATGTGAAAATCACTTGTCATAAAATAATACTTTATAGTGTTTGTCTTTTTTTAATCAAAATTCTTTAAAATGCGTGTCTTATTAATAAAAAGTTCCAAGGTAAACAGTACAAAACAACCCCTTAGTAAAAAGTACCTTTTTTTAAAGATTCAAAAAATATAATTTTTACAAAATTTGCATACCCAAAAATCTTCCAACAAACTTTTCAACTGATCATACAAGCCACCAGTAAATCAACCATTCGAAGTAACCAATCGAATCGAGACAAACCAACCAACCCACCTAACAAGCAATCAGCCTTTTAACCAATAATCATTGTACGCTATCTTAAGCGAATGCAAATTTAATTGATTATTATGTTTATAATTTTAAAGCTGATATACTTTTTCAATAACTGACCACCACTACCTCCCTCATTCAAAACTTAACGACCACTAAAACACATTAACTTGATTTTTATTTCCATTCTTTTGTTGGCGTACAAGAATCACGGCAGTGTAACTAAGATTCAGTTTAGACGTAAATATATTTTTCGTTTTATTCATTTATATTTAATTTGTTTGAATACTCGTATGAACATATTCGCCACTCGACCACATCATCAGTATCAGTTGAATAAAATCGGTTGATTTCAATACCCTTGCCATCGCTCTTAACCTCTTCTTAGTGCTGCCAAGAAAGTCTTGTTTAGACTTAATCAGACACATACACACGTTGATTTACTGGTCATACTGGGTTACACATTTAAAACTTTAAATCAATGACTACTACGAGGGCTGTTCTATATATTTCTGGCCTAATAGTGAAAATGCGAATATTTATAATCAAAAATGGTTTTATTGTTTTTCAAAGTATTCTCCAGCATGATTTATACACTTTTGCATGCGCTCAAACCAGTTGTCAAAGCACTTTTTCCACTCCGATTAAGACACCTCTAAAACATGGTTTTTGAACACTTCAACAGCTTCTTCTGGCGACGAAAATCGTTGACCACGCATTTTTTTCTTGATGTGCGGAAACAAGAAGAAGTCATTAGGTGCCAAGTCAGGGCTGTACGGCGGATGACCCATTAATTCGACGTTTTGGCCGGTCAAAAACGCTCTGGTTTGAGCCGATGTGTGAGAGCTCGCATTGTCATGGTGAACAATGATTCGTCTTCTCTTGTTGGTTTTTCGAATTTCTCCGATGACTTCAGGCAAACAAATTGTTGTGTACCTCTCAGAAGTGACCGTCCTACGTTGCCCAAGCGGAACAGTCGCAACATGACCAGTTTTGCCAAAGAAACAGGCGACCATTTGCTTCGAAGTGCTTCTTCCACAAACAACTTTCGTTGGATTTTGCTCGTCTTTGAAGACCCAGACGGTCGATTGTTGTTTCGTTTCGGGCTCATACGCATAGATCCATGATTCGTCACCTGTGACGATCTTATAAACGTCTTTTGAAGCACCGCAATCGTATTTTTGCAACATTTCTTTGCATCAATCAACACGAGCCTTTTTTTTAGCGACTTTCAAATTGTGCGGGATCCAACGAGAACAAACGTTTTTTACGGCCAGGTGTTCATGCAGTATCGAATGTATGCTGGTGGAAGAAATGTCCAAGGATGTCCCTATCTCTCGGTATGTCACATGTCGATCTTGCATTATGAGTTCACGCACGGCATCAATGTTCTCTGGCACAACAGCCGTTTTTAGACGACCTCCACGGAATTCGTCTTTGAGCAAGCTTTGGCCACGATTAAATTCATTATACCAATTTTTCACAGTGCTATAGGATGGTGCTTCATCGCCATACAAAGATTTAAGCTCATTAATGCACTCTTGTCGTGATAGTCCACGTCGAAATTTGTGAAAAATGATGGCACGAAAATGTTCACGAGTTAATTCCATTTTTTTCTATATTAATTTTTTCAAGCCACTGTAAACAACACAAATAATAGTCGTACGACGAAACTTTTTGAGTACGATTATGCTTAAAAATGACAAACTTTTCAATGGAAATGTCAGATTACACTTGGCAGCACTCAGTGTTTCCAGGCCAGAAATATATATAGCAGCCCTCGTATGGTTACTTTAATAAATAGTCTTTTTAGTTGGTGTTAATGTTGCTATTGCCTTTAATATTTTTAAGTCTGTCTCCTTGTGTTTAAATTTTTACGTCAATCATTTCTTATGCTTAATAATAATGAAAACCAAAATAGCGGTTCTCATATTTCATTGCAACAATCTGTCATATGTTATCGTTGCAATTGTTGTTGTTATTATTATTTAACTGTTATTGATGTGGCATTTTCAACAACAGTAGCTGGGATTCAGTGATGTGTCTTGTTGGGTGTCTTTCAAATGTCTAGAGTATTTATTGTTCTAAGTATTAGTAGGCTTCACCCGCAAAAATGCAGTTAAAGAGCTATTGACACCTTAAAGCAGATGAGTCAAGGTATACAATTACTTTTTTATGTCATTGAGAATTTTTCTTCAAAGAGCTTTAACAATTTTTTTTTTAATTTATAGATAAATTTGCTTAAAAAATATTATGGTTATCGATAAAATTTCTAAGAAAAAATTTACGATATCAAACAATTTTGTAAAGAAAATTTAAAATATCCATAATTTTATTTTTAATATTTAAAGTTATCGATTACCTTTTTCAAAAAGTTAAAATAATTCATATATTTTCGTTTTACAAACTTTCGAAAGATAACTGAAGTTATTAAAAATTAAAAAAAAAAATTATACTATAGCGAATTTTTTCAGAGAAGGGTAAATTATCGAGAAATTTTCCGAAGAATATTTAAGTTATCGAAAAATTGTCTAAAGAAAATATAACTTAAAGTAAATTTTCTAAATGCTTTAAGCTTCCGATAAACGTTCTAAAAAAATTAAGACATTTAATTATTTTGAAGAAAAAATTGTAAAAATCTATAAGTTTTAAAAAAAAAATTTTTGATTATCATCCAATAACTTTTTTAAAGAATAAAACTTCTTAATTTAATTTATCGATATATATTCCAATAAAAATTTTTATTATTTAATTTTCTAAAGAAGATTAAAAGTTTCAAAGGTATCCCTTTATACTTTTACAATTACAATTTTTTTTCTTAAATTATCGATTAACTTGCTAAAATGATTCAGGTTATCAATAAAATTTCTAAGCAAAAAATAACGATATCAAACGGCTTAATAAAGTGAATTTAAGTTATCCATATATTATTTTAATTTTTTTTAAAGTTATCGAAAAATATTTTAAAAAAAGTTAAAAAGTAATTTTCGATCAATAATTAATTGGAAAGATATTGAAGTTATTGAAAAATTTTCTAGAAAAAGTTTGAGATATCGAAAAATGTTTAAAGGAAAATATAAGTTATCGAAAAATTCTTTAAAGAATATTTAAGTTAACGTTAAATTTAGGCTTCCGATAATTTAAAAAAAAAATTTAGTGCATCGATAAATTATTTAAAAAAATACAAATATCGATAAGTTTTTTAACGAAAAAAAAAATAAATTCTTAATTGTGAAATATATTCTAAAAATGCTAATTCTAGATATGTAAGAGTTTTTTTGTTTTTTTGAATAAAATATCTTCTTAATTTATGTTATCGAAAAATTTTTAAAAGAAAATTCAATTTAAAAGATTAAAAGTTCAAAAAAATTTTAAGTAAAAATTGTAAATATCGATAAATTTTTTTAAAGTGTTTTTTATTTAAAGATGCTTTATGTTGGCGATATAATTTCAGAAAAAAAATTCCAAAAATTTTATTTATCGATTTAAATATATCGATAACTATAAAAAAAATTGTCGATTTTTTTATTTAATGATTATTTTTAGTCACACAAAATAAAAGAAAAATTTTTTGGTAAAATGTACTGCTTCAAAAAGTTCATGATTTTTCTGTTATAATTTTAAGTTATCGAAAAAGTTCTTATTAAACAAATTCAATGAGAAGAAAAAATAAAAAAAATATATCTAAAAAATTTATTGTATAATTTTTTTGTTTATTGTTTAAAAAAATTTTTAGCCACCTGAGAATTTTATAAAAACTTTTTATGAAAGTTAGTTAAAACTGCTGTTAGAATTCTATTAAAAACTTTGAAAAAAATAATTTTTTAAAACAACTTTTTTTGTTTAATGTTTAGTTAGAATCAATTCCTTTACATTATCCCTTCTTTAAACACATATCAACAATTGTCTACACTTAAGTTTGTGTGTGTATTATCCATATGTAAGTACAAGTATCTCTCACTGAGTTACAGTTTATTGCTTCTTTTAATTTTTATTCGAAAAAAAAATCGTTCATCATCAGTCTGTTTTAAGATCATTATGATTTCCTTTTATCCAATATTCCATTCCCGTTGCTGCTCCTGTACTCGCTGATCAATAACCAAACGATCAATGTGTGGTTGCCATCATTTATAACATTCATCAGTATTAATGAAGAAAACCACTTTAGATTAATCGAATTATATTTAATGATACTTTTGGCTCTGATTTATTTATTGATGTTTTCTTTTGTTTCTGCTTTTCCACAATTAAATCTTAAGTTACAAAAATAACTTAAAATGAAGATGTATTTTTAATGTGTTTAGATTGAAAATTATGAATCATTTAAGCACATTTTCTTTCTCTGTTTGCTGATCACAATGAGCTTAAGTTGGTTTGCATACAAAATGATAGAGATCTGATTTCAATCTGATTAAACTTTTTTTGTGTTATGGAGAATAAACTTTATGTTGGTTTTAGTTTTCTGAGTTTTTATTTTTATTTTTTTCCAAATTCTCATTTGGTTAATAAAATTCTTTAAATCAGGTTCTCTAAATCAGCTTAAAATTCCCAATAAGATGAACTGAGCGATAAGCAAGCGGTCATCTCAATTACTGAAAATTTCGTACCTTGTAATTTTTTTGTATTGCAAGGCCTAAAGACAATAACTTCATGTTAAAAGATAAAAGATCGAATAAAGAGGTCATAACTGAAAATTAAAGGTTTTTCTTGGAACCCTTGAAAAAACCTTTATCTGCAGGCAATGGTGATAATTAATAAAGCGATAGAATAAATGTCTCAATCTGAAGGGGATTTTGTTGGGAAAAAGAGCCTCTCAGTGTTTTTTCAAGCAGCAACAAATCAACATTTATCTAAAAATGAATCAAAGATAGAAAAGATGAATCGAAGATAGAAAAGTATTCAAAAAAAAAATCATTTTTTTATAACCCTTCACCACAAGAAGTGGTACGTCATTCGGTTTGTAATTTCTAAAAAAATCCATTTCCGAACCCATAAAGTATATAAATTCTGAGTCCTTATGCATAGCGAAGTCGATTGAGCGATGTCCGTCCGTGCTAGTGTTGAAATCAGCGCACTAGAAGTGCTAATGCAAATTTAAATACGCCAATCGACCAGACATAGTGTGGAAAGAAATGCTATTGAAAATAAGCAAGATCAGTCTTTCATGTCTTTCGAGGCAGTGGACTTAACACCACTCCTGCCTCTAACTTTTTCATATCATTTGAAACACTGAAGTAACTGCAATCAATCAAAAACAAAAGTATGGAGCGATAGAGTAATAAAAACTAAGAAAAAAAAAAACACCAAGTGAGAAAATTTTACCGAGATATGGGCCTCTGAACTTTTCAAATTTTTTAAAGTATTAAAATGAGTATCATTTTAAAGCTTTTGAAGAGATCTTTAAGGAAATACTAATTTCTTTACTAAAGGCTTAACCCATTAAGAGCCGATAACATTTTTATGTAAAATTATTTTTAAATTCTCTGTCACCTGAATATTTGTTTTTTTATTTTTTTTTTTTTTGAGTAACTTCACTAAACTAGATTTTGATAAATGGTGAAGGGAATATAAGATTCGGCTAAGCGGAATATAGGAACTCTTTCTTTTTTTTTTGTGTTCTCAATCATACCTGAGAATAAACTTAACATATTATGTTTATCACTCATATACTATGGTTGTTTTTTAGTTAGAATTTTTTAAAACAACTGTTTTGTTTTATTGCACTTTACGTGCTATTTCCTCCATTTAGTGACCGAAAGGTGGTAATGAAAATTTTTTATAATAATGAAAGTATTATATCAAGCAACTATAATTTGTTCAACGCAACCATATAATTGTTACAATGAACATAATATAGCTCTTGTGAATATAACACTTCCATGAAATTTGGGCATTAATGTAAATAGACTGAAGGCAAGCTTTAGGGTTCTCTACAAAAATTTGATTTAATTTTTATATACTAAAATAAAAGCAGTATTCGATGCAAAAAAGGACAGTTAGGCACCTCTGATGAACAGCAGTTTTTACTATATATCACTTTAACATGCCTGCCTTCCTCCTTAAGAAATACTGAACATACATTAACTAGCAAAAACTATTAATCAAGGATAATGAGTTAAATTGCTGTTATCTAAATTTTTATAGCTCGTTTTATTTTTAAACGTTGCTGAAGTCTCATTTTAAATATTTTAATTAAAGCCCTTGCCAGCCATTCATTGAAAATCTCTTTTAGAAGCAATGAAGCAAATATTTCTTAACAAAAGGTAAACTCAAGATTTATGAAGTACTAAAAATAAACGTATCAATATATCTTTTTATCAAATCATCATATAATTCCAACTTAACACTTAGCATCATGTTATTACCAATAAATTTTATTAAACATTACAAAAAAGTTTAAAGGAAAAATGACGCAAACAACAAGAAAAAGAACAGCGACACACCATAATTATATTTCATTCTCTATTTTTATTGCGGAAAATTGACCAATATCTATCTAAACGTAACATTGCACCCAGTGGAGTTGAAAACATAACATGGCAGTAGTGGCAATTAATTAAGGCGCCCTGTCGCCAACTTTTGTGGTCATAATTACACAACAATAACGATAAAAATACAACAGCAACAACACATGCTCTTTCACTAAATGGCAAAGTGAATGTGGCAATAAATTCGTGAGGCCGAACAACACTTAAAAGGACAGCTAATAATATGTAGAGTCTAAAGGCGTATACAGCTTTGCTGACGCTTAGAAATTTGTTAACTTTAAAAGCTGTTGTTCCCCATTTGCCTCAAGTTAACTAAGAACCAGTCTTAATAAGCTGGCTTTAAATCAACAATACAGCATTATTACACTCTACGTATACAAAAATGTATGTATTTATTTATAAAATAGAAAATTAACTTAGCATTTCTCTTTTGCTGCCATTTAGTCTTTAGTGAAATAATAAAGTGGCATCAATTTTGAATAACATGAACATGCATCTATTCTACATACTTGCCACTAGTTATAATTTTTTGAAACCATATAGTGTGATGTCTAAGGCATGAACTTCCCTTTTCTAAATCACAGACAACATGATAACAACTGTCGTCTTTTCAAAGTATATTAGTAGGGCAGAAGCTTAAAAGAACCAATACTTTTTGTATTCAAAAGCAAACAGAAAACGAAAAATAGTTAGTATTTATTAGAAAAAATTAGTTATTTAATAAAAGAAATAATTTCAATATTTCATAAAATTTTCGATTTTCATAAAAAAAATTTATTCGAATAATCGATTAATTTTAAGTGATTTTCTTAAATAAATCGTTTATTATTTATTGGCTTGACAAAATATTTATCATAAAAAATTATTCGAATAATCGATTAATTTTAATCGATTACTTGAAAAAATTATTTTGTTTGTTTTTCAAGATTACTAATATATTCAATATTAATTAATAAATATTTTTTTTAATTATAATCGCTATAAAATGTTAATCGATTAATTAAAGGATTTAATGCCAACAATATAATTCGCTTTTGCACATAATTTCATCTTGGATTTAAAAGTTTAT
This sequence comes from Cistogaster globosa, assembly GCA_937654795.1. Taxonomy (NCBI): domain Eukaryota; kingdom Metazoa; phylum Arthropoda; class Insecta; order Diptera; family Tachinidae; genus Cistogaster; species Cistogaster globosa. The sequence continues at coordinate 125,748,873 of OW569404.1, forward strand.
TGAATTTTTTGCTACCAAAATTAACTGAGCTGAAAAAATTCACTTTAAAACATTAATCGATTAATTTAAGTTTTTTTTTTTTTTTGAAATAATTAAATAACTTAAGTTTATATGAAAATTTGAACCAATAATACTGTATGTAATAGAAAATTATTATAATAACAACAATGGCGTTTTGAGATTAATTTTTTGTAATTAATCGAATAATTTGAGTTCATATAAGCATCTATTCGAATAATTTATCATACCTTAAAAAATTTTTTGGTTTTTTTGTATACTTTTAAAAAATAACCTGCTTTATATGCTACAAAAAAAAATTTACTTGAAAAATCCTTCAATCTTTTTGTGCTCTCTAAAAATTAATCGATTTTTTATTTAATTTAAAACCTATATTTTAAAAAAAGAAAATTGATTTTACTTTGGATAGGTTGATATATTGGTTTGATCTGATTTTTTGGTAGTAAGCAATTTAGTTTAAGTAAACGAATATCAATTTAATACGTCTCTATTATTAACCGAATAAATGTGTATTGACTTTTTTATCTTATTGAAAACTACATTTTTTAAATAAAATTTACCAAATATATTCAAATGCTTAAATTAGTAAAAGCATTAAAAATTATTCCGTTATTTTATTCGACATAAAACTTAATCGGTTAATTTTATTTGGCTTACAAAATAAATTACTATAGTCTTTCGCTGCGAAAATACATAAAAAATTAATATATTATAATTTTTAATATTAATCGATTATTCGGGTTTTAATCGATTATTCGATTTTAATTAAAAATTATTCGATTAATTTTTTCATTAATTACGTTATACTAATTTCTATAAATTATTTTCTGAAAATATCTAAAAAAAATGAACGAATATTTTTATACCCATTGGAGCATTAATCTTTTAGGTTAATCTTAATAGAGAATTAATCGTCTATTGTTTTTAGCTAATATATCTTTGTTTAAATCTAGAAAATTCTTTTATAACAATAAACTGTCTACTGACAAATAACAATGCACTCTTTGTAATGTCTGTTTCTTCAAACAAAAAATTTACACACTTGCACTTGCCAACCAAACGCATGTTGATAATTGCATCAAACAACAACAAAAAAAGCAACAAAAAACAACTGTCGGCACTTGTGATTGTGCAATAGTGATCCATCTAAAACATTCTTAAAAACTAACGAACATTTATTGAAAGCAGCTTGCAGCAATGCCAAACATTTTAAACATTAAATTCACCTGCCGCAATTGATGGCATGGTTGATATCTTTCCATGCTAAACTCACTCAACATCTTTCTTTCGTGTATGTACGTTATCGTTTATTGTTAAACATGACCATATTGCAAATGTTTTGGTGAGAACGTGTGTGCGGGATTTAAACATTCGAAAATGATGATGTTGTTCGTTGTTGTATGAATTGAATGAATGTTGCGCATGCCAAGCACGCACTATGTAATGCGACATATTATTATCTCTGCTGGAAAATCTGTTTCTGGTAATCTTTCGTTGTGTATGTTTTTTTTCTTTTCAAACAAAAAACGCAACCAACAACCAAACTAAAGATGATGTTAAATGCGATATGTGTCTGTTGTTAAAATATTCATTGATAGTTTGAAATATTTCTTGCAATAAGCCTTAAAAACAAATGGTTTTTATGTTAGTTTGGTTGGTTGTGTATCAAGGCAGACTAGACTTATGTCTCCTACCCTAAACGTCAAGGCGTGTCATTATCCCCTCAAAGCTACAAGCGATTGCAGCAGTAAATATTTATCCAATTTGCTTTTAAGCACTATAGTTTTATGCTTTTAAGTTCAGTTATTTGTATTAGTAGACGCCATCCTTAAATGCATAATTTACATGCTCCAAGGTCTACTACAATCTGGCTGTTTACAAATTTTCCTTAAATAATGAACGGCGTCATGATTTTTTCCCTCTCAGCTTGTATACAAATTGTGTGTCTGGTTGTCTTTAATAGTTTGGCTGCAGTTTATTTACATACAAATCAAAATAATAAGAGTTATCTCTCATATTCCACTTAAAATTACTTTTTAAAATGAAAACAATGAAAATAAAATCGTTTATTTGATGCCGCATAAAGACAAATTAAATAAATTTAAATATTATTCGAATAAATTATTCGACTAACATTTCAAGGTGAATAAAATAATCGACTTATTATTAGAGCTAATATAATATCCACATATATTATCGTGAACCTTTTAATTAATATTTCTTAACGAATAAAATATCCGATTAATTTTGTATAAGCGAATAAATTATTCGATTAACATTTCAAGGTGAATAAAATATCCGACATATTTGCTAGAGCTAATATAATACCCTTATATATTATCGTGAACCTTTTAATCAATAATTCTTAACGAATAAAATATCCGATTAATTTTGTATAAGCGAATAAATTATTCGATTAACATTTCAAGGTGAATAAAATATCCGACATATTTGCTAGAGCTAATATAATACCCTTATATATTATCATGAACCTTTTAATCAATATTTCTTAACGAATAAAATATTCGATTAATTTGGTCTAAGCGAATAAATTATTCGATTAACATTTCAAGGTGAATAAAATAACCGACGCATTTGCTAGAGCTAATATAATATCCATATTTTTTATTCAATATTTTTTAGCGAATAAAATATTCGATTAATTTTGTCCAAGCGAATAAATTATTCGATTAAAATTTTGAAAGGAAAAAACTAATTACAAAAGTCCATGTCAGTTTCCTAAACTGTAGATTTAAATAAATTAATTGAATTCTTTTTCCATTCCCTTAGCTGTGCTAAATTATAGATTATATTCTTAGCGAATAAAAATAATTCGAATAAAATCACAAACAGATTAATAGAATTTATTAAATTATTGTGCAGCCAATATAAGAAAAGGGAGAAAAATGGGCGATTAATCTTCTAAGACCAGAAAACAAATCAAGTTTTTTTATTAAAAAAATTAATTGAGTGTTTTTCCTAATTGTATAATTCGATTAATGTATTCAAAAGTAATAGCTTAAACGTATTGGCTGAAGTTTTTACATAAATAATATAAAAATTAAATACTATCTTGTTCAAAAATCATCATTACTAGTTAGTAATCGAATAAAAATAACGATTATTTTAATCGAATAGCGAATAAAAGTTATATTTTAATTTTGTTTTTAATTTCTATAAAAATTTTTTTTGAAATGTAAAAAAATTTATAAACCCGATAAAAGTTACTTGAGTTAATCGATTAATGCTCAAACGTAAAAAAATGTTTTTGAAAAATTTTTTATTTAAAACAAGATAAATAGAAAATATTAAACTCAAGTTGTTAAAGTAATTAAAAAAAAATCTCTTATACGCTTAAGCTTGTTGTAAACAGTTCACTTTTAATAAATTGAGTCGATTAATTTTCTACAGCGAATAAAATTAGTCGATTAATTTTTTTAATCGAACTTTTTTTAACATATTTTTTTTAAGCGAAAATAGCGTTTTTTGGCGTCTTTAGTTTTTTGTTATTTATTTATTTATTTATAAATAAAAATAAAGCGTTGATCGGTTTTATTATATGTGATTCTGATTCTCTTTGGCGTATCTTCCAAGGTCAAAGCTAAACTAAACCAATTTTTCATATATTTTACTGAGGTAAATCTTCCCATGTCATAATGGAAAACAAAAGCTTCGTATCTGCATTTGCTTTCTGAACAGCTCTAAAGTTATAATCTTACAAGGTTTCTGTACAAAATTTCCTTCTGATCTTTTGTTTAATAAATATTTGGCTAAAGTTTGTATTCTTAGTTGTTTATCCCACTTCAATTGTTTATGTGTGTTCTTCGATTTGCCACAACAAATCCTGTATAATCGCCCGTCATTATTCGATGCAAAAAGCAAGCTTTTTCGGAACGCTAAGGCTGTATTTCAGACGCTTACTTCATCCTATTTCCAATGTCGTTTTTAAATTAAATTAAATTGCTTTCAAACAAGAGAAAATATCATGTTGTGTAGGGTGGTTTTTATGGTCGGCAGAACTATAAATTAAATTTTTATTAATTTTCTTTTATTCCAAAAATCATTAAAATTTTAAAATAAAATCGGTCATAAGGACACCTTGCCTATTCTTGATGAAGCACGTTTTCGACGTATTGATTCTTTTTGAGGACTGGTGGCCATATATCACAAATAACACGAATAATGTTGGTCACTAAGGCATCAGTTGTTGCTGGTTTATTAACATCGCGTGTACGGTTATAAAATAATCCAAAGGTTTCTGATTGCACGATTTGGGAGGTCAATTGACAAATCCACTTCTTGAAATCAGATTTTGATATAAATAAATCGATGGTTGGGTTCGCCGTATGGCGTGTAGCGCTTTTTTATTTAAACCACATGTCACCTTGTTTATCGTCATCCATATCTTTAGACTAAAAGTCATTGATTACCTTACGGTATTCATCATGCCATCAACCGTGCCTGCTTGCCGTGCCGCATGATGGGCAAGTTAACGACCGATTTTCAAAGTTAATCTGTATAATTTGATAGATTTGTTCGAGTGTCATTCTATTCATGATGGTTTGCCAAAGCATATTGATTACAAATAATAAAAAATGAGCACAGTATGACAGCTCTATTGACAGTTAACCATTTCCTTACTTTTTTACTTTAACGAACAGCCTTTATTATCCCCAATGGCTTTGGAAACGTATTTCTTTGCCAAATGTCTTTCTTTAAGTCTTCGTTACAAACTTCACAAAATAGTTATTAATGTCTACAACACTCCTCTCTGAGGTAAAATTCCCTTCAAAACCTTTTTGAATTCCAAATTTTCCAATAATTGCAACAACAACAAAAATCTATTCCTTGTTGAGATAAAACAACCATTCGCTTTGTCTTTAAAATTGATTTGTTAAAAGATTTTTTTAGCTTCTAATTTAAAAAACCTTTCCAGCGAATAATATTTAAATTAAAATTGAATTTTTTAAATATTTTTTTATGAAGAACTTAAATATGACAATTGAAAAAATACTAAAACTTAATTCTGAACAAATTATCGAAAAAAATACTGAAATTAATGTATTCTTGTTCACAGATCTACCGTGCTACTCTGCTACTGTGCGTCCCCTTAACATCAGTCTTTTATAACATTCAAGCATGATGGTTAAGTTGCATAAATGTCTGGCTGGAAGGTTGTATTAAATGCGTTAATAGTTTTTTTTTTCAGTCTTCTTATTTATTTCTTTTTCTTTTTTTTTTTCTTAAATGCCTTCGCATATTGGCTGGCCCCCTTTGTAATGTTTTCAAATATGCTGCCTGCCGTAACTGATGTTCTTTTAGCCTTAACTAGGATTTTTTTCTATTCTTTATTTTATTGGCGCCAAATATGCTGGAAGCACTAATTCATTTACTTAACTTTTCATCGTTTTCATCATAATAACCATCATCATCATCATCCTCATCTTCACCGACCAACAACTGCATTTGACTTTTATTCCGCCGTTTGCTTTTCAATCCTTCATAAATTTTCTAAGTGATTTTGCGTGTTTACCATTGTTTTGTTGGCAATTTAAAGTTTTAAATGCCGCTCATAAATGTTAAGAACAAAGTAAATCCATTGTCTTAATTGACTTTAATATTTGTTTTTATTTTATGTTTTAGATAAATGCAATTGTTTGTATAACAATTGAAAATGTTTTTATATTTTATAAAACTTTTTTTTTAATTTTTTGTTGTGGTTGGTTTGTTTATTTCCTGGTCCACCTAGGACGTCATATGACTGGGACACTCAGGTCAGAACCTATTAAAAATGTAAAAAAAAAATGATAGAAGCAAAATTAAATAAAATTATTTGGACTGTGATGCGATGTTTTACAGTGAGAATTCTCTTCAAAAAATCAACAGGGTTTCGATGGTCTATAACCCCTCATGAAGAAGTAGGAACATGGTGCACACAACCATTAATGCTACAGTAAAGATGAAGATTAATATATTTTGCATACACATTTACTAAAAGATAAGAATACTGTGTGATAATACTGTCGCTTTTATTGATCCTTTTATATACTCAGCTTTGATTGCTTCCCTTGCTTTTTGGAGGTACCTTCTTTCTAAAAGCTGCACTCAAGCTTGTCCAAGGGACTTCCTGCTGCAATAATATAACTCGGTCTGCTATCGGCTTCAGGTGTCTGCTGCATGGGCGTTTTAACGCTGAGCTTTTCTCTCTTTGACTTGACTTAGTCGGCATTTCCAACCTCATTAATCCTTAACCGATTTTCCACATTTTCCCCATTTCCTTAAAAGCAATTCGCTGATTTTTCAAAAACTGCTTAGAACATGAGGCTGTGGAGCTTCAATGTCTGCCCTAGTTCTATGCAGTGACTAAGCGAGAATTGCTTCCTGTGTAGAATAGAATGTCTATAATATTTTCATCTGAGAAGTTTGTCACTTTAGCTACAGAAACTAGGCTAAGAGCTCTTAATAAAATTTAATTAGCACTCCAGTGGTCCACCCTCTATTCTCCTATACTTCAGTAATGTGTGCGACGTCTGAGTCTGCAAGAGGACAGTGGTATAGCCACGCCTTCCAAGAGCAATATAATCAATAAAAAAAGTGTAAGGAGTCACATTAATGTTCCTATGGTCAGATGTCTACAATATTCTTCTGAAGGACTGTTTATTTACCACCTCAAAAATCAACGCCAGTTAAAGTCACATTTTGTCACTACGATTGTACAAAATAGACTTCTCTTTTATTTCAAAAACTTGTACCTAAAAAGCGCTACAATGATCTGAAAGTCCTTTTGATATGGTGAAGTGTAGCTTCCTCTTAAACAATCTTTACTTTATAATCTAAAACTTCGTGCTATTCGGAGCAATCGTTTGAAAAGTTCAAACCTGTGAGTGCCATTTTCTGGGAAACATGAGAGGACAATTATTTTTTGTTAAAGCGATAGCAGATTTCTGCAAATGAACTAAGATCCAACCAGGGGTGCTTCGCTTTAACTTTAAATCTTAAACACACGTTCAACCGGCGAATTTTTTCTTTCAAATAGCTTTAGCCTTTTTTTAAGTTAAAACGAATAATCTTAATATTTTTTCAGCTTTCTCTTTACATCCAAATCCTCGAAGTAGGTTACATTATTAACAATAACTGCTCCAGCTACTGTACCAGTGCTGCTTTTAACCTCATTTGATTGATTTGACCAATGATTAATATAAATCTTGGTCATATTTTAAAGAAAAGCTTATTTATTATATTTTACTATACACACAGACACAAACACACACGCACACACTAACACACAAGAAAAGAAAACTAAAGCAATCTTAACTGAAAACTAAACATTAAATTTAATAAAAGGTTTTGCAAAGGCCATCAATTTTTATTATTAAACTGGCCTTACCGTTCGTACTATATTTATTGTATTGAATTATAAAAGTAATAAAGAAAGGCATTTAATGATATTGTTTTGTTGTTGGGTTTGTTCTATTTTATTATAACTATTATTTTACTTCCTTGTTTCGATGTTGTTGTTGTTGTTTTATTTTTTTGATTTTGCTACCATTTTACCTCAATTGCTGTGTGCTGCAACATATAACTAATAATATTTGGTTGGCTTTGTTGTTCTGTGGCTTTGAAACTTGTTGCAGTAAAAAAATAATATTGGCAACAAACTATATCATAAAATGCCCATCAATTGTATGGGATGAAATATTTTTTTAGAACTGATAGTACTTTAGATTATTGACGTTGTTAGAGCTTATTAAATGTAAGTATTAAGGTACGAGGGTAACTCAAAAAGTCTTTGCAAAAATATATTTTTGATAATTTTTTCAAAACAGCAGTCTACAGGAGTTGGACGGCAAGTAAACGTTGATAACAAATGTTTCTTTGGCTTAAGCAAGCGGTTAAGAAATAAGGCCCTCTCTCTCTCTCTTTTCATCTCTCTACGGGCAAAACTTACATTCTACAAGACGCCTTAATTGCTCGTACTGAACTGAAGTATGGGTTCGTTCACAAGCCTATTAAGCTGTTCTTGTGTTGTCGTAGGATTTGGGGGATTGTTGTGTGTCAGTGAAGAATATCCGCATTGTGAGAACTCTGAGCTGTATCAGCTGTACGCCGACACTGATACAGATAAAAGTATTAAACTGCAAAGGCCGCGTTGACTTGGATATTTTGTACTTATGGATGAAAGTGCTCCAACAAGAAACGCGTTCGATAATGATTCTGAGAAAACTCGCAAAGGGAAACATCGGAAACTCTGCGGGAAAGGGCAGTTTCTAAACTGGGGGTAAGACATCAACAAAGCTTTACATAAAGTATTTGAGAAATCCGTTTTAACTCTCAGGCGAAATACAAAAAAGAAGAAGAAAATTATATTTTTATCTTAATAAACTTCATCCAGTCATATTCCAACTTTTTCAGGACTTTGGCGAAGTTAGATTTTGGAAGATCTTTAAAACAGTCTTTGCTTGAAATTTGGATGTTGTTTTTTTTTTTGCTACATATCCAGACTGCACACGTTTGAGCCCGAGCATAATCTTCACTCATACTTCTGGCAACCGGCAAAATGGGCAAAGCTTTCTGCTAATTCTTTCACTTATTGGCGCGATACTGTTAAAATTTTCTGTCGATTTTCTTGGCAGATCTTTTGTTTATGAAATTCATTGCAAAGCTACGAAGACAAACATACGATTTCTTTTCATTTTTTATTCAGAATAAACGCGACATCTTGTAACAATTTTTTAATGAAATCGATGAGTCATATAATATGCCTGTGACTTTACTTAACTTATGCACTTTAATTTTACGTTGGGACTGATACAATTAGACGTCCTGAAAGAGGTTACTCATTTAAGAGTGCATTTTCATTTTAAAATTTACTGCTCCAACTATTAATTCTGTAGATGTTTCAAATTCTTAGGGCAGCTTCTAGACTTGCCCTTGTATATTGTCATTAGATAGAAAAAATTTTCTTGAGCTTGTGCGACCAGGTTCCGATTAGTTCATTTTTAACCCAATTCAGTGTTTACTGATGTCTCTATAAAACAGTTAACTATGATGTGAGTGAAAGGACCTATTGTAATTTTAGAAACCGTGAAAAGAGTAAGAAATTAGTTTTGTGGACCAGAAGCCAGTATACCTTTGGGAGATGATGGATGGATGCGTGGCAAGGACTGACAAGGGTTGGTTACCAAAATATGCACTGATAATAGAATATCAGATATCATTTAGTTATGCTAAAGTTTGCGAAAGATGATGTTTTAATAGGGTTGCCAGATGGCCTTGATATACAAAAACTTGTTATGGTCGCCAAAAACGAATAAAGTAGAATTTTTATGAAGCTTTTTTTTTAAAGCCAACCCAAAAACATAAAAGAAAATTTTAATTTCTTAAAATTTGTAAAAATTTTCTTAAACAGTGTTTTATAGAAAACGAATTAAAAATTTTAATGAAATGTTATGGTAAAGTTTTTCTTTTGTTTGTGTTTTTGTTTGAAAAACTACGTCCTAAATAATGTTTTTTAATATTAATTTTTGTTTTTTTTTTTTTTTTGTGATAAAGGTTAAGCATTTTAAAAATTCAAATCTGGCAACTCTATTTTTATACGATGAGCTAAATTTATTTCACATGCAGACTTATCTACGCGAATACTAGACATTGCAATTAACCAGAGTAATGTAATTTTATATATAAAAAAAAACAGAATCGCCAAATTCTTAAAAGCGCAAAAATTTGCAAAAGTCAAAAATATGCTCCTGCTTGTTGAAAGAACCCTGTATGAAAATCAAATATTATGAAAGATCAACAATGTGGACCACTAGGTAATTTTTTTTTAATGTTCTCTTGATGAATTAATTCTTTAATTCCTTAGATTTTACTTGAAGATTGCCGTTTGCTCAACTTACGACTGTAACAAATAATAAATTGAAATATAAGGACTCATTAAAGAATTATTTAACTCTTAGCCAAATGAACTGCATTCAGTCTTTAAAAGAAAGATTACTAAATTTGTTTACCATAATTTTTTATTATCGAAATAATCATCATAAATGTTGCTACTACTTTTTAGTAAAAAAAAAATCATAAATGCGGTAGTAATTTTTTTACGATTTATTTTTTAACCATTAAAAAACAACAATGATTTTAATGATGATGATGATAATGATGACTGAAATATTGAACTTTCTCAATACATTAATATTTTTTGTTTGCCTAAAGTCAAAACGAGCGAATAACAAGAAGCATTAAAAAAGAGTTTAAGACAAAATTGCAGTTAGCAGGCAATTGAAACGGCAGCCGTTTGTGGCAACTTGCAACATATAATTATCAAGATACTTAAAAATAGCTGTTTTACACGCGTTTATAAAACGTTAAAGATGGATTTGGAATAGATTAAAACGAATGTTTTTTAAGTGTGTTTCTTAAACACAGGAAATTATTAGATGATTTTTTTTTTGTTAATTGAAGGCTATTGTTTTAATGGGCCTCATGGATTGTTAACTTTTATTTTGTGTAACAAATTCAAGAAGCTGTAAAATATTTTAAACTAGACATTTAAAAAAAAAAAGTTATAAAAAATGTTGATAGAATATTTTTGCCTTCAGTTTTTATTTTGAAAGTTTAAACGATATTTTTTTTATAACAAGATGTGAATCAATATTTCACAAAAAAAAGATTAGTGAATTTTATTTGGGTTTAATGCGAGCACAATGCCCATAAACTTAAGTAAGTTAAAAACAGTATTAATTTGCTATATCCTGTACATTGTTGACGAACCCTTAATTTGCGTTAAAATATTTTCGCACATTTACTTTATAATTTATCTCTTATTGTTGTTGCTTTTTTAAATTTTTGTAAGCTGTTACATCTGCACTTAGCTTTAAAATAATCTGAACAGTATTGGGAAGAAAGTCAAAAAGAAAAAAAAACCACAAGCTCTCATTTGGTTGTAGAAATTTTTGAAAGCAGATTGAAAATTAATATCGATAACATTTCCACTTTCGGTAAATACAAAAAATTTTAATACAAATGGGCACATAATATCCACAATAATTTCATTTTATTCAAATAAATTTTCTTTCATTAACATATTCAATAACAAGTTTTTCGATAAAATTTTTACTATCGATAATAAAAAAAAAGTTTGTTATCGAAATGATTTTTTAAACAACACCATTAACAATTTAAATTTTTACCCAAATTTTTGTTTTGCTATCTTTTTTAAACGATAAAAGTTATCGATAACATTTCGATTACCATTAAAAATTAAAATTTTTTTATCGAAATAATTCTAAAATAATGATAGCGATGATTTTTCTATAAAAATTGTTTTGATAACTTTTGCATTTAAAAACTGTTATCGATAACTTTTCCATTGTCCATAAATAATAGACATTTTTGTTTTATAATATAAACCCTACTTAATTTTCTGAAAAAAATCTTTTTTTAACATTTTCAATTAAAAATTTTCTATCGATAACTTTGCCACTGAAAAATTTTAGATATCGATTTTAATTTTTTTAAGAAAAACAAGATTTTGCATAAAAACTTTTGATTGTTAATATTTGCAAAATCAAAAAAAAATTCTTGATTGGAAATTTGTTTATCGACAACACTTTCGAAAAAATTGTGTAATCGATAACATTTGTAATATAAAATTTTTATTATCGATGGTATTTTCTGAGAAAAAATTTTTACGATAATTTTAAATTAAGAAATTTTGCTAAGGCTTTAATTAGTTTATTTGCTTTTGATACCATTTTAATACAAGAATTTTTTACTTAAAAAAGATTTGATGAAAATTTTTTCTATTGAAAATTTCTATTGGTTTTTTAATTAAAAAATCTTAAAATTTATTTATTTGTTTATAAAATTTTTTTTAAATTCAATTAATAAGTTAAAATTCAAAAATGAGTTAAAAAACTTTACGGTTTCAAATTTATTTAATAATTTGATTTATAACAATTTTTTTTAAAAACGGTTTGCATTGGATTTTTTTTCTGCCAAATGTGGCCACTAGAAACGATAATTTTTAAACTTATTTAAGAAATCTAAAATGTCCACAGTTACAGTAAAAAAAATTTTGCTCTTGCAATCCATAAAATATCTTTTAATACTTTTGCACCCGAAAATTTTAGCTCAATGTTTCTCAAACCACTTTTGACAAATAATTTTCCAAAAAATTAACAAATTAATATTTAAAATTTTATCTCCCTGAATTATTTTTCTCGTTTTATTTTTTAAAAAACTAATGCAAACTTCATTATTTCTTATTTCATTACAGGTATGTTCCATGCTTTTTTTAATCCGCCTAATATGTAAGTAACGTAACGATTACTTTGATTAATTTAAAGATAAAAAAATCACAAAATAAATTTTTCTTTAATTAATATCTTTATTTATTATTATTTATTATTTAGCTTTTTATCTTAAAATAATTAAATATTATAATTTCATGGCAATCAAAATAATACACTCACATGCATAACATTTTAATTTCAAAGGTAAATATTTTTAATTTTCATTTGAAAATATTTATTTATTCTTGAACAAACATCGTGTGGGTTTCTCTTGTTTTTGTGATTTATAAAAAAAGTAATAAAAAAAATATTAAAATTCCTAAGAAAAATTATGACCCCCAATAAATTGAGTTTCAAAAACTAAACAGTTTTTTTTTTCGTTAAATAAACTCAATTGAAAACTCACATACATTCACACACACATACACATATTTACACATACAATATTGATTATTTGTCATAATTATAAAATATTTCAAATAACATTGTCACTGTGCGGTTTTTGCGGGCGTTTAAAACAACAAACAAATAAACGGTCACAAATAAAAATAATAACAATAACAATAACAACAACAACAACAATATCATACGATGATCTACAGACATTTAGGCATTATGAAGTTTGGTAAAATGAAAGTACTTAAAAGGAGTTTAAAATAATGAAAATAATTTCGAGCAGCTATAAAGACTTTTTATCCCTACAAAAGTTGTCGAAAAAGTTTCAAATATTTGAGAAATGTGCATGTCCCCCTGTCAACAATGTGCAACTAGAATTACACAAAAAAAAGAAACATCTTAAAAGCAGAAGAATTAAAAAAATACATTTTCGTTTTGGTTTAACATTGTAGTGAATTATCTTTATGCTCTAGATGCTAAAACAAAATTCGTTTGCATTTTTACTTCATTAAACTTTTTTTTTGTCGAAACGTATTGAGAATAAAAAAGTGCTTCTATCACACACTTAAGTATTTTGAAAGCTGCTCGAGAACACATCTTGTATTTTTTAAAGTAAAAATATTTATGTTTTAAACAGATAAAAAATATATATCAATAATAGTACTTGAAAAAGGCACCATTTTAAGAGCTTGTACTTTTAGTTTTTTTTTTTAAGAAAAGATATCATTTTAAAATTAAGTATTATTAAAGAAATTATTGCACAATATTATAAAAAGATACTTTGCAGTTTTAAAACATAGTTTCGTTATAGGAAATATACACTTATTTTATCTTTTTAGCAAAAAAAATACTTTTTTGAGAATAAGTACCTCTTTGAAAAAGTACCTTTTTACAAAACTACCTCTTTAAAAATATATTTTTAATAAAGTACCTTTTAAAAAAAGTACCTTTTTAATAAAGTACCTTTTTAATAAAGTACCTTTTTAATAAAGTACTTTTTTAATAAAGTACCTTTTTTTGGAAAAAGTACCTGTGTGGAAAAACAACTTTTTTGAGAAAAATCACTTTTTTAAAAATATATATTTTTGAGAAATAATACTTTTTAAAGAAACGTACTTTTTTGAAATCTATACAAAGTCAAAGATAAATTACTATAAAAAATGCCTTCTTTATAGCATACAAGAAAAAAAATTATAGAAAAACATCAGTTAATTCGATAACAAATAATTTTTGTTACAAAAAATCAATTTTTTTAAGAACACATTGTTCTGTAATAAGTAACTTTTCAAGTAAAAATATTCTCTTCAGACAAAAGCACTTTTGTACAAATTCCTTTTAAATAGTAAATTTTTTTAAAGCAGCTAGTTTCAAGGAACAAGAGTCTTTTTAAAATAAAATTCTCTTCAGAAAATAATATAAATGTCTTTTAAATGAATTTTTTTACAAAAGGTACTTTTTAAGTAACAAAACCAAACATTTTGCATAAATAGGCTCTATAATAAACAAATTAAGAATTTTACCTTTTAATTAAACAGACCATTTAAACAAAAATTAAAGAAATTCTTTAAACAAAACGTACAAGTAAATTTTTGAGCTAAAAGTACTTTATTATAAAAACTTTTTTTATAAAAGTAAAAAGTTTTTTAATTTGAAGATAACTTTTTTAAAAAAGAATTTTTATTAAAAAGTATATTTTTAGTAAAACTGTAGTCATTTCAAACGAAATTTTACTACATGTGTTTTTGTTAAAAAGTACCTTTAAAAGTTTTTATTTAAGACTACATTTTATTAATTTTATTTTTAATATAAATTTTTTCTAAAAATAAGTCTTATTTAAATGCTTTTTTGAAACAAGTACCTTTTTATCAAAAAAAAAACAATTCTTCCAAAAAAAAAAAAAACTTTAATAAAAAATGCTTTTTATACAAATGTTATTTAACGAACAAAAGTACTCTTTACTCTTTTATTTCATTTAAAATTACCTTTTATAAAAAATATTTATTATTTAAAAGCAGAAAAACCTTTTAAAAAAAGTATTTTTTAATATTATAAATTCAATCACAAAATGCTTTTTCAGAATTAAACATTTTTAAAAATTATTTTTTAAGTATTATTTTTTATAAAAATAGGTATCGTTAAAAAACACATTTTACAAATTATTTAAAATTATTAAAAATATTTGTCGTCGGTGTTTTGATTTAAAATGACTGTTATAAAAAAAAAATAACAAACTGTAGTCGAAATATCTGTTTTATAAAAAGAAGTAAATTTGTTGAAAAAAGTACTTTTTTATAAACTATTTTTTTGTTGCAATTTCTTTTTATTCAAGCAACATTCATTGCTTGAAAAAAATTTATTTTTCTTGTTTAAAAAAGACCTTTTCTAAAAAGTACTTTTTTAAAAAAATACCTTTTAAGTACCTTTTTGTACATCGTATTCTGCTAAATAAGCTAACAAAACAAAGGCAAAAAAATAAATACCTGCCTTTCAGTTTTGGAATGGGTACTTTCGTTTTTTAAAAGTATCTCAAAAAAATTTAAATAAAAACCATTTTTTTTAATACTAAAAAAAGATTTAAAAATCCGAAATAAAAAAAATAAAAAAAATCCTTATTTGACAATAAGTGCCTTGACAATAAGTTTTTAATACACTGATGTTATAAAAACTTATTGTCAAGCATTTTTTTTTTTAATTTTTAAAAAGTACCTTTCAAAAAAGTATCTTTTAGAAAGTACCTTTAAAAAAATAAATACGGTTTTGAAAAAAACTCCTTTCTCGTAATAAGTGCGTCGGCAACAAATTATGTACGTGTGTACAAAGTTTTTTTTTGTTTAATTTCGAAACTTTACAAAAGTACCTGTAAAAAAATAAATAAAGACCCCATCAATCATAAAAATAATTTTTGTTTAATTTTTAAACTAACAAAAAAGATTTTTTTTTTCATTAAAACGTATTGCAAACATGTATTGTGGAGCATGTGCATGTTCAAACATTTTTGCCTGTCCAATACCACTCATTGCTCATCTGTAGTAAATTATTATTCCGTAACATGCAGTCACAGCAAAAATTCATACACATGAGTCTAAAAATTTTCTTGTAATAATTTTTGGCATCTTTTGTTAATCATAAAGGTTTTGGCCTTAAGCCAAATAGTATTGTTGTTGTTTTTTTTTTCAAAGCTACTTATCGATAAATTCTACCAAAAAAGTAAATTACTAAAATTAAAATATTAAACAAAATTCACGAAAGATGTGAATGTTGTTGCACCCGCACTCAATCGAAGGAGGAGTATTAAAAATAGATTACAGTGGTATTATGTTGTTATGAAAACAATTGGCTTCTTTAAGAATAAATGATTGTATTTTATTTATCAAAAAGAAGAAATAATTCTAAGGCCTTCACAAACCACTGTTCACCGATCATGTCAATATTTACAAAAAAAGAAAAAGAAAATTTCAAAACTTCCTCAACTTTCATTTAGAAGTTTCTTACTACTTGTATCTTCGTATGAGTATCTTCAATTTATGATTCAAATGCTTTCATTAGTTTCATACATGCAAAAACTTTTTCATTACAACAAAACATAAAATAAACAAAAAAGAAAAAAGGAGAAAAAACCATTCTACAATTTATTTTGCCAAATTCGTCCATGTTCACGCTTACGTAGTTTATTAATTGCTCATTTGACAGTTTGAGCTCGCGCAAAAGTATTCATTATAATTTTTATCTTATAAATTTCATTTTATTTTTTATTTTTTCATTTCTTTTCTTTGGTTGTACAAAAAATGGCCATAGAAGAAATGGAAGTGTATTTTCGTTTTACTTCAATCTATTCTATTAGTTTGTCTATTTTTTACATTTTGTTGAACTTTATCATCACATCGTATAGACGCCGCGGCGTGCATATGTGTCACAGTATGAGGTCTTTGGTATTCATGGTTGATACACATAATTTTTCAAATGCTTTTTGGCTGAAACGATTTCCATAGACTTTTTCAATTTACAACAGTTTTGCATGCTGATGGGTAATGAGTTTTTTGTTTTTTGTTTTTGTAATCATGTTGCAACATGTTGCAATTAACTTTATCTGAAAGAATAATAAATTTATGTTGTTTAGAAATTTTTTGTGTCTTGTTTAATTAATTTGCCTTTTAAATATTGAAGTAATTTTTCTTAGAAAAAAAATCTTTTAAGAAAACATTTCTCCCAATAAACACCATTTTGAAAAAAATTGCATTTAATTTCAAACTAAATTTTATTTTTTACACTTTAAAGTAGTAAAAACTAAAAAAAGTAAAACGTAAAATAAAAATTCTGCAATAAAAATTGTAGTTAACGAAGTTTTCTTTACTCTCCTATTTGTTTTTAAGAAATAGTACAATTATAATTAGTACCTTTTAAGTGTAAAGTACCTTTTCTTTTCAGTACAGGCTAAATTTTAAATAGAAAGTTTTCTTTAAACAATAATTGTACTTTTAGGTTAAGTTCCTTTTTATAAAATCTTTTTTTTTTATAGAAAGTCCAGTTTTTTAAATAAAAAGTACTTTTTGAAGAAAAAAAAATGCCTGTTAAGTAAAAGTACTTTTTAAAGAAAATGCAAAAAAAATTCTTTAATTATAATTAATAATAAAGTAATTTGCATAATTCCTTTTTAATAAAAACAACATTTTAAGTAAAAGTACCATTTGAGTTTAAAGTACCTGCATTTTTTAATAAAAGGAACAATTTTAATGAAGCTTTCTTTCATACAATTGTACTTTTAACTTTAGCTCCTTTTCATTAAAAATTTCAGTTGAGATAGTCGCAAAATTCCAATTTAAAAAAGTACTTTTTTGAAAGAAAAAAAGAGAATTTTTAATAAAAGTACTTTTCAAGCAAAACTTGTAGTAAAAATTCTATAATTAAAAATCTATTTAATAAGTTATTTCCTTTATTTATTTTTAGGAAAAAGTGTGTTTTTAAGAAAAGTAACAATAGAGTTTAAACTACCTCCCTTTTCAATGAAAGTTAGAATTTTAATACAAATTTCCTTTTAAAAAACTTTGGAGAAAGTCTGAAATTCCAATTTCATATAAAAATAAAATTGCTTAAGAAAAGTTTTTGAAATAAATGTACAATTAAAGCAAAATGTGTTACAAAAAATCAATAATAAAAATTCCGTAACATAAGTTTTCTTCTTAATTAATTTTTAAGAAAATGTTTTTTTTAAGGTTAACAAAAGTTACTTTTTAACAAACAAGACCTCTTTAAATTATAAAGAACTTCAATAATTCAATTATTAAAATAAAATAAAATTTTTTAAATAATAAAAAAAATTTTTAATATATAGTTCTTCTTGACTTTAGTTCTTTTGAAAAAGAAAACATAATAGCTTGTTGTGTCTAATATTTAAGTTTGTCTCTAAAAAGACCTTTAAAAATTTTCTTCAATTTATATGCCCTGCTAAAACTTAAACTTGGCCCAGTAACTTTAAAACATAGAAAACACATTTTGTAGTCAATAAATTCACTGAAAAATTTAAAAAAAAAAACTTAAAAACAAAATAAAGATAATAAATGTTAGGAAATTAAGTCAAGCATAAAACCGTTAAATAACAAACGAAAATGAGAATTTATTAATTTTTTTGTTTTACAAAAAGAGGTCTAAAAGCAATAGAGTTCTTCAATAAAATTAAATTTTATTTTTAAGCATTAAAAATCTTAGGCAAACAGTAAAATAAAGATTGAATCGATAGATAATTTATTATGGACTTATAACTTGTTTACCCTACCCAGCTTCGCTACACCCAGCGTCACAAATATGAACTAAAAATTTGAAGTAGTTAAAAACTACTTCATATGGTCAAGACTCGTCCGGTTCCCTTCTTTCCCACACATTTCTTGTTCACCAAACTTTCAGTGGAAAATTCACGCTTTTCTTACGCATTATATTAGGAAAGTGTCATTATTCAAGTGCTTAAAATACAAAAGAATTAATAATTACTTTATATGAGAAGTGCCCGTTCCGCTCGTCCTAAGCAAAATTTTACTCGAAAACTCACTTAGAGCAGCCTATGTGAAACTGAGATGGCGTTTTGATAAAGGTTAGGAAATAATAACTTTGTATGGGGAGTGCTGGTACCCCCCCCCCCCCCATGCTAAACTGCTTGTAATTACCTTGAAAAAACCCCTCTAGTCCTAGAGAAGCCTTAGTCAAATTTCAAATTGATTCATTGCTTCCATATCTAAGAAAATTATTATTTAGTTTGTGCGAGCAGTACTCGTCTTCTCCGTCCTGTACTGCTAGGAACTTTCCCGAAAACCTGAATTAGTTTTAGAAAAGCTTTTGTCAAATTTAGAAAACTTTCCCTCATAGCTTTCTAGAAAAAGGATGATTAATAATTAGTTTATGTTTGGGCACCCTTCCTGCCAGTCCGTTCAGAATAAAAAGTAGCCCTTTTTTAAGGGCATTTTTGTCGTTAAGCTGGGAGAAAATTTTCAAGACTGTTGGTGTTATCCGTTGGATTTGTTTAGATTCAAGCATCAATTGTATATATACAGGGCCGAACTAAATTATTGGCACAGCAATCAAGTCAAATCCAACTTCATTATAAGTTTAATGGTATTTTTAAAGCGATTTTTGAGAACTAAACACTGTTGACAGATGCATTGAAAAAATTGTTGCGTTTTTTGTTGTTATTTTTCGTTTTTGTTTAAAATGGGTAAAAGACAAAAGGAAACCACAGAACCTCAGCTGAAATTGGGGGAAATTAGAAGCCGTTACACTATTCGAAGTATCGTTTAACGTTTTAAGGGAGCCTTAACATTTGAAAGTGCTAAGCATTCAGGCCGACCAAGATCTTGAAGTGATCGTGAACGCAACTAGATAATTATAGATGTCAAAATATACCCCAAAATAACTTCAACACAAATATCTGCTGAGATTAAAGAGGAGTTTGGAAAGATTTTCATGCCAACACCGTCCGAAGAGCGCTACATAAAGGTTACTACAAATGTCATGTAGCTAGACGAAAACCTCACATTTCCTTAGTGAACCAAAAGAAGCGCTTGGCGTATGCCAAGAAATATATACTCAAGCCAAATGATTTTTGAGAACATGTGCTATTCTCGGTTTAAAGCAAATTCAATATTTTTTATTTCGATGGCCGCCAAAGAGTGTAGAGAAAACCCAATACAGAATTAGAAAAAAAATCTTGCTGCGAGTGTGAAACATGATGGTGGGGGAGCGATTGTGTGGGGATGCATGTCTGCTGCAGGAGTAAGTGAGTTGGCATTCATTGATGACATTAGGGACAAAGTAAAATATTTGAATATCCTCCAAGAAAATGTGAAAAAAGTGCTGAAAAATTGAATTTACCAGCCTCGCTTACTTTTCAACACGATAATGATCCCAAAACATTCGGCTCATACCGTGTGTATGTAGCTTGCATACAATGTTCCGCATGTTTTATTCCACCCACCACAATCCCCAAACCTCAATCCGATAGAACACTTATGGGAGGAGCTGGATAGAAGAGTGAAAAAGCGGGCTATAACAACTAAGAATGAACTGAAGCGGGCACTAGTCGAAGAATGGCATAATATTGCAGCTACGAAAAATTGATAAATTCTATGCCAAAACTGACTGGAGGCTGGAGACTGGAGGCTGTTATTTAGCAAAATGGGCTTCCTACTAAATATTAATTCATTATACGAGTATCGCAAATATTTTATAGTCTTTAATGAAGTGTGCCAATAATTTTGTTCAATGAAATTGAGAACTCTTTTTTGTTTTTTTATCTTTTATAAATGGTGTAATAAAAATATTGAAATGAATTAAACGAAATATCGTGACAAATATATTACTCTATCCAGTAAGTATTTTATTTTATTAAATATCGTTTAAATAAAGGCTTTAAACCAATGATAAAATTGTGCTAATAATTTAGTTCGGCACTGTAAATGGATTAATTATTCTGATTCTTAGCGATAATTCCAGCCAACTTAATCGATCAAATTAATTAAAATGAAGAATAGAAAAAATTACTGAAATAAGTAATAAAAGGAGAAATATGGATAGTGATTATTTAAAAATTTTGTGAAGGTTTTTATAGTTATTAACTGCGGATAGAAACATTAAAGTCAGCCTTCACTAGGTTTTTTGTCAACACTTCAGCCACCACATTGTCATAAAATTAACATCCAATTGATGGAAGAAACTGGGCATCCAACTTAAATATTTGTTTTATACATAAAAGTATAAAAATCTAAAATAAATTTGTTAATAATGGCTTCTATTCTTAATTCTTTTGTGCAAATATTGTAGTACTAGTAGCGTCCACGACTTCCTCCGCATGTCATTGACAATTTTCTTAAAACTCAAATTTCGAAAAATGTTTTTAATTATATTTATTGTAGAGATCGATAAAATTGAGTGACCTGAGCTTTGTGTCTCTAGTTTCTCTACGAAATGAGATATTCTTCTAAAAAAAAGTATCCTATATTTGTGCCAAGATTCTAAGGGACCCCTACAAAGTATTTTATTCAACTCCATGCAGCAGTTTTTTCCTAATGCGAATACAGAAAGACAAAAATATTGACATAAAAATTTTCAAAAAAGTGACCCCGTTACTGTTTTATTATATGTATAGAATAAAATTTCTTAAACTGAATGAGAATTTTACTACAGACTTTTAATTAAATATAAGAACATTAACACTTTAAAGACAGACATTTTGCTTTATTTTTTACGTCAAATTATATAATACTGTTGTAAATATTCTAAAGTGCTTACGAAAAAAAATTAGTCATTTTTTATGAAAGTGGCTTAAGTCCATTAATGAAAACAAGCTACCTAATAAGATTATTAAATAATTTAAAAAAAATTGTTTTGAAGTTATGTTTAAGTTTACTTGTCTTCTTGAAAAATATTAAATATTTTAAGAAAACCCTGTTTATACATAAATTTTCCACAACAAACCAAAAACCTAAACTTTGACCTTCAGAAAAACATCAACAATATTTTTATGTTTTTCGTTTTTTTTTTTTTTTGTTGTTCTGGCCGACCAATAAATGATAAACAATAAGAAAAAGTTTCAAACTGTAGGCTTGGCTTCCAATATATTTTCATTAAGTGCTATAAGTGTGTTGCATATGTGTTTCTTTTTTAATCGGGCGTTCCAACTTTCAAGCAGTTAATTCGGTAGCATATTGTAGAGAGTTGTAAACCATGGTCAAGCATAAACAAACATTAGTCATGGTCTATGGTTACACTCCAAGGCAAATTGCATTTATACGAAACCAAAAGCAAACAAAAATAGTTTATTAAACTAACGGTAAATTGTGACAAAATTTGTATTCTTAATGAATATTATAATTTATTACCATGCGACAAGAATCAAAAGGGCATTTAAATTTCTATTTTGATTTTTCGAAAAATCATAATTAATTCTTTGATATGTAGAAAATAAATTTCAAAGCTAAAAGTTACCGAAAAAAATTTGATTTCTGGTTTGTAGTTGATGCGGTCCTACAGATCAGACTGATCAAGTAAGTGCTGTTTTTTTTTTTGTTTTTTTTGTTTTGTAGTTGTATTTAAATTCCTTGATCTTAATTAGAATACTAAAACCTCTATAAAGACAAAAATTAAAAAGAATAACATTTTTTAATTTAGTTCCAAAAAATCACAAAATTCTAAAACAAAATTCTCATCACGAAAATATCATCACGAAATATCATCACGAAATTTTACTCAAAATAAATAAAAAAAATACTGAAAGTTCAGAAACTTATAAAAGAAATCGCTAAAAAAAAATGTAAACTAAAAAAAAACAAATTAAAAAAAAACTACCAGTGCACTCGATACCTCTTTAGGATCCTTTTCAACCTCTCAGTACTAAATTAAAGGTTCGACATTCCTCCACATCACGACAAATGATTTTAGACTTGTGATTTCTGGTTTTTAATTGATACTTCTAAATTCCCCTTGTCATCGGATCGTCTTACATATTAAGCAACAAGGCGACAGCCAAGTTCAGTATGCTGCTGGGTCGTGATCTTTATTCTAATGCAATCCCATTCTAAACGTTTGGATATCATGTACGATGCTGTTTCAGAATCTTATTCGAGCCTGCCTACAAGTAGCTGTTATTCGCAAGATTTATGAAACGCGACTCTTTTTTACACTTCAATTTGCATAAGTTTCGTTGCGCTTAGTTGTCCCGTATAAAAGCATTTCTCTTTCTTCCTGCTTGACATCATGCCTTAAGAGTCTATCAGACTTTACGGCAATAAAAGGATAAGACTTTTCCTTGCGTAGATGGACCGCCTTCGAACTTTCCCAGGGTTAGTAGCCATAAACTTTGTTGTTAACTCCCTCACGGGTACTCCCCGACCTCGCTCACTAGTCACCGAGCCTGTTGGAAGCTTTAATAGGTTTCTTGTCGCGCTTATTTTTGGCTGCTCAATATGGACTTGAGTTCACCGCCAATTGGACGGGTGTAAGAATTTCTTCAGAATTTTCTATGCCAGTGACTGACCTCTCCACCTCCAATAGGGCTCCGTTGTCTGTCACCTTACCTCGTTTCTTCTTACCGTTCTTGTGACTTTGAGAATATTTTGCAGCTACGTCCCGCTTGGACGAAACTTCATTGAATTTATTTAAGTCTTTTTTTAAACTGGATGTTAATATAGTCTTCATACTAGAGACCAAGATCTCTCCTACCCTTTACCCGGCCAATTTAATAAGCCCTCCCGGCAGAGCGAAATTTCTGGTATTATTTAAGGCTTGCAATTTTTTGGGATTGTAGCAACTTTCTTGCAGTCTTATTAATGTTGGCGATAAAGGACATTTTAAAGAAGTCATGGTAGCAGGAAGATCATTGTACGCGTGAATTGGAGGAGCAGCAGCTGATGTAGGCAAATCGTAAACGGTGGAACAAGGTCTTACTGAGTATTTTAATGCTGTTTATCACAGGCATAATAAATACGATGGAGTTATTTTATTTTTAAAGTTCTTTTTTTTTAATTATATTTTCCATGCTTTTTGGCTGACTGATAGAGCCGCCTTCGTTACTGAATATTAGTGTTCAATAATGTGCATTTGTTACCTTTTTGTTTAACAAATACTTGGACTATAATTAGTAGACAATAACAACAATAAAGTGGCATTAAATTACCATAAATAAGTGGGTGGGTGAATGGTGGCTCATAAATATAAATATCAGTTTAACAAATTTATTCTAAAAGTTTCTTTTTTATCGTGAACTTATTTTTTTATGCTTTAATTTTTGCTTTACAAGATTTATGTGGTTGACTTCAACAAAGTCGTTAAGAGTTATTTATTGTTTGTAAATTTTATATTTATTTTTTTCATACAATAATTATATTGTAGCAATTCTAGCGTCACATTGTCTACTAGAACTCTGTTTGTTTTTGTCTAAATATTTTCCTTTTACGCCTCATATCACCGTACATATGAATGAGTTTAGATGTAAAATAACTAATCCTTTTATTTAACTGTTTGAACAGAAGATAGAGAATAAAACTTAGAAGAAGTTAATGAGTAGCAGCGGTTAGAAAAAAAGGGTCAAATGAAGGGGATGTGATATGACAACATATTGAAATTGTTTGAGCATGACAAAATGTTAAAATTTAGCACATTTTCTAAATAAAAATTACTAGTTTCAAAATTCTACTTTGAGTTTGAAATATAGTTTTGCTATGAACATTAGAAAAAAAATATTTAATGTAAAAAAAATTCAAATGACTGACTACAATAAAAGTGCATTAAAGCGCAATAAGCTCTTGCTCTTGCTTTTGCTTTTGATTTTGTTTTTTTTTTTTCGTTCGTTTTTATGTCTTGTCGTCAATTAAAGTAAATATTGTTATAACAAATAATTGTTTAAAGCCAGGTAATACCCTAAAGCCAGTGATACTTAATTGCCAATGATTGTGGGGCGTGCTGTAATTGACATTTTATATTTGTGCTTTATTTTTAACATTTCGTTTGCAAATTCGATTAGAAAATATTTAAACAAATTTTTTTAAATACTTTAATGGTTTATTGTTCGTTTTAGAAAAAAAAAGTACTATATAAAATTTAAAATTTCCCTTTAAAAGGGGCATTTAAAAAAAGAACTTTAAAGAAAAATATTTCTTAAAATGAATAAACAAAAATAGTTTTAAAAAAATGTCTTTTAGAAACTATGCAGAAATGTGTTAAAAAGGAGTTCCTAAAAAGCAGTAACTTCTTATAAAAGTACCTTAAAAAAGTTCCTTTTGATAACGAAATTAAAAAAAGTACGTTTCAAAAAATCTCATTTTAAAGAAAGAAAATTAAAGGGTATTCTTAAAAAATAATACTTAGAAAATTAAACTTTAAAAATTCTTCTTAAAAAAAGTACGAAAAAAAGTACCTTAAAAAAGCACCCTCTAAACTATTTTTGAATACAGTATAACTAAATTAAAGAAGCACATTTTAAAAATATTTAATAATATTAAAAAAATAAAAATAATTATAAAAAAAAGCACATAAAAATCACATTTTAAAAATGGTACTTTTGTAAAAGGCAAAAAAAAAACACTTTTTAAGAACTAGTATCTAAATAACCTAAATACTAAGAAAACATTTAATTAGGTACCTACAAAATTCCTTTAAAAAGGTATCTTTATTTAATACCTTAAAAACACTTTCCGTTGTATAATAGTATCTTTTAAAAAGTACCCATTTAAAAAAGGCAATAGTTAAAGTACCTTAAAAAAAATTTAAAAGCTTGTTTCTCATTAAGCACCTTTCAAAAGAATAAATTATTTCGTTATTAAGTTCCTTAAAATATAAGTCCTTTTTTATGCTTCTTTGAATTAATACACGTTTAAAAGTACCTCTTAAAATATTTGATCAGAAATTATTTCAAATGCATTTGTGCTATTAGCCATAAATAAGTAAGCAATTTTTTTAATTCTAATCTTTAGAAGAGGTTTAGTCATATAATAATGGTTTGGAAGCACATTGGTAGAAACATTTGCTAATAATAAAGTACCTTCCTAATAGACTTCCTTAAAAGAAGTTGTGACTTTAAAAACGCTTTAGAAAAAAATTTTTAAAAACCCTAAAGAAATATGCCTATTAAATGGAGTTTGATTTTAAAAAAAGTACTTTTTTTAAGTATCTTTTTAAAAAAGTACCTTTTTCAAAAAAGTACCTTTTTCAAAAAAAGTACCTTTTTCAAAAAAGTACCTTTTTCAAAAAGTACTTTCATAAAGTAGCTTTTAAAATTTATTCATTGTAATATCGATGTACTTTAAAAAAAAATTTTTAATAAGAACCCTTGAAATATTTTCCCTTTCGAAAAAGTACTTTTTTGGTACTTTTTTAAAGTTTTTGAAAAAAGAGTTTATAGCTATTAATAGCCATTTTGACAAAATAATTTAAATTGTATTAATTATTTTGAGTTCAATTTAAAAATAATTTAATATTTTCAGAGAAAATAAAAATCTTCTAAAATTTAAACATTTAGAACACCAAATAAATAAAATTCTATAATAAAAAGAGTAAGATAATGTATAATTTGTATTTGTAGTTTATTTACATTTCTTACTTGCAACAACAAAACAAAACTTTAAATTGGAAAACAAAAACTTAATTCTATTCCTTTTCTAATTAAACTCGCAGCAATAAATTAAAAATTTTACGTTGCAAAATTATTAAAAGTAAACAGAAGAGCAATTAATAAGAAAAAAATGCTTAATAAATAAATAAAGTTTCGCAACGATTTTTAATCATCATCATAATGCATAGAAAAATAAACAAATGTAAAATCAAGATTAAATTGTTCATTGGGTTGCACATGGTTGGTTGCATTAAAAACAAACAATAAAATTTAATGAAATTAAAAGAAATTTTATAAACACGTAATTAAGTTAATTAATTGTTTTAAGATTTAATAACAATTCCTTACAAAGTCGTTACGATACCGATCAGCGTATTTAACAATCATTCAACACCCATTTGATTTTGCTAAGTGTAGATTAGTTGTCTTTTACTCTCCTCTTTTTATTAGCTCCTCATTCTTTTTAATTGTTTAAATATTTTTTTCTTGCCATTAATTTTGTAATAAATCATTTCAAAGCCGCCACAAATATTTTCACAATTTATTTGAATGTTTTTTTTTTTTTTTTTTTGGTTGTTGCTTTTTTATTGTTTTTTATTCAATCTAGTTTTTATTTTCCCATATTTGGTTGTTTCATGAATGCAAATCTTGTTATTTAAATTAATCTAGATTTAACTTTTTTTTTTTACAAAGACGGCTTGATGATAAAATAATAATTTCTAAATTGTATTAATAAATTTATTTAAATAGACATTTTTATAGCATTTTTCTTAACGATAATTTAAAAAGATGTGTTTAGATCGTCAATTATTTTGTTCATGTAAAACTGTCATTGTTAGTCAATATCAGGTTTGACATTTCAAAAATCGATCTTTTTATTTGTTGCATAAATAGTAAAAAAAATATTTTAAATTTAAATAATTTAACTGAGAAGAGGTGAAAATTAAATGTAAGTGGAAAAGCTTGTATGATAATGAAATATAATAAAAAATTTTACATTTTAAACCCCACTTTAAAAAAAGAAGATAATCAATTCGTCTGTATTTTTGTATGTTTGTGAACGCAGAACTCAATATTTTAACACCCTTCACCCCGACAAGTGGACAAAGGGATAACTAATTTTGCCATTCCGTTTGTAATGTCTACAATATCCATTTCCAACTCTATATAGTATGTGTATTTTGACTTCTTATGCATAGCGACGTCGATTGAGCGATGTCCGTCTGTCCGTCCGTAGTAGTTTTGAAATCAAGTTTGCCGAGGCACTAGATTAGTTAGAAAAAATATTACTATGCCAATTGATCAGATAGAGTGTTGAAAAAAGTGCTATTGGAAATCAGCCAGATCGGTCCGAGTCCTTCGACGCACGGGGCAAACTGCAAAAAAATGTATCAGGCGATAGAGAATTAAAAACAATAAGAAAAAACACCAAGTGAAAAAATTGGCGCTCACCCATATTTTCCGAATTACCGACGGGCCTCTGAAATTTTAAAAATTTTTAAAATATCAATGTGGGTATCATTTGAAAGCTTTTAAAGATATCTTTAAGGAAATACTAAAATTTTAAAAAAAATGCTTAACCCATTAAGAGCTGATGGCAATTTTATGTAATTTCTTTTTTTTTTAATTTTCTGTTACCTCTATATTGAGATAAATGGTGAAGGGTATATAAGATTTGGTATAGCCGAATATAGCACTCTTACATGTTTTGCTAGATTTTAAAATTATTTTTTCTTTGTTACGTAAAGATGATACTTGAAGATTGATTTTAGGTTAAAATATGTTCATTAAAACTTAAGGGTGCTCCTTGTGACACACATTAATTTGACATGCCTAGTGGCCAGCCATATAAAATTTTAACCAACTGGGTATCACAGTAGCTCCCAATAACATAAAGTAATAAAAATAAATAAAAAAAACTCAAAAATTAAAGGGTGTCGCTATAGGTAACACAATTTAATTTAAATGATTTAATCTTTTACACCGTTATGGTCAAACACTTTAAAATTAAACAGAATGTGAACTTCTATGAACGCTAAAACAACAAGTAAAAAGTTGTAAATTAGAGGGTGTGACCATGGGTAATATTACTTTATGTGTATGGCATTATCCTTTAAACCGTCATAGAAAGGCATTTGAAAATCAAACAAATTGTGTGTTACAATTCTTACTTCTTACTCAATGACCCTCTGGCCGTCTGCTTGTTTTAACCCTTTCAATACTGATGGGACAAATGGGTCCCATGGTTGATTTAATCGTGAACTCATTGAAAAATAATGAGGTACGTTAATATCAATACAAGTAGATAATAATCGACAAAAAATAAAAACATATTTAAAAAATATGTTCACAAAACTTAATCTTGGTCACCAATTAATTTTACTGGGCCACATGTGTCCCAAAAATGTAACGTACTCGTATAAATGGGATTTGTTTGCTTCTAAAAATAGCCAATTTCATTTAAAGAAGAAAAGCTAGAGGTTATTTGATGTCGATGTGATTCGAAGCCTTTTGGAAAACACCGACTCTAAAAATAGCAGTGACTTAGATTGTTACGGTACTGCTAACCCTACATAATCAAATGACTCTGATATTTCGTCTCAAGGCAACTTCTTGCCTATAAAAAAGAGAGAGCGAAAATTAAGCATCGCAGCATAAGTGGACGTCCTTTCAAGTCACTCATGGCATCCACATACAATATGCTGCTGAATGTGATTCTTATTTTATTGCTGGACATTTAAAGACAATAGGTGTCGACGTCTAAGCTCATTCTAGTTGCAGCCTATGAACCTATTCGTCCTTAACATTCTATTCGACGTACAACATGCCCTCTTTTTTGCATTCGCTATTTTTACTTATTTTTTACATCTTTATTTTGTAGACTTTTCAGGTGGATTTATAACGGATGACACAGACAGATTTTTTCCTTTCGAAATATTGACTATCGATCAGTTTCATACTTCTACAAACAAACTGAGTCGTTTTACGCTTAAGTAGTGAAATATTGCAAACATATTTCCAAAATGAGAACGGCGCGGTTGTTAAAGCGAAGCTCCTATCAGCCGAAATGAAGCACCCACTGCGTGTTCTCAATTTTTTTACAGTTCGTATTGATGAAAATGTTGCTGCTGTACCCAAAATTTTGCAAAAAAATCCAAAAATATTAACTCGGCATTTTACGCAGCATCATGAAGAGAATGAATTTTACTCAAAGATCCTGTTTTATTAGCCTACAAGGTCTAATTGATGCAGCAACTGAACGCAAATGAACGTCCTGTTCCTTACGGCTTCCTAGCTTGAACCTTACAGAAGCTCCAATCGCATTTTAAATTTGACAAAGAGATCACAATTTCGAACGAGAGTAATTTTTTATGTCATTTTTGAGGAGCCGAACGCATACACTGAGAGAATCAGTACTTGTGGCAGCCCTCTAGATTAATTTTACAGTACAAAGCTAAGTTTAACTTTTAAATGACGTCATATTCCCCTATAAAAGGCCTCTCAAATAAACTCCACAGATTTCGTTGCTCTACTATTCAAATTGAACTAGAAAAAAGTTTTTTTTTATTTATTTTTTAACATTTTTTTAAATAATTTATTTTCATTTTAAGAAAAATACACTGATGATTCGTGTATAAAAACGCCAACTTGCAAATTTAATAGTGAAGAAAACAATACTTAATGCAAAACAAACAAACAAACAAAGAAATAAACAAAAAAATCAGGTGTTCAGCAACTCTCTTTTATTCGTTTTACTTGTTTGCAACAACATGAAATTTACAACAATTTTTTTTTTTTTTTTACAAAAACTCGTGCAATAAGTAGGTGGAAAATAATTGTTTAAATAAATGACTGACGCAGTATAAAAAATAATTTTTTTTTTCAAATGTGGCCGATTTATGATTTTTTTTTTTTAATTCCACCGCCAGTCACACTGCAGTTGAAAAACCAATTAAAATCAGGGTTTTCAAAACCATTTAAAGCAAAAAACAAAAATTATTAAATAAATTACATGAGTTCTTGCTGCATAAGCGTGCTAGGAATTAATATTTTAATAATTTTTTTTATAATTATTTTTTGTGTTTGGTTGTTTTTTGTTTGATCCAACCTGCCGACAAAAACTAAAATATTTTATTGGTGATTTAAATTAATAATAAAAATGCTATTTAAGGCTTGAACTTAAGAATTTGTGTGTCTACTACTGCGGCGGCTACTTGTCAACAGTGGGTGTTAATTGCTAATTATTGCAAAACAAATGCCAAGAATAATAAATAATTTTTTATAATTAAATTCCAAAAATGGCTTAAGAAAAAAATAAATATTTTTTATAAATAAAATTCAATTACACTGCTAAATATCTCTCCGTTTTTTCTTTAATTAGCTGTGCTCTTATTTGGCTTCAAACAGAACAAATTGAATGCGTAAACAATTTAAGCAAAACGAAATTTTAAAAAATTCTCAAATGGTGTGTTTGTAGATAAAAATCTTTTAGATTTTAATAAAAAAAAATCATTTCCTGTTAAAAAAAAAACTTTTTTTAACTCCCCCTGTTTCAGCAAAATAAAAAAACTAATTCTGCAAACTTTTGGGCAAAAAGTTTAAATTTTTTTTTTTTTTTTTTCTGAAAGGTACATTTTTTTTTTAAATTGGTACTTTTTTATAAAAGATATTCTATGAAAATAAAATCTCTTTAATATAAAAAAATCTCTTTTTTTGAATATTAATACCTTTTGTGCAGAAATGTATTACTTTTCGTTAAAGGTACTTTTTGTGATTTATGGTACTTTTGCATAAAAAAGTTTTTAAATAAAAAATTATTATTTTATGTGGAAAAAACACTTCTTGGTAAAAAAAATAATTTTGTAAAAAAAATGGATCACTTTTTTTGAAAGGTACTTTTTTTGGGAAAGATGGTACTTTTTATAATAATGTTATTCTTTGGCAATAAAAGTCACTTTATGTGGAAAAGAAAGTCTTTTCTTATGAAAAAATTACTTTTTACAAAAAAACAGGTTTTGTAAAGTTTTTTTTTTGTGAAGTAATGGTATTAAATATCACATTTTTTAAAAATACATTTTTGTTAAAAAAAATGTATCCTAAAAGATAAATGTTATTTTATGTGGAAAAATATTATTTGTGATTAAAAAAAAAAAACTTTTGTAAAAAAAATTTATCACTTTTGCGAAAGGTACTTTTATGTGAAAAATAGTACTTTTTATAATTAATCAATTTTTTTTATAAATAAAGGTTACTTTATGTGGAAAAAAATCTTTTCTCAAAGAAAATACTTTTTGCAAAAAATAAAAAACAGGTTCCCTGAAGTTCATTTCTGTGAAAAATGCTAGTAAATGTCACATTTTTTAAATACACGTTTTAAGCTAAAAATATATAATATTCGAAAAAATATATAATATTCGAAAAAAAATATTTTTTTATAAAAAGTACTATTTTTAGAAAAATGGTACTTTTCGCAAAACAAGTTAATTTATGAGAAAAAAATTACTTTGTCAGTCATGTTCTACAATTCACACGAAATTTTCACTTTATATTTTTCAAATCATTGTTGGTTGCTATAAAAATATTTTTCAAAAAAACAATTCCTTGAAAAATACAAAAATGAAAATTTCGTGTGGAATTCAGGGCATGCCTGAAAAACTAAAAAAAAAACTTTTTTGAAAACAAATTAAAAATATCTTTTATGTATTTTATTTGACTGTTTTTTATTTTTATTACTTAAAAATTTAAGCTTTTGTCTTTTAATGTGAGCTTTAAACAAAAGTCCCAAAACTTTATTCATTAAATTTATTGAAAAGTCCTTTTTGTGAGTATTTTTTTTCCACAATAAAGAAAGAAAAAATCTTTTTAGAACATTCGTAAAAAATTACAATTTTTGTCATTTTTTGAAATAACAGTACTTTTATGAAAAAAGTCTGGTCTTGCGAAACACTTGTCGCTTAATGAAAAATATTTCCTCTTTCTGAAAAAATATCTTCTTAAATTCACTGTTTAGAAAAAATCACAAAACTTATTCCAATGACAATTTTGAGAAAAAGTACCTTTTTTATGAAGAAGTTATGTTTTATGCAAAAATTACTTTTTCACAGACAGTAACCCTTTAATAAAAAATCAAAACAAATCTAATGGAAAAAATAAGATTTTTCGAAGTCATTATTTTTCTCAAAAAATTTTTTTTTTAATTACTTCAAATTTCTAGCAAAAAACCCCGTTTTACAAAAGCAAAATTTTTTTAAATACTCACTTATGGTGAAAAGCTGACACATTGTGTTTTTGTTAAAAATATTACTCCAAAGCGGCTGATAAAAAAAGGTGATCTTTCCAAAAAAAAATACTTTTACTTTAACATTTTTTTTTGTGCACTCTTCGAAAAAATATGACAAAGCAGTATTTAACGTATTTTTATTGAAATCAAAATAATCAAAGATTATTAAAAACCCCTAATAAAATATTTCTTTTTATTTATTAATTTATAGAGACTTGTCTCTTCCCTGCATTGACTGCTTTAAATAGCTGCTGTTTCTCATAACCAGCACTAACTTTGCTTCTTTGATATTTAGTCGTCATTGGAATCATTTTAAGTCGAGTTTAAAATCTTAAATTGAAAAATTGTCACAATTGGTTAATGACAGGTTCTAACAAGTGCAGCTTTATTTATTTATTTATTTATTTTTTTTTTTTTGCAAAAAAATTAATTATAAAAGGCCGCCACATTTCGGTTATTTAAGATGAAAAATGTAGGGTGCTTGTAGTTTAAATTTAAATATTTATTTATTTTTTTTTTTTTAGAAAATAATTTCTAATCACTTTTCTGAAAATGCTTTTCTTTTCGGTTTAAAGGATTTAAAAAAGGACTTCATTTGAAAAATAGTGTCCCTGCCACCTGTTAATTATTTTAATATTTATTTAAATAAATTCAGTTTAATTGTAGTTTAGAAAAACTAAAGTTTAACTAAAGTTTAGCCAACTGGAATAAATTCTTTTGACCAACAATTTTTTTTTTTTTTGCTGCCGCCTTCAATTGACCATTTGTCCATTTGTTTAGTGTACAATTGTTTTTGTTGTATTTGCTGGCTTTTTGTTTGATTGTTTTTCTGCGCTTTTTGTTGACCATTTGTTGTTGCTAAAGTGCTGGGTTAATCATATTGCTGTTCACATATTCGCGATCTTTTTTTTAATTCTTTTACCTTTTTTTTCTTTTTTTTTTTTTTTTTGTTTAGAGCTGGGCAGAACAGTCAAAGTGAATTTTTGTTCATTTTGTTTTCTTTTATTTATTTTTTTGCTTTTATTTCTCTCAGCCTGGTTTTGTTCTACAGTTGGTGTATTTTTTTTTTTCTTGTGTTGATGTTACACACCGTTTGTACACACACAATCGCACTTTTCTTTTAATAGTTGCCGCCTTTGTCGGCAAAACTGACAACTTCAATCAATTTCAAAGTTCTTTTTTTTTTGCTTTTTGTTGCTGCAACACAAATCCTGGAGAATTGTTCTTGATATTTAGTTACATGCATGTATGAACCCAACAACAAATGAAAGAGTGTGTGAATGATGTTTTTGTTTTTAGACTTAGCGGAGATTTTTTTGAAAAATGTTGCCAACTTTAATGAAATTTACAAAAGAAAAATTATTAAAATTTTAAGAAAATCCTTGTAAGATTTCTTTTTATTGAAAAAATATTTAAGAAATTTTGAAGCCTTTATTTATAACTCGGGAAATTTTTAGTTTGTTTCTAAAGTTAGCTTTTAAGCGTTGTTTAATTATGTGGCATCACTGCCCACAGAATATTTGCATTAGACAGCCATTTGTTAGATAAAAAAGAATAAAATTTCTTCACATTAGATAAAAAAGAACTTTAACATGAGCAAAAAAATATATTAACTATTTACATACCTTTGAGTTTCATAGATTAGAATAAAACTATTTTGTGATAAAATTTAAGCAGAAAACATTTATTATTCTACGCAAAAAAATTTGATTAAATTCAAAGACAAGAAACATTTTTTAATAAAAAACTTTGTAATAGAAAATCAAAGATATTTGTTGATATGTTTACAAAAATAGAGTTTTCGTTTAAATTAAATTTTAAAAGATGAATTAATTAATTTTAAAAATAAAAATACACAAAATGTTAAATAATTATAGCCTCAACTTTTGCTTTAGCGGTCTTGCGAACGTAGCAAAAAGGCTATATTTTGCAATTCCACAACATAAAAATATATACAACTGAAATTTGCTACACCGCATCACATTTACAACGCACGCAAAAACCTTTTTTTTTTTTTTTGTTCTCGCAGCAATTGTATTTAAGTTGTTTTTTTAAAAAAAGCTTTTACGATAAAAGCTTTTAAATGATTTATTAATGTTACTTAAAATCAGCTGTTACGATAAATTTTCTATACGTTACACTTCGTATCAAAAATCTTTTAAAATAGGCTGAACATGCAGAAATGCTTATTTAATTTTATTTAAATTTATTATTTTTTTTTTTTTATTAAAATCTATGATAATTTTTATATCCTTCACCACAAAAATTGAAAAAAGGTTATAACTAAGTTTGTCATTCCATTTGTAATTTCTACAATATCCATTTCCGACCCCCTACGAGGGCTGCTCTATATATTTCTGGGCTAATAGTAAAAATGAGAATATTTATAATCAAAAATGGTTTTATTGTTTTTCAAAGTATTCTCCAGCATGATTTATACACTTTTGCATGCGCTCAAACCAGTTGTCGAAGCACTTTTTCCACTCCGATTGAGACACCTCTAAAACATGGGTTTTTAACACTTCAACAGCTTCTTCTGGCGACAAAAATCGTTGACCACGCATTTTTTTCTTGATGTGCGGAAACAAGATGAAGTCATTAGGTGCCAAGTCAGGGCTGTACGGCGAATGACCCATTAATTCGACGTTTTGGCCGATCAAAAACGCTCTGGTTTGAGCCGATGTGTGAGAGCTCGCATTGTCATGGTGAACAATGATTCGTCTTCTCTTGTTGGTTTTTCGAATTTCTTCGATAACTTCAGGCAAACAAATTGTAGTGTACCACTCAGAAGTGACCGTCCTACGTTGCTCAAGCAGAGCAGTCGCCACATGACCAGTTTTGCCGAAGAAACAGGCGACCATTTGCTTCGAAGTGCTTCTTCCACGAACAACTTAAGTTGGATTTTGCTCGTCTTTGAAGACCCACACGGTCGATTGTTCTTTCGTTTCGGGCTCATACGCATAAATCCATGATTCGTCACCTGTGAAGATCTTATAAACGTCTTTTGAAGCACCGCAATCGTAATTTTGCAACATTTCTTTGCACCAATCGACATGAGCCTTTTTTTTTGAGCGACTTTTTAAATTGTGCGGGATCCAACGAGAACAAACCTTTTTTACGGCCAGGTGTTCATGCAGTATCGAATGTATGCTGGTGGAAGAAATGTCCAAGGATGTCTCTATCTCTCGGTATGTCGCATGTCGATCTTGCATTATGAGTTCACGCACGGCATCAATGTTCTCTGGCACAACAGCCGTTTTTGGACGACCTTCACGGAATTCGTCTTTAAGCGAGCTTCGGCCACGATTAAATTCATTATACCAATTTTTCACAGTGCTATAGGATGGTGCTTCATCGCCATACAAAGATTTAAGTTCATCAATGCACTCTTGTCGTGATAACCCACGTGAAAAGTTGTGAAAAATGTTCACGAGTTAATTCCATTTTTTTCTATATTAATTTTTTCAAGTCACTGTAAACAACACAAATAATGGTCGTACGTCAAAACGTTTTGAGTACGATTATGCTTAAAAATGACAAACTTTCCAATGGAAATGTCAGATTGCACTTGGCAGCACTCAGGCCAGAAATATAAATAGCAGCCCTCGTAAAGTAAATATATTCTGAGTCCTCTTGCACAGCGAAGTCGCTTGAGCGATGTCCGTCCGTGTTGGTGCCAGGGCACTAGATGAGCTAGAGAAAATTTAAATACGCCAATCGATCAGATCGGTCCATGTCCCTTGAAACAGTGTGCTAAACACCACGCCTGTCTCTAATTTTTCTCTCTCATTTGGAACAATAAAGTAACTCCAGTCAAAAAAACAAATATATGGAGCAATAGAGAATAAAATAATAAGAAGAAAATATTTTAGATTATGTAACAATAAATAGTTCACTAGTTCGCCTTTTGAGAACCAGTGCAAAATGACTTATACCACTTTCAAAATAAACGGTTCATTTGTTTGATAATCCTCGCAAAACAGCGTCTTTAAAACAGACAGACGGGTAGAGGTTCTTAGAAATTAAATGGAACTTAACACATGAGTCAAAATGCGTCATTTATTTCATTTTTTATTACTTTTTGCTGTTGAAAGCTGCAGTGGTGCCAACTTTGTAAAAAATTATAAATGATTGTGTTCTGTGCGTTCAAGTAAACTTGTTAGAATCATGTGTTTTTGGGGACACTCTTTAATTTTTAAAATTATGAACATTTTTCAATGAATCGCTTTTCTATCAAATTAAATATTTTTAATTTTCTTAATAAAAGTTAAATTAAAAATGAACCAAAGCCGAAAAAGTAAAATTTTAATTGATTTATATTTTTAAAATCGGTTAAGATATAACTGAGTTATGGGCGCACAAACATAAAAAAATACAGATAAATTGAAAACCTTCTGATTTTTGGAAGTCGATTAAGGAGTTAACAAGAATTTATTTTAAAATAACTCGACATATTTCGTTTAAAATGCTGTGAAATTGGTGATTCAAATTAAGAAAAAAAAAGTATTCTTTTGAAAAATTTTGTGATCAACGTGGAGATAAATTAACATTTCTTGACGTCAATGTTTAAAAATTGCTTTGAAAGTGTAACGGTATAATCAAAGTTAGAATTGAGGCCCATACTTCATGTTTTTTTAAGCTCTTTTATTTTTATTATTATGCTTTTGTACTAAAGCCGGCAAAATGTTTTT
The DNA here is from genome assembly GCA_937654795.1 of Cistogaster globosa. Taxonomy (NCBI): domain Eukaryota; kingdom Metazoa; phylum Arthropoda; class Insecta; order Diptera; family Tachinidae; genus Cistogaster; species Cistogaster globosa. Next base: position 125,786,136 of record OW569404.1, read on the forward strand.
TTAAGCTTTTCTTGATGTTTTTTTTTAGCACTTAGATAGATTACTAACAATTAGCTTTAGTAATTCTTTAATCATAGTGTGTGGTCTTTTTGCATTATACGTTTGTTTTTCTTTCTTCTGTCCGTTGCTAAAATCATAAAGATATCATTAATGGTTTTTAACATTAAGGGAAAATGACTTTGAATAAATTCCATCAAATCACAAACGAGATTGCACAAAAAAGCAAAACAAACTACGACTACAATGTGTGAATTAGATGGAAAAAGAAACAAACTAAAAGATTAAAATGAACAAAAAAGAAAAAAAATTAGAAAAATCAAATAGGAAACATCAAGCTTAAATGTGGCCATCAACACACCATGTGTGATGATGTTAACGACAACTTTGATGCAGCAAATGATGATCAATCTTTTATGACAAAAACAAAAGACTTAGAAAAAGAAGAAGAAGAAAACCTCACAGACATTCACATACGATTGACTGGCTAATTCTAAGTTTTAACCAAAGAGACAAGACAAAGGAAAAAAAATATATAAAACCACAAAACAAGATCAAAACTTAATATAGAAATAGAAGACCACACACATGGAGTTCGTTTGGCTACGGATGGTCAATAGCATCAACACCAGCAATGACTGCTGGCTGCTTGACTCACTGACTGAGCGACTAAATGAATGAATTGACACAATATAATGGGAATTCAAGAAATCAACTGCAGACAGTCAGCCGGCTGAAAAATCTTTAAGAAGAAAAAAAAAACGTTATTGCATCAATCATGATCAGTAAATTTTTTTTCTTCTTATGCATTTCTTTCCGCTTTTTCTTTTTTTTTGTTGTGGCTCCGCTCCGTTGAAAATATAAGAAACTAATGGATTTTTAATATGACTAAAAATATCAGTTTTTCTCTGTTTTTTTTTTTTTTTTTGTGCTATTGACAGTCGTTAGTGAAAGTGATCCTTTTATAGAGTGTGTTAATCAATCAGTTTGTTGTCGTTTTTAATCTAGAAATGACCAAATGTTATGTGTCATTGATCTTTAAATAGAGCGCGTATGATCTAAATGAAAACAAAACAATATTGTTTTTATTCCTTTGCTTTGTAATTAATTTTATAAAAATTAAAATCCCATTATAAAAAAAAATTTCAAATGGCCGAATGCTTTTTTTGTTAAAAAATTCTTTCGCCATTTTATTTGAACCCAATTTTGTTTCAATATCTTTAAATTCAATTAAAATCTAGATCATCATATAGCGATCAGTGAAACGAGAAAAATACACCAACAAAAAGTTTCTGCATCTAATAAATGCTTCAGTCGTTAAAAGATTTAAATTTAATTAAATTTTTAATTGATTCAATTATATATTTCGTTGAAAATTAAATACAAAATTTTCTTATTAATTAATTAATTGAATCAATTTTATATTTTATTAAAAAAAGAAGAAAACAATTTTCTTATTAAATAAGTAATTAAATTAATTAAAGATTTAATAAAATTTTAATCTTAAAAACAATAAAATTAAAAAAAATAAACATTTTATTTTAAGTACAATAATAAAGCTTGTTACTGTGTCCCGGTTCTTGCGCTATACGACTCTGTCTATTCGTCTGTATCTTATTTAACCACAGCTACCTTAAATATTAACCTCCTGTCGTTGTATGTCACACCATTTTTTGTAACTATAATGGTATTTCACATCTTCATTCTTCGAATATGACTATGACACAGTAATAATGTTTTTAAACTAAAGAACAACAAGTATCCAGCGTTCGTATACTAGTGTCCAAGCTTTCTGTTAGTCACGTATCGTTAGCATGTGCACTTTCATCTTGAAGTCGATTGTTATTTTAAAGAATCCTTTTTATTTTAATTTGATTTTTTTTCAAGCTTTATTTGCAGGGATCCGACCTGCAAGACATCATCACTAGTTGATAAAAATCGCGCTTTCGGCATATACTATCGAAAAGTCATTTGTTAAACTGAATTCATTATTGCAAACAAAAAATTAAGATGAATTATAATGTTACGAAAATTAAATTTGGCAGCCCTTTACATAATAATAATTAACAATAAAAATATATTTTTACTTCCACTACTAAAAAAAAGTGTGGTGTGTTTAAGTGGAATAACAAAAAATTAGCAGTAGCTGCGTTCAGAGGGGTCTCTGTAAATTTCTTAAATAGAAGACCATTACTATGAGTTCAAATCCCAGCAGAGCCTTTTTTGTAATGAAAACTTATTCTTCTAAAGTTGTCACATGGGGCTGAGTTGCAACAGACTCAAATAAATTATAAACAGCAGTTCAAAACTCCTAAATTATCGGTTAAAAAATTAAAAAAAAAAAATTGTGGAGCCGCGGTAGCTGAGTTGGTAAGGCGGATGAGATGGTTAATGTTCCTATTTAGTAAACACAAGGAAATCTTGAACGTAACATAATCGGAGTATTTAGTTTATGAAGAAAGACAACAAAATACTAAAAATTAAAGGGTGTTTCAAAACGTACGTAAATTCATAAAAATACTGTTATTAACCCCCATCACGGGTAGGAAGGGTTTGAAGTATATATACGATCTTTAGAAATAATTTCAAAAGACGTGATATTGTAATTTAACAGCGACGGTCCATAAATGGGGAAAATAAATTCAAAACAAGCAACCTCATGCAATATACTGCAGGGGCCAAATTACGGCATTCGATATTGATCGAAATTTTATTTTTAAATTTAATGAAAATTTCGATCAATATGGAATGCAGATATTTGCCTCCAGATTTCCTATTTGATTTTTCAATAGTATAAAAAAAAATCGGCATAAGAATTCAATTTTTTTTTTTCTTTCAGAAATCATTTTTTTTTTATAAGTTCTGATTGGGGTTGTTGTCCCAACTAAGTAAATGAATAGGACAACCACCTGCAGGAATGAATAAAAACGAAAGTTAAAAAGAAGATATGGAGTAATTAGAGGTAGACCTGATATTTTGCCCTATTCCTTGAAGGTTATGGACCGATCTTGCTGATTTTCGGTAGCAAAATCTTCAAAATGATGTCTGATCGATGGGCGTATTTAAATCTTCTCTAGCTCATCTGGTGCTTTGGCAACTTTGAATATTTATACTTTATGGGGTCGGAAATGAATATTGCAGAAATTACAAACGGAATAATAAACTTAGAAATGTCTAACCTTTTCCACCTGTGGTGAAGGGCATAACAAGTCGAGCGCCTCTATTTCCTAATTTTTTTTTTTTTTTTTATTACATATTGTGTTTTTTGTAAGTCACTGTTGTTTTGTGCTTTGTTGTATTAAAAACCGAAATTTTAGAAAAAAAACGTGTATACACGTCGTGAGAAATAAAAAATTACCACTAACCATAAGACCTCTAAATTTTAAGAAATCCAATAAAAATATTATTTGATGGAATGTTTGCTTCATATTACCAATAGAAGTGCTGATTATTTTATACAGAGGGCGTGGTGGCATGATAAATTGTTAGTACATGTTTGGTCTCCGCATTAGAGACTGGGAATTACGCAAACAAATGAAAGCTCTCACCCCTCATTCAGACCTCATTACGAGCATCATTTCATTTTTCACAGAATTCAATCCTCTCTTCTTCTTTGTAAGGCTGGTGACATACTATCCCGTTTTGCGACAACAGCTTCCTTCAGTTTTTAGCGGGAAACACAAATAAATCGTAGCATTCGAACCAAAAAAAAAAATAAAAATTAAGTTCTTCCTCGTTTTTTATAAAATTTATAAAAGGATCATTTTGCTCTGCGTTCGACGTGTATACACGTCATAGCTTGATTTTAATTCCGCACACGGTGGAGGGTTTTTAAAACTAAATTCCACGCCTAACTGGTTAATAACAATTTTAAAGGGTGACCCCATGGAATACCTGATTTTGACGTATACTGTTGTAACTTTTGAGCTTGAAAAGACAGACACTTTAAATTTGAAAAACAAATTGTAAAACCATAAAATTTAAAATTAAAGGGTGGCCCATACAGCTTACGGAGCTTATTTACATTTCTACTAATCGCAAAAAGAGAACTCAGACTTAATTTTTAAAACTTGTTAGACAGCCTCGTATTTAAGAAAAAAAATTCCAAAGCAAATACCTGATACACCAACACATTTTATCTAAAATCATAAAAAAATTGATCACACCTTCTAACTTAAAATAAAGCGATTAAGCGATCAATAACAAAAAATTAACTATAAACGAAATTATAACACAAAAAAACTGCGGGCGGTATAAAACTCAACCAGCTCGTTGACATTCATAATCATTCGGTTACTAAATCATGCACGACAGTTGGCATCATTGTTAAAATTTGCATAATCATAGAAATATAATTAATTTACAGGTGGTTTAAATGTAAATCAAGATTTATATATGTATGTGTAACAATGCGGAACAATACAAAAAGAATTTTTTTTTATTCGTTTTTGGATTTTAAAGAAAAATCAATTCATAATTTAAATTCTCGCATTTAAATGTACGTGCAGAGGTGTTTCATTTACAAAATGCATTTAAATATTGAATAATATTGATAATGTAAACTATAAGGGCAATAGCAACAATTACAACAACAATAACAACAACAAACACATTTATTATAGCAATAAATAATGAATCGAATGAACAACCAACATGTGCATGATGTTGATCAAAATGATGATTAGAACAATCGCACACAACGCAGTGAAATTGTTTTTTTTGTTTTCTTACTGTTTGTCTCACTCATTGGTGGTCAGTCAGAGTAATGAACACTTTTAACTTTATTACTTAATGCCGACTTTAAGGTTTTTTTTTATTATCGTTGATTATCATTGAAATCTTAATTTGAAAATTTCTATTTGGTGCACGAAGTTATTTTGTGTGGGCTGCTTGTGACCTTTGGAATTCAAAACTCAAGCTGGTGGTGACAAGTTTTTCTTAGTCAATAAATTTATTTCAAACAGCAAGATTTTAATTCGATAAAGTTTTCCAGCTTAAAAGTTACTTCATAAAGATCATTTTTCAAGCCCGATAGATTTTACAAAAGGGTTAACTGTCGAGCCAACTGTCATACTTTACTAACTTTTATTCAGATTTGCTTAAAAAATGACTCATCAATTAAGTCATCAATCAATTGTTTAGTTACAAGGCTCTTTTTTGACTTAACAGGTTTGTTAATAAACAAAATTGCTGCATATAGAGTGAAGTCAATCAACAACAGACAAATTGCACCTTTTGTTGCTGTTTACATGCTGGTGGCATCATGGCAACTTATGTTTTCAAAAGTGAAGCTGAAACTCGCTTAACAGTCGATAGAGATCGTGACCGTTCGTACCATGAGACAATCCTAGACTTAGCTACCGTTGATAACTTTAAAAAGTTCGTATCTGCCAAGTTCGAATATCAAACTTGTCTATACCAGATGGAAGTACAGATGTTGGAAAGCAAAAGGACTGTCAAAACATCCAATGGAAAATAAAATTTTAATAAAAGTTTTTGTGCATTTAGCGATTTTAGATATCTAAACTTTAAGAGAAATGAAAAGTCATCAGTCAGGGTTTTCTAAAACTTTTCTTTTCGAAGGACCTTAATTATTTCAAAAAAAATTTTAGGTGAAACGTTAAAATATATTTTTTTAACTTTTAAAACACCCCTCGTATAATACAGAATTCTTATTGGCTCTGCGCTTTTTTTTTAATTTTACAAAAATTACACTAAACAAATTACCGTCTAAATATATTTCTTTGTTTTTCTTATTTGTTGTTTTCAAATAAAATTATTTTCTTTGAAATCACAAATTCCCAGAATTCTTCGTAAATATTCCGTTTATCCTAAAAAAAAGAAAAGAAAAACAGTTTGCTAGCCACAAACAAAAATATGGCTTTAATTATAAAAGGCCTCTTTAAAATTATTTCTCATCTTAAATTAAACCTTCCCAGAACTACGAATGCGAATGCAAAGTTCAAAGTAACAATAAAAATTTAATTAAAAACCGCCTACAAAATTCACACGCATACAAACACCACAAAACATACATATATTTCTGCATAGATTTGTAAACAAAAATTAACAAATGGCAACACATCTTCTAAAGGCATTTCCTTTCCTTTTTTTTTTTTTTTTTTTTTTGTTTTTGTTGTCTTTTATTTTCGTGTTAAAAACAAAACAAAATCATTTGAGCTTCGCTACTATTGAATTCCAGGAATTTTTGTTTTTTAACCCGATCAAAACAGAGAGAGAAAAAAAAGCATAACAGACCACATGATAGAATTTGTGATCAAAAACAAGAAGAAACTAAATTAAATGCAAAAAAAAAAAAAAATAAACCAACTGTTGCTGTTTGATAGATAGCAAAAACAACTCCATCATTAAGGTGTGCGCGAAAATAAAATAAAACCCATAAATATTTGTTTGTATTCACTTTTTTTGCTAAGGACTTGAAAAACAATTTTGTGATCAAAATATTTTTACCAAATTAGAGTCTAATACCTGGGTGTTAATGTCAAAATTTATAATTAAAAATTTTTTATACCAATAAAATTATTTACTGATTGTAAACCAGAGTAAATAAGACTTAGATTGAGTTGCCGCATTATGGATACATGCGGATGGTTAATTCTCCGACAGTTCAGGTGATTAGAAAATTGTATAAAATAGATCGCTACGCAGGATCGGCTATTTTGAAGGGATGCGACAGTTTGGTAAAAAAAAATACACACAACATTGTTGAGTACAACTGTAATATAGACTTAAGTCTGGCCATCATAACCCTTTACTGATGGTGCTCCTAGCAGCACCCTAGAGGCGCATAGCGGCATCTATAGCAGCAACTTTTAGCATCATGGTGGGCAGGACCCTCCTCTCTTACTTTTTGCTTATGAACTGGTGACTATCTAAACTCACACCCAACCGTTGGCGGCCATGTTGCACTGCAACATCACATGTTTTGCAACTACCCTACTCGCTATTTCGATCAAAACTACAGCCACCACTTTAACATCTAAGGGGCCTTAAGAATAATCAGAATAAGGAACTGAGTACCTGCGGTTCTTGTAATGCAAGTTATTGGTCTAAAAACTCCCTCTTATCTAGTTTGATCTTCTGCAAGCCCAAGAGGCTTGTGCCGCCATATATCCCAGAAGCAATAGCATCAAAAAGGCAGGGTCTATAAAACAAAGATATCCTCTTCAGGAAACTTATAAATTGTCAGTCGCAACCGCTGTGCATACAAACAACTTGAGTCTATTTTAGAATACTCTGCCAATAATGCTGTGCAAATAGTCAGTAGAAGATAGACTGCCGAGTCGAAGTGAAAGCAGTCATACCCACTATCGAACAGTTACAAAGGTGTTGAAAAAACATTCTTTCGAAACCGCTATATTGCTATTTGTTACATTTACCTCGAGATAACCGGTCTTCAAGCAAACTCATTAGATTTCCTTTAAGACTTATTTGAAATTAGAAATAAACTAAATGAGAATTATTAGAAAATGTGTGTATACGCGATTAAACGCGAAAAGCTAAAAACTAAACTTTTAGGGATTAGGGATAAATATGAAGTAAATTTTTTATGAACTTGTTAAAAGATTCACGTTACATTTGACCATCAAATTTATCATTTTTAGTAGAGATTTCACTTAAAATGTAGTGGCAATCCTACAGATAGTAAAATAATGATAACACAACAATTAACGTAATTATCATACATACGTACATAACGAAAGCTAACAAAAAATTTCTTTCTTTCAAGAATTCAAATTATTTCATATAAATGTCAAACTGGTCATATTGACCACAGAAGTGTTGCCACTTTTTTTATTGAGCACCAAATTTTGCCTTAAGAATTATGTAGCACCTTCAGGCCTTTTGCTAATGCTTAAAAAACTATATTTTTTGAAACCTTTTGGCATTTTTTAGCACTATTTTTTTTGTAGTCTGGCCACACTGGTTTTTACAAGTCCTGAACTCTTAAAAATTTATCTGGATCTTAAATACGTCTGATATATTTGACAATACAGCCTTAAACGTTTTCCAACCATATTATTTTTAAAAACCTTTAAAATTGTTTTCGATTTTATTTCTATCCACTCCTTACAAACACCCCTTAAAAAAATATTTATTATTATTGAAGAATGAAACCACAAGTTAAAATAAAGAAATAATAAAAAGCAAAACTTCCTCAAAACAAAACAATACTAAAGAAGACAGCTACAAAGCAAAAAAAAAAAATAACTTGACTAGAAAAACATAATCAACGTCTATTTCTAACGGAGACGATGATATTTTAAACCTTTGAAACCCAAGAAAAAAACAAACCCGCTTTATTTTTATGAACAAACAAAAACAATGAGAATATAAACAAAATATTTAATATCGTAAATAATAAATAAACAATTCCCAGAAATAAATGAGATTCTTTGGCAGAAAACAAAAAACCAAAACAAAGCTTTATTTCAAGTCTGCGCGGGTAAAGAAAAAGTTAGTACACTTAAAGAAATAAGTGGGAGGAAATCAAAATTCACTTAAAAAATTTTTAAAGTAATGAAAAATGAAAAGTTTAGATCATGTTTTATACCTTTAGCGACTATCATCAGAACACATTTATTTATTAGACAGTGTTGATTGCTTCAATCATTTTCTGACTCGCAGTGTGAGAAATTTTTCATTTTTTCAACTTAACTTTGTGTGCAAACCTTCAAGTGAGAAAGTGATAAAACATTACGACGGTGCTAGGCTGCCTAAAACCAGCGAAAGACCCAAACATTATTCAGATTTTCACAAAACGCTGTCTTACGGCAAAAAACATTAAAAAAATAGGTATGATGAGCTGCCAGATTTTTCAATAATAGATAAATCTAGACGTTTTTACTCGCCTGTAAATAGAAACTGAATTTTTTTTTTTTTTTTTTTTTTTTTTTGAAGAGAAGTAGCACTTCAGGCAATAAAACCTATTTAGTTATTTTTCGTAACCGTGCTACATTCTTTTAGAAAAGTGATAGACGAGAGATAAGACAGGTGGTGAAAGGAGAAAGATAGATAGTTATTTTACTTCGCCGGCGAATCTGCTATGAGAAAGTACCGACAAAGGAGACTGCACGTTTTTTTTTAATGTTCATTCTGAATATGTATTTATACCATTAAGCAGAAAAAAACATTTTTTTTGTATTTTGATTGCCGCAGGATTTGAACCCTGAAACAACCAGCAGCGATAATGGTAGTGGAAGTAAAACGTCGAACTGAAAACTTGCTTATGTATGGTAGTCAAGTGTGTCTTGTGTAACAGTGTGGCCAGAGCAGTTTAACAAATGTGATATCTAAAAAACTTATTTATGGTGTGATCTGTTTTGCAAAAGTTATGAGCAAATTTGGGTATTTTAGTAAAAATTATTTGGCGATTATTTTCAGACAATATTTTAACTATAAGAAAATAAATATATAAAGTTTACTTGCGTCTGATGTCAATATTTCACCCTGGCCAATTAATCCTCGAAATACTTCAAATGGGAAAATCCATATTCGATCGTTCTAATGCATACCGAATGTCCGTCCGCGGTCGTGTTGAAATCAACTTTCCAAGGCACTAAATAAGCTAAAGAAAATTTTAGTATGCCACACATCGATCAGATATAGTTTCAAAAATTTTGCTATTGGAAATCAGCAAAATCGCTCCATACCCTTCAAAGCAGCGGGCAAAACATCACGTCTGACTCTAAGTTTCCCATATCTTTATTTCAATTTTCGTTTGTATTCCTGCAGGTGATTGTTGTTTATGTTAAAAAATTGGTAAGCTTTCACCTGATACAGCAACCTTTTAATTTACTTAGTTGGGACAACAACCCTAAGTAAAACTTAAAATTTTAAAAGAAGTTTTTTCAACAGAAAAACTTTATTGTAGGAAAGAATTTCTAATGCGGATTTTTATTTAAACTATGTAATGGAAAATCTTCAATATGGTAAATGTTGGTGTATAGGCGAATATAGCTCTTCAATTTGTTACATATAGATTTTTTGTTTTAAGTTCCAAAATTATTTAATATCTCTATTTTATTATCTCAAAATATTTAAAAACAAAATTTAGTTTTAACTTTTATCACACATCCAACACAATATAAAACACAGGAACATAAGCGTGACTGACAGTGACGCCAATACACAAATTTTTCTTCAATCCAATATTTGACTACAAAATTTTTAAGTGTAAATTCCTCTCCAATTGTTTGTATCTCTTCTCTGTGCTCACTAGAAGTAGACAAAAAGGAAAAAAGAATTGATTATTGTTTCATAGTCACTAACAATAAATAGTATAGAGGATTATTTTTATTATTATTTCTAGGAATTTAAATTGCCAAAAAAAAAAATTCTAACAAACAACATATTTTTGTAATAAAATATTAATTTCAATTTATGGGCCTCTAAAAAAATATTTTTTTTTTTTTTTTAAATCTTTTCAGGTAAATTTTTTGGAAACTTTTGTAAACAACATATTGTAGAAAGTTGAGGAAAAAAGTAAGTTAGACAACTAATTTTAAAAAAAAACTTAACTAACGCACAGTGCGAGTGTGTAAAATGATTTAAATTGCTGTCACAATTAACTTAATCAAAAGTTTGACGAATCACGACTTGATATCCGGAGAGAGCTGGAGAGTGTCATCGAAGTCTTAAATCGAAAAACACTATTTTTTAATTTAAACTAAAAACTAAAGATTCATAGATGCCAGCTGTCTACAGATTGCCTCTCCTAGAAAGGGGGAAAATATTTGAAGTAATACTTTGATCTTTGAAATTATACTTTGACTTGATCAAAAATTCTCTTACATACTTAAAGGCCACAAACAAAATCCTAAAAATATAGCCAAAATATTTGTCTGTCTGCCAGGCCTTTTATTCTGGAACCAAAAAACCGTTGGATAATGGAATATTTTGTTTGTAACCTCAACTCATACATTGCGGATTTTTAAAAATTTTACTTTGCCCGACTTCTCATCAGCACCCCTAACAGAGGCAGATATTGTTATAGTCCGCTTTATAGAAAAAAGTTTTTACACCTTCCAAAGATTTTATTTGATTTCAGATCGAAGTTTTTAAAAATTTTGAATTTATTTAATTAGAAATTCTATTCTTCGTTTTTAATTAAATATAAATTTTGTTCAGTTAATAATTTAATTAAAAATTCTGTTTTCTTAATTAATTGTATAATTAATTTAACTAAAAATTTAATTAAACTTTATTTTCAAATCAATAAAACTTTTAATGTTTTCAGAAGCCTTTACTGTGTTGCTTGCACTTCTAAAAGTTCTTGCACAGAGGAAAAAATATTTGCGCCAATTAAAGAGTTTTTTGATTGGAATTTAATTAAATTTATAATTATATTTTATTAAATCATGTTTTGCAATGTAATACATGATCAATTTAATTTAAAAATTATTTAATTTAAAAAAATATTAAATTATTTTATAATTAAATATGTAATTGAATTTATTAAATATTTAATTGAAATTTTATTCGAAAATAATTAAAATCTTTAATAGGTGCAAAAATTCTTTTCTATATGCCAATTGGTGGCCTCAGTATCTGTAATGAACACACCAATAAAATAAAAAAAATTTATAATTATTTGAGGTTTCCTTGACCCCAGCTTAAGTAAAGCCGAAGCTCTTCTTTGTTGCTTTGAAAGTTTTTTTTTAAATACTCGTATTACCAATTGTTACGTAGTTTTTTTATTATAAATAATGTATTCTCTTTTTCTCTAAGAAAAGCAATTTCTCAAAATTATTTTACCAGGGCTTGGACTTGCATTAGACTCGGAGGGCAACTACTACATTTTATTTCATTCATATTTCACAATTATACGCTCACGATCAGGTCGAATTCTGCTAAAAAAAAATAATTGTTATATAAAACGAAAAATTATTTCTTAAAAGAAGAAATCCATCTTAGATCCTTTAATTAGAACTAGTGAATCACACGACGCCCCAACTGATTCGATAGTGACACTTCTCAAACAATATTTTTCTCAAATCATGGTTTCAATTCATCAATTAATAATCTAATAAGAGAGATATATTATAAGTTTTCTTGTGATGTTCAGAAAAAAAATTTAATGTGAATCAAAAATCTTTATTTTTGACAAAAGTGCATTATCATCTAAATCGTGATGCCTTAGTTTTTTCTAATTTGCTAAAAACAAGTTCGATAAATAAAAACGAAAAAGAAATAATTGTAAGACACAAGACTACGAATGTATATAGAAATATATCAACAGTTTTAAAAACCAACTAAACTTTTTTTAAAGGACACTTTGTTATGATGTGTTGAATTTTTAAATGAGTTAAAAAAAAGAGAAGGTTATCAATTCGTCTGTAATTTTTTATGTTTGTGGCTGTAGAACTCAGTTATTTCTGCACTGATTTTAATTTTTCTTTCTAAATTGGAAAGTATAAAAAAGTAAAAAAGTTTAATAATTTAAAAATTACAGGGTGTGCCCATAAAGCACTCATGAGACCTACATAAATTTTTTTACAAACTTGATATCACATTATCTCCTAATAACAAAAAGCAATGAAAAAAACTTAAAAATTAAAGGGTGTCCCTATAGGTAACTAAATTTTACTAATAGGTTCTTTCTTTTAGATTGTTGTAGTCCACTATGTCCGCTATAGCAACAAAGATATACCGAATATAGATTTTTGCCTTAGTGGTGCTGTAACCTATGATCACAACTACAATGATTTTGATAACTTTTCTTTTTAAACGTAGTTGTTGTTACAGCTCTGCTGCTGTCAAGAGTTCTTTCCTGAAAAGATATAAAACAAAAGCAAAAGAAAAACTCAATTATGTGTACGTGTGTCATCAGGTGGTACTGGGAGGTGGAGAAATTGCGCAAACTCAATCGGTCGTATACATAGGTCCATAGGGGGTAAAGTAATGGGCATATTGGGACAATGAAATAAGTGCACTGTGTTGTGAGGGCTTTTGAGACAGACCTCGTAACGGTTCAAAGTGCTTGGAACTATCCGTTCACTGTAGCAGTTGAGGATACTGCACCAACCGGCTCTTAATTGTGCCAAAACTGATCTTGTTTGCCTGGTCAGAAGCCTCTCATCTTCTGAAATCGCGGGTGGGTGTTCATATAAGACTTTATTATTATATCTGTAGACATTTATGGTGTCCGAGGCCGCCTAACGATGCAATATTTTGTGGGTATCTGCAGTGGACATCCGGTTTATTTCAGATGGAATAATATACCGGAAGTCATTTCGATAATGCCTAAAGTCTTGTCGGCGGATCTTGCAATATCACCTAGTGATTAGGGTGACTAGGCAGGTAACAAGCCACTAGGAATTGCTTGGTCAGTAGTTCATTGTGTTGTCTGACGAAGGTATCCTGGTCTCCTCATTGTGATGATCTGTATTTATCATTTTAACACATCCTGTCGCGATTCTGAATGCATTATTTTGTGCAGTTTGTAAAAGTCGCCATTTAGTATCACTAAGGAACGAGGTCCAAATCGAGGCAGCATAATTAAGAAGGGAGCGGCCTATTGCTTTGGATTTTTTTCCACTATCGTCTTCTTAGTCATTCCGTAGGAGGTGCCAGCGAGTGCTTTTAGGAATTTGTTTCAAGTTTTCACTTTGTGGTGGATGTAGGTATCATGCGATGAGAAGTGATGGAGGTTGTCGAATACTACGCCTAAAATGTTTAGGTTCTGTACCGTAGGAATACGCCAGCCTTCGAGTGAGATGTCAAATTCCATTCTAACTTACTTATTCCACGAAGTGAAAAGGGATACCGATGACCTTGAGGGATACCGTTCCCACGGCAATTGAATCTTCGCTCCGGAACGACCCGAGTCTTTCTCAGCCAAAGATTTCCTACCCAGCTACAGCTGTACAAACCGAAACGTAGTTGTTGTTGGGTTCTGTTAAGCCTAATATGGGCCAAAAGACCAGTAAGACCTTACATTCTTCCCTGCTCCTCCTATTTTTCTTGCCAGCCGGTAAGATAGCTTTCTAGAGTAGTGACTATAGCTTTATCGATTTTATTCCTCCGAGCTCCGGGCAATGTCTCGGAACTCAAAACAATCTGACCATATATTTGGCCATCAGCATACTGATAGAACTTTTGCACGGACCTTTCTTCTATAACCTGTCCAGAAACGGAACTCCGTCCCTATTATAAATCCGCTATTTATTTGGGAGCCTATACCTCCTGTGTAGCTTGTTTCTAGAGTTTGAACTCCGCACTGACGTCATCATTATCATTCGAAAAAAAAAATATTTCTTAAAATAGTTGTCCATTTGCTAAAACGATGAACTGGTAATCGTTAACAGTCTCCCTCGAAAATCCAAATTTTTTACAGTTGCTCATCAGAGTGTATTAAAGAATTAAAGACACTCCCTTTCCGTCTCTCTTGGCCATTTAGCTTGGATGATTTGATTATCTATGACCAGTGAAACCAGCAGCACTATGCTGATTTTCTCTACGGTAGTTCCTAGCTAAAGCTCGTTTATTAAACCCAACTGCCCTTGAAATATTAAATTTAAACTCTGTAGTCTTTTCTAAATTCCAAAAACAAACGTTTAAAATCTACCAAAAAAATATTATTTTTTTTTTTTTTTTGCTCTTATTTAAAAATGTAAAGTTTTCAAGTTGCAAATGAGTTGAGTGGAGTAGAGGAGTTATACGCTACATTAAATAAATATAAGAAAAACAGTTTTAGTTGATGCTGATTCTGATGCTGATGCTGCTACTGATGATGATGATTTTATTTTGTTCTTGTTATGGCAAATGCAGATGTTGTCGTTGCTGCTGCCGTTGCTGTAGAACGACCAGATGTTTTGTTATTATGGCTGGCTGACTGACTGGCTGGCTGTTGGTAGGAAGCTTTAAGGAACATTGAACTCTGTGGATTACCTGAGTCGTAAATACACGACTACATTAAACCGTGTATTTATATTTATGTGCATTTAAACGAGTAAAAGAAATAAAAAAAATTGAAATAAATAAAATGTAGTAATTGTAGCATCAAAAATCACCCTATTCCTACATGGAACCGTATAAAAATTTACAACTTTTAAAGTTCGTGTTAATAAATTACACTGGTTGTAGCAGTGGCAGTAGTTCATTTTAAAAGAGCGTAGAAACTGAAGGGCAGATTGTACTAAAGTTAGAATTTAAATAAGAAAAATTGTAAATTTGTGTAGTAAATTGTAGTTAAAAACATAAAAGGGATTAAATTGCACACACATTAACACACACACACACACACATACTCTCACATAGCAGTATGCATGTGGATAATATTTACGTTCGACTGATTTAAATAAAACTTAAAAACGTGTAAAATTTTTAACAATTCTTAATTTATAGTTTCTCTTTTTTTCTTATTTATTCTAAAAAAAAAGTTATGAGATTTTTTTTGTATTAGTGGAAAATTCAAAGTACTTATGTTAAGTGGTTTAAAAAGAAAAACATAATTTAGTGCTTAAAATTTCTCTATAAACTAATATGTAGAGTCTTTGCTGCATAAAAGTCATAACTAAAAAATTTAAATTTCTGAATTAAGTCTACAGAAATATGCTCGTACTTATTTAATTTTTATTATATTACAAAATGTTTTGTGAACACTAGAAATTTTAATTAAAATAAAAAACCTTAAGCAAATTTTTACTAGTTCCTACTTTTTGAGATAATACACTTTTGCAGCAAACACTCTACATATTTATTAAGCATTAATTAAACAGTTTTATTTAATATTTTCAGTTTTCTTAATTGAGCTCAGTTTATTTTAATAACTTAAAATTTCTATAATTTGAAACGTTAACGTGATGTAGGAAATTTTAAACAAAAAAAAAAAAAAAAATAACGTTTAAGTAACTTAAAGGATACTTAACATCTTTAAGCCCTTTAATAAATAAAATATGATTATAAATTACATTTTAAAAACATTGTTATACCAAGTACATTTTGGACGAATTTAAAAAGAATTTTTTACAGTACCATTTACGGCATTTACACTATGCAATTTTTTTCTCAATTCTCTATTAAAGTTGTAGCGATATGCGTTGTTTGTAAGAAAAACGTGAGCAACAGTAACATCCCCTCAAAATTCAAGAAATTCAAACATTCAAACAAAAATTTCACGCTAGTTTCATGAAAAATTGCATAGTGTAAACGTGTAGTGTACCTTTTCAAAAAAGCAACTTAAAAAAACTGCTTAAAATTATCTCTCAAGAAACACATACTTATAACACCTTTTGCAAAGGTTTTTTTCAACAATTTTTAAAAAAGTACCTTTTCATAAAAACACGTCTAAAAAGTACCTTATTAAAATTAACTTCTTTAAAAGTACTTTTAAAAAAATTACTTTTAAATTTGAAAAGAATCTCTCTTCCTTCCTGTTATAAAACAACGTTTCTTTTCAGAACATTCACAAAAAGAAACTTGTTAAAAAACCTTTAACATTAATTTGTTTTAATTCTTCTTTTAAAAAGTACTTCAAAGTAATACTTTTAAAGAAAATATTTTTTTGAAAAGTAACTACAAAATACTACTTTTGTACACATAACATCTAACGGCCAAAAACTTTCAGAATGTCCCTATATAAAAGTGCTTCTTTAAAAAGGAGAGTAGTTACTTCTTGAAGTGCGTTGTTAATTTTCTTAATCTTAAAAAGTACCTTTACTCCGCTATATTTTCATGAGGTACAGATTCCAGAGCAACTTCATAACGACTGAACTTGATCAGATTTTTGGAGACGTCCTTAGCGATCGCCTGAGATTTCTTTGGCTACAGGGTGGATCTAATATTTCCTTCAATGTTACGTACTATTTGTTACCTTAGCTAACGATTGGCTTGGTTTTGTCAAACTTGAGCCCCAATTAAACCCCTACAAATTTACTTGATTATTTTGCAGGAAGCAAAACAACCACAGTAATCAACCAACCGAACTTTAAAAAAGTACCTTTTGAAAAAGTACGGTTAAATAGGATAATTTTTTGAAAAGTACCAATTTATAAATAACTACTATAAAAAAATTTTATAACTAATTTTATCAAAGTAACTTAAAGATTCAACTTTTAAACATTAAATTTATAACAAGTACTTCCAAAGACTTAAACCACATAGTCTTTAAAAAAGTACCTTTTACTCTGCTCTTGTAACAAATGTAAAACACGCATTTCGGGAACAGTACATTTTCCAGCAATAACTTTTTGAACATACGTAGCTATTTTTCAAAGAACTTTGTGTTAAAAAATATTGGGTCTTTTACCTTTTAAAAAAGTAACTTCAGTTATTCAAATTATACTTAAAAAATCCCTCTTAAAAAATTACTTTTAGAAATATAGTAAAAAAATACCTTTTGGGTAATCACAAAGTAAAAAATCCTTTACTGAAAGTACTGTAAAAGAAATTACAATAAAAAACTTGCCTTCTTCTTAAAAATGGCCAAATACCTTCAAAATCATTTTATATATTATTAATAGTACTTTTTTGAAAAAGTACAATTTTTAAAAAAAAGCAAACGATAAAATGCATAAAAAAATCTTTTAATATATCTGCAAAATAGGAACAAAAATTTTAAAAAGTACCTTTTAAAAGTACTTTTTTAATAAGTACCTTTTAAATAAAACTATTAAATTTTTTAAAGTAATTTTTATAAAACAAAACCTAAAAAATAAATAATAAAAAATAATTTTAGTACCACCTTAAAAAGTACTTTTTTTTAAATTGAATCGTTAAAAAAAACAAGTGAAAAAAAATCCTAAAAAAAGGAAGTTTTAGAAATCAAACCTTTTTAAAATTTAAATTTAAAAATTTTATTTGTGTTCTTAATTATGGTTTTTAAGAAAGTACTTTTTTTAAGTCTTCCCTTAAAATTCTTTCTAAGGTACTATTTAAATAAAACTGGCTTTACCAAAAGCCAAATGTTGATAAGTAATAAGGTATTAAATCATAAGTACTTTGTTAAAAATCCAATGAATTACAGATTTCTTAAATATTTTTTTTAAATATTTCTTTTTCATGACGATGGTTTTTTGTGGAACTTTTAATTCCATACAAATTTACAAAGAGCAGTGACTTTCTGTCGTATGTAAAACAAACTTCGGAGAGGTGACCCCTTTTTTCAGTAGATGTGAACTAAATATTGCTAAAAAAAATTTCTATATTCTTAAATATATCAATCTGGAGTTCAAAGTCAATACCTTAATGTAGCTCCTCCAAACAACAATATCCCAACAAACAAAATATCTTATAATTTTTTGCCGATTTAATGCATTTAAAAATTTATTTTTTGTAACTTGTTCTTAAAAGATATTACTTTTTTTAAACAACATCGAACGTCCTAAGCAAGGTCATTCGGCTATAAAAACCGGTTAAAACTTGGCTTTGGAAACTTACAACAGACAAGACAACTTCTTACAACAGCAAAGAACACAAAAAACAAAGAGTAAGAAACGAAAAACGTTTAATGTCGTAAGACTTTCAGCAAAAACAAAAGAAACCTTTTCACATACAAACGAATTCTACTCATAACTAAGATTCAGTCATACATAAAGACCAACACTGAAACTCCACAAACACTCGAGAGGCTGCGGTAAAAATAAAAATGGGGAAAAAAACAAAGTAAATAAAATGACGCACTCCAAGTGAACAAGTCAAGTCCAAACCAACCAGTTGTCGTTGTAGCAAAAACATGTTTGGTTATGGTTTTTGTTGTCTTTTTTTTACTTTTTTGCTTTTCTTTTTGCCAGCTTTCAACGGCCAATGTCCTCTTTGTATTTGTAATTCAGATTCAGAAAATCAGATTTGTATTTAAAACAGCATTTGGTTGCAATTAAATTTAAAGAAACACAACAGAGATTTCATTTTAATTTAATTCCATTCTATGTGTGGCATGCATTAAAAAACAATCTCTTTTAAAAAGATGCATGGCTGGCATGCAACAGCAGTAATAACAACAACAACAGCCAGCCATAACATTTGCAACATTACAGATTTAGATTTTATTAAAAATTGCTTTAAGTCAAATTAGCCTGCTAGTTATGACAGCTTTTGATTGACTGTGCGTTTATGATGGATTTTGTAAATTAGAGCTTGATTTCAGTTTCCAGTCTTGAGGAGACTTCATGCAAAAAAAAAAAACAGAAAAAACTAAGCGTTTCTAACAAGTTTAAATAGGAAATTGTCAGAATAATAAAATATTGTTATAAATTACATTTTAATATATTTTTTTCCAAATTAATTATTTTTAAAAACCAGGTGTGTTTAAATGGTTCAGTTGCTTTATGTTAAACTTCTCTTAATAAAAAGTTCTCTTAATTTCATTTTTTACGAAATTTTTTAGTTAAAAAAATTATCTCTTGGCACTAGGGAAGACAATGCTCTGTGTGTGATTTAAAAAAATTAAATTTAATTAAAACTGTTTTCATTATAAATTTTCGAGATGCAATAAAAGTGTATTAAATTTTCTTTTTTTTCTATGCAATTTTTGTTAGAAAATTTACTAATTGCTAAGTGCTAAATAAAAGCATAAAAATTAGAAATTAGAATCAATATTTTATGAAACAGATTTAAATATTCAAATAAATATTAGGGAGCTACCAACTTGCTGTTTTTATTTTTTGATTACTTTTTTATAATTATGGAAGAAATTCGGAAATCCCCAAAAGATTTATTATGTATCACTGCACAGTAGGGCCGGAAAAAATATTTAAAAAAATAAATCAACAATTTCTAAAATGTTAACACAATTAAAAACGACAGTTCACGTGCGAGCACACAGATTTTTTTTTTTTTTTTTTTTTTTTTTTTAGAAAAGTATTAGCACTTCAGGCAATAATGCCTATTTAGTTATTTTCGTAACCGTGCTTCATTCTTTAGGAAAGGAATAGATGAGAAAAAAGACAGGTAGTGAAAGGAGAGTGATATATGTAGCCCTTTTATTAGTTATTTTACTTCGCCGGCGATTATGCTACGAAGAATTACCGACGAAGGAGGCTGCATGTTTAATTTTAATGCTGAATGTGTATTTATACCATTGAACAGAAAAAAACATTTTTACGTTTTGATTACCGCAGGGGTTGAAACCTGGCCAACCAGGTTTGTAGTCAACGTGCTTACAACCTTGACTACAACAGCCACAGATTAGTAAAACTTCAAGTCCGAGTTTTTTTAACATTTTTTAAGCGACGTAAAGGGTGAAAAAATAGGACAGCTTGGACAGATTAGTTTTTGAAAGGCTTGCAAGCTTTTGTGTTACGTCAGATCTAAATTTTTTTACTATTTTGAAGCAAAGGCATAAACCCCGTCATAGTTGTCATTTATAATTAAAGAATTATTTGCATTTTTAAAATTGATTTTTCTAAATTTTTCAACACTTGAGTTCAGTTATTTTAAATCACTTAGTGCACGAAATTTTTAAAAAATTCTACTAATTTTTTTAACACCTTTAAACCTTCTCCTATCAAATAAGGTGACTGCAATATTTTCATGTGAGAAAAATCTCACTAAAGTAACATAAACGCGGTTAGATTTCGACTTCTTAAAGTCAAGTTAACATTTTAGAAAATAAACAAATGAATAATTTTAATCCAGCTTGAGTTCACGTATATTTAAATATATTGAAAAACAAAAAATTTAAAAAACTGGACTCGAACAGAATGAACCGCAACAATTGTCATCACCATTGTTTGCTTCTATCAATTTTAAAAAAATTTATAAAAATATAAAATTTATAATCAAATCAAAAACCATTATTTAGGCTCAAGTTCGTATTGCAGTTTTACAATTTTAAATAATTTGATAATTTTTAATATCAAAAAAATTTAAGTCAAAAATGTCAGCTTTTTAGTGGCGTTATTAATTTATTAGAATGTTTCTCTAAATGAATTCTCTATACAAATTTTTCCGTTTTTTTTTTAACCTTCTCTTAAAGAAATATTTTAAAGAAATAATTAGGAAATTAAACATGCTTTAATTATGTAGTGACACCCTAATTTATATTCTAATAATTACATCTGTTAAACTACTAATTTACATTCACTTATTGACGCCAAACCCAATAAGTTGCCAAATAATCGACCGAACAACTAACTAACCAATCAGACAGTCAGCCAGCCAGCTAGCAAATTAGGACTTTTGGATCATTAAATATTATTTGTTTTTTTCGTAATGCATTGATGCATTTTATATGCCATTACAAAACGGGAGCAATAAAAAATAAAACTTTTTAATGGAACAACTTTAATAAATAATTTCTTTTTATGGCGCATTTAAATAAGAAAATATTTGAAATTTATTAGAAAAAAATTTAAGATTTTAATGAATTAAATTAAATGCCAATAATTGAATATTGTAAAAATTTTACTTAAGGTCTTCGCAAAAAAAAAAAAAATACAGTATTGAAGTTGAATGAAAAAACTTCATAGAGTTATTTATTTTAGCGTTATTTTGCTTGTTTTCAGGTTCGCAATATAAGATTAAATACTTAATTATTAATAAATAATTATTTATTTTTATTATTATAAACGAATGCCGCAAAGCTTATGTGACATTGTTTAAAGGTCTGCAAGCCTTCGAAGGACCAATTTTTTTTAACTTTTGATCGTAGATTAGTTTATTACATTAACATTTATATAATTAGTTATTTATTGAAATGTTTACTTCAAGGTTTTCTGTGTTCTTTGGAAAACTTCTGCATACATTAGTAAACAATTTTTTTTCTTTTAAATTTTTATAAAGAAAAAAAAAAATAATCTCAGCCTAAAATTAATTTATTTCATTTTCCACATACTCCTCTCTTGTACAGGGCAATTTGTTTGCCCTAAATCGATCACTACAGTGGAAAAATATGACTGTATGATCGCAGGAACCATATAATGTTATCTGTAACAATATATGGTTACGACGAATAAATTATACTTGTTTTAAATAATAAATATTTATGTCACGATGATACGATGAACATGTATTTTATTAACGTTTAATTATGTATTGATTACTATACAAAAAGTTCCACATGTTGTATTTAAATTTAAAGAATTTTTATTTAAATTGTAACCACAACCAATGTTTTGTAACCACTAAAATAATATTGTAATTGTAGTCATATTAATATTGTTATTCAATATAAGCACCTCTGTAGAGAATATTCTTTCACTTCGAATATTTTCTCTTTTACTTAAATTTCAATCATGAATAATTTTTTTTTTCACGTCAAAAAATTCCCCGTATCATGAATGTAGTTTTCCTTTTGAAATTTTTTTACTTCTCCCCTTTGATTTCTTTGCTTTAATTTTGTTGGATAGTTGCCTACAAATTATTATCTGTTTTAATTAAAATATTAAAAATATTGATTAAATTTTTTTCAGTGCATAGTGACATTATGCTCGACAACATACAGAATAAAGAGATTTATTGTCTGTAATTTTTTTTATTTGTAAGAATTTCTACAGATGTTATGAGAGAATAAAAGAAAGGGCATAACAGTGTTATTTTTTATTTAAAAAATTTATAACTCTAAGCAATTATATGCGTCTTGCAAAACCCCACCAGCAGTTGGATGCTGCCCAGTTCCTTCTTCTTGTAATAAAGTTATTAGTTCGTGGCTAAAAATATTATTTTTTTATTTTTAAACTACATTTTAACATTTTTAGTTTGCTTGTTCTTCTTATTTACATTCAATATGCATCGAATTTTTATTCTCATTTTTAATAGCTGTCTGATGAGGAGCAAACAATAATTCTCGATAAATTCATGATACAAATTTTCACATAAATTTTACTTCTGATTCTGATTTCTTCTTTCTTTAGCTTAGTATTTCAGACTTATTTTCTAACAAAATAATTTATTGAACTAATTATTACCAGCTCTTGCTCAAAACTTGGCCTGCTTTATTTATTATATTGTAAAGAGTACAAAAATAAATCTCTTGTACACCAAATTTTTCAAAAATATCCAAGAACATTAAATTATAGCATCGTCTGAGATGTTGACTTCTGTATATAAAATTTTTCTTTTAACGCCTGAAAGTATGCTTCAATTTAATTTTTACCCTGTTTTAGACATTTTCTTGTAAAAAATTTAAAAAAATATATCCTAAATATTAATTCATATTAAAATCTATCGGTAAGTAAAATTTTAAAGGAATAACTTCTGCAGTCTAACCGTGATTGAGCAACAAACATCCAAACATACAAACTTAGATATTTACAAAAATTAGTAGGATTTGTATTAAGATGGTTAAAACGAAAAGGCCACAATAATTAATTTCTTGTTTTAAAATTTATAAAATAAATTAATCAGCTTGATTTAAAGAGTCAGGCGGTATTGAAGTTTTAACATAAAATTCTTATATTTTTATTTTTTGTTTCTTACAGAAAATAATCGTTTTATTTATTTATTTATTTTTTTTTTTGTTTATTTTTTACTTAAATTCAAACAACATATAAATACTTTAAAATACATGAATTAAAAAAAATATTAATTTTTTTTAGAAAAATGTTGTGATACTGAAAAATGTTAAAAAAAATTAAAATTTTTTTTAGATTTGATAGGATTTTTTTTTCCTAAAAGTTCATTGGCTCTAAATGTCACAACTGACAACTGATGACAACAGCAACTATAATTTATGATCGGCAAATTTATAAAGAAATGCACAAAAGAAAAAAAAAGTTAAAAAAAGGCAACAACAATAAAATTAACAATTTAACAAAGTCCATCATCGTAGTTATTTCTTGCTTATTTTGCAATTTGATACTTTTTTGAATTTCGGCAAAAGAACAAAGTGAACGAACAGAAATTAAAAAAAAACCCTTTTATTTTCATTTTAACCAGCGTGAACTGCATTTCTTTTAAGGTTCATACTTCTAATAGAGTAATTTGAACCAAAACAGGCAGGACAGTACAGTATAGGAAAAAAAATAACAAGTTGAAAACTTATATGAAATTTTATTACAAAAAAACATGCCGCAGCATATGGTGTGGTGGCAGCAATGATGATTGTTAAAAGTGGTGGTCAATAACCTTTAGGACAGGAAAATTTATAATGTGAAATCACAAAAAAAAAAAAAAAATAGTAGAAAAATAAAACTAAATGAAAAGTTTAACTTACAATTATTCCATTTTACATAAAACACAGAAATGTAAAATGAAAAGAAATAGTCTTTTGAAGTTCTGCATGATTTAACAAAGTGCATTTTTACACTAAAATTAAAACTACAGCAACTTTGTGATGCCACAATAAAAACATACAGTTTTAACAGAAAGTCACTACACAATCAAAAATAATTTAATTTTGTAATAAAAATAAACTATTTGAACTTTTGTCAATTTTACAGTTTATTCGAAAAGTTTTCGGACAATATAAAACCAAAAAAAATTATAAAAAATTGCCACAAAAAAAAAATTTATTATAAAAAATTATTGAAAATTTTACTTTCAAAAATCAGTTAGATCGGTCTATGCCACTCAAGGCAGCCACGCCTGCTCTAATTTTTCCATATCATTTGGAATAATGAAGTAACTCCAATCAAAAAAAAATATACGGAGCGATAGAGAATTAAAAAATAAGAAAAAAACATCTAGTGGAAAAATTGACACTCGCCCATATTTTCCGAGTTATGGGCTTCTAAAATTTTCAGAAAAAAGTTCGAATGTCAGTATGGTCAATATGGGTATCATTTAAAAGCTTCTAGAGAAATCTTTCTCAAAATACTAAAATTTTTTCAAAATGTTTAACCCCTTAAGAGCCGATGTCACTTTCATGTAAAATTGTATATCGTAATTAATTTCTTTTGTCTTATTTTTTATTTTTCTGTCACTGCAATATTTGTTTTTTTAATTTTTTTTTTTTTTTTTTTTTTGGTAGTAGCTACTTCACTAAACTGGATTTACAGACTTTACTTGTTGTAATTATAAAATTATGTAGCGGTTTAAGATTATAAAATAATGCTTACAAAACATTTTGTAATAAAACTAAAATTCATTTGTTGTTTGAAAAAACAATGGCAAAGAAAATTTTATTCAAATTTTTAGAAAATCCAAAAAATATTCCTTTATACTCAAAAACTTTAAAACCATATGAGAATTGCTTTTAAAGCTCATACAAAAATTACCAACAAAAAAACCAAGTTCTTAGTTTTTCTAACATTTTTTTGAAAAATAATTTGAATACAGGCTGCCAAAGTCAAAGTGGTAAACACGTTGTCTACAAACTTGGTTGGCCAGGGTTCAACCCCTGCGGTAACCAAAACATAAATATGTAAAACATTCGGCCTCCTTCGTCGGCACTTCTTCATAGCATATTCGCCGGCGAAGTAAAATAAGTAATAAAATGGCTATATCTATCTTTCTCATTTCACTACCTGTCTCACCTCTCATCTATTCCTTTCTCAAAAGAATGTATCATGGTTACAAAAATAACTAAATAGGCATTATGCCTGAATTGCTACTTCTCTTAAAAAAAAATATGGCGTCTTTATAGCCCAATTTGCATGCCAAATTTTTACACACACTTTTAGCAGAAATTGCAGCTGTATTTATACGTTTGTGGGGTTATTGCGCTCGAATATTTTCAATTCAAGAATTCGACAAATTTTAATTTTAACATAAATTTTTAATTATAGTTTAAAAAAAGTATGGCCTTAATGCTTTTGCAGCAGAAACATGTATGAGCTTTAATTAAAAAAAGCAAGATCCCATAAGCATTTCCTGTATTTGTTTAATACAAAAGGTTTATTACGGCTTGTTATCACCACTGTTTGCAGAGGTATGAGTTGACAGGCTTTAAAAATAATATGACAATTAACAGTTCAAGGTGGGTAAAATGGAGCATTTTAAGACATAATTTGAAGGCAGACTTCTCGGTTGATTTTAATGACTTCTTTAATTGTTATAAGATCATAATTTTTTTAAAAATCAGACTGTTGGCTACCAGTGCTCAATAGGAGATTTAAAAAAAGGGGAAAAATTTCTGAAGCCTTTAAATGAATAAAAAATTTTCATAGCTTACGAAGAGGTGCAGCAGAGCATAAATTCCTAATTTGGCTGCTTTTTTGTAAGAGCAGAACCTAGCGCCATGTAAAGTTTTGGTTCAGATCGAGTTTTATTAAAAAATCTCCCACTGTGCGGTGCTTAATATCGCGAAATAATAATTTTCTTCCTATTATTTTAATTTTATTAGAACAACATTTAATTTAAACAAGACATACATGACATAAGGGCCGTAAAAAAAATCCGGTCTATTTTATTCCGTTTCTATTATCCGTACCGCTCTCTTTAGTCAAGTGATTTACCATCATATCTTTTTATAGGCTTTAATATGGGAAACAACTTTTTCTAAAGTCTACTTCAGAGTTCTCAAGAATTAAAACAAATTGCTTAGTCTCTGCAGCAGTTGCATGTGTTAAAGTTTTGCTAGCTCCTTACGTAGATTCTTACAACACCAGCTTAGAAAATTGCTTCCTGGAAGCCAAGGAAAGGCACTTTAAAATTAAAATTTTCGAATAAAAATCTTTTTATAACAAATAAAAGCAATAAAGCGTTTTCGAAAGTACTAATAAGAACTTAATGAGTTTGATAAAAGTTTTCCCCAAACTCAGATTGTCCCCTTAAAGCATGAAAAATTTTTTTCTATTTTATATAAAAAAAACAGATTTCAATCCCATAATGACATTTTTTTAAAATAAACTTTGTTCAATAATATTTTAAAGTTTTAAACATTATGCTCTTTCTTCATATAATTTAATTTCATATTTTTGTGGTTTTTTTTTATTTTTTAATTTTTTTTTTTTCGTCCAAAGACTTTTCTTAGTTACTGTATACTTGTACAGCAATTTAATTACCACCGTATGATGTTTGCATTATATGGTATTTATTACATTTGTTAATAAATGTATTCTCATATTTACATAAGTTTCCCTTTAATGAATTAACAAAGTTGTTACAAAAAATACACTACAAATGGCAACAACACACAAACAAAACAGCAATTGGTAAAAGAAAGCAAACAAAAAAAAAACACAAGGCTGTAGAAGAGCACATAAGGAAATTGTAACCTTCTAAAATTAATTGTTTTAGTACCCCTTACTTCCTCCTTTTCTCATTCGTTGTGTGTCTTTAACAAAAAACTTTCATTCTTTTGCTCCTGCCTTAATAGCAAAAAGCCGGCTTTAAATGTTTGATGTTTAAAATTTTTGTTGTTATTTTTGTAACAGTATATTTATTGTAATGTTAATATTGTTACTGCTGCAGTAGTTTCTTTTTAGTTTTAAATATATTATTAAAAATTATTGCATTGGTGGACTTTAAGTTAAACCTTTTCAACATAAATGGCCAAAACATACATAAGTACGTACATACGTACGTATTAACATTCAAAAGAGTGTGAAATTCAATATGCGTGCCTTTGAAGAATGTGAATAATTAACGACACCATGACTAAAGAAAGAACAACTAAAGAGTCAATGAGAAAGAGGGAAAAAATATGGATGAAGAAAAGTACAAGGGGATTAATTATCCCCTCATATTTATGCGATATTTTTACAATCGCAGATAACTAAAATTAACCAGAAGATGTTATTTTATTCGGTTGTTAAAAATGCAGAGGATACAACAACTAATTGTTGGGTTTTATTTTGTACGTGTCTATAGTTACGACCAAGTACATGCTGTTAATAAGTAACAATTAAATGTTATTTCCTATATTATCGTTAATCTAAGTATGCTGCTGTTAAATTTCAAGATATAGAAATAATGAATAAACAACTCAAGTCACAAATGAAAATTTTAACATTTTTTTGAATGGAACAGAGTTTTATACAATATATTTTCATAAGCAACTTTTTATCGAAGAAAGAAAAATGTTTCCTTTTAAATAATGCTTTTCAAAATAGTACCTTTTAAAAAAGGTACCTTTTCAAAAAGGTACCTTTATAAAAATTACACAAAGCATTAACTAATGAAATATAACGAAATTTATTTAAAAAATATAGATTTTGTAAAAGGTACTTTTCTTAAAAAGTACTTTTTATAAAGGGGATTTGTAAAAAGTACATTTCTAAAATTTACAAACATTATGAAGTAGATTTTCAAAGTAATTTTAAGGCGATACTTTTACTTAGTACCAATACAAAAATAGTACCCTTTGAAATAGTCCACTTAAAAAAATATTTTTTAAAACAATACCTTTAAAACAAAGTATCGCAAAGAAATATTATTTAAAAATGTTTTTGAAAAAAGTATCTATAAATAGAATTTGCCCCATAGAAGATGTAAAATTGGAGAACGTAAAAACTAATTTAGAAAAAGTTTTTTTTTCAAAAAAAAAGTATCTTTAAAAGGAATTTAAAAAAATAAATTTATATTTTATTTTAGTACTTTTTGACAGGCGTTGAATTTAATCAAATTATAAAAAAATTACCCCTGAGAAATGTTAAAAACATAAGATGAATAAAATTGTCTTAAAAACTTTTTTTTAAAGTACCTTTTGAAAGTGTGAATACAAAAATTCATTCTTAAAAACTTTATTACAAAAGTACCTTAAATTATGATTTGAGCAATTTCTTCAAAAGAATAACTTCTGAAAATGAATTCCTTAAACAAACAAAAATTAATAAATTTTCATTTTAAGACGGAACTCTAAAAAAACAACGATTGCAAAAGTTTCTTTACCTTTTTATGAAGGTCTTATAAAAAAAGTACCTGGTGAAAAAACGTTTTCCACACTATTTTTAAAAGAGACACTCGCAGAAAAAATACTTTTAAAATGGGCTTTTAAAAGATACTTTTTTGTTACAAATGACTTTAAATAATTTTTTTAAAGTACATTTTGAAAAAGGAGACTTAAAAAAGTACTTTTTTAAAAAATGAAATTAAAAAAACATATTTTTCAAAAAATACATTTTTAATTAAAAAAAATCTTTTAAAAGAAGTTCCTGTAAAAAAGTACCTTTTTATTAAGTACTTTGAAAATGCGTTTTAAAAACCATCCTTTTAAAAAAATATCATTTAAGAAATAGCTTTTGAGAAAGTGTGTCCAATTAAAAAAGTCCAATAAAAAATAAAATCAGTTTTAAAAGTTCCTGTAAAAAAGTACTTTTTTGTTAAGTACCTTAAAAATAGCCATTTAAAAAACATCCTTTAAAAAAAGTACAATTAAAAAAATGCTTTTGAAGACGTGTGTAAGTCCTTTTGAAAAAAAGAACATCTTTAAAAAGCAGTTTAAAAAAAAGTACCTAAGAAAAAGAACCTTTAAAAATATTTTTAAAAAAGTACGTTTGAAAGCAATAGATTTTATAGGCGAGTGTAATTAAGTTCATTAAAAAAAAACAATTAACAAAAAACGAACTAACTTCTTTAAAACCCCTTTGAAAATTCCCTTTTAAAAAAGGTACATTTTAAAAAAGCAGCTTTTGAAGTAATGTCCATTTAAAAAAAATTTATGTTAAAAGCAGGTACATTTTGTAAAAGTAAAAAGTAGCTTTCAAAGACGTGTGTTATGCCGTTAGAAGAAAAAATTGTGTCAAAAGTACCTTTTTATTAAGTACCATAAAAAAACATATTTTGTTAAAGACTTTCAGGTAAAAATTAATTTCTAAAGAGTCTTTTTTTTTTAAATTAAGATAATTTTAAAAACAAAAAACACTTTGAAAAAGTTAAAATGTTTCTTTATGGTATGATCTCTTAAAAAAAGTACCTTTAAAAACTTTTTAATAAAAAACATAATCCTTTTACAGCTGTGGATTTTAAGGTACCTTTACATTTTTAAGGTACCTTTACTTGAAGCACTTTAAAAAAATACCTTTAAAAAAGGGATTTTTAAAAATATTTTCCCATAATAAAAAAACTTATGAAAATATACCCTTTTAAAATAATTGGCATAAAAAAATATTTTGTAAAAAAATTACATTTAAGCTTTTTTCTTTGCTTTTTATTTTTATTTATTTATTTATTTTTTTTTTTTCAATCTTAACCACTTTTTTAACTTTTAGTAAATCTTTATCATTTTACAAATTACTGTTCCACCTTTCATTAAAAATTTAAATTTTCTTAACGTGTTCTACAGCAAACAAACATTTTATTTAAGTGCGTTCGTTAACCAAATAATTTTTATTTTATAATTATTTACGGTCGCCACTGTTTCTCCCTTCTGATTTAAATGCTTTTAGTATTTTTGTTTTGCTATTAAAAATTTAATAAATATTTGTGGTAGTAAATAGGCGTATTTGTTGCCTTAAATTATGAATTAAATTCAAGCATAAGTGAACATTATGGCAATTAAATTTACACGTAACAGTGTGATGATTATTTTGTATGTAATTTTTTTATTTTTTCAATTGTTTTAATTAGAGTTTGCCAACCCTCAACTTGCCATTACAATAATAAAAAGCAGAATATATTTCATAGTAAACTTATTAAGAAAACAATAATTAATATTAAAAATACGAGGGGTATGTAATAAGTTCCTTAAGAAAGGAAGAAGAAATTCTATTCGCGAACGCAATTTTAATTTAATCTCTCATTTTAAAAACAGTTTTCGCGAACATGATTTTTATATTCGCGAATTTTGTTCTTTTGTGTTTGTAGTATTTTATTCTTTTTGTGTATATTTGTAAAAAACGAACTGACACACAAGGAAGAACATATTAAAAAAGAATCAAGCAATTTGTAGCATTATTGGCTTTGGCTTTAAGGAAAATTTATATAAAAAGTTTTCGCGAGTAATAGATGAAAGCATTCATGCGAAATTCTTTCTCTTAAGACGACTTTAAAACATGCGAATCGTTTTTTAAAGCTTCTTTGTTGTAGGGTATTAAAAGTCTATTGATTAGAGACGGTTATTCTACTCCAAAAGAAATGCAATCAGTCTTTTTTTTTATTGCCTCCTTAATCGAGGTTGGTGCAGTCAGTTTATGAAGGTTGTTTTTTAAGGCTTTTTAGAAAAAAAAATTAATGCAAGAAATTAAATTTTATTAATAAAAAATTATTGGAATTGGATTGAAAATGGTACCCTCGGCTGTTCTTTAACAAGCGTACTTTAGAAGTCTTATTTTGGACCACTTTTTAGAGCATTGTTGGCCGTATGCTACGAATAACACAAAGAATGTTGGCCTCATCAATAGTTACTGCTTTATGCGCATAAACCAGTTACTTTACGGGAAATAATCGGGAGGTGTTAAATCGCAAGATGTTGAAAGCCAATTGATAGGTTCACTTCTCAAAATCAACTTATCGAATTTTTTGATTTTATTAATTTGATGGTTACGGTCGCCGCATCTCACTCGGGTCGATGTCATCCATATTTTCAAACAAAAATCATTGTGCGATGACGATCGGCATCAACCCCAAAGCGAGCTCCGGCTTCATTTATTAAAGAAGGTCTAATAATGACACCAGCGTATAAACAGCAACAAACGCTGCGGATCGGTTTTACTCCAAATAACTCGTTAAGTATAAAATGAGCCTTAACGCTAAGCATTGCGTCTGCGATTTGAAGGCTGATATTCAAACTCAAGTTTTTCAAGTGGGCGCATATGACAATTCGTTTCAATATTAACTATTTCCCAACTTTTATCGGGCAGTATTCTTATTATAGTCACAAGAATAGAAAAAGGAGAAAAAATTTTGATTTTGATTTTAATTACGGAGCGGCGTCAAAAGTACGGTAACGTACACAATGAAGTCATGCAGATTTTAACTCTAAATTTTAGCTTCAATTGAAATCGGCTACTAAAGTCAAGAATTTTATTTTACTGTGGGAAAATATTTTTAAATGTAAAAATTACTTGTGTTACAATTTCACTAAAAATCAGATTTCTGTGCATCTCTTTTAACACCCTTCACCACAAAAAGTTAAAAAAAGGGTCTATCTAATTTTTTCATTCCATTTGTCACTTCTAAAATATCCATTTCCGACGCCATAAAGTATATATATTCTGAGTTGTTATGCATAGCGAAGTCAATTGAGCGATCAACGTCTGTCCGTCCGTGTTCGAGTTAAAATAAACTTAGCCAAGGCACTAAATGATCTAAAGAAAATTTTGATACTCCAATCGATTAATCACAGTTTCGAAAAATTTGCTATTGAAAATTAGCTAGATCGGTCCATGTCCTTCGAGGCTGCATCTAATTTTTCCATATTATTTTAAACAATGAAGTAACTCGAATCAAAAAAACATATGGGGCGATAAAGAATTAAAGAAAAAACATCAAATGAAGCAATTTGCATTGACCCATATTTTCCGAGCTATGGGCCTCTAAACTTTTCATAGAAAAGTACGATTGTGAACCATATTTTTTAAGATATCAATATGGGTATCATTTAGAAGCTTTTGAAGAGATGTACATAATATTTTTTAAAATGTTTAACCCATTAAGAGCCGATGGCATTTTTATGTAAATTTTTTTTTTTATTAATTTTTAATTTTTATAATTCTCTATCACCTCAATATATATATTTTTTATTGGAGTTATTTCTCTACTAAATCTACATACATGGTAAAGGGTTTAGAAAATTCGGCATAGTCAAATATAGCACCCTTAATTATTTAATTTAATAGCTTTTACAATAATATTTAGATAAAAGACATATCCTGTCTGTGAGGTAGCCCCAAACTACCAGAATTTTCCATTTTGTCACACTTACTGGGAACAAAAAAAACCTCAATTTTAAGCAGTTTTCCTCGGTTAGAACATGGCAAAACCCTTCTTCAAGCACATTTTTCTGGTGTCTCATCCATTCAGACGTAATGCAGACTCTCTATAGCCCTTCTTCTGCGAGTTATTCATAGCAGCATCATACTTCAGAAACCGTTGTTGTTTATTATCCTGACAAAAAATAATGAAAATATTATTATTAGCACCAAATACCATAACAAATACCAGCACACCATAATAAGCACTTGTTGTAAAACGAAATGGACATTAAATTGTTGTAACTGACTGGCATTAGATTTATGACTAAAAAAATAACAAAATTCGCCACTTAAATCTTTACAAGGAGAAATTTGTTTAAAAAAAAGCAAACAAAAAAAAACAAAAGCTGTAAGCTCTTAAAATCGTGTTAGAAAAAAATATTATCTCTATTTTCGAACAAAATTACTTTTTCATACGAAAATATTCACTTGAAGGCCAATAAAAATGAACGAAATGTTTAGCAATAGCAATTTTGCTGCTGCTAAAAACTGTTTATTAATAGATATAATTATCAGCAAAACGAGGAGTGGTAGCAGAAGCTTTACACACAAAAAAAAGTTGAAGAATGTTTGCATATTATGGCAACAATTTCCAGTCAACACCAACTAAAACAAGTAACAACCGAAACTCACTTACTGAACTACGCAACAGACTTTAAAATATACAATCTCTTCTTTCATTCTAATTGTTGAACAAGATTTATGTAGAAAAATACTCTGGAGGCGCTTAAAAGTTTTTATTTCCTACCTCCATGGGAAGTATACCCAATTAAAGTTGTTCGATAATTTTATGCAATTTTAATGGAGTCCGTTGAAATTTTTTTGAGTGTTTTGCCTGCTACATAAAGGGAGGACAATTTGGAAATTATTTGGCGCTTAAAAAGCGTTTCTAGGGTTCCGTACTCAAAAGGGTAAAAACGTTACCCTACTGTTCTCGCTACAATGTCCGTATGTCGACCACAGTCCTCTACCTCTGGAACTTTAATAAATAGACTCTAAAAATAAGGTATATTACTATAGCAGCTATTTAAACAAATACAAAAAATCAAAGGGTGTTCCGTAAGTGACGTGATATTAATAAAGCAATGATATTAGTAGACTGTGAAAAGCAGTTACGTCAAATTTCTACAGCGTTGATAGAACTATGTTCACTATAGCAACAAGTTTAAAAAAAAATAAAGGGTTTCCCAATAGTAACGCGATTTTCAATTAAATGGCTTTTGAACCGCTATAGAAAAACACTTTTAACTTAAATATTTTTATGTTCGCTATAAAAGCAAATATAAAGAGATAAAAATAAATATAAAGGGTGTCCCTTTAGCAACGTGATTTTGATGTACATGGCTTTTTTATCTGCAGACACTTAAAGTTTAAATATTTAAGTACAAAAAAATAATAAATTAACAAAACTATAAAGGGTGTTCCTTAAGTAACGTAAATTGCTTTTGTTTGTCAACCGTATTAGCCAGACTTTTAGAATTTACAAGTATTTCGGCTATAAAAATAAATGTTAATAATAAATTTAAAAATTAAAGAGTTCTCCCGTAGGACCACCCTTCAGACAAAAGCAGGAAGACTCTTTATTTATAGCACTTATAGGGGCTCTCCATCAGTTACATATTTTGGACTCTCTAAATTTTAACACTCAGCGACCAGTTTACTTGAAGTGTCCGTGCCGTCAGAAACCGTGTATTTAATAATTTTAAAAATACAGTCGCGACCTCTCGCGGATGATGTAAGCAACTCAGTTAACAACTCAACATAACATTGAATTTAATTATTTACACATGATTAATTTCGCTATTGCTCTAGATCCATTAATGGCGTAGAGAGGCCTGTCTGTGAAGGGTTAAGTACCCCACCTCCTTCCAGAACAAAATTAGCCACCCTTCCCTAAAACTTATTCTTATCAAATTTTTAATCCAGAAAAATAGTCTACTTCAGCTTATGGTAATCGCAATCCCCATTAGAAGAAGTTTTTAGCGCCATTTTGTAATCGTTGACTAAAAATGTTTCCATGAACAAACAATGACGGGCCAACGTGATGAAGATAGAAGGTTCATAGTATTAAATTCTCTGGCTGCACAGGATTCCTTTACAACGGTTCCCTTTAACAGGATTATTAATTAACTTTAAACAAATTCACCTAAGCGGACCTCGGCAGGGAAGTGTTTGGTGATATTTAATCGCAATTCGAAAAAGTTTTAGCGTCATATCTTAACCGAAGACAAACCAAGAAGTGGAGTTTTTAAGAACTTTAAAACGGATTCATACCTGACGTAATACCTGTAGTTTGTGGAAAATGCCAAAAAAAAAATCAAACAGGTATCGTAGGTGAACCTTCCCCCGATTCATTTTTTTTTTTTTTTTTTGTAGTAGCCTGGTTTGCCACAGTAGTCAATTTTTTAAATGCCACTTTACAGTTGTTAAGATGAGTTTAAGGCGAATGTTTGGCCATTTATTTTTGTCACTTTTTAGTGGCAACTTTTTTTTTAAGTTTTAATCTGTTTATTTTTTTTCCACATTTTATTAATATTGTTTTTTTTTTATTTTTTTTTGTCTATACAAAAAATATTTTTATTTTGTTGCTTTGCCAGCTTTAACCACGAGGGTGCCTGGCTTAAAGTGCATTTTATGGTGAGCAGCTGTTAATGATATTCTACAATGTTCTGTTTATCTGCGCGTGTGTGTGTATATATTTTACGTGGCATTAACAGTAACAAATCATTTTTTATATATTTTTTTGATTTTTTTTTTAATTTTTAGTTTTAAAACAGTGTCTTGCAATTTAGGTAAAATTTACCACTTGCAATCGTGTTTAACTGATGTTTAAATAATTTGTTTTAATAAATGGTTTGTTTATGACATTTAAGCATTTAATTTGGAGAAACAAAATTTCTCTGGTTTTTTATTGTATTTTGTTTTTTGGTATCTTGTGTCTGTGCTAAATTTTAACAAATTAAACATTTGCTTTCAAACGGTTTAACGGTTTTGTTTTATTATTTTTTTTTTTTCATTTTACAGGTGAAAACAAATCTTGTAAATCAAGCATTTTTTTTTTAATTTATGACCAACAATTCAAATGTTATTTCTCTACTATAAAATTTCTAATTATTTTCAATGTTGTTGCTTTAATTTATTTAAAAAAAGACTGATTTTTTCTACTTCACATTTTAGCCATGAGCTTTGCTGTTGAGTTGTTCTCATAAAAAGTTTTCTGATTTTTTTTTTTCTTTTTCTTTTAGTTTTCTAAAATGTCATTGAACTTTTTCGTTAATATGTTTCGAAAAAAAATTGTAATTGCAGAGTGAAAACCTAAGCATTATTAATAGCAAAAAAGTACTTTAGACACAATCCGAATGATTATTAAATGCCAACCATCTGCTTAATGAAAAAGCAAACAAAAAAGAGAAATCGCAATAAAATACTGCATTTAATATTTGCAAGTGGAAGTTTAAAGATTAAAATTAAAGAAATATAATTTTAATTTTTCATTGAAGTAAATAAAAAATACTGAACTATTAGATTTCTCGTAAGTGAAGTCTAAAATGAGGTAAAACATAATTACTTCTGCTCCTTCTGTACCGATTATTTGGTTTTCTTTTTTTTACTGATTACACTCAGAGAAAAATCCTAATAATACTATGATCACAAGGACCATATTATCGAAATTCTTTTTTTTTTAATTATTTATTTTGAAATTTAGTACGGACTAAGCAGGGAAGTATTCTCAAGATTAAGTTTTATAGACAAAATTTATTCCCTGCTGGTGATTCTGTTTGACAAATAATTTGCCAACATGCCTTTTTATCATCCACAAGTGTCACTCTTCTGGCCGTGATACTTAATCTAATGCTAAACAATATAGACTATTCGATGAAGATATACGCAGCCAGCTACCCGAGCTTTATTTAGGCACAGCCTAAAAAAATAATCTTTCTCAATTCACCAAATGGTAGCTCAATCAATTAAACAATTTTCTAAAAATTATTTCGATAAATGCAACAACAACAAAAACATATATAAAGGCCAAAAATTCGAGCACTTCGTGGAAATTAAAATATTCTGTGTATTGACAAAAATTAGTTTGATTTAGACGCAATTTGTTTGTGTCTGACTATTCATTTTAAATTTTAACTTAGTTTAGACGCAATTGGTTTGTGTCTGAGGTTTAAATTTCGAAATTTTGCTTCACACACATCTTCTGAACAGTGTTGTATTTTCATATCTTTTCAAAATTATAACAATTTCGTACTTATTGCGCAATAAGTTATTGAATTTTTTTATGGAATATTGGCTTTTATTGAGAAAAGCTTGAGTGATGTCTGAACAGGCCATAAATCTAGTTAAGTGAAGTAACTCCAATCAAAAAAAAAAAAAAATAAATAAATATTGGGATAACAGAAAATTAAATAAAAATAAGACAAAAGAAAATTAAGTACTATAAATAATTTTACATAAAAATGTCACCGGCTGTTAATAGGTTAAGCATTTGTTTAAAATATTAGTATTTCCTGAAAGATCTCTTCAAAAGCTTTTAAATGAGACCCATATTGATATAAAAATATGGTTCACAAAGAATACTTTTCTATGAAAAGTTCAGAGGCCCATAACTCGGAAAATATGGGCGTGCGCCAATTATTTTACGTGATATTTTTTTTTACTTTTTAATTCTATATCGCCCTCGAATATTTTTTTCTTTCATTTTTTTTTTTTTTTTTTTTGTTATTGTAGTTACTAGATTTGTGCCAAATGATATGGAAAAGGCGTGGTGTTTTATCCGCTGCCTCGAAAGACATGAACCGATCTTTCTGATTTTCAAATTTCAAATTTATCGAAACTATGTCTGATCGATTGGCGTATTTAAATATTCCCTAGCTTATTTAGTGCCCTGGCAAAGTTGATTTCAACACAAACACGGACGGAAAGATGGACCGACGGACATCGCTCAATCGACTTCGCTCAGAATATATATTCCATGTGGGATTGGAATTGGATATTGTAGAAATTAAAAAAGGATTGAATTGAAGCGTATAAAAATCAAAATAATATTAAATGAAGGGTGTACCTATAGTAACGTGATTTTCGTATTTAGGGCCTAACTTTTGGAATTAGAGCCTAAAAATTTACGCTGAACATGTTTTGTTTCACTATGGAAGCAATTAAAAAAAATTTTTGGATTAAAAAGTGTCCTAAAGGTAACGTTCATTTCGCAGGCCCTTATTTTAAATTTATCTAAAATATGTGTTACTATTTGCGCTGTACAAAGTGTTAAAAAACAAAACTAAAAGTTTAAGGATGGCCCAGACATGGTACTAAACTCTTCTTGTGTGACTTCAACTCACATTTGACAGATATATTTTTAAATCGTTATAAAGCAAAGTAGTTTTTAGTTAAGATATGATTTATCTGTTAAAAAGTTATTATTTCAGAAATTGGGTCTCATTTTGATTTTAGTGCCTTTAACGGCTGAACATTTTTTAAAAAGATTTTTGTCTTAATATTATTAAGATTAAAAATATATTATCAATGGTTATTACAATTAACCACGTTGAAGGTTCCACTAATCAAGCTGGCACTGCTTACATTTTATTGTACTTAAAACAAAAACAACTTTAACAATTTAAATATTTTTTTAAATCACATTCCAAAAGTCATAACAGCCAGTACTGCTCTCTCTGCATGATACTTTCTGATATTTGCAACAAAGACAGGGTAGATTCAACCGACAAATAACACCACCACCTTTCCATTAGATGTAAATAAAACTCAACCAGGCATTTTTGCTTAAAGAAATGAATATGTTTCTAGAATCTTTTTTCTTCTTTTTTTTAATGAGGAAAAATAACAACCCTTTCGTTTGAAAAAAAATAATAAAAAATTTTAAAAACCCCACAACATGCCAACGAACCGAAAGTCAAGTTTAATTCATAATGAACAAGAACCAGAAAAATAAAAATCCAAATCATTAAAATCAACAAGAACAATGAATTTTCTGCAAAAAAAAAATTTTAACATTTTTTTCCAATTTTAATTTTACTGCAACTGCATGCTGTTTCAATATGTTTTGGCAATACTTTACGAGGTGGATATAAAAATTGTGGGATCAAGGAAATTACATAATATATAACTTTAAAAGATATACTCGCTTCCAACAATCTAAGTTTAAATCATCTCTTATAAATACTAAATTTTGGATGTTTGTTTGTTACCCAATCAAGGCCAAGCGGCTATATTAATTTTTTTAGTTACGTTCTTAAATAAGATTATTTTTTCAGAATTAAGACTTAAACTTAATTATAGTACATTTAACAGCTAAAATTTTGTTCTGGTAATTATGGTACCACCCTCGTAGAAAATATTTTTTTTTTTTACTTTTTTAACAAAGTTCTACTGTTTCTATTTGCGCCCTTAAACATAATCTCTGTTTTTTCACCTTAAAACAAAATCCATCTGTAAAGAATTTGTTTGCTGGGGAGCAAAAAGAACTCCATGCCAACAGCAGCAGCAACAGAATCATCATCATCACTGATATCATGTTATGGCTGATTGCGGATGATATGATGTTTGTAGTTGAGTATGCATCATGATTTACTTACTGTACAGTTATTTTATATGAATCTCCGACTTTCCCTACTTATTTGCATTTAGGGAAATTTTACAAAAAAAAAAATTAAAAAAATGATTTACTGCAGTATTTTCTACTCCCTTTAATTTTCATCCTTTTTATTATTTCTCTGCTGGAGGCCTGTGTAATTAAAAAACTTTATTTATATTTTTTCTAATTTGGGATTTGTTTTTACCCTTGAATTTTTGCTTAACTTCATTTTCTTAATGGGCCTTGGGTTTGGGAATATTTTTGGTTAAACCGTTCAAAACGACTTTGATTTAAAATGCATACCGTACGTATGCTATTAAACAAAACCTTGAAATAATGAAGTGTTTAACGATAAAAATCATTTTAATACAAAAGTTTAAATAGTAGCATAATCTACATTTTTATTGTATCAGAAATGATTTATTAATTATTTTACACTGTCTCAGCAATTTTTTATAGTGTGAAAAAGGTAGTAAAAATACTCCTATTTTTAATACTCTTTTCTTTGATTTTTTTAACTAATCCACTTTAAATTGACTATTTGATTTTGATAAAACAATTTCAATGCCTTTGTATCTCTTTTGTATTTATATCAAAAAATATTACCAACAAAAAATACTACTATTTCTAAAAGTACTTTCTTAAAAGTCACCAGTTCTTAAAAGTTTTATAGATTTCAATAAAATTACATTGAAGCATTAAAAATGTTATAATTTTATTATTTTATTCATTAAAAAAGGTACTAAATATGTACTCTTGAAACTCCTTTTTTTTCTTTTGTTTTTGCTTTTTTTAACAAATTTATTTTATAACAACACTTTTCAAAACCTATAGTAGTTGGCATACTCTCATCACATTTTTACAGGCTTCTGCATTAAAAATAGTACTTAAAATACTACCATTTTTAAATACCTTTTTTAATTCAAAATGACTTTCTCAAACTTTTACAGTCATTACATAAGCCAGATATTAGCTTTAGATAATTTGCTGTAATAAAATCAGTGTTACAAAAAGTACTAAAAATACTACCTTTTCCAAAAAAAAAATGTTTTCTTTGTTTTAAAATAAAGACATTTGTAAAGTTATTGTTAAAAGTTTTTTTTGTAGTAATAGAAGTGCATTATGGCTTCAAGTGTTTTAATCTTAAAGTCCTTAATGCGAAAAAGTACTAAAACCCTATTTTAAAAAAAAACTTTCTTGTTAAAAAAAAGAATATATATTATAATGACCCTGTTTTAAGTTTTAAACTTGTTATATAAGCCTTATTACAGTTTTAAAGCATTTTCTGGAAAAAGTACCAAAAATACTACTTTTTTCAAAAATCTTTCGCTGATTGTTGTTCAAAACTTGTGTTGTTTTTTAAAAGTAAAGCTCACTATACTTTTATTGCTCTGTTAAATCATTATGTCTCTAAGACGAAAAAAAATTAAAAATAGTACTTTTTCAAAAAAAAAAAAATGTTTTTGTAAAGTTTTAGAGAATGCAATTTAGAATGAATTTTGAAGAGTAAATTAAATTATCTTAGAGGTTACAAATAGTTTACTTTTTTAACTATTAGTATGAAGAAACTACTTAAAATATTACCTTTTTCAAATATCTTTTATTTGTTTATTTGAAATAAATAAATTTATAACAACAATCGATGAAGCTTTTCAAGTTTTTATAACAATTTTTAAGACTATCATATGCCTAGAAAGCTTTTAAAGTCGTAATTTTCCAAATGTTGAAAAAAGTACTAAAAATACTGCTATTTGAAAAAAAGAAAGAAATAATTAAATTTGCAATAAATATTTTAAAAAGGTTTTTTTTCTTGTCATCACATTTTCAGTTTTAAGAAGTTACTAAAAATTGTTCTTTTTAGTACCTATTTTTAAAGCTTAGAAATTTTTAAGTCATATTTTTCTCACTAAAAAAATAGTACTAAACATACTACTAAAAATACTACTTTTTTACAAAATTATTTTTTTTATTTTGAAAAATTTTATTTTTAAGTATTAAAAAAAAGAATAATGTGAATTTAAATGTTTTGTTTTTGTTATTTAAACACGATTTTTTCGAGTCTTCAAACGTCACTATTTGGTTTGAATTCACCAGCCAACCAGGCTGGTAAAAGTTGTTATTTAAGGTGTCGCCAGATGCCTCCACGGCATTATTGATAACATTGATTTCATCTGGTGTTAAGACCAACGTAGATATATGCCAGCCTGGGTGGTATTCACGTTTATCATCTTGAACAAACTTAATTTGTGTTTTTTAAATTCTCTACTTTTCAAACCCTGGTTTTGTTGAATCACCCACAGTAAACGAATTTCTTATTCTGTGTCCATAGCTGTCAATGAAAAAATTGCAGACTAAAGTGAATTAAATTAGATACTAAACAAAAAAAGAAAATGAATAAAACATTTTAATTTTTTCATCAACTCAAGGAAGCCATTAATATCCTGCAGGATAGAAATTACAAAAATAATAATAAACACTAAAACACAAGTAATTTCACCACAAACTGCAAAATCAGTAAAATATTAAACGACAAAAAAACAGCCAGCCAACAAAACATCCCTTCAAAAGAAGAAGAAGAAAAAGAGGAGGAGTAAAATGAGTTACAAAACAGTTTTTGTAATGGAAAAAAGCAAAAAATTAAAAAAAAAGATTCAAGTGAATGAACAAGTACTTTAGGGTATTCATACCACAACTCGTACTCTGTAACAAAAAGAATGCAACATTTTTCTGAAATTGCACGAACGACAACAAGACAAGAGCGGGTAAAATGTTAAAAGAAAATATTTAAAAAAAGTAATTACTTTTATGGAAATAGCGAAGAATAATTAATTTAAATATTTTGTTTCATTTTTTTCAAACCAAAATATTAAATAACTTTTTTTGGTTTGATTTGAAAATAAAAAAAAGAATTTTTAATTTGTAGGACTACAGCTTTACAAAATGTAGGGCTGTAAGTTAATACAAAACTAAAGGAATGTGTAGAAATGTTAGTAAATGTTTTTAATAAATGTCTTCTTTCAATACATGTTGTAGAGCATAACTAAAGTCACAGTGGACCAAATCTGTAGTACAAAAAAAATCTGGAAAAGCTTAAAAATCTCTATAAACTTAGATGTATTAATAAAAAACATAGATAATATTTCCATTCCTGCATTTTCCTCACAAAAAAAGCTTAAAAAACTCTTATCTCACCTTAAGACCTTAATGGAGAAAGTAGATAATATTCCCACCCCTGCATTTTCGTTCGTAAATTAAAGAAAATATAAAATATTCCCATTCCTGCATTTTCCTCCAAAAATAAATCTGTGAAATCACTTACAAAGGAAATATATAATATTCCCATCCCTGAATTTTGTCAAAAAGCAAATAGCTTGAAAATGCCCAAAAAACTTTAAAACTCATTAGATTTCTTAATGAATAAAAAAGATAATGTGCCCATCCCTGTATTTTCCTCCAAAAAAATATCAGAAGAACCTTTAAAACTGTAAAAACTCGTTTAGATTTAAAGAAAGGAATTGATGATATCCCCATCCCTGAATTAAGTCGACAAATAAATAACTCTAGGAAAAGCTTAAAAAACTGTTAAAACTCATTTAGATTTAAAGAAAGGAATTAATGATATCCCCATCCCTGAATTCAGTCGAAAAATAAATAACTCTAGGAAAAGCTTAAAAAACTGTTAAAACTCATTTAGATTTCTTAATAAAGGAATAAGATAATGCAGTGTTACAAAGAAGTTGCTGTTGTTTGCCAACTCTTAACTTGTATCAGTATTTGAGTTTTTGTGTTTGTGTTTATTATTTTAATTAATCTTTAAATTTATTCCAAGCTTCTTTTTCACCTCAGTCTTTTGTCATCGAAATGTTAATGAACTTTTAATAAATTGTTATGCAAAAAAAAAAAAACTGAAGAAAAAATATGATTTTTCGCAACTGCATATTCATTACTTTCGTGTCATCGTCACGTTTTCATTCTTATTGTTTTACTTTTTTATTTACTATTTCGGTATACCAAACACCCCCGTTATATTTCAAAGAACTAAGTGAGTATTTGGATAAGAATAATATCGTCATTTTTTAAAATTAAATTTTTATTTAAAAAATAAACGGGAAAATGAAAAATTATTTTAAATTATATTTATTATATCAGGCATCCCCTGAATTCTACACGAAATTTTCACTTTTGTTTTTTTTTTCAAGGCACTGTTTTTGTAAAAAATATTTTTATAACAACAATGCTTTGAAAAATATATGAAGATAATTTTATGTGCATTTCAAAACATCTCTGTATGATTGATTATTTTTTACATGCTTGAGAAAAAATTTCATTGGCGCTGTTTAAAAAGTTACAATTAAAAAAATATAAGTGCCATTAAAGGCTCATTTACACTATAATACAAGTCTTAAGATTCGCATTAGATTTAAAAAAAAGAAATCTAATGAGAATTGTTGTAATGGTCAAAAAATTCAACGTTACATAATATTTTGGTTCTTCTACACTATCACACTTAAAGTAAAATGAAAATTCCCAGCAAACCTTTGGAATCAGAAGAACAAAATTTACTTACATATTTATCAGAGCTTAAGGGATCGTAAAGAGAAAAAAAACAAAAATTTACCATCCGAACACCTTCAAAAAGGACTCTATCTTGATAGTTTTTTTGTCTCTTAAAGAGCTCTTAAAATTATAGCTCCAAAGATGCACATATTTGAGTGTCACATTAGAATCATGCTCAAAAATAACTCCTTAGGTGGGTTCTCATTCAAAGGTTGCCTGTGTTATGATTAGCAAAACAATCCGCTAAAATTAATAAAAAACGTCATAACTAAAAGAAATTGATTTCGGGAAAAACGAGTTCAAAGTTTTTAATTCATATATGAGTCTTATGCACGACATGGCAGTATTTTCATTCGTATGTGGAGATTATAAAAGATATTAATCTGATTTTTTTTACAATATTAATTACTGTATAACGAATAATTTTGCATGACTTTTTCAAAAACTTATATTTTGAGTTATGACGTTGTTCTAGTTAATGAGCGATATGTTCCTTAAGTATCTAAATTTTTCTAGAAATAATCAAACGCATATATTTCACTAAATTCTTTTAACAAGATTTTAATTTTTATTTAGTGTACACAGATCTTAATGATATTAATGCTTTGAAACTATTTAACGATTAATTAATAATAATAATTTTGTTTTATAACTAATTATACATAAAACTTTTTTTTATTTAAAAGCATTTGTGTTGTTTCTGTATTACAGGCGATCAGCTCGTCTGAAAAATTTGTATGAAAAGCACTCAGTTTTTTAAGTTTTTTTCATATAAATTTTCTAGACGAGTTAATCGCTTGTAATACAAATACAGCCCAATTGTCATTAATTATAAAAATAATGCTAACGCTAAATGACATTTTCATTCAATGTTAATGTAATTGAAAATTAATTAATGCAATTTATTATTTACTACCATGTATGTATTGTTAGTTAAATACTTGGAGAATAAATAGAAAATTTTAAAAATAAAAAATCATTTTAGAGACAATTACAGGATAAGAACAGTACCAGAAGTAATTTCAAAATGTTATTATTAAACTAATTAAAATAA
This sequence comes from Cistogaster globosa, assembly GCA_937654795.1. Lineage (NCBI taxonomy): Eukaryota > Metazoa > Arthropoda > Insecta > Diptera > Tachinidae > Cistogaster > Cistogaster globosa. The sequence goes on from OW569404.1 coordinate 125,831,038, forward strand.
TTTCTTTATTTTTGTAAAGCTTAGCGTATGATTAATATTGATTTTTCGGCATATGATGGAAATTAACTGATATTTATATTTAAAAAAAATAGAAATCAACTATTGCCGCTTCGCACAAATTATTATAAGTTCAGCTGAGTTTAGGGATGGACAAAAAACATCGATGTTTAAAAAACACTCGATGTATTGTGTCGAAACATCGATATAATCCGATGTTTTTTTTTTTTTTTTTTGCTCTTAAACAATCGGAAAACATTTATATTTTCTTTTGATGCATCGAAATGACAAATTGTATACAGAACATGTAGATTGATATATAAACGTGTTCATAGAAATTGGAAAGATTATAAATCACATTTTCTTAAGCTTTACAAGATCGCTTTTAAATACCTTACAATAGTGGGAACATCATCGGTTCCGTCTGAAAGACTATTTTCACAAGCGCTGCAGGTGATGACTCAGCAAAGAAAGAAAGAGTTGGTAAAATTTTATTTCTAAACAGTATTGAAAAAAGTATTGGGAGATGTGTAAAACACATCGATGTATTTTATGAAATATCAAAGCAACATCGATGTATGTTTGCGATGCATCGCATGGAAAAAAACATCGATGTTTTATTACAGTGTCCATTCCTTGAAATTTAATTGCCATCAATCAAAACAATTTTAATGCTAAAAAAAATCAAGATATTATTTATTGCTAATGATTTCTTTCGAATTATATTTTTTTTTTTTTGCTAGTTGTAGTGAAATTATTAAGAAATCGTTTAATTACTAATTACAATTGAATAAAAAATAATTGTCTTTCTCAAACCCAAATTTATGATCAATGAAATGTAGCATAAAATTATGTAATCTTAACCATCTTATAGAGGGATCTATAATTTAACATTTTACTTAGTCAGAAAGGTGTTATAATTTTCATGTCTGAAATCTGCAGCCACCTAATCCCAAGCAATTGCTATTCCTTACAGGAAAACGTGAGGAATCATAAGTCAATGATAATGATTTTGTTTTTTTAACTAATTACTAATCAGACAGTTTCACTAAAAATATTATTTTCAGTAATGATAATGCTAAAAAATCATTAGCATTATTTACCGTTCAATGCATGAAATTCGCTATTAATTATTCCATCTAATTAGATCCATTTAATTAATTAATTAATAATGTAGGGTGTTTTTTTTAACACGATAAAACTTTTAAAGCGGTTTACTTCAAAAACTAGCCTGGTCGGTTGGAATCGTTTTTTTATCTAAAAATATGGATGACATTCGTTCGGTTGAGAAATGTTGTTTCAACTGGATGGCGTTACATGTCTTGTACCGACTGCAACAATTGACTTATTAAAACCAAAATTTGATGACAAGTTGACAATGCAAAATAGACCTGTTAATTGGCCCACAAAGTTGTGCGATTTGACAGCTCGCAATTATATCCTCTGGAGCCACGTAAAGTCTCTAGCTTATATAATAAGTGACGCCTTAAAGGCCAACATTCTTCGTATTATTCCTGACTTATGGCCAGCAATGCTCGAAAAATTGGACCAAAATTTAAAATCCATGATGCACACCGTCAAGAACAACCATAGCAGCTAAATTACTTAAATAGATTTCAAAAATTTGTATTCATTTTTCAAATAACAATAATTTTTATTTATATTTTATCAATTAATTTATTTATTTTTTTAACAACTTTAAGTTCTATCGGGCTTAAAAGAACACCCTTTATGCATATAATTCTTAGCTCAACTTTTTCTTTTTACAGTTTTCCATCACATTTTAAATTATACTGATTTAAACTCTCCCCAAAACTAAAATTTGTATGTTACCAAATTTTCTTAAACAATTAATTTACCCAAAAAAAATAATAAATAAACAGTGACAAAAATTTAATTGAACTTTCAGTTCACTGCAAAATTTGTTTAAGGCTGTAAAAACACAAACAGTAGACCCCATTAATTAGTTTCCAATATTGTGTGGCATAAAGTTCAGTGACATTTTTGCAGCAATGTCTATCTATATGCAACCACGAATCACCACAACTAAAGTCAATGACTTGACGTTTTGGCCAAAAACAAAGTAAAAAAAATGTCAAATTAACTACAAATTAAAATGTTCTATTTGCATTACAAATGTTAAACTTTATTTGGGGGTTTAACTTTAACTAACATTAACAGCAAATTTGAAATAAAATGTATTTAAATCAAAAACAAAAACAACAACGCTAAATAAAAAAAAATTTTTTAAATAACACAAAAGGTCGTTGGGTTGTACTCGCATCACAAACCCGCTTCGCAAAAAATCTAAACACTTTTTCAACTCATTTTGACAGTTTGACAGTTGGTTTTAATGCACACTTTGGTTCGGTTGTTGTTATTGTTGTTTTCCTCTAAACACAAAATGAAAATCAAAATAAATAGTGGAAAAATTGTTAAACTAAACTTCCAACACATGCGGTTTTTCTTTTTCTCGATTAACTCACTTAAAAGGCGGACATGTTCAAGGAACAAAAGCAGAGATAAACTTAACATCAAATGGATTAGTATTAAATCAAATAGCAAATGCATTTATTTTGCTAACGCATTAAGTGTGAATATCAAGTGGGTTTGTTAAATTATAGTACAAGTGTGTTTTATGTAAAAATATAACAACAAAAAAGAAAAGTTATATTTAAATATAATAACACGAGTCAATCAAAATCATGTTGAGATACAAAATTCATTTGTAAAAAAATACTGCGAAAAATATATGTTTATAATATATTAACTGCAACTAAACATATGAAAATTAATTCTTTTAAAGCTCTTGCTTCATTTTACTATGGGAAATTTGATAATTTTTGTAACCAAAATAAATAACAGCTAAACGACTTGATTAATTTTCCTATTTTCGAATATTCGACAGTATTCCTCTTAAAATATCTTTAATTTTTTTTTATGTTGTAATCTAAAGAAAAAAAATTTTGGCCACGTACTCTCACGAAAAAATATATTTGGTCACGCATTCTTACTCGTACTAAGAGAATTATTTGGTTATAAACAAATAATTACAGTTAAACGACTGCACTAATTTGCCAAATTTATTTACTCAATATGTGGCAATCTTCCTCTTAAAACCCTTAAAATTTATTTATCACGCACACTCACGAAAAAAAATTTTGTGTCACGCACTTTTCACATTCTTAATTTTTTTTTTTTTTTTTTTGTTGCAAATTGTACTCTGGAAAATTTGGCAAATTTTGTGACCAAAATTAAATACAGATAAACGACTGCATCAATTTTCCAGTTTTTTTCCTCTCATAGTCCTTCAAGTTTTTTGTTGCTCACACTCACGGAAAAAATTTTTGTCATGCAACACTTACAACAAATGTTTTTGATCACGCAGGCTTATGCATTCTTATTAGGAGAATTATTACTAATAGACTTATCTCTAAAGCGTTTGTTACATTGCACTATGGGAAATTTTACCACTTTTGTGATCAAAATTAATTACAGGTTAGCAACTAAACCAAATTTTCTTTTTTTCTTTCAATATTTGACAGCCTTTTTCTTACGACATCCTAACGAAAAAAAAAAAAATTTTGGTAATGCACTCTCACAAAATATTTGTTTGGTCACGCATTTTTCCTAGAAGAATTATTTAGTCATAAACAAATAATAACAGCTAAATAAGTGCACTAATTTTCTTAATTTTTTATTCAATATGTGGCAGTCTTCCTCTTTAAACTCTTAAAATTTTTTTATCTCGTACTCTCACGAGAAGAATCTTGGCCATGCACTTTCACGAAAAATATTTTTGGTCACGCCGGCTCACGCTTTCTCATGAGGAGAATTATAGCTAATGGACAAACCTTGTCGCTTGTACTATGGAAAACTTGACAAATTTTGTGCCCAAAATTAACTCAGCTAAACGACTGCATCAATTTTCCTTTTTTTTCTCATGGTCTTTTACATTTTTTTATTGTGGACTCTCGAAGAAAACTTCTTTTTGTCATGCATCACTCACAAGAAATATCTGTGGTCACGCCAGCTCGTGCTTTCTCACTAGGAGCATTATTACTAATAGACAAATCTCGAAAGCTTTTGTCACATAGCACTGTGGGAAAATTGACTACGTGTGTGATCAAAATTAATTACAGCTAAACGAGAAAACAAATTTTTCAATTTTTTTATTTTTATATTTGGAAGTCTTATGGTCCTTAAAATTTGTTTATCATGTACTTTCATTCACAAGAAATATTTTTGGTCACGCCGGCTCACGCTTCCGCACTAGGAGAATTATTAAATTTTCCTTTTTTTTTTTTTTTTTTTTGTTTCTCCCAAGATCGTTAAGATTTCTTTTATTTGTAATCTTTCAAAAAAAAAAAAATTTGTAACGAACTTTTACGAAAAATAGTTTTGGTTAAAGGAGAATTGTTACTAATGGACAAACCTTTAAAGCTCTTGTCACATTGCACTATGGAAAATTTAAAAAATTTTGTGACCACAATAAATTTCATTTAAACGACTGGATTTATTTTCTTATTTTTTTTTTTCACTATTTTAATATTTCGTAGCTGGTGCGCATAACATTCTGCCTTCTGTTGGTAAACTGAAGATCAGCAAGCATCAGGAAATGCGCGTGCTTTGTGCAGGCTCTTCTTCACCCAAATTATTGAGCCATAAGCACTAAAAAATGCATAACTAATAAGGTGCCAATATCCGACTATTTTATAAGGAGAAATAAGTATCAACCTAACAGCCTCTACAATTAAAATTATAATTTTCTTATTCTTAATATTCAAAACTTCACATTGCTTTTGCGATTTAAGTTTTTTTTAAAGGAATGATTTCTATGCTGTTTCTTTTTTTTTTTTTTTGCGTGTATCAATGATACTAATTTTTCTTTTTTCTAAAATATTCTTTGGAAAACAAAACGGGGAAACGCCAAAATACCTCAACCGTTGTTCAATAAAACTCCCTTTTAAAACCTGACACATCACTTAATGCAAAAAATATTTTTATCTAATCTCATCTAATGTGTGTTCTCTGTAATAATTATGGCAACAATGTAAGAGATAATTGCAGGTAATAAAACTCTTTTATTAATGCACGTAAACAAAAACAAATGAACACTTGACAAACCCATACATTCTCCTTAAAAAACTTCTTTTGGATTTAATTAATTCCTTCAAAGCTTAAGAAAAACCTATAACTTTTTAAAATGAATCAAATAATTATAGAGTTACAGCCAACGAAATGTAAAACTACAAAAACAAAAAAAGACTTGAAATCATTTTATGGCTAACAAATTTAAGTTAAAAAAATGCAATTAAATAAACAGTAGCTTAGTTGTTTATTAAATTTTATGATCTAATGATGATCACTCTGAAAAGCGTGCATTGTTAAATTTAAAATGCAATAGAGGTATGAATGGCTATGTGCGTTGGCATGTGTATGTGTGTGTGTGTGTACGTGTATGTTAGCAAACACGAGGGCTTAAGAATAATTTAAAGTTAAACCCTTGTTCAAACTCCAATACCTTTCAAAAACAATTTGAGGGCAAAAATTTCTTCTTAACAAAGAAGGAAAATTATTCTCATTTTGAGAAATGAATTTATTATCAACTTATGATTAAATGTTTTTCGTAAATGTTTCTCAAGTTTGAATCGTAAGTAAATTTGCAACTTAAAATAAATTAAATTTGTCAATGGTTGGTTTCAGAATAACATTTAATATAAAATTAATAAAATTAAAATTTTCAAGCGTATTTTTTTAACGATCTTCAATTAGAACTAAAATGTTTTATTCAAGCTTTACTTTTATATTTGACAATGGCTTAAAAACTTTGTTTGACAATAAATGATATAAACATCAGAATTCGATTTTGTGTTTGCTGGGTTGCTATAAAAAATTAAATTTTTGAAGATCTCTTACACAACCATAATTATTTTTCATTTTGATTGTTGGTTTTTGAATAGACTAACAAAAACATTAATCAATTTTTCAACACAATGGGGTAAATAAGAAAAATTTATCTTGTAATTTTTTATTTTTCAAAAATAATTGATATAGAGTTTCAATTATTATTAGCTAAACTAAAGATATGAGTAAAAAAAATTTAAGAATTTTTTAGTTAAGATTTTGTTACAAAATTTAATCAATTATTTTATTTTTTGTATTTTCAGGTATGTCTCAAAAAAAAAGGATTTATATAAACGAAAATGGTATGTTTAAAATATTTAATTTATTGTATATTTCATTATAAGTGCTGTCAAAAGTCCATATAAAAAAGTTACTGCGAAATAAATGAGAAATAATGTTGCTGAAGTACTACTCTCTTCATTTGTGAAAATTGTATCTCGCAGAATATGTTTTAAACTAAAAAGTGTTTGTGCAACATTTATTTTTCAACTACGAAATAACGTAAGCAATTTTTTTTTCGTGCGGATTTTTTGACAACCGTTTTTTTAGACCGTTTGCTTTGATTTAGTTTTGTTGTGTTCAATTTTTCAAGCGAAATATTTCATCCGTCATACGTTAAGCTTTGACAAATTCAACTGACAAGTCAGTTAAAATACATGTTTCCTTATGAGCGTTGTCACAATCAATACGTGTCCGTCAACGCAAATTACGAAAGTTGGCCAACTTTTAACTTTTGACTTATGTTGAGTACTTTGACAACTATCAACTGCTTCTTCTTCTTTGTTTTCTTTCAACTATTGCTGTGTTTCAATTATGTTTTGTGATTTTATTAAAACAATTTTGATGGCAACCAATTAAACACAAATTTAATTAAATTAACAAGTGAATAAAATACAAATTAAATTTAAAAGTGATTAAAAGTAGAGAGCAAACTTTGATTTAACATCCGCCAGCAAACTTTGATTTAACATCCGTCGTTACTTTGATCCTCTTTTCCCAAATATCCTGTGACTACCACATATTACAATACGTCAAAGTACAACGTATAACGGATTGTATGTGCAGCAACATGTATCCAGCAACATTCAATCAACATTTCTTCCATGTGTGAAAAATATAAATTTTTTTTCGTATGAAATTTACTAAAATTTATTAATTTTTATTTAACGTTTAATTTTAAAATATTGCATTGCGATGGAATATGCATTCAGCATTATTCGATTATCCTTTTTGCTCGAAGTTTATAATTAACAATTTATATGCCTTTTTTGCATTATATGGCATTATGTTCTGCTATTGTAAACCTAAGCTTTGACTGCTCCCCTTTAATATCATGGCTTAGAAATAATTTTTATCTTTTATTGAGAAGAGAATTTAAAAAAAATCTCACTTGGAATTCGAAATGGTGTTTTTTGCCTAATAAAACGGCATGCTGGATGTCAAATAACAATACGAAAAACACGTCAATTATTAATGGTTTATTTGCAGTAACTAGCGATTTCACGTAAAAATAGTCGAGAGGTGCTAAGTCGCATGACCTTGTGGAGATCCACATGGACCGGCCATTACTGAAATCAACTTACCGTCCGAAATTTTATTTCAAAAAGCCGATGGTTGTGGTCCTTTTTTTTCAAATAAAAAATCAAAAAAGTAAATTTTTATTAATTTATAATCTTTCACGTTTCAATCCCTGATTGGGAAAAAAATTTAAAATTTAAAAACTAAAAATCTTTGGTCGTTGTTGCGTTAACGAACTTCATTGACCGTAATGCAAGCTCCGTCTTTATTTTTGAAGAAAGACGATAAAAAAAGACCATGATATCTAAGCCGCATGAAATCTGTAGGGTTAATTGTGTATTAAATTCACTCCATATGGGACAATTTTGTTCATAAATAAATCATTTAAGCCAAAAATAAGCCTCAACGCTAGACACAATTATGTGTTTATAAGTTTCACGAATTAAAGACTGATTTTTAAAATAAATGTGGAAAATTTACCTGCGTTGTTTCCAGCGTCAATCTATTCATTTGAGTTACCAGATTAAACAGATCATAAATGTCAAAAAAGTATGCAGGGTATGATAATTTGTTTGACAGTTAACCCTTTGGAAAGTTTTATCGGAAAAGATTTAAAACTTAAAATAGAACAATCTATATCCAGAGCATATTCTGCTCTGTTGCAACCACAAGTCGGTCATTGTAAAATACTTCCCAAGAAGTTCAATGACTCTCTCAGATTCACTAATATTTTACAAAAGAAATTTGCTCTAAAAAAACATCGTTAGAGGTAATTGGACCCAATCTTGCTAAATGTTGCTCTATTAATGGAGTACGATCTCCTTAAAACAATAAATTTTGCTGCCATTATATAAAACACAACCTCTAATATTGTGTTTTAAAATGCTCTTTGAAATTAATTTAAAGATGAAGCTTCCAGTGATGGCAACAACACATTTCCAACACAGAAACAGGAATAAAGACTTGTAAACACAGAATTTTAAAAGTTTTTCTTTTTTTTCTGTAATAAAACCGTCAGGGCCGCCAACCATTTGGCCACACTATTTTTATACCCTTCGCCACAAAAGTTAAATAACTTTGTTATTCCGTTGTTTTTTTTTTTTTTAAATATCCATTTCCGACCCCATAAAGTGTATATATTCTGAAATCTTATGCATAGCGAATACGATTAAACGATGTCTGCCTGTCCGTCCGTGTTAGTGTTAAATTCAACTTTGTCAAGGAACTTAATAATCTAGAGAAAATTTAAATATGCCAATCGTTTAGATATAGTTTCGAAAGATTTGGTATTGTAAATCAACAAGATCGGTCCATGTCCTTCGAGGCAGCAGGCAAAACACCACGACTGCCTCCAATTTTTTCATATCAGTTGGAAGAATGAAGTAACTCTAATTGAAAAAAAAGTATATATAAGGCGATAAGGAATTAAAAAATAAAAATAAAACATCAAATCATAAAGTGGCTGCTGTGGTCAAGGTGGTAAGCACGTTGACTACAAATCTGGTTGGCCAGGGTTCAACCCCTGCGACAAACAAAAAATACAAATGTTTTTTTTCTGCTTAATGGTATAAACATATATTCAGAATTAACATTAAAACATGCTGCCTCCTTCGTCGTTACTTCTTCACAGCATATTCGCCGGCGAAGTAAAATAACTAATAAATTGGCTATAACTTCACCACCTGTTCTTTTCTCTCCTTTGTCACTTTCCTAAAGAATGTAGCATGGTTACACACTAATTAAATAGGCATTGTTGCCTGAAGAGACACTTCTCTTAAAAAAAATTTGGCGCTCGCCTATATTATTTGAATTATAGGCCTCTGAACTTTTTTAAAAAAATACGATTGTGCACCCTATTTTTAAAGATATCAATATGGGTATCATTTAAAAATTATTAAAGAGACTTTTCAGGAAAAACTAAAATTTCTTTAAAATGCTTAACCCATTTAGAGCCGACGACATTTTAATGTATTTTTTTTTTAATTTTCTGTCATTCCTATATTTGTTTACAAATATGGTAAAGAATATATAGGATTCGTCTTTTCCGAATATTGCACTCTTACTTGTTTGTTTTAAATATAAATTGCAGAAGCATTGTAATAATAAAAACAAACTAAAAGGCCTCCTAAAAGGCCTGCCTGTTAGCTTTACTTTTTTATATTTACCTAAACATATGGAAGTATGAATCGATGTATTAGTGTATGTTCATAAAACATGTTTACATGAATGCACACATGTTGAAAGTATAAAACAGTAGCTAATTTCTGTAAATTGTTAACGCATTCTCGGACATATGCAATGATTAATGTTTTTTTTTTTAAGACTCAATACGTGCACGCATACCAAACACAAGTGATACAAAGTTAACAAAATATTATAAAAAAAAATATCTTGCCAAAAGAAAAAATAATACTACTAATGGGGATTCTTATACTTTAATTTTTTTAGCGTGCTCTGGCTGGCTGCTGTTGTTACTTCAAAAGATTATAATTAAAGATTGTAAAATAATAAAAAAAAAAGAATAAATTATAGCAACATTTGTAAAAATGAACAAAAGCAGTAACTCACTGTAAAGAAAATATTTGAGTTATAAATTTTCATATCTTTTTATTATTTGTTAAACATTCTATAAATTTTCTGCATGGTCTGTATAAAAATAAAACAAAAAAAAAAGAAAAAAAAAACGAACTAAAAACAAAGTTGTATGATGTACTTTTATAACTACTTAAGACATGCATCTCTATGGAGCGCTCGCTTTTAAAGATGTCAAAATGTCAGTCATATTTGATGTAAAAGGTTTCTTTTTTTTCCTCTTTTTTTTTTTGTGTTATCTTTTGTTGTAAATCGCCAGTTATTTGTTGTTTCCTATTACGGTTAGACATTTCGGGGTGTTTAAGAACTGTTTTAACGCCTTTTAGAGATGCATGTAGAAAACATTTTTATTTAGTTCCTTAAACGCCTTTTTCTCAAAAAAAAACTAAAGCAAAAATACAAGTTTTTAAAAAAAAAAAATTTTTTTTTTTTTTTTTTGCAAAAGTTAAATATTTTGTGTAACAGAATCTCACATAATATTTAAAAAATACATAAACTCAATAGCAAAATCACTTAGAAATTACTATTTAATTGATACAATTATTTAATTAATTCCTTCTTGTCATTAATTTTTATTATTTCTTTTAAAATTTTCTTTTAAATACAATTAAGCTGCAATAACAAAAAATTTCAATTAAATAATTTAATCAAATCAATTATTCATTTTATTAGCAACAACTGTCTGAATAAATTTTTTTTTAGTTTATGCCACATCAAATAAAACATCAATTTAAAGTATTTTACCTCCATCTAAAACTTTCCTTTGGCCATAGTAATTTGTAAAAAGCCGCACCTTAATTGTTTCTACGACAAAACACAAAAAAGTCAACAATAAACCCCAAAATAGAGAACTACAAATTTAATACGAGTATTTACTACATGACCCAAAGAAATGAAAAAGAAAAAAAAAGCACATCTTTAAACCCACAACCACAAATCTTTTTAATCACAATCATTTAAAATAGCAGGCAGTCAAAACATCCTTTATTGTTTAAAACATCAATTCTTGTACTGTATAGAAGATACTCATTATTGTTATTGTCTCTATGAAGTCGTATATTTGATCCATTCAATAAAAATAATGATGTTGTTGTTGATATGAAGGAGGAAGAGTAGCATCATTGTCTATGAGCAAAAAAAATACAAAACACAGTATGATGGTCAATGACAATGATAATATGCCAAGTTGTGTAACCTAAAGTTTAAAATCATCCTTTTTTTCTGTTTTTTGTTTTGTGGCAGTCCCAACTCAATTCAGACAAACAACTTTAAAATTGAAAACGTTTAAACTCTTTAAGCCATCATATATACACTGTGCTTCAGCAAACTATTGGTAATGGAAATGATAATATTTACTAATGATCGTGTGAATGTCAACAATAGTTGTAGATTCGTAGTTGTACTCCTTTTTTATTGCCAGGTACATTTTATTATTATGTATTTTGAGATTTTTTGTCATATGCGATTTTTAATTTGTTTTGTTTTTACTTTTGTCTACTTTTTTGTTTGACAAGTAAGAAAACAAGTATTTTCGTAACTAAACACTGTTTCTGAGCAAAAAAAAATTGTTTTTAAAAAAGTACTTTTTTGAAAAAGTACTTTTTGTAAAAAAAAAGTACCTCGTGTGAAAAAAGTACTTTTGTACAAAAAAAAATTATTTTCGTAAAAAAAATATAATCTAGTTAAAGTTACTTTGTGAAAAATTTAACATTTTGGTAAAATTAAATTTTTTGTAAAATTAAAACTTTTTTTTATAAAAAATTTTTCTAGAAGGCACCAATTCCTCTCCTCAATAATTGTTCTCAAATATTTAATTTTTTTTAATAATTGTTGCAATTCTATAAAAAAAAATTCAGTACTTTATCATTATGTGTTTAAATTATTCCAAAGTCATTTGTAGAAACTTCTAGAAATAAATTAACCAAATTGTATTTTTTGGAGATTGGCTTCAATTTAATTGTTAGTTTAAAGAACAAATAGTTTTTGCATATTTTAGACATAATTTTTATGTATAAAGATGCCGCTGGATTAAATTTGTAAACCTGAAAAAATTAGTACTAACAACGAACTATGCTGGCCTGAGTTTTTTTTTTTTTCTTTTTGACAACTGAATAAAGATCAAAATGTGTTTTTTTTTTCATGCGCAATTATGCTTTGTTTTTGTTAACTATTTTGTTTCACAAATAAAAAAACAGGTAATTTTTTTGGTAAAGCGTCTATTAGAAGGTCAAACTTTGCATGTGAGCACGGCTTGATGGCATGCCATCATACTCGTGAAATAAGGTAAAATTTGTGTTTGTCAGCGGCACCGGATGGGTTTTAAAAAATTTTTATTTGAAACCCTCTCTCATCAAACCGCTTTCACATGCATTGCTTGACCGTTTAATAGCCGCTTAAAAGTACCTTTTGTAAAAAAATACATATGTGATACGAATATTATTCAACAACCATTCTAGACCTCTGTAAGCATTAATGTAGCACTTTTGACGACTAACAGTCAAACCTAAATAAGCATCAAGCATTGTCAACCTGTCTGCCGCAGCTTCAGCTCTTTGCAGTTGGAATATGCAATTCCGACTATTAGGTACCTGCTGCTATCATGTACCTCTTTTGTGCGGATATTTTCTTATTGTTGCTATTTTCTTTGTAAGTTCCTGTTGATGATACTTATAAGAACAAATTGTCTTAAATAAATTAAATAAAAAAATATATTTCTAATTTTGTTGTTAACAGTTGCCGGCTTAGTCGATTTTGAGCCGCCGCTAAACCTATATTAACTAAGCCGCCGCAAATTTGTTGACTTCCGAAAATCTTTTGCGTAGCCGCCGCCGGTTGCAATTTAACATCGGCTTCGTTCCCTTCTGTAATATTCATCTGTTAGTTTACCCAGTTGTACAAAACCCAAAATGAGATGGGCTTGGAACTTTGTCTAAAACATCACTGAGTTTTATTTAGAAGAGACGTATCTGTTGTTAAAAAAAGTCTATTTTATGTCTAACAATTCATCGTTTACAAATTGTAGATGTTGATGAAAAGGATTTTTGTATTTTAGAGGATTTAAATAAATTATTTTTTTTTATTATTTAAACGTAAACTATTGTTTTCAAACTTTACCGCTTACAAGGCTAAGGTTTTTCTAATTTATTAGATACACTTCAATGTTTTCGCATTTTGTTTCTATTAAATCTTTTTTTCCAAAAGTTTCCAAACATTTTGTAGGCATAAACCAAATATGGTTGAAATGAAGGAAAAGCAATGTTAACATTTATTTTGTTCTATCAACCACGAAATAAATAAAAAGACATTTTTTTTGTTAACCAAAAACAGCCAAAACCAATTTTACCGTTAATGGGTCATAAACATGACCAATTGACATTAACTACCGCTATAATAAAAATCTTTTTAATATTACTAACAAATCGTAACGAACATCGCTTCGATTACAAATACTAACACGCCTAAATCCTACGGCTTCCTAATTTGACAATCAATTTCTTTAAGCCAAATATAAAAACCAATAAAAAAAGCCAAAACGAAAATAAAATAAAAAGTTTAGTTTGTTTGATAAAGATGCATCTCAAAAAAAAAGAAAAAAAAACGGTGTGTATTTTTGTGTGAATATAACTTAACAATGATTTTCAGGTGCTGCACCTAACACGATCAATGTCATGCCAAAAATAAAAAAAAAAAAATAAAATAAATAAACAATAACGACATAGCGTTAACCAACATGTTAAAGCAACAGTCGTAAGTTGTATGTTTACATAGATTTATACAACGAACATCATTATTACAACCATTAAAACATCATGATCGTCATCACTCTTATAACAAAAACCCACCCAATGTCGAACAATCCCTGCCAAATCAAAACCATCAGCATTTTAACCACAAAGATAAGCTAAAACGACGGATAAAAACTCAAATAGACAACAACAAACATTCCACAAATATGTTGCACACATTTCTTCTTCTTCTTCTTTTTAGACAACCTCATCAATTTCAATTTATATCAATTCAACTGTTAAAGTTAAACCAATCAATAGTTTGTTTCAAATCGTAAAAAAGAAAGAAACACACAAACAAACTGCTTGTGAAATATAAAAGAAAAAACTATATTCGAAAATATTTTAACAATAACTGATCGATCAATGCTGCTTCTTTTTTTTTCTTCCTCTTTTTTTATTTATTATTTTTTTATTTTTTTTAAGACGGTATGATTAGTTTGATTCTTTTAAAAGAAAATAAAATTAAGAAAACGGCAGAAAATAATAATCACGTTACCACATGCAACCGAAATATGCGCTACTACAACTTTGGCCTTTGTGAGATCAAAAGCAAAAGCAGAGTCTTATAACACTCAATTCATAAAAAAGAAACCCTGCTTATGTACTTTGATACAAATGTGATAATTCTCAGATATTAGTTTTTATAATCTAACGAATTACAGACTAAATTGGAAGAGTGGACGTGTTACCTTCCATACAAATTAAAAAATGATTGTCATGCTCTAGAAATTTAAGAGACAGGGTGTTGAAATTCTTATTTAAATAAATAATTAAAAAAATTTCGTCGGATTGGAATAGTGGTACAATTATTCCTGTTGAGGTAGCGCAGCTCACCGTCTTGTTGCCTTCGAAAAGAGCAGCCCGGTTATGTAATGAACGACTTAAATCGTCTTGATTTTTTTGTTTTTAAACAAATTTTAATGCCTTTATTTTATGTAAACGTATTTAGTTAAGTTTTACTGTAAAAAAATATTTCGCTTGAAATATGTTTTTTTCAAATCTTTATCTAAGTAGACGTCCGTAAGCGGCATTTAAGGTGCGACAAATCTTTTCAAAATTTAAAAAAAATAACATAGTGAAAAGAAAAATATATTTTTTCCAAAAAAAAAAAAAAAAAAAAAAAAACAATAAAAATAATTTTTTTCCTTTTTTTAACCGACTTAAAAAAGGAGAAGGTCATGAGTTCGTGTGTGTTTTTACCCGCAGAACTCAGCCATTCTTTAATCAATTTTGAAAACTTTATCTTTAATTGAAAGGCGATGCTTGTAGATTGGTTCCCTTTTAAAAAAAAGCTTATAATTTTTTACATTAAAGGGTGTCCCTATGCAACATACATGAATTTTACTTATCTTTTGAACTTTAACTGACACCCGTATAAAAATATAAAAAATTTGCTGTCGATGTGGCTTTTAATAATAGAAAGTTATAAAAAATTATACTTAAAGGGTGTACCTATATGTGATGTAGTTTGACGTATTTGGCCTTATTTTTTTAACATACACTTGAAAATTTAAAAAAAAAAACAACAAATTTTTAAAGATGTTAATTAAAGGATGTCCACATAATTTTATGTATATGGACTTGAAATTCAAACAAAATCTGTATTACAAGTTTTATTTGAAGACCGTCCGTCTGTCCGTCCGTGTTAGTGATGAAATCAACTTTGCCAAGGATATAGACGAGCTAAAGAAAATTTAAATACACCAATCGATCAGACATAGTTTTAAAAGAGTTGCTATTAAAAATCAGCATGATCGGTCTATGTCCTTTGAGGCAGCGGGCAAAAACCACGACTCCTTTTAATTTTTCTTATCATTTGGAACAATGAAGTAACTCCAATCAAAGATAAAACAAATCATGACGCCATAGAAAATTTAAAAAAAAGAGAGAAAAGAAAAAAACGTCAAGTAAAAATTCGGCACTCGCCCATATTTTCCGAGTTGTGGACCTCTGAAATTTTCATAAAAAAGTTTGATTGTCAATATTATCAAAATGGGTATCATGTAAAAGCTTTTAAAGAGATTTTTTAGAAAATTCTAAATTTTGTAAAAATGCTTAATCCACTAAGGGTCGGAGACATTTTTTTTTAATAATTATTTATTATGAATTAACTGAAAAAATTTTATTAACTAAAAAAAAATTATTAAACCATACAATTTTGGGTTCTTAAGAGAGATAAGTATAAATAATTTTAATAATTTTTTTTTTTTGCATAAATTGAAAATTTTTTCAGACATTTCAAATTGTATTCTTTGATTTTTAATTTTCATTTATTTTTTTACTTTTATTATTTCTGTTTTCAATACATCATTAAACGTTACTGACTAAACGTAAGTGGAAAAGAAAAGCCTAGCAGTGAGATGATGGAAGATAATAAAGTTTTTGCTGCTACATTTAATGATGCGTTGCCTGCATAAATACAAAAGATTCCTCCGACTGTCTATCGGGAGTGTCTGCTCGTATATTTGTTTCATAAAAATAAAATGTAAATGATTTTCAGCAACTGTGTTGTTATGCTTATAATTGCATCTGTAAACAAATAAAATTTTTAAAACTAAATTGCCGCCTCAACTTTGAATGTTCAAACAACATGTTTTATTTGCTTCGACTTTTACTGGCTGTTTGTACACAGCTACTGAGCGGCATTTTGTGGCACATCAGTAATAGTAATTTCTCTTATAGATAGCAGCTGTGTTTTATATTTTTTTTTTAGTTTTTTTTTTATTTATTATGGTTAAAAGCAGACTAACATAAAGCAAATTCGATATGAAAACCAAATAACTTAAATAAGACACTAAACTAACATCTATCTTGGCATCAAATTTAATGTTAGAAAGAAAGAGGGCCTTAAACAAATGCCAATTAATGTTAAGGATGTTTTTTTTTATTTATTTATGTATGTAAACACTGCCGTCTTGTTGTGTTTTTACGAGTGAATGTTGTGTATAAAATAAAATATTATGAGCAGATTTTTTAATCTAAAATGCCTCCTTAGTAAAAGCTAATTTATTTTGTTAAAACAACTATAATTTCTTTTTATTATTTATTTATTGTAAAATCGTTTGCATATTCTTATGTGTGAATGTGTACACGTACATATATTCATTCTACTTCCTTAAAGACACTGACGTCGATCTTAACAGGCTTTTAAGATTACCAGATTCAAATTTTTAAAATGCTTGACATTCGTTAAAATATTAAAAATTAAGGGAATTGTTAGCTTTGACGATCTCCTAAAAAATACATTAAAATAAAACAATTTACCATTATTTTCCAATTAATTACTCATTCGCTTTCCGTAAGTCTTTGGCTAAAAAAATATTGAGAATTTTTAAAAATAATATTTTTGTTTTGGGGTTGGACTTAAGAAAAAAATTCTTAATTTTTGGCGGCCAATTTTTTTTTTAAATTAAGCAAAATGTATCGTTTTTATTTTTTTTTTGTATTTTACTTTTGACAATCAGCAAAAACAAGCCGAAATTGACTCCGTATTTTTATTCACATTAATATTTTTATTGAATATGTTTTTTTAAGCAGAGAATACCTTAGTCTTGATTTAGTATAAGAAAATTTCAATAATTTATTAAAATCGGCAAATTTATTAAAAAACAATTCGACTTCACAAAATATAATTTAAATTTCGCATCACAACATTTTACAAAAAAAAATTGTAAATTTAATATAAACAATATAAATGCTATATTCGGCTATGTCAAATCTTATATTTTTTGTTTAATTAGGACCAGCACTCAGGGGATGACCCCTACTTATGCAATGCATTGCGCCAGAACTAGGAAATTAGGTTGTGTGATGGGGGATAGAGGGGGTAGTACTTGTGAACATTTGATTTAAATCTTTGCACATTGAAAGTGGCAGGAAAGATCTCTGCAGGGAGTTTATTCCACACGAACTGTTCGGCCAAAAAACGAATTTTCTCTGTAATGCGTTGTGCGATTCACTGACCAATCGACCACAAAGGAATTCGCTCTTGATGCAGATCGCGTTCCGCGTATGAAATTACGGTTTTCAGGAACAAGTTCCCTGATTTCATAAGAGCACATTCCGTTGCAGTAGCGATAAAACAATAAAAACACACCCTACATTGCGTCGATGCTCCAGTAAATCGATAGAGCTGGATACCCCACTGTCACCGATGTGCTTCTTCGCTCTCTCCTGTACGTGGTCGAGTAACTCTAAAATAGATTTTGAAGCACCGGCCCATACATGAGAGTTGTATTCCATTTTCGGTCTAAAAAAGGTGACACAGATAGTAAGGAGATCAGATGAAGTGAAGTATTTCTTACACCATTTTAGATAACCTAGGAACTTAAATGCTTCTTTTGCAACATGAAAAATATGCTTGTTCCAACGAACATCGCATTGAATTTTCATGCCAAGAACGAAGAGAGCTTCTGATTCCTTAATATATATATATCACGTCATCTGTACGTAGCATGTTCAGCAGTACCCTAGCAGTACCCTTCACCATTTGTGTAAATCTAGTTGAGTGACGTAATCCAAACAAACACATATTGGTATGACAGAGAATTAAAAAATAGGAATACGATAAAAAAGTATTAGGCTCCTAATGGGTTAAGTATTTTTTTTTTAATTTAGTATTTCCTGAAAGATCTCTTCAGAAGCTTTTAAATGATACCCATATTGATATCTTAAAAATTATGATGCACAATCGTACTTTTCTATGAAAAGTTCAAAAGGCCCATAACTTGCAAAATATGGGCGAGCGTCAATTTTTTTACTTGTTTTTATTTCTTTTATTTTTTAACTCTTTATCGTCCCACACATTTTTTTTTATTGTAGTTACTTCATTGTTTAAATCAGGGGTTCTCATCAAATACCTGCTCACGGACCGCTAGTAAACTAATTTTTTTTTCGCGGACCCCTCTGAAGCCCAAATTCAAAATAAAACTTTTATTATTTTTGAAAACACTGTTTTTTCGGTTTTTCGTGCGGACCCCTTGGATGGTTGCTATGGACCCCCAGGGGTCCACGGACCCCTATTTGAGAAGCGTTGGTTTAAATTATATGAAAAAATTAGAGACAGTCGTTCGAAACTATGTCTGACCGATTGTCGTATTTAAATTTCCTTGAGCTCATCTAGTGCCTTAACAAAGTTGTTTCCAACACTTACACGGACGGACTGACGGACATTGCTCAATCGATTTCGCTTTGAATAAGAACTCAAACGGAATGACAAGCTTAGATATACCCTTCTCACTTCTGGTGAAGGGTATAAAAATGATCTAAAATTTATCAAGAAGTTTAAATTTAGACAGAATATGAATATAAGAAAAATGAAATTTTTCAAAATAATTCTTGCAAAAATACCGACTCTCAAACAGACAAACGGAGAGAGGGTCATCAATTTGTTCAAATTTCAATTGTCTATCTATGAGAGTCAAAAAGTAAGACTATGTTCATTAAATTATATAACCTCTGGGGACACCCTTTAATTTAAAATTTTTAAAATTTATGCTTGTTGTTATAGCGGACATAAAAGTACTCAATCTGTGTAATTTTTAACTGTTTGGGTTTAATGAATCAAAAGGCTTTATACGTCAAATTACGTTAGTTATAGTGACACCCTTTAATTACTTTTTGTTTTTAGAGCTGTTGTGATACCAACTTTCTTAAAACTTTATGAGATTATCCGTTACATTACGACACTTAAAAATCATGGATGATATGTGGGGATACCCTTTCATATTAAAAATGAAGACTTTTTTTCAGAAGCAGTTGTGTTCTGCGGGCAAAAACCTAAAAATATAGACAAATTAAATTTTTGAAATCAGCTTAGATTCT
Source organism: Cistogaster globosa (assembly GCA_937654795.1). Taxonomy (NCBI): domain Eukaryota; kingdom Metazoa; phylum Arthropoda; class Insecta; order Diptera; family Tachinidae; genus Cistogaster; species Cistogaster globosa. The sequence goes on from OW569404.1 coordinate 125,850,663, forward strand.
TAAAATAAAGAAATTTTACCCATAAATATTAATCTGTCCAAAAATCAACCCAAAATGTTTAAAAATTTCTTATAAAAAAAAATTGGTCTGACTAAAAAATCTAAATCTCGGATTATAATTCACATCAGCAATAATCAGATGTATGGAAGTCTCTATTCTGAATATTACAGTTCTTATTTGATTATTTAAAAGTTAATTATTAAGGCGTTTAATATGTGGCACGTTCTTCCTTTTCCAGTATTTTGATTTTCACATTTACTTTTAATGCTACAAAATGTTGTTGATAAAAAGAAAAAATTTATCATTTTAAAACAGTTTTCGGTTAAAGAAGAAAAAATCTTAATTTTGTATATTGATCTCCCCACACACGCTGCCTTCCTTCCAAACCAATTTCAAACCCACTAAAAAGATTTGTAGCAAAAAACAAAAAATAGGAAAAATAAAACAAATGCAATTTGTCACGCATGAATGACTTGGAAAACACTCCTTGGGATGAATTGAGGTTGCCTGACTACATTGCAGTCAGGCAGCCAACAACAACAACAACAGTAACAGCAACTCATTGCAATAATATATTGCTGTTAGTCTTCTTGCTTCTTTTTGCATTTCTGTTACTGCTCTACAAACCGTAATGACTTTACGGACTCATGACACATTCAACGTCATCATCATCAGCTACATTGGGTTGCCCTCTTCAACATCATTATCATATTTTTCTATCCTCAACCTTGCAGTTGTTGTGTGAATTTGTTAGAGGAAGAAGATGAAAAGCGACAGCGGAAGAATGTCATATGATGACTGTCTGTTAGTCATTGTCGGCATGATACAAACCATGAAATGTATTAAATATAAAATAAATAAAAAAGAAAATCTTTACTTTCGTTTAAGAAAATATTTATTTAAACAAAAATTAAACTGAGATTAGTGATGGCAAAATTGATTACCTTTAAAAACTCGATGCCTTAAAAAACATTTCATTTTGGGTACTCGGTACTACTCGAGACTTTGAACGAGTTTTAAAGATATAAAATAGATCAAAAGTATTGACACATCTGGGTGAAATCTGTTTAGGAATTAAAAAAATATATATTTATTATAAAAAGTTAAAGGCGAATCAATTATAAGGTGGGAGCCCGAATATCTAACCGCAAGTAAAATAATTAGTATGCAGATATTTTATATATGGCATTTGACATCTAGGACACCAGCGAAAATCAATGAATTCGCCTTATAATTAATTCGCCTTCACCACAAAAAGTGGAAAAAGGGTAAAACTTATTTTTCATTCCGTTTGTAATTTCTACAATATCCATTTCCGACCTCATAAAGCATATATATTCTGAGTTCTTATGCATAGCGAAATCGATTGAGCGTTGTCCGTCTATCCTTCCGTGTTAGTGATGAAATCAAGTTTTTCGAGGCACTAGATCAAATAGAAAAAATTAAAATACACCATTCAATCAGACATAGTGTCGAAAGAGTTTCTTTTTTAAAATCAGCAAGGTCGGTCCATGTCCTTCGAAACAAACAAACAAAACACCAGGCCTACCTTTAATTTTTTGACATCACTTGTAACAATGAAGTAACTCCAATAAAAAAAAACAAATATATGGGGCGATAAAGAATTTAAAAATAAGAAAAAACATCACGTGAAAAAAATTGGCGCTCGCCCATATTTTCCGAGTTATGGGCCTCTAAAATTTTTTAATCTTTTAAAATATCAACACGGGTTTCATTGTAAAGCTTTTGAAGAGATCCTTGAAGAAAAACCAAAAATTTTTATAAATGCTTAACCCATTCAGAGCCGATAGCATTTTTATGTAAAATTTTATATATGTAGAACTTGAAATTTTTTTCTTATTTTTTAATTCTCTGTCACCTCAATATTTGCTTTTTTGATTGGAGTTACTTCACAAAACTGGATTGACATAGATGGTGAAGGGTATATGAGATTCGGCATAGCCGAATATAGCACTCTTACTTGGTTTTTCCTAAGTTTATTGAGAATTTTGACAAGAAAGATAAGATTTATTGAGTTGTATCTATAACAGAGTTGTATTTAAAATCTTCCACTCTTCAAAACTTTGCCATCACTAATTTAGAATGCACTAATAGTCTGTATAACAAGGAAATGTTATTGTTCTGGGTCCGACCTTTAAAGAAGCAACCAGGCGGCAAAACACACTCTGGAGTTCCGCACAGAGCACAAATAAAATTTATTTTTAAAAATCATTGCAGGTGTTTTTCAAAAATAATGAGTCCTTAACAAAGCTAAAAATAAGTTTTTTAGAGGATGAAACTAGAAGTCTGCATTGAATAAGTTTTTGTTGTACATATGAAGTTCTTTACTTTTTCAAGTCTCTCTTAGAGCACAAGAAGAGAAGAGAATTAAATGGTTTTATGAAGCCACAACCATATTTGTTCTCAATTAAGTAAACATAAATAACATATATAACAATTGTTTAAAAGCAATTAGATTAATATTAATGCACGAGAATTTTTTTCAGGAACACAAAATTGAATTCTTATTTTACCCAAATATTTTTTTATAAATCCTCTATAAAACAAAAATATTTTTAAACTAATTAATTTAAAAAAAATATTTTGCTATTTCTTGTCCCGATGAAATTAATTAATCACCGATATTGATTATTGAGGGTGAAATCACGTCTCTATGGCCATTTCGCTACCGCTTACTTAGCTCTTCAGGAAACTTCTCACAAATATTTTAAATAAACTAAAGATTTTTGTCAAAACAATGAAGTAAAGACAAAAATCAAATTTTAAGCAAAAAAAAAAAAAAAACAACAATAATCAACAATGATTTTATTTTTCTTGATCCGCTGTATACGGCTGACTTTTTTTTGGCTCTTTTATACAGTTAAACGAATATGAAAAATAAAATATCACAAAAACACTACGATAATTTATTTTTGTGGGCACTCGCAATTATTAAATTAAATTAAACGACGGAAATATTAAATTAAACTAATTAATTTTAAAAAATTATTTTTATCAGCCCCGTTAAAAAGGAGAAAACTTAAAGTAAGGTCAGATCAGTCAAATATTTGACCAAAAAAGCATAACCACTAGTTTTACAAATTTTAATTTAATATTTCCTGGCAAATATTACAAATGAAGATTTATAAAAAGATAAATTTGATATACTGAGCTTTTATATTGAGTAGGATCTAATATATCTCAACACGAATTTGAGAAAATTAAAAGACAAATTTCCATAATTTAGTGGTTACGTTTTTTTTTTTTTGTCAAATATTTGTCTTAACTGGCCGTACCTTTAAATTCTTAAACTGATATTGATTTTTTATTATTGAAAAGTGATGCTTAAAGATTAGTCGCATTAAAAAAATTCATAACTTTGAAAATTAAAGGAAGGGTACATCCCAATACAATACACATATTTTCACATGTCTCTGAAATGGGTGTCCGACCCATCTAAAATTTTAACAAAGTTAGTAATTAGTAGTAATAAATTGGTAGTAATAAAAAAAAGTAGACTTAAAGGGTGTCCCCATAGCTGAGGTAATTTGACTTAAATTACCTTTTCCTTTAAAAGAATGTGTACTCCTCTGTATGCGCTTTAACGAGAAGTATAAATATTTAAAATTATAAATTAAAGGGTGTCCCCATAGGTGATGTAAATTAATGTTTATGACCTTATTTTTTTTTAATCTTTATAAAAAGACATTTGCATTTACATAGGACGTGTGTTACTGTCTTCACTAAAATAACAAGTATAAAATTTAGAATTAAAGGGTGTGCCCGCAAGTCTATATACAGTGCTGTTCAAAAAAATAGATTCACCTACTCTCCAAAAAGTTTACTAGTATTAAATCTCTTATACAAAGAAGTATATGTAAACAAGTAACTGCACTTTGTTTACTGATCTCTAAAAAATATAATCCCGTTACATTTCAAAAATTTTAAGCGTCACTCTTTTTTAATTTATTGTAAGTATAGATTTGGTTGCGAAAACACGTGTTCAATAAAATAGATTCATTTAGAAAAAATAATAGAATTTTTTAATTTACAACCCGGTGTTTAAAAGTAATTGTTCCAAACGGTAAGTCTGATTGATTTTTAATAATCATAAAATCAAATCAAGTAAACAATTGAACTTTAGAACTGAAAATGGGCAGGGGTAAACACTGCAGTCCTGAAGTCAGGAAAATAATAAAAAAAAACTTCATAATGAAGGCAAAAGCTATAGAAAATTGCTGAAATTATCGGCTGTTCATATAAAATGGTCCAAAACGCGATAAAATATAAGCTTAAGGCAGAAACTAAAGGAAAAAACCAAAAATAACACCTCTTTCGGAAAGAAAAATTGTCCGACATGTGAAAAAAGACCCATTTGCAACCTCTGCTGCCATTAAAAAGGAATATAACCTTGATATTTCCACTCCAACGATTAGAAGGGTTTTACTCCGAAATAATTTAAAAGTCAAAAGTAGCAGAAAAGTCCCATTTTTATCTATAGAACACATAAAAAAAAGATTAGAATGTGCAAAACAGCATATAAGTTGGCCTATGCATAAGTGGAGAAATATTTTATGGTCAGACGAAACTAAAGTCAATTTGTTTAACTCTGACAGAAGTAGTTTGACTATAAGAAGGCCCCCGAGCACTGAACTCCTTCCGCAATATACTACAAAAACTATTAAACACGGTGGAGGAAGTATATTGGTATGGGGATGTTTTTCCTACCATGGCACAGGGCCTCTATATCGAATAGAAGGAATAATGGACGCCATTTATTATACCAATATACTAAATGACGTCATGATGCCTTACGCTGAATGGGAAATGCCGCTTCGATGGGTGTTTCAACAAGATAACGATCCGAAACATACATCGAAGCGAGCAAAAGATTGGTTTCAAAATAATGACGTCGAGGTATTGAGCTGGCCGGCACAGTCGCCGGACTTAAATCCTATTGAAAATTTATGGAAAATTGTTAAAGCAGCTTTCCAAGGAAAAAACCCATTAAATAAAGAACAGTTGTGGGAGTTAGTGAAAGAAGCGTGGAAAAATATTCCAATAGAAACATGTCAGAGACTTGTTGACTCTATGCCAAAACGGTGCTCAGCAGTCATTAAAAATAAGGGTTATTCTACCAAGTACTAAGATAAAAAACTGTAATTAAAACGAAATATTTAATTTATTTACTATAAATATTTTTTTTAGAACATTAAATTTAGTGAATCTATTTTTTTAACAGGAAAAAATTGCTGATTTGAACAATATTGATGAATACATAGATTTTTTAGTATCGATGTTTTGAAGTTATATCTTTTTTATGTTATTTATGTTATACTTTTACTACAATAAAAAAATCAAAATTATTCATCGCTTTTTTCCTATGTTTTATTGGCCTCAAAGTTGTAAGATAATGGTGAATCTATTTTATTGAACATCACTGTATTAGTCAGCTTTTATTTACAAAAACTATTTTTTAAATAGAAAAGTAATTTATATTCTGTTTTTATAATAAAACAACATAGATTCTGAGCTTCCATCTCGTCTGTTACACCCAGATCCGACATTAACAACGATTCACCGATTTCAACGCTGAACGAATTCCTCATGTTATATTTATAATACATCACATTTACAATACGAACACGGCTTAGTACCGGAGCTATAGTCAAGTATAATATATTGTTCCACAATATTTCAGAAATTCACTGTTTTAAATTAAAAATTTTGAAACAGTGACAGTTTTAATTTCAATATTTCCTTGCGATACGATTGTTTACAAATTAAACATATTTTTTTCATCATCATAAAATTCCTTAAACATTTGTTCCACTCCAATTAATAAATTCATAAAGATTACACAACAAGCAGAAGAGGAAAAAGAAGAAGAAGCAGTAGACATCAATAAAGACAATAGTTTACAGATTGTCAATGAATTCGTAAAATAGAAGTAAGCTTTTAGAGTAAAAAGATGCAAAAGCAAAACCAGTAACAAACAAACTTTATGCCACAAAAAAATTAAAAAAAACGAACGTATGTCTGGTCAGTTGAAAATGTGAAACAGGCGTTGGTTGGAACTGGCAACAATTATGCAAAGCAAAACACGTCAGATAATCAGAAAAGAGTTATGTAGTTGCATTTATACCCCTTTGTATAATTAAGTCTTGTAGTATTAAAATGATTCTGAAGTGGAAGGCCGTAAAGACAAACAACAACAGCTTCATCATCATAATTATCATCTTCAGCAGGAATATTTTTATGTTAAAAAAATACTTGAATTATTAAGAGGAAGGGAGGATGAGGCTGCTTCTTCTTGATTTAAGTCAGTGTTATGGATGTAAAGTCTGCACCTATTAGTGATGCCGAAAACGATTCATAATTATAAAATTGACGTTGCAGTTATGGCGCCAAAAACAAGAAATTCAAAATGAAAGCATGATAAGAGAATAAAAAATTCAGTGAACTGAAAGAGTTTATGTTTATTTTTTGTTAAAATATTGTAGGTATTTGCAAGAAAACTTTTTTTTTTAATTTTTAAAAAACACAAAAAATTAACCAGCTACTAGCTGGTCATTTAGTTTTATAGCTGGCAATTAACTTTGCGAGTTGTGCAATATAATTTTTATAATTTTTTCTTTAAGCAAATTTTATTTAAAAAAATAAATATCAGATTTAAAGGCAATCAAACTTTTTATTTTAAACTAAATTTGTTTCTTTCTCTCTCTCTCTTTCTCTCCTTTCTTACCTTTAGGCTGAAATGCACATGGATCATTCAATACTGGTGCCAGCAATGGGCCTAGGACCACCGCCACCTCATCAGCCGCTACCACCTAGCATCGTCAAGCATCGTACAGATCAGCTGGACATTCCAACGTCGAAAAAACCGAAAAGTCTCGACGAAGCGTCAGCATATCAGTTAGAGTATCAACACTATCAGTCATTAATGTATGCTCATTGTGCCCAGCAGCAAAGAATGGTGGCTGCAGGACAAATGTCAGCCTTTCGACCGTGGCCGCAACCAAAAACCTTTATGCATGCTGCCTACAATGCAGCAGCAGTGGCAGCTTTATCGACACTTCCTTATTTAAGCCAGGAACCGCCGGTTTTGCAAAATCCTGAACGTGTAGTACGCTCAACAGATCGAGAACGTTTTGAGCGTACGTATCAACCGAATGTAGCTTTGGCGCCTAGAAAGACACACCTCTCACAGGAACGTGAAAAGGAACAAAGAGAACTAAGGGAACGGGAGAGAATAGAAAGAGAACGAGAACGAGAAATCGAAAGAATAAGAGAGCGAGAAAGATCGAGAGAACGCGAAAGAGAACTTGAACGAGAGCGGGAGCGTGAGCGTGAGCGTGAAATGAGAGAAAGGGAAATACAAAAGAAGTTACACGCTCAGCAACAACAGCAGCAACAAATGAAACAACAATCAATTGTGACGGGACTGTGTGAGACTGAAATTCAAATAAAACAAGAAAGAGCGCCCACACCCTGTGAAATGACTCCCACTCCTCCGCCCCTAAGCAATCACAGCGACGAGGATCGACGCAGTTGTAATGGTCCTTTGTTAGAAAGTGAAGTCCCTATACAGCCTTTAATTTCTCCCTTGGCCTTAAGTCGACACAAAACCTTGCCCCCTGCACACCTCAATCACATGGATCATCAAGCGCGACGTCTTTCCCTGCAAAACTCAAATTCATCTGCAGCCTCTTCAGCGTCCTCCTCGTCGTCATCATTGTCAGCCACCTCAATAACATCAACAAATTTAACATCCTCAACCACACCACCACAAGCATTAATACCTGCCCAAAAATTACAACAACAGCAACTGCATCACCATCAACATCACCCACCACCTCCAACAGCCACTCATCTACAACGAATACCCAGTCATCTTGGGGCAGGTGTACATGGACCCCAGCCATATATCAGACAATCTCCCTCACCACATGCTCGTTGCAATAGTGGCAGCTGTAACAATCCTAGAAGTCCTGAGGAATTTAGTGGTTCCAATGAAATAACATCATCGACATCACCTCTGCCACAAACTCAACAGCAGCAGCAACAACAACAACATGCACAAACAATTATTGCCACTGTAAATCATCACAATAAATTGTTGCCAAATTGTGCAACATTTGGTGCTAACAATAGCAATAGCAGTGGTCTACAGCAACAACATCAACAACACAATGATCTGACTGGACGAATACGCATAAGCAAAAATTTACTTAATCAAAACAATATAATGCGAACACCCACACCGCCACCTCATATACCAACTTCAGCTCCCAATAAACATTCTTCCCATCACCATCATCTGCTGCAGCAGCAACAGCAACTTCAACACAATCAGCATTTGCAGGCTGGAATTCAAAGTCAGCAAACAGTGACAGCAGCTCAAAATCATCAACAGCAATATGATTTTTACAAACATAATCAAAGATATTATTCACAGCATTTGACGCCACAACAACAGCAACAACAGCAACAGCAACGTAATCATGCCCCACAGCTAATAACGACAAATCTTAATCATCAACAACAGCAACAACATTCACCATCGCAGTCTTCTAATCCAAATACGCCAACAGGCCTTAATTTAACCACAAATTTAACAGTGGCCTCCAATGCAACAACTACAAATGCTGCAACTCATGACAAACCTCACTTGCGTACACCGCAGGCCTTTATGAATCAACATCATTTGCACAACGGCCGTTCAGCAATAGTGAATGCCACCACAATGAACAGTGAATTTGAATTGTCCACAGATACCGATGATGAAAGTGTCAACGATGGCGAGGCCGACAGCAGCAATACATTGACACCCTGGGAGTTGGCCATCGAAACATTACGTGACTCACGACCAAAAGACAGAGAACGTTTGCTCAATATGCTGCAAAGAATTTTAAACGAAAACCAACATTATCGCTTGCAAAATCAACAACTAAAAGAATTAATTGAAGTGCGCAACGAACAAATTGCCAAATTGCAAACGGAATTGCAACATTGCCAGCGACAATTAGAGAGCTTGCAAATTAGCACAATGCCAACAGCGTTAAATGGCAGTGGCTGCTTGGGTAATGGCTTAATAACCAAAGCATTAAGAAAAGAATGTGACGATCAAACGATACTTAGAGTGCCTCTGAAAAAGTCTCTGCGTAGGGAACCCGCAATGTATGAGCAGGAGTTGAGAGAAAAGGCTCTTAGAGATAAAGAGGATCGTGCACAAATGCAGTGTGATGAACGAATTCAATATAATTTGGGTCAAATCAAGAGAGAATTGAGTGAGTCCATGGATGAGGATGAAAATGAATCGGGCACAATGGCTCTGGATCAGAGATCACAAAACGAAAATTCTCTGCACAATGTAGAAAGTACACAACCTGAACATGGCACGCAGCTTGGAAAGGCAAGTCTACATCGATATGTTTCAGAATCAGAACAAGAAGATGAGGATAATGAAAACGAGGATGTTCACAGCGTACGGCTTATGTCTGGCCTACAAAGCAAAAAACGATCTCAGGAGATGAGCGAGCAAAACTATCAGAAATTAGAAATAGCAAAAAATCAAAAAGACTCACTAAAAGACACGCAACAAAAAATGGCTAATGACAGCCAACCCCCCGTCGAGTCCGAACAAGAAGACGAAGAACGAGAAGATGAGTGTGGTGGCAGTAGAAGTGGTCAGGAAGACAATGACGATGACGATGAACATATGGAAGAAGATGAAGATAGTCAGGGCCGTGCACAAGCTTTGCATACAAATGCTCTCTCAACACCACCCACTGCTACAACACCAATATCACCTGATTCTGCTGCCACTGCTGGTCAGTTATTCGATAGCAGCAATAGTAGTGATGAGTCCTCTATGAAAAAAGCTCAAATGTCCGCCTCTAATGCTTTAGCAAAAATTAATTCTGAAACTAATGATGCAGATGATGATGATGTTGATAATGAGGAGGAGGACGACGAAGTGCAGGGCGATGGAGATGACAACGACAACAATACGCAAAGTTCTGGCGATGATAACAGCCAGTCACAGGATGGTCAAACGGATGATAATTATAATTCCGATAGAGAAGATGAGCCAAATCATACACAAAAATCACAACATTTTAAAGTAGACAAAACGGCCTCCACGACCTTAACACCAGCCACACTAAACATTATAAATACTTCCAGAAATCAAACGACAACGCCTCCTAACACTACTACGGTTGTGTTGGCTACAAAGGCCAGCAAAAAATTAACTCCAACAACGAATAATGATATAATAATCAAACAGGAATATCTATAATTAAGAATTTTTTCGACTATCGCCCCTTGAGCCATTCTCCAACACAAAAAAAAATAAAAAATAAATAAGTAAGAAAAATTAAAACAATTGTATTATAATAATAAAAAAAAAATAATAATTTAAATAATAATAATAATGTGCCGATAATTAAAAATTACAGTCTTAAAAGAATTTAAAACAAAAACAAAATAATAAAAAGCTTTCAATTTAAAGCACGGTTAAGGCACGTTTTGTTTGGAATATTTAACTTTTATGTTTTAAACAAATCAAATAAAAACCATTTTCGAAATAAAACGAATTAAAACCTTGACAGAAAAAGAAGCTTAATTGAATTTGTGCGCAAAAGCTTTAATTTTATATGCACTAAACAATTTAAAATTGTAAAGATTTAAGTTTTACAATCTTTTGTTTAATCATTCATTGATCTAAAAAAATTTTCTTGTTTCATGAAAAGAAAACAGCAATAAAAATAACTTTTCTTTTTTATTTGGAGCTTAAAGTTTAACATATTAACGTTTATTAAACATTATTTACAAAAGCTTTTGTCTCGGCAAATAAATAAGATTTTCAAAGCTTTAAGCTTTTTCTATCTTTCTAGCTTTTGAATAAATTTTTTTTTTGGTTTTTTGTAACTTCTTAATTTTTATATTTTTAAAATATATTTTTGATTTAAGCTTTTGTTTTAGAAAAGCTTTAAATATTTATTTCTTGGATCTTTAAAATTAATATAAGCTTTAAAGCCTTTTATATAAACTGTTGGATGAATTTAAACTAAAGCTTTTGTTTTAAAAAAGCTTTTCTTAATTATTTGAAAAATTCTTGGTTTTTTTTTTGTTTTTTTGTTTAATTTTAAAGCCAAAAAATGTTTTGTTAATTTCTCTTTTATTCAAATTTGCTTTAAAATAATAAAAAATTAAGCTTTCTTATTTAGCAATTTAAAATGCTTAACTTAACTGAACTCTTTCTTATAACATACAAAAAAAATTCTGTATTTAAGTAAAAATTTGTTTATTTTTTAGATTTTAAGTCTATACAAGCAAAAAGGCGTTAAACAAATTTTGTTTACAAAACAAAATTTTCTTAAAATGAAAAAATATATATTAAATATAACTGTATAAAATTAAATTTTAAATAATCATCTGTGAGATTAAAAACAAAAACAAAATTATATGAGTTTCAAAAACTTTAAACCAGACCCATTCTTTATATTTCCCTTTCTTTTAAAACTCCTTTAGTTTTTAACGACAAAAAAAAAACTCAAGAAAGCTTAAAAAAAGCTAATGATAAAAATTTTAAATTAAACAAAATTTTTTCATAATTATTAATTGATATTAGAAAATATTTACAATAAACAAAAAAACTTTTAAAAATTATTAAACACAAAATTATTAAAACTGTAAATTTCTAAATAAGCTCTAACTATCTTACTTTCTCTACTATCCGTCTATCTCTTTCTATCTATCTTATAAATATTTGGCATATAAAAAACTTTAAAGTTCATACACTAAGCTTTAAATACACTTAAAAAAACACTTTGTCAAATGATTAGTTATGTGTTAAAACAAAAACACAAAAATCTTTAAATAATTAATTTAATTGAGTTTACGAAAAATAAGTTATTTGTAGTTATTTTTAACATTTTTCTATGTTTTAATAATTAACAATGCACCCGCCATCCCTTTCGTTTTAAAAAGGGATTAAACTTACTTCAAGAATTGTATTACAAATGTGCTTTATACACTCAAGGAAATAGTAATGGAGATTTGTGATAGAAAAAAAGCAAAAAAAAAAACTCTGAGCTTTTTTAAAAATATTGGCCCATATTGATAGTATGGTATGGTAGTATGATAAACCAACGGTTCTCAAATGGGGGTCCGTAGCAACCATCCAAGAGGTCCGCATGAAGAACCGAAAAAACAGTGTTTTAAAAAATAATCAAAGTTTTATTATGAATTTGGGCTTTAGAGGGGTCCGCGAAAAAAAATTAGTTTACTAGGGGTCCGTGAGCAGGAGTTTGATGAGAACCCCTGCTCTAAACTAAAAAGCTCTTATTATCTTTTTTGCTTTCATAGTCGAAAATAAAGCATACTTTAAGTTGAATCGACTTTAACTGGATGTCAACTCTAGTTTGATAAATGTTTTCGTACAATTTCTTAACAAACATTAGAAAAAAGTAACCCGTTGTTATTTTGTTCACTTTGGTATAAAAATCAGATAAAGAATATTGTGTTCTTAAACCAAATAAAATAATTTTGGAAAAATGAGCTAAAAACAGCTTTAGCTAGTTTTAAATTTAGAGTTGACTTTAACGCCAAAATTATATTTTAAATTGTGTATGTATGAGTTAGAGTCGACTCTAAAGTAAAACCGACTTTAGTTCCCTTAAAGTAGACTTTATTTTGATTATGAATATGGGCCATTGATTTTAAGCTTCTGGGGCTACGTACATAAGTCTTGTGTACTTTGTAGCTTTCTAAATTTTCTATTTAATTGTCTTTCTTTATATACGCTTTAACTAAAAATAAAAATTTAAAAGCTTTACAAAATGTTTAAAGATTTTCCTACATTTTTTGTAGCAGCTTTTATTCAAACTTACTTAAGCTTCTAATAAAGCTTATTAAATTTCTTAGAAAATTGCTATAAAAATTTGTTGAAAAAAGCTTTTCACTAAAAACTTTAACAAAAGCTTAGCAAAACATCAAAAAGTTAAATTTAAGTTTAAAATTATAAAAAGATATTTAAAAGTCGTTTATAAACTTGAAATTCTTTAAGCATATCGAAAATTTTTTCAAAAGCTTTTTTAAAATTTTCTAACTAATTAAAGCTTTAATTAAATTTTTTGATAAAAATTGAGCATAAGGCTTCTAAGCAACCTTATTCTTACTCTTCCTAAAATTTAATTAATATTTTTCTAAAAAAGCAAAAAAAAAATATTAAGAAAAGCTCAAAAATATTTTTCTTTACACGTTACATAAAAATATATTTCTCTTTTGATTTTCTAAAAACTCAAATTAAAAGCTTTTTATTAAAGGGATTTTCTTTAAAAAAGAAAAACCATGTAAAAGCTTTTACATAAAAAGCCTTTAATTACTCTCTCTTAGAATAAGCTTAAACATTTCTTCAATTTAAAACTTTACTTTATTCATTGATTAACGTAAAAGTTTTATTAAAGTTTTTAATAAATCTTAATTTATTTGAACGCTACAAAAAAGCTTTAAAAGTAGCCAACAGTCCTTAAAAAAGAATTATTGTACGCCTTTTAATTACATTCTTCTATTTGAAATTTGCTTAAAACAAAGTTTTATTTGAGCTTTTTATATATTTTACTTTAGGCTTTCAACTTACCTCGAGGTATATAAATATTTTTTAATAAGCTTTACTTAACGGTAATTTGAAATAAAAGAAAATTACTTAAGTGCTCTTGAAATAAAAATATCTTTGAATCAAAAAAGCTTAATTATCTGATTTATATTTATCTGATTTTAATTTTTGAAAAGCTTTTGTAAAAACAAAAACCTTAAGCTAGAAAACTTTCTTTTTCCTTAAACTTCGAAATGATTTATTGTTTAACTGATTTCAGAATAGAGGAACTTTATCAATTTGTGTGTATTATTTTTATGTTTTTGGATGCAGAACTCAGTTAATTCTGAACCGATTTTGAAAATTTTACATTTAACTGAAAAAGGAAAAGCTTAAAGGGTGCCCCCATGTAACACATTATATTTAAATTTTAATAAAGTTGGCATCAATATGGTTTCCAATAATTGAAAGTATTAAAAAGAAAACTTTAAAATTGAAGGGTGTCGACATAGGTGACGCCGTAAGCGGTTTATGCGGCTCCTATGGAGATGTAACTTTATGAAGTTGGATTTTTTTTTGCATCGTTAAAGATAGATTGTTCAAAATTTAATATAATTTGTATTATATTTTGTACTTCATATTTAATGATCCTTTTTTGTGTCTTTTTTTTTTCTCAAACTCTAAATGATCTTTTTTCTTTGAGTGTATAAAGGCAATTGTTTACGTAATTATATCTAAAATTTAATTGAATCAGCTGTAAAGTTATTTTTATTACTTAAGACATTTATTTCATATATAGAATAACTGCTTATAAAAATTCAAAGCTTTGAGGTTTCCAAAATAAAAAAATAAAAATCTTAACTTTCCCTTAAAACAAACCTTTTTATGTAAAATTAACAAACGTGTGCTTCCTCATAATGAAACATTGCTAATTTCAAAGAAATATTTTGAATGAACTTTTCGAAGACAACAAAAAAAAAATATATAATTTTTGAGCTGCGCCTAAACTGGCCAACTGAATCGATTAACTTATTTCTCTTATGCAACTTTTTAATATTCAGGAACTTTTCAAGTTTAACAACTTAATTTAACAAAAAAAAATTTAACAAAATGGCAGACAAGTTGATGTGAAATACGATAAAAATAATAAAAAGACTGCAGATTCAAATGATTCGGTGTTGATAGAAAGGTTATATGTCGCTTTATTTGTTTTTAATTTTCTAAACAAAAAAAAAAATTTATTTATATTTTTGTAAGACAAAATGTGTGCCAATTGATTTAAAAATTTCTTTTTTAGTTTTTTTTTAATAAAACCAAAATAATTTAAGTTTATAATTTAAAAACATTTTTTTTTTTTAAATCAAAAAAAATTTTCTTAAAATAAGAAGTTTGATTTTGTTATCATATTGAAACCAAAGCTTTAAATTTAATTATGAAATAAAGAAAAAAAAAACAAAATTGTTAAGGAAAAAAACACAATTTTTTTTTTTATTATTTTTTAAATAAATTTTAGTAAATTTAATTTTAATTTTTTAGATTTTTTTTCTTTGTTAAGTGAGGCTTAATTTTTAGAGAATTTTTAATAAAAAATTATTTTTTATATAGTGAGTTAATAATAATTAATATTATAATTTTTTTTTGTGTTTCTTTTAAGACATTTAAATTTAAGTTTTATATTTAAATATTATTAATAAAAAAATAAATTATTATTTATGATGTTTAAAAACAACAACAAAAAACACAAATTATCAAACCCACCAGTTATTTATTAAAATTAAATTAAATGTAAAGCAAAATATTAATTAATTTTATAATTGAGTTGAAATTAATTTTAAAGTATTATTCAAACATCAAACAAACATTTACAAACAAATAACAAAAACAAAAAAAAAACAAAAAGTAACATATTAATGCTTTTTTTATTTTATTATTATTTTTTAATACATTTAACAATTATTTGTTTTAAGCTCAAATTTAAAGAATTTTTTTTTCAGTGTACATAGTTTTTTGTAAGAAAAATAAAACTAGATTTTATAAAAATCTTTAAACAAACAAAAAATGTTATTGTTAAATTCAATTTACTTTTTTTAGATTGGATCTTTAGAAATTAATACAAAAATATAATTTTAAGCATTTTTTATTTAAATTTAAAAAATAATTAAGCCTCCTGTTCCCCCCCAAAGTCCCTATCTAAGACGTTAGTTTAAATTAGTTATTAAAAGAAAATTAAAATTTGTAAAAAAAAACCCAAAAATTTCAAAAATGTTTCAAATAAGATGCGCATCAAAGTTTTAAGTTCACAGAGTTTTTGTTCTATTTAAGCAAAAGTATAAAACATATTTGTTGAAAGCGATGTTAAATAAAACTGTAAAATAGTTTTTGTTTAACATCAGTCGAAAAAACAAAATGCTTCGGAATAATAATGTCAGTGTGGAATTAAAAAAATTCAAAAGGTTTGACGGCATTTCATAACATTCTCCTTGTTATACAAAACAGCTGTGAGGTATTTTGATAACATATTAAGTGTTGCCAGATCTAATGATTAATGGAACTTTTGCTGGTACCTTTTTTCTTTTAGATTTTTAAATGCAACGTTGTTCTTCTCTGTTTTGACGTTTATATTCCCTTAAAACATGATATCAAAATAGTTATAAAAATTCGTTAGAGTAAGATCTTCATTATATTAATCATTTTGCAAACTGGCTTTATGACCAACGGCTTTCTGTATCATAAAATGTTAGATGAAGCCTCAACGCAGCTTTTAATATCTCACTTGACTTTAAGTGAAGACAAAACCTTGACCCCTGCACACCTCAATCACATGCAACATCAAGCGCGACATCTTTCCCTGCAAGATTCAAATTTATCTGCAGCTTCTTAAGCGTCCTCCTTATTGTCCGCCACCTCAATAACATCAACAAATTTAACATCCTCAACCACACCACCACAAGCATTAATATCTGCCCAAAAATTACAACAACAGCAACTACATCATCATCAAAATCACCCACCACTTCCAACAGCCACACATCTACAAAGAATACCCAGTCATCTTGGGGCAGGTGTACATGGACCCCAGCCATATATCAGACATTCTCACTCCCCACAAGCTAATCATGGCAATATTGGTCTAAAAAATTTTATTGGTGCTTCTTTTATTTAATATTTTAAGTTGTTATATTCTTCCTCTTCTTTTATCAAGATAAAAGTCCCCCTACAATCATCAAATTGAAAAAAATTACAAAGTTGCGTTAGAATGAAATGTCCATGATATAAATCATGACCAATTTTTTGTTTTACTTTGCTGGTCCACTAAATGGAAAGTGCTGGCGTCCTTGTACGAAGGCTAAGACAACAACGTTGTCACATATCAAGTTAATTCTGAGCCATGCCGTTTTGTTTCGTATAAACATGCCATCATGCAGCTTTGCTAGCAGTGTTTCAAGCATTCGCTACAATTTTTAATGATGCAATCCAATATGTTTGAAGTTATTCTGCAAATAAAATCTCGAATGATAGACTCGATCCTGCCCAGACTGATTGGCCTAGACTTAGGACTAGATGCAGCCTCAGAGAAATATAATTAAACAGTTTAAAGTGGCATGATAGCAGTTCTTAACAATTTCGGTCTTGGTTTTAATTGTACTGCATATAGTGACGTTTTATTCGAACCACCTTATTCTATATCAGAGCTGTAAACGAATCATTCATTTTAGAGTTAATTCACGAATCATTCGTGCACTGAATTGGCAATTTTTTAATTAATTCTTTTTACACAAAAAAATTTTTATTGAATAAAATTAAAGTCAATTCAAATCAATTTGATACAGGCCTGTTCTGAAAATCACTTTTTATCAAAGTGATTTGATATCATGTAAAAGGTGTTCTGCGCACAAAAATATTTGAATTCTCGTGATTAAAAATCGGGCAGTAAACAGCCTGACGATTTCAAATCACTTGAGGTTATTTTAAGGTCTTTTCTTTGAATTCAACAATAAAATTATCACACGCACTTAATACGAGATGTTTTTAGTTTGTTTAAGTATTAAAATAATTTTTTTACACATAAAAACTTTAAAATTAACAAATTTAGGAAGACGCTTATATTTCTTGTGCAAGCATTTTTATTTTTGTTTACATTACTCGTGATTTACTTTTTTTATTGTAGTAGTCCATGGGATTGGATAAGTCTCTCAAGTAGCGTTTTTTAAGACGCTCATTATTTAACTGCTTTCTTTTTAATTCAATTAATGCCAATGAACTTGCTCCAGAAATTTTTACACTTAATACACAGACACGACCAAAAAATTATTATATTGTTCTGACAATTTGCTTAAACATACAAAATATTTTAATTAAAAATAAAAAAAAAACAGCTGTTAGTTCGTGGTTTAGAACAATGAAATTCACTACTAAAAATTAAAAATCTCGTGATTTTCAGAACACCCAAAAATCACTCGTGATTTCAAAATCGTTCGTGATTTGAAATCACCGCGATTCCAGAACATGCCTGATAAAAATGAATTGCAATTTGTTTCTAATTCAAATAAATTTTTCGAAGTAGATTGCAAATCATTTCCATTTCATTTGAATTAAATTGATTTTGAATTGATTTAAATAAATTATAAAAATTAATTAGCAATTCATTATCAACTTATTGATTAAAATTTAAATTGATTTTGTAAATAAATACGCATTAAGCATTTCAATGTTTTGTTTGACCTTTGATCATTGAACATTTTAATTAAGAAGAAATTTTTATTTTTCATTACCCTAAGATCTTTTGTTTAATGCGATTAATTGGAAATCATTTTAGATTGTTCTAACTTAATTGAATGAATTTAAAATCAATCAAATTCAAATTAATTTAAAATGAAATTCACTTTGGCAAAATTATTTGAATTAGAAACGAATTGCAATTCTTTTTACAGATTTATTTGAAGTAGAACGAACTGAAACTTTTTTCTGCCTAATTCGTTTGAATTGATTTAAATTTCATTCAATTCTTTTTTTGTTGTGAAAATAATTAATTCAAAATTTAGCTAATTCGTAACGAATTAAAATCAAAAAAGAATGTTTCATTTACAGCTCTACTCTGTAATGAGTGATCATCGCAGGATTAACATTTCTGTGTCTTTTTCGTAAAAAAATATTAAAGACAAACAGCCTTCACCTATTTTGTCCTGACAAAATTTTTGTTGAGACAAAAATTTTTTACTGAAAGTTTTCTGCAGCACGATTTACCCATTTGGAAAAATTTGTCCGGACAAACAAAGCTGCCATATGAATACATAAGTAAATAAGTCATATTATTTTACAACGTGTTTTCTTGGTGTGAAATTTTATATTTTTTATTATTTTGGCATTTTGGTTATTAAAACATGAATATTAAAAGAAATTGCTTTTAATTATGGCTGTTGAAAAACAAAAAGTTCTTTTACTTGCAAAATATATTTTTTAAAAGAAAATATGAAAGAAATATGCAGTAAAATAAATATTAAAGCAAAGAAGAGCAATGGGCTTTTTTCATGCCTTGGCTCCTGAGATACGCTTAAATGATGTGGAATCCTTTGTTAATTTTCATCGCATGGACCCCACTACGTTTGATGATATTCTCTTTATTTTTGGAACTACTTTGCAAGGTAAACCTAACCGTAATCAAGAGCACATTACGCCAGCAATGCACTCCATTTTGTAAAAAAAAAATTATTGAAAAATTACTCTTTATTGTAAACACAAACAAAACAAATGCCACAATTTTATTTTATTAATGCGAGAATTAAAAAAAATGAAAAAAAATTTAGTGGCAACCGATCAAATTTGTCTGGACAAAAATTAAAATTAAACGAAATCAAGCTGAGATTTGTCTGAACAAAATCAATTTTCTCCCTCTCTGACAGAAATGTCAAACTACATATTAAAACAAAATTTGTTCGAATTAAAAATTTTTCCGGACAAAATGGATGAATCCACTTTTATAAATAAATTTTTCAGTCTTCCCTTTTCTGTCATTTTAAATTTGTTCCCCTTTATTTTTGACTACGGAAAGAGCTAAAAATTCGAGGGATAAGAGTAGAAATTAAAAATAATCAAAGAAAAAATAAATTTTAAATTACAGTGATGCCATCTTTTTAGGATTTTGTTAAAACAGAATTCAAACTTAGAGGAATCTTTTCTTGAGGAACATTTTTCCATGAGAAATAAATTTCGAAAGAATATTTATAATTGGGCTGACATTCACGCGAAAACAAAAATTTTAAAAAATTTTAAATTAATTTTTGTAGCAAAATTGTTTTACTTAAGTACAGACGAACATTGTGATCAACAAGATTTAAAAATGAGTAAGAGTTCTGCATGTTATGCCAAATTTTATAAACCCTTCACCATGTATATGAATCTAGTTAAGTGAGTAACTCCAACTAAAAAAAGCAAATATTAGGCTGACAGAGAATAAATAAATAAAAATAAAAAATTTGTTTACATAAAAATGCCATCGGCTCTTAATGGGTTAAGATTTTTTTAAAAATTTGTTATTTCCTTAAAGATCTCTTCAAAAGCTTTTAAATGATACCCATATTGATATTTTTAAAAATTTGAAAAGTTCATAGGTCCAAAACTCGGAAAATATAGGCGAGCGATAATTTTTTCACTCGATGTTTTATCTTTATTTTTTATTCTCTATCGCCTTTAATTATTTTTTTTTTTATTGGAGTTATTTCATTATTCCAAATGATACAAAAAAATTAGAGGCAGGCGTGGTGTTTAGCGACCACTTCCTCAAGGAACATGGACCGATCTTGCTGATTTTCAATAGCAACTCTTTCAAAACTATGTCTGATCGAGTGGTGTGTGTTAATTTTTTCTAGCTCTTCTAGTGCCTTGAAAAAAAATTTTTTCAGCACTAGCACGAACAGACAGACGGAATTCGCTATGCATAAGGACCTAGAATACAAACAATACTTTATGTGGTCGGAAAAAAATATTTTAGAAATTATAAACGAAATGACAGACTTTTTGTGGTAAAGGGTATAAGAAGCAGATATATTGGCTGTGGGTTTTTTAAGAGATTTCTGCAGACATTAGAAAAATTTTGAAAAGAAGTCAACAGAGTGGCAACCTTTAAAAAATAGCATTTAGTAGAAATAGATGGAATTCGCCTTTTAAATTAAATGCAAATTTTAATTTAATTAGACCGGTTACATTATACTGGGAAGCTCCAGGGGGTAAGAAGCATCTTGTTAAAAACGGCGACAAATAATACGGTGTTTTCTAGTTTCTCCCTCATTTTATAAAGTTATTTTGATTAACCCAACTAATTCTTCTTATTTACATGCAATGTGAACTGATAGCTTCTCTTGTTTTGAATCATTGTTTTGTTCAAAGAGGTCAAAAAATATCGGCAGAAAATACATGATACCTATTTTTACTACAAGGGAAATAAAAATGTTATCTCCTTTTCAAGAGAAAGGTAAATATTTTCTTCACTTTGCACTAACTTCTGTCAGGTTGATGGCTTAAGGTTCAGATAAATGCCTAACTTTTCCATGGTGCGAGGTGTAGTTGAGTGCTAAGGCCAGGATGAAGCAAATAATTCACATAACCAAAAATTCTTTCTTTAAGCTCCTCCGCTTTCGAGAAGCATAGAAACAGCGTAAAGGAATTGCAGTCTCTCACTGAAGATTTTTTGCCAAATTAAACTGGTAACTTTGACAGCCAGTTGAGCAAGTTGCTCGACCTTTATTTATTCGAACCCAGTTCAATATTTTTAATATTAGAACTTTGTTTAATGATAAAAATCATTATGAAAACTTAGCGGATGTTATGCCTTTCAAGGAGTTTTGGTGAAAACAATCTTTTTAAATTTCTAATTAATATTTTCGTGTTGGCAATTAGTTTTTTTCTGCTCTTAAATACGCAAAGCGTGCAAAATCCTTTGTGTATGAGTTCAACTCCCATTTAACTATTTTATTTATTTAAAAAATAGACTAAAAGTAAAGTATGAAATTAAATTATTTTAATGTTTATGATTCTATTTTTGCGTAATTAGAATATAAAAAATGTGAACTTATCACTTTGAGAAGCAAATTGTTTGTATTAAACATAAATACAAACAACAAAAACAACATATATTGTAAAAATAAGTTTATTTAAAATAAAAAACTGAAAAAATAAATAAATAAATCTTGCATATTTAAAACCGTAAACAAATAAATGAATTTTTTTTAATTTCCTCAAGTTAGAACAAAAAAAATAATAATTTTCTTTAAATAAAACTAAAAAAGCAAAAAGACTAAATTTAAAAAAAATATCTTTTTGAAAATAAAAACAAAGACCATGAATATTAAAAAAACATAAAAATAGCAACAACAACAACAAAAGCAAAACAAATGGTATTCAAATTAGCATTAATTATATGGCCAAAAACATAAAAAACTTTCTACTTAAAAAATCTCTTAAAATATTTAAAGGAACAAAGAATTTAAATAAATAAATAAAAATATTTCTATGCTATAATTTAAACCTTAATTAAAAAAAAAAAAAACAAAACAAATAAAAAATATATTTAAGGTTTTCAGTACAAATTTTATATTTAAATAATAAAAAAAAACCTTAAAAAAATGCATTCACCACAACTTTAATTACAAAAACAAACAAACATTAAAACAACAAAGAAAAGCATAAACAATCATTTTTTTATAAAAAAAACAAAAACAAAAAATTATTTCAAATATTTTCCAAGATCTTATTAAACAACAGGCAAATTTTAGTTAAAACAAAATCATTTCTAAAACATTAAAAATTTCTTTTCCTTAAAAAAAGAAAAAAAAATTATTTAAAAACAAAAGACATGTACAAAATTAACAACCACGTTAAAATGAAATGAAACTTAATCAAATCAGCATATAAACAACATATAAAAGGCAATATTTAAAATAAATTATTTATCTTTAAAGAAAAAGCTCATAAACAAAATTAACCCGTTAAGAGAAACCCTTAAAGGCAAACAAAACATAAACCGTTTCATATATAATTGTAGCGTACCAAAAAAATAATAAGTAATAAATTAATTTAAACATTAAATAATAAAATGTTATTAAAACAAAATTAACAAAATAGTAATTATTTAACATATTATTATGAAATCATTAAAATTTGAATTATAACTTAAAATAAAAACAAAAACAATTTATGAATATGTATAAATTAAAAAAATAAATCAACATGCAAGAAATACCAAATAAAAATTAAAAAATAAAAACAAGTTATTATAAATATTATGCAAATAAAATGATTACACAAAAATTTCAAAAAAAATATATATGTCAAAGTCGTGTTGTTATTAAAGCGGAATTTACAATCAACAGCAATTTTTTTTTCAGTGTAAACTTTAAAGGTAAAGTAATTTTATTGAATTGAATAAAAAAAATTTTAAAATACATTTACGTATTGCGGGCACCTAGTGCTGAGTATTTACACTATTAATAAAAGTCTAGTCAAAACCTTTAAACAAAAACATACTGTGGACAAGAGCATTTATATAAATCATTCACAATAGTTATTGTATTCTCCTAACTTTAACATGAATTTAATTGTGCACTAGTGTTGACAACTCTCGACAGGGAACTGTGTTCAGTAAATAAGTTCTTGCTATTTGATATTAGGATTGCCAGATATTTCCTTATCGAATTCACCAAAATGAAGTTTTAAAATCGCCAAAATCTTTACATTGATTTTTGTTAGTTTTTTCATAAAATATGTATATTTATTACTTATTTAATAATTTTTATAAAAATTAAAAAGAAATAAAGTAAGTCGAATCAAAATGGTTAAAGTTAGCGGAAATCACAATAGAAAAAATCGCCTTCTAATACACCTGCGCTTGTATAAAATCGTCCAATCAGCCGGCATACTATTACGGAGACAAGTCTTGGCTGTGATCAACATAAAAATACACCAAGCTTTGGATAGCTTCTGAAAATTATGTTTAACTGACTTCTAAACCAATCAACGGATAGATGTTTTGCAAAAAATATTTTTATTTATCATGCACGATTACTTTTACACATCTAATCTTTTAATTTTTATAGGTAAAATCAAGCAACTGATGTGCACCCCCTTCTTACTAGTGGACCAACTTTAACCTTATAATAATTCATAATTCAAATTGTTATAATTAGTATTAAAAAGGGGAAACTCAAAGCCATTTAGAATTAATAAATAACAGTTGACACAGAAAAACATAGACAATGTGAAACTGGAAAATACATTGATTATTGTAAATTATGCGATTGATTAATTTTTAATTTTAGAATGTTCGAAAAATAAAATAGTACTAAAATTACCATCCCTGATACATTTGCTTATCATTTATTCACTATGATGTAATAACATAGTATAATGTAAAATTTGCCAGATTAAAGTACTGACATAAAAATGATTGTTGGAAAATGTTCAAATTAATGCCCATTACAGCTTCCCTTAAAATAGCTAATCAAATTGGCAGTTCTTTATAAATCGGTAAAAATGCACTATTGTATGCCAAATAGACTATAAATCGCTACGTTTGGCGGGAACTCGGCAAATGAAACATCCCAGTTTGTAAAAGGTTTTTTCTTGTTTTAAAATAATAAATAGGAAACAAACCAGAGGTGATACATATAAGGTCTGTTCCAGGTGCATAACAAAACAGTCCGAACTGGTACAAATTAGTCCAAAAGCGGTTCAGATAACATTTTTTGTACAATTTTGAGAGAAAATGTGAGAGTAAAATTTTTTCATTTCCTGTACAAAGTTGTACGAACTTTTTCTTTGGGTAAGTTCGGACTAGAATTCAGTTTTTTTTTATTTACATTTATAAATAAAATAATTTTTAAATAAATACGGTTGTTACTTAAAAGCAAAATAGAAGAGTTTTTAAATAAACTTAAAGTTGTAAGTACTTTGTGGATATTTATCACTTTTTTTAATAAGATATGCTTTTATAGATCATTGAAAAAGTCATGGACACATCAAGTGAGTCTGATCAAGATTCAGTTTATATTCAATTACTTTTTACAGTAGTTGGCAATGTTGCAAATGCTTTGTTTTTAAAATATTTTTTATTTTAAGCCTCTAAAATTACTAAAATAAAATTTATTTAATTAAGTCACCACAATTAGCATTTTAGGATGTTCAATTGTGATTTTTAGCATTCCAGCAATTTCGGACTACTTTGTCACATTCAGAAAGTAATTTACCTTTTACTCTCAAAAGTCCGGACTTTATTGTTATGCATCTGGAACAGACCTATTATGTAATCGTATTTCGGTACATTTTTTTCTTTATCTTACATATCATTCCCGAAGACACAACAATTTTCTTTGCTAATTTTTTCCATTAAATAATTCATTTACTTTTTAACATGTGGGAGAATTATTTTGAAAATTTCGGTTTTACTCTGTTGTTGCTGCTAGTTTTTGCTAGTAAAGTTAATGAACAGACTTTATGTTTATTTAGTTGGCGCATTTAAATTTTCTCTAGCTCATCTAGTACCTTGGCAAAATTGATTTCAAAACGAACACGGATGATCACACGGACGTCACTTAATTGACTTTGTTATGCATAAGAACTCAGAATATCTATACTTTACGGGGTCGAAAATGGAGGAAATGGGTGTTGTAGAAATTGCAAACGGAATGACAAATTTAGATATATGAACTCCTTTTCCATCTGTGGTGAAAGGGAAAAAATAGTTTAGTAAAGTAACTCCAATCAATAAAACAAATACTAAGGTGACAAAGAATAAATAAATAAATATGCCCATAAAAATGTCATTGGTATTAGAAGAGTTAAGCATTTCTTAAAATTTTTAGTATTTTATGAAAGATCTCTTCAAAAGCTTTGAAATAATACCTATATTGATATCTTAATAAATACGGTACACAATCCATGCATAAGAACTCAAGATAAGTATACTTTATGGGGTCGGAAATGTACATATATAGTAGAAATTACAAACGGAGTGACAAACTTAGATATACCCTTTTTTCACTTATTGTGGTGAAGGGTATGAAAAGAAAGAATTAAATTATGTTGTTTCGTTAAAAGAATATTAGTTGATTAAATTATGGGAGCTTCCCCGATAAATATAAAATCAGATTGTTTCAGTTCTTTTGATAAGAAGCATTTTTTTATTTTTGACCCTTTTTTTATTTATTAATTTTTTTTTATTATTATTTAATTCTGTTTGTGCTACACACATGACTTAAAGACAAAATTTTAACAAAAAATACACCATAAATAGAAAAATGACTAAACAACATTTAAAACTAAGAATGTATGCAACCAAAAGAAAAGGAAAAAAGGAAAAAAAATTATTAAAAACTATTTTAAATATTTCATTGTACTTAATTGAGATGTTGATTAAATGTTAAGTAAATATTTTTTTTGTTTGCTGATCTGTGTTAAATTGTGTATTTAAGGCACATTTAATAGTGTGGAATCCTTAATTGTTTAAGCCTTTTTGTTTACGGTATGTTAATGTGTTATAACTATAATTTTTATTTGTTTTACTTTACATTTAAGGTACAGTCAGGTTAGTCAAATATTTGACCAAAAAATCGTAACCACTAATTTTTCAAATGTTTATTTAATCTTTGCGGACACTTATCATTACGAATAACGATTTGTTATATTAAAAATGTGATAAATTATAATAGTAATTAATAATTATAATTATCTTTTTTATTGAAAAGGATCTTCTATTTCTTAATAAGTATTCGAGAGAGACAAAAATTGTTTTCCATTATTTAGTAGTTACATCTTTTTCGTCAAATATTTGACTAATCTGACCGTACCTTTATTTAATTTGTCTATTTTGTTTACTTGATATTTTGTTTTTCACTTAATTGCAATTTGTGCTTTAATTACTTTACAAAGTTTTCTTTGTTGTTTTATTTCGTAAAATGATTTTTTTTCTTTTTTTTTTTGTATTTTTTTTTTTTTTTTTTTTATTTTAATTTTAATTTTTTTTTGTGCTTAATTTTGTTTATTATACTTTTAATATATATTTTAAACTTAAAACTAAAAATGTGTGATTAGCTATTTTTTTACAACAATTTATAGTTAAAAAAAAATAATTACTCCTGTAAAATATTGGTGGTTAAGAAAATTATAACCATTTAAATAAAAATAAATGTTACATTTAATTAATAAAATTACGTATAATGAAAATATTGCTTAATATAATTAATTTAACAAAATAAATATAATTTAAGAATTACAAAATATTAACATTTCCAACAGGTTTCTACAGATGACCTTTTTTTAAATTCTTAAACAGTTTAAACAATGATAAAATAAATAAGATAAATCCGTAAAACAGTTAATAATTTATATAGATCATGATAG
Source organism: Cistogaster globosa (assembly GCA_937654795.1). Classification (NCBI taxonomy): domain Eukaryota; kingdom Metazoa; phylum Arthropoda; class Insecta; order Diptera; family Tachinidae; genus Cistogaster; species Cistogaster globosa. The sequence goes on from OW569404.1 coordinate 125,877,655, forward strand.
TTCGCCTATGGGTGCATTTTGTAACCACAGATCATGTATGAAATTGTACAAATTATCGCTGACCGAGACCTGAAATAATACAATTAATGAAAAAAGTCGTAAGGTATAATTTAAATAAAATATAATAAAGAATTGTGTTTATATTTGCTAGTAGCTAAAGAAATTATGTTCATTTGGGCCAAGTTGGAATAATAAAGGGTCATCCAAATGTGACGCCTAGATGTCAGCACTATATAATTTTTACACGTGACATCTTTTCAAATGACATAAGCCATTTTGTTTTATTAGAAGGTAGTACAGTTTTAACCATGGACAGGTACTCATTGCAACAACGTCGTAATTTCGCTAGTTGGATTATTGAACAACGAACAACAGATCCATTGTTTTCAAGCAAAATTTTGTTAAGTGACGAAGCTCATTTCAGAATGGATGAATTCGTCAATAAGCAAAATTGTCGTATCTGGGGTGATGAAAATTCTCGTGTTATTCATGAAAAATCTCAAAAAGTTACTGTTTGGTGTGCATTTTGTGCAAATGGAATCATTGGGCCATTTTTCTTTGAAGATGATGCTGGAAATGCTGTTACTGTGAACGCTGAACGATACCAATCAATGTTGAGAGACTTTTTATGGACTCAGTTGAATCATATTGATGTGTCTGACGTCTATTTCCAACAAGACGGTGCTACATGTCACACAACTCGAAAAAACTTTACGCTTTTGCGATCAAAATTTCCTCAACATGTACTTTCACGAAATTCAGATTTCAATTGGCCTCCAAGGTCATGTGATCTAACACCATTAGTTTTTTTTGTGGGGTTTTTTGAAAAGTCGAGTGTATGCTAACAAGCCACATACAATTAATGATCTAAAGAACAACATTCAAGTTGCAATTTGTGAAATAACACCAGCAACATGTCGGAAAGTCATTGAAAATTTCGGTATTCGGATTGATGTCTGCAGACGCAGTCATGGTGGACATTTGAATTATATTATATTCCACTTATAATTGTAATGGATCATACTTTTAATAAAAAAAACAGCTTGAAAAAATTGCAAATAGTTTGTGTTTTATTTCAAAGAAACATGTAGGCGCGTTTTTTGGAGGACCCTTTAAATTCTAGTTTCTTTGATTCCAGCTGTTTTATGAGATGATAAAATTGTATACAACCCTGGCAGAAAGCAAAAAATCAGTAACTATTGCAAAGATATTTTTTTGACCCGCATAACTGCAGGGTCTCAACAATAGTAAGTCTTTTAGGACGGATGGAGTTTTAGCACTGGACTTGAAACAGTATTTAAAGGTTTCTTTCTTAGCATTTCATAATAACAGTACGTCTTCCGCAAGTGGCTCTCTACAAAAGACTTACTGGGTTTTCTTTCCGAGAAATGATGTCAATCCATACACAAATTTGGCGAAAGCATAATGGCGTCTTTAAAGATTTTAAAGTCCTATGATGGAGTGTGACATTATGCTACCGTATTTAAACATTATTGCTTTATATCGAGTCTACTATTCGTATTCATTTTGTTATAGGCCAAACCTTTTGAATCCTCTTTTGCGCACAAGTTCTTCATTAATAGGCCATCCATTTGAAATGAAACGCACAGCGCATTACAGAAAGATTTCATTATTCCGGCGAACGCTTTGTATGTAAGAAAGAGCTGTCTTTAAAGAGTTTATATCGAATGTCTCTCTATAGTCCTATGCTCCACAAGCTATTTTTCTAACTTCAGCACAACGCATTGCATGAGTAGAAATCATTCCCTAAATGCTGGTCGAAATAAATAAAATTAAAAATAATGATTTTCATTTGTTGGTCAAAAACTTAATCTGAAGCCTGCTAATGACGGATGTAGCGATCCAGAAAATCCATTGAATTCTATTTTTATGCTCTTAAAACTAAAAAAAACATTATTTTTAAACAAATTTGTGTTCAGTTAATAGAGGAAATAAAGATTTTATAAAAGTTTTCTTGCTTGCGTTTGCGCTGATTCTGACGGTGTTATATAAAAGGCTTCAGTATTATTTTTGTGATATAAAGCAGTGACATACAGTCATGTCCAGGAAGCAGAATATTTTTAAACATCCTCCTTAGCTCTTTCTATATTTTGGAAATATAGCTTTACATACCTTATAAGGAGTTGGGTTTAAAGTACGCTTGTGATCATTTCTTAATGTTTTCAAAGACATTTGTACACGTTCTCGCACTTGCTCCAGTGTTGGTAGTTTTTGACATATTTTACCATTTTGCCAATAAATTTTGTACAACGATTCAACATGTGAAGGAATGACATAAGCACGTTTCGATTCTTGGAAAGGATGACGACAGAGGACTTTTTGACCCACCGCTGGTGGTGGTTCAGTCACTTTTTGCAAAAGATCTATTAAAGCATGACCATCAGCGCTATACAATCTAAAGTTAATTAAACATAAAAAACATTTTAAATATTTATTTTAACAATAAATTAACGTTTATATACCTAAAGGCATTTTTATGACCAGGCATTGTAACCTTTTCCACATCCTGACTAAGTTTAATACGTGGTTGGCCATTGATTTCAACCAATTTATAAACACAACCTAAAGCGGGTTGTCTTTGACAGGTCACTAAAAACGAGAAAAAAAGAAAATCATATTGAAAAAAAATATCTTAAAAATATAATTAAAAATTGAATAGTTACCTAAATGAGTACCAATGCCAAAACAATCAATCTTATGTCCTTGTTCATTTAAACTTAATATTGTATCCTCGTTAATGTCATTCGATGCCACAATAGTGAGTTTATTGAACCACGAAACTTTAAAGCGTTTAGCAACACGTTCAAATGTATCACGTGCCAGGCAGGATAAATACGCTAAATCTCCAGAATCAATGCGTATACCAACGGCACGATAGCCCAAATCATTTAGACCCAATGCAACGGCACAAAAATTCAGTAAACCACTCCTAGATTAGGAATTAGAATATAAAAATAAAAACGGTTTTTTTTCAGGTACAAAAATTAAGCTTCAGCGCAATTTAATAAAAGAAAATATTTGATTAAAAACTTAAAAATTGTGTAATTCATTTTAATAAATTCTATTACTAAATGCGGTGGTGTATTTCGTACATTATTAGAAAAATTGATAAATTTCAGTATATTAAGCGAATTTAAATAAATATTTGGCTAATTCAAAACAATTACATATCGGTCTAAGTTTTCGTATCTTATACGAGGGTGGGCTAAATATTTTTATTTATTTATTTCCAAAAAACAGATGCCGCAAGCCCATGGGGCAAAATTGGCTAGTCTACAATACAAAAGCAATTTTCTTAATCATCGTTATGCAAAGAAGAAACAGTTTCTTATTAATTTAATAAATAAATTTTATAATCGAAATTTTAATAAAATACAAACTGTTTTTTTATATCAATAAGAAGTCGTTGAAAGTATAAAGTTGTATTAAAATACACAATACTCCACAGAACAATATGTTTGATTGCTTTGAGTTGACCATTTCAAAAAAAAAACTTTAATTTATTTAATTGTGCGAACAATTTAAATAAGCTATAAATTAAATTATATTTAAAAGTATTAAAAAAAAGAATAACAAAACAAATTAATTTTAAGTGTTTTAAAATTTCACAAGGAATACAATTTCTATTAAATGAATTTTCTTGGGTCGAAAAAATATCGATAACTTTTAACTACACTTAAAAGAAACTCGCCAGAATCTCTGCAGAATTTTAAATACCCTTCAACATATACGAGGGCTGCTATATATATTTCTGGCCTGGCAACACTGAGTGCTGCCAAGTGCAATCTGACATTTCCATTGGAAAGTTTGTCATTTTTAAGCATAATCGTACTCAAAACGTTTTGACGTACGACCATTATTTGTGTTGTTTACAGTGGCTTGAAAAAAATAATATAGAAAAAAATGGAATTAACTCGTGAACATTTTCGTGCCATCATTTTTCACAACTTTCGACGTGGATTATCACGACAAGAGTGCATTGATGAACTTAAATCTTTGTATGGCGATGAAGCACCATCCTATAGCACTGTAAAAAATTGGTATAATGAATTTAATCGTGGCCGAAGCTCGCTCAAAGACGAATTTCGTGAAGGTCGTCCAAAAACGGCTGTTGTGCCAAAGAACATTGATGCCGTGCGTGAACTCATAATGCAAGATCGACATCCTTGGACATTTCTTCCACCAGCATGCATTCGATACTGCATGGACACCTGGCCGTAAAAAAGATTTGTTCTCGTTGGATCCCGCACAATTGGAAAGTCGCTCAAAAAAAGGCTCGTGTCGATTGGTGCAAAGAAATGTTGCAAAAATACGATTGCGGTGCTTCAAAAGACGTTTATAAGATCGTCACAGGTGACAAATCATGGATCTATGCGTATGAGCCCGAAACGAAACAACAATCGACCGTGTGGGTCTTCAAAGACGAGCAAAATCCAACGAAAGTTTTCCGTGGAAGAAGCACTTCGAAACAAATGGTCGCCTGTTTCTTCGGCAAAACTGGTCATGTGGCGACTGTTCCGCTTGAGCAACGTAGATCGGTCACTTCTGAGTGGTACACTACAATTTGTTTGCCTGAAGTCATCGAAGAAACTCGAAAAACCAACAAAATAAGACGAATCATTGTTCACCATGACAATGCGAGCTCTCACACATCGGCTCAAACCAGAGCGTTTTTGACCGGCCAAAACGTCGAACTAATGGGTCATCCGCCGTATAGCCCTGACTTGGCACCTAATGACTTTTTCTTGTTTCCGCACATCAAGAAAAAAATGCGTAGTCAACGATTTTCGTCGCCAGAAGAAGATGTTGAAGTGTTCAAAAACCATGTTTTAGAGGTGTCTCAATCGGAGTGGAAAAAGTGCTTCGACAACTGGTTTGAGCGCATGCAAAAGTGTATAAATCATGCTGGAGAATACTTTGAAAAACAATAAAACCATTTTTGATTACAAATATTTGCATTTTCACTATTAGGCCAGAAAGTGAAGTAATTCGAAAATAAGCACTAAAATGAGCGGTTTATTTTGAAAGTGGCTTAAATCACTTTGATTTAAGGCTGATGCACATATTTAAAGGATTGTGTATCGTGGCTAAATCTCGAGAAGACATACTTGCACTTATTATCTCAGGTGCTTATTTTTTCCCAAATAAAAACTTCAGTCAACATGAAACCATAGCAGCTCTTAAAATATATATATTTTTTCATTGTTTTTAAAAGTGACTTATGCCATTTTCAAAACAAATGGCTCATATATAATTTTACATAAAAATATCATCGGCTATTAATAATTTAAGCATCTTTTAAAAAATTTTAATATTTCCTGAAGGATCTCTTCAAAAGCTTTTAAATGATGCCTATATTAATATCTTTAAAAATAAGGTGCACAACAGTACTTTTCAATGAAAAGTTCAGAGGCCCATAACGAGCGCCAATTTTTTTACGTAATTTTTTTTTCATTCTCTATCGCTCCATATATTTGTTCTTTTTTTTTATTGGAGTACTTCACTGAACTAGATTTGTTCCAAATGATATTGAAAAATTTGAGGAAAACGTGGTGTTATGCCCGCTATGCCTGATTGATTGTCGTATTTAAATTTTCTTTGGCTTATCTAGTGCCTTCGCAAAATTTATTTCAACTTGAACACGGACGAATGGAAGAAAATTGTTCAATCGACTTCACTATGAATAAGGACTCAGAATATATATACTTTATGGAACCGGAAATGGATATTGTAGAAATTACAAATGAAATGAAAAACTTAGTTATACCCTTTCCTATCTGTGGTGAAGGGTGTAGAAATAATATGAGAAGAACCTCCAAAGTTCGAATAAGCGATGACCAAAAATTAGAAAGTGTTTTTTGTATTATGCTTCAGTAACTACCAAAGTTGACAATGACAGTCCCATGTCAAAATAATCATGGAAAATTTTTAATGTTTTCACTCCTTCGTGAAAACGAAATAATAAAAAATATTTATTACAAATTTTTACTTTTGGTTTTGGAAGAAAAAAAATTTTTTTTTTTTGTTTTAAAGTGACTGAATTCGAAGGACCATTTTTATTTGCAAAAGCAAATTTCAACTTATAGAAACGGCTTTAGATTTCAAAGAGAAAATTTTTGTTTACTTATATTTGATAAAAAAAACAGTGGTCGTCATTTACGAAGAAATACTACAAAAATTAATAAGAACAAAAATTTGTTTCAGTGTTTTTTGGATGATTTTTGTAACAATCAAGAGGAAAAACGTTGTTTGCCTACCGAAACTGTCCATCTGAGGTGGCCATGTTGTTTTTGGGCTAAATCTGTTTTTTATTATATTGGTGATGACATCACCCGTAAATAAGCGCTAGAGATCAACACAATATTTTTTTTGCTTGGATAAACTTTACATATTGAAGAGAACATGTAGTTTAAGCAGGACGAAGCTTTGTGTCACACAGCAAAGCTGCAGAAGACTTAAATAATGACCGATTTCAAGCAGACCATGTTATTTACTCTCGTTAGCCTTTTTTGCGCGATGTAATTCTATCGCAGTGGTATAAAAATAATTTGCTCTATTTTCTCGATGGCAACACATTTCTGTCATTGTTTAGATTTCCATGGTGGTAGAAGGCAATGAAAATTAGTCCTCTCGTATGCCTGCTACTGTGCGAAGCTACGGATGACATTTAGCAATATCATGTTTTATACCTAAAGAACTATTTACGGGGATTTTAAAAAAGACGAGTTATTTTAATATCTTTCACACAGCTTCTTTAATTTTATTACAACATCGAACTAATGTAAGTAAATATAAAATTTTTTATGTAAACAAATTGAGAGCCGCGGGTCAATACATGTTACAATTAGGCCAGTCAAAAAAACTACTAATTTAATTAAATTTAGAATAAAGCAAAAAACGAAGGAGGAACAATCTGCTTCACAACCAGTTCTTCAATCTTTATTGATCGAGTTTAATATCACATAGCATTTTGGAAAATGTTAAATGTTTTCACTCCTTTGTGAAAGCGGAATAATAATAAAATATTTATTTCAAATTTTTACTTTTGGTTTTCGAAGAAAAAAAATTTTTTTCAGTGGATTCAAAGGAACATTTTAATTAGCAAAAGCAAAATTCAAGTTGTAGAAATCTGTGAACTGTATTTTTTTTACAAAAACTACTTTTCGAAATTATAAAATATAAAAAAATAAAAGGCATTTTACATTGCTTTAGAACAGAAGCCATGCAGTGGTATCTCTCGGAAATTTTAATGAATATTGAAAAACAATAAGTCTTGTAGGTTTGCAATATTATGTGCTTAGAATTTTGCGTAAAAAAAATTTTAACTTTGCAATATTTAATATTTGTAAATCTACCACTTAACGGGTAAAACAATACAAACCAAATAGATTTTACAAAAATTGATATCGTATACTTTAGACAGGACAATTTAGCAATAAATACAAATACATAAGTAAATGACACACATACTATTAAAAGTTATTTAATTTTTTACTTAATATTTTGTTTCATAATGAATTAGGTTTTATATGAAATTTTAAGTGATGAATGATTTAATTTTTATTGTTGCTTTTTTAAATAGATGTTTTACGTACCTCTGCCAAAATAGTGCCGGGAAGTCATTGGTTTAAGATTTTTTTATTAATATTAAAAATTTCATTCATTTGTTAGGCGATGAAGGTAACATGAAGTGAAGTTTTTTTTATTATTGTTTTGTTTAGTTTTTTTTTCAAAATAGTAAAAATATAAATTAAATTAGTGTTAGAAAGTAAATAAAGAAACCAAATAAATAAAGAAATAATAAGCCAATAATTAAAGACTTCCAGAAAGCAGAGAAGAACAAGAAGAATTAAAAATAGCAATTAAAATTAAATGTTAAAATACTAAAATAAAAATAAACAAAATTAGAATAATACGGCATTTACACCACGCAATTTTTTATGAAACTAGCATGAAATTTTTGTTTGTTGGTGAAGCAAGAAATATTTATTTTTAAATCCCTGCAAATAGAGAATTGAAAAAAATGCCTTCAAAAATTGCATAGTGTAAATCTGGACTAATAAATATCTTTAAAAAATTTGGGAATTGTTTGATTTATTTATACAGGGGAGCTACAATATCCTGGTCTGATCACATAAAGTATATACATAAATTCTAACTTCTTATTCATAGCGAATTTTATTGAGCGACGTCCGTCTGTCCGTCCGTGTTAGTGTTGAAATCAAGTTTGCCGAGGCACTAGATCAGCTAGAAAAAATTTAAAAACGCCACTCAATCAGACATAGTTTTGAAAAAGTTGCTATGGAAAATCAGCAAGGTCGATCCATGTCCCCCGAGGCAGTGGGCTAAACACCACGACTGCCTCTAATTTTTCCATATCAATTGGACAATGAAGTAACTCTAATAAAAAAAAAAACATATGAACCGATAAAGAATTAAAAAAAATTAGAGAAAAACATGGCGCTCGCCCATATTTTCCGAGTTAAGGGCCACCGAAATTTTCATAAAAAAGTTCGATTGTCAATATGGGTATCATTTAAAAGCTTTTGAAAAGATCTAACCCTAATCTAATCTATATATCGTACTAAATTTTTTTTTTAATTCTCTGTCACCGCAATGTTTTTTTTTTTTTTTTTGTGATAGGAGCTACTCTACTAAACTAGATTTACATACATGGTGATGGGTATATAAGATTTGGCATAGCCATATATAGCACTCTTGTTTATTTGTAAAATTATTTTGAGAATTTTTTTAATATTATGTATCATATTAAGCTAATATCCTATAACATCTTTAAATATGATAGTTTTATTAAAGAAAAGGAAGAGCATAAAACCCAGAAATATAAAGTAGGTTTTCAATCTGTTCGTTAAAGTATTAAGCAATGATGGAATATTGTTTCTGTAGAAACGAAAAAATATACCATGAAAAGTATTGCTATTAGCTATTTTAAATAATGGGGTCTATTAACAAAACCAAAAGGAAGTAAGTAGGAAACAAAGTTGATCAGATTTCAACTGTTATTTGTAGAATGTCCAATGAATATGATTAAGGTAGACGACTGTAGTATTAGATAGCGAATTAGCTTGCTAGTAAACAAAAAATTTGCTTAACGTTATCGGGCCTTTGAAAAAAATAATAAATATCTACGCATATAGTAGTATAATATTTGTAACCTAGAACTCTACACGAATGGACTATAAAATTTTGCAGAAACTGGATATTTCAACTGGCAACAAGTCTAGTAATTATTAGTTTAAATTAGTATATAATAACAATAATACTAAATCTTTAAGCTATTAAATAAAATTAAATTAAAAATTAAAATTAAAATAATTTAGAAAACAATTTTCACCTTGTTTTGCGTATTTCAGGAAAACCAAATTATACCCAAAGAGTTGTCCAATATGTTTTTGTTTTTATAATTTTAATATTTGTAATAGAATACTTTAATACTTTTGCCAATGTTATTATTTATAAATATTTAAAAAAATAACACATCTCAAAATTGTTTAAAAGGTGTACACATGTTAAATATATATATAGCATACTCTTAGGCACCAATATAAAACAACTGTGGGAATTTGCTTCTGTAGTTATTCTATTATTGTACTTTAAATAACCACATTAAATTAAGCTTATTTTATTTAGAAATATTGCCCCTATTCTGTGTTTTACTTAAAAATGGCGAACATGTTCAAAGCATTTTTATAAAAAGTTTTTTTTTTATTTTAAGAAAGTTCCAAACGTGTTGCCTTAAAGTGAAAAACAGAACAGTAGCAATTATCTTATTAAATATATGTACGATAGAATAAAAGCATTTTTTCTAATTCTATGTCAATCACAACATAACATTCGTTCAAGCCCGACAAGTTCTTTTTGAAACATTCTAACAGATTTCTTAACATTGAAGCGGAAATTTATGACCCCACAATTATAATAATTTTATATAAATAAAATTATACTTTTAAAACATAACTTTCTTCTACAACCACTTTTAAACAATTTTAATTTTTTTGTTACATTTAAAATAAATTTATAATTTTTTTAAATTACATAAAGCTCACAAAACAGTATGACACTTGTTTAGATGAATGCAATTTGCAACAGAATCAGGTATGTGATGGAACTCGATCGTTTTGAAAACGTTCGTTTTAATTAATTTTAATTGATTTCAACAAACAAACCAGAAACAAAAACAAATTCAATAGCGATTGTTTTTTGAAATGATCGATTTTCATTTCATACCTGATTATTTTTTAAAATCACAAATTAACAAAAGCATGCAAAAGGAATCACTAAAGACCAACTACAAAGAATAACGAATAACTTGAAAAAGAATAATTTAAGAAATTAATAGAAAGAAAGAATTAAAAAAAAAACTAAACGAAACGAATTAAAGCAGAAAACATTAATACAATAGTTACCTGAATGACTTCTCGACATAATTTGGCAGATAAGCTTGTGGCGTTAATAATGACGACGGTGGCAATAATGAATTAACATCGACTAAATCATGTTTATTACTCATATTAACATTAGTATTTTTGTTGAAGTTGCAAGTGGATGCATTATTGGCATTGACTCCGTTTTTGCGTGAGCCATTTCTTGAAGAATCCGCATTCGAAAAACTATGACCATTCGAATGATTTTGAGCTAAGCATATTTTTCCATTAATCTGATTTGTTTGCGAATCATGTATTTTTATTTTTCCATTTGCTTGAGCAGATTTTGTAAAACCATTTCTCAGTTGTTGTTGATTATTGAAGAAATTTTGAGTTTTCATATCATTTGCTGAGTTGTTAGCTTTAACATTTTGTTTTAAATAATCTACATTTTTTGTTTTGCTTCTGTGGCTGTTAACGAGGTGTAAATAAAAATATTTAAAAAATCCAAAGAAAAATACAAACAAGTCATATAAACTAAACATGGACTGACGGGACAAGGCACATGTCTATTTTGTTGTTTTTTTTTTTTTTTGTAAAAGTTAAAAAATAATTATATAAAATTAGTATAACACTACAGTTAGGGGAAGGGTGCAATTGTTAGTTTTTGGTTTTGTTCAAGGTTAGTATGAATTATGATAAAAATACAGAAATGGCAAACAAATAAGTTATTTTGTTCCGAGAGACTTTGCCTAAAAGCGAAATACCTCTTAACATCATACGTATCGACTAAAGCCATGAAACCATCTGGGAATGCTATGGCGTAGGAGACCATTGCTGCTAACTCGCCCTCCGATGACTCCTCCATTGAGACATCCATAACAGAAGCTAGAGATTGGCGATAACTAACGGCATATTCAAGTAAATCCCCCATGGCTCCTTCAAAATAAGATTTTTAATAATTATTAAATAAATTAGTAAATTTAAAAATATGAAATTTGGTATTATTGCTCACCAGTTGTTTTATGCTTTAAAAGTCTGGTCTTTAATTCGCCAATTCCAGAAAATGAGGTTATGTACGCATGTGCATGAGTTCCTTTGACGGGAATATTAAATAGTTTTCCAGCTAATACGTTAGACGTTCCATCAAAACCACCTTTAAGAAAAAGATATTTATTAGCTTTATTGAAAAATGGTGTGAACAATTTCACCACTTAATAAACGATTAGATAAGTTAAGATACCGCTATATTTTTCACCAATTTTTAAGGGCTGAGAAATATTTTATTCGTTTATGAAATATTTTTATTCGATATGTAATGGCGTATTGGTTTACGTTTATAAGAGTCAGGCAATGAATTGTTTTATTGAAAAATAAAATTTATGGAGAAATTTTTTAAAAACAATAAAATTAATTTGTACTTCTGTAGAGTAGTGCTGATAAAGTAATGGGTATTGGATATCGAGTACCGAGTATTTTATTTTTCTGGATACTCAATACTCAAAAAAGGTTTTGAATATTTGTGACAGAGTATTTTAAAAATGTGGATACGTTTGTCTGCCCCAAAATCGATCAAAATTTTCAATTTCAAAAACAATTTTTTTTAATTTATTTTTTCTGTTATTAGCGCCGATGTCCCGGTCTGTCGTAGAAAAACTAAGTCACCTCGCAAGAAAAACTGCGGAATGTATCTTTTGATACATAAGACAAGATTCCTCTTCGTTTATGGGCTATAGCCTCCCTTAGACAAATTTTCTAGACTCGTTAATGTGTCCAGCTTAAGGTGACCCAATTATAGTGAAGCACTTTTTTGGCTTCCTGTCACTGGACTCTTTGACAACCGATCGAGCATGTCTACATGTGGAAATATCCGTTTAATTTTTCTAGTTAAAGAATTCATCCATTGCAAGACTTTCGCTCGCACTACTTTTTTATTTCCCAAAGCAACTCTATATTCTATTCCGTTTTTGTCGATTCACTCGCTGTTTCATTACCAACTGTGCCCATACATACATGTATGCTTTAACCTACATCAACTTTACGTAATTTACGAAGCACATTTGTTTAGTTGTAGAACACATTCAAGTACCAACAGAATGCCGAGTGCAACGAAAACCTATGTATCTTCCCCGCATCCTACTTTTTTAAAATTTATCCAACGCATGCACCAACAACCCATTAACAGAAATAGGATGTTTCTTTTGGAGCGTGTATTACACCTTTCGCAATGAGCAGCCGATTTAAACCATTGACTACTTTTCTTCTACTCATGCCTCCCATGTATTTCCCTACGAATAGTTATTGAAACAATCACTTCAAAAACCGAAAATATCAATTTTAATTTAACTAGAGCGTAAGTAAATTTCACTGAAATATATAAATTCTCCGGATGCGCACTTGTTTATTAATTAATTGCAGGAATAACAAGGTCAATCCAGTGCTATGCATTATTTTTGTTATTAAATAAGTATTGCAGTATCAATTAAGAAACATCCATTACAAGTAATGAGTGAGTGCATATTTTAAAATTATTAAAACTTTTTTCACAAAAAAAAAAAAAAACGAAAATTCCATAACATTTTTTCTTTTGTTAAATAGTTTTTTTTTTTTTTTGCTTAAAAACGTAAATAATGTGTAACAATATGAATTACGACGTGTTATTTCAATGCGAAAACATTTGCGCAATCATTAAAATTAAAGTAATGAGTAGAAAGGAAACAATAAAAAAATTATCCTGGTACCAAATGGCACTAAAAATAACAAGAACAACAACAGCAATGTAAAACTTTTAAAGTTACATATTTAAAAAAGTGTTTACATACTCAAATCCGAACGATTGCGATGCATGAACTTTCTTACCAAAAAAAATATAAAAGTAAAAAGTTTTTTAAAACCACCCCCTTCTATTTTTTTTTTATTTGTATTTAAGTTAAAACAGGTGTTATGGAAGAGTGTCAAGTACATAGGCATATGTGAAGGAAAATTCAAATCTACTATTTCCAAAAAGTAAGTATTTGGAGAAGTTTGTCAGACAAGTCTTTCAGACGATAATAAATCAAGTATTTACAAGCAAATAAATTTCAACCATTGCAATAATTTTTAGCGTGCATAACAAATGATATCGATCGCATGTGCATGTATCGTTTGTTGTTTGCTTCTGCTACAAATAAATTGGAAGCTAATGTTACCTTAGATGCATAAATCAATGAAGAGTTTTTTTTTAAAGGATATTTCCTCACTAAAAGAAAGTGTTTTTTAAGTTTTTTTTTTTTTTTTTTTGTATTTTTGGCAATTTTAGTTGTTTGCTGCAAATAAAAATGAACATTCCATGTCATTGTTTTTTCTTTTGTATTGGCAGAGAAAAAAAAAATAATCATGACCTTATTTATCAATCACAATAATTGACACCTTACAATTCCATCTGCTTAGAGTCTGTAGAAAAACATATTTTTTTTTTGCTAATTTTTAAGGTTAAATAAAGTCAGGAAAAGTGTAAACAAAATACATATTAAGCAAGTATATTCAAGGCGAATTAACTTAACCTTAACTGAACGTGATAAAATAGGTCTTCTGAAGTAAAACAATTAAAAAAAAATTTTTGAACAAAAGAAGTTTTTATCAAACTTGCGATTTGAAAAAACTTTTTATTTAATTTAAAAAAACTTCCTACTAATTATTTCCTTTGTACTTCTTTTATAAAATTTCGGTAACTTTTGTAACAAAAATTACGGTCCTAACTTTATATTTCGAAAAGGCAAGTAATTTTAAACTTTCAAATAAAATTAAACAATAAAGCAAATTAATTGTAAAGGGATAGCAATAAGAAACTCTTTCATTTTCCTTGTTACCCTTAGTAATAAACTCAATATATAAAAAAATATTAATGGATTTTTATTCATGGTGTTTGACATTTAGGACAACGGCGAAAAGTAAATTATTTTTCTATCACCTTTAATAGCTCTGTCTTAAAACAAATTGTGTTTTTAACAAGTAAGAGTGCTTCATTCGGCTATGCTATATCTTATACACCTTTTTCCATTTTTGTATAACCACATGTACATATAAATCGGCATAAGAAATTATTTTCTACCATTAGGATTTTCTGTTCAAAACAAGCGGCGAAAATTGTAAGTTTTTCTCAAGGCTGTTGTCCTAGCAGCAAAAGGTGAATAAGTAGCAAAGACAACTGTCTTTTAATATAAAAATTTTTTTACGACGAGTAAATTACTAAGCGATGACATTAAATTTTGCCAAATTTATAAGAAATTTAAATTTTGTATTACAATCCATATATAAAGTTTGACATAAATTCGCGGCCACTAACTAGGCTTAGCTCATTTAGTGCTTTGGCAATATTGATTTAAACACTAACACGGACGGAAAGACTGACATTGCTCAATCGACTTCGATATAGAAAAGAACAGTATATATACACTTTATGGGGTCGGAAATTGTTATTGTAGAAATTACAAATTACTTTTTGCGATAAGGGCTATAAAACAGATATAAATTTTTTAGTTAGTTAAATAGCTTTTAATTTTAGCTAACGGTATACGCCTTAATTCATGCATAAAAATATTAATCGAATTCTCCATTGCCACTCCCACTAATTACTTCCTATTATTGTATAATTTTTAAAATAAAACACTCAATTAAACTCACCTATATAGGAATATTTAGATGCAGATAGACCACCATCAGGACCCTGGGCACGTCGTAAGCCAAACTCTAAGAGGTTAACATGTTTGCCGGCAACCATGCGATAACGAGCAGCATTTGTAGCCATTAAGCTGGAAACAATTAAAAAATAAATCATATTTCAAATAGTGACCTTACGAACTCACCTGGCATAATTTACTAACGTCAATAGAGTTGTCTCTAACAATTGTACTATTATTAAGGGACCTTCAACTTTAATAATAGGTACTCGGGGAAATGCTACAGTTCCTTCATCAATGGCATACAGTGTAACATCTTTCGCCGTTAAATTACCCAAATATTCAAAAAAATTATTTTCTGTACCCTCTGGCAATGTTTGACGTAAATATTCGATGTCTTTAATTGCAAAAATTAAAATTTTATAAGTATGCGATGGATTAGATAATTATTAATATTTATTTGAATATTTACCACTTTCACTGTAATGAAAACTATCTAAAAATTTCATACATTCATCGAGACCAGCAAATATAGTAAATTCACCATGGAATGGATTTGAGCGAAAAAATAAATCAAAAACAGCATGATCATCTGTTTTGCCAGATTTCCAATACGCATATGCCATCGTTATTTGATACAAATCTGAAAAATTTTAAAGAAAATATGTTAAAGCTAAGTTGACCATAAATAATAAAATAAATTATAATTTAAATCGTAAAATGTTAATAAAAATATAAAGAATTCCTGAAGTTTTCTTTTTAAAGGCCACGAATGAATTTACTAGAATTTTGTCCTACATAGGAAAATCGCAGCAAAAATTATGTTAAGGTGCCACACTGTCACACAAGAAAGATGCAAGTCAAAATGCAACTCTGATCGTATAGAAACTATTATTCATGGCGATATCATGTACCAGGTGGTGGCAGTGGCGAATTCATTCATTTTCGCCGTTGCAGAAAATGTCAAACTTCATATTAAAAAAAATTTTCGCTGATTTTTTATGTATCGAGTTTGACATTTCCTGCAACGGCGAAAATAAATGAATTCGCCACGGCTACCACTGCTACTGCTGATTTCGTCATGCTATTATTTTATAAAATTTTTTAAAACAGCAATAAATCCCACAGAGCTTTCAAAGAGTCTGTCAAACCCACACATTTAATCCTATCATACTTTCTGGCTACACATACTATTTTTGACAGATTCGAGTGTTTTTATTCTTTCAAGTCTTGTTAAATTTGTTTTTCCATATTTCCATTTCCTTAAACACTACTAAGTCATAATTGTTATGTTAATTTCTGTAGAGATCCCTATGGAATACTTCCCCTATACCAATATCTTTATCTCCATATTCTAGAAACCAAGCAGCTTTGCTATTAGGGGAACCCATTTTAAAGAAATCAAATATAGTGTGCTGTATATTTTAAGCCAGAGAAGTTATAATCTTCAAATTTTTTCAGAGTACTTCAAAGTTTGCTCGCTCACTACGGAAAAAAAGCTTTAAACAAATTTGCTGAAAATTGTTCCCAATATTTTGAAAAAACTGGACCAGGGTATCGAAAAATCAAAAATCTTAATTTTAAAATGCTTATAATTCGACCATTCTTCAACATAAGCATGCAGATTAAATCAAAATTTTGTAGGTATTCACGAGGCCTTTGGGACCATGCATATTTTTTTAAAAACATAGCGTCATCCCTGAAAAGTGGATGGTACTCAGCTTTAAAACTTAAGCTCAAAAATTTCTCTGCTTTACAAATGGCTCAGTTATTTTCAAAATATTTTAATTCTGCCCCACTGCGCAACCCAAGGATGGTAAAGTGTAAATTAGTGCACAATCACAATTATATATGAAAAGTTTAGAGGCCCATAACTCGGAAAATAAAGGCGACCGCCAATTTTTGTATCTAACGTTTTCTATTACTTTTTGATACTCTACACCCTGTATAATCTTGATCTGATCGAGTTCAAAAATGCAATTTTTGCACCAAACAAAATACAAACTGTACAAAGTGAAAACAACGGAGGCAACCCCTCCATTTCGAAGCAATGGAAGCAAATTAATAGTTTCCATTTACTTGATTTTGCTTAAAACACTTGATTTGCTCAAAGCAAGCGTTTTGCAACTTGATTTCCAATACATTATACTTTCTTGTTAAAATAAATTTTAAATCAAATTTTGGTAAATATTTATAAATAATTTACAAGAAATTGATTTGTTTTTATTAAAATAAAAAATTAATTTTATTCACCCTTACTCTAGTTGTCGGCATCGTCATATATCAATCTTGATATGTGTCGACGTATTCGATTTATTATTCTATTTTTCGTAATTGACACTTATCGATTACTGTTCAAAGATTTTTTGTATTCTATAACAAATGTGACGACGATATTGTATAGACGTGACTCTAGCTTTTGTCGACGCCATTTTATATAACGAATGGAGGGGATTTAAATCAAACATAACATTGAAAATGGAAAAAAGTGAAAAATTGAAGGTTACAACAGCAAATCAATTTGAAAAATTATTGGAAAAAATGCAAAAGAATCCATTTCTTGCACTAAGTTTTCGCGTTGGGTTTTTCCATGTAATTTTAAAGAAAAATGGGAAAAAATTTGAAAAATTCTAAATTCTCTTGGTCCACCTAGAAGATGGATGGCAGAAGGTAACAAAATGAAGAATCGAATAGTGATTTATAAAAAAGTTTGTAAAATTACTTTTAAGGTATGACGAGATATAAAATTTAAAGTAAAAAAAAGATGGTTACTAATGAATCGGAGTGTAGTCACTGGTGGCAGAATGTTTAAACAATTTTCACTTAGTCCGCTGGAAGAAGCTCCACAGTTTCTTTAAACTTATAAAAGCACTTGAATCCTAAAGGAGCAGTTCAAAACGTTCAAATATTTGATATTGGAATTTGCTGAAATCGATTTTGTCGTTGAAGAACCAGAGAAAGTCAACCAACAGTTAAGGGAAACACCTTGCACGTCTAATACTGTTGTTACCAATGATACCAGTTCTGCTCAGCCTGTTCCGTCGAAAGTAATAAAAAAGAAAGCAAAAATAAAACCATGCAATTAAACCGATATATTACAGAACCACATCCAGCAACAGGCAAAACTACCTTCCGACATTTTAAATTTTATATCCTTAATAAAACGCACTCTTAGAGCTGTTGATAAGCGACAAAAAAATTTAACAAAAAAAAACTTAGGGATGTGCATTTTTATTTCATAAAAATCGATAAACCGTCAACGTCGTCACAGTTGTGTTATAGAATGCAAATTTTTATTGAATTGAGGCCGACATTGATACGAAGTGACATTGATACTAAAACGAAGACAACGTCGACGCCGACAACTAGAATAATGCTAATTATTTAGATATTTTTTTTTTTAATAATAATTGTCTTGGGGTTATATGAAGTTTTAAGAGGAAATGTTAAATAAAATAACCGTCGGCAGCCCCTGCTTTCGAAGTCACGGACCTTTAAAGTTTTTGCAAATATAATGTGATATCTCAAACACTTTGTGGCGGAATGGGTCGATACATTTAGCAATAAAATTGTTAACCTGCCATTAAATGTAGTTTTTACCAACCCCCTGGAATACGTATGTGCATAAAATAAAATGTTTTTATAAAAAGGATAAACTTTTTTAGCTAGTTGTTAGCGTTGAAAAAATAGTGTAAAATAGTTAAATAAAATTTAACTGATTTGCAGTGGGCTTACATTTGCTCCACATATTTTTGTAGGATGCCTGAAGGTTTATTTTAATAGCCTACGAGTATTCCACTGCATTATATTTGAGATATTTTAATTATGTTTGATTTTTTATATCATTTATATCATTTTCACTTTAAAATGAACTTTTGTGAACCCCAAACAGCTCTTTATTTTTTTTTTTTTTTTTTAATAAATATAAAGGCAAGACAAATCATCTCAAAATAAATTTAATAATTTTTTATCATATTCTGATTAAATAGTGATATAGTTTAGACTATAATTTGCTTCCAATAATAACAATATGAACACTTCAACCACGTTTTTTCTTTGCATAAAGAAAGAAATTGCTCTTCATTTTTTTAACCCAAAAAATAGTTGCTAATATGTTTTTTATATTGAAATCTTGTATAATAATTTAAGAAAAAAGTTGTTGAACTTTTGACACGTTTGAAGCAAATATTTAAATTTTATTAAATGAATACTTCTTATCAAAACCAGTTTAAAACAAATGTATAACATTTTTTAGGTTTAATCATGTTTTATTACAATTATTAAACTCATTTATAAAAATGGGTATCAGCAATTAACGTTCCATTAAAAATAATAAAATATATGGATGCGTCAGAAGGTAAAAGGTCTAACTCCATAAAACCAAAAGTAGAGCAAATAAGAGTTTAAAAAAAAATTGATTGCTAAGAAAAAATGCTTAGAGAGGTGATTCTAGTGAAACAGGTGTGTTGTTTAGTTTTTAATAATTTAAACAAACATGTGAAGTTTTGCTAGAGTATACTAATGTGTTTAATTAAAGTGAAACATCTTCTAAAAAAATTAAAATAGTATTCAAAACTTATACTAATTTTTATATTTTTAATGAAACAATATTTATATAATGAAAAAAAAAATAATAATTCTCAGCTAATAAAATAGTACGTAATAAAACAAAATTGATAAATTTGTAAAAAGTGGAGTAAGACCTTTTAGCTTCTGACACATCTTACTATTAAATTTAAAAATGTGTCAGTTTTATTAAAAAACAAGTAAAAATGCTATATTCTGCTATGTCGAATCTTATATACCCTTTCACCATTTATTTAAATCTAGTTTAGTGAAGTAACTTCAATCAAAAAAACAAATATTGAGGTGACAGAGAATTAAAAAATTAAAAAAAAAAATTACATAAAAATGCCATCGGCTCTTAATGGGTTAAGCATATTTTTTAATTTTAGTATTTCCTTAGAAATCTCTTCAAAAACTTTAAAATGATACCCATATTGATATTTTAAAAATTGTGAAAATTTCAGAGGCCCGTAACTCGGAAAATATGGGCAAACGCCAATTTTTTCACTTGTTGTTTTTTATTTTTTAAATTTCTCTACCGCCCTATATATTTACTTTTCTCATTGGAGTTACTTTATTGTTTCAAATGATATAGAAAAACTAGAGGTAGGCGTGGTGTTTTGCCCGCTGCGTCAAAGGACATGGACCGATCTTTCTAATTTCCAATAACACCTTTTTTGACGCTATGTCTTATCGATTGTCGTATATAAATTTTTTCTAACTGACTTAGTGCCTTGGCACACTAGATTTTAACACTAACACGGAGTGACAGACAGACATATTTTAAATAAAACCGTCAGAAGAAATTTATTTTATGCCATAACACGAGTTATAAAAATTTACAATGATTTGATAAAATCACAACAATTTTGCTTACAATCTGTTAGAAAATCTTTTATTATTATTTTAAAACAATCAAGCTTTAAATTATTTAACTAGAGTTTTGTTGATAATAAATGGTATGAAAAGAAATTAAATTGTTATTTTGATAACATCATACAGTGCAAGTTTGACACTGCAACTGCTTTAAGGTCTGAGTGCTGATATGGGGCCGTAGTATAATAATAATTTTATCGCTGTTATATAACAAAGTCGATTCGCACAGTGGAATGATATTGTATTTAGTAAAATAAGATCGTTAAACCATTAATTCAAGAACAAATGTACAATAAAAGCTTTCCTCTTTAAAGCAGAACATATGTCGAGGAACTAAAGCCTTAAAACTTACACTAAAAGTAATGTAAAAGCAGTCTGAAAATTTTCCGACACTTAGGTAATAGCATCATACAGTGGATACAAATTTCCAAATTTATGTCTTTAATTAATAAATGGTATTTTTAAATTTATTTTGGTTTTAAATCATGGCGACAATATGAAGATTACAAAAAAGTCGCAATAAAAAAAATAAAAAATTTGATTACGGCTGAGGAGCCACAAGGCTAATCTATTTGTATAAATATTTTCCAATACTAATAAATAAATATATACAGTGCTAAATTATTAGCACAGTAGAAAATCAATTTTATCATTGGTTTAAAGCCTTTATTTAAACGGTATTGAATAAAATAAAATACTTAATGGATAGAGTAATATATTTGTCACGATATTTAGTTTGATTCATTTCAATATTTTTATTACGCTATTTATAAAAGAACAAAATTATTGGCACACTTCTTTAAAGACTATAAAATATTTGCGATATAATGAAATTAATAATTAGTATGTAGCCCATTTTGCTTAATACCAGCCTCAAATCGTTTTGGCATATAATTTATAAATTTTTTCGTAGCTTCAGTTCCAGTATTATGCCATTCTTCGACTAGTGCCTGCTTCAGTTCATTCTTATTTGTTTTCGCCTGCTTTTTTACTCTTCTATCCAGCTCCTCCCATAAGTGTTCTATCGGGTTGAGGTCTGGGGATTGTGGTAGGTGCGGTTAAACATGCGGAACATTGTATGCAAGCTACATACACACGATATGAGCCGAATGTTTTGGATCATTATCGTGTTGAAAAGTAAACGAGGCTGGTAAATTCAACTTTTCAGCACTTTTTTTCACATTTTCTTTAAGGTTATTCAAATTTTTTACTTTGTCCCTAATGTCATCAATGAATACCAACTCACCCACTCCTGCAGCAGACATGCATCCCCACACAATCACTCCCCCACCACCATCTTTCACACTCGCAGCAAGATTTTTTTTTCTAATTCTGTATTGGGTTTTCTCCACACTCTTTGGCGGCCATCGAAACGAAAAATATTGAATTTACTTTCGTTCGAGAATAGCACGTGTTCGGAAAAATCATTTGGCTTGAGTATAAATTCCTCATATTTTCTTTTGGTTCACTAAGGAAATATGAGGTTTTCGTCTAGCTACACAGCATTTGTACTTACCTTCATGTAGGGCTCTCCGGACGGTATTGACATGAACATCTTTTCCAAACTTCTCTTTAATCTCAGCAGCTATTTGTGTTGAAGTTTTTTGGGGCTTATTTTGACTTTCTTAATTACCTGGTTGCGTTCACGATCACTTAAAAATCTTAGCCGGCCTGAATGCATTTCAAATGTTGAGGCTCCCTTGAAACGTTAAACGATGCTTCGAATAGTGTAACAGCTTCTATCCATAATTTTCCCAATCTCAGCTTACTATTTGCCTTGATTGTGCAAATACAGAATAATTTTACGCTGAGATTCTGTGGCTTCTTTTTTCTTTTACCCATTTTGCAAAAACCAAAAAATAACAGCAAAAAACGCAACAATATTTTAAAATTTTAAGGCACAATGACTTCTACACTAACTTCTACAATGTATAAAATTAGAAGTGTTGAATTGTCGCTAAAAAGTTGCTAGACCGATTATTTTTATAAAATTCAATAATTTTGTTCAGCTACAGTGGGTATCTGTTTCCTATTTTTGTAAATTATGGACATAATAATTAACATTTTTAATGAAACCAAATGCATTTTGAAATAAGAATTTGAATGCATCTGGTAATAGTGTTTAGTTCTTCAAAATCGCTTTAAAAATACCATTAAACTAATAATGAAGTTGGAATTGACTGCTGTGCCAATAATTTAGTTCAGCACTGTTTATACATTAATAAAATTAAGTACTGTTTGTATTAAACTTTATTCTTAAGCTGGATTCACCCATTTTTTTTTATATGTAGTTTGACGTTTTTCTTTTTGAGAGAGAGAGAGAGAAACACGTCAAACTTCATATAAAAAAATGGGTGAATCCAGCTTTATTATCTTAAATTATTGAGATTATCCTATATTATTCAAATGTAATAATTCTTTCTTGGCCTTATATGCTTTTTTATTACAAATTGTTGAAAAAAAATAATAAATAAATAAAAAAATAAATAATAAAAATAAAAACTTCGTTCTTATTATAAAAAAAGCATAAAAAATATTTAAATAAAATGTAAACTTAAGTTTTATTTAATTTTTATGCAGATATATTTCCCGTCAAATCGAGCGCTCTAACATTTTGTTTACTTTATTAATCATTCAACGCTATCAAACATTCAAAGTTGAATGAATTTAAACCAAAATAGAAACAGACAATATTAAAATAGAAATAGTTTTTTTTTTGTGGACGCCTTAAAACTGAAAGTGACGCGACATCTTTAGTGTAAAACAAAAATAGACAAAAATGTAAATAAATATACGTACACACTTATATTAAGAATACAAAAAAGGTAAACGAACGATTATATGCAGGTAGTGATGAGTCCTTTAACAAAAATGTAACACATTTTTTAAGAGTTTTATTTTATGCGTTAATTATAATCAGTAAATATGTTTAACTATTACATGATTTACACATAGCAAGTTCGTGGCGGCAAATTTGTTCATTAAAAAACAAATCTGCACCTATTTCCCTTCCACAAATATTTGTGGCAAGAAAACTTGCCCCGTGTAAATCAGGTACGTGTATTTATATTGATTGTTTTTTTTTCTTACAAAAATTATAAGGATGTCGTCCGGTAAAATAATAAGCGTAACTAGAGAGTTTTGCTGGACATTTACGAAATTTTTTAAAACCTCCGTAAAAAAAAGAAAAATGCTAGAGTTAAACAAATTTTATTCTGATGGTACTTAGCCATAAGCAGATGGCCAAAGGATAAAAAAAATACATTCAACAACTTGCCGTTTAAATATTGGAGATTTTTTTCATTCGCATGTTGATCGTTTTTTAATTTGAAAATTTATTAAATGTGTTGAAAATATAAATGAACAGAAAAACAAATAAGAGTGCCTTATCCGGCCATGCCGAATCTTATATACCCTTCACCATGTATGTAAATCTAATTTAATGAAGTAGCGGTGACAGAGAATAAAGTTGTGGTGACAGAGAATTTAAAAATAAGAAAAAAATTAAATTATAATTTTACATATAAATTTCATCGGCTCTTAATGGGTTAAGCATATTAAAAAAGTTTTAGTATTTCCTGAAAGATCTCTTTAAATCGAACTTTTTTATATAAATGTTAGAGGCCCATAACTCGGTAAATCTGGGCGAGCGCCAATTTTTCACTGGATGTTTTTTTTTCTTATTTTTTAATTCTCTATTGCTCCATATTTTTGTTTTGTTTATTGGAGTTACTTCATTATTTCCAATGATATAGAAAAATTAGAGGTAGGCGTGGTGTTAAGCCCACTGCCTCGAGGGATAGGATTGATTTTGCTGATTTTCAATAGCACCTCTTTCGACACTATGTGTGGTCAATTTCAACACTAAAACGTACGGACTCGACTTCGTTATGCATAAGGACTCAGAATATATATATTTTATGGGTCGGAAATGGATATTGTAGAAATAGCAAACGGAATGACAAACTTAGACATGCACTTTTTTCACTTTCTGTGATGAGGGGTATAATAAATGAATAAGTTATTCATTAAATTAATCATAGTTTTATGCCCTACAGTCTATCCCCTCGATTTAAGCAATTAATAAAATTTTCTCAAATGTTTAAATGATACATTTAAGACAATATAAAGTATCAATTCAAATTAAATACCTATAAAATGGTATAATTTTCTTGAAAATATTTGACACAGTGTGATATTAAAGTAAAAACAGAAAATCGTCTATTGATTATTTTATTCATAAAAGGAAAGAAGTAAGGTAAATATATTTCAAAAGTACGTATCAATTTTATGTATGAAAAAAAAAACTAAAAAAAATTTCAAGCGTCTACCTCTAACGGTTTGAAGAATAAGACCATATTCGTCAAAATTAAACACCCTTTAATTTTAAAATCCATTATTTACACTTTCTAAATGTTTGTCTGTTGCGTTTAAAAAACTAAAACTATATACAATAAAATCACGACGCTATAGGATCATTCTTTATGCTTAGTTTTTGTCTTTTAACTATTTTTTCGTGGCCATGCTGAAGGTTGGTACAGAGCAAAAACAAATGTACAAGACGAGTTACCGAGAAAACAACGAAGAAATGCTTTGAGCTGTATGTGGACTTCGTTTAACCAAATTAATACTGATTAGTTGATTAAATAGATGATGTTTACAATATACACAACCTAAGGTAGATAAATGCGAAGAATGCTGATAAAGGATGTAGCGATTCAGAAAATGCTACATTACATTCTGCTGGTGTCTAATTTTACTTGTTTTTTTGGAAAGCTACCGCACAGATCTGTTTCTTTCTAAAAATTAAAATAAAAGAAAAAGGTAAATTTTTAATCACTTAGTTTTTATCTTTAATTTCTTTTACTTGTTTTTATAGCGGACATAAAAATATTTAAGCTTAAGGTTTTTTTTACCAATTGTAGTTTAAAAACAAGGCCACGTACGTGAAAATTGCGATATTATTGGGACACCCTTTAATTTGCAGTTGTATTTTTCAACTTGTTGCTACAGCACACATAGTTTTACTGATACTGTGCCTATCACAATTCAAAAAATATTTTTAAAAATTTACGTTACTTTTGGCACACCCTTTAATTATTAAAATTTTCTGTTATAGCGGCTGCTTGATTGATAAATGAAAATTTTAAGAGTCTTCTTATTACGGTTTAAGTGACAGACTTTCAGTCGGACACTATAGCGAGAAAAATAGGGTTCATTTTTACACTTTGTGTGCAGGAAAATCCATCAGCAAAAAAAAACTTATAAAAATAGTATGTTTCATTTAATGGAAATAAACACTGAGAATTAAAAATATCTATTAAAAATTCAAAAGTAAAAATCTAAAGTCAATAAAGACACATAAATCATTTAATTTGCATTAATAATACGGACAATAAATATTAATCAATGACACAGTGCAACACAAAAATCTTAAACCATTTGAGACCCCTAAAATCTAAAGCTTATAATGGTAGAAGAAAACCCTAGCTGGGTTTTGAAATATTAGCAAAGGTGTTTTTTTTTTCAATTCATTTTTGAAGAGAACATGTACTGATTCTTAAGTCTATATCTCGTGAACTATTAGAAATATTGCTGTCTCTCTTCGGAAAATTTTTAGCTCTTAATTAAATCTAATTTTTTTTTTTTTTTTGGATTTTATCTCAAGGCAAAATTTTTAGATTTCATTAAAAGGTTAAAATTTGCTGAAGAGAGAAAAGCAATATTTCCAAAAGTTCACGAGATAAAGACTTGAGAATCAGTACATGTTCTCTGAAAAATGTACTAAAATCTTCCTGGCAGTGAAAACTTAAAAACGAATTAAAACCCATGTAGGGTTTTTCTTTTATCATCCTAAGCTTTCCGATTTTGGGAGTCTCAATTGGTTCAAGATCTTGAGGTTAAAAAATGAGCTACTTTATAAAATATTAATACAATAATTTATTATCGGCATTATAAATTCATTTTTATATGTGTAAGTAATTTTGTACCAGTAATTCAAATAAATAAAATTTTAAAATCACTTACCTGTTAGTAATGGTTGCACTACACCATTTTGATTCATACGGCCACGATCCATAAATTGTCCGCCACTATTGCTACAACTTAATTCACGGTCACTCATAATGTCAACAATTTTATCAACTGCTTGTTTTTATACAATTCAATATAAATATATTTGTTTGTTATTAAAAATGTAAAACTTTATATTCTGTACATTTGGATACATAAAAAATGAATAACAATAATAAATATTCAAATTAATTCAGTATTGATTTTGTAACTGTCGAAAATATCATAGAATAAATTTATTTTAATTTTATTACAAATTTTTCACTTATCACAATTCAACACAACAACATTCCAGTTCTCTGTGTGGCAGAATAATGACTGATCATTCTATTTCAATTTTGTGAAATATCACAAAAGTCAAACAATGAAAAAAAACGTATTTACTCTCAGTCGGCTGTTAATTTTTTATACTCTTTTTTATATTTTTATTTTTTTATACTCTTATTTTTTATGTGTTTTTTTTTTATTTTTATTTCATTTGTTTGTAAATAATTTTCCATTAGAAGATTAGAATTTAAGTGATGTTTAAATATGTATATGTTTTTATAGTCTGCAGTAAACATTTTTTTATCTTAGAGTTTTACAATTTTGTTTACAAATATTAATTTTTAATATCGAAATAGCAATATCAAAAACTATTTTAGTTCATTTTGTATACAGTAACATTCACAATGTAAGAAATGGTTGTTACTTTTAGTTCACAGTTTAACAAAAATTAATTCAATTGAAAAAAATTTTTTTTTGAAAAATTTTTGAGTTATATTAACAAATTTTTTCAATAATTTATTTCCTGTTTCCTGAAGATGTCAGCCAACGGTGTGGCAAAATATTGAAAGAAAAAATAGAATTAATAAACAATATTTTTATTTTAAAACTGACCTAGTGCTTGTTGAATTAGAAAATTAATTATAAAGGTCAAAAAAACATTAACATTTAGTTTTTACTTTTATTTACACTTTTTATTTTTTTTAGACACTATTGCAATAGTAAAAACAATTATGTATTTTTATCGCTCAACAAGTAAAAACAAACATGTTCGAAATCAAAGTCCCTCACGAAACTTATTATATATGAGAAAAGTCAATTTTCCGCGTCTTATAAACAATTTATCAAATTTAATTTAAATAAACTGTGTTTATAGCTTCACAGGTCTGTATGTGCCCTTGATTATCCAATAGATTTGATTCACCGAGATCGAAGGGTTTTGTCACTGTAATCGTGTTTGTTAAGAAAAAGCCCTGAATTTACTATATAATTTGTACTGTATGTAGAGGTGAAAGAATTTGTCGCATGCTACATTTTTTTTTTCAATGTATTTATCTTTATTCCTTTCGTAATTTTTACAATATCCATTTGCAATCCCATATAGAATGTATATTCTGAGTTCTTATGCATATAAAAGTCAGTTGAGCGATATCCGCCTGTCCGTCCGTGAGCTAAAGAAAATTTAAAACGCCAATTGATTAGACATAGTTTCGAAAATATCACTATTGAAAATCAGAATGATCGGTCCATATCCTTCGAGGCAGCGGGCAAAACACCTCACCTCTAATTTTTCCACATCATTGGTAACAATGAAGTAACTCCAATCAAAACAAGTATAAAAGGCAATAGATAATGAAAAAATAAAAAAAAACTCCCAGTGAAAAAATTAGCGCTCCTCCATAATTTTTGAGTTATGGGTCTTTAAACTTTTCATATAAAAAATATGTTGCACCATATTTTTAAAGATATCAATATGGGTGTCATTTAAAAACTTTTAAAAAGATCTTTTAGGAAATGCTAATTTTTTTTATTATTTTTTAATTGTCTGTCACCTCAATATTTGTTCTTTTTTTATTAGAGTTACTTCACTAAACTAGATTTACACACATAATGAAAGGTATATAAGATTTGGCATAGCCGAATATAGCACTCTTACTTATTTTTGTTTATAGTCGATATTAGTCTATGGAGATAACAACATTCAGATGTTTGTTGCTTTGTTTAGTCGACATTGGCTGCTTGGTTTAACTATGTAAACTTACATAATTATATTATTTACGCCTCAAAGTATGCTAAATTATGAAAATCATTTTATGTAAACAACATAAGGGAAGTGTATTGTTAACTAAAATGCAAAAAGGCGTAACTAACAAAAATATAATTTTACAGGAAAAGCAAAAAACTTTACAAAACGAAAACTATAAACATATTAACGAATTTTTTTTATAATTTCAAACACATCGGCAAATTTATGTTTAATAAGTCGGCCCCGCACTTCTATAAACAAAAGTGAAAGCAACTCTCTTTAATATATTTTGTTAAAAAAAGTGTGTGATAACTTCTTTCGCATTAATCAAAAGAAACAAACTTTAAGTAAGTGCCTTTGTTGTTGTTTTTTTTACAAAACCATCATTTTAATTCGCTGACGTGTCAAATTTTGTCTGCTGATGTTTGTTTGTTTTTTGTAGTGTTCTAAAATGCCATTGCTAGGGGTAGTAGTCGATGCAATATTTTTCTTTGACGCGTAAAAAAACAAGTAAACTTATATCTAAAACATTTTTTTTTTTTTTTGGTATTAAAGAAAATTTAGGGATCAAAATAAAAATGATTTTATCCAAATTCGATTAGTTTTCTGCACTTTATATTTTAAAAGTATTCAAACAATTATTTTGAAGTAATAAACAACTAGAAGAGTTTTAAAAATGTTTTTTAATTGTTGACTTTTTGAAATATATCCTGGGTTCACATTAAGATTTGTCAATCAAAATCGAATTTTTATAATTGAGAGCAATATCGTTTTGAAGTAAGAAAAATTCAGGCATAAATTACAATCTACGAACTTAAAAAATATATTTATTTATCTGAGAAGGAACTGTGTTTTAATGACAAGCAATCCAAAGGAAATACTACACACAGAGATGTCCGAAACGTTTAAGATTAGCACTACTACACCTAATATAGAATAAGCTTGCGACCTAATAAAAACCTTTGGAAAAAACAATACATTTACATACAAAATTGTGGTGATACAGAAAAGAATTAAAGCAGCAATCTAAATAACGAAAACCAAGTCATAAAAAATTTAAATACTGAATGTTTGCATAAAAGCTGAATATCAAAGTTTAGCAATTAAGATGATTAAGGTACGACAACAATTGAATTAATAAATATAAATTAATATATACAAATTATTTGCAATAAAATGTTAACTAGGCCTGTATTGGCAGTTGATAGACACTGTTTAAGATGTCATGATTTTTAAATTTAATTTGTTACTTTTTGCAAAATATATTTACTGCGACATTTATTAAAAAAAATGTGTTTTATAAAAAATTTTCCATTCAAATTTGTTCTAAAATAAGTTTCAAATCTATTTTAATGTTTTATGAATACGGCATTAAATTGTATCTCTGTCCATTGTATTATAAAAAAATGTCATTTCTAGTCCACTTTGTTAGAAGCTTTCTCAAATTAATATGGAGCATACTCTAAATCAAGTTCTGTTTTATGCCGTCTAAAAAATACTACCTTCAATATTGTATTAAGGTGCTGTTAGTTTAGTCAAATATTTGATTAAACAAGCGTAACCACTATTTTTACAAAAGTTAATTTAATCCTTCCTGACAAGTATCATTACGAATGACGATTTATAATAAAATAAATCTTCACTTTTATATTGAGTAGGATCTTATATTTCGTAATAAGTAGTTGACAACAACAACAAATTTATTCCAAAATTTAGTGTCCGTTTTTTTTTCTTATATTTCGTAATAAGTAGTTGACAACGACTACAATTTTACATAATTTAGTGGCTACGTTTTTTTTTTTTTTTTTTTGTCAAATATTTGACTAATCTGACCGTTCCTTAGGAAGGATGATTATAAAGCATTTTTTATAGGGTTTTAGAAAGTTGAAGAAATAGATTTTAAAATAAGCACTTTTCAGAAATAGCTTTTTAACAACACTTTTAATGTCATAATAATTACTTTTTTTTTTTAAATAGTATCGTGAAACTTTGGCCTTTCACTTCCTTTTAGATGAAGATATAAAATTTAAAATATATAAAAAAAAATCATATTGTTTTTTATTAATTATAGCAGTGACCACGACTCTAATTTTCAATAGCAAATTTTTCAAAACTATGTCTGATCGATTGGTATATTTAAATTTTAACTTCAACATGAACACGGAGACGGATATCGCTCAATAGACTTCACTATGCATAAGAAATTACAAACGAAATGATAAAATTAGATACACCATTTTTCCACCTGAGGTGAAGGATATAAAAACAGTGTGAAATAAAATCAAGTAAATCAATTACATACATATGTGATCATAACGCATAAATGTTTTTTGCTAGTCTTCTGCTATCAAAGCCGCTACTAGCACGTTTTTTCAACCAACTGTAAAGCGACATATGTTCTTTCTGTGGGCATTTTTCAATGTTTGTCGTTTAAAAATATACAAATAGTTATTAAAGAATTAACAATTCCTCAATCAATACTCTATAACAAGACTGTATTCTTACTTCCTATACGAATGTACAGGTCGTTATGCGGATTCTGCAGTAAGCCAAATCTGATAACTTAAGCGGTAACCTGGTGCTTTGCTTGTGTACCTTTTCCATTTTTAGATGTAAGAATTCAAGCAAATAATAAAGTATAAATGAAACAAGCTAACTGTATGACAACAGATACAAGAAAAGTTTTTCATATATCTTTTCTAAATAAAAATAATATTTCTAAATTTTAAATTCTTGTGTCCGGTTCTTTTAATATCAAAAATCATTTCGCTAAAATTTTCACTAACTAAAAAAATTTGTCTTTTTTAAAACTCACATTGAATATTTTATATATGGAACAATTATATTATGAATAGATTACTATGCTTCATCTTTAATTTCAACATCAAGGTTTAGCTCCATTTTAATTCACGGGATACCTAAGTAAAATTCCCTGGAATCAGGAAATATATACAGCCTTTTTTGCCAAGAATTTAATGTATAATTTGATTTCTGTTTAACAACGTAGAATGTATTCATTTTAATCTACGCACAAAAAATTGGTATGTAGGACGGTTGTTATTTATGTATGTATGTTGTATGACCATGACAACGTAAAAATTTTAACAGAGCGTAATGATAATGGCAATTAATTACACATTTAAAATTGTTCCTGAATTTATGTTATCAGTACTGAAGTTAAAACGGGTTCAAAATAAATATATGCACTAGTGGTTAAACCTAAGATGACCCTTATCGTTGTTTATTTAATTACTTTAAAATAAATATTGGTTTGTCATAATTTAATTTATATATTTATTTTTAACAAAGTACAATAATGTTTATTAAGTAACTATTAAACACAAAAATTAACATTGATACATTGTAACGTTATTTACTTGTTACCATTGATGTTAATAGGACTGTCTGGTGAGGGGTAATCTACTCCCAGAAAAAGTTATCACCTTTACGAATTTATAACACATAACACAATTTTAATTGCGTTTGAGAAAATTATGTAGTTACAATAATAAGTTTTACGGAGAATTACTGCAAATCAAATAAAAGAGACAACTGTTAGCGTTTCGGTGATAAAAAATTAGTTCCCTAATACAAAACTTGCAGCTTTGAGGGAATATATGGGTGGCTGAGGAGATTTCAGGGCATGGAGTAAAGTATATCACCGTAACACAAAGTAATACAATGATTGACACAATTAAAACAATTTGGAAAACAACGAAAGAAATCTTTTTATTGTTTCTTTAAATAGGTATAATAAAAAAAAACTCTTAGAACAAAATAAATTAATTTATACCGATTTAAAATTTCTTATTATTTTAATATAATCTTCTGATTAAAAAAAAAGAGAAAGTGCAAAAACACAGCAGAGGAATTAAACCATTTTAAATTCTTCTGATAATCATTGTGTTCTTTAAGAAATTATTCTATATTCAATTAAATTTAATTGCGTAGTTGTTGTTATCTTTTCGCAATACCTTTTAATATTTTATATTGATAATTTGTACTTAAAACATTTATTAAATCTGTTCTTTTGTAAGATTTTTTTTTTGCAAATAGGTAATTTATCAGTTAAAAAGAAAAACTGATTTTCACATTAATTTCAAAAAGTCTAAATTTTGATTCTATAATTTTAAGTTAGATTTCCACAATAATGCTCAATTAATAAAGCGTTTAACAATGAATCTTTAAATATTATGAAAAATCACATTTTTCTAATTTATAGAAAAACAAAAGAAAAATATTATTTTATCTACTAATTTCATAATGTTCAAGAAATTAACATCATTCAAAACAGAAAAAATGTGAAAAAAAACAGCCGCCAATTTCGATGACGAAAAATTGTTAAAAAAAAATCAAAAAAAGTAAACAAAAATTACACTAGATCACTAGGTCAACCCACAAATTACAACTGGAAATGCCGTCTTGATTACTTATTATATTCGTTTTTATGCTAAATATTCACAATTCAAAAGTCGCGTTAAGACTGAACACAATGAACAGTAATCGTGAAGTTTTTGTTTTATTTTATTTGTTTAAGTAACAAGTTTTTGTTTTTATTTTATTTGTTTAAGTAACAAAGGGAATAGACCCTTAATAATATAAACAATTTGTTTATTCTACGTTACTTAGCAGCCTAATGATTGTGAAAAATTTAGTCACAGATTTTGAAGTCATTTATTATAAAATTGGAGAGTCAATATTTGAACCCTTAAGTTAATAAAAATTAAATTTTATTTTTATTAAAACTTAAACATTATTTTCAAGCCGTCTTTTTTGTATGCATATCAGAATGATAGGGAGAGTGATGAAGGTTGCCTGAAGGTCGGTGGTGGCGGTTTGCAAGATATTTTCTGCTTTTGTTAAACATAAAAAACGTAAGGGTTGGAGTTGTTTTAATGATATGTTTTTATATGTGTATGTTTATTATATTTTCCAAATAACACATATGTTTTTAATATTTTTATTTTTTTTTTCTATGTTTTACATTCATTACATTTTATAAACACTTATCAGTGTTTTTATTATTTTTAAGTCCTTAATCACTTGTTGAAAACGATTTCTTTTATTTACGAAGCGTTCTAAACTTTGTTTTATATACCGCTTTAAAACATTTAACTTTGCTTTAGGAAGCTATTTTTTATTAATATTAAATCAAAAAACCACTTATATTTAAAAAATAAGGAAAATTGACCATCCAAACACAAATATAAATTGTCACTTGTCATCTTTGATTTAATAAAAGCTAGTGCTGCCATACTGCCTTTGAAGTTTTGTTTTGTTTCGTTTTTTTTTTTTTTTTTTTTTTTTTGTCAATACAACATTATGATGATAATACTGTTGCCAATTTCCCAACGATGTATAGTTTGATAAATTAGCTCGTGAAGAGATAGTAAATGGAGAGCAGATTCAATTTTATTTGATATTTTTTAATGAAGTGTTTTATTAATTCACTAGCCTTACCCACAACTTCATCGGCATTTTATTTCCAATTTTCATAAAATTGAAATTTAGGAAAATGAGTTTTTAAATATTTTGTTGTGTTAAAAGTTTTCAATTTACAAAAAAATGTACTCATTATTACCATTATACCTCCTCACAAAATTTTATTCAAATCTATCCAGCAGTTTTTATGTGACGCAAACACAGAAAAGCAGACAGACAAAAATTCCAAAAGTAGATGTTTTGTATTCAATATTAATTACTATTTACAATAACATCTAAATTTTCAGAAAATAACATGCTCAGATTTTTTACGAACATTTATGGTTCAATTAATTGCTAATAGAACTTTTTTCTCACGGAAAAAAATTTTCTTGAGAAAAAATTCCTCCAATTATGAATTTTGTGGGAACAAAAAAATAACAAAGTGGTATAACCGTAATTTGAAGGGAACTATTTTGCTTTTTTACATATAATTTCTTTTTCATAATTCATACCTGCGTTTTTTCCATGAATTTTTTTCACTTTCCGCAGGCAATAAAAAGGGGAACAAATTTATAATAGGACTTTCAGTATATAATTGGGCTGAATATATATAAATAAGACGAATTTATAAGAGGTGGCAGCGCCGCTACAACAATAAAAAGAAAAACAGGGACTTAAGTGTATGGTATACTTCAAAACACAATGACTGCACTTTTTCTTACCCTTTTTAACAACGTTTTTAGTAAGCTTTAAACAATAAAAAAAGCATTACTACTACACAAAACAAAATAAAGAGAAAAAAAGCCGTCGCAACGATGACACCTAGTAAAATTAATTCTACTTGATATTTAATAAATTAAAAAAAAATTAATTCTAGCTAAGCCATAATTTAAAAGTTTATTTTCTTTTTCGTTGAGAATAGAATTTTCTACAATTTTTGTTTTTTAATTTTAAAATACGTTTTCGTGTTACATTTTTAAAACAAAAATCCTGTTTTATTGAAAGCTTAAAAAATGTGCATA
Source organism: Cistogaster globosa (assembly GCA_937654795.1). Classification (NCBI taxonomy): domain Eukaryota; kingdom Metazoa; phylum Arthropoda; class Insecta; order Diptera; family Tachinidae; genus Cistogaster; species Cistogaster globosa. The sequence goes on from OW569404.1 coordinate 125,912,690, forward strand.
TTCTAAACTCGGTGTGCTTAGCGCAAATAATATAACTTGCCGTTAGTTAAGGGCAGGATTTCGTTGAAACAATAAATGGCTTCGCATTACTAAACATACTTATTATTTTTTTACCAATTAAATATTTTTAATTACTATAACAAAAATAAAAAATGTTACGTGACCTGGTGGCACTTAAGTGATTTCATAAAACTAGCTCAACTTGAGACTATACGGGACGTGTGATCTCAACCCTCACTTAAGCCCAACGGCCATGCAGCAATTAAAATATTTCTTGCAAAAAAAAATATATAGTATTAAATTCTACCACAACAAACACACTATCTTTAGGGAAGTTAGATGACTCTTCCAGCCGCCCATATCCCAACCGTGGCCATTTCCTTTTCCGGTCCTTTGTTAATGACCCCATAAGACGAATCCCACACACACACTCTTACCTTAGTTTCTCATCACCCCAGAAAAAAAACTTTAACCAATCATATTGCCTTTTACCAATTCAATACATATTATTTTATTTATTCTGAATCTTAAACCTAGTTACAGTATGCGACTTAAAATTCGAATTGATGACCGTTAAAAACAAATATTTATATACATATGCTATTATTATTATTATTTAAATTACTTGATTTCTGTCATAAAGCAAATTTTACTTTTCTATCATCAATAATACTCAGTTCTCCTTTTTGGTCTCTTCACCTCTTTTTGATTTTAAGGCTAAAAATTCTCTATGGTTTTGTTACTCTTATCCTATCTGAAGGAGCTCCCTAAGATATATTTTATCTGCCAATTTTGCAGTCGCTAGATTGAAAACCTATATCTAAATTTTATTCTTACCTTAAAACCCTGAGTGGCTAGAGAGAAAAAAAAACAACCACTTACTACAAATTTTACTTTTCAAAACTTTGCTTTACCACAATACTAACGCCTCTTTTCTTTCTTCCTTATTACTGATCAACAATTTATATGAAATATGAATTACAAAAAAAAAAAAACTTATTAATTATACTAAACACACTTAAAACATTAAACAAAATTTAATAACAAAAAACGCGTAATACTAAAATTTTTATATATATGTTTACAATTATCACAATAAAAAAAAATTTATTATTATCTATTTTATTTAATACATATAATTATTTACATATCTTTTTTATTTTTTTAGACACCTCTGCAACATCCTCTCATCTTGGCTTTCCACAATCCGTGACTTCCAGCTAGACTGAAGATTTTATGGCTTTTGTTTCTTCCTTCTTTTAGGCACAAATAGATTGTCTTTTATAATTTTATTTTGGGCAATCTCAAGATTGATAATATAAATGTTTTGTAAATTTCTTTGTCATTTATAAATTTTATTAAAACTGACTTTAAGCACTAGAAAAAGCTTTCTTTAGTTCTTGTACTTAATAATTTTACTTTTGTACTTGTAGTTGAAATTTCACTAGCACTTATTGACTTTGCACACACAAATAAACAGTAAGTTTCCTTTTTTTGTTTTAAACAAGACTATATTCTGACAACTATCACCAGCCTTTTTTCTTATAAGTCTATAAGTCTTGGCTTATTAAATTTTGCAAAGAAATATCACTTTCAACTTATTTAGTTTTTTTTTTTTTTATATCCAAAACTTCAGATTTTTTTTTTGTCCTGTCTTGCCACGACCTTAAAACCAACTCATCCTTTCTGTTCTCTCATATCCTCTTTTATATGTTTCTCTCCATCATTTTATATTGCTGAATTTACTTCAGAATTCTCAAAATTTCTAGTCCTACGTATATATGTGCAGACTCTCATATTATAAAATAATAAAAAAAAATTCTAGAACATTCCAGCGCCATATTTTTCCTCCATCTTTATTGCAATTGCCCCCAAAAATCTTTCCTGAACTTTCTTGCCGTATCCTACCTCTATATTCAGTTTTCGTCCTTTATATATCAGGCTCGTATAAAAGTAGCAGGTGACTCGTTCATTGTCAAAAAAAATTAAAATTTCACATTTAAAGAGAACGCTTCCCCATCCTTGTATTTACGCAAAATGTTTGCGTTGCCAAATTTACTACATCCCTCGTAATTTTCATTAATAATCGGACTGAACACATTTACACTAACTCATAGTCAAACAATATGTAAACAAACACATGTAATAAGAAGAAGGATTTTGTAAAATGTGAAAGAACATGAGGTAAGTAAAACGAACAATTTATTTAATTTAAACAATTTCCGACATTTTATCAATCTTTTTCTTTTTAGATTTACTACGGGGACTCCTAAGCAGTAAAGGTATTTGGTAAAATATCGTTCCTCTATATTTTTGCAACCAAAATATTAACAAATTTCTTTACTTTCAGGTACAAAAGAAAATGAGCAGCCATTTAAACTAAGGCCATATTAGGGATCCACTGCGGCCGGCCATCCGCACGAGCAAGGTGGATCAGCAAAAACAAAAAGAATTAAAAAAAAAATTATAACTAATAAAAAAAACTAATAATACTAACATTAATTTAAAACAAAACAAACTAACAAATTAACTAACACTAACAAAATAAAGAAAATAAAACCGGGACGTGGGTCGGAGGTGGTTCCTCCAAACAGAAAGAGACCCCTCCCTTAATATTCTTGAGGGACTCGAGGCAGTAGGACATTTTAGCCTCCTCCCGACGCTCTCGCTAAAGGTGTCGCTACGCAAAAATTTTTTTTTGCTCCTGACATTTTTTTGGCCACCGCAACAAAACACCAGCGCTGCGGACAACGGATAGCAGGAATGGTGTGCGTGGAAATTTGAAGGTTCTGAGGGGAATCTGCAGTACTTAACGTGGGGAACTCCCACACCCTGAGATTGAGTCACATGTTATACCGATTGATGAAGCCGGGCTTTTTGGTCATCCACTCTAAGCTTGGGGACAACTAAGCTATGTCATGTTTTCTTACTCATTTCATTGTTGGTAAATAAATGTTTTTCTTTTCAGCGTTCGGTGGATCGTCTATTTATTTTAAAGGAAAATAAGTAAGTAAAAATTTTATACATTTTGGGACAATAACATGTATGTAATACCGATTTGAATCTTATTTAGGAATTATTCATACCATTAATACGCATCTATATAAATATAAATCACCGTTAGCGCAACAAAAATACTGTTTTAAACTAGTTTATAAAAATCAATTACTGAATATCATATTAGGACAGCTCACGCATAGACGTACATACAACATAAAATTTTATAATCTGATCTGTTCCTAATCCTAATATTGCACATAAATCCGATTCTATCACCAGTAAAAAATGTATTGCACTTACGTTTATATTGCACCTATTATATCTTTATGTCTTTGGCATGAAAAATACCTATCGGTTTCCCTTGCAGATCTTCAAGCTCATACATGTTATTTCCTATTGGCCTTAGGACACGACATTTTAAAAACTTTTTGCAAAATTTTGCATTCCTATTTTTTTCAAAATTGCTAAGTATCGTATTTCTTCTGTACACTTCTTGACCTGGTACAAACTTCACTTTTCTTGCTCTCTTGTTATACCGCTGGGCTGAGCGAGTATAAGCCTCATGCATGTTGTTTCGAATCTTCTCTCTTATTAAAGCAAGTTTATCACTACTGTGCAGACTATTAATTTCATGATCCGTTAATGATAGCAATTTTTTTGCTATTTTATAATCGTTTCCGCTAGTAAACATATGATACCCGAACAATGCAAAAAATGGGGTAACTCCTGTTGCAGAATGTACGGAGTTTCTTAAGGCGCATTCAATTTCCGAAATATAAAGATCCCAGTCGCGATGGTCTTCCTCCAGATATGCTCGAATCGCAGCCAACACTGACTGGTTTACTCTTTCTGATGCATTGGCCTGCGGTGAGTAAACAGCCGTTTTCATATGATTTATTTTGTATGTGTCTATCATTTTTGAAAAAGTGTTTGAAACAAACTGTGAGCCGTTGTCACTGTGAATGATCTCCGGTACACCAAACTTATGAAATATTTCCTGAATAAGGAACTGTACCACATTATTCGTTGTTGCTTCTCGCATTGCTTTTAAAAATGTAAATTTAGTAAAATGATCAACTACGATAAAAATATAACAGTTGCCACTTTTAGATCGAGGATATTTACCCAGGAAATCGATGTAAAGTTTTTGAAAGGGTCTTTCTGTTACCACTTCTTGACCGATTTCAGGCATCAGGTTTTGGTTAGCGGGTTTATTTTCTTTACAAACTTTACATGCTTTTACGTACTCTCTTACTTGAACTGTCATTCGAGGCCAATAATAAAAACGTTTTATTTTCTCTAATGTTTTTGCTGTTCCGCAATGAGCTGAAGTGTAAGCAGAGTGGGCTTTTTCTATTATTTTGTTAGTTAAATTTGATGGAATCCATAACTTCCATGAAAACTGTTCATCCGGATCCTGATCAAAGTTTAATTTTTTAAAGATCAAGCCATCTTGGATTTTTAAATCTGGCAATTTTGAATGAGCTTCACTGATTTGTTTTTTTAAATCCACATATTCGCTATGTTCAAATTCTTCAGATTCAACTTCAAGTAGTTGTTGTAAATTTACTTCACTGACAGCTTCCACTGATGGAAATCTAGACAGAGTGTCTGCAACGACATTTTCAGAACCTTTCCGGTGTTCGATGTTAAAATTATAGGCCTGAAGTTGTAAAGACCAACGAGCTAGTCTGCCGCTAAGATCCTTCAAACTCATTAACCATTTGAGGCTTGCGTGGTCAGTTATTACCGTAAAAGGCATTAACTCCACATATGGTCTAAATTTCTTGATGGCCATTACAGCTGCAAAACATTCTTTTTCGGTAACGCTGTAGTTTTTCTGACAAGAATTCAATTTTTGAGAATAAAAAGCTATTGGATTTTCTTGTTGCTGATCATTATACTGAAATAAAACCGCACCAATACCATATTGAGAAGCATCGCACTGTATATAAAAACGTTTTGAAAAATCAGCGTGTTTTAATACCGGTGATGTGGTAAGTGCTTTTTTAAGGTTTTCGAACGCTTGTATTGCTTCTGGAGTCATTACAAATTTGTCTGACTTTTTTAACGTATCTGTGAGTGGTGCCGATATAGTAGCAAAGTTCCTAATAAATCGCCTATACCACCCTGCGATTCCCAAAAAACTTCTAACATCTCGTGTCGTTTTAGGCAACTTAATGCTTCGAATCGCTTGGATTTTATCCGGATCGGTTTTCAAAGTCCCACCCCCAATTATGAATCCTAAATATTTTAATTCCTGAAAACAAAATTGTGATTTCTTTAAGCCTATGGTTAAATTTGCCTCTCTCAGACATTTAGCGACTTCTCTTAATAAATTTAAATGTTCTTCAAAATCACTCGATATTACCAGAAGGTCATCTAAATACACGAACACATTACTTTTTAATATACTAGGGATCACTTTGTCCATAAGCCTACATAATCTTTGGGCCGCATTACACAAGCCGAATGGCATTACACGAAATTGGTATAATGGTCGGCCGGCGACAGTAAATGCTGTGTAAGGTTTACTTTCATCGTCCAGCTCTATTTGCCAGAAGGCATATTTCAAATCTACACTACTAATAAAATGTGTGTCATCGATACGACTCAATATCCCATTTATATTTTGTAGCGGATAAGCGTCTTTAATTGTTAAAGCATTTAGTTTGCGGGCATCTAGACAAAAACGGTTTTTACCTGGCCTTCGAACTAACGTTGTGCGGTTGCTCCATGGACTTTCACTTTCCTCTATTACCCCCATCTTAAGCATATTATCTATCTCGTCGTAATTAATCTTTTGTACTGCTGGAGAAATAGGGTAGTACCTGTCCTTCACCGGGACTGCATCTTCCACTAATTTAATTGAGTGTTTTTCTAACTGGGTACAACCTAGACCTTTTTCCTCAAAAGAATCAAAGCATTTTATTACTTCTTCAAGCTTTTTCTGTTGAGTCTCATCAAGGATGTGGGGTTTCATTCTATGTTCTTTAATATTATTAGTGAATTCTTGTTGAATTTTCTCCATATCTAATTCAGCCAATTCTAAAACTTCTGGGGCTAATTCGAAAGTTCTAAGAAAATCTACTCCCAAATATAAATTCTGCTCTAAATCAGGACATAGGTACAGAAAAATTTGGTGTTTCTTGCCTTTAAATTCGACACAGACCTCGATTTTGCCTAAAATTCTATATTGCTGTCCACCAGCTGTCCTTACAGTGGTCCACATGGGCATAGTTTTGAGATCTGTATCAAGAATGAATTCTCTGCAGTTTTTTCCTAATATGCTTACCGTCGCACCGGTATCTAATAAGCCTGTTATATTTCTGCCATGAACTTTAACCTCTATGAAAATCCTCGGATCGCTCTTAACATTATTTGCTCTATTTATTGAGTCTACAATTAACCTTTTCTTTTTACGGCGTTCTGAAAACTTTTTCCTTAGTCGAAGAATACGTTTAGATAGCTTTCTTAACGGATCGCTTGATTCAAATATTTTAGATTTTACCTTTTCATAATTTTGCTTTCTAACTTTAATTGGTAAATAATGCCTCATTTGTGGTAAGTAATTTGTAACTTTTTTTGGTTTCTTCATAGTTTCTGTTAAATGTAACTTTTTGGTTCCATCTTGGTAACCATTATCTAGTTGCTGGGGTACTGACACTGACGTGGGCCCCCCGTTGATCCCACGCCTTGCCCGCGGTTTTTCTGCTTACAATTAGGGCACTTCGGAGCGACGACATTTGCTTTGCCACACCGGTAGCAAAATAATTTCCGTTCTAGTGATTCACACTCTCTGAAACCGTGTCCTTCAACGTGACAGTTCCAACAGATCAATTGCTTTGGATGGTTCTCTCTGATAGCATCTACTTCTTCATAAAGCTCTTTATCTTCACTTACTTTCTCACTTTCTATAGCTTCGAAAAGTACTTCATTCACTGCTCTCATCGGGCGTTGAATAGAGCTAGGGTATCTTACTTCCCTTCTTGGAAAATTTTTTTCTGCCTCCAAGCATTCAAAACGTAGTTGTTCCACTGAAGAAACTGAAATTGGATACACTATCCTGGCGAGACTATCTTTCAGATTTTTCTTTACGATCTTTACCATATCATACTCAGGTATCGGTTGACTTAACCTTGAACGCAATTTGTTCATATCGTAAAAATAATTATCAATAGATTCATTTATTTGCTGTTTTCTTTCCACTAGATCGCGCATAATTTCAAAGTTAGACGTATTGCTTCTGTACTGGTTTAGTAGTTCACATCGAAGAGCTGGCCATTTCATAATTCCATGCGTACGTATCAGAAGCCAATACCAGTCTTTTACATGACCTGTGACCAAAAGGTGGAAATCTCTGAGGATTTCATCCCAAAGAATATCATATTGTGCTTGTAAATGCTCAAGACGAAAAATGAAATCTTCTACGCTCATGTGAGTATTATTTCCGTTAAATGTTAAACCCCATTTATCAATTCTAATCGTTATCTTTTCCGTTGATCGCGGATTGGCGTTTACCTGGACTCCCCCTTGAGTTGATTCCTCGGACGATCCAACTATGTGTACCGCTGGAGTGGCAGAATTGATAACGATAGATCCAGTTGAACGACTTGATTCGGCACTAGTTCCATGGCTTGGTAAGTTTGGATTCATATTTTCAAAACCTGCTGGAATTCGGGCACTTTGATTAGGCCAGTTAGCATTATTTAAATTCCTATTTGCGCTGTGAAAAGTAAACCGATTTGATACAGGAATAGATTCGATGTTCAAATTTTGTCTACCGTTAGCGTTGTTTTCATTATTAGCAGTTGACCTTAAGTATACGGCTTCAGTATTTTGGGACCTATCATTTGCCAAATCTTTTACGACTGTAGACAATTCCCCTACCATTCTTCTTATCTCTGCCATCTCACTTTGAATCATCCCCCTCATTTTGTCCTCCAATGCCCTCTGGACATTTAAAGTTTCGTCTACGACTAAATCCCTAACTTCCGGATCCATTTCCAAGGGGACTGCATTAGTATTATTATCCACCTGAGCTGAACCTGAAATATTTTCTGAAGTTCCTGCCAAAGCAGTTTCTCTTTGCTGTGGTCGCGAATTGATAGTTTTAGACATATCAAAAATGTTCGAATTATTAGCCATTTCTAGCCATGTAACTTTTCTATATTTAGCCTGTATTTGATTCGAACTATTCAAGTTAGATTGAACGGGTCTTTTCCTATTTGACCTAGTTCCTCTATTCATTACTTTTCAGTCCTACAGTTCTAGACACGAGTAACTTTTCAATCAAAACTTATAAAAATATCAAGGTTAAATTAATAAAAAAAAATTTGTTTTAATAAAAATTTATAAATAAAAATGACAAAGAAATATATGTAGGTATACGACAAAAAGCATATAAACAGAATAAATTAAATAGGGTACATAAACTAGAATATAATAAAAAAATATATATATAATAATAATAAATGAATAAATAAATAAAATAAATAAATATATGTATATTACTGGACAAATAAGGTATATGACAAAAAAAATATAATCAAATAACTGAGCAAATCAATAATAAACAAATAGATTTATAAATAAAATAAGATAAAAAATGAATATGTAAATAAATATGTATATTCTTGTAGACTTTTTCGTACTGTTTTAGGGGTTTTTTGAAACTAAATGATTCGTGTGTGTGCGTGTGTATCACGATTCGATTTTACATTGACCCTTTTATATAAAAGCTAAAGTAGTGTGTTCTAGACAAATTAAAAAAATACTATTAATATTAATACTAAAGTATAGATATGCTCTGATCTTTCATTACGACTTGCTAATGACGTTATCAGAGGCCAATATTTAGCTACTATCGATGTTCTCAAACACTGGCTCTCAGCCTGTGTGGCTATCGATCTAGCTTGATATTGCACCACATCCACACTTATTTCAAAATCTTCTTATTTTCTTAGCAAACAAACTGAAGGCTTAGAGCGTACTATTAGGTGACCTCATATTTTCCCTAAGAACTTTCTCTTCTCCTCCTTTGAACTAGTAGTATTCTATCGAAATCTCTCGTACAACAGACTTTCAACCACTTGATTGAAACGGCTACGAAAGACACCTACACAATCAGTAAATTCACCGACAGATATACTTTATTCTATTGACAAATACTTGTTGGGCTATTGTTTTGTGTTTCGTTTTTGTACACAAATCTCATATACTTCTTCGCAATAACGAAGAGCTTTCTTTTCATTTGGGCGCCATATTGTTACGTGACCTGGTGGCACTTAAGTGATTTCATAAAACTAGCTCAACTTGAGACTATACGGGACGTGTGATCTCAACCCTCACTTAAGCCCAACGGCCATGCAGCAATTAAAATATTTCTTGCAAAAAAAAATATATAGTATTAAATTCTACCACAACAAACACACTATCTTTAGGGAAGTTAGATGACTCTTCCAGCCGCCCATATCCCAACCGTGGCCATTTCCTTTTCCGGTCCTTTGTTAATGACCCCATAAGACGAATCCCACACACACACTCTTACCTTAGTTTCTCATCACCCCAGAAAAAAAACTTTAACCAATCATATTGCCTTTTACCAATTCAATACATATTATTTTATTTATTCTGAATCTTAAACCTAGTTACAGTATGCGACTTAAAATTCGAATTGCTGACCGTTAAAAACAAATATTTATATACATATGCTATTATTATTATTATTTAAATTACTTGATTTCTGTCATAAAGCAAATTTTACTTTTCTATCATCAATAATACTCAGTTCTCCTTTTTGGTCTCTTCACCTCTTTTTGATTTTAAGGCTAAAAATTCTCTATGGTTTTGTTACTCTTATCCTATCTGAAGGAGCTCCCTAAGATATATTTTATCTGCCAATTTTGCAGTCGCTAGATTGAAAACCTATATCTAAATTTTATTCTTACCTTAAAACCCTGAGTGGCTAGAGAGAAAAAAAAACAACCACTTACTACAAATTTTACTTTTCAAAACTTTGCTTTACCACAATACTAACGCCTCTTTTCTTTCTTCCTTATTACTGATCAACAATTTATATGAAATATGAATTACAAAAAAAAAAAAAACTTATTAATTATACTAAACACACTTAAAACATTAAACAAAATTTAATAACAAAAAACGCGTAATACTAAAATTTTTATATATATGTTTACAATTATCACAATAAAAAAAAATTTATTATTATCTATTTTATTTAATACATATAATTATTTACATATCTTTTTTATTTTTTTAGACACCTCTGCAACATCCTCTCATCTTGGCTTTCCACAATCCGTGACTTCCAGCTAGACTGAAGATTTTATGGCTTTTATTTCTTCCTTCTTTTAGGCACAAATAGATTGTCTTTTATAATTTTATTTTGGGCAATCTCAAGATTGATAATATAAATGTTTTGTAAATTTCTTTGTCATTTATAAATTTTATTAAAACTGACTTTAAGCACTAGAAAAAGCTTTCTTTAGTTCTTGTACTTAATAATTTTACTTTTGTACTTGTAGTTGAAATTTCACTAGCACTTATTGACTTTGCACACACAAATAAACAGTAAGTTTCCTTTTTTTGTTTTAAACAAGACTATATTCTGACAACTATCACCAGCCTTTTTTCTTATAAGTCTATAAGTCTTGGCTTATTAAATTTTGCAAAGAAATATCACTTTCAACTTATTTAGTTTTTTTTTTTTTTATATCCAAAACTTCAGATTTTTTTTTTGTCCTGTCTTGCCACGACCTTAAAACCAACTCATCCTTTCTGTTCTCTCATATCCTCTTTTATATGTTTCTCTCCATCATTTTATATTGCTGAATTTACTTCAGAATTCTCAAAATTTCTAGTCCTACGTATATATGTGCAGACTCTCATATTATAAAATAATAAAAAAAAATTCTAGAACATTCCAGCGCCATATTTTTCCTCCATCTTTATTGCAATTGCCCCCAAAAATCTTTCCTGAACTTTCTTGCCGTATCCTACCTCTATATTCAGTTTTCGTCCTTTATATATCAGGCTCGTATAAAAGTAGCAGGTGACTCGTTCATTGTCAAAAAAAATTAAAATTTCACATTTAAAGAGAACGCTTCCCCATCCTTGTATTTACGCAAAATGTTTGCGTTGCCAAATTTACTACATCCCTCGTAATTTTCATTAATAATCGGACTGAACACATTTACACTAACTCATAGTCAAACAATATGTAAACAAACACATGTAATAAGAAGAAGCATTTTGTAAAATGTGAAAGAACATGAGGTAAGTAAAACGAACAATTTATTTAATTTAAACAATTTCCGACATTTTATCAATCTTTTTCTTTTTAGATTTACTACGGGGACTCCTAAGCAGTAAAGGTATTTGGTAAAATATCGTTCCTCTATATTTTTGCAACCAAAATATTAACAAATTTCTTTACTTTCAGGTACAAAAGAAAATGAGCAGCCATTTAAACTAAGGCCATATTAGGGATCCACTGCGGCCGGCCATCCGCACGAGCAAGGTGGATCAGCAAAAACAAAAAGAATTAAAAAAAAAATTATAACTAATAAAAAAAACTAATAATACTAACATTAATTTAAAATAAAACAAACTAACAAATTAACTAACACTAACAAAATAAAGAAAATAAAACCGGGACTTGGGTCGGAGGTGGTTCCTCCAAACAGAAAGAGACCCCTCCCTTAATATTCTTGAGGGACTCGAGGCAGTAGGACATTTTAGCCTCCTCCCGACGCTCTCGCTAAAGGTGTCGCTACGCAAAAATTTTTTTTTGCTTCTGACATTTTTTTGGCCACCGCAACAAAAATAAGTTTTTAATAATGCAAAGCTATTTATCGCTCCTTATGACTCATATTATTTACTGCTTAGAAATCTACAGTGGTTGCTTATCAACCAACCTTCGTAGAGTAAGGCTATGTTTTAATCGCGTTATAAGTTATATCTATAACTTAAGAATCTTCGATCACGTTTCTGAATATGCCAAGGTATTTTTAGGGGATTGTGTAAAAATAAGAATTTTGGGTAATCTTTACAATATTATTAAATACAAAACAAATCCATGCCTAAGATCGCAATACCGTTTTACCAGAACTAGTCGCAATCCGCAGCTTATTATACCTCAAATTAACAATTCCATATTTGAAAAGTCTTTCGTTGTAAGATCGTGTAGATTTTACAATGACCTTCCAATTATATTAAGAAGCTTTGAATTTTCTATTTGTAGATTTAAACATTTGTTACAAAATGCGTAAGCATAATACTTGTAATTAAATTTAGTTAACAACTAAGTCGTTTCATTTTCAGACAAAGGATTAACAAATTGTTTACTTGTACTATTTTTTCACTATTTATTACTATTGTAAAATCTTTATAATCATATATGGCCCTATAGGCTCGAATATAAAATAAATAAATGAAATGAAAAAAATTGAAAATCCAAGCCTTAACTAACGACAAAGGTACTAAAGGCCCTTACAATACTATTGCCTATATTGCTATCAAAGTAAGACTGCAAAAACAACGTAACAGGTGTACATTGCTTAGCGCCTTTTATTGGGCTTGATGATAGTTGCAAAAAATGTTTAGCGGTTCTTCTTAAACAACGATCTTGAGATATGACGCTTTAATTTCATCTTAACCAATGAGAAAAAATATATAATTATCAATACTCTACTATTTTAAACAGATTTTATTTATTCAAATGTATACATTAGCCAATCTAATAAGCATCAACTCTTGGAGGATCAGCATAAAGGTCTTCCTTCTTACGCTCACCGGCCCAATATTGTCTCCTACGTTCCTTGCGCATAGCCTAAAAAATAATAATAATTTAGCGCATAATATAAATTTTAAAAAGAGAATTCTTTAAAAAATTAATTTTATTTTAACAGTTGTTTTCAAATCATTCATAAATTTATCTCGGCACGACCCGCAATATATGTAAAGGATTAAGTTGTTTAGAGGGCTTAAACTTCGTTCAAAAGGCTGGGAAACCAAAGCTTTATAATGGGCTGGAGTATTTTTCTTTTTTTCGCGGTCAAGAAACGAAAAACACAACGGGATAATTGGCTTAAGAATTGAAGGTTTCGCCATCAAACTCAAGTAGAGTTTTCCATACGAGAATAACAACTTTAGCACATGCTTTATTTCTAAGGTTACTTTGCATGCTTCCCAACTTAGGTTATAAGTCGTGTTTAATTAGTAAAAAAAATTAAAAGAAACCTCTTTAGAAGAAATTTTACAAGAACAGCCCATTGGATTTACTTGTTTTTTTTTTTTTTTTTTTGTTAACGTTTTTGCACTCTTACCTCGAAACGCAACATCTGTTTGCGCAATGTAGCGCATTCATAAAAGTCATCAATTAAATCCTTGCACTTCCTTTTGCCTCTTTCAGTGCCATAGGCCTCCAGGCAATCCATCATGTTCATTTCCATTTCACCACAACTGTCGTAGGTTTGATGATTGATTAAACAACCGGTTAAATCAGTAAAAGGAGATAGAAAGAATGGCGAAATAGTCATGATAACCTAAGAATAAAAAAATTAATATGTATTTTCTTGTTACTATTATTTCAAGTGACCACAAAAAATCACAATGACGTAACAACAGAAATCTACTTCCTACAAGTTTTTTAAGCAACAGTTTTAAATTTAAATGGATTACTTTACTTTTTATTAGCTTCTTGAACAGCTTTTACAAGAAAAATTTACCTTTTTATTATTTTTTAGAAAAATTAATAAAATTTGGATCAATTTTAGCCCAACTTGAGTTTATTGGTTGCATAAAATAGTTCTATATCAGCTGGAAGAGTTACAATGAATTCATATAAAAAAAACTGTCTTACCGATGCTACACTAAATAACAACTGTCAATGTTTTGTTTACATTTTTTCACTTCACGTGTTGCAGGAATTGCTACATAGCTTATAAACAATATTAAATTAAGGGTTTTATATTACTCTTTTAAATAAATAAATATATTAATTTATGTATCTCACAGTTAGCTATGTTTAATCAACAATTGGTGGACTTTTTGAAAGATTGTGGAGTTTGTCAAATATGTCAATTAAGATATTTAAAAGCTCGTGGTAATGAATACACGGAATTAAGGGAGAGCTTTGATAAAGTAAGGTATAAATAAAAAGTTTGTTTAAACATTAAAAAAGTCCCATTCTGCAGCTTAAAGTCAATTATGAAGCCGTAATTGAAGACGATTTAGAAGAGAGTGTAACGAAAAGGAAAAAAATAGCGGTATGCCCTTGTTGTATGGGTCTATTTTCAAAAGATTTTCAAGCCAAACTCATTGAGAGTATATTAAAAAATAATATAAATAATTTTGAATGTAACGATATTGTAATGGCCATAAGCATGCCCATGATCGTACAAGTACGGCAATTATCTATGTGGTTTGCATTAATAGAGAAGTTCGGAAGCAAAATCGATAGAGAGAAAGCACCAGATGTCCCATTGAAAGAGGCAGTAAAATTAATTGTAAACCCAATTGTATGTAAAAAATTAGAAAAAGGTTACGATGCTAATGGAATTATGATACACATACAAGTCTCACATGTCGAAGAAGCTGAAGAATTAGAAAAATTGAAACAACTTCACTGCAAAGCATTCCCCACCGCTCCAAACGCAAAAAGACAAGTAATGTCAAGGGGAGTTTTAGAAAAACTATATACTCCGAAGAGAGTCAAAGCAGAAATGTTCAAGCAATTTTTTCCAGTACCACCTCCAGTCGGGTCTGAATATTTGACACTAGAATCAATAGATTTAACTGGACCAACAGTGTTCATAGCTGGTCGCTATCGAAAAATTTCGCGTCAATTATCGCACACACCATGGGTACTGAATGGACAGCGGGTCATGGCGGACAGCATTGAAGAAATTATAATGAGAGCTGTAACACCGCACTTTTGGTATGAGTTTTTACTGAAGTTACATGAATTCAAAACCTGTTTTGAAGATTTATATCTATTAATCAGACCTGTTCTGAAAATCACCTGAATTAAATTCACTCGTGTAATTTGTAACTGTTTTGAAAACCACAAGAGTGGGTGAGTTCTTAAGTAAGAAGCAGTTTCATAAAAGAAAAGGTAGCATTGTAAAATTTTAAATAACAGGTTTCGAATCACATAATTTCAACAAATGTTTGGTGCCAGAAAGCGTTTTCTGTGAAAGTGATTTTCGGAACATGTCATAAAGTAAAAATCCAAATAGATTTTATAATTGTTTTTTTTTTTTAGTAAAGACCTTTCAAAAGGAATTTTTATGTCAAGTGGCAGGGAAGATGTTGATGTTCGCTGTTTGGGCAAAGGGCGTCCATTCGTCGTAGAAATACCCAACGCATATCGAACCACTCTTACGCCCTCAGAAGCAAACCAAATGGAAAAGGAAATTGAAAAAACCCAGAAGTTATCAGTACGCAATTTGCAAATGGTCAAGCGCGAAGAATTGGTACACATTAAATCAGGCGAGGAACAAAAGAAAAAATATTATCGTGCCTTGTGTGCATTGCAAAAACCAGCTACCGCTGAAGTTTTAAAAAAATTGAATCTACCAGAAGGTTTTGAAATTAAGCAAAAAACACCTATACGTGTTTTACACCGAAGACCACTGCATACTAGACCTCGCATGATTTATCAGCTAAAAGCTATGGTGCAAAGGGATAATCCCAAACATTTAGTCCTTGACATAGTGAGTCAGGCTGGAACTTATATAAAAGAGTTAGTGCATGGAGAATTTGGCAGAACGGCACCGTCGGTGTCATCCATTATTGGGCAACCCGTTGATATAATGGCTTTAGATGTTATGGCTATTGATTTGGAATGGCCAAAAGAAATTGACAATGGCTTAGAAGCAAACGTGTAAATATTTTTTTTTTAGTTTTATTCATATGGCGCTTTAACCTTTTAATAAAAATCATTAGTTTTTCTTTTAAAGCAAGTTTTTTATACAAAAATTATTAAACAGAAGCATTTCCAATGCTTAAATAGATAGATAGATGAAGTTTAACGCTATCTAGGCCTTATAACCAATAAGATTTTTTGAAGTAATCTGTGGTAGCTCCTTAATGCCATTTTTGTCCACTACGGCTACGTTAAAGTTGGGTAGATTGATAACCAAACGTTTTTGTATTTCCACAACACACTTTTTGAGTACGTCATATGCTTCCTCTTGGGTAATTTTATCATGATAATAACGGTCAAATATACTGGCACAGAACATGCCACCATATCCTTGACCCGAATACTTAACTGATTTTGCATTGGCTAAGTAGTCAATGTAATGTAGTTCAGGGCCTTCTTTAGGATCGAAGCTAAAGTAGATAACATTATTCGTTTGATATTTAAATGTTTGGCACAAGATATCTAATTCTTACCCAGCCAAAAACATGTTAACCTGGTAGGGAGTACGCGACCTTAAATAGTCCGCCAAATTTTTACGAGTAAAATGAGCAGCGCACTTGGGACTCAAATCATAACCATTTCGCATTTTGTACAGAGCTATATTTTTTGAAATAAACTCTGTAAATTGTACGGTGTCACCCGATTCGCCTATTGTTGCTATCATTAAATTATCCGCTATTTTGTGTATTTTATTTTCATCTGAAAATATAGGAGCAAGTAAATATTAAAAATTCTTAAATCTGAATTTTCTGTAGTCATTATTGTGTGAGATCTTGTTAACAGCAACTTACCTTCTTTCATCACAATAATAGAACGTGCCTGCGTAGTATCAGCACATACCATTACGAAATCAGGACCGCGAATTCCTAAGATAGTTTCCATTTTATTTAATTTCTTATTTGAAATGAAAATATATTCCCCTGAATTAGTTTTTCTGGCTTCCTTCTTGTTTTTTTTACTAGCCGGGAATGACAATTGTATTTAAGATTTTAAGATGAAGTTGGCTGCAGTTGATAGTGCAAGAGTTGGTGGCAGGGTTACCCTTAGATTTTTTGAAAAGTCGTTTTAGAAAACAAAAGTCGCATATAACAACAAAAAAAACTATTGAAACAAAACAAGAAGCTCATTGCAGAATCCATTTTTATCATATATCATAAGATATAGAGCTGCATTATACATATGCACATGCATCTTTATATATTTTCATGTATACTAAGAGCGTTACCAAGGCGCATTGAACAGGTGACTGCCTCAGATCATGTGTTCATCATATGTTTTAGCTTCTACTTGTGTTTTGTTTTTGTAAAATCTTATTGAGTTGGTAAAAACGTCTGCCAATATGTGTGTATGTAGTTGTAAAAATATAAGAAAGCCACTAAAAATATATTGAAATTCATACACACATATTGCCACACGTTTTTGATAGCTCAAAAGTTTTTACAAAAACAAAATACACGTAAAAGCTAATGCAATTACCTGGTATGGTTGCGCCATGAGCGTAACTTAAGTTTATTAAATTTGGTTGTCATACGCTATTTATAATTTACTGGAAATTAAAAGTTTTTTGTGAGAAACTTTACAAAAAAAAGGTAGAAAGTCCCAAAAATTAAAAAAGTTGCAAAAGTCGGTAACAAAAAAGTCTAACAAAAAGTCGCAGACCACTAAAAAAAAGGGTCAAATTGCGACTTTAGTCGGGCGCCCGGAAACCTTGGTTGGTGGTGCCTAAGGCGAATCAACTACCAGGTGGCATATGAATATATACAGATTTTTTATGTTTGGAATTTGACAGCAATGATTTTGTAATTTTGTAAATTTTTTTCATGCAATTATCGCAGGAAAATGCATAGAATTGATTTCATTGCTTAAAATTATAAAATATAGAGCGTGCGAATTTATTACTAGGTGGCAGCGCAGCCGAATTGATTATTTTTTTGCTGATAACATAACTGCCAATTTCTATATATAAAAAATCTGTATGTAATATTTATGTATGGGATTTAATAGTAATATTTCTTGCAAAAATTAATGCATCAGGGCAAATCAATACTAGGTGGTCAACAATTTTTGCCAGAACCTGAAATGTTAAACTCTGTATATAAAAAAGTGTATATTTTTTTATATGGTGTTTGACACTTCATGCTTCGGCGAAAATAGATGAATTCGCTATCGAGACCACCTAGTATTATTTCGCCATGGAATGAATTCTCCCACGCCAACTGCCAAGGCGAACCAATTATTAGGTGGCAGCGTAAGCGAATTTTTTTATATTTGCCGTAAATATTACTGTCAAACTCCATATATAAAAACCATAAGGCAAATTGAATACTAGGTAAAATTAATAGCCAAGGCGGTCGAATTCGCTTTAGAAATAATTTTTCAGAACCAACGTCGAAATTTGCTTACATTTTGTTGACGCATCATTTTAAACAACGAAAAAATATTTTAAATAGTTAATAACTTGACCAAATAGTGAGTATGCCAATAAGCCTTTGTGTGAAAAGAGTGTGTGTGAAAAACAACAGTTATTAAAAATAAAATGCGTCTTAGAGAAACATTTTAAAAAATTGTTAATTTTTTATAAAAAAAAATATATGTATATTTATAAAAGATATTTGAATATATTTAAGTATATAAAGAAATATTTGTGCGGTTTTCGAAAAAAGAACGAGTGCGGAAGTGAAACTTTTTGATATAGAAAAGAAGAAAAAACAAGAAAAAATTAAATGAAGTAGCATTTTCAATAAATTTCCTTTTCTTCTCTGTTGTTCATATTATTCGTCAATATTTACTGACACGTACACGTAAATTTTCACAAACAAAATACAAGCATTTTTTGTTTTTGTCCTCATGCGACTACCTTATATTAAATTTGTCCTTTAAAAAATATATAAAGATTTTTAATAAGGAGTTTGACAGTAATATACAAATTGGTAATTGATTTCCTTTGATAGAATTTAAAAACTAATTATGTTCTCATAAATGACCTCTTTATTATTTTAGTTTTATTTTCTACCTATTTTGTTCAATTCAACGTTAAAATTCGTTTTTTTCGATACATTCAATCAAATACTCCTTTAAAATACAACTCTAAGGTTGACACGTCAACTTTTCTCTGTAATGATAATACCGGTTTTTTGACATTCTTTTTTTTTTGCATTTACCTTTTGCTCCTTCGTCTTTGCAGTGACAGCAACATACATTTGAGTGCGTGTCATTTTTCTGTGGATTTTCTATACATTTTATTAAGGAAAATCACAGAAAACAATTCAATATTGTTAAAAATTTATAAATTATTGAGTAAAACAAAAGTTATATTGATTAAAAGATGTCAGGAGAAGCAGTTGAGCAAGTAATAGAAGCTGTGAAAGACGTAGCTGCATCGTCTGTTGAGAATTCAACTGAAACCATAACAAATGCAAAGGTACCCTCAACTCCGGAAGGTATTGCCGTGGCCTATGGTAGTTTGGTCGTCATGGCTATGTTGCCAATTGTTTTTGGATCCATACGGTCAGTCAAACTGCACAAAGCCAAAAAGGTGGGTAGTTAAATTTCTTTATTGTTGGTAGGTATAGTGACTAGTGCCATTGTGCCTTATTTGCGGTTAACTTTTCAAAAATAATCCATTGTCTTTAACAGCTTTTATAATACATTCTTAAAATTTTTATTTTTGCAAATAACTCAACATGATACGATTTCCAAATTTTGTTTTTAGCAATAGTTAAATTTAAGGTCTAAAATACTAATTTAACAAAGAGCAGAAACAAGTTACTTTCCAAATTTAAAGATTTTAAATTCGTGAGGAATCAAAAATGTTAATACTTAAATACTGATTTAATTAGAAGCCGCTCCTCTATTCTTAAAACGTCTTAGAAATGGTCGTACTTCATCCTTCCGAAATGTCAGTGTATTGTTATAATTAAAATATCTATAAGTTCCGTGGTAGCGATGAAGGGACAATATTTTTTTGTTATATAAAATAATTTTTACTTATTTTTTTTTTTTTTTGTTATAGATAAGCGGTGAGAAAGCTGATACAATGACTTCAAAAGACGCTATGTTCTTCCCCCTGATAGCATCTGCAGCTTTATTCGGTTTATATATCATCTTCAAAATTTCCTCCAAAGATCACATTAATCTGTTATTAACAGGATATTTTTTTGTTTTGGGTGTCATTGCTTTGGCTCATTTGCTAAGCCCCATCGCAAATTCGTTAATGCCCGCTGCTGTTCCTAAGATACCATTTCATATACACTTTACTCGTGGCGAAGGTAAAAACAAAGAAGATATAATAAACTATAAATTCAGCACACATGATATAGTGTGCTTGGTTATTTCGGCTGTAATTGGAGTCTGGTACTTACTAAAGAAACACTGGATTGCCAATAACATGTTTGGCTTGGCATTTGCTGTGAACGGTGTGGAAATGTTACATTTAAACAATATTGTAACTGGTTGCATTTTGTTAAGTGGGCTGTTCTTTTATGATATTTTTTGGGTATTTGGTACAAATGTCATGGTGACAGTAGCCAAAAGTTTTGAAGCCCCCATTAAACTAGTTTTTCCACAAGATTTGCTTACTAACGGTTTAAGCGCCTCCAATTTCGCTATGTTGGGCTTAGGAGATATTGTAATACCTGGTATTTTTATTGCTCTGCTTTTGCGCTTTGATCACAGCACCAAACGTAAGAATCGCATTTATTTCTATTCAACTTTAACAGCTTATTTCATGGGATTACTAGCAACAATTTTTGTAATGCATGTATTTAAGCATGCTCAACCTGCTCTACTATATTTGGTACCAGCTTGTATGGGAACTCCTTTGTTGGTGGCTCTTATACGTGGAGAATTGAAAACATTGTTTGCGTAAGATTATTTTGATATCAATATTTAATACGAAACTTTGATTTTTAAATTATTACTCATTGTTTTTTTAGCTATGAAGATCATCCTGAGGAGAAATCTGAAAAAAAGGAGGTGAAGGAAAGCAATAGCAGCAGTAAAAAGAAGGAATCAAAAAAAGCTAAATGATTATCAGGTGTCGGTATTCCTGGTACAACAACAGCTGAAAACACAACCTCTAACACTACCCCACAACATTCTTCGTCAGTTGTCAAACGATATCCCAAACATTTTACAAATCGTCCAAATTCGTACATATAAATGCATAATTAATATTTTTTATAAAGGTTGCATTTTTAACATTTTATTATGTTATTCGACAATTAACAATTTCCTTCTGTATTCGCTCAACAGTCTTGTTTTTATTATTTTATAATTTATTACTTTTATGATAAAAGTAGAATAATGCTTACAAATTTTTAAACTAAATCAAAATGATAAACTATAATAAATATGTAAATAATTAGATATCTGCCTATCTTTCACCTTTATTATTTATAAATCTAGACTATTGTCTTCTCTATTGGAGTAGTTGTAATTTTTCTTTCTAATTTGCCTAATATAAACAATCTTTTAAATTAAAAATGTTGTAACAAAAAATGTTTAAATTGACAAAATAATAACTGAGAATTGAAATAAATTAAAATTTAATGTAATATAAGTTTGAATTTTAAATATACTCCAGCTAACCAGAACGGCTTGTTTCTGTCTGCATTGTTGAAAATTTTTATAGGGGAAACTAAACTAAATAAACTAAAGTAAGTGGGCATTGATGTTTAAATAAAAGTAATATTTACTGCCTGTCCCATAATTTTATATTGCAAACAAAAACAAATATTCGGCTATCCCGAATCCTACATATCCTTCACCCATTAAAGAAAATATATATTGGGCTAAGAGAGATTAAAAAATTTTAGAACTATAATTTTACATAAAAATGGCATCGGCTCTTAATGGGTTTAATATTTTTAAAAAGTTTTTGTATTTGCTGAAAGATTTCTTCAAAAGCTTTTAAATGATACTCATATTGATATCTTTAAAAAATATGGTGCACTGTCGTAATTTACTATGAAAAGTTTAGAGGCCCATAACTTGGAAAATATGGGCGAACGCCAATTTTTTCACTTGATATTTTTTATTTCTCTAGCGCTCCATATATTTATTTTTTTTATTTTTTTGCGTATTTAAACCACGAATTTTAATTCAAAACAAACATTATGTACGTCGCTAACAGGCAAAAAATTACACTGAAAAAAACAAAGTTGAAAATACTGAAAAGAAAATATTGGATTGTTGCAAGTACTGATTGTGTTATGAGAAAAATTATTGTTTTAGTAAAATCGAGGTATGCAAAAAGCGAGTATACAAGCGTGTCACTCCTTATTGCAGCAGGTAAAGGATCAAAGACCATTACAGTCATTAATATCAACGTTTGTATGTTATAGCACAATTTTTTATTTCATAAAATTAATTTATGAAAAACCATGAAATATTAAATTCTATTTATAAAACAGAATATTTAATAAGCTTCTAACTGTTCCAAAGGTAACCATTTGGAACTTTCTAAAGCATCATATAAATTACGATCTGAATCGAGTGCTTCACGATTTAGCTTGTCCACATCTAAGGTATATTTATGTTCAACTAAAGCATAATCATCTTCTTCAGGGGCAATGCCACCATTTGCAGAAGCGGCAGCAGCAGCATTTTGTTGTTCATATTGGGCGCTTCGTTGAGCACTCCAGGCTTCTGCATGTTGAGCCAATGTTTGAGGATTTGAATGTGACTGGGCCATGCTTTGTTGATAGTAGGCGCTACTGGGATCTGCAGTACCGGAAGGATCGTAATAATTTTGCCATGCGTTGTAGCCCTGCCAATAAGTACTCGTTGGATCATAATATTGAGTATAGTCAGTACTAGAGGCAGTTGTAGTAGAACCTACATTGGTTGAACCTCCGTAGCCATAATTGCTGGAAGTGCCTAGTGCTACGCCTAATTCATTTTTCGGTTTTGGAACAGCGTTACATATTTTAATAGGTTTCGAACCCAATCCAACGTAACCATTCATGTCGTACAAAGCAGATTTTTGTTCATCTTCAATTCCAAAACGTACAAACCCATATCCTTTGGAAAATCCTGAGCCGTCCAATATAACTTTGGCAGTTTTAATGGATGTGTATTTCGATGAAAACGCTTTATATAATTGATAATCATCTACGTCGGAACTGAGATCACCAACCCACACACTAAATTCTCTTTCATTCCCAGGCAATTTATAAGAATTACTTGCGCTATTCAATCGGAATCGTATAATGGGATTCGTACCTGGAATGGGTTTGCCATTCAATTTGTGCATGGCATCCATCGCCTTGTCGTCGGTCGCAAAGTTGACAAAACAATAACCGGCTGGTTCGCCTGTATATTTGTTTCGCATTAGACGTACTGTTGTGGGATCTTCACCCATTTTGCGGAAAGCGGCAATGATAAAATTTTCCGTCATGTAAGGCTCCAACTAAAAGAAATATTTAAATTGGTATGACAACGAAATTTTAAGATTATTTTAATCTTACACTTCCCATCCATAATTGACAGTGTACAGACGAAGCCATTTTCAATAATTAATAAATTTTCCAAGATATTTTCTATACTTTGCGTTCTTACAAAATCTATTCACGTTCGTTAAACAAATCAATGTAAACAATAACAGGGCTGCCAGGCTACATTAAATTTTATTCTGATGAAAATTTGTCAACTAAGCGCTTTTTGCAAATTATTTCAGTTATGAAAGATTGTTCCGAATATGTATAAACGTTTTCCTTCCGTACCTTTCTGATACAATTGAGTTTTTATTAGTTCTTCTATTTCTAAATTTTTAAAGATAAGGTGAATAACCTATTTACGCTTGGATTTAAAAAGGATATATCTAAATACTTTGAATTTAAATTAATTAGATTAAAGCTTTCCTAGGTACTTACAAAAGTGGAAAAAAAAATAAAAAAACTCACCAAAGGATAAAAATTAAGTGTTAAAAATTGCGTAAACCATTACTTAAATATTAATTTTCGTACCAGTTGAACGTATAATTATTAACTTTAAATCTGAATAAAAAAAAAAAAAATAAACGATAGAATAAACTCAGTCAGACGTGAAATATACTACGTTTTCACCATTGCTTTGTAAATTTGAATCTGTGATGTAACACTGATATTTTCTCTATAAGAATTAAGCTCTATTTAAAACTGTTTTTATTAATATATTTATTTTTTTTATTTCTACATATTTTTATTTATATATTTTTTAGCACTATTTTTGTAACAAAAAAATAAAAAAAAAATTATTTAAACAAATCAAGTGTTTTGGACAAAATCGCTTTTACTTTTAATAAATAATAATTTAAGAATATAACCCACAACCCATCAAGTTTTTCAAGCAGAAACGATTAGTCGCA
The DNA here is from genome assembly GCA_937654795.1 of Cistogaster globosa. Classification (NCBI taxonomy): domain Eukaryota; kingdom Metazoa; phylum Arthropoda; class Insecta; order Diptera; family Tachinidae; genus Cistogaster; species Cistogaster globosa. Next base: position 125,936,989 of record OW569404.1, read on the forward strand.
ACAAAAAGTAAAAAAAGCTCTAATATTATGCAAAAGAAATAAAATAAATTTGTCTATTAATTTTTATTTTTATTATTATTATTAAAAAAAAAGTTCCACATTTCTCTTCAAAAGTCGCCATAATTGCTAAAAAATTTGTCTTATGTTCGAATGTTGATTCCGGAAAAAAACGTCAAAACAACACTTCCTACCAGTCTGGGAACAGCACAAACAGTTCAGTTGATTTTCAGATTATTTTCATGAAGGCTCATTAAATTTATTTATAAAGACGTGAAAAATTTCTTACGGTAAACTAAACTATAAATAAAACGGAAACTATTAATTAAAAAACGCACACTTAAGCCTGCCATTAATTATAATTAAATTAAACTATACAAGGAGTTTTAAAAAATTTTTAATTATAAAAGACACAAGATGACGGTGAAAAAAGAATTACGTTTGTTAGCTAAGCCCTATTATTGGGTTAATGTCTTAATGGCACTGTCCTATTTAATAGCCAAAAAGACTATACCCATTTGTACAAATATATTCAAGCATCGGGACGATGATGAAATGTGTGAACTGGATAGCCGCGAAACAGAAATCTTATTCTTTTTACTAATTGTGATAATGATAAGAAGCCGAAAGACAGGCAGTGTTACTATGATTAACTATTTGGCATCTTCATTTCTGTACACAAAAGTAGCAAACACAATTTTATGGGCATATAGTGATTTTCGTTATGGCTTAGGATTTTTGCTGTTGTGCATACTTGTGGGTATGCTATTGCCTGAGCCTACATATAAAGGTCCGGAACACATAACATACTTTCGTACGGCTCAGTCTTTTGAGGATGAATTGGCACGAGATAAACGTGTTAATTGGATAATTTGTTTTTATACTGTATGGAATCCCAGCTGTGTAAATTTTGCTCCTGTATTTGCTGAACTATCGGCTGAATATAATTTAGACAATTTGAGATTTGGCAAAATTGATGTTGGTCGCTTTCCGGAAATGGCTCAGAAGTATCGCATTTCAGATAGCAGTTTATCTCGGCAGCTACCAAGTGTTGTATTATTCCAAAATGGCAAAGAGGTTGAACGTCGTCCTATGGCTGATGCTAAGGGCAAATTGCAAAAATTCTTCTTTTCTCTGGACAATGTCAGAGCAGCTTTTGGCCTTAATAATTTGTATAAGCAATGTGTAGAGAATCCATTAACTATAAAATCTGCAAAACAAAATGCAACTGTTAAGAAAATTCAATAAACTGGAGTCTACATCAATCATTTGCGAAATAACATCGTTAACTTAGTGCCGAAATTATTTTTAATTTTTGTTTTAGATACCTACTTTTTATTTTTAATTTTTTAGTGCAAAAAGTGAAAATATGGTATTTTACATAATTCTTTAATTAGCCAGTATGTGTTAAAATTCACTTAAGAGCTTCTAAGATGTCATCGTCAATAGTTATTTATTAAATGTTATGTTTTTTTTAAACTAATTTTGCTTTTTCTCAATTGAGAAATTTATTCATATCCATTGTTATGGCAGTGGGCACGAAGAGATAGATATAAGTTTAGCAACTCAAATTAAGCTTTTTATTTATTTATTTATTTATTTATTATTCTTCCAATATAATCGGCCATAAATTGATAACAAATTGACTACTTACCAAAGGTATGATTGAAATAATAGTAAAGAATAAAAAGTTGATAATTAAAAAATTAATATAAATTTATAAACTAATTAGATCCTACTATAAACAATGAAATAGTAGTCGTAAAATGTATATAATAAATTTTTATTTAACTGCCGTATTTATAAAATTCTTTTGCGAAATAAATTTGCTTATGTTAAATACATATAAAACTTTAAAGAAATATTTATTTTTAATATTTAACTCTTTTTATATAAAAAAAAAGTTTTCAGTATCTCGTATACTGTTAGTTATATGTAACTTATTGATTAAAATGTATTTTTTTTACTTTTTTCTTGGATAAACATTTCTCATTATTTTGTTAAATTATAAAATTATTTGTTTTGTTCATTGTGTTTTATTTAAAAATTTTTTTGCTAGTCAATTTAGGATTCATTTAAATAATTTATATCTTTGTATTATATTATCAGTTAAAGACGATTAAAAATAAACTTAATTGTGTTACAAAAAAGATATTTTTCTTTTTTCATTAAAAATAAACAGAAAAAGAAGAAAGTTACTAGGTAAAAATATATGATAATAAATTTTTTAGGAAAATTCTTAATTGTTAAAAAGAAATCTATTTTATGAAATTTTTTAATTGTTTCTATTTCAGAACTTGGCTGATAAATTTGAAAAGAAATTACTTATTTACTGATAAAGCAGGTTTTAATAATATCAGCACCATCTAGCGTCCAGTAGGTTTATACAGGATTATGACTGCGGCCAACTTCACTTTCAAAAATCATAATAATTTCCCTTTTTACTCGCTACTTCTACTTCCTTTGCATGCTTGTGTTCTTTTCTTTTACATCAATATGGCTGATCAGGTAAGAGGATTTTGGATATAAAGTTTTTCGTTGCCAAAATCCACTAAATTGTGAACAAAATGCGAAAATGCAACATAAGCCTAAAAACTAAAATAGATATCTATACGTAGAACTATGATTTATGTGAAAAATTTCAATAAAAAGTTAAAAAAAAAAAAATCGTGTGATATATTTTTCATGAAAAATTCTGTGCGAGTGACACCACGCCGGGGAAAAGTTTTCAAATGAAATTTAAAAAATAATTTGTTTATATATTTGGGTGTCGAGTAATAAGACTGCAAATATGATTATATTTTAATTAATTTGAAATATTGGTAAATTTGCTAAAATTTCTTAAATTGTTTTTTTTTGTTGCTTAAATGTTCAAACTATAGCAAACAGAACGTGCTTTTCGCAAGCAATTTACTGTGCCTGTTATACGTCGCAAGCCAAATAATTATAAGAAAAAGACACGTCTTCATCGCAGCATTGGCCTGGGTTTCCGTACTCCGGCCGAGGTGAGTTTTGAGAACAAAAACTGACTAATTTGTGTTTTGTTGTTTTTTTTTTTCATGCACGCCTGCCTGTTTCACCTTTCATCCTACAAAATATCAACCAACAATTCCCTATGTAAACACTTTTATTCTTTGTGGTACCGAATGAATTGCTGTTAAATATTAAACCTTATCCCAAACCAATTCAATAAAAATTGCAATAAATTACATCAACAACAAACACATCCTTACAACCCAAATTGCATTTGTTTTGTTTGTGTGCGCTTGTGCATCAAGCAAACCGAGAGAGCCTTTCAAAAACAATTTGGCATTAACCTAAACAGAAAAGTTAAGCCCGGTGTTACCAAAAAGAAGGTACTCCGCCGTCATCGTGATATTGGTTTGGGTTTCAAGACTCCTCGTGAAGTAAGTAATGTGGTATTTTGTTATTGTTTTAATAATAGTAATTTAAATGAATGTTAAAACAATAAATGTAATTTCCAGTGCATGCAAACATACAGTCCAATTATAAACAAAAATTGTGTGCGTGTTTTATCACTTTTCCTTTTTTTCCATTATAATTTTTCCACCCGTTTTAATGAACCGGGGGAAGTGAAAAAAAATTCTGGGGAAAAAGGTAGCTCCTATGAGTTGTGAAGGGAAAAATTAAATGTAAATAAACAAAACAAATTTCGGTGATGCTACTTGTTTTTTTATTTTGTTCCCACAAATTTCATAGTTGAAGGAATAATTTATCGCGAAAAAATTTTACCGTGAGAGAAAATCCGTGAGAATATTTATAATTGGGCTGGTAGATTGTATTCGTCGATGTGTTAAATAAATATTCTTTATTTTTATTGGAAGAACTTTTTTTGCTGATTCCACATTTGTTTAATTTATAGGCTATTGATGGCAACTACATCGACAAAAAATGTCCTTTCACCGGTAATGTAAGAATACGTGGACGCATCTTAACCGGTGTTGTTCGTAAAACTAAAATGCAGCGTACCATTGTTATTCGTCGTGATTATTTGCATTTTGTACGCAAATACAGTCGTTTTGAAAAACGTCACAGAAACATGAGTGCTCACTGCTCACCATGCTTTAGGTAAGTTTAACCGATCCTGAAAGATTTTTATTTTTTGTATATTATTGAAAAAGTTTGGAATGAGTCGTTGGATATGAAAGTTTAATTGGCATTATATATTCTTTGGACCTATTTTTATTACTTTATTAAATTAATTTTTACTCATTTCATAGTTTTTGCATTGTTATTTATGAAACAAAGAACAAAAAGAAATAGTGGAGACACAGTACCGTTTTGTGCCTTTTATTTGACTTAGACTATTTTTGTCTCACTTCAAGGTCTCGAAAACGAAGTACTAGTTTTACTTTGTACCTCTTAGAAGTAACGAAAACACTTTAATAGAAAAGTAGTTTGACAACTACATCTAACTAATATCACCAAGTTGTTACTTTTATTGGTTTGGTGTAAGTTTATTTCTTGACACCGAATGTTTTAATTGACTAACTTTTTATGTGCAGTATAATTTGTATTATCCCTCAGGAGGAGAAATTTTGTATTTTCATATTCTGAGCTATCTTGTATTACAGGTTTTATTTTCCTGTGGAAATTTGAAAGTTACCATAAAATTGAGAACATTACCATAACATTTCTAGACCTAAGTTTTTACTTTTTTTCTTTTTCTATAATTTGATCTGAGAGAATTTATTATTTGGTAAATTCTAAGTAATAAATTTATTGGCCATTATGGCTTTGTTATTGCTTTTTGTGAAATAAATAAATTAGAAAATACCAAACATTTAAAATTGGAATACTTCCGAAGACAAAAAGTATATACAGATGTTACCTAAAATATTTAAATTGTTCAAATTCATGAAATAAGTCAGAGTGCTATCGGCTATGCCGAATCTTATATACCCTTTACCATATCTGTGAAGTAACTCTAATCAGGCAGCTTTTAGGTATTTCTATAAAATGCAAAAAACTCAAAAAAAAAAAAAAAAAAAAAAAAAACAATTTCCATTGTACATACATATGTACATATAGTTTGACTATAAATTTTTACTTAATTGCCAAAGAATATTAAAAGGAAAACATTAATTGTATTGAACGACCTAAGAACTTATTTTATTCCTAATTTAAATGATGATAAAATCATGACGGTCTTCATAAACATAATTGCTGAAATGCCTTGATATTTTTACATTTGTAAATTAACTGAATATAAAACAAAAACTTAAAATCTATTTTAAAATATTTGTGATTTTCTAATCTTTTATTATATATATATTTTTTTAATTGCAGAGATGTTGAAATTGGTGATATTGTAACCATCGGTGAATGTCGTCCCTTGTCCAAGACTGTTCGTTTCAACGTATTGAAAGTCTCAAAGGGCCATGGTTCCAAGAAGAGTTTTAAAAAATTCTAAATGATGCTTTTCTATTTCTTTTAGTTTTTTGATATTCAAAATGTGTTTTGATTTTTATAGACAAAATAAAAAAAGTCGCTAAAATTTTGAATGTTAAGAAAATAAGATTAATTTTTTTAAGTTTAGGTTGAAAAGTTTAGAGGATACTTGGCTGCTATTGGTGTTGAAAAGGTAATTAATTGCATTATTATTATTAATATTTTTTCTTATGGTCTTTATTATAATGTCGTACAAATGTGCTTATCCGTATTCGTTCGACATTGTAAAAAAAGCCATTATTTTTCTAAAATATGATGATAAAATCATGACGGTCTTCATAAACATAATTGCTGAGGAGACTTGATATTTTTAACTAAATCACTGACTGTAAAAATAAATTTTATATTTATGGTTAACTAAATATAGTTCCTTTTTTAAATAATTTTCTACAGAATATGAAAATTCAAAGAAATTAAGTTTAAAAACAGTTAAGAGGGAAAATGAAAACGTTTGAGGCTTCTTATTCTAATTAAAAAGTTAATAAATAATTATGTGATTTTATTTTTTTTAATTATAAATAAAAACCACAAAACTATTGAATAATTATGAAAAAAAAGTTTGTCAAAAATCATTTACACAGTTAACCAAAAATATAAGTAGCTATTCTGAATTTCATTCGAAATTAAAACATTCGTAATTTTTGCGACCGTTTTTATTTCGAATAAAATTCGGAGGCAATTATATTTAGTTAGTTTTTTTCTTATATTTTAAACCTAATATTGCATTTTATTCTTATTTGTTTTTGTTATTATATTTACAGCTCTGTTTTTTAAAGCTTGTGGAGTCAACTTTTTTGAAAGGTAATAATAATTTAATTTTAAATCAACTAATAAAATTTTAACTCTGCTGATGATAAAATCATGACGGTCTTCATAAACATAATTGCTGAAAATACTTGATATTTTTACCGAAATCTTCTGAAAAAACTGCTTTTTATATTTTAATTATAATTTTGAATTTTCTAATGTTTTTCTATATATTCTTTTTTACTTACAGGTCTTTCATTGATGTTTTGTATCAGAAGTTTTTCCTTCTAAAAATGTTAAAGCAAACGCTTTTTAATTTATTAAATACAAACTTAAAAACTCGCTAAATAAAGGCCGTAAAACTCAAAAATTTTGTTTTTATTTGACAGAAAATTACACAAGAAAAACAATTCGCGCAAAAGATGATCGTTAGAATTTAAATAAAATAATAATTAATTTTTTTTTTTGGCTTAAGTTAATTTATTTATTTTCCTCAAACCCTTTTTTAAAAAGAAAAATTATCTTAAAAATGTACGCGAGGTTTTTCAGAGAAAAATTTATCACCAGTAGAATATAATGCTGCATTTTTTGGAACGCCACATACTTCGTCAGCATTCTTTGCATCTTTTTACCTCAGGTTGTGTACATTGCATTGTAAAAATCATCTATTTAAGCAACTAATTTTGAAAATAAAAAAACGGAGTATTCATATCAATCAAGGTACATTTATTTTAATAGGTAATAGCGGCTCTACAACAAATACAACATTTGTAAAAACAACATGGCGTTTTGTTGTTGCTTTGTGAATGGAAATGTCAAAAATATAAAGAGAAAATAAAAAATAATTGCTCTCAAAACAAACGATCTCTTTGTTCTGCATATGCTTGTTGTTGGTGTTTTTTGAAATTCGTAAACAAAAGTAGGAAAATGTAAACTACTTTTGATATGTCCATGGCGCAATAGTACCAGGTGAATGCATTACTTTTTACGTGTATTTTGTTTTTGTAAAAACTAATTCGAGCTGTCAAAAACGTCTGGCAACATGTGTGTATGTATTCCAATATATTTTTAGTGGCTTTCTTATTTTTCACAAATACATACACACATTACAAGACGTTTTTGACAGCTCGAATTAGTTTTTACAAAAACAAAATACACGCAAAAGCTAAAACATATGATAAACACATGATCGGATGCAGTCACCTGTTTGATGCGCCTTGGATATGTCCAACGACAAACCAGCTGGGCACCAAACGAAACTGCCATATAAAATAAATGTACCTTAATATCAATATTAATTTGCTGAGGCGAAGTCAACACAAAAACCAAAGTATTTCTTCACTATTATTTTTGTAACTTGTAAATTTGTTTTTGCTTTGTACCAACAATCGGTTGATCTCAATTTTTTATTTTTATTCTCGCCTGCTTACAATATTACAGATGCTGTTTTAGCATCATATTGATTATGAGTTAAGCATTATGAATGTACTTGTGCTGTGCCTTACGTGTTAATTTTTTTTATGAAATCGGGAGCTAACCTTTTTTAATTTTTATAATTCCTATGCATGGAGTTGACAGTAGTAATTAGCACTGTAACCTGGTAATTAATTTGCCTTTCTGCCATCCCTAAATTAGCGCGTAAGACGCGACGCAATATAACGCATGGCTTTAACGCTGAAATGACATACCTAAATAAAAGCGCAACGTTTTGTTGTGAACAGTAATGTTAACCTATCACTTTTAATAAAACCCTATAAAATGAAACGCAAAACAGTGATAAAAACGCTATATAAGCCTGAAAAAAGCAAAATGTCATTACTGTTTTGTAACGTTCTTTAAATACTACAAAAAAATATGTAAGCAACAGTAGCTTGCAGGCAACTGCATTACCTTACACGCTATCAAAATTGGACTTTCCAATTGCTAAGCGTTGACGCCGTGCTATTTAGGAATGCTTCACACATTTTGTATTTACATGAGAAATTTTGACAGATATCTTGCGCTTTACGCGCTAATTTACTGCCATCCCTAAATTAGCGCGTAAGACGCGACGCAAAATAACGCATGGATTTTACGCTGAAGGTGCATACCTAAATAAAAGCGCAACTTTTTGTTGTGAACAGTAATGTTAACCTATCACTTTTAATAAAACCCTATAAAATGAAATGCAAAACAGTGATAAAAACGCTATATAAGCCCGAAAAAAGCAAAAATGTCATTACTGTTTTGTAACGTTCTCTAAATACTACAACAAAATATGTAAACAACAGTAGCTTGCAGGCAACTGCATTATCTTACGCGCTGTCAAAATTGGATTTTCCAATTGCTAAGCGTTGACGCCGTGCTATTTAGGGATGCTTCATACATTTTGTATGTACATGAGAAATTTTGACAGATATCTTGCGCTTTACGTCGTAATTTAGGGATGGCAGTTAGGAATGGTAGTTTGTGTACCCAAGACGAATTTAATGTTAGGTGGCCGCACGGCTACAAAAACCTGAAGTAATTTTGTTGTATCAGAGCACTTCGTTGATGTCAAAAATAGCTGACTAAACAAATGGAATTAAATTGATCATTCTATTAAATTTTGTACTTTAAATAAAGTTGTTTTCCTTCTCCCGCATATGCAGCAACATCTCACATTTCATTTTTTGGCTTAGAAATTTATTTTAATAAAATTAATTTTTTTACTTTTTCAAATTATTTGAAAAATTTTAATTTTTTAAATTTGAATAACGTCGAACATAACAAAAATCAGCTGGGCAATTAAGGCAACTTGTAAATTATTAGCTTTTGTGTAACCCAAGGCGAATCAATACCAGGTGGTCGCAATGGCGAATTCATTAATTTTGCTCAAAACCTGAAATGTCAAACTTCATATATAAAAAATTTAATATAATTTTTTTTATATGGTGTCTGACACTTAACGTTCCGGCGAAAATCAATGAATTCGCTATCGAGACCACCTGGTATTATTTCGCCATGGTGTAACCTATTCAAATTCTTATAATTTTCTTTTTGAATCGAAATACTGGGTAACCTCCCAAAGGTTCGTTTGCTAAATTTGTAAAATACGATTTAATATAAAGAGAATTCAATTCTGTTAAGATGACAACAAAGTATCGCCCATGTACTGATTACTCCTTGTGTAAAACTTAAGTTTTTCTGTGTTCATAGAACAACTTGCGCAAGTTCCCAACCGATTTCATTCTAACATATTCTATCTTAACTTCTGGTCACAAACTTGATAAATTGAACCCAATAGGCGACGCTGTCTCCAAAATCTTGAATGCTTTAAACCAAATAGAGGGTCATCGAATAATAGTACACTACTTAAATTTTAATTTTCTACACAACGGTTCAAATATAAGGCCATATACATTAAAATGTATCTAATATTGGGTCACCCTTTATTTTCTAAATTTAAATAATTATACTTGTTGAATCGGGCATAAAAGTACACATCATGTGTTATTTTTAACTTTTATACTTTAACGGTTTTCAAGATAAGACCAAGGCCATCAATTGTCTTGAATAAGACCGTATATATCAACATGAACTATGGAGTACCCTTTATTTTCCAATTTTTTTCTTGTTACCGAAGTTCACATTATGTGTAATTTTTAAGTGAATGTCTATAAAAGGTAGGGACACATAAGTCGAATTATGTTACCTATGGGACGCCCTTTAATTTTATTATTTATTACTTTCTGTTATTGTGAACTATAGCGATACTAACTTTGTTAAAATTATGTACAAGTGGCTTTTAAAGTTCATTAGGCATATAATGTGTGTTGTGTAGGGGCACCCTTTAATTTTTGTTATTAGGATTTTTTTTCTTGTAAATAACATGAAAACACCTCTTAACTAAAAGAAAATTTTTCAAAATCTGTTTAGAAATTATTGAAATGCGCGACACAAATATAAAAGAATTGCACGAATTAAAAAAGCAAATATTATTTTATTTTTCAATGTGTGCAATTTATTAAAAACACCAAAATAATTGCATTGATAAAGAAGAACGGATGCTAATTGAATGTGCAAAAAACAATTATAAATTTAAGGAAATTCTGTATATTTTTAAAATCTTGGTTTAAAGTTATGGGGATATTGATTGAAACGTGGTCTCAGAGCGGCATGTACTTTATCGTTGTCCTTGCCAGATTGTCCCAAAATAACACCTTCAGCCAATTTGACATCTTTGCCTTGCGGTGTATTAGCCTCGGCTACATCGATAATGCGTGGATTTTTACGATATTTATACCACCAGTATTCAAATACTAAAGTAATACAGGCCATTCCAATGCCCACAAATATGACAATAAAAACGCCGCCAATATTCTCTATAGAAATACCATCCGACTGATCTTCGGGTTTGCCGCATTTAGCCTGGGTTTCATCATTTTTCCACCATTTTTCTTTGAGTTTTTCCAATTGACGTTTGTTGAGAAGTGTTAAAATACTAAAGATTAAGAAAGTCTTAGGGACTATCGTTGTAGGCCAATTTTTTAATTTATAGAACTTACGCATTATTAAATTGATCTTTAAGATGAGATCCCTGTTGTACAGCAATGGCATAAGGTTTGCGTGAAAACTCTTCTCCCACCACTTGAAGATCACAATTTGTCATTACTAAATAGCGTATGTCTGTAGCGTCGCCCAGAAAAGCAAAACCGGTAGCAGTAGTCGAATTACGAACCCTGGCGACAGCCTCTTCTAGTGTTAAGGGCAAATGAGCCTCCTGCATGGCTTGCCACATTTTTGTATACTTATCGCTTACAGGATAATCCCAAACCGCCAATTTTGATCTCTCCAAGGGAGTTAGAGAATCATTTAAAGATAAATCTTTCCAAATTTCATAAAACATTTGTTCAATATTGGCCATACGTTCAAAATATGTCATGGCCGATGAACCATTTCGCGGAGCATATAGAATTTTATATTGTTTAGCTAAGTCGTCTAACGATTCAACAGGCGTGTCCAAGCGTGAAACTGTCAGAAAAGCAGCCAAATTGGCGGTATACGAGGCAATAATAATAAAACTAGCGGAAAAATAATAATTTTCTTGGAAAATAGTACAAATGAATAAGTAATCATGAATAATTACCCAAATAACCACCAAGTAGCCGCTACCAAGCGTCCAGAAAGATTTTTGGGTGCTTCTCCGCCTCCCTGTGGTGTTAAAGAGGTCATACAGAACCATAAACACTCCTTTAAATTAAACTCTCTTTTCTCGTCATCGTCTTTGTATTTTTCACGATTATTTTGGTAACTGTATGGACTCCAACGATCGAATACCCACATCAAGAAACTGGTAAAAAAATATGCCGCTAATATACATAACCAAACATTTGTTTCCAATACCGTTAAGAACTTGAACAGAGAACTCTCTGTAGTGGGTCTTTGCATCATTATTGTTATACCGACCAAGTCATAATACGGCACTGTAAAATCTATAACAATTTCACGCTCGGCCATTACCGACATGGAACCCAATCCAATGTCGGCATGTTTATCAATTAATTTCTTTACAATACCATTCCATTCCCCATTTTCGTCCATATTGCCAAATTTACCATCTTCTGCCTCCTCAATCGTATAATCGAAATGTACAATTTCGGCAATTTCATCGATTAAATCGATACAGTAACCTTTGTAGCCCTTGGGCGCCGTTTCGTCTTTCATTATAAACGGGGGTTGCTAAAGGAAGAAGAAAAAAATTTAATGAACAACTTAAACGAAATTTTCGGAAATAAATTACTCGGGATTTTTTTTAAGAAAGCGGTAAAATTTTTATAGAGGAATAAGTAGTTTTTATTGAAAAAACTACCAGCATTTTAAGCCGACTTAGACATTTTTATATCGGTTTGCTTACCTCCACTGTAACAATCCTATAAACCGTATCAGCTGTCAGATTTTTCATAGCCTCTTCATCTTTAACCATTAATGGAGAATCCAAGCCAGCGGTCCAACTACCAATTGATTTGCTATTTACTGAGTTACCGCCACGTATTTGTACAACATTAATGTCCATTTCAAACATTGAATAACTATAACCATTAAATGTTTGACCAGGTTGGGTAACCAACTGAAAATCGCCATAGGATGTGGGTTCGTTGACCTTAAAAATCATTCATAAATTTAAAGTAAATTATTGGAAATGGTCTTGGATCAAATTAAAATTTTTGTTTAAATCCTTTCTAAATATTTCTTAACTATACAAGTTTATTGACATAAATTCACAAAAATTATTTTAAAAAATACCGTTATAACAGTATAAAGGCCGGGGCACATAGAATCCGTCATACGTTAAACTTTTAAAGATTCAACAAAAGTCAAAGTAACGACGGATGAGGTTGGCACAATGAATACTTTGCTGACGGATGTTAAACCAAAGCTTGCTCTCTATTTTTATTCACTTTTAAATTTAATTTGTATTTTATTCACTTTTTAAAATAATTAAATTTGTATTTTATTGTTTGCCACCAAACTTGTTTTATTAAAATTACAAAACACAATTGAAACACAGCAAGAGTTAAAAGAAAACAGAGAAGAAGAAGAGTTGATAGTTGTCAAAGTATTCAAAAGTTAAAAGTTGACCAACTTTCGTACTTTGTGTTGACGGACACGTATTGATTGTGACAACGCTCATAAGAAAACATGTATTTTAACTTACTTGTCAGTTGAATTTGTCAAAGTTTAACGTATGACGGATTCTATGTGCCCCGGCCTTAAGAAAACAATATTTTTTCATCGTTAGGCTGCGCTAAATATGACTTCAAAATAATGCTTAAAACAGTCTTGTTTCGAGCATTTGATTTCTGTAGTTTTTATTTTTTTTCTTTCTTCGCGCTTGTCGGACTTATATTTGAGTGTTTTTTTAAACGCATAACTGATTAATCACTTTTAAATCACATCTTCAAAGTTTCACTTTGGTGATTTTTGTAAAAACAATCTTCCATATGCTAACTGACTTGAGAAAATACAATAAGAAATGTGTGTAAGTATAATATCAGCCATGTCACAGAAAAAAATTTCGTTCAAAAGTGGAATTGATTTCGTATTTTGCTTTTATAGAAAACGTTAAACGAAAAAAAATTTTTGGAATGAAACCATTTCAGTTTGCTATGTGGGATTGATATTATGAGCATTTTGTTAACATAAAAACCATTCAAAGCATTTTTTTTATAGGTAAAGCTATTCTTTATCTTGCTTATTGATCTAAATTAAATTTATTTTAATGTGATTTAATAAAAAAATGAACTTTTAAAAAAATAAATAAATAAATAAACGGAATTTGTTTAAAAGATGTTGCCGTACTTTTATTCTTTTTCTAAAAATTCCGTAGTGACATCACACAAAGAAGATTCCTTTTATTTTCTTTTGCCGTTGAAATTGTAGATATTCCGGGCATTTTTAATATTTTTTATTTTAACATTTTTAGCAATTCGCACTGAAACACAAATATTTTAAGCAAACATAAGTGGTTTTGTACTTACTAAAACCGAACGGAATATAGATTCCGTTCCATTTCAATCGGAATAGAAACTTCGGAATCATTTAAATTTCGAACGGAATTTGTGACATGCCTGTATAACTCAAAAAACACTCGCATGCGGCTAATAATATGAGTAAAAATAGCTCGAAAAAGTAACAAAACGCAAGTCATAAGGGAGTCGTTCAAATTAATCGCGGCGAGGATAAAATTTTCTCTCGACAAAACAATCAAGGCCTTATTAGTCTTTACTTTCTGTTGCTGTTCTGTGCCGTGCCGTTCTGCTTTTCAAATTATTGTAACTAGTTTTTTTGTAACAACAAACCAGCCGTTTATAATAAACAAAGAAAACACAATACACAACACAACAAAAACAACTACAATTACAATGACAAAAATGGTTTGTTTACAATTTTGCACTCACACTACCAAACAACTTTCAAGTAACTTAAAGTTGAATTTTATTTTCTACTGATTCGAACGGAACAGGACAGAACGTCAAAGTAATAACAAACCACAAATACATATTTTCCATTTAACAGAAATTGATCAGCTGAACGGAAAAGACTAATTCTGCTTAAAAACAAGCGCATGAACGATGATTATAATCATGTAGGAGAGTTAAAAAACTCGAATATTAAAAATAATTAAAAAAAAAATTGTAACTGGAAATGCTAAAAATATTTTTTTTAAATGCTCATGTATAAAATTTTTACCTGTATAAAATATTGTTTAAAATCAATATTTCTTTCGGGAGTATTGCCGCCTTGAAAGTCATCACAACCCAAATATTCCATATTTGGAGTCCATGCGCCTGACTGTAACATCTCTCTGCAATCGTATACACATTTCAAATAAATTGAGTTTAATTTATTTTCAAACTTTAAAAACGTACTTGATAGCCAGAAATGTTCTTAAGGCCAAATCGAAATAAAAAGTCGACATAATTTGTGGTTCTTCATTTAAATTATAAGTGGTACGTAGCAGGCCCAAACGTTCACGATTCTGGGGATAGACAACCGGTCTCAAAAACATAATGGTGGCATTATCACGTTTACTGCTAACTTCACCCTCATTTTGGGTTATTGCATGCCAGGCAAAATTTCGTTCAAAAAAGGCCGGCTTAACCGATTCTGTAAGAAATTTATAATAATTAAAAAAAAAAATCCAAATTCTAATTGTAACTTACCCAAAACCTGTCCAATTGTTTTTAAACTACCCAGAATAAAAAAATTATTTATATCTAGATTTCTTAATCTTTCTATTTGATCCGTTCTAGCTCCATCTCCATCGGCTACAGCGGTTATAACATGACGAGTTTGTATATTTTGTAACAGTGATTTGTATTTATGATCCATAACGAAAGTATCATCATATAAAATGGCTGCATTGGTGATATTCATTTTGCGCACTATACTCCTTACAACTTCTGGTATAATGTCAGCTGGTGGCATTACTTGTAAAAGATATTTTTGTTTATTTTCTTCCATATCACGCCATTGCCTGAGATCACCTTCTTGGCCGTAGGATGCACTAACAGTTGGTAAGCCCAGAGCTTGAGTGAACGACTTAACCGTTTCTGAAGCTATACCCGATTTTGTTGTATCGAACACGATATGTGGCGGTTGTTTATTTTCAATACTTTCGGCATATTTCGTACAAACTTAAATAAAATATATATTTTGTTTTTTAATTAAGAAAACAAAAAAAAAATGTTAAAAAGACTTACTAGCTTCAAGTAGTGCCTTAGCATTCGTTTTGTTGGCTTCAATTTTATCGATTTGCAACGACAATCCATAGTTGGAATTTTTCTTTAAATAAGCTTGTACCGTTTCAATAGCTTTCGTGGCTGGATCGTTGTCTAGCTCATTAATAAAAACTACGAAAAGAAAACAAAATAATATTTAATGTAAGATTTTGTTTAACCCCTGAAACTAGACTACGTGTTGGAAAAAAGCTTTACTTTGCTCGTGTTTTTCGGGCTTCATAAAACTCTCATTTAATTTGACGAATTGGTAGATATTATATTTTTCTTGAAACGGTTAACAAGATAGAAAGGAATCTAGTTTGATTCTTCTTATGCCTAAGATTAATTGAAATAAGCTGTTTTATTAGAAGTTGTTTTTTGATTACAAGTCAGATCAAAAGTATTGTATAAATAATTTCTAGAATTAATTAGTTCTGTAAATAAATATTTTAGATCTGTTTCTTTACTTTTTGAGACAGATTTATATAAACGTTGTGGAACAAGAAGAAGAACTTTATTTCCTTAAATCTGTTCTCACTTATCCAATTTTAAAGTACGGGAACTTTTTTCGTGCAAATTGGGATCCCACGGGATTCCAAAGTAGAGTAAAGATAAAGATCTATTATTATAATGTTAATCACTCCAATTTTTTTTTATGTTGACCGCATGACCTGATGCAGTCACCTGTTCAATTCACCTTGGTGTGTTCAATTAACTCTCATTTAGTTTGAAAAATTGGTTGGGAAAATAAAACAGTTATTTAGAGGGCTTGAAGATTATATTTTTAATAAAATAAAATATTTATTTAAGATGGTTTGAAATTTCTTCTATACATAAATTTTCAAATTATGGAACATTTTATATAAAACAAGGTAATTTGAAATAAACTCTCCAGTGGGAAGAGAGCCGACCTAAAACTGGTCGTTTAATATGAAAACTGTCACTTAAACATGGCATTGTCATGGGAGGGAGCATTTTGGCACTCCTTTTTGATATAAAAACTTAACGAGCTTATTTTGTACTGGATACTTACCATTTTAAAAAGTAAAACATTTAAAAGTCAAAATCTTAGAGCGTAATCTGAAGTAATCGCATTGACAAAAAACACTGCTAAAAATTTCAATAAATTGTTTATTTTTACCACCTTTACTGGTCAAAATTTATAAATTTTTTTACCATTCCTTTTGGACTTGTTATTGACAAATTTTTCCATTTTTTTTTTTTTTTTGGTAATTGAAACTTAATTTAAATATTTTATTTTCTCTTTCCTAAAGATGCCACCCAACGAAGTAAAAACAAATTCTTTTTTCTTAAATTGACTTAATGGATGATAATTTAGAAAATTAAATTATAAAGACGAAATAAACATTAATATAAATTTGCATAATCTTATCACTATTATATTATAATACATTAATGCTGCAAGTACTCTGTGACTTGAAAAATATTTTTGCAAGCAACCTAATTCAAACACAAGTTTTCTTGCAATTTTTTTCAAAAGAAAAGAAATCTATAAGTAAATCGTCAGATTATGTAGGATAGTGAATATAGAGGTACGAATTTCAACTACAGTGCAACTTCGACAGTTCGGACATGTACCAGTCCCGTCACTCTAATTATTGGACGCTTAAACATTTTGGTCAATTTATATTTTTGTCTCTCCAATTCGGTTTTTTTAATGAAATTCTAAGCTTTCTCGTTTTTAACTCATTTGTTTTTTATTCATATTTTGATTTACATTTTGCACCATAGTAACTTCAGATTCTGTTCAGTTTTCCGATTAATAAATAGTACAACAGCGAAATGAATTGTCAGTGCTGATTACGGAGGACGACTTTATAGTAATGGATGCAAAAAGTAAGATCTCTAATGCTGCTGCAAAGAAATCATTTTCAGTTTGCAGACAATGGACTGAGGAGAATAATTTTAGTATGCAGTTTATTTATTCTATTAGACAGTACAAAATAACTTTTTTTTAACGTTTTTATAATAAATCAAAGTATGTATGTGCATATGTGTGTATGTAGATACAATTTAATTCACTTATATTATTTCAATATTTTCACTGACTATAGTCCGGTAACTACATTAATACGACCGACCCTAAAACTATGAGTGTCCGGATTGTCAAAGTTGCACTGTACAATAAAAACAATAAAAGTGCTATTAAACCCTTAATGGCATACACATTTTGAACTTTCTTTCTTCCTTTTAAATTATATAAATCAATAAAATGTGTTGAGTAATTAATTACAAAGTGACATTTTGCTTCAAATTTTGTTAAGCAAGTTTTCTTATTTAAATTTAACATACTTTTATTTATTTGTATTATTCGACATCGAAATCAGATTATTGATTAATTATTCAGGTTATTGCGGTGAGAGAGTAAATATTTTAATAAGTCATAATCAGTATACAGTGATGGTTAATACAATAGTCACAATGTAAGTCTCTTACATTATCGACTTGAATTGCATTTGATCGTTAACAATTAAGCTTTTTTATTACATGAGCTTTAATGATCTCGAGTATAAAAAAACTGAAGGCGAATTTATTTAAGGTGGCATCGCTGCTACAACAATAAAAAAACAGGCACCTAAGAGTATGGAAAACTTTAAAACAAAATTATATACTGCACATTTTTCTTACCCTTTTTAATAACGTTTTTTGTAAGCTCTGTTTTTTAATTGATTTATAACTCTTGTTACAATTCTATTTTAAAGAATATTAAAAAAAGAAATTTTGTAATATAAAGTTATTTACTTTTGACAGCTACTCTACACATAACCAGTGATGTCAGACTATAATTTTAAAAATCCCTACGTTTCTCAAAAAAATTCCCTTTTTTTCAATGATTTTAATAAAAAAAAACAATAATTTTTTAAACAAAAGTATATTTTATTTACATTTTAATATGCAAAAAACGAAACCGATTAAAAATATTTTGCAAAACAAAAATTAAGTAAAAAGTAAAAGATATTTTTAGAAAATATAAATAAAAATATTTTGTTAATTATAGAGTTCCTTAGAGTTCATTCTTTTAAAATGACTAGTAGTGCACTTCAAGCTTATACAGTTCATTGTGTTAGACTGTAAATAAGATCTTATGACCATTATTGCAATACAATGTTAACTAACGTCTTGTTTACTTACCTTGTCGAAATGGTAATGTATATTTTACTTTTTATAAAAATTCATAAGAAATATATTTAAATAATATCAAAAATATATTAAAATATTTTGTCAATTATTAAAAATCCACACGCGCGCTTTGTAAAGGGTTGTTTAGACGGTATGGCTTTACGTACGTAATTTTTTTTTTTCCTGAAAAAAGAAAAACAAAAAACCGCCTTTTGTTTTTTAAGATACCAGATTGGTGAAAAATTTATTGTAGGGTTTCTCATCCAAATAAGTTGGGAATGCTAAATGTTTTGAATTCTATATTCTATTTCTTTAACAAACTATAGTGTATTTAAAGAAAAACCGAAAATGTTAAAAATTACATTTTGCCTGAAATTAAAAATCTGTCCTTTTTTCCCTACGCTTAAAAATTTTCAAAAAAAAAATCCCTCCCAAAAGGGAAAATTCCCTACATCTGACACCACTGCACATAACACTATTAAGCAAAAAATTATCAGCTGCCGCAACGATGCCACCTGGCAAAATTAATTCGCCTTGAATAAATTAGAATCAGTGATAAAAGTTGCAAAAACTGTATATGAAAAATTTAAATTTTCGTTCTTAAATAAATAAATAATTCCTGAAATAAAACGAAAGGTTTTAAATGTAATTTGAATATTCTTTAATATAAATAGATAATTTAAGAATTTATTAAAAAATGAAGCGGGTTAAAAAAGCTTCATGAAGCAGTAGAGTAGGCTAAGAATAGGTCAAAAACAAGTTTTTGGTTTATTAAATTAAAGAACACCTGTGTATGATTTCGGTTTCAACAAATTTTAATGATTCAAATGACTCAATCGCGCCATTAAAAAAAATTAATTATTAATTTTTTTTTTAATTTTTCTACTATAAAAATTCAAAACGCAGAGTCAACGAAACACTGGTCACTTAATTGTATATTTTACTCATTTCCATAAATTAATATTGTGATAAATGAATAAGATACACAGCCATTGATATTACTGTAGTAATGCAATTTTTCTTTTTAAAATATAAATGCATACAGACATACACACATATTTGATATGGGGTCCACTGATTTTCTACTTTATATTATTTTTCTCAGAGTTTAATTTAAATTAATAATTGACTTATTTTACTTACAAACATTAATATTTTGACTTGTTTGTGCTCGTGTGATCCTTTTTTTAATTAATATTTCCAAAATTATAAAAAATATAATTTTGAAATTACTAATGGAAGAGAACTTCATTGTTCCTTGTTAATGATCTTCAACAAGGAAAATAAAAAAAAAGGAAATTGGCTTTTAATAACAACTTTATTTATGCCGCTTTTGACGATTTTATTACAGCGAGTTCTAAAATGTTACTAAAAAAAATAATTTATAACAAAAATTGTAATACGTTGAAAGACTATTAGACTAAGTGACCACAAAAACTAATGAAAGGATAATTGTATTTACACATGAGCATTTGCGCGCGGACGTTGTTGTTGTTGTTAAGTTTCTTTTTAATAATAAATGTCTAGTAGAAATTTTTCGTGTTGACAGACAATTGCATGTCGTATTAGGGTGTTATCTATGATTTGATTCAATTTTGATTTTAGATATTTTCTATTAAATATTATTAGAAATCACCTCAAAATACTGCTTGTTAGATTTCAAAAATATGTTTTTCTGTTTTTTTAGATCAATTATATTTCTATAAACTCGTTGATAATATTTTTAAAACGAGTGTAACGAACTTTTCAATCGTCGACGTGTAGTAAACATACTTTGATAATTAACAAATTTGCAATAAAATATTTATTGTAAAAAAACCTTTTATATAATTAGTACCAAGGCGAATCGATATTCAGGTGGCAGCGTAGCCGAATTTAGTATTTTTTGCTGGCGTACACCACTGTCAAACTCCATACATAAAAAATTTGTGTATATTTTTTATATATGGAGTTTGACAGCCGTGTATACCAGCAAAATATACTGAATTCGCCTACGCTGCCACCTGGTAATTTATTCGCCTTCATTAGTACCTTACCTTTCACCCCGCTGATATTTCGCCAGTTTTTTGCCTGACTACGTATTTAACATTAAATTAGTAAAAAATTTTAAGACTCAGATTTTTAGTACCCCATTTAAGAGCAACTAAGATTAAATTTTGTATTAATAATAACCCTTTGTTTAGGGCACTGTCTAATCAATCCTCGACAGTTTATACATTTTTGAACTTGACCGATGATAAGTACATAATTAAAATTCAAATTTTTATTATAATATTTCAGATTTTCCTTCTTTACATCTTGTTAAATTGTGCTGCACCCTAATTAAAAAGAACAAATTTTGTTGTTAAAAACAAAACGTTTCCTGTAACCACAAATCTATTTTTGTATACCCTTCACAACAGGTGGAAAAAGGTTATGTCTAAGTTGGTCACTCCGTTCGTAATTTCTGCAAGTTTGTGCGATGTCCGTCTGTCCGTCCGTGTTCAGGCTGCAATCAACTTTTCCAAGGCACTAGATTAGCTAGAGAAAATTTAAATACGCCAATCTATCAGACATAGTTTCGAAAATTTTGCTATTGAATATTGTCCTTCGAGGTAACGGGCAAAACCCTACGCCTGCCTCTAATTTTTCTATATAATTTGGAACCTATCTAGTTTAGTGAAGTAACTTCCAATAAGAAAAAAATGTAAATGGGGCTCTAGAGAATTAAAGTATTAGGAAAAAAATTTCACCCATATTTTCCGAATTATGGACCTCTAAGCTTTTCGTAGGAAAGTACGACTGTGCACCATATGTTTTAAGATAATTGTATGGGTATTATTTAAAAGCTTTTGAAGAGATTTTTAAAGAAAATTTTAAGTTAAAAAAAAAAATACTTAACCCATTAAGAGCCAATGACATTTATATGTAAAAATTTTTTTTTTATTTTTCAATTCTCTGTCACCCCAATATATTTTTTACCGGAGTTACTTCATAAAACAAGATTTTAAGGTATAGTAAAGGGTATATAAGATACGGCATAGCCGAATAAAGCACTCTTCCTTGTTTTAATTTGAATTTATTACTGTTTTTACTGTCAACCATTTTTCAGTTGCATATGGAATAAGTAATATATGTACATATGTATGTACTTAACATATACATACCCACTTTTTTGTTTACATACGTCTACATTAAATTTTTGTTGTGTGTCGTTGCACTTGATTTAATTTTGTTGTAGTATCCTTGGTGATTGCTTAAGCAATTATTATATGTTTACACTTTTTTTACGAGATACACACACACACACATCATACTAGGATATTTAGAAATTGTTTTTTCATACAAGCATATGTATGTGTATATGTATTGGATTTAAAAAATAATAAATCAATTTTTCCAGGTGCGAGTCGAAGAAGTGAGTTTTTAAAGACATTACAACTAATTATTTGATATGGCTCAATAAGATGAGCATCCAGATCGCCCTAATATTTCCTAAAAATGGTCAAACTACATTTTTGAATCAGCTCCACAAGTTTTTCCTCATTCTTTAGCAATTCCTTAAACTGTTGTTTTCTTTGAACTTTGCATCACTGATTCGAGAAAATTTTTGTTTCAAGTAAGTGAAATCAGTAACATTTTTGTCCGTGGGCTTAAAAATAATAATTTTAAAAAGATCTATTTTAATATGCAGAGGTGGCAAGAGAATATTTTTCTAATCGATCAAAGGAAAGAGGATTTTGTTGTTTTTGGCAAGGTAATGATATTTTGTGTCTCTCTTTAGGACAAAGTCTATGTTGTAATTACTTTCCGTTAGTAAAAGGCAGGATTTTGCCGGACCGATAAATGGATTTGCATTATTAAAACTTCACTTATTATTTTTTATCCATTTATATTATTATTATTATTATTATTATTATTATTATTATTTTTATTATTATTATTATTATTATTATTATTATATTATTTTTATTTATAATAACAAGAAAAATTAGAAGCTTTTGTATTGCAAGTCTATTTATCAGACAGGAAAAATCCTGCCTTTTACTAAGAGCTTTTTGTAATAATGGCCCTTAAGTTTAAAAACGACTTAAGCCGAAATATATGTATAATTATATATTTTTTTATTTTCTATATAAATATTTCAAAAAATAAATTTTTGTATGCATTTACAGAAACAGTCACTAACAAAACATCTTAAAAAATATGAAAAGTTAAAAATATAAAAAGAAAACTATTATTATATAATATCCAAAATGTTAAGTTTGTATACAAAGTTTAGATCATTAAATTTTAAAGTTCAAAATAAACTTAAAACACTTTAAATTTAAATTGCACTTGAAACTCTAAAATTGGAATAAAATTCACGAAAAAATTAAAAAGCAAAGATATAAAAATATTTACAAAAAATAACAATAACAAAATAATATACAAATATAAATAAAATACAAATATAACAAATTCATAAAAAAATGAATATTTAAAACTTTTGAAAACCGTTATAATTAAGTTAAGCTTTGCTGTGTTTAATGAATCTTCTCGATCTGGCAACCTTATTTGTCAACTGTAAATACCGCCAAAACAAAATGAACACAACTCATGAGTCAGCTGTTCACTAAAAAATCCAACAAACCACGGAATTTTGGGAAGTTGTAAATTTTATATGTGAAAGATAATACGCCAGCTTAAGTCGTGTATTGCGGTTAGGTCAATGATAAAAAAGAATTTTTCTTTTTAATTAAAAGCATATAAAAATACTTGAGCGTAAAATAAACGATTGTAATGAGTGATAGTTCAGACGAAGAGTGGGCTGGAGAATGGATACCGTATAGCCAGCGCAATGAATGGTCCGACATAACTCCAATAGCCCAAGATGATGGAGAGAATCCAATAGTGGCTATAGCCTATAGCGCAAAATGTACATAAAGTTGTATAAAAACAATGGTGCAATATTTTAATTCTGGTTTTTTTTTAGTTCGTGAAGTATTTGACTATTTTCGTGCCATATTGGCGCGTCAGGAAAAATCAACTAGAGCTTTAGCTCTAACAACAGATGCTTTACGTTTAAATCCAGCCAACTATACGGTATGGCAGTATCGCCGTGATATCCTTAGAGAGTTGAGAATTGATCTTAACGAGGAACTCAATTATATAGAAGATGTGATAAAGGAAAATGCTAAAAATTACCAGGTATGGCATCATCGACGTGTTATTGTTGAAATGATGAACGATGCTTCGAAAGAATTAGATTTAACTGAGATGGCGTTACGAACTGATGCTAAAAATTATCATGCCTGGCAGCACCGACAATGGGCCATTAAAACGTACAAGTAAGTACAAGACGTTGTTACTGTTTTCACATGTTAAAATAATGACTACTGATTTATGATCTATAAATATATGACTCACAGCAAAACTGTATTTTAAATACATTATAAATTATTAAACCTGTAGATATGCAAATGCTAAACCTTAAAATACAGCAGTTAGGGATTTTTT
Organism: Cistogaster globosa; assembly: GCA_937654795.1. Taxonomy (NCBI): domain Eukaryota; kingdom Metazoa; phylum Arthropoda; class Insecta; order Diptera; family Tachinidae; genus Cistogaster; species Cistogaster globosa. The sequence goes on from OW569404.1 coordinate 125,961,066, forward strand.
TAATTTTCTTAATGAAAATTTGCATCTTGATTGGGACTTATCAATACAGTGAAATTGATTTTTGTGCAACAAAAAAGAAAAATGTTTATTTTTAAAATACGCTAAAAAAGTTAACGATAAAACTGTCACAAAATGTGAAATGTTATTTATGTACGCAAGGTTCGGTAGACAGCAATGTTCCACTTGAAAAAAGAAAAGAATTTAATTAATTTGATTGGAGCTGTCAATATTTCGATAAAATCGAAAACAAATATCAAGTTTGGCTTTCATAGAATGTATTGTCTAAAACTGCAACGCTCATGAAATGGCAACAAACGTTACTTCTTTCCCTATTAACTTTTAATCAGAAATCATTTTATAGGACAAAAGGAAATAGGAAATAGGATTTTTTTATTGTAAATTAATTGCTTCTGACTCTGTTTAGGATAAAAAACTTTAACATTGACACAAGACAATTAAAAGCAAAAATAAATCACAATTTGGCCAGTTTGTCATAAAGACTGCACAAGTTTCAAAAGAAGATAAAATAAGCAAAATAAGGATATTAAAATTAACAGTTGAATCATCACTAAAACATTTTTCTCTCTATACATTTGGATAAATCTTAAAAAACCGCTTCAACTTATTGTTTCAGCTTATACGACGATGAATTAGCTTTCGTTGACCGCCTTATTTCGGAAGATATACGCAATAATTCTGCTTGGAATCAACGTTTCTTTGTACTTAAACATTTTGGCTTTACGATCGAAACGATACAAAATGAATTACAATATGCCATGAATCGTATTCGTGTTGTCAAAAATAATGAAAGTGTATGGAATTATCTAAGAGGTGTTTTGCGGCAAAGTGAAAGCGGATCGCTTAATCAATTTCCCGAAGTAATAACATTTTGTGAAGAACTCTACAATAGTAATTCCAGATCACCCTACTTGTTGGCATTTCTTATTGATGCCTATATGGAGAAATGCTTAAAGAGTTCCAGTGTGGAAGAAAAGGAAATATTGTCACGCAAAGTTTACAATTTGTGCGATGATATGTCAAAGAAACATGATGTTATCAGACGGAAGTACTGGCAATATGTTGCAGAAGAATTAAAAACTAAATTAGATTCAAAGCAACTTTAATTATATGTATGTATATGATATTTGTTGGTGTATGAAGTTAAGCAACATTTTCCTTAAAAAATTCATTTTAGTTTTAAGAATCTTTTCCAACAATAAATGTTTAATATTTTTCTTTTAGAAAATATGCAAATATTTTACCATTTTTTAAATAAACATCTATTTGCTATTAATATAAAGATAATTTTTATTCCGGTTTTTAGTGTTATTTGCATTATCAACAGAGATATGGTTTCATTATAGATAATAATTTTTTTTTGCTCTGATATTAGATGTTTAAAAACGATAATTGAAAATTATCTTAACAATTCTTATCTCTACATTTAATAAATCTGTAACATCATTTCTGTAGATGAAATATTTTTTTTTTAATTTTGGTGTTGGTGTAGATAGTAATTGATATGGAAACAGCTTTTTTGAAATTTTTGTTTCTCTGTCTGTGTTTGCATTACGAAAATGCTGCTGGATGGACTAAAATAAAATTTTGTAAGCAGGCCATTTAGAACCTTGGTTCAAATATTAGAAACTTTGTTCGTAAAAATATGTCAACTCGTAGAGACACTAGAAATAATAATGTAAAAGCATCCAATTTTATCGATATAATGGTACTAGAAAAGTTGTCAGCACATTTTCTTTTTGTAGATGCAAAATTTTTAACACTGTCTACAGAACTCTGCACAGTGTTAAACACACATTTTTTTTAATTTTTAATTGTAGAAAATAATAAATAACACGCTAACAAAGTTGTAGGCACTGCTAGTCATTGAATAATGTTCTTTATTGTGATCTAGTGAGGAAGATTGGAAATGTTTATATATACAGGACTACATCGCATAGTACTGCTTCGATCGGTACGTTTTTTCTTTAGTATGGTTGTGAAATTTACAAAACAAAAAAAATTTTTAATAAATTGTTTTAAAAAGTAATAATATTAAAATTTCAAAATAAATTTTTTTTGTTATTGTTTTTTGTTTATAATTTTTTTTTTATCTGAATTTTTAACGGCAGGAGTACAAAACCACAGCGACAGGGTATCCCACAGGTTTTTAGATATATGTATGTAACCTCTCTCCAGGAACTGCACGTCGACCTATACCTTCGTATAGGAAGTGAGGAATCCTAAACAGGATATTTGTATAGAAAATTATTTATTTATTTACATATATTTCAGAACGGTGGACACTATTAAGTCCCAGTTGAAAAACACGTGTGCGTTGCGTCTTTAATTATAACATTACTTTTCTAAAGAAGGAAAATCTGCTCGCACACAGATAAAGTAGCAAACTTTTTTTGTTTATTATAAAAACATGAAATTTTCGGTATTTGACTTTATAATAAAAACGTTAATATGAAAACAATCGGCACGCCCTTGCTAATGTATCCGATACCTATAAAATGTGCTTTATAATTTATGCAGCTAACCAATAACACTTTCGTACCGGACACATTAGCGGCCGCGTGCTCAAAGACACTTTAACTTTTTAAACTCAAATAAAATGAGGAAAAAATAAAAGTGTAAAAAAAGCAAATGGCTGACCTTAGAAAAAAATCTTGACGTTATTAAACTTCATGAAGATGGTGCCCAAATGGCTCGATTAACCGAATTAAGCGAGGTATTCCTGTATTTAAATTTATTTTTCAAAAAAGCTTAAGATGCTTATGTTGGTTGCTTTGTATATTTTTATTCAATATCCTTGCAGCAAATGTTATCTACAAAATTTGTAACTTTTATTAAAGTTTGCATTCTAAAGTTCCCACGACCCGGGTCTATCTCGGCAAAAGATTGTCAACCAAGCAACAGCTGTACAAACCAAATCCTAAACAAATTTTTCAATATTGTTACTTTATTATATTTATTTTTTTATTGAATTCGGTCTTTAAATATTTGGGAATCCCCAGGCGGCTGAGCCGATTAAGGTTACCTGCTCAACTAAGGACTTTATCTGCTTTACTTTACAAGAAAGTCTGTGGAATTTTGTCCCATCTATAAAAATCGTAAGAAAATAAGTTCTAAACTGTTTTATAAAGAAGATGCAACTTTTTGGTATCACAGAAAGTATTGTTTCATTAAATATCAAAAAATGTGTCGTAGATATTAAAGTTGTTAAAAACATTTAATTTTTGATAGGTCTAACAAGTAAATCTCATGACCCTAAGAGAGCTGATTCTTGATTTTCATTTTTTGCTAACCATTAATTTTTAATTTTTTAATATTTAAGTATTTTGCCTCCTTTTGATTTTTAGTGAAAATCTTTGAAATTTAAAATTTTCCCTATTTCCATGTTTCTGCAGTCTTGTTCTGTAATTCTCCTATCTAAATCTAACTGCGTTATTACATTTAAAAAAAAAATAATTTTTGAGAAATTGTAAAAAAATCTTGATCGCTAAAAAGCTGAAAAAATAAGGCAAAAAGTGTTGCAGAATAGCGTTTGTAGCGAAAAATCGGGAAAGAGATTTTTTACATTTAAGCAATGAGAATTTAGCTTTAGCGATTTACAGCATAAGGCTTCTGGTCAAATAAGAATTTTTTCATTACTTGTGTATTTTTTTTTGAGTTGTACGTGGAATTGGAAATCCCAGTAGGATTTAGCTTTCAAATGCTGTATTAAAAAGATCTGAATTTTATAATGAACGTGAGTGACAGTGGCGCGAGCATTACCCACAAAAATTTTTCATTATTATTTTTAATTTTATTAAAATTGTGACTTACCTTTAACTTGACAATAAAACAATTTTAATCTTTAAAATAAACTTAGCTTGTTCTTACCAATGTTTTTGATATTTTATTTTCTTGCAATATTTTCATTTTTTATTTTTTGGATACATAGTTTTTTTTTTCTTTAAGATTTATTTGTTTTAATCAATTAATTCAGCTTTTATTTTGATTTTTGCGTATTTTTTTTTTTGCTCATTTTATTATTTTGTTTTTTAAAGAAGTGTGTTTGTTTAAACATTTTTATTAGTTTTTTTTTGGTGTGTTTTTTAAATATTTGTTTATTTGGTTTTAATTAATAAAATATTTGAGTTTTTGTTTTTTTCATCGCTTAACTTAAAGCAGAAGAAGACTTTAAATATTATTAAAAAAAAGTTTTTTTGTTGTTATTCTTTTTTGTAAAAGAGTTTTTTAAATCATTTGTTAACATTATTTTGTTTGTGTGTAAATTTAATAATAATATTAATAATAATAATTTGTTAATAATAATAATAAATAGTATTTGGGCAAAAAGCTTCAAATTGTTGTAAAAAAAAAGAATCCTAAGACATTTTAAATGTCTCTTACAAGTAAAAAGGTTTTATTTATAAAAAATCTATATTAAATTAAAGGATAGACAAAGTATTTTGTTTATGTTTTTTTCAGGAAAACTTATAATGGTTTTTTTAATTTTCATTTCAAAATGAAAATAATTTATTTTTTCAAAATAGATATTTATAAATTATTTGGAAATGTTTCTAATTATTAAAATTAAAAATTTTTTAAGCTAATGAAATGTGTTTTGTTTGGTATAACATGATGATAATATATTCTCTGCTTGCACATGTGTTTATTTCTTTCCATATCCTTGCATCAATAATGACATGAGAGATTATGTTTTAAAATTGTGAATATCTTGTTTTAATTAATAATTATCTGCTGCTTTAGTTTTTATTAAGTTTAAATAATTTTTGTTTTTTTAAATAAACGTGATAATTAACATGTGCAGATATTGAAAGTAATGTAATCCTTAAGGAAAACTTTTTAAAATTCATTTTTAATTTATCTTAAAGTGTTTTTATTTCTTTCAATGCCTAACAAAAAGCAATTTTGAGTAGAGAAAAAATTAAACGTTGATAAACTTCAATTGTAAAAAAAATGGAATTTAATTTATTTATAAAGATTTATTATTAAAAGGAATTTTTTTCTTGTGTTTCTTTGAGTAAAAGCAGAGTTCTTAAGCAAAAAAATCTGTTATCGAAAAGACATTTTATCTTTTCTTTCTTTCAGTTTTGACTTTGCCTTTTACAATTTTAAATTTTCATTTTCCCTAAGTTTTAATATGTAAATTTTTTTCTCTTCTCTTTATTCAAACAACTTGGAGAGAGCTTTTCTTTGTTTATATTTTTTAGCTTTTTTTGTTTTTCTTCTGTTATTTGTTGTTTGTGTTTTTTATAAATATTTATTTGTTTAATTTTTTCCATCTCTTCATCATTACTTTTCTTAATACAAAAAAAAAAAACTTTTAAAACTTTATACTCCTGGCTGTTTTTATTTTATCTTCCTTTTACGGCTTAAGGTTTCTTAAAATTACATCTTACTACTATTTATTTATCATCACCTATACCTTCATCAGCTGTTGTGGTCTTTTTATCATGACCCTTGGCAGCTGCTGCAGCATCATCATCATTATCATCAGCTTTAATATCACACTTTTCAGCAAGCATATCCTCGATGCCCTCATCAATGGGTTGATTCTCTTTTTTGGCTTCTAAATCATTAGGCTCGGCATCGCCATCTAGTTCAGGGGCCGATGGCTCTTGGGCACCGTTTGTTTTAATAGGATGTGGTGTCATTTTGACTCGGCATGTTTCGTAAACTTTTTCAAAACCTAATTTTGTGTAGAGATTGCGAGAAGCATCATTTTGTGGACGTATCACAACGAAAGGTTTGTAGCCTCGTTCGACAACCTTTTTAGTCAAAGAGATAGCTAAACGAATGCCGTAACTGTTAATGTAACAAATTAAAAAAAAAAATTATTTATATTTATTTTTATTACATTTTAACATTTAATTTTTAGTTTTTTTTTTTTTAAATACACATGACTACAGTTTTTTTAATCAAACTGTAGGACGTTTAGTTAATGCACATAATGTACTTAAAATAATTCATTAAAAAAATATGTTTTGGATTTAATATATCAGAAATTGGTCCACCACGGCTATTATATGTTAAATTATTAAGCTTGGTTTTCTGAATTTTCTCTTTATTGTTTTCTATTTAGCGGAATATTTATAATTTAGCGGAAAAGATTTTTTAAAATCCTTCTTTTGTTTAAATATTTTATAACTTAAATTTTGTTTATTGCTTTGCATAATTCAGTGGCGACTAAACAAAAGAGCATTAGAGCGTAGATAAACGACAGAGTAATTTTGAATTAAAATTTTACTCTGACAGGCGGCAGTTTTTGCATTTAGTAACCATTTACATTACGATCAAATGGATAGAAGACAGAAAGAACAGCTAAAACTGCTCCATAATATGAAAATTGTAGATGCACTAGCAGCCATGAATCTGAACGTATTGCTACAAGTTGGGATAGCAGAAAGACACTATAAAGCAAGACAAAAGGCCGGGACACATAGAATGCGTCATACGTTAAACTTTAACAAATTCAACTGACAAGTCAGTTAAAATACATGCCCTACAAGAACAGTGACCATCATTTGATCCATCAAATGACAATCACTGATGATGGAAATATCCATCATCGCGTAGAACAAGGTTTCTATCACATTCTTAAAGGAAAAATGAAAAACTTGATGGAAACTTTTGTGTACATGTGATTTTGCATCTTCCTCTAACTAATGAATCTTTCCATTATAAAATACATATATCTGCACTGCTCACACTACTGCAGTTTCCTATGTAGTGTTGACAAAAGTACTTATCACACTTGATGGATATACCCGTCACGATTGATGGATATACCCTCATTTGAAAAATCGAACTTTTTTTAATAAAACAAAATTTAATATTTTCTAAATATATACATGTTTCTTTTTTAATATCTAAATAATATTTTACAGTATAAAAAAATACTTTATTTATAATAAAATAATTAGTTCTTATCTCTTTAAATATTTTTTTTGTTGCAGTCTGTGGTACTGACTTCTTCACACTTTTTTCAAAATCAAACGCTCCTTGCTGTTGGAAAACACCTTAAAGTAAAAGAAGATATGCATTTATTTATAAATAATTTAATACGCAATTAACAAATATCTTTTTGTTTGACTAATCTGTAGTACATACCTCGCAGGAAGTTATTGACCAAAGAGAGCCTTCAGAGGGCTTGCTTATCCCACCTTCCATCCCAATTATGTTTTTCTAGTAGTAAAAATTGAGCGCATCACAGTTCTAACATCCTGCGATGTCCCCTTAATCATATGTAAATGTGATGTCTTAAAAAAAATAAAAAATGTAAGATTATTAAAATACTTTAAGCATGAACTTAAGTTCTTTACCATTGCTTCAGTGAAACCTTTCGACTCCTCCAACTTTCTCTTCAACTCTTCCACCGCTAGAAGGTTCTGCAAATGGAGAATGCTGACGACTTCATCAAGTTTTAAGTTGTAAGTCTCCCCAGCCAGCCGACAGACAGATTTCTCAACCTTTTTGATGACCACCTTGCACTCCATCAAAACTTTTAGGCAATACGAATTGCAAAACTTCTTAAAATTTAAAATTAATTATAATTTTATACTCACATATTTTCCTGAAGTTTTCTAAGCCGGGTTTAGATTTCTTTCTGATCCTGGATCTAATCTTGAAAGAGAAGGAATGCCTTAAATTGAAAAATATTTTAAACCATTATAATTTTTGAAACGTTATAAATAACCTTTGTATTTTCGATCACTTTTGGTTCTTCCAACTCGGATCTAACTCTTTAAAGGCTGTGGCGGTTTTAAATACCCGCAACATGCCTGTCAGTGTCAGGTTCATTGCACACAATCTCTGCACTTCAACTGCTTTCAATCCCAAATGCAACTTCCTTTCTAATTCCACATTGAACTATTATATATATTTTCTTTTCTTTGATTTTTAATGATTTTTTTTTTTTAAATTTGCTTTAAATAATTCAACATATCACTTTTATAACTATTTGATAAATGCGCAATTTTCTTAGCGTCACGAAATAAAACATATATTACTTGTTTCACTTTTGCATATGATTTGTTTGTTTGGGGCAAACAATGTTGCAACTGATAAGAAATTTCTTTTCCTTATTTTTTCTTTCAAAAATTACAAAAATTCCTTAAAACCGGCTAACTTTTTGCAACAAATTTAATAAAAATTTTGTTTGACCTTTGGCACAATTGTAATTGAAAAACATTTTGTAAGCTGTATTTAATAGTTTGCTGCACTATTATCTATAAACTCAAGCGAAAAATAAAATTTAGTCTATTAAAAAAAATCATCCCAATTCAGTACCAAAAACGCTACAACGGCAACGCTGTTCCATATATAAAATTGTTGCAAATGTGTTAGTGTACAAATTGCGTTAGTATTAGTTTCTGTCAAGTATTTCTTGCTGGGTGTTTTCTTATGAGCGTTGTCACAATCAAAACGTGACCGTCAACGCAAAGTACGAAAGTTGTCAACTTTTAACGTATGTTGAATACTTTGATAACTATCAACTGCTTCTTCTACTTTGTTTTCTTTTAACTCTTGCTGTGTTTCAATTGTGTTTTGTGAATTTAATAAAACAATTTTGGTGGCAAACAATAAAATACAAATTTAATGAAATTAACAAGTGAATAAAATACAAATTAAATTTAAAAGTGAATAAATATAGAAAGCAAACTTTGATTTAACATCCGTCAGCAAAGTATTCATTGTGCCAACCTCATCCGTCGTTAATTTGACTTTAGTCGAATTTGTCAACGTACAACGTATGACGGATTCTATGTACCCCGGCCTTTAAAGTGAATGTACATAATTCATATAAGACATTTTTTAAGGACCACAACTTCACTTTTTAGAAATGTGACGTGCTTAAGATGAATGACAACAGATTTAAGGAAAACTTTCGCGTCAATAGGAAGGCTTTCCAAAAACTGTATGAAAAAGTTAAAAATATTGAGAGGTTGGATACTAATATGAGGCTTTGTGTTCCACTCGTTAAATAAGTGGTAATAGCATTGTTTGCATTAGGATCGGCAGCTGAATAAAGAACTGTTGGTTATTGACACGTTGCGCTCACAGCTTCAGCAGAACCTGTGCATTTTTAATGCACCACGCAATTCGCTTCTTTACCGTGGAAATCTTATAATTAAAAAAATCCGTTTTGATTTTTATACTTGAACAATTAAAATAACGCAACTTTTCTGCCTTTGAATCCATTTGAATTTTTAAAAGTAAACAATTTGACAACCGCTTGTTGATTATCGACGGTGTTGCCATATTGAAATAGCTAAATTTCAATATAGCATCAAACAGGTGACTGCATCCGATCAGGTGTTCATCATATGTTTTAGCTTTTGCGATAGCAACAGTATAAATTCATTTTGATTTAATGCATTTATGATAAATTTAATTCACATTGGAATGGGGAAAATAAGACTGCTAATGCAAATTAATGCTGTCGTCTGTCTACGCTATTCAATAATGCGTAACATCAGTTAGGATGATTGTGATAAATATGAAGATCATTGATGATCATTAAAATGTAACATTTTTTTTTGTATTTCTTGACAGTTTCCCCTGAGGATGAATAGCGAAGCTATTCGAAATATTGGGAAAAAATTAAAATTATTCAATATTAATTAAGTGTTTTAATTATCCACAACGACCTTAAGCCGAACAAAATATATGATTTATTTATAACAAATTATAAGGTCAACAATACACCACATTTTTGATCATTGACATAAATAAAAGTAGAAAGAAAACAGCTAAAAAAAACTGCCAGATCTTTCCATAATAAAATAATCTAGACGTTTTTATTCGCCTTTAAATAAAAATCGCAGTTGCAATCGTTGTGATAATATTAAATTAAATGTCGAAGAGAGAACTTGTGTGGGGTGTTATCAAAATAATACAGAGCCCAGTAAAGAAAGCAAATAATTGGTGCATTTTTTTTGGCGAATAAAAGAACACAACGAATAAATAAAACAGAATAAAATATTACTATGTCCACGATAAAAATAATTTTATTATTTATAAAATATTACTAAAAAAAGGGTATGCCATTTTTCAAAAAAAATTAAATTAATTTTAACTCGTAACTTAAAAAAATCGAATCGATTTTTACTGTTTTTTAATGAAAAATAATTTCAATAACTTTGTTTTTTTTTTTTACATCATCCCACATCATCTCCTAAGATTTTGTTTTTTATTTACTTCTAGCACGGCTTAGCAACGGAGAAATAACGTTTCTTATTTAGTCTTCTGAAAAGTACAAAAACATGTTGTCAACCTGTGACCGACAATGTGTATTCATTAACCCTCTAAATAAATATATTTATGTGAAAAATTAAAAAAAAAATAAATTAATTAAAAATAAGTAAACAAAAATATTGTCAAAAAATATTTTAGTAGCTCTTGAAAAGTTTAAAACATTTTCTCATGAAATAATAGAAAAACTGCACTTACCCTAATCTTCTATAGTCTGGACGTGTTTGCATTGAAAACATTGCACCATAATACGAATGTACCATCCATGCTGCCAATTCGTTTGTATCTTTTCGAAAAATACCCAAACCGGGCAGCACTCGTACCAGTATCTCAAATACATCGACACACTCAATCTCATTGGCCGGATACAAGTCGTGAATGTGTTTGACATCATCCACGGTCAATTGGCGCATATACGCATTATCGGGTAATTCTTCGAATTCCAACTCTGTATTTAATTTATTACACACATAAATATCACCCTCAAGCCTTTCCATGATGCCCATTTTTTTATAAAAATCATCCAGGCGATTCATAATAGCGATGTGCGTAAAATTCAGGTACAGTTGTTGTTGCCAATCGATTAGTATGTCTTCCGTACGCATAAGGTCTACATGTTCGATTTGTTCTGATGGGCAGAATATGCCAAAGCTTTGGTATATATTGTTGTTGGGCTGTAATAATTATGTATATTGAATATCAATATGAATACATATATATTTTTTCAACTAATTTAGATTAAACAGTTTCTTCATACCGTTAGCGTGCATCCTGGAAAATGTAACAATATTGGCTTTTCGGGCCAATCTTTTGAAACATAAAATTTAAATTCCCAAACACGATCATTCAGGTACGTTCGTATTGTTTGATGAAACTGTAAAAGAGAAAAAAATATTAAATAAAAATTTTAAATTTACAAAATGAGGAAAATAAATTTATTAAATTAGGAAAATAGTTTAAATAATTTGTGCTAGTGCGAGTTGGACTCACAAATTAAGTTTTTGTATCATTAATGATCCGTTTGTAATTTCTATAATATCAATTTCCAACCCCTTAAATTCTGAGTTCTTATGCATTGCGCAGTCGATTGAGCGATGACCGTCTGTCCGTCCGTGTTAGTTTTGAAATCGACTTTGCCAAGGCCTAGATGAGCTAGAGAAAATCTAAGTACGCTAATTGATCAGACATAGTTTCAAAAATTGAATGCTATTGAAAATCAGAAAGATCGGTCCATGTCGTTCGAGACAGCAGGAGAAAAACCCACGCCTGCCTCTAATTTATGCAATAAAAAAAAAAAAAAACAAATATATGGCGCGATAGAGAATTTAAAAATAAGAAAAAAAAAAAACATTAAGTGAAAAGATTGGTGCACGCCCATATTTTCGGAGTTATGGACCTCTTAAATTTTCATAAAAAAATCGATTGTCAAGATGGTTAATATGGATATCATTTAAAAGCTTTAAGATTCGGCATGGCCAAATATAGCACTCTAACTTGTTTATAATTGTTTTATAGCGGATATTTTAAAACAATTTTAGATGTCTGCTAAAAAAAACTTAAAAGAAAAAGCCATATTCATCAACATGTCTTTTATGGAGACACCCTTTTAGCTTAAATTTTATATTTGATACTCGCTTTTATAGCGGGCAAAAAATTTGCGTAAATGAAGATCTGCCTATTGCAGTCTAAAGTAATGTTCAGTATACGTTAAAGTTACGTCTTGTGGAACACCCTCTTTATAGCAAATGTAGTGTTTATAGTTGCAACAGCTTAAAGGACAAGCCAAAATAACCGAAAATTGCGCTGCTATGGGGGTACTAGGGATGGACAAAAATCATCGATGTTTTAAAAACACTCGATGTATTTTGTCGAAACATCGATATAATCCGATATTTTTTTTTGCTCCTTAACAATCGGAAAACATCTATGTTTTCCATCCATGCATCGAAATGACAAATTGTATACAGAACATGTAGATTGATATACAAACGTGTTCATAGACATTGGAAAAGCAATAAGAGTGAAGATATATTGTCTGATGAACTTTCAGTTTATTTGAGGACTCCTGTTGGAAGACTGTACGAAAATCCGTTGGATATTTGGAAAGATTATAAATCGCAGTTTCCTAAGCTTTACAAAATCGCTTTTAAATACCTTACAATGGTGGGATCATCGGTTTCTACTAAAAGACTAATTTCACAAGCGGCGCAGGTGATGACTCAACAAAGAAACAGATTGAGAGGTGAAAGATTTGGAAAACTTTTTTTCTAAAGAGTATTGAAAAAAGTATTGGGAGATGTAAAATAAACTTAAGATTTTTCGAAAATATAAAAATAATAAATAAAAAAACATCAAAACGTCAATAACAAATAATTAAAAAAAAAAACAATCGATGTATAAAACACATCGATGTATTTTATGAAATATCGATGCAACATCGATGTATGTTTGCGATGCATCGCATGGAAAAAAAACATCGATGTTTTTTTACAGTGCCCATCCCTAGAGGGTATCCTTTAGCATTAAATGTTATTTTATTTTGTTGTAGTGGCCATATTAAGACACTTTCTGTTAGAATTTTAAGTGTCTGGCGGCTGGATAGAGATTATAGCGATACAATTTTACGTTTACACATTTCATAACCCTTAAGGCCGGGGCACATAGAATCCGTCATACGTTAAACTTTGGTTTATTCAACTGACAAGTCAGTTAAAATACATGTTTTCTTATGAGCGCTGTCACAATCAATACGTGTCCGTCAACGCAAATTACGAAAGTTGGTCAACTTTTGACGTAAGTTGAATACTTTGACAACTATCAACTGCTTTTTCTTCTTCTTTGTTTTATTTTAAAGCTCTAAACACATAGACGACAGCAAACTTCACAACTTCACGGCTTCAAATGCTGCCAACTTCAAACGCTGCTTTGAAGTCAGCTTCATAATTATTTTGAAGACAGCAACAACATAATAACCAGCTAACGTGTCCATACTATTCATCTGCAAAACTTTACAAACGTATTAAAAATAACAACAGAAAATCAAACAAATTGGTACTTTGCCATTAACTTAAAACGAAAAATGAAATAAAATATGACAAAAATTAACTCAAACAAAAAACAAAATACTATGAAATTAAAAATGAACAGCTGTGTATTTTAGCAATTAAAATTTCAGGGATGCCACATATATATTTTACAATGAATAAAATTAAAGTTTTTGAAAAAAATGTAATAATATCACGAAAAACTATAAAAACACATAAATTTATTTCCTTATTGCATTTTTGTAATGTTCTTTTATGTTTAGTATTGAAAAAAAGTTTTTGGTGTTATTTTTCCAATTTATATGTATAATGGCAATACTATATTTGTTTATTGCTGCCCGTCAAAATAGAAAATAGCCTAAGTTGGCAGCAGCAGCAAATGCTGTCGTGAAGTCGTGCTGCTGTGAAGTCGTCAAAATAATCGTTTTCATTTAAACACATGTATTTTATTTTTGACAGTTTGCTGTCTGCTGCCTGCTGTCGTCTTTGTGTTTAGGGCTTAACTCTTGCTGTGTTTCAATTGTGTTTTGTGATTTTAATAAAACAATTTTGGTGGCAAACAATAAAATACAAATTTAATTAAATTAATAAGTGAATAAAATACAAATTAAATTTAAAAGTGAATAAAAATAGAGAGCAAACTTTGGTTTAACATCCGCCAGCAAAGTATTCATTGTGCCAACCTCATCCGTCGTTACTTTTTTAGTTGAATTTGTCAAAGTTTAACGTATGACGGATTCTATGTGCCCCGGCCTTTAAAACACGTGTTTAATTACTTTTATTACTTTAAATAATAGTATTTTTTCACGGTAAAATGAAGCACTTGCTTCGCTCTTCGAATCATGATTGCGAAGCATGCCATTTATACGACACATGCTACATGCTTCGATTGGACGTCTGCACAAAAACTGATACAACTTTCAAAAAATTTTTTGAAAAACTTGCTAAAAATTAGAGAAGACAGAAATTGTTCATGCTTCGCAAGTAGATTCAATATGAATCTACCACCTTCGCTCTCATAATTTTGTATGGCGAATCAAGTTGATTCGCTCATGATTGGAGTGTAAAGCAAGAATAGAGAACGAAGCAGGTGCAGATGTTTCCACATACTATAAACAGTCATGTTCTGACAATCGCAAATCGCGAGCGTTTGTTTTCGACAGCTTGTACAACCTTACTCAGGACAGAAATAGGCTTCTGAGATTAGATTATCCAAACTTATTTTCCTGAACTATATATGAAAATTATTGGATAGTAATTGAAACAAATAAAATTTTAAAGAATTATTATTGTGTATCATTTAAAATATGGTGAATTTATGTATAAAAATATTTGTGACTTGGTATGCATATGAGAAACTTAAAACATCGGTAAAACATCGATGTATCGTTTCTTTTAGCAATGTGCATCCCTAATTCCAAAGCAATTTTTTAAAATCATTAGCATTTTATCAATGCCAAGAAAACCTTTTAAGTTTTCATATTCTATTTGATTAAAAAGATTTATTTGCTTCTGAATTTTTGTGATTTCTTGTTGTTCTTTAAATTTGTGATAAAATGTAAATTATTATTTCTGACTTTTAAATAATGGATTTTTGCTTTTGAAATTACATATAAAACGAAAAAGAAAAACAGAACAGAAAAACAGGATTTTAGAAATTAATATGGTAGCACGAATTTTCATGATTCCCAAAAACATCAGAACGTTAATATGGCGACGAAAAGAGAAAGTGGAATTACCTTCTATTTTTATATCATGATATATTGTGTTTGAATTTTGCGCGTAACTGCTGCAACAGCTTAAAGGGCAAGTCCAAAAAAGCTAAAATTGCTCCGCTATGGGGACACCCTTTAGCTTTTAATGTCATTTTATTTTGTTGTAGTAGCCACTTTCTGTGAGAATTTCAAGTGTCTGGTGGTCGGATAGAGATTATAACAATACGATTTTACGTTTACGCGTGACGTAAATCTTGGAAACGTAAATTTTTGCTGCCAAGGACTTAAAGATTTTTATTGTATGTTTTTAATAAAAAACTTATTTTCGATGAATATTTATTTTTTTCGTGAGAGCAATTGTTCAAACACATTTAGCCAAAAAGCACGGAAAATTGCTTCTGTTTCCCAAACAGAACTAGTTTTTTGATATTAATTGATGATGCCATTTTTTTAAATAAATATTTTCAATATTTCGAAATCTTAATTGACAGCATGATCAGGAAATAATTCAAATTAAGTATAATACGAATAGGGTTTGGGAAAGGGGAACTCCCGGTAGGGAATTCCCGGAAAAAGCTATAAAAATTTCTTGGGAAAATTTTGGCTAAATTGCCGGGAAACGGGAAATAGAAATGAGAAATAAAACTTTGATTCGGAAATTAAAGCATTTAAATGTAAATTGTAACCTCAAGCTCCAATTTAATTCCTGAGCTTTAGTACTTTATAAAATATGAAAAAAGAGCTTAAAGCAGTTCTCTCCGTAGTTATCGAATTAAAAACCTAAAAAACAGCAACTCTCAAATAGTTTAAAAAAATTATTATCAAGATTGTGAAAAAAATTTCAACTTTCCAGTAAAAAATCTTATTCCGGAACTTTAATATCACGTGTTTCAATCAGCATTATATTTCCATAAAACAATATTAGAAAATAAACTTTGTTAAACCGCACCTTTAATAAAATGCACAAACAAACGTTGAGTTTAAGTTATAAATCACTTAAAGTTGCTAAATGAAAATTTTAATAAAGAAATTTTAAAAATCTAACCTCAATTTAGAGGCAACATTTCCTTTTTTTAAAACAACAACTACAGAAATAACGTACAGGTGAATAACAAAACATTTAAACGGAAAAGAACAATTAAAAAAATAAAAGAAAAACAAAAAAAAAAGTGTTTAACAACGAATAATTTAAAAAAAAGGGGAAAACTTCATATGAAATAAATTGTGAAATTTTTTCATTTCAAAACTAAAAACAAGTGCAATTTAAAATCTAAAACTTAAATAAAAACTATAATTAAAATTGAAATAATTCATAAGCAGTGGCTTTAATGTCTGTGGTAATACTGGCTAAAATGGTATTTTTTGTTAAGGATTATAAAAGAAAGGTTCCATTAAAACTTTAGCATTTATGTACATGCTCTGCTGGTTGGTTCATGGACACTTATTTATTCAATATCAGTATTTTTTATACCAACTACCCTGCTTTGCTATCATTTAAGGAGTATTACTGCCAGCATTTATTTTACTATAAATCAATCAAATTGAAAGCCATGTGCAGAAATATTTTTAAAAGATTCAATTTAAGTGTTTGCCAAAGTTTGTTTTATCTTCATGAAATCCAAACCAGATTAAAGGGATTTCATGCAGAATGCGCATATTTAAAAGTAAATGGAAGATGAAGGATTTTCAAATGGCAATTGTTAAGTAAATAGACTGAAATCTATTATAAAAATAATTTTCAATACTTTCACTATTTAAAAACGTAGAATGTATTTTTTGTTTAACAGACGCGAAAGTTAACAATGTTTTTTAGGTTTGAAAATAGTGTGTTAAAGTTAAGGATTTATTATTGATTGTATTTTATTCAACATAAATTTTTAAAAGGCTAAAGAGTGTTAAAGAGTACAAAATACAAGAAAATGAATGAAATAACAATTTATATAAATGACTGCAAATCAGGAAAAAAATTTTTAATTTTTAATTTTAAATTTTTAATTTTAATTTTTTTAAGTTGTTAATTGATTCAGTTATTTATTTAGGTAAAACAAGTAAGAGTGCCATATTCGGCTATATATCCTTCACTATGTATGTAAACTAAGTTAAGTATAATAACTCAAATCAAAAAACAACTATTGGGGTAACAGAGAATTCAAAAATAAGCAAAAAAAAAAAAAATATGTTAAAGAGTTTTTAATAAAAATATTACCGGGTCTTAATGGGTTAAGCATGCTTAAAACATTTTAGTATTTCCTAAAAGATCTTTTCAAAAGTTTTCAAATGATATTCATATTGATATCATAAAAAATATGGTACACAATCGTACTCTATGAAAAGTTCAGAGTAAAAACTTCAGAACAATAGTCAAATTTATTTTAATATCAGTACAAACGAGATAGACCTTGATATTTTATTATGATGAATAATTTTTTAGTAGTCGTTGTGAAGGTAATATAACAAAATAATTCTGTCTAAATGTTATTTTTTGAATTTTCGGTTGGTTTTCACAATAACAATATAATAAAAATGTCTAAGCTATAATAATTTAAAATTTTACTAAAAAAAATTATACGTCAAAAATAAAATTAAATATAAAATGACTTTTCATGTCATATATTTATTAGTCTATGAGCTCTGATGATTATATCATAACGATGATAATAAATGAAGACTACACAGGATAAATTTTTATCATGATATAAATTTGACTTTTATCAAGATATAAATTAATCAGGTGTGGACTCCCTGTAAGCAAAAGGAAGCAGAATTTAATTGATTATTCTATCACCGTGTGTTACTTTAAATAAAGTTATTTTCCTTCTCCTGCATATTCAGCAACACCTCACATTTAATTCTTTGGCTAAGAAATTTAATTTAATAAAATTTATTTTTTTTACTTTTTTAAATTATTTCAAAAATTTTTATTTTTAAAATTTGAATAACGTCGAACATAACAAAAATCAGCTGGGCAATTAAGGCCACCTGAAAATAATTAGCCTTTGTGTAACCTATTCAAATTCTTATACTTTTCTTTTTGAATCGAAATACAAGGTAACCCCCTAAAGGTTCGCCTGATAAATTTCTAAAATACGATTTAAAATTAAGAGAATTCAATTCTGTTAAGATGACAACAAAGTATCGCCCATGTACTGATTACTCCTTGTGTAAAACTTAGGTTTTTTTTTTGTATTCATAGAAAAACTTTGCGTTAATTCCCAACCGATTTCAATCTGATATATTATACCTTAACTTCTAGTCATAGACTTGATAAAATGAGCCCGACAGGTGACGCTGTCTCCAAGATCTTGAAGTCAAAATAGAAAGAGGGTCATCGAACGGTTCAAATATAAGTCCATATACATTAAAATGTATCCAATATTGGGTCACCCTTTAATTTTTAAATTTAAATAATTCAACAAGTAGAATCGGGCATAAAAGTACACAATACTAATAATATAATACTAATAAATGAAGTCTACACAGGATGAATTTTCATCATGATATAAATTTGACTTTCATCAAGATATAAATTCATCAGGTATTGTATTCCCTGTTAGGTATTGTGATGAAAAAATGTTTCGGACATGGTGGTATATTTATTGAACTAGTAGTACGGAAAAAAGGAAATATTTTAATAAGAATTGCTGTATTAGTTTAATCGCTAACTAAATTGACTAAATAGGGATTTTTTTATATTTTAGCTAATGAGTATTTTTAGTCAGACTTTAGTTTATTTATTTTTTATTTTATTTAAAAAAAACAAAAATATATTTACAAAATTTAAAAAACAAATTACATTTCTGGTTTATCCTATTATGGGAAATTATAGAATTAAAAATTTTAATAATAATGAGCCGTGACATTGAAAATTTAATTAAATAAAATACTTTTCAATATCATTTGGTGGCAAACTGCAAAAACTATGTACATTTGTATGTTGTCTGCAATAAAAATGATCTCTTTCTTCTTCTTTTAATCTTAATAACCAATCACATATGTCATTTCTCATCTTCTCGGCAAATAAGAGAGAGGTCTGTAACTCGGAAAATATGGGCGAGTGCCAATTTTTCACTTGACGTTTTTTTGGTTATTTTTTAATTCTCTATCGCCCCATATATTTGTTTTTTTTTTTATTGGAGTTACTTCATTGTTCTAGATGATGTACAAAAATTAGAGGTAGACGTGGTGTTTAGCCGCTCCATCGAAGGACAGGGATCGATCATGCTGATTTCCAATAGCACCTCTTTCAAAATTACATATGTCTGATCGCTAGGCGTATCTAAATTTTCTCTAGCTGATTTAGTGCCTCGGCATACTTGATTACAACACTAACACGGATGGGCAGACGGACATCGCTCAATCGACTTCGCTATACATAAGAAGTCAGAAAAATATATACTCTATGGGGTCGAAAATGGATATTGTAGAAATTACAAGCGAAACGACATACCCTTTTCCACTTTTTGTAGTGAATAATATGAAAAAATCGTGCTAATTATCCCGACTCAATTATTAAATTCTTCGTTATTGATTATTAAGTGTGAAGGCTCTTCCGGAAGCTTCACACAAACATTTTATATAAACTAAGGATTTATCTGCAAAAAATAAAGTAAAAACAACAATTATCAACACTGATTTTATTTTCAACAAACTTAAAAAAAGGAGGTTATCAATTCGTCTGAATGTTGCTCTTTTATGTTTGTGCCTGCATTTCTAAACCGATTACAAATTTTTTTCTTTATTTAAAAGGTTATGTTTACAATTTGGTTCCGTCTTTAAAACAGTTAGACATTTTAAAAATTAAAGGGTGTTCCCATGCAACATACATGTTTTTTCGTGAATTTTGAATTGTAAAGGTCCCTACTTAACAACTAAAATAAACTGCTTATAACTATAGCTCGCAATAGCAAAAAGCAATACAGAAAAAAATCTATAAATTAAAGGGGATGCCTATAGGTTACGCAACTTGATCTATATTGTCCTATCTTTTAAAGCGTTATAGACAAACGCTTGAAAATTGGACACAATGAATAAATAATCAAAATTATAAATTAAAGGAAGCCCCTAACAGTTTATTTAATTTGATGTATATGTCCATGCTTTTGAACAGTTGTAGACAGACGGTTAAAATTTACAAAGAACCTGTACTGCTATCTTTGTTATAACAACAGGTTTAAGTTTTGGATTTAGAAATTAAAGGATGTCCCAATATTTGATGTAATTTGCTGTGTGTGCTATAAGAACGAACCGCTAAAATCTGTTTTGAAGTCGTTTTTTTTTTGCAAGAAAAGCTGACGATATTTTTTGCATCAATTTTTGGAAAATAAAAAAGATTTTTTTTGTTAATTTGATTATAACTAAAACCTTTATTATTATTCATTATTTAGCAAAAATATTTTTTATAATTTTATTTATAATATATCGATCATACACGATTTGCAGTAGCTTGTAACATACGATCTTTGAGTCATTTTGTGATTTTAAATAGTCAAATGATATTTTTCCAACATTCTTTAATGACTTTAATAAGTGACAGTTTGTCATGGAATTGTTTTCCTCGTTTATATAATTTACAGCTAAGCAAAGCCCAAACTTATGTTTGAACCAGAAGAAAAAGGCGGCCAACAAAGAAGAAAAATGTGTCGACTTGAAATAAAATTTTTTTACAGTTCTGACCGAATAAAGTACAATTTTTTAGGTTTCCCCAGACACTCTACCAGCTTGAAATTTTACATAGCAATCTACATCAAAAAACTGTCCACTCTGCTGTGGTGGCGTTTCACAACCCATTTTTCACAAATCGTAGAGTAGTGGTTATACTCATCTGCAGCGTCCACGTTGAACGCCTTATCATCAGTAAAAAACTCTATTATCCAATTGTTGAGGATTACCCCCTCGAAAATTGCAATCGATTTTATTTTCTTGTTTCATTTAACGGGGGATTTTTCTTCAATTTTTGCAACTGTAAGTGTATGCTTTGTTTTTGTATCATCTCGTCTTAACGCTGCTACAACTTTTTCTTGGTAGTTTTGTCCATACATTTTTGTTAATTAGGACCAGCACTCAGGGGATGACCCCTACTTATGCAATGCATTGTGCCAGAACTAGGAAATTAGGTTCTGGGAAGGGGGATAGAGGGAGTAGTGCTTGTGGACATTTGATTTAAATGTTTGCACATTGAAAGTGGCAGTAAAGACATCTGCAGGGATTTTATTCCACATACGAGATGTTCGGCTAAAAATCGAATTTTCTCTGTAATACGTAGTGTGATTCACTGGCCAATCGACTACAAGGGATATGCGCTCTTGATGCAGAACGCGTTGTGCGTATGAAATTACGGTTTTCAGGAACGAGTTCGCTGATTTCATAAGAGCACATTTCGTTGTAGTAACGATAAAACAATGAAACGCACTCCACATTGCGTCGATGCTTCAGTAAGTCAATAGAGCTGGATACTCTCGCTCTCCTGTACGCGGTCGAGTAACTCTAAAGTAGACTTTGAAGCACTGGCCCATACATGAGAGTTGTATTCCATTTTCGGTCTGATAAAGGTCACATAGTAAGGAGATCAGATGGAGTGAAGTATTTCTTACACCGTTTCAGAAAACTTAGGCACTTGAATGCTTCTTTTGCAACATGAAAAATATGCTTGTTCCAACGAAGATAGCATTGAATTTTTCATGCCAAGAACATCGAGAGCTTCTGATTCCTTAATATATAAATAACCCATAATTACAGATGAGGTAGCATGTTTAGTAGTACGCCTGTGTGAAAGCACACAGCACTGGGTTTTATGAGCGTTAAACTGAATCCTGTTCGCCAGGCCCCATTCGGTAATTACCAAAAGGTCGCAATTAAGGGTATCGTCCATGTGCTTTCTCATAGCCCCAATTTCCCGAAGGCTTGGTCTATTGCGAAACGAAAATGTATGGCATATGCTACTGTCATCTAGGAAAGAATAGATAGGGTTGGAAGTCTGACCTTCAGGTATCTGGGCATAGTCTTGTCTTTTCGACAGATGGCAATAGAGTAATTATTAAACGACAAAAACACATCAAATTTAAATCTTTCCACTTCACTTAGAATTCGATTTTCATTCATGTTTAACAATTGTTAATTAAAAAGTAATAAATTTCATCAGCGTGTAATTTAATGTGCAAATTACGGCCCACTAATTACAAAAATCCTTAGAAACGAAAGTTGTTTGATAATCACATGAACAAAAAAATAAAAAATTTTTCTTTTTGCACTTTACTTTCTAATTAAATTCCCATGCAATTTTAAAAATTATGGCCTGCTAAATAATAACTTTCATGTGGGTCTAATCTATTGAACAGGAGGGTATAATTTGAAAATAAAAACAAAACAAAGTCATGTGCATTTAATAGAAACAAGTCAACTAATTATTATCTCAAATAAGCGTAGTTGTCAAGAGGCTAGAGAAAAAGAAGAATAAGAATAGTAAAAACCAATAATTTTTATTCACATTAAGAATTGGACCTGCTCAAATTGTTTAATGTGGAACAACATCATGCATGAATCATTCATAATCCAAACTGAACAAAGGACAAACCATAATCAATGTTTGCCAAGATGATTGTTGTGACCTTAAACTTTTGAACTGTGGCATCATTATGATTAAGAGTTTCTTTAATGGCTGCTCAAAAAACAAACAAACAAAAAAAAAGTAAAAATAATATTGATGAATTGAACTGTAAATAAAAAAAGTTATTTTTTTCATTTTATATGGACGAACCGATTAGCTAACCATGACTTGTTTGTTCATGTTACGTCATTCGACTTAAATAATTTTATTTTATTGCTGCAGTTTCAATTTGAAATAAGTTTTTGCAAGGATCTCATACAAGTTTTGATTTTTTTATTGTCCTTAAAGTATAATAAATTATTATTTAGGCAAATAAAAGTTTTGCTGATGATTGTTGCTGAAAGAGTTATAATTATGATGTTTTGAAATTTAAGGTTTGAAGTTGCTGCTACATATTTGTGCAAGTCATCTCTTGACAAAAAACACATAACTCGACGACTGGAAAGTTATGGTTGGTTAAAATCGAGAGCACTACGCAGATTTATAATTGAAAAACGTTTTGAGTTGGGATGTGGTTTCTCGAGTAAAATCATCCTGTATGATATAGCATATTGCTATGAAAACAGTATTTAAAACCTTTACACCATTTTTAACAGCAAAACTAAAAGCTTATGTTTTCCATTAAAAATGTTAGGTTATGTCTTGAATAAAACAAATCAGAGCTGAAGATGTTGCTATTTTCACCACAAAGAGTGTGGTGAATTAAAAAAAGGGAAATGTTGAGCTAGTCCAGTGTAAGCGTTACCATTTGTCAATTAACCTTTTTTTTCTAGCCTGTGACATTTTGTAAGACTTTTTTAAACTCAATTTTGCGACTTTTTTTGTTAATTTACCCACAAAAACCAATTTGGTTATCAACGCATGGTAAATTTTCGTATTCTTTTTTTTACAAAAAACGTCGAAAACACGAAAATCGATTTGTAGGTCATGAGTTCAAATCCCAACAAAGCCTTCAGTAGAAAGAAACGCATTGGGTGAGCTGTTTAAGGAAAATTGTAAACCAAACAAAACTAGGAGTATCGATTAGAAATGAAAATAATTGTTGTTTAGCTGCAATAAATTGGTTGAATAAAAGAAAAACAGCAGATGAGATGTTTATAGCTGGCGACCCTATAATCAAAAAAGGAAATCGTGCTGCAAGCTTTGATTTTATAAAAGTAGCAATAAAACAACAGTATGCGACAGTCATGGCTGAGTTGTAAAATTTCTAGTAGGAAAGATAGAAAATTGTAACTTTATCGAGTCTCTGACGTTAAAAACGCATACATATTTACTAAACAAAATATCGAGTGGGGTGTGAGTCCTGCCAGAGTATAAAAATGTTTTAGCCTTGATGGCAGCGAAAGTGTAAAATATTGGATGGTTTTTAAACAAGAAGTCGTGGTAACAAATCTAGCTGAAACCACAGTGGGTTTTAAACCGCAGTGGGTTTCACAAAAATAATCATGTTTCTTTCTACTGAAGGCTTTGTTGGGATTTGAACTCATGATCTACTAGATCGATTTTTGCATATTCGATGATTTTTGTAAAAGAATACGGAAATTTATCATGCGTTGATAACAAAATTTTTCGCAAAATTGAGTTTAAAAAAGTCTTACAAAATGTCACAGACTACCAAAAAAGGGTCAAAATGCAACGCTGACATCAACCAAAGCAGCCATTGCACTAACTCAACATTTCACTTTATTCTTTTCAAACACTGTTGGTGGTGAAAATAGCAACATCTTCAGCTCTGATTTTTTTTATTCAAGACATAACAATAATTTTTAATGTAAAACATTAACTTTTAGTTTTGCTGTTAAAATTAGTAGATAAAAAAATAAATAAGTAGATAAAAAAATAAATAAAAAATTTCGCTTTGATACTTGCAATGAAAAGAACAACTTCTGCGTTTGAAAACGGAAAAACATAACAATTATCCCCTTTCAGTCTATTAAGTCACATTCTCAAGACGGTCCTTTTTATTCTGAACTTTAGCTTAAAAACAAAATTTTTAAATTTATAGTAAAATATAAAACTTATTTTAATAGCCTGTTCACACGTTACTCAATAAAAGCCATTATTGAGCTCAATATTCCTCAGACACGAACCAATTGCGTCTAAACCAAAGAAATTTTGTCAATACACAGAATATTGACTCAATAAAAGTGTATGTATGAACACACTTTAAAGGCCAGGATTGACTATCATACTCAATCGTACGATCTCTCAAAAAGTGCATGTGCGCTCAAAAAGTTTGATAGTGTGGACTAAAATTGTATGTGTGTGACAGACTTTTTGACAGATCAGTACGATTTTATAATCTTTTCAAATAATTCATAAAATAATTTTTTCTATGCGATGAGAGTTGATTTTTTTTGAAGATGAGAAGAAAGCAACAACAAAATATTAAAAGTATCTTTTTTTGCATCTTTTTTGTATAATAGTGTGGCACCTACGACGCCATTTTGAAACGATTTTTAAAGTAGGACAGAATTCTTTCAGATTTTTGTATGATTAAATCGTACGATTGTGTATGATAATGAATCCTGGCCTTAAGTTGAAGTAGCTTTAGCTGTGTGACAATTGCTTGCAATTTCTAACATATTACAATTAAGTAGATTGCCCATCCTTGATCAGCTGATGATGTTTTGTGTCGAAAATAAAAATAAGTTGATAATAAAAAGCGAAAAAAGTTAAAGTAAATTAAAGGAAATTTTTAAGAAGTAATAAAAACTTGTAAAGTTAGTTTGTGTCATAGTATTCTGATTTTAAATTGAAACACAGTTTTACGTTTTAATTATAATTTTACTTGTACTAAAAGTACAATTAAAAAAAATCCAATATGAAGTGACAACAGGTGACTGCATTAGCTTTTACGTTGAATTTATTTTCGAAAAGTTTTGTTGAGTTGTCAAAAACGTCTGGCAATATTTGTGTATTTATTCAAGGCAGAATTAGTCTTTACTTTCCGTTCCGTGACGAATCAGCTGATTAATTTCTGTTAAATGGAAAATATGCATTTGTGGTTTGTTATTACTTTGACGTTCTGTTCCGTTCGAATCAGTAGAAAATAGAATTTAACGTTAAGTTACTTGCAAGTTGTTTGGTAGTGTGAGTGTAAAATTGTAAACAAACCATTTTTGTCATTGTAATTGTAGTTGTTTTTGTTGTGATGTGTATTGTGTTTTCTTTGTTTATTATAAACAGCTGGTTTGTTGTTACAGAAAAACTAATTACAATAATTTGAAAAGCAGAACGGCAGGGCACAGAACAGCAACAGAAAGTAAAGACTAATGAGACCTTTACTCCTATTCTGCGTTTCGAATCGAATTGAAATTTTCTCCGTCTTAAAACTTTGGTATTCTGCGTTCCGATTCCGCTCAGTTTCTTTCGATTGTATGTATTCTGCCTTACGATCGGAGCTCCGTTTTTTTTCAGTTGTTTTTTTGTTAACGGAGGGTTTTTCTTTATTTGTGTTTTTTTAGTTAAAAAGTTAAAAATCGATAAATGTAAGTAGATAATGAGATAAAATTTTAGAAACGGTTTAAAAACACATTTAAAATTATTTTTAGTTAATTAATTTAATTAAATTAATTTTCTTTTGTTTTTAATTGTTAAATTTTGTACCCGAATCTGATGTGTTTTTTTATGTATCACGGGTCAAAAACAACAACACCAGAGCAGTATGAAAAACTGGCAAATTTAATGGCATATAAAGCAGCATCAAAGGAAGAAGTTGCAGGAATCCTCAATGCACTAGGTCCTCCAACAAAAATGCCAGCGCAAAAAATGCAATGAACAACTAATTTTTATTTTGTTTTTATATTTTTTATTTTATTTACCAATTTTTTTACTAACTTTTTCAGGAATTTATTTTTAATTATGTAAACATACAACTTTTTGTATTAAATTCGACATCAGAGAAACAAGTCGTGATAAAAACTCGGCGGCGGCAAAAAATTGTCGGCGGCGGCTGTAAGTCGGCTAAAGCCGACTATAAGGGAGTTCTTGTGTATTATGTTAGGAAAAAAAAGAACAGCAGAAATAAACAAGCTTTGGATAAAGTAAATGTTACAAATAAAGACGCAAGATTTTGAAAATTAATTAAATAATTTTATTTGCATACATTTAACAAGTTATGCATTGTTTTATTTAGAAATATATTTCTATTAACAATCGATTTAAAAGAACAGCTCAAAATTTTAATTTATATTTTTTGACTGAAAGTAAATATATAAAACTTAAAGTATGAAAATTGCCGGCTAACATTTTTGAGTCGTTACAAGCCGCATCACTAGGCGGCGGCTCGACTACTAAGCAAAAAATCGGCGCCGGCTTCCAGCCGGCTTTGAGCCGCACGACTTGTTTCTCTGTTTAACATTTGTTTATAAAAATGATAACAAACTTGCTTATTTTTCTATTTCATTTCCACATTCCACAGTGATGCTATTAATTTTGTAAACATTGATGTCTTCTTCTTTTTCTTTCGATTCCGTTTTTCTGCAGAATTCCTATTTTCGATCGCAACGAAACTGAATGCGGAGACTTAATCGAAACGCAGAATAGGGGTGATTATTTTTAGCTTGATTATTTTTCATAAATACATACACGCATATTGCCATACGTTTGTGACAGCTCAACAAGATTTTACAAAAACAAAATTCACGTAAAAGCTAAAACATACATTGACTGCATGAGCTAATGCAGTCACCTGTTGTCAATTCGCCTTAATGAAAACTATTATACAAAACTCATAAAATATACGTTATTGATGATTGTTATTATGGATTCTGCTTTCTTTCTCCAAAATCAATTGCTATCAAATATATTGGAGCGTTAATTTTATTTGCCATCAAAAAACTAAGCATGTTCTCACGTTAAAATAATAATGTTGCCACACTTGTACAAAAATTTGATTTAATAAAAATCGCTATTTATACAACTTAAACCATGCTTGCCTGAAAACATTAACAATAACTGTATCTATTATATAAATGTATAATAAATATTGCAAAAAGCCACTTCAATCATTTTACACAAAAACTCAATCCCTTTTTCCAAAATCAAGAAATAAATATTCTGCAGATCTGCTTGTTTATTTCAAAATCTTAATAAAAAATTTTGTTCATTATTTTCTGTTTTAATTGTTTATATCTGTTTTAAATGTTTATATTTATTTTAAAAATATTTGTACTTGTGCAATGAAACCCTAATCATCATCAACATTCCCATCATATGTACTGTCACCAGTTGTTGGTTTACATTCAAAATCTTTTCATTCCTTTTTTTTTATTATGAATATTTTCTGTTTTGTGTGCAAAATTGTTTTTCATGTTACACATGTGTCATTTATGTTTGTACAATAGTTTGTTCATTTTTTGTTGTTTTTTTTTTTGCTTTCAAGGCATAAGTTTATAAAAGTGAGGAAAACAAAAAGAAAAAAATAAATAACAAAAACTTTTGCGTTGCTTTATTTGCTTTCAATATAAAAGTGCCTCAATTAATCATCACATTTCATTTTTATTTATTATAAACTTAGTTGCATAAAAAAACAAAATACTTTTGATTTGTATATTAACCAATTAAAAATAGTTGTTGGGTGTTAAAACAAATCGCATGTTATCCAAAGAAATATAAAAGAATTGTAAAGAAATTGTTTTAAAATTTAAATCAGAAAAAGAGAGTGTAATTAAATTTTTGAGCCTTCATTAAGAAAAAAAAACTTTTTTTAAAGAAATCATGCCTCTAACCATGGCGCAATAATACCAGGTGAATGCATTACCTTTTACGTGTATTTTGTTTTTGTAAAAACTAATTCGAATTCCATGAAAGTTAACACGATATGCAGTGCCTGAGTCTTACTTCTCCTATAAAAATAAATTGGCTCTGCTGTTTCAGCCTACAAATATGACCTTCCTCGATTTTCGTCTTAGCCGATTATATCAGAAGTTATTATGTTCAATAATGCAGCTCTGGGTACCTCGAATGTAAATAATTGTCGTCTTAAGCTTCCTGTTTGAGATTTTAAAGCTACATTTAGGTCCTGGTTAACGTTGAGTCTGATTTCGTTTTCGTGAAGCTATCCGCCGATTTTTTTCCACTCACTTCAGCGTTACCTTGTTTTTAGAAGCAAACCTGTTGAACTTTAGGATACGTTCTCACATCAATGTTGGATTCTTTTGAACATAGAATAACCCTCCAGTCAATGCTGCAATGCATAAAGCAGAGTTAAAATCTGCCGTATAAACGCCTTCAACTCTTCTCTCACTTAAAAGAATTTGTCAAAGTCTTATTTGAAGTAAAGCGGTTTATTTACTCTTCACAACCCAGCAACGGCCGATTTTAACTACTACAATTATTCTAATGCAGGTTCTTTATACTAATAGAACACAGTTTCGTCTTTCACCGGTACTACTATACACCATTTGTTACTTCTGTGAAGTAAAATATAAAATTGGCGGTATTTTAGCATGGCAACAATTATTTTCTTTAAGGGGGGTTTAGACGGTACGACTTTACGTACGTATAATCCAAGAGAAAATAATATGAAAATCCATCCGTATTTTAAAAAATGAGAGTAAAAATCTTACGACAGATTTTTTTCGCGTTTACACAATTGGTATACACAGGTTTTTGGGCGGTTTGCAGAAAAATGCATCCCTGATCTAATGATTCGTAATTGTCTTTTGAAAATTTTCAGAAAACATAGAGACTGTCAAATGTTCATCGGTAATTTCTCTCAATTTATGCAGATTCATTACATATTTGGTTTAGACGATCCCACTGGTATTATTCTGCACAAAAATTTGACATGTCGTAAGACTTCTATGACCATGTAAACCGACCTTTAATATCACTTTATTAACTATGTTCTGTATAATTTTCTTAGCAACTCTTTTAAACAATGCACAGCACACACTTTGGAACCATACATTCATTAGTTCTTTCTTAGTCGTTTGAGTTAATACTGGCAAACCGCGGCTGCCTTCAAATTATTTATCGTAGCTACTACAATTGCTTTCTGTTTTCAAATCGAAACTGTGGCGGGCTGAACCTGCTTTTTATTCCCTTTTTAACAACTGCTTTTCAAGAGTGTTTTTTTTCCTAATGTAGAAGATTGTGATGGAATTTAAATCTTGATCTTCGGCTTAAGAAACTCGTAGACGTATCTATCAACGGAGCCAATGCGGCTGCTCAATATTTTATAGCTAACTTTACCTTTTTATTCCTCACACCACACTTGCCGGTGGTAGAAGAATTATATTCTTTAGCTTGTTTTTTTTATCGCAGATACACTCTTAACATTTTTAATGAACACCATTTTACTTTAAACTTTGTAAGGATTTCAAATCCTTTTTTTGGAACATGAATTTTTCTTTGGTTCGTAAAAATTTGTAAACTTGTTTGAATTTATTTTATTTTAAAGATCTTAGTTTTTATCAAATATTAAAGCAGAAAATAATATTTGTATAAACCAAGTAATTCGGTATTAATAGATTCTTTGCCCGATTACACAATAAAAGCAAAATTTCGATTTGTAAAGAATAATTTTACGATACAATTGACAACATTAGAAAAGTAATGCTAATGAGCATGGAGCTTCTAAGCAATAACTTAACGAGTTCTCGTTATGTTATACCGTGTTCACAGACGTCAATTTTTCTTGCAGCAATTTTGAATTTTGTGGAAGAGAAAGGAGTGCAGAATCATTTTATTTCTCGTTTTACGTCATTTCGACAAATTTTTTACCTAAAAATCTCGCCAATGTCGTTTGACGTTTTTTATTTTAAGAGTTGTTATATTTTGACGATTTTCTTTATTACTCATATTATTTTATACATATTGATATTTATGAAGTGGTAAATTGTGATATTACTCTACAGAAAAAGTCAAGTATTTATCAATCTTAAATATATAATTTATAAAATACCAATAAATATAAAACTTATCAAAGTGAAGGTTTTTGTATAAAAATATGGCACTACTTTATAAAACTTTCTTAACAAATAAATTAATTAGTTGGACTTTAGTTCAAGTTTCTATTTTTTAATTTTTAAATATTTCTCATATTCTTATTTACAAAATTTTTTGTTTAAATAGATGATATTTACAATGTACATTACCTAAAGTAGGTAAATGCGACTGATCTAATGATCTAGAAAATTCTTTATTACATTCTGCTGATGTCTAATTTTTCTTTAACAAAACCCTAAATATTTTAGTTTTTCTCTCTGAACATGAACTAAAGCCAAACTAATTAATTTATTTGCTATAAAAACAAAAACGGTTCAACTTAAAATTTCGAAATATTAAAAATAAATTTTTAATATCGGAATAGATTTTTTAACGAGGAAAAAATTTTATTTTGGGTTCTAAAAAAAAGAAAAAATCTCATTGTAAAAATAATCCTGAAGTTCAAAACGATTTTTCAAATAAAAAAATACATTTTGAAAATTCAGTTATAAATATTTCAAGTCTAACGATTTCATCTGTTATTTTAAACAGAACTTTCTTACTGAGAGAACCTTTACTTTTAAGTTTAAACGAATAATTTGATGGTAGAGTCCATTGATGATCTATAAATCTGTAACGAAAAGCCAAATGGATATGCCTCTCTTGCAGTAAAAATATTTTTTTAGTTTTAAATAAAAAAATTTCATAAGAATATCATGAAGTATTTATATTTAAAGGAATCAAGCGCAATTAGCATAGATTAACATACAAATATTCTAAATAATACATTTTCATGTTTTTCATTTTAATTCATGATTTATGAAAACTTTACTAAAAGTTAAATTACTTCTTCATATCATATTCGCCGGCGGAGTAAAATAACTATCTATCTTTCTCCTTTCACCACCGGTCTTATCTCTCAACTATCCCTTTCCTAAAGAATGTTACACTGTTACGAATTTCTGACGATTTTTCAAGTCTAACACACCTGTATTATTATTTAGTATCTATTAGCCAACTAAAATCAATTTTTTATAATTACGATGGCATTCTTTAAGTTTTTCTATGTGCTACAGGTTTATGTAAGTCAAAGCTTTAAACAGATTAGACATAAATAAAAAGCATATTAACAAAGTATTTCACACACTTAATTTTATTAAAAAACTAAAGAATTTACAGATTAATTTAACACATTAATGAATTTGAAAACCCAAACTTCGTCAATAATCAAAATCGAATTTTAACACATTTTTTTAACCCTCTTTTAACATTTTCGATATTCTGAATCCTTATGCAAAGCGAAGTCGATTGAGCGATGTCCGTCTGTCCGTCCGTGTTAGTGTTGAAATCAACTTTGCCAAGGCATTAGATGAGCAAGAGAAAATTTAAGTAGGCCAATCGAAATTTTGCTTTAGAAAATCAGCGGGATCGGTCTATGTCCTTCGAGATAGCAGGCAAAACATCACGCCTGCCTCTAATTTTTTATATCATTTGGAGCAATAAAGTAACTCCAAGAAAAAAAACAATTAAAAAAATTGGAGCTCACCTATATTTTTCGAGTTATGTGCCTTTGAACTTTTCACAAAAAAGTATGATTATGCACACATTTTGAAGATATGAATATGGGTACCTTTTAAAAGCTTTTGAAAAAACCTTTCAGGAAATACTAATATATAAAAAATGCTTAACCCATTAAGAGCCAACAATATTTTGATGTATAAGTTTTTAATTTTTTAATTCTGTGTCACCTCAATTTTTTATTTTATTTTAAAATAAAGATTTTTATTTATTATATTTATAACTAAAGTCTTACCTTTAGTGATTCCGGAAAAAAACGTTCCAAATAAACCAATATTTCGGGAAGCTCAGATTCTTGCACCAAACGAAAGTGTCTGCCTTCAGGAATGATTTCCATTTCTAAATTAAAACAAAAATATTTAAAGGTTTATTTTTTTTTTTTTTTTTTTTTTTGTTAAAACGAAATAAAAGAAAAAACAACATAAAAAAATTTTTCGACATAGAAAACAGAATTTAAACGGTTGAAAAGTATTTCCGATTTAACAGGATTTTCACAACAACAGTTCTTTCATTTTCAAGGCCACTGCAGATGTGATGTGTGCAGTCAAAGAAAAAAAAATATAAAAAATTTTTAACAAACACATAGAAACAAACAGTAGTCCAGTATAAAATAAAAAAAAATCAATTCTATTGTTGAAAACTTAACTCTGTATCAACTAAACGAAATCTACTGCGTTTCACAATAATGCTCTTGAAATGCCATCAACAGCAGCAGCAGAAGAGATGACAACAACACTAAATATTGTTGATGGTTGCGTTGATGGTAATGATATCTTTCTTGTACTGTATTTTTTTAGTAGCTGATGAATTATAGATGATTGGACTGACTGAATAATTGGCAGAGAGACAGACTGACTGACTGACTGACTGACTTACTGCATAATTTTAAACAGTTTCAATGAGTTTTGAATATAATGAATTGTTAAAGCTGTAGCATTTGCTTAAAACAGAAACAGTAGCGAGTACTATATAACTTTTTTTCTTCTATTGTAAAAAAAAAAACAAAAAACAAAAACGTATTGAATAGTCTTTCATTCATTCTTTTGGTTTCGTTGTTTAATTTAAATATTAAAAAAATTATTATCCGTATTTATTTTTAGCTGCAACCTTGTTTGCGCAAATATCCTCAGGATTGTTGAAATGAAAAATCAGTTTTTAATGAGTTTGTCTGAATGACGATTTAGTTTTTGGCTGTTGTTTCAATTAAAAGTAAAATAAAAGAACAGTTTGACCTTGGGTTTATATTATATAATTGTTTCTTTATTTCTGGCAGATTTGTTAACTCAACTATTTGTTATTAACTACTAAAACACCGTGTGGATTAATCATACAAAAAGAATAATAATAATTTTTTAGGCTGGAAATACGAAGGCAGTTTTAGAATAATGCAAAGTTGCAAGATAAATAAAAGCTGTTCAAAAGCTTAACTTCATAAAACATCCTTTAGTAAGATCTTTTATAACTATTTTGCGTAAAGGAAGTTGAACTTAGTTAGTGCAGAGCTTTATTTCATGGACCTTTCATTCTTAAATGATGAAAATACAAACGATCTTTTATTTCTGTTATAAGAGCGTTTATGGCCATTAAATCCTTCATAAAATTATTATTATTAACTGAGTGCTACGGTGACACTACAGATTTCATTTATTCACAAAAAAATTTACATCAACAAGTGTCGTTTTTAAAATGCTACTTGGAATGTATCGTCGGTCACAGCTTGACAACTCTTAACTCGCAATAAAATCGAATCGAATCATTATTTATTTTAATTTTTTTTTAATGAATAATAATTTAAATAGCTATTTATTCTTAACATCATCCGACAAAAAATATCTCCATGTGAAATTAAATTATAAAATTTATAACCCTGGCCACATTCTGTTACAATAACAGAGCTCTGTTAGACACTTAACATAACCAAGGTTAATATTAAAAATTTTATATGAGAGTTTCCGGACGATATTTAAATATAATTTAAAGTGAATAAAAAAAAATTATTGTAGAATATTTCTAGTATTGTCTTTATAAAACTCCAATGGTCAAATATATTAACATTTTGTTTTTTTTTAAGAAATTATTAAGGTTTTTTTTTAAATTACAACTTTTGAAACCTCTATAATTTCTTAAAAAACAAAATGTTAATATTTTTGACTATTGGAGGTTAATAAAGACACTACTAGAAGTCTTCTCCAATTATTTTTTTTTCGTCCACTCTCTTTCATTTACGAGAAAAGGACTTTGGTCCTTTTTCAAATTTCAAAAGTGGTGTTTGTGGAAGAACCTCTATAATTTCTTAAAAAACGAAATGTAAATATATATTTGACTATTGGAGTTTAATAAATACACTACTAGAAGTTTTCTACAATAATTTTTTTTTCGCCCACTCTCTTTCTTTGGTTATGTTAAGTGGCTAACAGAGCTCTGTTATCGTAACAGAATTTAAAAATTTAACTTCACACACATAAAATCTCCTACTATTTTTTTTTTTAAATTTAATTCTAACACGGTTTAGCCGCGGAGTAATAACGTTCTTTATTTTGCCTTTTGTAAAGTACAAGAAACATGTTAAGAGTTGTCAACCTATGACCGACGATATTAATGTCTTAATCGTATATTTCTGCATTCTGTAAATTCCTTGTAAAGGCCTTTAGCTCAAGAATTCACCAGTTTACATTAAAATAAATATAAATCATGTTTCTAGAAGAGCAAAATTAAAGTTTTAATTATTTCCTTCACAGCAGGTGGAAAGGGTATCTACAATTTACAAAACGCATTTCCAACCCTACAAAGTAAATATATTTTGTAAAAACTTTTTCACACTTTTTCATTACTTTAATTTTAAATAATAATAATAATTTCGTGTGAGAAACTTTTTACTTAAGTTACAGAAACGAGATACTGGATCCTCTCGCATAGGAAAGTTGGCTATTCGTCTATGGGCAATCTTGTTAAAATGGGCTTTCGAATGTTTCAGACGACCTACAGGAATTTCTACTTGAGGATTTGGTCAATAAAAAGGAAATAGCCTCTATTTCCTTACACTTTTTCAAAGTCGCGTTTTTTTTTTTGTTCATTATTTTGGTTTATTCTAGTAAAATTTAAATTTTTCTTAAATAGGAAATTCACTTATTTATCAAAATTTAACTAAAATATCACATTTTCAACATAATTTTACAAGCAAATATAATTTTACAAAAAATTAGTATTTTTATTCAATACATTAAATTCCTAAAAAAATCAAAAATAAAATTTAAATTAAAATTCTAGATCAGCTTTATAACCCCAAATTTTTATTCTGTTTGTAATTTAAGCAATAACCATTTCCGACCGAGTCTATAAAGTATATTAATTCTGAGTTCTTAGCGAACTCGATAAATGAATGTCCGTCTGTCTCTCAGCCCGTCCGTGAGCTAGAGAAAATTTAAATATGCCAATCGACTAGACATAGAGACGAAAGAGATGTTATTAAAAATCAGCGAGATCGGTCGATGACCCTCGAGGCAGTGGACTTAACAGCACGCCTGGCCCTATTTTTTTATATCTTTTGGGACAAATCTAGTAAAGTAACTCCAATTGAAAAAAAGAATTATGTGAGGCGATACATGAAAAAAAAAATTAAAAAAAAAATTCAATAAAAACATTGGAGCCAACCTTCCAAGTTATGGACCTCTGAACTTTTTGTAGAAAACTAAGATTGTGCACCATAATTTTCAAGATATCAATATGGGTATCATTTAAAGGCTTTTAAATAGAGTTTTTAAGAAATACTAAAATTTAAAAAATATTTGTAACCCATTAAGAGCCGATGACATTTTTTTATAATTTATTTATTTCTTATTTTTTAATTCTCTGTCACCCCAATATTTCTTTTTTTGATTGGAGTTACTTCATTAAACTAGATTTACATACATGATGAAGGGTATATAAGATTCGGCATAAAGTCCTCTTACTTGTTTTTTTATTATAATTGTACAAATTAAGTTGAAACCAAAAAATTTAAAATTTTAAATATACCACTGTTAAACTGGAAGACTAAACAGCGTAAAACAACACCTTACATCACTAAAGTGAAGGGTATACAAATTCGGCAAGACCAAATAAAACAATCAAAAACTTCAAGCCAATTTAGAAGTTGTATGCATGCAAGGCGAAATAAGGTGATGATAAGAAAATTTGTTTATTGTAAAAGAATAATACAAAGTTTGCTTTAATTTAAAGTATTTTATTTAACAAACAGCTTCATTTATCTTTTGGTTAAAAATCACGTTTAAAAAAAACTATTTTTTTCCGAAAAATAAGTGTTGTTTTAAAGATTTCAGTGCTTTTTAAAAGTTAAAAGTTGGCAACACTACGTATGATTAATATTTGCAAACTTTATTTTTCTTAAGGGAAACTTATATTTTCTCTGATTCCTATTTTGTCTGCAAAAAAAATAAATAAAAAATAAAATAAGGAAATAAATCACAGAAACTTAACGCGAATGAGGAGATCTACAAAAGGTCTAATATCTTTATCTTGGTCAAGAAATGAATTGGTAGCATTAATTGTTAAGGTTATAAAACTAATTAAGAGACAGTCTTAAAACGTTCGGAAAAAAATTTGCAAAAAAATATCACTCTTTATCGGGATAGATGAGAGCTATGCTCTTCGTTGTTCTAACTGTTTTCCAACTTTAGTTATTTCTTAATTAAAATAATATAAAGCTGTTTGAAACTTGTAAGTCTAAGATAATCGCTATATTTTCCGCGACTCGTTATATGGAAACCAGTACTACAATGAATATTAAATGAGCAGATCATATCAGATTGATCAGAAAAAGATTTTGAGTTCACCACACTTTTAATCAGCTTATAGTATATGTCCGCGGCACCTGCTTCACTCTCTATTCTTGCTTCACACTCCAATCATGAGCGAATTAACTTGCTTCGCCATACAAAATTATGAGAGCGAAGCTGGTAGATTCATATTGAATCTACTTGCGAAGCATGAAAAATTTCTGCCTTCTCTAATTTTTATCGCAAGTTTATCTGAAGTAGCTGTATAAACTGTAAACGAAAATAGAAAAACAATGTTAAAAGTGGTGTGTGGATATGTGCACTATAAAAAACAATTAATTTCATTAAAATTTTAAATGTAATAAATTACAAACAAATCAATTAACACGAAAAATAAAGTCTTCAACAAATTTTTTGAAAGTTGTATCAGTTTTTGTGCAGACGTCCAATCGAAGCATGTAGCATGTGTCGTGTAAACAGCATGCTTCGCAATCATGATTTGAAGAGCAAAGCAAGTGCTTTATTTTGCCGTGGAAACATACTATTATGTTATGCCACGTTTACATTTGACCAAGGCGAATTAATTTTACTAGGTGGCATTGTTGCGGCAGCTGACAATTTTTTGTTTAATTTTGTGATGTGTAGAATAGCTGTCAAAAGTGAATTATTTTATATAACAAAATTTCTTTTATTTATTATTCTTTAAAAAAGAATTGTAAGAAGAGTTTTAAATCAATTTAAAAACGAATCTTAATAAAAACGTTATTGAAAAGGGTAAGAAAAAAGTGTAGTAATTATTTGTGTTCTAAAGTTTATCATACACTTAAGTGCCTGTTTTTCTTTTTATTGTTGTATTGTTGTAGCCGCGCTGTCACCTTATGTGAATTCGCCTTGCATTTGAGAATGCTGTCATGACAATAAAATAATACGTATTAGTTCTTGAAAATGCTGACAATCGCTTTGGTGTTGTAGGCGTCCAGACAATAATTATGACAATTCATTTTGAGCAAAAAACCGCATGCTCTCGGAAACAAAAAAAAAAAAAAAACAAATTCTAGCTATTCTTCCTGCTTTCTTTCCATTTCTATTGTTATACTCAAAGAAAATTGTAGTAAATAAAATGATAATAATTTTCAAATATCATTTACTTAAAAAAATTATAATAAAATTGTCGGTATACGTCTAATCCCTGTCTAATTTAATGTCTTCAAAATATTCAGGACAGTGATTCAGACAATTGAAAAGTGTGTATGTATTGCTATTGTCATGACAGTATTGTCTAATGTAAACAGGAGGTTAGTAGTATTGCAGTAGAGCATTTAGTGGATATTGCAATGCTTGTTGTGACAAAATGCTTTTAATAACTCACTTTTAGTTTTGTACTTGTTTTTTGTCTCCTTTTTTCGGAATATTTATTTATTTCGGTTTTAATTATTTGTTTCTCTTTTCAAATATTTCTGTTAAGTATAAAATCGTTTTTTTACAAATAAGAAATATGAGTTATAAGCATTTGGATATTTATCATTAAACGAGTTAAGTTCAAACAAGACTGAGCTCTATTTAAACATTTAATTTTTGCCTGTAATTTTTGATCATAACGAAAAATGATTTAAATACAAACAAAAGCTTTGAGCGAAATTTTATTTC
This sequence comes from Cistogaster globosa, assembly GCA_937654795.1. Lineage (NCBI taxonomy): Eukaryota > Metazoa > Arthropoda > Insecta > Diptera > Tachinidae > Cistogaster > Cistogaster globosa. Next base: position 125,999,632 of record OW569404.1, read on the forward strand.
TCTTTATTTGAAAAGGCTAATACTTAAAAAAATTGGGTGTTAAGAGAGTAGAAAAGAGGCACCGTGATTGTTTGAAGATACAAGAAATGGAGTATCGGCTAACGTTTGTCCGAACTCAGCTTCCTTGTGCTGCCTGTAGAGGAGTAAAAAGAGAAAGGAATATACCCGTGTCCACAAGCAGTAACAGCTAAAGTCGAGTTAGGAACAAATTGAGTTATTTTTAATATTAAACTTCTAGTATTCGAACCAGCAATGCAAGTCACATTTCACCTTTGTAGCTTAAAAACTGAGTGTTTTTTAGAGGTAGGGGGGATAGGTGAGAAGAAAAGTCTTTATAGATACAGCACTAAGTACAGTAACGAAAATCAGTCTCACTTTCTAAGAAAGATGTAAATCAATCCACTCAGTAGTCACGTTTGAGCCGCACATGATTCAAAGTGCCCTCGGTGCAAATACGGGCTGGACTCTTCACGTAGATTTACAGACGTCATTTATTTTAGGAATATCTAGTATATTCTGACAAGCCTTAACGATTTCCCTCACATTTGAGTTTGAGTCTTTTATTGTGCCCGTAGACACCGGGTAAAATGCGAGGATATTTTTTACATGTCTTACAAAAATGGTTGGAGATGTTGAACCGTCATATTCTAGTAAAAAATCTTTTATCAAAATGAAACATTACTGACACGAGCACTAACACCACTCTCGAAATTTCTACACTCGTTTGTATTGTTACTTTCATTTGCACTGTCCTATCATTTGCGCTTTCATTGTCATTTGGATCACCGCTCTTCACACCATCGTTGTAATTATCCGCATCACCAAGATTTGTACCATCGTTGTCGTTATTACGACAATAATTTTTATCACCGTCGTTTCTGCTATTAATTTCACCATCATGGACAATTTTATCGCATACAACGGAGTTTTTCCTTAAATCTTCGAGTTCTTTAATTTTTTCAATAATTCGCTTTCGCGTTTTAATATTTCTTTCTTTCGCTTAACGACTTCCAGTTCACTTTGAAGTAACTCGTATTCTCTAACCGAAGCACTTTGTTCATTTTTATTTACCTCCTTCTTGTATGTTATGCCCTAAAAAATTCGGATTACGCAAATGAATTGTAAATTGTAATTGAATTGTAAATTCACCGGTAGAAAGTGTGAAGCAAAAATAAATAAGTGTTCAAAGCCCCTAGCGTTAACGCCGTTTATTAGCCGCTGTAAAATCAAAAGGCGCTCTTACAAATTAAAAATTTTTTTTTTTTGAAAACTTGAATGCCTTAAAAGTTAATATTCGATAAATTAAAAAAAAAAAAAAAAATGTAAATGTATGGTATGACTAGCAATCCCAGTTAAATGAAGCAAAGCAAAGCCGCGTAAAAATTTGTGACCAATTTTTTCAGCGGAATTTGTCATATCGTTAGAGCACATTCTAAATCAGTAACGATCCAAAATCCCAAAGATATCATATATTAAGTCGATGTTCTTGTGACTGTACAGAGTTGGATACCCTTCTGTCAGCGATGAGCATCCTTGCCTTTTACTTCACTGCATCTAGTATCATTCAAATAGATTTTGAAGTGTCGACCTATACATGCACAGTTTTATCCCTTTAAGGCCGGTTATAGTTCGATTAAAAAGCTAAAACAGGAATAAATTATCTCTTATACCGTTTACAAAATTGAGTTACGTAGAAGCTTTCTTTAAGGCTAAAATAAGTAGATTAGATGCACCGAACATTGTGCTAAATTTTTATGTATGTTTCAAGAACAGCAAAAGCATACGATTACTATTTAACCCATAACTACAGTTGGAACATCGCTTTGTATGCACTTGTATGCCTAAAAGTAAAACTTTTGGTCTTACGAGCTTTATTCCTAGGACCAACTGCTGAGATTTATATAAAATAAATTTGACGTTAAATATCCTTCGCAAAAGAAAGTATAACTTTTTAATTAATAAATAATTATTTTAAAATAAATTGCAATTAAGCCCTTGATTAAAAAGCCTTACCGTTGCCTTCTTTAATTCTGGAAAATTTACAGCGTGCAATGAATATTACAATTCTTTTATTGCTGATGGCATAATTTTTGTGTGCAATATGCTAATTGCAGTAACAAGACAAAATAATAATGAATAGTGCATTTAAGGAGAAATTATTCAACTGTTTTAATTACGCACTTACATAAATTACAAAATGTTGCCCCGAGAAACCAAAAAAAAAAAAAACTATTAAACAATAACTTTTTTTCTGCGTCTTGAACTAATTATCACGTTCTTCGCAAGACATTTGAAAAAATATTTTTTTTTCTTAATTGAAAAAGAACAAAAGCAAAAAGGTTCAAGGTTAAAGTAAACACAAAACTTTAAGGAATCCATATACAAGCAGACACCCCACCCCCAAAGGAGCCATTAGTAAAATGTTAACACACATATTTTACGAATGACGAGTCTAACTGTACTTCTTAATGTGTTACGCACACAAATTTGTTTTTTTTTTTGTCAAGAATATCAACTATAATTTTATAAATTTTGTTTCCCTACACTTTTCTTGCAACAGCAGCAGATTCCTTTTTTTTAATATAATTTACTTTCTGTTTCGGCTTTGTTAAGATTTTCTTTGAAACAAACTTTTAAATAGACTTTTATAGAAAACTTAATACAATGCGAAAGCAACAGGCGGTGGTAATTTATTTACTGTAAATATTTGGTCACCTGCATATAAATGGCGGACAGTAAAACATAAAATAATCTAATTTACAAAAGAAAATCAAAAAGAGAAAACTTTTACAAATTACTTACAGCAATTAATAAAGAAACATGACAAAAATTATGGCAAATTAAATATAAATAGGGTACTTTTTGTAAGGTACGTATATTTAAGTTACTTTTTTTGAAGACATTTGCTTTAACAGAAATATACTTTATTCAGTTTTTATGCAAAAATATAACTTTTGTTTAAGAGGTTTTTAAAGCCATGCACATGAAAACGCTTTTTTACAAAAAACATTTTTACGAAAATTGTATATTTTTAAAAGAAAAAATTTAATAAAAGTACCTTTGATATTTTTTTTTTTAAAGTACTATTACGGCTTAAGTGTTAAGTGAAGCATCTAAAGGCCAAAAAGGTACCCAGTGTGATACAAAGTAAGGCGCTTGCCCTTATGGTCCGAGTTATAGGCCTCTGAAGTTTTCACATAAAAGTGCTATTGAGCATTAGATTTCGTCGCGTATGAAAATGCTTTTCTTTCTTTTCCTTTTTTATTTAATACAATAATAAAAAAGTAATTAAATTCATGAAATAAATTTAGGAAAATCAGAGGCCCATAGCTTGAAATATACTTTACATTTTTTTTGTCAATTTTCTATTACTCTGGGTACTTTTTTGGAGAAACTTAGGTAGATTTTTTCCGCCATAGGTACTTTGTATGTGTAAATAAAAATGTTCTTAAAAATATTTTTTTTAAGTTTTTTTTATTAAAGGCCCGCTTATTCACTTTCTAAAAAACACATTTTGGATAGTTCTTTTTAAAGTACTTTTATGAAAAATTGGCTTTTTTGGCCTCACATATTTGTTTATTTTTTTTATTTGAGGAAGTTCACTAAAAAAGATTTCTTCTAAATGATATAGAAAAGTTAAGACAGACCTGGAAGGATATGGACCAATCTTGCTAATTTTCAATAGCAAAATTTTAGAAACTATGTTTGATCGATTGATGTATTTCAATTTTCTCTACCTCATCTAGTGCCTTATCAAAGTCAATTTTAACACTAACACGAACGGGCAGGCGGATAGACGGACATATGGACATCACTCAATCGACTTTGCTATGCAAAACGACTCAGAATAAATATACTTTATGGGGTCAGAAATGGATATTGTAAAAATTACAAACGGAAGGACAAACTGAGATATACCTATTTTCCACCTGTATGAAGGGTATAAAAAGCTACTTTTATAAAAGTTAAATTTTGTAAAAAGTACTTTTATAAAAGGTACATTTTTTTAAAGGTGCTCCTATAATTCGATTCTTTTTTTTTTGCAAATTGTACTTTTCATTAAAGGCTTTTTTTATTCAAGTACCATTTATAAAAAGTACCTTAAAAATGCTTTTTATGAAACGTAAATTTTATAAAATATTTGCAGTTTAATTAAGATCCAATTAAAACTTGTGTCTAAATAATATAATTTGCAATGAACAACAGTTGTAATATTTTGATTAAATAACAAATTAAAATTTGTAAAGCTTCACTGGTTTCATCATCAAAACGCTTAAACATACAGACATCAGCATTTAAATTTATTCATTTTCATACAGAAATTCTGTGAGGAGGAAAAAATTAAATACAACAAAATCTTTTTATGGCTATAAAAGAGACGTCGCGACGTTGTGTTGTAAGTCTTGTTTTATATTAAGGAATCACACAAAGTAGGGCAGTTATGAAAAAATAGAAATAAATCAGTGGTTTCTAAACAACGAACAAAGAGCCAGATTGTCATGGCTGTAGAAGAGGTGTAGACGGTTACGAATCCTTTTAATTTATTTTTTCCAATTGACTACAAATTTTTTAGTCATTAGCTTGTCTTCTATCTTTATTAATTAAGAAGTTGGTTTCAAAATTTTAAAGCTTTAATATTTGCATAAATAAATTACAAAAAAAAAAAAAAAAAAAAATAGAATCGAATTGTTAAAACTTTTTTAATTAAAAGGTCTCGAAATAGAATAGAAATGTCAATTTTTAACAAGTTTTTTTTATGGATTTAAAAGGGTTAAAAACTAAAACTTTTTTTAAATTCTTCAAAATAATTTTTACTGGATTTTCTTTACTAGTCCAAAAAAAAAAAAAATAAAATTATTCCGCTAAGTTCCAATTAGTCTCACTCGTGAAGGGTTCCGTACGACCTTTTTAAATTTGGATAATATTTTTTAAAGAAGTTCTGCGGTCATATTACATATGTACATTGGGACACCTTTGAATTTTGATTTCTTCTGCGCAAACTTATAGCTTTAGCACGCGGTTGAATAACTTCAAAATATACTTTGGAGCACCGACCCATACATGAGAATTGTATTTCACTTTCGGTTTGATAAAGGTGACATAGTTAGCAAGATCAGATGTTGCTTTTTTATAAGTTTGTGCCTGCATAACTCAGTCATTTTTAAACCGATTTTGAAAAGTTTTTTTTTTTTTAAAGGTTATGCTTACAGATTGGTCCTGTTTTAAAAACAGTTCACAAGTTAAAAAATTAAAGGGTGTCTCAATATGTACATACGTTTTATTAACCGTATAAGAAAATTAAATTTAATAATTAAAGGGTGTCCCAATAGGTAACGTAAGTTGACCTATATATGTAGGCCTATCTTTTGAACCGTTATAAAAAAACGCTTGAAAATTAGACAAAATGCCGTTATAAACATAAGTATAAAAATAATAAATAATAGGGTGCCCCAAAATTTCTTTTAATGTGATGTGTATCGCCATACTTTTGAACAGTTGTAGACAGTCTAACGTTTTTTTTTGTTGTTGAGTTATAACAATAACCAATGATGTGCTTTATACACTCTGCAAATCTGTTACATAAAATTCATTATTTTTTATAGGAAATTTTTTTTTGCAAATCACAAAAATATTTAAACAAATCAAATTGGTTGTTGCTTGTGTTTTTCTCAAGCATCGTTTATTTACGATTCAAACTAAAAAAGAGAACGAAAAAAAAGGTACGATCTTGTTCCTTTAATCCTCTTGGCCAGTCAAAACGATTCTCAAAAAAACAAAAAAAGATTTGCCCAACTCTTTTGCTTCTTTAGTTGAACAGTTTTGAGGACGAATTTATCAAACCAGAATTGGCTGCTAGTCAACTGCCTGTCTAACCACTTTTGGGTATTTCCTAGGTCTTCAAAAAAAGTACCTTTTTAAACTAAAGCACGTATGGAGTAATATCGTCCATTTGGCTCCTCTACCTATCAAAAAGTAATGAGCTCACACATCGGTTGTTATCACACTTATTTAACTCTTATCAACTGTGATAAAAAATATTTTACTCAAAATTTTTTGTCTCTTAAATAATTTATAAATTAACAAAATATTTAATAAATAAAACAAAAACAAAGACATCAAACAAAAACACAAAGTACATGGAATAATAAACAAACAAAATTGTGGTTGTTACAAAATTTGTAAGAATCTCTAAGAAAAAAAAACGTTAAAAGTGGTAAAAAGTTCACTTGTACAACTTGTACTAAAATATTAATAGTTTGTTTTGTTGCTATGGCTATAAATACAAGTATCTGTGTCAAATTCATTTTCCCTCCCTTTAATTTTCCAAAAGAAAACAACATAAAAAAAGCTAGAAAATTAAAGAAATAAAACAACAGACTATGAAATGAAATAAAAAAAAGCAGAGTCAATTCATTTAATTAAGTCAACTTAAATTTCAGCCAAAAAAATTAGAAAAGAAATAAATTTCAGAGAAGGACACATGGACAAGCTGGATGGGAAAACATAAAACAGAAGCCATAATGAATACCCTGTATAAAAGTAACTTTTTTAAAAACTTTCCAAAATTTTATTTTTAAATAAAAAGACTTCAAAGTAAAAGTTGGTAGGATTTTTTTAATAAATAAATCCGCCAAGTTCGAGTTGGATTCATACACGAAGTATTTCGTCCATTATACAGGGGGCAATCATTTAAATTTAAATTTTATCTTCAAACTAACTACACCCGGTGCACTTCGCTACCCCGATCGAAATAATCGTTTTATGTCCACTTTTTCCATCCATCTAGTTTTTTATTTAATTATAAACTTTAATATGAAGTTTACTTGTACCAAATTTTAAGACTCTTCTCACAGAGCGTTGGGTAAAGGGCAAGAACTTTTCATTTTATATGGGAGGTACCACTTCTACTATTCCAATTCATCCAGTTTTTCTCTACACTGTGCAAAGTTTTTAGTATAAAATTTCAGGATTCTAAGTGTTATATTTCTTTAGATTTTCGATGATAATTTTTTACTTTGTATGAGAGGTGCCACGCCTACTGCTTCAATTTACTAATTTTTTCTCCAATTAAGCACATTAACAGCAGAGTTAATTGGGCAAAATTTCAAGATTCTACCTATTGCAGTCCTCAAGGTACACAATAATAATAATTCCTTTTGTATGTAGGTTACCACGCCCACTATTCTAGTCCAGTCTCTGTTTCGCTAAACTATGTAAATTGATATGGGAGTTATTGCCACTTCAAAAGTGTATCTTTTATATTTCTTTAACTGCATGATAATAAATTTTCATTTTGAGTGGGAGAAACCACGCCCATTTTTCCTATCTGGCCAGTTTTGTGCTATATTATGCGTATTGAGTTATTTGAACAAAATTTGAAGGTGCTGCCTTTAGCAGTTACCAATAAACACGCTTATAAACATTTACTTTGTAAGGGAAGTGCCACGCCTACGTAAAATATTAAAAAAACAAGTACCCTACTTTACCAACCGCATTTCCATTGGAGTAGGCATTTGTAGCTTTCCGACAAACAAACAAATGCAGTGGACCAATATTCCTGTCAAGTGGGTTTTGGGGTCATGCGATGGTTTTTTTTTGTGTGGATGCAATCATGACTATGTTGGAACAGGCGAATAGGAGACGAACATCTGTCTACCTACATAAATTTTCGTGTGGTATTGTTTAATGTAGTGATTTTGGTTATTCTCTATACCCTTATTCTTGTGTTAGGATACGCGGCAGGTGAGAAAGCGTTGGAACTACCTGGGAATAAAACTTCAAAACAGGTAGTCGGAAACCTCACTAGGCCCAGTATTTAATAAAATGGCCGTAAAAATATAATGTGTGTGAAGATATATTTGAATTTAACTAGTAAAGATTTAAAGTAATTTTTTTAACATAGCTGATTTTGCAGTTAACAGACCACTGTTAATCACTTAACAGTTGTTAGAATTTTTACCTTAATTAATTTAAATGCAAAACACGGGTATTTGGGGCCTGATCCATGTTAAGAGCGATAGTAAAAATTGTGCTAGAGTGTACATAGTGAGATTATAAAAGTTAAAGGTTAAAAATAAATTTTTAAAAATAATAAATACAGAGTATTTTAACATAGTCATTTTTGAAGATTTTTTATGAAGATTGGTGGCCATTGTGGCAAAATGGAGAACCGCTGGTAAAATACACCCTATACAAATGGAGGTCCAAAGGCTACTCTAGCGATCCATATTAGTTAGATATGTGAAATAATATTAGAAACTTAAACAAATTTTAGTTTTTTAGCATAGTCGTTTTTGAAGATTTCGTAGGAAGATTGGTGGCTCACTAAGTACACTCTAGCATAATTTTGTACATCGCACTTAACATTGACCAGACCTTAAATTATCGGGTTAGCCATTTTAATTAACCCTTTGAGTACTTAATTATTTGGAGACTTTTATGCATAGAGAACGGATTTAATTTATTGTTCTATGGATTAACATGTAACAGTAACATATTTTATTTGGAATATTTCGGTAAATGTAATGGTACCTGGCACTGTTTGACGATTCAGACTCGTCATCCGTAACTTCGCCCAAGTAAACACTTGACGAGTCTCACTAGTCCAATGTACTCAAAGTGTTAATAAAGGTTAAAAGTCTAACGACTGTTAAGTGATTAACAGGGGTCCGTTAAGTGCAAAATCAGCTATGTTAAAAATTGCGTTTTATTCTCTACTAATTAAATACGAATTTATCTTTACACACATAACAATATACATTTTCATTGTTATAGGCAGATAGATTGACAATGAAATATTTTTTCTTATATTTTACTTGACAATTAAATGTTTAATGGTTTAATTTGGAAAGCTGAGTTTACAGATGCTCTTAAACGCTGCCTATCAAACTTTTGTTGCGTTGTAAGGTAAAAACAAATGAACAAATGGTTTACTTAAACATGTTAAATGAATCACTAACAACAAGACGATTTATATTCATAGCAAAATACTTAACACAACACCAACAAATTTTATGTTTTATCAAACGATAGAAATGCTTTCAAAAGTATTTACAGGGACATTTATTTTACAATTATCCGTTATCTAACGACAAGGGATATGAAAATTTCTACATTAATTAAAATTAACTTTGATCTTGATTTTGTTTTATCTTTTTTCTTCATACATTTACTTTAAGTGGTTTTTGAACAATGAATGTGGTGAACCTTCTGTTTTCAAATTGATATTTTGCACAGCTCCTAGTAACAGGCTGACTACGGCTATTTCAAGGTTTACAGAAATGTTTGTATGTACATATGTATGTATGTATATATGTATGAGCAATGCATAATAAAACTTTTAACACTTAATATGTATTTATGCGACATCATTGTAACGAAGAATACAGATGATGGCTTTAAAAATAACTTTTTTTATTTTTTTTAGCTATTTTTTTAATTAAAGAAACGATTTAAATTATAAAGAAATCCATGCAACACACATATTTTTGTAATTTTAATTATCACTTGCACTTTTGTATTTGATTTATTTTAATAAATTATTTGAGCTTGAGGTGTCAATTTTCTTTTTATAATTTTTTACAAGGCGAATAAATTACCAGGTGGCAGCGTAGGCGAATTCGGTATTTTTTGCTGGTATACACGACTGTCAAACTCCATATATAAAAAATGTACCCAAATTTTTTATATATGGAGTTTGACAGTCGTGTATACCAGCAAAAAATATTCAATTCGCCTACGCTGCTACCTGGTAATTTATTCGCCTTAATTTTTTATTTCATTTTTTTATATTTCGAAAACCATCATCAAATAGAATAATAAACCCAGCTGGAATTTTGAAGTTTGTTTAACGAGTGCAATCATTTTACGATTTCTTTTTTCAATCCTCCAGACGTTAAATAATAAAAAAAAAATAAAAAATTAAAATTTGTGTTTTGTTCTTTCAAATTATGCTTTTGCGAGGCACTTTGACGATTGTTAAAAGAGTGAATCGTCTAATACGTATTTTGAGGATCATTGGAAGATCGTTAGTAGTCAAAGGTCGCATTTGACTCTTGTAAATGAAGCTTTTGCGACTTTCACGACTCTCTTGGAATAAGATTAAAAGAATCTTACACGATTGTTTTCAAAGCATCGTAGACGACTCTTACGAAAGAGTCGATTTCAGTACACAGTTTCTCCCGTTTAAATGAACTTGCGCGATGGGAATACGACAAAGAAGGCAATTAATTTTAGCGCGTGCTCAGTTAGTAGAAGAGTCTTTAAATATTAAAAATGGTAGATGGAAAATTCACATTAAATAAAAAGTTCCATTTAGTTAAAAAAGTTATTAAAAAAAAGTTTAAAATGTAAAAAAAAAAAACTATTAAGTTAAGGGAAGTATACCCTTAAGGGACGTATATTTTTGTTGCAATTAAAGTGAATCTATTTTTTCTAATTGTATTGAAATGTTTAATATCCAATTTAATTGTTTTTTTAGGATCGCATTATATAAAAGAAGTTTTTCATTTAAATTGAAAGTTGAAATTCTGATAAAGAGCCAATTTGTTTATTGCCAGCGAAGTCAAAGGAGGCCACAAAATGTACATAACGTACAATTTCAACGTAGTAGACTGGAAATCTTTACAGATTAACGAAAGCCAAACTGTACTCTTCGAAAAAATTCTGTCATTCAAGTTTATGCATAAAACGGGTTGTTACGAATCTTTGGACATCAGATATTAACATTCTTACGGGTAGACAAATAGCTGTTAGGTCCATTACGTCTGGGACGGTTAGAAAAAAATATTAAACGAACCGAAGCCTCAGCCACTGAGCTAGAAGGCCATATCGTATAGTGGGGAAATGAATCGGAAGGGTGCATGACAATAATAATTTGGTGTGATCCAAATGGAAACAAAACAAAGAACTTCAATAACTGAGCTGGTATTGTAACCCGAGCTGGTATTGTAACACGAGCTGGTATTGCTACACCGTCTGCAACTTGCAGGGAATGGTGAAGGCGGAAAATGTGCCAAGTAACATGGATGCGGGTGGTTCAAAACCGACCATATGTAACCAATCTAGACGGAGTAACGGATTGACTGAAAGCGGTGTGGAAATCTTAGGCGAAATATGGAAATCTTATGACGGCTAACGTTTCAAGGGAAGCGCACAACATAACGCCCTCGAACAAGAGATAAGACAAGCCTTTGTCTTATCTAGCCTAGTCAGATTTGTAAATTTCCCATATTATAATTTAAGTCTCGCACAAAGTTAAGAAAAAATAGCGTTGCTCTATGGCACAATTTTAAAATATCGAAAATATTCAGAGGGTACAAATTATCCATTGAAATTTTAATGCAATTTGCCTGGAAATTTTGTCCAATTGAGTAGAGTAACTTTCCCTTTGTGCCTAAATTTTGTTTCATAATTTTTTGTGATTTAAAATCGTTTAACTTTTTCAACCTTTTTTATTTCTGCAAAAATGCCTACTTTTTATTGTGTTATCTTCCTCAGAAAGGAACAGTGCAAAGAATATGAGTGGCGAAGAAGAATTAAATATAATTAAAATATCTTATAAAGATTCAATACCACAATCTAAAAAATATAAATACAAAAATAAAAAAAAGAAACAAAAAGAAACAAAAACAAACAAAATTGCGCATAATTAGAAATTAAAAAAAAAAACTTGCAAAGTGTCTTAATTGACATGGACATGTGCACTTATGATTGTAAATAAATAATTTAAATAAAAAATATTTAAAGGGACTTTTGTTTTTTGTTTGAGGAAATATGTATTTAATGCAAACAAAATAGATTACTTAAAATTAAGCGCTACATTGTTACACTTAAAAGATGCAACTTAAAATGCAACTCTGATCGCAAAGAAATAATTATTTGATGTAACATTTTTAAGCCGAACTGTTGCAATTTTCCAACATACATCTAATCCCTGACAGGCAGATAATTTATGTTTTGGAAAACATGATGAATGCAAAGAGTGATGGAGCAGAAATAGAGGAAAATATTGTAAGTCAAGTGGTAGACTTGTGCCATATAGATCAATTAAGTGATCGCTCTTTTTAGTTCAAAGTTTGAAAATGAACTAGTTCAAAATTTATTTCAAAGGCTCTCTTTAGTTCAAAGCTCTTTTAGTTCAAATGTTCATTTTAAACTATGATGTCAACAATACTGTAGCATTGCCATAACGAATGTTAAATTAAATGCGTGGCAGCACTAATTATATCTCGGAAATAGTCAACAAGAAAAAAAGACATGGGTTCTAGTTTATCTTGTCTGGTAGTTCAAATACAAAGTATAGTTCAAAAATGAACTAGGTTTACTCAAAAGTATGAACTAGTTTACTTAGTTCAATCGATGGAATCGTTTAAATAAACTAGTTTGTTTATGAACTACACAAGTCTATCAAGTGGTAAAAACAGACGAAAATTTTATTTTACAAATTATGTTTGGATGAGACTAAAACAACGATCAGTTTATTTAATATACACATGAGAGCAGTTTAAAACGCCAGCAATATTTTGGACTTACTTTGTGCTTAATTAAAAAACTAAAAGGATCTTGTTTGAGAGCTATTAAAAGAGGACATTGCGGTGAATTTATACAAACTGGTGGAAACTTAAACAAAATATATGTCGAAAATGAAGTCATGACCACGCTGCGAACTGCTCCCTTCCTACATATTCGCAACACTAACCTCCTGTGATTTTTTTAAAGTTCAACAAAAAAAAAAAAATGCCGCAGCCGTAAAAATTTTGTGTCCAATGAAGACGCCATCCATTAAACATAAACGTTTTTTTAAGGACGTTGATTATTAGAAGGAATAAAAAACTTGGGAAAATTATGGAATAAAAAAATCTAAAAATTAATGAAAAAGTTTTTTTAAAAGAGCAGTGGTGACTTGGCTCTTGTTAACTATGACATGGTTACCATGATACTTAAGTTAGAATTTTTTATCGATCTTGTCAACAAAATTTTTGAAAAAATTTAACAAAACAACTGAAGCGGATTGTGAACGATAAAGAATACTACGCGAGGCTCCTTAAAAAAATAGAAATGGTGGATTCCGTTGATCAGAAGAAGTTGTTTCGTTCAAACTTAATGCTGTAGCCCCTCTAAAATTTAGCAAAGAATTAAATAGTTGGGCGATATGGAACAGGGAAGAAAATATATGGTTGGATGAGATAAAAATTGGATGATAACAATAAGACGGCATCTCAAGAAAAACCCAAGCATGGGCAGGTAATGTATAAGAAGGTACATCTTAATATTTGAAACGCACAGTTGCTTAATTTTGTGGACGAAGGTGCCTATCCAGCTAAAAAAAATCATTTTCAAGAAAGATGGATAATCAAAAATCACTGCAAAATTTTCTAAACTGTCTGCAAAATTAAGCTTTAAAGTGGCCAGCATAAAGTCCAACCTTAACCCAATAGTAAATTTATGGCATATATTTAGCGTTAGTTGGGTAGTTACAGAAGACCATCTTCTAACGTGTACACATAGAATGGACAAATATATTACACCAAATTACTGGAAACTTAGGCCTAACTATAATGTGCTTAAGATAGCTTAAACAACTATGCGATTATACATAATAGAATGTGAATAACTATAATGTACTTAAGCGACTTTTTGTCAAGTTTCGTCAATGGAGATTTTCTTAAGCAAACAACGAAGCCGACCGTACTTTGCTTAAGAAATCAGATGTCAATTGTTTTATATATTAAAAAAGCGAACTTTAATAGCCACTGAAAATGATTTTTTTGCTTTGAAAATTTAAATTTAATTAACTCAGAGTATTTCATGTTTTTAATTTTTTTGTTTTCATTTTATTCCACATTAATAATAAATTTTCAACTATTTTAGCATATAGTTTTAGAGATGTTCCCACTGTTGCATATTTTAGTACTTTTTTATTTATGTTCTTATTTGATTTATTTGTATTAAAGGAAAAATTCATGATCATTTATCGTTGGTAATATAGTTTTAAATTATTAATATTAAATAACATTTTGTGTAAAAAATCAATACATTAGAAAGGTATAAGAAGAAAACAGTTTCTTTAAAAGGATAAATGTTTGCAACTATGTGAAGTAAGTAGGTATGTTCAATATATCCACCAAAAAGTTTTCAATAAGTTTCCTACGTATTTGTCAGGCTTTTCGTTAACTTCTGACATTAGCTTAAGTTAGTTTAAGCATAATATAGTTAAGGCCGGGGCACATAGAATCCGTTGTACTTTGACAAATTCAACTAAAGTCAAAGTAACGACGGATGAGGTTGGCACATTGAATACTTTGCTGAAGGATGTTAAAACAAAGTTTGCTCTCTATTTTTATTCACGTTTAAATTTAATTTATATTTTATTCACTTGTTAATTAAATTAAATTTGTATTTTATTGTTTGCCATCAAAATTGTTTTATTAAAATCAGAAAACACAACTGAAACACAGCAAGAGTTAAAAGAAAACAGAGAAGAAGAAGCAGTTGATAGCTGTTAAAGTATTCAACATACGTCAAAAGTTAAAAGTTGACCACCTTTCGTACTTTGCGTTGACGGGCACGTATTGATTGTGACAACGCTCATAAGAAAACATGTATTTTAACTCAATTGTCAGTTGAATTTGTCAAAGTTTAACGTATGACGGATTCTATGTGCCTTTAGCCTTTTAGTAGAGTAGATGCCAGATGTGTCAAAAGTGAATATTCATGAACAAAGGGCTTATATGTAGCTATAAGAACATTAGAACTGAGCAGAACTATTAAAGAAACAATTTCGGCCGATATATTGACAGTTTTGTTCCTCACTGTACGATACATATGTACAATTTAAATTAATTATAAAAGTCAATGCTTAATGACACTTAAATAAAATGTAATTGTTTAGGATATTTTTGGGGATAAAAACTATTAAATTCTCGAAAAGAATCTAGAAACCCTGTTCTGAATTTAGCTTAATTTTTAGGGTTCCGTACAAAAACTGCAAAAACATATTCCTATTTTTTTCGCCACAATGTCAGCCCGTCTGTCGCAGAGGTATTACTACAGCCCAAGGCGAATCGATTACCAGGTGGCTTTATTTTTTTAACCGTGGCAAGCAGCCATTTAGAATTCACACAGAGTATTTACAAACATGTCCGCTAAAGAAATAAATTGCAAAAAATAAATTTAAAAATAAAAGGGTGTTTCAAAAAGCCTGTGAATTTGATAAATATGACCTTATCTTTTAAGCCTTAATTGGCAAAGGCTTGAAATTTGTACAGAGGATAAACTGCTATGTCTGCTACAAGAATGGGTACAAAAAATTAGAATAGAATGAAGAGTATCTCGATAGTAACGTGATTTTTTCATATACGGCCTTCTTTTTTTTTAACCGTAGTAGGCTGAGACTATGAATTTTTCGTCGGAATTATATTGCTAAGTCGCTATAAAAACAAGTTTCAAAATTTATAATCAAAAGGTGTCCCAAAAGTAATGTTATTTTTACAACGTCTTACTTTAAACTTACACAAAGTATGTTTTACTAAGTTTGCTGTGTCTCATACGTGTACGGAGCCCTTTGTGTGTAAGTTCAACTCGTACCTTATAAAGGTATTTTGAACAATGAGATATGATGATAAAACAGGTTCTTGCTTAATTTTTTACCGACTTAAAAGAAATGGAGGTTCTCAATTTGTCTGAATGTTAATTTTTCTTTTAGTTTATATGCCCTCAGAACTCATTCACTTCTGAACCGATTTTTTTCTTTATTTGAAAGGTGATGTTTTAAAAACATTTATAATCTTAAAAATTAAAGGGTATTCCCACATGTATTATGAAGCGTAAAGCAATACTTTAAAAATAAACAAAACTGCGTATCATTTTAGCTTTCAATAGCAAAAAATAATACAAAAATAAATCTAAAAATTAAAGGGTGTCCCTATCTTTTGAACCCTTTAAGACAAACGCTTAAAAATTTGATAGAATGTTAACTGCTATAACTGTTATAGTTTTAGATATTAATACTCAAAATAATAAATTATAGGGTGCCTCAATAGTTCATTTAATTTGATTTATATGGCCATACTTTTGAACAGCTGTAGACAGACGGTTAAAATTTACAAAGAACCTGTACTGCTAACTCTGCGTTAACAGCAGGTGTAAAATTTGGATTAAAGAGTGTTCCATTAGTTTATGTAATTTGGTGTGTGTGGACAAGCTGTTCAAACGTTAAAGATAGATGGTTCAAAGTTTCTAAAGAACCTGATTGCTGAGTCTTCTACAACAGCAAGTATAAAATTTAAATTTGGAAATTAAAGGGTGCCTCTATAGTTGATGTAATTTAATGTTTACTGTCTAACTGTAAAACAGTTGTAGATAGACCGTTGAAACTATTAAAGAGCTGTAGTGCTAAGTCCGCTATAAAAAGTGTAAAGTTTTAGAATAAAATTTAAGGGTGTCCCAATAGTTAATGTAATTTAACCGTTAAGCGGCTATTTCACGTTAAAATTCGTGTTCGTCAGCGTCTCTGGATGGATTTAACAATTTTTTGATATTTAAACTTTCTTTAATCAAACCGTTCTCACATGCGAAATTAGACCGTCTAAAAAGTCTCCAAAAAACCTTGAATAAAAAAAGGGAAAAAAATTTAAAATTTTGTGTAGCTTAACGAGAGCAGTTACTGGAAATATGTAGACAATTAAAGGCCTTCGAGCACAAGATATATAAGTAAAATCAACAAAAAGTTTCCTTCTTTCTACCTCCGGTGCTCAAAGCCGCTCAATTATAGCCATTAAAAAAATAATAAAAAAAATAATTATAAAACATCTATTAAAATAGAAATAAATAAATATGGGAAGTAGTAAATTTTTTTTATGTAAAAAAGGTACTCACAAAAAACTTTTTTTTATAAATCCTACGAACGAGAAGAAGATAAAAACTCGTGTGTTTTTTGTTTTAATAAATTAAATTAATAAAATATGTTTGTTATTTCCGATTTTAGTTAATATTAGTGTAATTTTTATAAAAAGTGCACAAAATTGGTGACAGAAATATTAAAATATTTTTGTTTCAAATTTTAAAGGTGCCGTTTTTAAAAAAATATATTGAATTTATAAATAATCACAGATTTCTTTTTTATTTTAAATTTAATTAAAAATAGATAATTTTTTTTTTTTTTTTTTTATCAACACGGGTGTAACGGCCTACGGATCTGGAGATGACGGGAGGCTTGTTTTATATGTTAAATTATATTTTATGTTTTAAAATGCCTATAAATTTTAATTTCTATTTCAAATTATTTTAATTATATTTAATTTTTCTGTTTATAAATTTGCTTCTAGTTTAAAGAATTTATTAGACTCCCCCCGGAGCACCTCCAATTGGCCTGACCCAAAATAGTTTAAGTGTTAAACGGTTTTAACACTTGTTTTTATTCTTCTAGTGCTCTTTTTTTTAACTTCTTCTCTTGGGTATGGTTGTGTGTGGTAAGCTATTCTTTTTGTTGTAATTGCAGCTTTATTGTTGTTGTTGTTGGTATCTTAGTTGCACAACTGTATTTTTTCTTGTAATAAAGTTTGTATTGTGTGATGAACTTTATTTAAAATCGCGCATTTGTTGTTGTTGTATTTTTTGTTTGTTTTTTTTGGCGTTTTATTTTGCTATTTTTGTTGTTTTATTTTGGTTTATAGTACTTCTTCAATTTAGTTCTGAGTTCCTTTTTTTTCTCTGCTGTTGCTGTTGCTGTTGCTGCTGCTGCTGTGGTTGCAATTTTTTCACACATGCAATGTTTCTATATACATACACATGCATATAAACATACAAACAACACTGCGTGACTCAGCTTTTGATTTTGACAACAATGTTAAATGATGGTCTTTTGGACTTTTAATGTCCTTGATTTGGAGTAATATGTAACTTTTCTTTTACTTTATGGCCAAAATGTGAAATTTTTTATAATTGAACAATTTTTTTTCTTCTTTCTTAAAAATAAAACCAAAAAGGAAAATTCTTAACAGGATTGGCTGACTTGAATGACTACGTCTGGTGTTGTAGTTGTTGATGCTGAGAAATCAATAAGTGTTGTTTTCTCTGGTCAAAATGGCGTAAGTAAAATTGTACATATGCTTTACAAAATTTGCAATATTTTCCTTACAACAATTATCTACATAAAAAATTATTATTTTTTTCTTTATTTACGTTTAACAATTGCACTTTTTGCTAATATAAATAATTTCATCATACATTTCCTTAACTTTAATGCAAAATTTTTTAGTTACTCTCAGTTAGATTTCTCTAAAAAAAATTATTATTTTTAAACTTTTTTTTTTAGTTTGCCCAAAAAAAAATCCTTAAATGTACTTTTTTCAAAAACTTAATAATTTCCACGTTTAAAAACGCCTAATTTAATTTTGTTTATGATTTTTTTTATACTGGTCTATTTAACAGTTATTTTATTTATTTATTTATTATTTTTCTTCAATTTATTAAATTGATACTTTTATTCGTTGTTCTTCTTCGGATACTGACTGGCGTTGTACTGATTGCTTGCCAAGGAGCAGATGTTGCACTATGACTCTTTTGTTTGTTACCAGAGTTTTCGTTCTTATTCGTCTCGTGATTGTTTTGTTGCCATTTTTGTTTGTGCTGTTGCAAGTGCTGTTATTGTTTGTAAGTTTGTTTATCGTAGGGCGGCTTTTTTCTGTCGTTTTTCTGTTGCTTAGTTCTATTTCCTATAAAACGCAATTTCTATACTTAACATATGGGAGCAGTCAGAAGGAGACCGTGAGAGAGAGAGAGAGAAAGAGAGGAAGTTCATATTATAGCAACTTATTTTTTCGCTCTTATGCACCAACTTTTTTTGGATCTCTGTTTGAGAGCGCGTGTATGGGCATGTGTGTGCATGCCTACCCTTGTTAGGCGGCATATAAAATTCTTGTACACGTGTCAACATAGTTTTGCCGGTATTCGAATGTGGCCAAAAAAAAAAAAATTGAGCTGACGTTATTAACCCATTGTGCTATGTCCACGTTATATGTACTAATTTTATGAAATTTCATGTGAATGTCAAAATCAGTATTCACACGTACATATACATACATATGTACACATGTATGTAAGTTACATTGCAGCTTTTATGTATAAAAATTGTTTAAGATCTAAACCTGATTTTTATGGCTGAGAAAAAGTGAGACTTTCTGCAAAAAAACATGATGAGTGTTAACCCGTTATTATAAGGGCTAAATGAAAATTATTATAGGGTTATTTTTTTTTTTTTGTGATTTCTAAATAAAACTTAATTTTCATTTTTTTTTTAAGTACTTTTTAATTTTTCCCTTTTCGAACATAGAGAGGGGTCATTTAATTGCAAACAAAGCGTTACGTCATAGCGTTAGCTAGATTCGTGCTCAAGATTTCTTTTTTACTAAATATGCGATACACAAACTTAGACAGCCCATCCTCTTCATAATAATCTGTGATTTCGGCTCCATTCGAAATGCTTGTTCAGCTGACATAAGTCCTTAACCATCGCAGTCAGTAGACTCTGGCTACCTTTGCGCTCACGAAATCTTTTTAACTAAAAATGCATCTTAGCAAACTAAAACAGCCATTCCCAGCACAAAACTTGCTGACCTCTGCGGCTCCTTTGAGATTCGAAATTACAATCTGCTGTTTTTTATCGATACTTGTATTGCGTTCTACACTGAGTTCTGTAAACATATAAGAAAACAATTTGACTTTAACGATGCAACCTTAAAAAAGCTTTCTAAACTTGGATTCTCAAAATGTTATTAAAAAAAATTTTTCTTCACTTCTAAATGTAAAAAAACTTTTTCCAAATTTAATTAAAAACAAATACAATATTTAGACGACGAATTAAGGGATAAATATTTCAAGAATTTACAACATGTTACAGTGGGACAATTTTGGCACACAATATCAAATATTTCTAAAGCGCAAACGTTGAAAGGTTTTTTCAAAAGTAAAACGAATAGAAGATTTTTATTTTTTCATAAATTAAGAGTTTTTTTCGATAAATGAAAATTTTTCTACAAAAATTTCTGGCACCACTGCTACTCTTTATTGTATGTTGTTACTTTCCTCGAGTTTTTAACTACAGAGTTGTTATATTACGAATTAATTGAGTTACTGTCTCATCTGCTGTTTAAAGAAGCAGGTGTATTTCCAACTCACCTACCGCGGCTACACAAATTGTGTTCTCCTTTTTTAATCTAGACTTTTTAAAGGACTTATTGACGGCAGCTACTCGATGAAAGATATTTTTTGGAGCTTATGCCTCGTGACTTTTACATAACAAACACATCTTCATTGCATCCAACGCGACTGCTCAACATGTGTTAGCCGTATTTATTTTATTTTTTTTTAGACTTTCATAGTTCTATGCAATAAAAAATTATTTAAATCTTTACTAGTTAACCGGATTCCTTTGATTATTTGTCAGCATATATTTCTTTGCGAACATAAGGTGCTCATTTAGACCGAACCTGAAGCTTAGAGCCATTTTACACCACGGCATTTTTGTTTTGCCCGCTGCCTGAAAGGACCGATTTTTGATGATTTTCAATAGCAATAGCATTTTAGAAACTATGCCTGATCGATTGGCGTACTTAAATTTTTTGTAGCTAATCTAGCTAATCGGAAAAAAAAACTACAAACGGAATGACAAACTTAGATATTGCTTTTCTACCTGTGGTAAAGAGTATAAAAATGTCATAAATAAATGACATGTTATAAATATGGACTTGTAAAATAATGTCTGGCATTCCCATTTATACATTTTTTGTTTTTTTAATTTTTTGTGTTTATCTACATATTTCGCATATCGAACTTATTTTATATACTGTGTACTTACACACATTCATACACACACAACCCCTATAGGGGATGCTTTCATCAATATTGGGCACACACACACAGACTTTGTAAACAACAAAATGAGTTGCATTTCATTTTAATTTACTGTTACTCTCTGTGAGCATGCTCTCTTTATTGCAAAAGTTTTGCTATAATTGCAAATATATTGCACGTGTTTTAACATTTTATTATTCAAAATGTAGAATCACAACAACAACAGTCTGCTGACTTGTAAGAAAAATGTGTTCTTATGTTGTTGTTTTGTTCTATGAAATCTAAGAAAATATTAATGCGTCTGAATACTTGAAATTAAAATAATACTTATGTAAGTACATATGTATGTTTGTACAACATAAATAGTTTTTTGTGGAAACATGTCTGTAAATTTTTAATGCAATAATTTGGTTAAAGAAAATATGCAAAACTAAGCTTTAGTTTTGTGTAAATGTGGCGTGCATAGGTATGTTATTAAATCATGGAGCATATGTAAAAAATCATATACATATTTTAGTTGGTTTACTAAGTTTAAGTAAGTCATAATATAAGCATTTATAGTACTGTTTAAAACAAAAGCAAAAATAACTTAAAAGGTCTAAAAAATTATTTGCTACAATAAATTTTATTCAATGTTCTTAAATACATCAATAAAATAATATTTTTTTATAAAACTGCAATGAAATTTTACACCGTTAATGAAAGGATAGTGGTATTGGTTGTTTAATTATTTATTTATTATTTCTTGTTGCATTAGTGGTGAGAGTTAATATTTTTTGAAGATGTCACAACTTCTGTAGCATATTTTAGGGATGTAGTAAATTTATGCAAAATAAATAACAAATAATTTTTATTTATTTTAATTGAAAAACAAAGATATAATTCTTATGTATTGAAAATATGTCTAACTTAAAGAATTACAAATATAGATTTATTAATATGAAAATATACTATTTGGAATCTTTTTATACCCTTTACCACAAAAAGTGGAAAATGGATGTATTTAAGTTTGTCATTTCGTTTGTAATATCTACAATATCCATTTCCGATCCCATAAAGTATATATATTTTTTGTCCTTATGCATAGCGAAATTGATTGAGCAATGTCCGTCTGTCCGTTCGTGTTAGTGTTAAAATCAACTTCGCATGGGCGCTAGATGAGCTAAAGGAAATTTAAATACGCCAATCGATTGGGCATAGTGTCGAAAGAGTTGCTATTAAAAATTAGTAAGGTCGGTCCATGTCCCTCGAGACAGTAGGCTTAACATCAGCCCTCCTCTAATTCTTCCATATCACTTAGAATAATAAAGTAAATCAAATAAAAAAAAAAAAACAAAACTATGGGGCGAAAGAGAATTAAAAAATAAGAAACAAACATTAAGTGAAAAAATTGGCGCTCACCCATATTTACCGAGTTATGGACCTATGAAATTTTCGTAAAAAAGTTCCATTGTCAATATGGTCAATACGGGTATCATTTAAAAGCTTTTGAAGAGAACATTTTAGGAAATACTACAATTTAAAAAAATGCTTAACCCATTAAAAGCCGCTGACATTTTTTTGTTTTTAATTTTTTTATTCTCTGTCACCTCAATTTTTTTTTATTGGAGTTACTTCACTAAACTAGAGTTACATACATGGTGAGGGGTAAATAAGACTCGGCATAGCCGAATATAGCACTCTTACACGTTTTTCTTATTTTTTAGTTTTCTATCACCCCAATAATTTTTTCTTTGTTTGTTTCTTTTTTTTTTTTTGATAGGACTAACTTCCAATGGTGGGTGGCAAAAATGTTTTTATAGAAAAATCTTCATTTATCGAAATAATCTTAATTTATTAAACAAAAATCTTTAAAATATTTTATTCTAATTACTTTTGAAAATATCTCTTCCACGTTTGCAGATAAACAAGAGAGACATATAAAATTTATTACAAACTTCGAAAAAGTTGGAAACATTAACTTATTAACCGCTCTGGAAATATTTGACATTTTGTGCCAAAACTCTTTCACTGTAACAGTTTCTAAATTCTTAAAATATTTATTAAATTTATGTAGCGGAGTTCCCTAAATTCGTCATCTAAATTTTGTATCTCAAAGCCTTCAACTAAATTTGGAAAAAGTTTTATTACACTTACAAGTAAAAAAAACTTTTTGATTAAAAACGCCTTGAGGGTCAGTATAAGAAGGCTTTTATGGTTGCGTCGTTAAAGCCAAATCGTTTTGTTTTTGTTTACAGACAACACAATTATAAATGAATTTGTTTAATTCATTAACATTAAAATTTTTATCGGAAATTTTAATTTTTACAAATTTTTATTTTTTGTTTAAGAGTATTAATTTCAACGAATCAACGAAGCTAAAAGATAACAAAAACATAAAAACCCTTTATACAAGCACAAAATAACTATTGAGTAACTATTTTTTCTTGAATTTTTCTACATAAAAAGCGATAAAGAGACGAATTAGACGCTTTTATTATCCACTGATTTTGAATAATAAAACTTTTAAAGTCTTTACTGACTGATTCATCCACTTGCCGACGACGATGCCCAAAAGCAGATTGAAATTTTAAACAATGAATATTATGATACATTATATATTATAATCCCGTCATCTGTGCGCGTCTTTACTGCATGATAAAAAATTAAATTAATAGTTGTTTCAACTGTTGACATGATCAACGAGGTTCAAAGTTGACAAACCAAACACTGAGAAAATTAAAAATTAGTTTGAAAATAATGAAATGCGTCACGCAATTTTGGCATTGACCAAAAAAGAATAAATGGTAATGAATCCTTTGACAACAAGTAAACAAACATTTGAAGGCTTAAAAAAAGTGGCAGAAAAAGTACAAACTTGTAAATTAAATTGTACTTTTGCTTATATATTACACACGCTATTTACAACATACATACATACATACATACATACGAATATATAAAAGCCTTTGTAAAGTAGTAAACAAATTGTGTTCTTTTATCCTTTCGGGTGTTTTTTTTTACGGCGAAACACACCAAAAAAAAGAAGTTTAACTGAGTCAAGCGACACGACCTTAATGCGATACTTTCAATATTTCAGTTTTAAATGGATAAAGGATTTAGCATTCGAATAAAAATTATTCGATTAATCAATGTTTTTTTTTTCGAATGAATAAAATTTTCAATTTTGAATTAAAATATATTCGTTGAATAGTTGAAGATTAAAAGAGAATTTAAAATATATTTTTAGTTTTAATGATAGAAGGAGCCTACGTGTTGACCGCAAACATTTTAAGGAAAGGAAGACAAGAATAAAGACGTGTAAAAAGAGTAAAAGATAATAGAAAAGATTGCACTGATGAAATGAAGAAAATAGGGCGCAGGAATAAAAGTTCTGAAGTGTTAGAAAATTAGATTAATAGATTTGAACGTTTAAGCCGGGCAGTTTAAAGTCAATCAGTCATAAAATCGATTGCTAATGCTAAATCTTGGATTTATCAGATAGATCACTGAAGATCGTGTATCTCAAATGGGATAGACATTGCAGAAAATACAGATAAAATGTATAAATTGCTTAGTCCTTTTTTTATCATTTTAGCTCCTGCAGAAAGCATTTTAGGAAAGGCCCATGCTCGTATGTTTTCCAAACTTGGAGGACCCAAAAACCGTGGCCACTATTTTAAGCTTTGGCATTTGAGACATTGCTAGTAATTATGACCCTCTGATGCGCTGCAACTGATGCCAGCAGTTTTATTCTAAACAGCTACGGAAAAAGTGTTACAAATTATCGTTAGTAGCCAAAAAATCGTAAAATAAATTTTTTTTTAGAGTTTTAGCGATGGAAATTCAGCTTTAGCGATTAACAGAAAAAAGCTGCAGATCATATATGCAGTTAAGGCCGGGGCACATAGAACCCGTCATACGTTGTACTTTGACAAATTCAACATTAATCAAAGTAACGACGGATGAGGTTGGCACATTGAATACTTTGCTGACGGATGTTAAATCAAAGTTTGCTCTCTATTTTTATTCACTTGTTAATTTAATTAAGTTTTTATTTTATTGTTTGCCACCAAAATTGTTTTATTAAAATCACAAAACACAGCAAGAGTTTAAAGAAAACAGAGAAGAAGAAGCAGTAGATAGTTGTCAAAGTATTCAACATACGTCAAAAGTTAAAAGTTGACCAACTTTCGTACTTTGCGTTGACGGACACGTATTGATTGTGACAACGCTCATAAGAAAACATGTATTTTAACTGACTTGTCAATTGAATTTGTCAAAGTTTAACGTATGACGTATTCTATGTACCCCGGCCTTTAAACATGTTGGTTTATTAAACAACCTTATGAAGTATAATTTCTCCTTTCGGCAGCTCACTTAAGTGAAAGTGACTGAGGTAAGAGATTTACGATCTGCTGTTAGCACTTGGTCCATTATAAATATTCGATATTCCATTGTACCTTTAACCAATTCGCGATTTTATAGCGAATATATTTTGCTTGCGGTATAACAACTATCCGGCAGTCTTATTGTCACCTTTATGTGAAATACATCTATTTGAACTCACATCTAACACTTGTTTCCACCTCAAAATAAATCCGTATAAAAATAGAGTATTTCTGGTCCAGAAGGAGAGGCTTTTATCTCAATGTTAAGACCCCTTGTGAAAGAAAGCCTTGAAGAGCAGCAGTCAATACTCGTAAGCTACCGAATATTATAGTTTTTTGTTTGAGATTTAATAAAAGTTATTTCTTCTTTTCAATCTCAATTAGACTTGGGCAATATAGTTCAATTTAGCGATCGCTCTTTTTAGTTTTAAGTTTGAAAATGAACTAGTTCAGAATTTAGTTCAAAGGCTCTCTTTAGTTCAAAATCTCTTAGTTCAATTTTCAACTTCTAGTTCAAACGCTTTCTTTAGTTCAAAGCTCTTTTAGTTCAAATGTTCTTTTTAAAATATGATGGCAACAATACTGTAGCATTGCCATAACGAATGTTAAATTAAATGCGTGGCAGCACTAATTTCATGTCGGATATAGTCAACAAAAAAAAAAAGACATGGATTCTACCCAGCAAGAAATGTGTGAGGGAAACTTATACATACACAATTATCTACTAACACACTTGCAATAATTTTATACTGAAACAGCGTTGCCGTTGTGCGGCTTTTCGTATTAAATTTAAATGAATTTTTTGTTTGTCAATTAATTAAAGTTTTTGCTCAAAATTGATTAGCAAAGTTCAAAATATAACCAATAAAAAGTTTTGTAATTAAATCTGTTTCAAAAATCAAGCAAAATTTTCATTATATTTTTTGTAAAAAAAGTCACTGGTAACGCTGTTTGCTACAGACATCACAAGTATACAAATGTTTAAATCAAGTTTTTCATTTTCCCTTTAAGAATGTGATAGAAACTTTGTTCTACGCAGTGATGGATATTTCCATCATCAGTGATTGTCATTTGATGGATCAAATGATGGTCACTGTTCTTGTAGGGTAGTTTATCTTGTCTGGTAGTTCAAATACAAAGTATAGTTCAAAAATGAACTAGGTGTACTCAAAAGTATGAACTAGTTTACTTAGTTCAATCGATGGAATCGTTTAAATAAACTAGTTCGTTTATGAACTACACAAGTCTTATCTCAACGTTTTTTTAGAAAACTTTCTTTTCTAATTTTTTAAGAAGAAAATTTCTTTTTTAAATTAAAGTTATAATTGATTGAATTACTTATTTGTTTAGATTTTTAATTAAATCGATTAAAAACTTATTTAATGGCTTATTCAAGTCACTGTCATGGCCTTGGAGGGTTACACTCATGACTATGACCAATATTGAGGGATTAACTTTTACTTTCTGTTTTAAAACTTAACAGGTTACAGCGCTTTAATAACAAAACAAAAAAAGTGTCCTTTTTAACTCTGAACTGCAAAACACATAAGCCTTCGTTTATTTTGCCTGTTAGTAAATGTCTTTTATTCCATAGTGCTACTTGATTTCGCATAACACACAATGACGCAGACTTCTATAAAATTCCTTTTACAACCCATAAAAAATGCCTTTTAATTTGAATGTAATAAAATAAGTACTTTCGACCACAAAAAAACAAATATACAAACATACATAAATACATAAATACATATGTGCGTAATATAGAAAAAATGAAAGTGTGAATTGGCCTTTAATTAGTTGAATATGTATTTGTTAGTACGGACTGCCAAAAAGCATTTACAAAAATTATATGTATTTATTACATTTCTCTAAAGAACGGCGACAAACAAATGGGGCCAAAGGAAATGGAAATAAATTTTATACTAAAAGTACAAACTAACTTTGTTCAAACATAAAGAAAAGAAAATTGTCCACTTTTCAAGGTCAACTTTATTTGTTGACTGTTGAAAGCTTTTAAAGGAATTTTTGGTTAAACTAAAAGAATTTCGAAGCAAATTACGAGCACTATTTTAATTGGTCATGTTTGGAATGCACATATGTACAGTGTCTTACTTAAGTTTTTACACAATATTAAATTTAAGATTTTTGTTTTTAATTTCTAAAAGTTTTTTCTTTTAATTTAAATTTCACTTTTAATGTGAAAAATTATATTTTTGTCGGTTTTTGTAAAAAATACTTTTAAGTATAACTTACATAAGTTTTTTCGTTTTTGTTATTCTTACGTTTTGTTTTGACATTCTAATAGCGTAAACAGATGACAGCATTAATTTGCATTAGCAGTCGTAATTCAAATTAACTTTTGAATTATTCCCATTCCAATGTGAATTAAGGCAGAATTAGAAGTTACTTTCCGTTCTGTGACGAATTAGCTGACCAGTTCATGTTAAATGGAAAATATGTATTTGTGGTTTGTTATTACTTTGACGTTCTGTTCTGTTCCGTTTGAATTAGTAGAAAATAGAATTCAACGTTAAGTTACTTGGAAATTGTTTGGTAGTGTGAGTAAAAAATTGTAAACAAACCATTTTTGTTATTGTAATTGTAGTTTATTTTTTGTTGTGTTGTGTGTTGTGTTTTCTTTGTTCATTATAAATATCTTATATGTTGTTACAGAAAAACTAATTACAATAATTAAAAAAGCAGCACGGAACAGAACAGCAACAGAAAGTAAAGACTAATGAGTTCTTTAGATTTATCGTAAATCAATTAAATCAAAATGAATTTATACTGAATTTAGCTATTTTAATATGGCAGCACCGTCGATAATCAACCAGCGGTTGTCAAACTGTTTACTTTTGAAAATTAAAACGGATTCTATAGCAGAAAAGGTATGTTAATTGTTCTTTGAAAAATAATTATTAAAATCAGCATAGCTGCTGTTTTCTATCCATTTGATCGTAATGTAAATGATAACTAAATGCAAAAATTGTCGTCTGTCAGAGTAAAATTTTAATTCACATTAACTCTGTCGTATGTCTACGATTTAAACTAAACTTTATTGAACATTATTCAACACGAAAAAAACAAGCCGTTAATTATGCGGTTTATTTTGATAAACGCGTAATTTATCTAGTTTTTATTTTGTGTTTCTAAACAATTAATACGATAGCTACTTCAATAAGCTATATCGATATTGCTTTTTTTTACCTCTTTAGAAACCCTTAAGACATTGCTTTTTGCTAAGTCAGAAGTTTATCGCTGTAGAACATTTCTGCGTGATCAACTCTTGCAACAAGGGCTCGAAAAAGAAGTTTGATTGGTACTCGTATAGCTATTGCTAAGTTGGCAACATTTATCCGAGAGTGACTAACTGCCATACCTAAATTAGCGCGTAAGATGCAATCTATCTGTCGAAAATTCTCATGTCAACGTTGATTTTGACAGCGCGTAAGGTAGTGAAGTTGGCTGCAAGCTACGGTAGTTTACATATTTTTTGTAGTATTTAAGGCCGGGGCAGATAGAATCCATCATACGTTAAACTTTGACAAATTCAACTGACAAGTCACATGTTTTCTTAAGAGCGTTGTCACAATCAATACGTGTCCGTCAACGCAAAGTACGAAAGGTGGTCAACTTTTAACTTTTGACGTATGTTGAATACTTTGACAACTATTAACTGCTTCCTCTTCTTTGTTTTCTTTTAACTCTTGCTGTGTTTCTATTGTGTTTTGTGATTTTTAAAAAACAATTATGGTGGCAAACAATAAAATACAAATTTAATTAAATTAACAAGTGAATAAAATACAAATTAAATTTAAAAGTGAATAAAAATAGAGAGCAAGCTTTGATTTAACATCTGTCAGCAAAGTATTTATTGTGTCTACCTCGTCCGTCGTTACTTTGACTTTAGTTGAATTTGTCAACGTATAACGTATGACGAATTCTATGTGCCCCGGCCTTTAGAAAACGTTGCAAAACAGTAATGACATTTTATCTTTTTTCGGCTTTATTAAGCGTTTTTATCACTGTCTTTCATTTCATTTTATAAGGATTTATTACACATAAAAAGTTAACATTACTGTTCACAACAGAACTTTTGCGGTTTTATTTAGTTCTTGCATTGTTTTACGTCGCGTCTTACGCGCTAATTTAGGTTTATCAGTAAAATTGCCCGTAGCGAATATCCACTAGTCTTACGAACATCTACCAAAGATAACAACTTTATAAAATAAATGATGTCTTTGGCAACGGCAAAAATTGGGATCTAAGATTTTTTTTCAGATATGTATTTGATGCAGTGAAGATCTTAATCCAAATGTTCAGAGTATTTACACCTAAAGGCTAGGATTCATTATCATATACAATCGTGCGATTTAATCACATAAGAATCTGACAGAATTCTGTTCTTTTTTAAAAATCGTTTGTAAATTGCGTCGTAGGTACCACACTATTAAACAAAAAAGATGCAAAAAACAGACGCATAGAAAAAAATCATTTTATGAATTATTCCAAAAGATTATAAAATCGTACAGATCTGTCAAGAAGTCTTTTAATCTACAATTTCATACTTTTTGAGTACACATGCAATTTTTGACAGATCGTACGACTAAGTATGATAGTCAATACTGGCCCTAAGATGTATAGCGGCCCAGAAATATTTAAAAAGAATTTAAGTTAATTTAAGTTCATTCGAATTAATTTAGCCTATTAGGGTACCCGCTTTCAAAGCTAAGTACCAACTTCTTACATCTGAAATTCACATCCACACTTTTAAATGACAAAGCTCATTTAAAAAAGTGTTTAAAGAAATTGGAAATAAATGTCATTAACCAATAATTTATGCAATATACTGACATTGTGTAGATAATCAAGACGTCTTTTAATAAATAATTAAAGGTGTTTTACGTGGAGAAGCCATAAAGATTTAAAGGTGGTGCAGACGGAATTGAAAGTACCAGAAAGTAAATAATGTAGGATCCGCTAGTAGAGTCAAAGCGTATCCCTCTACATCTATACATATAATATAACAGTAACGGGGTCATTTCTGTACATGAAATATTTTTTGAAAAATTTTGATGTTGTTGTAGAAGCGACTATGGAATAAAAACACCTATTTTTGGAATTTTTTTCTGTTTGTGTTTGCATCACATAAAACTGCTAGATGGAATTGAATAAAATTTTGTGTGGAGGTCTCTTAGAATCTTGGTTCAAATATAGAATACTTTTTTTTGGTGAAAATAAGTCATTTCGTAGAGAAACAAGAGATACAAATGTGAAAGCACCCAGATTTACCGGTATTATGGTACTAAAACAGATATGTCCCCGTTTAGACGAGCGAACATTTAGAAGGGAAACATTTAGTTTGTTAGCAAATTACGGGCGGGGAGGAGAGAATCGTTTTTGTGTCCGGTACTCGGCGATACGCTTTGTTGGCTTTCGCTTTTTGTCATTTACTCATTTACTTTATTCCTTTTTTTTCTGACGTTGTTTTGTGTAGTTTTAAAAAAGTTCACGAAACACTACAAATTAATTTAATGCACAAAAAAGACAAATGTCAAAAATGGTAAAAAATAACAATAATAATAGAATGTCGCCTACAATATGTTTGTCGGTGTGAACGTGAACGAAAATACAAAAGAGAATTCCAGATGTTTTTCTCCCAAATGTTCGCTTGTCTAAACAGGGACTATCAGCACAATCTTTGTAGATGGAAAATTTTCAACACTGCTTACAGAACTCTACAATAAATATTTAAAAACGCATTTTTCTTACTTTGAATTTTAAGAAAATTAAATATTATACGCGAACGAAGTCGGGTGCTCTGCTAGTATTTAATATTATTACCAAGTAGACGTCTAAATATTGTTTTCTATTCTGTTCGAGTATTTATGAGTGACACTGTTAACTTGAATGTATGTGGATATTTTTATTTGTTGACACTTGTCATTTGTTTTCTACTAACGCCATACGAGTATTGTTTTTGTTTTGTTTTTTTTTTTTTTTTTTAATTTCCGTTACAGTTTAAACTTTTATAAAGGCCACTTCTAAGTCATTCACACATTTTGCCAATGTAGAGTTTTAGGGTGGTTAATTTTCTATTACTTTTTTTGGCGTTTTAACGGCATTTGGTTTTAAAGTAGCTGCCTGTTTTTTTTTCTATTCTTTACTGCATACATGTGTATCACGCGATATTCTCGTACTTTGCTTTGTTTATAGTAGAATTTTGTAGTGGCACAAATGGCAATTTGACGCCATACTGGCACGCAAAAGACAGACGTTTTGGTATGTGTGATTATCAGTTGTGGCGTTTTAAAAGTGTTGCCGATTGTTATTTTTTTTTAAGTTTGAAAAGAAGAAACTGAAATTTTATAATTGCGAATTTTAATATATTTATAATTTTTTAATAAAGTTTACTACTTTATCTTGAAGAAGGAACATCTGTGTGCGATCAGATTTTCCTCTTTTAAAAAAGTCAGGTTATAATCAAAGACGCATGTCGCACGTTTTTCAACTGGCACTTAAAAGTGTCCACCGTTTTAACAAATTGCAAGTTTCTTTACGAAGGTATAGGTCGATGTGCAGTTCGTTGAGAGCCTTTACATATTTCTAAACACTTGTAGAGTTACCCTGGCGCTATGGCTATGTACCCCTGTCATTAAAATTCAGATGTAAAAAATGTAATAAAAATTTTTAATAGATCTGGTGGAGCTCCAAACATAATTTTGTTCGTATCGAGCCTTTGATGCAGCAGAGTTATAATTCGGAAAAACTCGAACTGAAATGTGTTTAAGGTTTAGTTCATCTATTTGGAAGCCCTTAGATAATTCTGTTTCTAAAGTTCACACATGGTTTTAAGCCGGGACAGAGGCTTATCGCTAGAGAAAGCTTTTGCATGCATAATTCAGTTATTAAACATTTTAAGCCTATGACTCTTTCGCAGCAAAGGCTCCATGAATTACTTGAATTTAGTAACCGACTTTTTTAACCGACTTAAAAAAAGAAGTCATTTCTAAATCGATTTTGAAATTTTTTGTTTATTTGAAAGGTGATGTTTATAGATTGGTCGCGTTTTAAAAGCAGTTTTTAATTTTAAAAATTAAAGGGTGTCCCCATCCAACTTACATGTTTCTGCGCGTTTTAAATAAACTGCGTACCACTATAGCTCCCAATGGCAAAAAGTTATACAATAATAAATTTAAAATTAAAGGGTTTCCCCATAGGTGATGTTAATTGGCCTTTATGGGCATATTTTTTCAACCGTTAGAGATAAACGCTTGCAAATTAAACAGAATTTCGATTATAGTAACAAGTACTTATATTTAAAATTATATATTAAAGGGTGTCCCAATAGTTTATTTAATTCCATGTTTATGACAATACCTCTAAACAGCCAACTCTGCTATTACAACAACAAAATCTTGATTTGGAAATTAAAGGATGTCCCAGTGGTTGATGTAATTTGATGTATGTGACCGAACTTTTGTACCGTTATATACAGAATGCTGAAACTTAAAAGGGTCTCGTATTGTTAAGTCTGCTATAACAACAACTTTATAATTTAAATTATGAAATTAAATGGTGTTTCCAAATTTAATATAATTTGACCTTTATGGCGGTATCTTTTGAGCCGTTATATACAGGCATATTCTGAATTCCGCGCGAAATTTCCACTTTCATATTTTTGAAGGCATTTTTTTTGACAGATGAAATCTGTCTTGAAGTCGGTATTTTTTGCAAGAATTATTTACAACGATATGAGCAGTTAATTGGGGCTTATGTATAAAGCTGTGACTTTATAGGAGTTTAGAAATTTTTGAGCTGAAAAGGTAGTGAGCAGTTTTTACTTTAAATTATCAGATTATTGTCTTGTTAAAAGATCTAATGATCTATAAGTTTTTGGGATGCTGCTGTTATAAAACCCTTAGTCTTAAATTGATTTTAGTGTAACTCTTAAATACATATTAAAATATCATACATTGGCAACTCTTTTAAAAAATTGTAAGTAATAAATAAAGGGCCAACAGCATATGAGTTAAATAAATAAATTTATAATTAAATTATAATGTATATTTAATTTATTTTAATGTTTATAAAGTATATAATTTTTCTTTTTATTTTGCATTTTACATCAGTAATTATAATTTTTTTATGAATAATTGCATGTGTGTTTGCATGTGTATATCAACTATATAATTATTTACATTAAAAACTCTGTGTATTATTTAATATTTTATTACAATATACAATTAGGATGAATATTATAACCCTCTAAGCATTTGATAGATAGTTGATTATTGACGTCTCGCTTTGGTGTCTTTTAGATGATAATGGGAAAAGTTTGTGAAAATAAAAATTCAGTAATTTTTTTCGAGCACGAAAAAATCATTTGACACGTAATGTAGTCTGTGAAACGAGATATAATTTATTTTAATGGAAACAGTCTAATACTCTAGACGATGATTTAAAGAGAAGAACATATGGAAAAGCGCTAATGTACCATTATCTGATCAATGACCAAAGCAAAAAAGAAATTATTATTTCGTTTGCTGTAGCATTGTTATTTATTTTTTTTTTTTTTGCTTTTATTTATTCAATGTTACTGCAGCTTTTTTATATTGAACTGTATATCGAGCATTTGTTGCAAGACTGACATATCTCAAAAAACTCTAACTAAGATAAATGTGTTCAGGCAATAAGACATTTCAAAAAGGACATTTCTGCTTATTCAACTCAGAGTTTTAAAATTAATAGTTATGACCCTTTTGCAGAAATATCGAAATGCTTTTTAGGGCTTTCGTGAACACTAAAAATATTTTTTTTGATCGCTCTTGAGCACGTCTGAGATATAAAACAGGAAAATCTATTAACAGACTTCAGCTGCAGTTGGCTGAGTCGACAATTACTTTTGGTCAAGTTTCACTTAAAACAGCATTTCTGGCATAACTTTTACTGCTTCTGTATTTCGTTTAGACGTTTCTCGTTGTAACATCATACATAGGGCTCATGAAATACACTTCTACAATAGAGTTAAAAAATAAAAAAAATTAGTAGCCACAGAAAACAATACCTTTTCACGGTCGAATTCTATTTAAGTAAAAAGATGAACGAGGTCATTTCTGTACATTAAATAATTTTAAAAAATTTTATTTGTTGGCTTAGATAGTAACTGATATGGAATATGAAACACATATTTTTAGATCTTTTGTCTGTCTTTCTGTTCGTATTTGCATCACGTAAAAGTTGGTAGATGAATTTGAACTAAATTTTGTGTGGAAATTTGATTTAAATATATAGAATACTTCTTTTTTTCGTAAAAAATGTTATTTCTTAATAAAAATAGAGATGCAATTTTACCGGTACAATGGTACTAAAGCCCCCTTTCATACTATATACATTTTCATTGTATTTTTTTAAAATAAAATAAAATGAGAATTGTTATGATTGTGAAAATGAAAATTACAAAGCTCGTACACAATTGAAGCAACGGCGACTGCAGAATATTATGTATGGTGCGGAAGTGCCGCATCATGACAATTTTTGGCCGTTCAGCTTTTTTTTTTTTTTAAAGAGAAGTAGCACTTCAGGTAAATAAAAATACAAATTAAAAAAATTTGCAGCTGTTTGTACTTTGTTGTAAACAACATCAATATGTAAGCAACAAGAATAGAGGCAATTTAATCAGTTGCAAAGAAAAGATAGTATAGACGACGGATCGCTATCGTCTGCGATGCAGTCGGCATGTTTCTTTGCTCAACAGCTGCTTTTGTTATTTTCTTCATTCTTCATTTGCTTTTGAAAAAATACAACTCTGATAAAATGAAAGGTGTTAGTGTTTCAAAAATTTCTAAAAATGGTTCGGTATTATGGGATGTCAAATTTCCTTCCGTATTGTTTCATACTTTGATAACATATTGCCTTCACACCATCACACTTTCTCAAAGGATTTAAGTTTTTGACAAGTCTTAATACTCAGTATTATCGAGTGAAAGGGGCTTAAACAGTTTTTAGCACATTTTATTTTTGTAAATGGAAAATAGTTAACCCAGTTTACAAAACTTTACAATAAATATGAAAAATCGAATTTTTCAAAATTTGAGTTTTAAGAAAATAAGAGATGACACGCAGACAAAGTCTTAAAGGCCGGGGCACATAGAATCCGTCATACGTTGTACTTTGACAAATTCAACTAAAGTCAAAGTAACGACGGATGAGGTTGGCACAATGAATACTTTGCTGACGGATGTTAAATCAAAGCTTGCTCTCTATTTTTATTCACTTTCAAATTTAATTTGTATTTTATTCACTTGTTAATTTAATTAAATTTGTATTTTATTGTTTGCCAAAAAAAATTGTTTTATTAAAATCACAAAACACAATTGAAATACAGCAAGAGTTAAACAAAAGCAGAGAAGAAGAAGCAGTTGATAGTTGTCAAAGTATTCCACATACGTCAAAAGTTAAAAGTTGACCAATTTTCGCACTTTGCGTTGACGGACACGTATTGATTGTGACAACGCTCATAAGAAAACATGTATTTTAACTGACTTGTCAGTTGAATTTGTCAAAGTTTAACGTATGACGTCTTAACTAAAGTCAAAGCATTGACGGATGAGGTTGGCACAATGAGTACTTTGCTGACGGATATTAAATCAAAGTTTGCTTTCTATTTTCATTCACTTTTAAATTTAATTTGTATTTTATTCACTTGTTAATTTAACTAAATTTGTATTTTATTGTTTGCCACCAAAATTGCTTTATTAAAATCACAAAACACAGCAAGAGTTAAAAGAAAACATGGAAGAAGAAGCAGTTGATAATTGTCAATGTATCCAACGTACGTCGAAAGTTAAAAGTTGACGAACTTTCGTACTTTGCGTTGACGGACACGTATTGATTGTGACAACGCTCATAAGAAAACATGTATTTTAACTGACTTGTCAGTTGAATTTGTCAAAGTTTAACGTATGACAGATTCTATGTGCCCCGGCCTTTAGACACTGCTAGTTATTTAATATAGCAAATGTTTGCAGGGATGTTGTACAACTAAACTCTAGTGAAAACTTGCATATATTTATATGTATGTGTATTTGTATGTACATATATTTTGATTTGTGTATTAGAACATTTTCACGGTCATTTTCATTGTAAATTTTTCTTGTTGTTATTTTTTTAATGTTTATTAGGTTTCGTTTTTATTTTCGAGTGAAAGAAAGTTTACACAATACTCTTGAAAAATAATGACAACTGCATAACACTAAGGGCATGTGCTATAAATATTTTTTATTTAAGGTCAAATCTAAGGAAGAAAAAAAAAAATATAAATATAAAATATAAAATTTATCGAAATATTATTGTTCAATTTTTAGATATTTCAGCAAAACCTAATATTTCAACAATCCATTAATACTTCAGTTCTAGAACATGTTTGGAACGTCCTTAAAATGAGAATTCTGTTGTAAAGATGACTTAATTCTTAGATATTTTTCCGTCGCACTATTTGTTGAAGTTTGAAAACAGCAAATAATCATTAAGCGAGGCAACGGTTTAAAATTTAAATCGTTTTTTTTTTTTTGTTATCGAAGCTGTTCAAATGTATACTGCAGCAGGATAATTTGATTGCAGCTGTTTTTTTTTTGTTTGTTTTTTGTTTCTTTACTTAATGGCACAGTAATTATGAGGAATAATAATCACTTATTGTTGTCCATTTCCTTAATCAGCGACCTTAAGTAATTAAAAAAAACTACTTCTTTAACAAAGCGTAACCACTATTTTTGCAAATGTTAATTTACTCTTTCCTGACACGTATCGTTACGTATAACGATTAATAATATAAAAAATGTAATATCTTACATTTTACATTGAATAGGATCTTTTATTTCTTAATTAGTGTCTACGAGAGACAAAATTTGTTTTCCATTATTTAGTGGTTACGTCTTTTTGATCAAATATTTGACAGTTGTAGAGAGACCAGAAATTTGCAAAGAAGATGTATAGTTTAGTACGCTATAACAGCAAAAATAAAAAGTTTGGATATGGATTTTAGAGGGTGTCCCCATATTTGACATTAGTGACCAATCTTTTGAAACGTTATAGAGAGAAAGCTGAAATTTACAGGGAACCTGTGTTGCTGAGAACGCTATAACAACAAGTATACAAATTGAATTAATAAATTAAAGGTTGGTACCATAATTGATGCAAATTGATGTATGTGACCACACTTTTGAACCGTTGTCTACAGACAGCTGAAATTTACAAGGAACCTCTTGTGCTACCTCCGATAAAATATTAAGTTTATAATTTAAATTATAATTTAAAGGGAGTTCCCATAATTGACATTATTTTATCTATATGGCCCTACCTTTAAACAGTTATAAACAAACACTTGAAAATTAGAAAGAGTGTCCTCTACTTCGCCTGGTGTAAGAAGAAGTATAAATATTCAAAATTACATTTTAAAGGGTGTTACAATAATTGTTGTAATTTGGTGCATATGTTCAACAATTTAAGATAGACGGTTGAAAATAAACCTGTCAAGTTCGCTAAAAAATTTAAATATGGACGTTAAAAGGTGTGAGGCCAAATCTGTTTTGAAGTCGGTTTTTTTGCAAGAATGATTGTGTGTCTGTGTTGCACTTAAGCACACGTTTTCTAGCGATTTTTTTATAGGAGAAATTTCTATCACATTTCTATCGCCTTTTTTGATGAATTTTTATTTGTTGCATTGCATTCTGAAGTAGGGTAGTTAAATTTAATACAGGTATATGTACATACATATATAGATGTTAATATGCACATGCAAATAACGCTAATGTCACGGTCAAATTTGACACGTTTCCTTAAAATCTTTTTTAATGCCACCAAAAGAATATCAATTGGGTCTGAATGGTCGTATTTACAAACTGTACGACATGTATGTGCATGGAAATATTAAGTTTGAATTTATTATTTATTTATTTTTTGGACAAACCACAAACGTAGAATGTAGAATAAATATATGAATCACAAACTCTGTTGTTCAAGTTGATGACAACAATTGCAGCAAATTGTAAATATTAAAGAAAGAAAAAAAAAAAACAAAAATAGGCTAACGAATAGGTCACGCTGCATATAAAGAAAAAGGATATTAGTGATATAACACTAATTTTTGTAAACATCAAGTACAACAAGTAGTGACGTTCGTAGCAAAAGTATTAGCGTCAATTGCAACTTAATTTTTACACCATTTCCGTATTGCAAAATTTTTTCTTATTTACCGTTATGTTTCATAAACAGAAAAACAAGATTTTTAAAATTCTTTTTTTCAAATATTTCTTATGTTACAATGACGAAAATAACTGATTTTTGCTTAAGAGCCTTTGAGCTTTTTGTTAAATAACTTTAATGCTTTGTTATACTTTATGTTGGACTCCTGTCTGTCTTCTTCTTTGAAACGTAACTGACTTGAAGAAGAAGGATTTTATTAGCTACTTTTGTTTCTCAGTTTGGTACAAAATGTGTTTTTACAGACAGCTTTTCGGGGAAAATCCTTAAAAAAAAGATATTTTTATCATTTTCAAAGTTTAGAGATAAGAGCTCTAATTACACATCTTGAAACTTGTTTATTCTAAACAGAATAAAATAAGCAGATGTCCTAAGGTAAAAACTCCATAATTAATAAGTGTACTACGTCAAAAATACTAAGTTAAGGTCTGCCAAAATTAGGAAAAAAAATAAGTCAATTTTCAAACACACTTTTTATACTATATATTTTCAAGGTCTAATTAAATTTTAAAAAACTTTACAATTGAGATAAAAATAATTTTTTATGGCCTTTTTCTAAAATTATATGCCCGAGATACTTACCTTTCGTGCTCCCATTTACCCTAGGGGGACGACCGTTTGCAGGTTGACCGAGAAATAACTGCTTTGACTCTGTGAAATTTCATTCATATATCTTAAAGACCCTTTTACACTATAATACTGAGTAATAAGACTTGTCAAGAACTTAAATCCTATGAGAAAATGTAATGGTGTAAAAACAATATGTCATCAAAATATAAAACAATACGGAAAGAAATTTGACATCCCATAATACCGAACCATTTTTAGAAATTTTTGTAAACGCCAACACCTTTCATTTTATCAGAGTTGTATTTTTTTTAAAAGCAAATAAAGAAAATAACAAAAGCAACTGTTGAGCAAAGAAACATGCCGACTGCATCGTAGACGATAGCGCGCCGTCGTCTATCCTTTCTTTGTCTTGCAAATGCTTAAAGTTGGCTCTATACCTGACGCTTACATATGGATTTTGTTTGCAACAAAGTACAAATAGCTATAAATTTTTATAACCTTTTTTATTTTGTATTTTTTTTTTTTTTACCAAAAAGCTGAACGGCCAAAAATTGTCATAAGGCGGCACTTCCTCACCATACATAAGATTCTTCAGTCGCCGTTGCTTAGATTTCGTACCAGCTTGATAATTTTCATTTTATTTTTAATGTGATAGTGTGAAAACAAAATGTAATGTTACGTTAGATTTCTTGACAATCACAACAATTCTCATTTGATTTTCTTCTTACAAAATCCAATAAAAATCTTAATACTCAGTATTACAGTGTAAAAGAGGCTTAAGCGGTTCATAAAACACCGAATTTTGTGCGTTAGTAGATAAACGAACATAAACTTGGTCCCGTTCTTTTGTGTAGATCATACGCGTCGATCTTTATTTTGTATCTAAGCATAATTTTCTATTTATCAACATGGTTGTATCGATCTTGATGTTCTGATACTGCGATTTAAATATAAACGTGACATCGATAGCGATTAAATTCACGATTCAAACAAAACTAATTTGTTGGCTAAACACATCCATGGATGATCAATCTCTACAGTGTAAGACCGATGATCAATCTCTACAGTGTAAGACAGGGTTTTTCATAATTGCTAACGTTTGTCTAAATCCGAGGTCTCCATGGTATCCACATTACGTGTTATTGCCCGTGATTCTAAGTCTAAAGCTAGCCAGCGCTAAAAATTCGCACACAATGTGCATTACGGTCTTAGCCTTCGCTAGTCACAGTCTGCAAATAACGAATTCTTTAATTTTAATTCTGGTCAGATAATACTTTCGCTGTTATTGGGCTTTAGGTATCTTAATTATATCCAAACAACTTTATGGACTTTCTGTTGGGGGACTATTATCTCAGAAGTTCCATAACCAATCCACTTTTCACGATGTATTATCTTTATTATTGGAGTTTCTCCATTGGCCAGTCACAACTGGATTTATAGGGTAATTCCTATACATCTTGCAAGGTATTTTTGTCCATTACTTTCGAGGGATGACCCCTACTTATGCAAAACATTGTGCCAGAACTAGGGAATTAGTTTGTGGGATGGGGGATAGAGAGAGTAGTGCTTGTGGACATTTGATTTGAATCTTTGCACATTGAAAGTGGCAGGAAAGACATCTGCTGGGAGTTTATTCCACATACGAACTGTTCGGCTAAAAAACGAATTTTCTCTGTAATGCGTAGTGCGATTCACTGGCCAATCGACCACAAAGAAATGCGCTCTTGATGCAGAGCGCGTTGTGCATATCATTTTAGCTGCCACTTAAAAATTAATTTATTCCAAAATCTACACTTAACAAAAACATATTTCGCTCTTTTGTGTGTGATTTGAAATAACGTTTAGTTGATTACTCTTGGCAACTGTGTAACTTTTTTACGTGCAAAAAGGTACAAAAATCAAGTCATCTTGGCCAACTAACCCAACAAAGCAACTTCCAATTTAATTTAAAATTTAATACATTGTTTTAAATAAAAATTGCATTGAAAATTCTAGTTCTAGAACACTAAAGAATTGGAACGGCCAAATGTGTTTGGGTAAGAGTATTTTTTTACAAGTTTAAAAAATAAAATATTAAACACGTGCTTAACATGACCTTGATTTTCAAGAAGCATGGCATTTGATAATAAAATTTCGCTGTCCTATGGCTGTATGGACATGCAGTGTGAAACATTTACAATTATTAAATTTTATCATAAACTATGCTGGAGAAAAGGAAAGACAGAGTTATCGGAATATTATGTTTCACCTCATCGTTAGAAGAATATCCTTGAAGGCAGAGAAAATCATTTAATCAATTTGGAGTTGGGTACAGATGTCTTTTTTTGTGAATTCGAAAGATTGCTGCCACTCCGTCAGGTGCGATTTCTTAAGTTGTTTTTTTTTTCGAAGTTTTGTGAACACATAACAGGTTTTTCGCAATGATTTCACAAGTTCTCTAAGTTTGTGTAGGAAACTTCGATAAGATAAATGTCTTGCTGGCGGTAGCATTAAATAAAAATATTGTTTTTCACTCCTTCATTTAAAGGCATCGTTAAGTAAATTTAAGTAAAATTTATTTCACATGATGCAATTAGTTGCATGCAATTCTGTTTCGTCCACAAGTGTTGATAAAAAGTAAGCGGTTAAGAAAAATTTCACGATGTTTTCAGCCGTTTTTTACATTTTATTTTCTTATCTTTCGTTTAGAGTTGTATGATTTAAAATAAAGCAAAGAAATCAAAGAAAAAATTTCAAAAAATAGAAGCCGATTGAAGTGAAAAATAAAAAGGAAGTAACTTCAATCAAAAATGCAAATATATGGGGATAAAAAATAAGAAAATAAGAAAAAACATCAAGTGAAAAAATTGTCGCTCGCCCATGAAATTTCCTGTGAAATTTTCAATATTTTTAAAATATCAATATGGGTATCATTTAAAAGCTTTTGAAGATCTCTTTAAGAAAATACGAAAAATTTGAAATATTGTTTAGCCCATTCAGAGCCGATGGCATTTTTATGTAATTTTTTTTAATTTTTTAATTCTCTGTCTCCTCTATATTTGTTTTTTTGATTAAGAGTTACTTCACTAAACTAAATATATATATATATATATATATATATATATATAGTGAAAGGTATATAAGATTTTTTTTAATTCTTTCTGTTCATAGGTTTTAATTTTTTTGTATGACATATCGTTTTACTTTTTTTTAAATGTCGATCTAAGTTGATCTAAGTGGAACTTGAGAGTGACATTGTGTATCAAACAAATACACATAAACATATATTGCTTCTTTAGAAATTACATTGCCATTAAAATTTAAAAAGTGAAGACAAAAGTCAATATGTAAACAAAACAACGATAAACAATTAATGATTTTATTTATTAATTTTTATTATTTTAATTGAATTTTTATTCGAAAGCGGTCATTTAAAACGGCAACATTTTTTTAAGATAATGAACACAACCAACAGTTAACATGAACGTCTTTTGACAGATGTTGTTTTTGTTTGGATAAAAAACATAAACATTTGTGACCCTTTTTGTTTATGTATTTATTTATAGAGTTTGTCTGATAAGTGCATAATTAATTTAGTAATATTAGTAAAGTAACACTAGAAACAATATTTAAAAAAATATAATTAAACAATTTACGAAGATGTCACGCCGCAGAACAAATGCTGGTTCATATGAGCTTTTAAACAGTGAACACGAACATACTGATCAACCAGATGGCTTTGTAGATGAACAATGGATAGAACCACAAAGAAAATTCCCTTGGAAAACAGTATTGTTTATATTGTTTTTCTTTGTGGCCGGAGCGGTGAGTCATTAAATTACTGCCCATAATTTGCGAATTTCTTACAAAATTTACATATTTCTTTTAGACTTGTTTGACCTTAAGTATTTTAGTTTCGTCTGGTGTATTTAACGAAAAATATGCCGACCGTGCTTGGCCACTAATGATATTGGGTATTTTAATGTTCATACCTGGAGGTTATTACGGCTACATATTATTATGCATTTTTCTCAAACGTGATGGTTTTACGGTTGAGGACATACCTATGTTATAAGCAGACAAGTAAAAACACAAACACTTAAGGCTGCCTGTTGTTTTTATTGTTATTAAATTACGTTTAAGATAAGAACCTTGTATATTTTATATTTGATAAAAAGAAAATTTTTTTATAACAAATGATTAAACTTATGATGAATATAAAAAAAAACGCATATCCAAAGAGTTACAGTAGTTTTTATTATTTCAGCGTACCTATCGCCTAAACAGAAATAATAGACAAAGTAGTGGAAATTTTTTACAATGTATAGATATAAAAACCAAATTTTTGTAAAATTTTAAAACGATTCTCTATTGAGCTGGGGCTACCATTATTTACTTCCTTTAATAACGGAATTTTTATCTTTAATTATATATAAATACTTAGCCATACAACTGTGTGTAAAAAGAATTAACTTTGCTTTGCTTAATTATTACAAATGTGTAGTTAGTAGTTAACATTTGACATTAGCTTGCCAACGTCATTTGACATTTAGTAAATTATGTTGATACGTTGTTGTTTTTACAGATTGCACTTTGTTAAGCAAATTAAGAGTCCAAAGACGATAAACAAAAAGTTTTTTATGGCCGCTGACGATTTTCAGATTTATAACCTGATGTTAAAAAAATAATAATGACTATATATGTCTAGTTTTTAACCTTAAAGTAAAGTAAATTCCTTTCATGTCGCTATTAAGAACTCACAATAACAGGTTCGCGCCTATTTTAATAAAAATTGGATAAAGCAAGATTTGAAAATATATTAATTAAAGTAGAATAAAATAAATAACGAAATTAATAAAGTAGAATGAAATTAAATAACTTTATGACTGCTACCGTAATAGTTGAATTAAAATGACAATATGTTTTATATCATTACTATTCTAGAGCCGCGTGGGTTAAACAGTTGCCGCCGTTGATATTAGCATACTTATCATAAGCTTCGTACTCTAGGTTAATTCTGCCTATACTCGGTGATTCTGCCGGTCAATAAATGCACTTGCATAGGCTTGTTTTTAGTTCTTTTATTTTTTAAATA
Organism: Cistogaster globosa; assembly: GCA_937654795.1. Lineage (NCBI taxonomy): Eukaryota > Metazoa > Arthropoda > Insecta > Diptera > Tachinidae > Cistogaster > Cistogaster globosa. Next base: position 126,043,759 of record OW569404.1, read on the forward strand.
AAAACTTATTTATTGCACTTAAATAGTCATGTCTGACAATAATCAATGGGAAACTGTAACCAAGTCAAGGAAGCAGAAAAATTTCGAAAAGAAGGTAGTGGCCCACAAGGAAAAGAAAAAGGAAGAAGCTCATTTGCCCAAATTGAATGAAATACGTGGGAATACATAATATTAAATAAAAAACATAAAGTAATTTATATTTCATTTTAGTTCCTTCTCATCAATTTCGTAAGATTATAACGGGTCGAAGTGGAAACGAAAACCACTCACCTGCAAAATCGAATGACAGTTTTAAATCTAAAAGTTCTTCACCCAAAAACAACAAATCCTCTAAAGTGCCTAAACAACAACGTGATGTTAATAAGAAAAATAAAAGTGGTGCTATTAAGGCACCGCCTAAGCCCAAAAGTTTAGAGCAGGCTTTTAAAAACTTAACGGCTGATGATTTTGCCTCGCATTTGGAGCAATTGAAGATAATATATCCTGGTTCGAAATTGGGCTGGTTAAAGGAGGTATTTATAAATGTATAGTTCGTTAATCTTAAGTAACGGCAAATTTTGAGACATGTTATACTAGTTAAATCCATAATGCGAAAACTTAAGACACGAAAAAAACCTTCTACGTGTCCAAGTTTAAAGTTCATGAACATGTACTAATTGTCAAGTTGTTGAAATAAGTTAAATGGAAAGGCATTATTTTATCATATCAAGCAAAACGCTGGCAATAATAAATATTTAAGAGTTAAAAAGTACTTTTAGAAAAAGCTCACTTTTTCGTATTATTTTTGTACTTTATCAGCCATGTCACAGAACAAAATTCCGTTCGGAAGTGGAATTGATTCCGTGTTTTGCTTCTATAGAAAACGTAAAACGAAAAAAATTTTCGGAATGAAACCATTTTCAGTTTGCTATGTGGAATTGTTATTTTGAGCATTTTGTTAACAAAAAAACCATTCGAAACATTATTTTATAGGTAAGGCCATTCTTTACCTTACTTATTGATCCAAAATAAATTTATTTTAATATGATGTTAATAAAAAAAATTAACTTTTTCTTAATCCTTTATGAAAAACAAAAAAATAAACGGAATTTGTTTAAAAGATTTGCCGTACTTTTATTCTTTTTCAAAAAATTTCTTAGTAACAGCACTCAAAAAATATTGCTTCTATTTTCTTCTGCTGTTGCTATTAGAGATATTCCGGGCATGTTTGATATTTTTATTTTAACTTTTTTAGCAATTCGCACTGAAACACAAATATTTCTTGAATATTTATTGTTTTTTTAATTCCGCTCTTTTTTGTTTTGCTACATTCGTTGTTATGTTGCCATATTTTGCACAAACATAAGTGATTTTGAACTTTCTTCGGTTTACTAAAACCGAACGGAATCTATAGAAGCTAAAACCATTTCGATCGGAATAGTAAATTCGGAATCATTCCAATTCCGAACGGAATTTGTGACATGCCTGTATATTTCGTCTTTTTCAAAACAGGCTATTTTTTTAATTAATAGACTGTATTTGAAATAATTTCAATTTAAATATTTTAAATTTTGAAGGTAGCAAACTATTTAAACTCCAGTTTACCATTTGAATGTGATCCTATATTCTCCGGCAAATCTGTAACATATCCTAGCAATTTAGCTTCTCCCGCATTCAAGCAAGCAATATTAGATTTTCTATCATCGCAAGGTGAGACGAGCTTAGAATACTTTTTCCATTATACTCTGTTAGAGAGTATGTGTACGGAATTAAACAAAAATCTACCTGTAGTTGGGTATAAGGTAAGTTCTTAAGTATTATAATTTTATTGTTTCTAAATTTAAATAAAATTTCAATTTCCTTTATTAAAGTTTCTATTGCAATTAATTGGTCAACATTGGCCACAGATATGTTCGAATAAAATGGCCAATACAGCCATGTTAAGAGATTCATATCAAAATAGAAGTAACATTTGTTTAAGTATACTATGGGCAATTGGTCAATGTGGCTACCAAAATCTAATGGAAGGTATAAAAGGTACGTTATTTATAAAAAATAAAAACAAACAAGAATAATTAAACTATTTTACTTTCAATCAAAAGTGTGGAAAAATTTAATGTTGCCTAATTTAACAATGAAAAGTTATTGCCGCTTCATTACCGAGTATATTGAAAAAATATTGAATACCGCTATTGACCAACGCTTGAACATTAATCAAAATGAATTTTTTACCATCTATAATGTGTTAAGGGCACAATATCCTGGATTATCCCGTGAATATCAACAATCCTTAACACGCAGTTCCTCTTTATTTTTGGTAAGCTTTTAAAAGTAATTCAAATTTAAACCAAATTTATAAACTTTTTGTATACTTTCAGCAAAAATATATTGTTAATACTAACGGCCATGTAAATCTTTTCGTTAATTTATTAAGAGATAATGAAATAAACGGCTGCCTTTCGTCCTTGTTACATAATGACGACTGTTTTAAAGTCTGGAAAATGAATTACAAAAAGCAACTAGTACCAACAATAAATTTACTTCGAAAATTAGGTAGGTTAATGAAGTTGAAGCTTAACTTAAACGTATTAATTTTTAATATAAACTGTACACCCAATTTTAAATTTGTCTTGAAGAAACTGAAATATTTGATAGCGCTACATCTCTAGCTATGTCTTCTACATTCCATAAATTTTTACGTGATGCTGAAATACTGAACGCAGAATTGAATGTTAGTAAAAGACGTGATCCTAATGTTGATTTACTAATAGAATTAGTTAAGGTAAGTTTAAAACAAATTTTATTATTTTATATACAAACATATATTTCATTTTGTTTAATAACATCCATGTTGTACTTTAATAATATTACGGTCAACTGTTCTCCTTATTGGTATATCTGCCAAATAATTTGAAAAAAAAAATTGAATGTGTACATACATTGATGAAAAGGGAATACAGTTTTCAAAAATAAAGTATGGTATTCAGATTCTTACAGCCCTGTATCATAAAAGCGACCACAAATAATAGTGTTCATTTCCAGAGTTGCTGTTGTTTGATTTGTTATCGAAAAATTGTATTCATATGTAGGGTTTTCAGTAAAAATAATTAACTGGATAATTTTTACTTTTAAGGTTTTGGTATTTGTTGTTCCTCAAAAAAAAAAAAAAATATATATATATATATTTCCACAGTTTGTTCAAAATTGGCACGATATTTAAATTTAAATTTTAAATTCAATTTACTCAGCTCTCACGAACATTTTTCAGATGTTTGTGCTTAAGGCCGGGGCACATAGAATTCAACATACGTTATACTTTTACGTATTCAACTGAACACAAAGTAACGACGGATGATGTTGACACAATGAGTACTTTGTTGACGGATAAAAAATCAGCAAGAGCGAAAACAAAACAAAAAGAAGTCAATTATAGCTGTCAAAGTACGTCAAAAGTTGCCCAACTTTCATAGTTTACGATGACGGTTGTGACAACTCTCATAAAAATACATTTATTTTAACTTTATAGTTGAAAAATACAGAACAACGTATGACAGATCATGAATATGCGACCCGACCTTTATAAACCAACTTGATTTTAAGCAAGGCTTTAATAATTTTAATGAGATTTTGCAAATTAAAATTTACTAAAATTCTCTGCGTACTTACAAAGAGTGTAAAAATTAGTTTTCAGCGTTTTGCTTAGTTTTCATGTTATTGCTAATGTTAACATCGAAATATATTTTTGATTTAACAAAGACTCTAGAATTTTTAAATGATTAACTAAATATAGCCCTATTTTTGGCCACTTATTAAATACAACTTTTTCTTTTACTCATTTTACCCATTACTTTCGCACGATTGTTAAACTAAATATTGAGTATAATAGATTATCAAGAACAAATATATTGACATTAATGATGGTAATGTATGGTTAATTGTAACGCTAATAATACCTCCAATAAGAATTAATCTTTTTTGAAATTCAAAATGGATATTTGGTTTAAAAATCACAAGCACATCATGATACACTAGCATATTCTCTCCATTATTAAAAAAAACTAAATTGTTTGAAATTAAATTGCACAGCGAAATTATATAGTATTTTCCAACCACAAAATTAAGAAAATTTTTAGATTAAATATCAGAACGTGTTCTACGCCATTATAGCATTAATTTTAACAGCACTATAATTCTGACTGGCTGTTCATAAAGATTGAAAAAATGGCATTTTACGTAAATTTATACACATGAGTATGTAGTATGTTTACAAACTGCTTTTTTTCGGTAATGCTAAAAAACAACTCTGTTGTAGTATGTTCAACGCTTCGGCAACTCTTAATATTCTTATCATTTGTTCATCATATTCGTGTTCATTTTATAAAAAACGAGTTTATAATCAGGAAGAAGAGGAATAAATAATTTTTTAGTGACTATCTGCAATTTGTGAGAATAGAGCCGCCGTTTTTTGAAGCGACGATAAGTGGGATTGACTTGGTTCTAAAAACAAAAAGAATAAATTGAGTTTGAAAAAAAAGTACATTATAAATATTATGTTAGTTAAGAGAAAGTGCTGAAAACAAATTTTGCCTTGAAAAGAAATGTGTAACGTGTTTATTTTTACCGAAAGTAATGTTTTTTTTTGGGTTTCCTAAAAAAGTGGTATACATGACGTAGAAGCAAAGAAAGTGATGAAACGAAATGGATTAATAAAAGCAAAATTTTTCGACTACGTGGATATTTTTTTTCATTTTGTTGGTATATTTGCCGGTTTTTTAGAAAAAACATGTATTCTGTACTCTTTCAAAATTATGTTGGTATCTGTGTGGTTCGTTGTATTGCAAATTGTTAAAGTTCATTCTTTTTGGTGGGGTGTGGTGTGTGTGTTTACAGCTTTCAACAAATTTATCACCAATCAGACAAAAAATGTGTGTTGTATGTATGTATACATGCCATGTTGATTTGTTACCTTTAAAATTTGGTTTGGTGATGCCAGACAAAATTTTTTTTCCTTTATATTTACTTCTGGGGTCCTTTGACAACATAGTGGAAGAATACACAGAAATTTTGACGGTTCCCTATTTTATTTAATAGGTCTTTAAATTACCTTTCTAAAGATACCCATATTGTCCTGCTCCGTAATTAAATACTCGATATATGCCGATTTTATATATTTTAAAACTTCGGAGGCACGTAGCTCCAAAACTAAGAGTTGCTGTCAAATTTATCACTTAATATTTTTTGTGTAAAATTATATTTGCAACCCGTAAACTAGATTTAAGCCAAAAATATTTACTTGCATCTATTTGTTAAAAATTTTGCAATGGGTTATTTAACAGGTCTGTTGTGTAAAACGGTATTACAAAGGTCTTGAGGACCGGGCTAAATCTTATTTAAATCTGGTTTTAATATTTGTTATTGGCTATAGGAGAATCTTAAAAACCGAGTTACATCTAAAACATTACTGCCTTGCAGCAGTAAATTCCGTAAAACGCACTTCACGGACAGGTATAGACAAATCTGCAGAGCAGTGATACGTTAACAAATTCTTAACCCATTGTGTGCATAACACATAACATAATTTATAATTTTGCAATTTTTTCGCACGTCTCGAAGCTTTTTATCAATTTTCTTCTACTTCAAGTTCTTTTCTGCTAATGAAGAGTTAAGGAAAAGTCCACAATAGTTTAAATACGCACCCCACCAACTTTAGTGGCTTTCAATAATATCTGTTTTATGTCTAAAGTCAAGCGTTCATTATCTAGAAAAACAATGATTATCGCCAATTTTGATTTTTTAAAGACTTAATTTGGAACACCAGATTGAACTTAAACTACTATTGACTAAATCTGCAAACAGATACTAGATATATCTAAATCTTAACAAAATCGGGAATATTATTTCCATTGAATTACGCCCAGTTTAAAAATGAAATAATAAAAAAACGTGCTTTTCATACTTATTTCAATCTCTACTTTAATGACGTTGATAATAAGTAAAAACATCTGACTTGTTTAAAAGTGTGTGCTATTTTTCAGGTAGCTTTTGTTGTATGAACATTTAAAATAAAATTCATTTATCAGTGCACGCGTAGGTATTTAAGTTTAAAGGTTATTTTATTTCTAGTTCAAAATTATTACTAAAAAATTAATTTTCTGCCAAGTTTAACATTTTATTTGTAACTCTAAATAAAAGCCAAGTTTGAAATTTACTACTGCCATTTTCAGTAATAAAATTCAATAAATGTTATTTGAGTAAAAAATTTAAAAAAGTACATTTAATTATCATAAACCTTATAAAGGTAATTCGCCTTTAAGCGTGTCTATTATTGACAATTAAAATTGTACATTTTATAAATAATAAAAATACAAAAAACAAAATTCAGTAAACAAAATTTACAACCTTTTTATCACAATACATTCGACTTAACCAATCACAATTGAAACACATCATTGCTTCGTTTAGTATTTTAAATTTAAGAACAACATTTTTAGCTGCAGTCGTGTATTTTTTGTTTGTTATTGCTAACAATATCATATTAGACCATTTAAATAAAATGTAGCATTTATTGCCAAGCAGCTACTGATAAGAATAAATAAAATATGAACGTCAGAATATATAAAAGTGTATTAATTTTATAATCGGCTTGAATATCTAATGATTTTCAAATTTGTAAAGATTTTCTAGCGTTATTAGTGATATTTAAACAAATAAATGTTTTCATGCAAAATTGTATTATTAATTCTGTGTCTACAAGCTATAACAGCTAAAGTGGAATTAAGAGTAAATTGAGTTATCGCTAATATTACACTTCTAACACTCGAATCTGTAATGCCAGTTAAAATTATATTTTTTACTTTTAAATATAAACAGCTAAAGTCGATATTCCCTGATTTAGCGCAACAATATTAAAATTAAAAATGCTGTTGAAAACTGCCAAAAAACGAGTTAATCTGTTATTGCCTGTGACCACAGAATTATTCACTTCATATAGAGATAGTCTTCTTAGTTAAGTTGGAATTCTATTTTATCTATTTTTAATTTTTCTCTTTACTTTATATCCCAGCATGTATTATTTAATTATTTTTCTTAATAAAAAATATGGTATTTTTCTTACAAAGAAAAAGATTATTTTGAGTGCAATAAACAACGAATGATCGCATCATGTAATCAGTCATTCACTTTTACTTTATCTGTACAACAAAACCTAGACTTTTAAAAATTAAAAACAAAAACAGTAACAAAATATTTTTCTATTATTGTTTTCCAGAGATGGAAATGCAATAGATAATCAAATTTCTTTTATACTTTAACATTCACAAAGTAATTTTTAAATTGAAATTAACATCAAACACATATTTTGTAATGAGATAAAATTTAAGCGTTGGTGGAATTTTACTCCGTCCTGCAAGACAGCTTAAGGTCTTCCTTGTGGGATATGTTCCGTTCCATTACTATTATGTCAACATGTTTTCACATTGCCCACTCCTGATGCCGCCATGCTTTAGAAGGCCATAACGTAGCCTCCTCCACCATGTTTCACAGGTTCGATCATGCACTTATCGTTAAATCTTATTCACAGTTCGCCACATCTTTAAAGTTTTTTGAAACCAAAAATTTTGAACTTATTCTCATCAGTAAAAAAAAAAAAATATTTTCCCTAAATGTAAAGGTTGAGTTTTATTATTATTAATATTTATTTTTCAAAGTTCATCCGCTTATTTTAGTTTGTTTTCCACACTAAATTTAAATTTATTTATAATTTATTTAAAATATTTTTTTCTTAATTTTAAACACCACCTTAAAATCTCAGGAATAATAAATTCATGAAAATTTTTGAATATTCTGAAGTTTTTAATAGTTTGCGAAATCTTTTTTAATATTAATGTAAAAATTAAAAAAAAAAAAATTTAGGTTTACATTTCATATCAGCTGTATACAGCTTTTTTTTGTTTTGTTTTAACAAAACTTAATTAGTAAATGCATTGAGAAGTATAACAACAAATACAAGAAATGTGAATGAATTTTTATAAAAACAAGTGTTTACATACAAATTATAATGATAGAAAAACAAAACCATAAAATACAACAAATTAAATTATTTTTACGTTGTAAAAAAGAAATAACTTAATAACAAACTGATAAGATTTTGGGATAAAATTTTATTTGATTAATTTTATTCATTTATTTTATTAAAAAATAATTCAAGCAGAGTTATTCAATTCACTAAAAGAAAAATAATAAAAAGTCAAAAGCAGCTTAAATCAGTGATGTCAGATATAGGGAAAAATTCTCTTTTTGTAGGGATTTTTTTTTCAAATATTGATAAAAGAAAGGATAGAGATTTTTCCATTTCAGACAAAATGTAGGAAATATTTCAAATGTTTACTTTTTTAAATTTAAAATAAAATTTACAATAGAATATAATATTAGTCTAATGAAAAGAGTTGTGATTTTAGAATTGATTTACTGTGATATTTTTAATTTTTTAATTTTTTATTATTAAGTTTGTTTTGTCCTCTTTACAAAAACTTGCGTGTTTTTAAAGAACAAAAATATGTTGTAGAATATTATAAATTTTAAATAATAAGGATCCCTGAAGAAGTTGAAAAATACCAACGAAGCGTAGAAAATTAAGAATTTTTTATTTGATTGCAATTTTAATTTGTATGACCTTGAAGCCCGATAGATTAAAAGCGCAAGTAATTTTCTTTTGTTTAAAAAAGTATTGCCATTTTATTAAAATTATTTTATTGACAGAACTTTTAAAACTAAGATAAATTTGTATTAGAATGTCATGAAATAATATATTTTTAAATAATAAAACATTCGCATTGGTTTTATTTACATTGAAGATGAGTGGCCCAATTAGCTTATAAGGAAAATACAAGGAATAAATTAATATTGGCCAAAATAACAAATGAAAAAATACATTCGCATTTCGTTTAATATGACATTATCTTCAACATAAAAACTTTGCACTTTGAATATTTTACGTAAATTGTTACAATGAAAAGAAACAACAGTTATTGATTATGTGTGTGAAACAAATTAACCTGAACCAGTTAATAATAACCTCTCGTAACATAAATAAATATTCAAAATTTAATACAAATAAAGAGCTTTTTTAAATGAATTAAAATATACTTTTTCGGCTTAGGTTTATTTTATTAAATTCTAAATTTTTTTTAGAAAATAAAATTATTTACAAAACGTCCACATAAAGTAAATTTAAATTATTTATAATAACCACGGTTCAAACCCTGATTTGATTTTCAGAATTGAAAATTACTTTTACACAAATGTTGTTACTAACACTACAAGTAAATAAACCGTTTATTAAGAAAGCGGCATAAGTCATTTTTTATTAAAAAAAATAAAATAAAAGAAAGAGATTTAAATGTTAAGAACTGTTACGATTTTACATTGACCGAAGTTTTCATTGGAGAAAAACTATCCTGATATAAAAGTGCAAGTATGTATGTCTTTTCGAAATTTAAAACCTTTAAATGACTTTCAAAATAAATGGCTCATATGCTTGTCATTCAAACGTGAATACCACAGCTAAACATAAAAAATATTTTAATTTTATTATTTAATAATTAGTTAAACTGTCTTGATATTATAACAAATGAATAAAATTATTCCTGGCTTAAGTTCGATTCCATCCAAAAAAGCGGAATTACATAATGCTGAGGGCAAATTACGGCATTCGATATCGAACGTAATTTCCATTTAAATTCTATTAAAACTTCGATCGATATCGAATGCCGTAATTTGGCCCCTGCTGTCTAATTTTTCCTTGAAAAACGTCCGCATACAAATCTAAATCATTTTTCTTTCTTAAATACAAGAAAGAAAATAAATTCGAAAATATAATGGAACTTAACATAAGCGGAATAATTAAATTTAGTTATTATAAATAAATTAAAATTTTTATTTAATTTTTTTTTTAAATTTTAGAATGAAAAATTATTTAAAAATGTATGCGGACGTTTTCCAAAGAAAAAAAAAAAAAAAAATTAAAATTAATAATAAAAATTAAAAAATGAACCTTAAACCGAAAAAGGTTCAAATCCTGGTTGGGTAAAAAGTAAAAATTATTAAATTATTATGTTTTCAAAAATGTATGCAACTGTTTTCGTGTGACTTTAATTCATTTCGCTTTTATATGAATTAGGGTCTGTTTACATAAAAGCACATAGTTACAAACCTAAGCCCGACTTTATAAATTAAAAAAAAAATCTACAGAACATAAAGAAGCATATAACGGATAATAATAATAAACCTAAACTAAAAATTAAATTAAAAAATAATTTGGGATCCCGTCTTTGAGTTTTCCTGAGTACATGGGTTCTCAAAATTGTAATTTAAGAACAATTTTTACTTTTTTTTTTTTTTTTTTTTTTGTAAAAACATTTTAAGACTTTCAAGTTTTTTAAAAGTTTTACAGTTAGGTTTTTTTTTATATAAACACGATACACATTTCTTTAATAAAAATAAGTATAAATATAAAAATAAGTTTTAAATATAAATAAAACTGAAATATATAAATAAAATCGTCGCATTCTCGTCTTCAGTTTTAGTTAAGCTACAAAAAATCTTTCTCTTTTATTACTATTATTAAAATTTTTATACACAAATTTTAAATAATACATTGAAAAAAAGAAAAAAAAACAACTACAACAAAATGGCACAAAATTCCAAAAGCAACAAGAACAAACAAAACAAACAACAGCAACCAGCTGGTAAAAAGGTAAAAAAATTATATTTTATTATTAAATACAAATTTGCATAAAGTTGATTTAAAAAAATCTTAATTAATAAAACAACTAATTTTTTATTAACTTTTTTCTCAATTTTTTATTTTCCAAAAAAAAAAAAAAAAAAAAAAAAACACGTTAAACAGAGTGTACAGGAAAAAACCGCACAACAGAAAAAGAAAGAAAGCTCTGAAGAGAAGCAAAAAGGTAGCGGTTGTTGTAAATGGTTTTTGGGTAGCATAGTGTTACTTGCGTTGATCGCTGGTGCTCTTCTCTATGATACTGAAGTGAATGGTAAAGGTGTGTTTGCTAAATCGGCAACTGGTAAATTTTTGCATAATGCCGGCGTTTTGCCACATGTTGAAAAGGCATGGTATACAACAATGAGTTGTGCAGCACGTGGTTACAAATGGGCCGAAAAGAATGTGCCACCCTATACAAAACCCGTTTGTCAATTGATTTGTGATGTTACAAAACTGGTGCGTAATGTTGCTTGCAATGCATTTACTGCTGCCAGAGATTTCTTTAATGCCAAATTACCAGTAGCAGCTGAATTCGTAAGTTTTTCTTTTCTTTCTCTTTATTTTATTTTATAATTTAAAGTGTTTGTTATACTACTTGTGAACGTATGATATCAGGTTTTTTAAAACAATATTATTGATTGTCTTTAGGTCATAGGTGTGCTTTTGCATAGCATTGTTGTTTATTTCTATTTTTTTAATTAAATTTAATTTTGCTTTGGTTTATGTTTTAAATGTAAATAATTCTTGAAAAAAAGCCGACTTCAAAACAGATAAACTGAAAATCTTGTTTGCTTAAGACGGTGATTATGTTTGTACATATACATAAAATTACTTCAACTATTAGGGCACCCTTAACCTTCTTACTTTAAATATTTATTCTTATTGTTATATTAAAAATAGTAATGGACATTCTGTCTTATTTTTAAGTGTTTGTCTACAACGGACTCAAAGATAAGGCCATATACAGTTATGTGAAAAATAAGCCATAATAAGAGAATGGCCCCCATACCATGATGCTACCACCATCATGTATGACCGTCTTTAACAAATATTTTGAAAAGGTGGACACACCTCTATTAGAAGAGAATAAGTTTACTTTTGTTTCATCGGACCACAGAATGTTACGGCATTTTTCCTCAGGCAAATTGATATGATTTTTAGCAAACTCTTATCTTTGCTTTAGATTCTTTTTGTATAATAAGGGCACTTTTCTTGCACTACAGGCTCTAAGTTTTTCCCGGATGAGTGTTCTTCGGTTTTTTATTCTTTTTGATGTGATCTTACGCATCGAATGATACTTTTCTTTATAGTAGTGTAATTTTTGGTTTTTCACCACGGGTTTCATTCTTCATTCATCGTTTTCGCCATCTAATGTTTTTTTAACTAGTGCTTATTTCGTGAATGGTAACACTTAGCTCATGTCTGATTTGACAGATAGTTAGTTTTATCCTTCCGCTGAACGAATATGATTGTGTATAAGCTTGAACAAAGCTGGGAAATATTGCGACAATACTTTGAAAATCGTGGTGTGGAATGTGTGCGAAAGTGAAAGAAACTGGCATCCTCATCGATAAACCAAAGCGTGAAAAGCCAAAAACAGAGCGTACAATCGAGAATATTGCTGCTGTGGCAGAAAGTGTGCGTGAAGCGTCATCAACATCTATTCACCGTCGTTCTCAACAATTGAACATTTCGGAGACATCATTGAGACGAATTTTGCATAAAGACCTTGGTACGACGCCATACAAAGTCCAATTGTTACAGGAGTTGAAGCCAACTGACCATCCAATGAGTTTTTTATAACATTAAAAAAAGTTATTTGGCGGACACTTTATATTATTTCGGGTAGCATGGTCGCAATGCGTATCTTTGCCTAAAAATAAAGAAACACAATTTTTAAGGGGATTTTTTAAAGCCGTTTACGGCCAGGGTTTACTATCGTATAAAATCGTACGATTTATTCACATAAAAATCTCACAGAATTCTGTTCTACTTTAAAAATCGTTTCAAAATAGCGTCACGGGAGACACACCATTGGACAATCAAGATGCAAAAAACATGTGGTTTTAATATTTTGTTTTAGTTTTCTCCTCATCTTAAAACAATAATTTTGATCGCATAGAGAAAATCATTTTATCAATTATTTCAAAAGATTATAAAATCGTACAGATCTGTCAAAAAGTCTGTCACACCCATACACTTTTAATCAGTGTTGCTGTTTGGTTACATATTTTACATTTTTTGTAAATTTTGAAGGCTCTACGTAACATGTATAATTTTGCTATATTTGGCCAAATTTTTGTAACTTTTGGTACAGACACGAAATAAATTACTATCACTGAAAGAGTAGTTTTTTCATTATTTGATATTTTTTTCATTTTCTAAAAATGCAACTAAATTCCCATTAAAAAAATTAGTTTGAAATAAACAAAAATAACATTGCTGAAGTTTTACTCTGTTTAATTCGTGAGAAATCACTAAATGTTTCTGCTTCATGTTTAGAAACAGCGAAATGTTTCTGGCAACAACTCTTCTTCTGTTGAACTTGCGAAAATTGTTGACAACTTCAATTATTTCGCTTATAAACTTGACAACCGTACCAATACCTCAAATTAGAAGAAAGTTGTGTTTTAATTTCCTTCAGGAAGTGCCAGGTTTTATTACAGAAAAATTGTAAGTAATTTTATGTTAAGTTTTAGGCAAATAAGGCTCAAAACTGTTCAAAACTATGGTCATATACATTTAATTAAATGAACTATTGGGGCACCCTTTAATTTGTATTTTTGAATATTTATACTTGTTATTGCAACGTTCATAGTAATCGATATTTTGTACAATTTTCAAGCGTTTGTCTATAACGACTTAAAAAATAGGCCCATATAGGTCAGTTTAGGTCTGTACACCCTTTAATTTTTAGATTTATTTTTGTATTAGTTTTTGCTTTCAGAAGCTTTAGTGATACACAGTTTATTAAATTTTAAAGCGGTGCCCTTTATGGTTCTTAATATATGTAAATTGTGTCGGGTACCCTTTAATTTTTGAAATTTTGAACTGTTTTTAAAACAAACCTGTAAGCATAGCCTTTTAATAATAGAAACAAATTTTAAAAATGGTTCACAAATGACTGAGTTATGCGGACACAAACATAAAAAATCAACATACAGACGAATTGCAGTTCTTTAAAAAATAAGAAACAAAACAAATAAATTCCTTTAATAAATCATTAAATTTTTTAATTAATTTTATACCGATTAAATTAATAAATCACCAATTTTTTGATTATTGAGAGTGAAAGCCTGCCTCGGTGATTTAATAATTTAATCGGTTTAAAAAATAACACGAAATTAAAAAAAATTAAATTTATTTATTTCAATATTCCCTCGGTTTATTTTAATTCCTTAAATCTTATATTTTTTATAGTTGGAACAATACGTGCCCGGTTTACCCAAAAAAATTGGAAACACAGCAGAAACTGTTAAAACCGTCTCACTGGATCTCTATGGAAAAACTTTGGGTTTCTTTAACACACAAGTGTTGGTGTAAGTTGTTTTTTTATTTTTTAATTTTTTGAATAAGTAAAATTTTTAAAAATATTCTCAAATAATTTTCAAATTCATTTTAAAACATTTTTAGTGGACGTTTCTCACCGGAAAATTTAAGCAAAGCTTTCAATCAAACTCAAAACTTGGCTTTGCAATACTACAATCAGTTCCATAAAAAAGTGGATGCTTATGCCAAACTGAAATGATTTCCTGCAACAGCAAATGACATCCTTCTAAAACATTCTTCACAACAACAACAAAAACAACAGCAGCAAAAACATCAGTCATATTTGTAAAAACCTAAAGAGAAATAGAAAATGCAAATCATGTCAGCGCAGTCAGAATGCTGCATCAGCAACCAGCCAAAATAAACCAGAATAAATAAATAAATAAAGTAAAGAGATCTATTCAACTACAACAACAATGAAATATCTTAAAACATCATGTCTCGAACACTGTTATGCTGTTTAATTTTAATTCTAGTTTAATGGTTTTTACTCAATTCTAACAAGAATACTAAAACAACAAACTGCAGTTATCTAAAAAAACAAAAAGTAAAGACTGCAAATTAGAGAAAAACAAAACAAAAATGGAAAACTAAATATTTTATAAAAATAAAACTAAAAGAAAAAAATTGTAATATTTGATTTAGAAAAATGTTTGCTGGAAAAGATGTTAATGAATGTGTGAACTTTAATTAAATATTTAGCTCTGTTAATAATTCTTCGTTTTTGAACACAGAAGTGTAGTATATAAGCGAAATTATTATTATCATTATTATTATTGCAAGAAACAAACAAACAAACATTTATAATATTTAAGCGAATTAAAGTCAAACCAACCGCAAACGTTAAACAATAAAACTCAAATATTCCACAATTATGTTACATTGAATTAAGAAACCACCTTTAAACAAAATTTTGAATTTAAAAAAGGCAAAACATTTCATTTGATGTTTGTTAATATTAATAGAAGAATTACATTTTTAAAACTATTTTCATGGTTTCAATAATTATTTCTTTGTTGGACCTTAAAAATTTTTTCAATTCAAAAAATTCCAATTGCATAAAGTTTTGATGTCAATCTTAATTAAGGATTGAAAATCTAAATCTAAAAACTAAAAATCATGAAAAAAAAAACATTCTCAATTTGATTGTGTAAGCATTTATAATTATTGTTTAAGACATACTTTCGAACTATTATTCCAACTTGTCTACAAGTAAAACAATTCTTTTTTATTATTTAGTTTCCACATCTCTCTTTCTCTATCTTTTTAGTCTTGTTTATTTTTTATAAATATTTTTTTTTATTTAACTGAATTTTCTTTGAAAATTGTAGTCTTTTTAAATAAAATTGATAGAAAAAAAAAACAACTTGAAATCCTCTTGAAGTTTTATTTAATTTTTAGGAATAGAAAAATTAAAGACGAGTAAAAAATAAATAAAATTAATAAAAAAAATTTTACAGCCGAGCTGTAAATAATCATTCATTTTTTATTTAATTCGCGAATCATTCAAGCACCGAATTAGAAAATTTAAATTAATACTTTTTACAACAAAAAATGAATTGAATAAAATTTGAGTCAATTCAAATGAATTAGGCAGACATGAATTTCAATTCGTTTCAATTCAAATGAATTGCAATTCATTTCTAATTTAAATGAATTGGTAATTCGGCCGCTGTATTCTAAGAGTAGAAGATTCCTTTGCCCACAGAACTGTTATACTTTAACCACGCTTGATTTCTGTACAAAAAAAGGAAAATTTCACACAAAATATTCAATGTGTGAATATATTAAGATCGAAATTTGTTGAAATATAAATCTTTGATATGAAAATTTTACAACAAAAAATGTAACGTGAAGAGAAACTAATTTTTAAACACAAACTAACATCAACAGAGATTCACCATATGTGAAAATCTAGTTTAGTAAGATACTCCAATTAAAAAAACAAATATTGGGGTAACAGAGATTTATAAATTAAGAAAAACAATTTTACATAAAATTGTTATCAGCTCATAATGGGTTAAGAAATTAAAAAAAAATTATATTTCCTAAAGGATCTGTTCAAAGGCGCTTAAATGATATCCATACTAATGCACAATCGTACTTTTCTATAAAAAGTTCGTAGACAAATTCGCAAATAAATGTATTTTTTTTTATTTTTAAATCTATCGCCCCATATATTTATTTTTTATTGGAGTTACTTCAATAAACTAGATTTGATCTAAATAATACGGAAAATTTAGATGCAGGCTAGGAGTTTCATCCACTGCCTCAAAGGATATGGACCCTTAAATTTTCTCTAGCTTATCTAGTGCCTTGGCAAACTTCATTTCAACACGAACCACGTATGAACCATTTAAATTCTTATACTAAAATAAAATGATTTATTTTTCTTAAATTACTCTTCAAAGAGACAATAAATTGATTCAACAATTATGTTAAATAATTTTTCTTTCACTTTAAATACAAATTAATATGATTTTTAAACAATTTTAATAACGTAAAAGAAAATAAGTTTTAAAAAATCACTTGAAATAAATTATTTTCTCTCGTCTAATATTGGCTTCCTTGTTTATGCAAATATGAAATGAGAATAAATGTTGCCTGTCTTAAGGCGTCTGGTGGAATTGAAATTATAACTTTTCGGATTTATTTTGGAAGCAAAAATATAATGTCGTTGTGTTAAAAAAATATTTCTTTTTAAAATAATAAGGGAGTCTGAAATTTTGTAAAATTCAATAAATCTCTTGAAAATCAAATAAAATTTTAAATTTCAAAAAAATTTTAGTACTTCCTGAAAAACTCTCAAAAGCTTTTGAACTTTTTTATGAAAATTTCAGAGGCCCATAAGTCGGATAATATAGGTGAGCGCCAATTTTTTCACTTGATGTTTTTATCTTACTTTTTAATTCTCTATCGCTTCATATATATTTTTTTGATACGAGTTACTTTATTGTTCCAAATGGTATGGAAAAATTAGAGACAGGCGTAACGTTTGCTCACTGCCTTAAGGCACATGCACCGATCTTGCTGATTTACAATAGTACCTCTTTCGACTCTATGTCTGACCCATTGGCGTATTTATATTTTTTATAGCTGATCTAGTGCTCTCGCAAATTTAATTTCAACAGTAACTCAGATGGACAGACGGACATTTCTCAATCGCTTTGCTCTGCATGAGGATTCAATATAAATATATTTTATGGGTTTGGAAATGGATATTGTAGAAATTACAAAGTCAATGACAAACTTAGATGTAGCTTTTTTCATTTTTTGTGGTGAAGGGTATAAAATCAAGAATATTAAAAAGCGGTAGCGGTATCTTTGCAAATTAGTTAATCTTATATTTTTTTAATGTAAAAGAAATATTTTTTATACGAAAAATAAATAACAAATTATGTGATTTTCAGAACAAAACCTTTAAATATTTGAATTTCGTTAAAAAAAAACACTTTTGGTATATTTATTTTTTTTAAATTTATTTATGTATATGTATGTATGTATATTGATTAAATTATTTACACGAAAATAATTTTATTAGTTGTTTATTTAATTTATCATAATAATAATAATGTATTTTTTTATATTTAATTTTAAACAATTACAAATACTGTATGTAAGCAGAATAAGTAATTAAACATGTAATTTTAAACATAATTTAAGAAAATAAAATAAAAGCAGAAACAAAAATCATATTTACAAATAAAAACTTAAAGCTTGATGCAATAATTCGAATAAAAAACTAGGCTCACTCGAAGGGAAAATATTCCCGAAAAAAATATAATCATAATTCCAAAAGTACATAGAAATGTGTGCATTTTGACGAATTTTAATTACAACTCGATTTATAAAAAAATTTCGTATATCAAAATAAATTTTTTTTATTCAAGAAAAAAAAAAAAAACAAATTCAACACAACAAAATGGCACAAAAATAAAAAATTGAAAAAAACTAAAAACTAAAATCAAAATTAATACAAAACAACTCGGTTTAATTTGTCTTAAAACTAAAACAATACTAATACACAATTAAACTAACTAGAAGAAAGCCAAAAAATAAAAAAAAGTATAAAACATTAATTAACACAAAAATAATCTTTTTTCTTAAATTTCTAAAACAACTATTCGCTGAAATATTTATATTGTTAGCTAAAATAAAAAACAGTGTACAAAAAAAAAAATAGGGTTCTGAGGTAGCAAACATAAAAAATACACATGAACTTTTTTTCTGAAATTTCTTACTTGTGGATATGAAAATGGTTTCATTAAAAATGATTTCATTTTTTGATATTAAAAAAAAAATTTTTTTACATCTACGGCCGAATTATAAACAAAATTCCGTGCGATTTTTCTCACTATTATAAATTTGTTCCTCTTTTTGCAGACTGCGGAAAGTGGAAAAAAATTCGGGAAAAAAAAGGTACGTTTATGAATTATGACAGAGAAACTATGTGCAAAAAGAAAGTTCCTTCAAATTACGATGATGCCACATTTTTTATTTTTATTTCCAACGAAATTCATAATTGAAGAAATTTATTCTCGAGAAAAATTTTTTTCCGTGAGAAAGAAATTACGTGAGAATATTCAGGCATGTCACAGAACCTAATTCCGATCGAAAGTAGTTTCAACTCCGTAAATTGCTTCTTCAGAAAACGAAAAACGAAAAATTTCTTCGGAATGAAACCATTTTCAAATTTCAAAGTGGAATTTAGTTTCTTTGAAATTTTTTTATTACCGTTTCTTTAATTTACTTTTATGTTGTGTCTTACTTGGATTAGACGTGTTGTTTATTTTGGTGTGCAAAATATTGCCACATTTAAATTAAATAGTGGAGATTTAAATACTTTTCAGGAATAAACAAAATCGACCGGAATCTAAAGAAGGTAAAACAAAATTGATCGGAATTGTTAATACGGAATTAAAATCATTCCGATCGGAATGTGTGACATGCCTGATTGATTGGGCTAATAGCTTCTTGCATTCCGTAGCGTTTTATAAAATTATGACCAAGGATTTTTTGTCCTTTAAGAAAATTAACAAAAGTAAAAAAAAAGAAATAAAAAAAATATAAATTAATTCAACGAATAGTTTGTTTTTTTATCTTAATTATTAATATCGTTAGTACAATAAAATGCATTTGAATTTTTTTAATTTAAAACTTAGATTAAAATATTAAATCAATAATTAGCGCATTTATGTATAAAAATTATTTTGCAGATAAAAATTTATAAAAAAAATTATGCGTTTGATAAATATTTACGGCCTTATGCATAACAAAAAGTAAGCATGAGGTTGGCATAACTCCTAAAACTAAGCAGGGTCTCTCTCTGCAAGGCCCTTCTCACAATTTCAAACTAAAAATAGTCCTAGAATGTAGGTATGGATCATTATAATTATCTAAAATGATTTTAAGTGGCTGGCCTTACGGCAAAACACACTGACACCCTACTTTATTTATGGCCTCATGCCAAACTCATTTTAAGTTTTTGTTATACATACGGCTGATAGTTTACAAAAAATGATATAGAGTTTAGTTTAAAGCTTTATAAAGAATTAATTCAGTTAATTTTTAAAAATATGAAATTTTGTTAAAAAAATAAAAAAATACATTTTAAAAATCATTTAAAAACGATTATTTAAATTTGCTGCAGTTCAAATGTAAATATTAAATCTTCTATTTAAAAAAAATATGTATGCAGTTTAAAAGGGAATTAACAAAAGTCTGCTGTTGTAGACCTTTTACATTTGGTACCTTTAGTAAATTTTAAAACATGACAATAAAATGCAAACATTTTTAATTTACTTAAATTGCAACGTCATACTAAAGGCCGGGGCACATAGAATCCGTCATACGTTAAAATTTGACAAATTAAACTGAAAGGTCAGTTAAAATACATGTTTTCTTATGAGCGTTGTCACAATCAATACGTATCCGTCAACGCAAAGTACGAAAGTTAATCAACTTTTAACTTTTGACGTATGTTGAATACTTTGACAACTATCAACTGCTTCTTCTTCTTCTCTGTTTTCTTTTAACTCTTGCTGTGTTTCAATTGTGTTTTGTGATTTTAATAAAACAATTTTGGTGGCAAACAATAAAATAAAAATTTAATTAAATTAACAAGTGAATAAAATACAAATTAAATTTTAAAGTGAATAAGAATAGAGAGCAAACTTTGATTTAACATCCGTCAGCAAAGTATTCATTGTGCCAACCTCAGCCGTCGTTACTTTGACTTTAGTTGAATTTGTCAAAGTACAACGTATGACGGATTCTATGTGTCCCGGCCTTAAAACTGTAGTAAATACTGTTACTGCACTTATTTACAAGTGTGAAATAGCTGGCATATTTGGCGCCATATTGTTTTTTTTTTGTTCTATCCAAGGCGCATCAAACAGGTGACTGCATCCGATCATGTGTTCATCATATGTTTTAGCTTTTGCGTGTATTTTGTTTTTGTAAAAACTAATTCGAGCTGTCAAAAACGTCTAGTAATGTGTGTATGTATTTGTGAAAAATAAGAAAGCTACTAAAAATATATTGGAATACATACACACATATTGCCAGACGTGCTTGACAGCTCGAATTAGTTTTTACAAAAACAAAATACACGTAAATTGTAATGCATACACCTGGTATTATTGCGCCATGGTTCTATCATTTTCTTTACAATACAGGGTTGCATTACGGCACTCGATAGCAATAGAATTTAAATGTAAATTTCGATGTTAATTTGTCCCCAGAAGAAAAGTTCACTCACATTTAAAAGTTTTAAATCGTAGTATATTTAAAAGGATTTTAAATTTAAAATGAAGCGTGAATTCCACTACTTTATAACTTCATTAATTCTTTAAAAAGTTTCAAGAAATATTGTGATTAAAAAATAATTTTATTTAGATTTTAATATGAAATATGAATGTAATTTTGATTATGTTGATTAAAGTTTTATTTAAATATTTTTTTTGTTTCCTTTTTTTAAACTACTGTGTATTAAGATGATTATGATGTTTTTTATATGTTTAGTTTTTAGTAAAATTGTGATGTATCGCTTTTTGTTTTTTTTTTTAATTTAAACTAATTTAATGTGATGTAAATGTGTGGTCGTCACATAAAATCCCTAAATATTTTAGGCTCTTATTCGCCCAGTTTTGAATTTTTGTGTTTGAAGGACTTTTGTAATATTTTGTTTTATTTTAAATTTTTATTTAAATAAGACCTTTTTATGGTTGTAATTTAACATTTAAATAAAAAATAAAAAAAATTTCTTAGAACTTAATTCTTAAATCTAATTTACTTATGTTTATTTTTACTTAAATATTTAAATCATAATTATAAAAAAATAAAATAAAAAAAATAAAAAAGAACTTAATTAAAAATAGTTATGTCGACTTTAAAGCTTAAAAATTTTAAGGGGGAGAGGGGGTTGTTTAATGTTGTGTGCAAATATATTTAATACCCCCTCACTCCCTCCCTCTTCCTTTACGTTTATCATCTATTGCAGGCTGGCTGTGTCTCAGCAAACTAATTCGTGTTAGGAAATTTATTGGAAAATTGCAGCTCTCTGTTGAAACAATAAACGTCGATTTGCTTTTTCCTCCTCCTGGCGACGTCTTTCCTCTTGCTCCTGTCTAATTTCATCATGGAATTTATTTGTTCTCAATTGTTGTTCAATTTTGGCTTCAAAGAAATTCTTAGCACCACTAACGCCAACTTCTTCCACACTGATTTCGGTGAGACGAGCCAAAGCATTAAGGCCAGAGTCGGAATCTAATTCACCAGCTTGAGCTTTGCGATAAATAAGTAAAAATTCGCGAAATGAAATTTTACCATCATGATCTTCGTCGACTTCTTTAATCATTTCCTTAAGACCCAAATGTGTTTGGGGAGCACCCAATTTTTCCATCATGTATTTGAGTTCGGTCAAATCCAAATATCCATCGTGACCAACGTCATAACTGTAATGAAAGAAAAAAAAATGGAAAATTTAGTTTTATGATCCGATTAAGTGGACGAAAGATAAATCTAAAATTGATCTCAATTACTTCCAAATAAAATCTTTCATAGAATTGAGAGTCCAAACTTGATATCGCCTAATGATATCATTAACCGCTATTAGCTGCTTCAAAATAAAAATCATGGATTCCATTTACTAATTTGTGTCTCCACTTTTTATTTAAAAAATAAATACAGCGACCAAGATATCCAAGATTAAGGTTTTTGAAATATTAAGCGCCACCACTTTTCAAAAAGGGAGATTTTAATTGCAAGGACTGTCTGTCCTAGTGGGGGTATACTGAAGCTACGGGAACCGACAGTCTATACAGAGAGCCCCCGACTATGTAGCAGGTTATTAATGAGGTCCCTACGGGGTTAAGGTGGATGTCCGCAGTAAATGTGCGGTGCCACCTAAGTGTGCGGTTGCACTTTCAACAGACGTGGTTGGAAAGTCTTAAGCCCTCAAGCAAGCGGTAGTTTATGGTCCTAACAGCCATGTTCTTAGACTTGCAAGTCTATTGGCTACGCTGAATTTCTTTCTCACGAAAAAATTTTTCTCGAAATAAGATTCCTCCAACTATGAATTCCGTGGCAATAGAAAAATAAGCAAGAGTGCTATATTCGGCTATGCCGAATCTTATGTACCCTTCACTATATCTATAATAATCTAGTTTAGTGAAGTAACTCCAATAAAAAAAATATTTAGGTGACAGATATTTGAAAAAAAACAAGAAAAATAAAATGAAGGATCATAATTTTCACTAAAAATGTCATTAGCTCTGAATGGATTAAGGATTTTTTTTAATTAAAGGATGGACAGGCGAACATCGCTCAATCGACTTCGCTTTGCACAAGGACTCAGAATAAAGATTTTTATGGGGTCGGAAATGGATATTGTAGAAATTACAAACGGAATGACAAACTTAGAGAGACCCCTTTTCCACTTCTTGTGGTAAAGGGTATAAAAAGTGGTACATAGTCATTTGTAGGGAGCTGTGTTGCTCACTTAAATGTTTTTTTTTTTCTTTCAAAATTCACGATACCTGCTTTATTTATATGACTTATTGTGCTGACAACACTTAACTGTTTATTGTCGCCAACGAAAATAGAAATTAGTCTAGTAGTCATGTAGCTGAGATGCCTCCGAAAAAATCGCCTTCATATGAACGTGTGTATTTTACTTTTGACAGATTGTAGTATGTAGCTAGCTGTGGTTTATGTGTTTAGAGCATGACAGAGTCGTGGGCATTGCTAGTTAAAACTAAAAAATTAAAGCAAGCATATTCATGTGGCCATTTCGCTGTTGCTCACATAGATCATTTACCCAAATTTTGTATAGAAAACTCAAGAGGAGTCTTATATCAAAAGCCAAATTGATTAAATGAGAATTACGTTAAATCGCAAAGCAAAAAACAATAAAAACTTAAAAATCTTTTATACAAAAACACAGTAACCATTAGGTAACTACTTTTTTCTTTCTTTCAATTTTTTACTCCATACGGAGAATAATTTTGCAAAATTTTGTTAGTTTGGGGAATATTATTTGTGAATTAAAACCGTAGGCGTGATACCTCCCATACAAAGTGACAACTAATCATCGTTTATCTAGAGAAATATAACACGTAAAACCCCGAAATTTTTTTCAAAAAAACTTCCTTATTAATATACACAGTGTAGCGAAATACTGGATGAATAAGAACTGTGGGCGTGGTATCACCCATATAAAATCTAAAACTTTTTCTCTTTACCTAGGGAACCGTGAGGTCAAGGGTCTTAAAATTCTATACAAATAACTTCCAAATTCGTGTGAAAAAGCAAGTAAAAAAACTGGTTGGATTAGAAGAGTTATCGCGGTGCGTTTATTCCCATTGGGGTAGCAAGGCGCACCAGGAATATTTAATAAATTACTAAACATAATTTTTTGAATCAGTTCTTATTTTAAATATATATAAACAAAAATTAACAAATAATGTTTGATTTTGTAAATATTTTCATCACACTCTAGACTGAAAGCTTTTCTAAAATAATTCAGTGATTATTTTTTTTATTTGTATTTGGGTGATTGAACTGCATATGAGTCTTATGTTGGCATTTTTAAAACTAAAAAAAAAAACAAACAGACGAAAAACAAAATATTAAAAACCACAATTTAAAAGGAAAACCTACACGTATTAGCAAACATTCCCCTTTTGTAAATTTGCTTCCTAAGAAAGGAAAGAAAAACCATCATAGATAAACAAACAAAAAATAAATCAAACAAAATGTTCCAACATAAAGTTCAATAGTGATGTCAAAACCTCAAAAAACCATTTCCTTCTCTAAATACTGATGGATGAATTTAAAATTAAGCCAACAAACAACAAAATCCGAAAATAGAAAACAGTTTTCAAGTTAAAAACCGCAAAATGCAGAGATCATCATCATCATCATTATGTTTTATTAAATGTTAAACAACAATTACGCAAAATTATGAACACGAAAATGTTCAACTTCCGTAAACAAATCAAATGAAGATGAGTTCAATAATAAAAATAAAAAATTTTTTTTCTTTTTTAAAATTTTCAATAATTAAAAAAAACTATTGTGGAGAAATTTATATTTTCTAATTTGCAAAAGCAAAAACACTCCGAAAACAAAACGTCAAACTGAAAGTGTAAATTAAAAATGCACCAAAAAAGGAAAATGGTTAATTATCACGTAAAATTACGAATTTTAGTAAAAGAAATGCAGTTTATTGCTTTCGATTTTTATTATTTATAATTTGGTAGTCTTTACGGCTAAAGTAATAGCTATAGATTTTTTGAAGTTCCGTACACAAGATGTGAAAAACATAACCCTATTGTTTTCGTCTCAATGTGTGTCCATCTGTCACAGCTCTTTATCATCACTGGAGCCTTATTAGACTCTTCAAATTTGAACAGAAGTGGCTATAACAACAAATATTAAAAGTCAAAGGGTGTTCCGACAAAGACGTGATATTTATTAAAATATTCTTATTTTTCGAGCTGTGATTGACGGACACGTCAAATTTGCACACAAACACTGGTGGAGTTTTTTTTCTAAATAGAAGCAGTAGGCGTGGTACCTCCCATACAAAGTGAAAAACTATCTTTGTTTATCTAGACAAATATAACACGTAGAACTCCAAAATTTTGTACAAGACTTTCTTATTAATATGCGAAATATTGGATGGGTTGGAACAGTGGGCATGGTGCCTCCCATACATTATCAAAAGTTCTTTCTCAGCCAGGGAATAGAAAACTGATTGGATTGGAAGAGTGGTCGTTGTATAAAATTTTGTGCGGTATATCAATAACTAGAAAAAAAGAAAACTTTAAATTAAAGGGTGTACCAATATTAACGTGATTTCAGGCGGACATTTAGAATCCACACTGAGTATTTACAAACATGTCCGCTATAAAAATAAATGGTAAACAAAAATTAAGAAATTAAAGATGGTTTTAAAAAGCGCCGTAAAGTGGACAAACGTGGCCAAACATATATAGAAAACGCTTGAGAGGGTGTACTGCTTTGTGCAAGAAATAAAATGAAATAATGAGTAACGCGATTTTCACATGTATTTTTTTAGCCATAATAGACTGAGAATGGGCTTTGTTTTCAAAGTTACAGGAATGAGAAACTTTATTCTTCACGTAAATTGAATGGTTTGCGTTAGTCCACAAAAAAATACAGCGTTTAAAAAAAGAACAATGACGGTGGTAAAATTATATGGCAAAATGAAAACCTTTTTAGGAAGAACGAAATAAACAATAGAAAGTTAATAATCATTCTTCGGCATTGGCTTCGGCACACAGCGGTGTGTTGGATTATCACATCTACAGTTGTAACAGATAAAAATTTTGTACAAGTACTCTTACTACATTCGGCTATCCCTTCATCATCTATGTAAATCTAGTTTAGTGAAGTAACTGCAATCAAAAAAGCAAATATTTGGGGCGACAGAGAATTAAAAAATAAGAAAAAAAAAATTTACATAAAAATGTCATCGGCTTTTAATAGGTTAAGCACTTTTAAAAAATTTTAGTTTCTTCATAAAGATCTCTTCAAAAGCTTTAAATTGATATCCATATTGATGTTTTAAAAAATTTGAAAATATTAGAGGTCCGTAACACGGAAAATATGGAAGAGTGCCAAATTTTCACTGAATAAAATTTGTTTCTTTCTTATTTTTTAATTCCCTATCCCCCATATGTTTGGTTTTTTGATTGGAGTTACTTCATTGTCCCAAATGATAAAGAAAAATTAGAGGTAGGCATGGTATTTTGCCCGCTGCGTCGAAGGACATTTTGCTGATTTCCAATATAACCTCTTCCGACACTGTGTCTAATTGATTGACGTATTTAAATTTTTTCTAGCTGATCTAGTCCCTCCGCAAACTTGATATGAATACTAACATGGACGGACAGACGGACATCGCTCAATCGACTTCGCTGTGTATAAGAAGTCAGAATATATAATTTATGGGGTCGGAAATGGATATTGTAGAAATTACAAATGGTATGACAAAATCAGTTATACCCTTTTTTCCACTTTTTGCTATGCAGGGTATAAAAATTGCTTGTGAACTTTTAGTTTAATATATATCTGATCTTTTTACTGCTGAAAGGAGTATAGGGCCGAACGTTTATTTTACTTAATGCAAAAAAGTTCCCTTTTTTTCTTTCAAGAAATTTCCAAGAGAAAAATGAAAAAAAAAGTCATGTAAAAGTCATTGTTTGACCACAAAATCAGTGAATAATCTACGTTTTGCATGATCTGGCAACTTTGGTTTATATGTAACTTAATTTTTAAAGGAAATAGGCGCAGATTTCAATGCGCTATAATACGTTAAATCTTCTTCTCAACTTTTGTATCGAAAAAGCAACAACAGTTCTGCTATGTTTGACTTGCTATCTGACGAAGCTAACAATACAGACTGCATTATTAGTTTATTTTTTTTCACGTGACTACATTTATACAATCACACAAACAATTTGAGTTAAAAATCTAAGTGTTGATAATCTAACCTGACATAAACTTAAATTTAATCTTTTATTTTTAGATACTTTTGGCAAAAAAAAAAAATATAATTAAAAGTTTTTTATTTCTCATTAATTTTTAAGCGATTAATTAAAAAATATATGCATAATTAGCATTTCCTTAAGGTCGGTGCAGTCTGTTTTTTTTTTCAAAATTGTTTCCAAAGATTTAAAAAAAATAAATTTTCTTGGAAGTTTAAAAAATTTATAAAACTCTTAAAAGTTTTATCATGAAATTAACATTTTATTTTTTTTATCACGTTTGAAAATTCAAGCATGTATTTGATGATCAAAGTTCTTCTTTAAAAATTCGCCTTGAAATTATTCTTTTAAACCTTTAAAAAAGTATTCATGCAGCTAAACTAATGTTAATGTTCTTTTCACGTTTAAAATGCATCAGCCAAACTGCAAGATGTTGTAAAGATAAAACATTGTTTGCAACAAAACTAGTTTGAATGATGAAAATATAAAAATAAAAAAAATAAAAATAAAAAATACCAAAATGGAATATATATTTCTACAGTGGAACAAAGAATTTTAACTACAACATTATTGGAAGAATTTGTTTATGCAAAAAGTTTGCTGTTGTTTACGCCATCTTCTCGGACATCGTCTTTTTTCATTTATTTATTTATTTCAGCCAATAATTTAAAACACACTTGCCTTTCGAGCCAAGGATTTATGCAGACACATAAAAAAACATTTGCCACATGCCTTTGCGTCTAGAAAACAAGTTTCTTGCAGATCGCCTTCACCTTCAAACGATAAACAAAAAACAAAACCAATTTAACCAACGTCAACTGAGAGTGCAGGCAAGCAGCAAGTGAATGAGTAACTGACAGGAAAAACTTGTTCTTGGTTTTAAGATTTAACGCAGAGCTGCTCAGCACAGCACAACAACAAACTCTTTTAAGGAAGAAACAAAAATCTAAGGCCAAACAAACATCACGGTCAGTGAACACTTTGTGCAGTGCGCAGCAATGGAATACTTAATTCATACAGATGTTTGAATTTATACTGTTTCCTTTTTTGCTTAGGTTTATTAACTATTTTTTCCTTTAAAAGTCTATATTTTACACAAATATTTACAAATATAATTTCCTATTGCGTCAAAATTTTTATAAGTCAAACGGTGTAAAACATCTCTGCACATTTACCTCAACTATCTCGTTAAAATTACGAGATTAAAGAAAAAAACAAAAACAAAAGTCAACTCTTCATGGTCATTATTATGAGATGAGTTTTTTTTTATCTGCAATTTCTATTTCGTTGGAAAAACGTTAGAAGTAAAATGTTAGACAACAACATATAGGCAATTCCATGAATATATCCGTCTGTCAGGAGTCAAATACCAGTTTAAATTGATTATCTAACGACTAAATTCGTATGTTTTTTATTTTTAAAGTGTACAAATACAACAAACTGGATTCATGAGGAAAAAATGGAGTTCGATTAGTGATGATAATTTTATTTGCCTTTAACATGTTAATTTAATGTCACATACGTCCTAATAGACAACGTTTTTTGCGTCATTTATATTTGATCGGTTTTTGCAAGTGTTCCGAAATTAAAGTTCAAGAAATCAAATACTGCCTTCGTAAACTTAAAGGGCATATTTAAAGTTTTTTCTTTCGAAAATGAGATTTTGTTTGCTGGAAAATGTCGGTAACTGCGCCATTTATAAACTAAACATCAAAGTACTTCAAAACCTTTCTTAAAAATTCGTATCTGAAATAAGTGAGAAAGTCGTAAGCAAATTTATATAAAAAACTTGTTTCCAAAAATTTTAAATTCTAGATACGCGCGCCCTTAAGGTTTAGAAGAGCAGTATACAACATATAAGAGAAAAACTTATAACTTATGGTATGTCACTTTCGATATAAAATTTAACTCATTAAAAATTTAATTCATTACGACGGATTGCAAATTAAAAAATATTTAGCTTTGTTTAAGAATATATAAACTAAGTTCTATATTCGAATATGCTGAATTTTATATACCCTTTACAATGTATTTAAATCTAATTTATTGAAGTAACTCCAATAAAAAAACAAATATTGGGGTGACAGAGAATTAAAAAATAAAAAAAAAAAAAATTAATATTATATATAATTTAAATTAAAAATGTCATCGGTTTTTAATAGGTTCAGCATTTTAAAAAAAATTTGTATTTTTTAAAGCTCTCTTTAAAAGCTTTTAAATAATACCCATATTGATATCTTAAAAAACAATGGTACACAATCGAAAAATATGGACGAGCACAAATTTTTTCACTTGATTCTATTTTTTATTTTTTAATTCTCTATCGCCCCATATATGTATATATATATATATATATATATATATATATATATATATATATATAAATTATTTTTGTTTAAAGAAATTTTTATAAAAAAAATATTTTTCTGTTGTGTGTTTTTACACACACAACACGTCTTTATTTGTCCAAAGCAAAATTACAAGTAATTAATTCTAAAATACATTTTACTTAAGTTACCCTAGCATTCAGCCGATCACGCCACCTCTTCATGTTGACTCGTGTATTCACCAGACGCATACTCAGCAATATCGGTGGGAACAGCATAGTCAGCAATATTAATGGGAACAAAGCTACGTTGCTGTTGGAATGTGTTGTAATTGGAGGTGCAACGTATGCTTTGTTAATGTGTGAATTATTTTATATTTTTTTGGAGTTTAAATGTTTTCTGAACAAAGCTACGTTGCTGTTGGAATGTGTTGTAATTGGAGGTGCAACGTAAGCTTTGTTAATGTGTGAATTATTTTATATTTTTTTGGAGTTTAAATGTTTTCTGTGTTAACTCCTCCCCCTCTAAGATCATACGTCCTCGTATGATAATTTTTTAGAAAAAGGGTAAATCGTGAATTTTGCTCCTTCCTAAACCTCCCGTTGGCAATGATGGAGATTTCTTCCGGTTTAGGCAAACACTAATGTCTTTTATTGTTTTTGTTTCTTCTTTTGGCGTTTGTGTTTTCTTATCTGTTTCGGGAACATGTTGTTGTTCTTTGGTTGTCTTATTACGATTTCGCCTTATGATCGATACGATAATGATTAGTAGTAACAGAGCCAATATTAGCACAATATTAATGGACAAATTAACTTTGTTTTCAGTTTTTAGTTGTTGTATAATGTGAGAATTGTTGACATTTAAAGCTTCCATTCTTTCCAAAGTTATGACCTCTTCTTGAAAATTCACAGTTACTGGCTGGAACAATGCAGGTAGTGGCTTAGTAAAGGTAACCTGGGTTGTTAAATATGTTTGGTTATCTATCCGTACAGTAGAATTTAGATGGTGAATCAGAAAGGTGCCGTTCAAAACGATTGTTGAGTTATCGATTGATATATTTCCTGCGAATTGATTCAGTAGTATCATACTTTCGTCAATTTTCTCTATAGGCGGCACGTGTTCGTCGTTGGTTGTTATGCATCGTGATGGCTTACTCTTCAGCAAATTAGGGATACATTCAGATTCATTTAGATCTATGGTATTTTCTTTTTCACAAATACTTAAACTATTGTAATTTTTACATTCATTTTTAATTCCATATATTTTACCATAACATTTTAAGATATTTTTAAAATTGGTCTTAATTACTACGTTCTTACTTTTTACAGGTCTAATTAAAAGGTTTTCGCAATTCTGTTTATTTGTGGTTGGAATATTTACAATATAAATTATTTCCCTATCATTTGAAGCTACTTTAATTTTGGAAAAATTTAATAATTCGTCTATGTTACCAAATGGTATATTATCATTATCAAAGATATTTCTTAAAATTTCTATTTCAGAATTAGAAAAAATAAATGAATTTACTGTATTTGATTTGGCCCAATGAATTGCGTATTCGATATTTGATAGTTCTTCTTTAACAATCTCTAGTTTATATTTAAAATCTATTAAAGGCTTTTCTTGAAGTTTATTTTCTAACAATTTTGAAATGTTGTTAGTCATGATTGATAATTTGTTCACTTTATCAAGTGCCATTTGATTTATTATAACTTGGTTATTATTATTTTGCAAAACATTATTAATTTTGTTCTCTATAACTTCAAAATCAGAATGATCGGGATTTCCGGCCAACCACTTCCAAGCACTTCCAATAAAATCAAGTGATCTCTTTGTCCTTGCCTTGGATCTAAGTCTGTTTAGACTGGATTTCATCTGGGATATGGTATACGATAGGTAAGGCAGAATCGAATTATCAGTGTTGTTGTACGTGCGAACTCCATCCTCAAGTTTCTGCACCAATTCCTCATATTGTCCCAAGTCAATCGTGTGAATCAATCTAAAACACCTGTTTGAATCTTCGCTGGGCCGGTGTTTACAACGATTAATTTCGAATTGGAATAATCCATTATCTGGAATTCACCCATAATAGACCCGAAGGTTAGCAGTATCCTGTAAAAAAAAATTATCAGTATTTAAGTTCAATTCGTCCCAAAAGATACAGTAGTCTGAAGATAAAAAGGAAGTTTCTAATTTCTAATGTGACTCTTATGGATCACACGGCCACTATTCGTAACAATTGTTGTATCCCTGTTTTCTTTTACTATCTCACTTTTAAATCGACTACTCAATTTCGTGCCCAATCTTTTGTTGTTTCTCACATATATTAGTTGGCCAGGCACATAGTTCTTAACAGGCGTTTTTTTCCTATTGTGGTAAGCAATATCCTGTTCCTGTTTCCGTTTTAGCCTTTCGATGTTTGACAGCCTTGTTTTTTCGTAGTCCTGTGGGGAAAATTCGATTGTACGTCCAAAATATAAATCTACAGGCCTTCTTTTAGTGGTAGAATGAATTGAATGATTATACTCATTTACTGATCTTTCCAGCAATTCTTCGAAATTCCTAGACGTTCCATCCTCTTTCAGACATCTCATTAATTCCGCCAATGTGGAGTGAAATCGTTCTATCTGCCCGTTTGATTCACTCCTATAGGAAGGTGTAGTAAAAACATTAATTTTTAAGTCGTCCTTCATCATAAACATGATCGATGCAGAATTTAATGAGGGTTCATTGTCCATAACCACGTTCTTTGGTACTCCATAAAAAAACAAGAGTTCCCTTAGAGGCTTCCTAATATTTTCGGTAGATCTGCCCTGTAGTTGTTTGACTTGCACATATTTGGAAAATTTATCAATTGACGTTAATATTAGTTTCTTGTCCGTAGAAAATATGTCGATATGAACAGTATGGCCTGGATACATTGGAATTGGGGTCTCTTTAAGTAATGGATCATTTGGATGTCGTTCGTACTTGTTTTTCTTACATGTGGTGCATAATTTAATGATTCTCTTAATTTTTCCACTCATTCCTGGAAAGTAATATTTTTCTAAAATCTGTACTTTGTTTTCCCTATCGTTACGATGAGCTCTATTGTGTTCTTCGATTATTATGTTCTCTTGATCATTTTCAGATGTTATATCTTCGACCAGGAGCTGGGTAAATCTGCACTTGTAACTTGCAAAATGATTCGGGTATATTTTCTGGATCTTTCCCATTATAGGTTCGGGTGTTTTGATGCCATTTATTACAGATGGATTAAGGTATTTCTTAAGAATATTTATTAGTTTCTGTTCGTCGTAGTCGATTTCCGTTATTAGGTGGCGGTGAATTCCCGGAAAGATTATCCTAAACTGATATGAAGGCGAATTGTCAATACTGATTACCAATTGATTCCTAAATACATTAACAGGAGTTTCGACACTAGGTATTAAATGTTCGAATGAACTTTCCGCACTATGCTGAGTCATAGTAGAAGAACTTGATTGTTCCTCTAGAACGTTTAATCCATTATTATTCCTTGATAAGGCATCAGCTACCACATTTGTCTTACCAGGTTTATATTTTAGCTCATAGTTGTATTCCTCCAAAATGCATTTCCATCTTTTCATCTTAGAGTTATTATTATTGTTGCTAAGAGCGTAGGTAAGTGGCTGATGATCAGTATAAATAATTACCTTCCTTGACCCATAAAGATAATTTCTTAAAGAAACCAGCGACCATATGATTGCAAGCATCTCCTTTTCGTTGGTCGCATAGCTTTCTTCGGTTTTACTGAGTGTCCTAGAAATAAATGTAATCGGTTTGTCATCTTGGCTAAGTACAGCTCCAATGGCGACGTTTGAAGCATCGGTTGTTAATTGGAACTCTTTTTCAAAATTAGGGTATGAAAGTATTACTTCCCTTGATATTAACGCATTTTTTAAGGCGTCGAAAGCTCCTTTCGCCTCGTCATCCAAGTCGATCTTAATTTGGCTAGATGCTGATTTCGATATACGTCCTTCCTCCCCTCTTAATAAGATTGTCAAGGGTTTGGCTATATCGGCATAACCTTTGATAAAGCGTCTGTAATAGCCAGAAAGACCCAGAAACGAACGCAGTTCCTTCAATGTTCTAGGGTAATCGAATTTCAATATTGATTCGACCTTTTTGGGATTCGTTTTTATACCATCCTTTGATACAATGAATCCCAGAAATTCCACTTCCCTTTTAAAGAATTCACACTTATCCAATTGAATTTTCATATGGGCCCGTTCCAGTGTACTAAAAATCTTGTCCACGTGTTCCAGGTGGGACTGTTCATCCCTACTGAAAATAATAATATCGTCTACGTAAACATAGCATATCTTACCAATAAACTGTCGCAATATATCATCAAGTGCCCTTTGAAAAATCGAAGGGGCATTTTTCAACCCAAACGGTAATCTGGTAAATTCGTATTTACCATTATTAACAGAAAAAGCCGTTTTCTCCCTGTCCTTTTCCCTGAGCGGAATTTGGTGAAAACCACTTTTCAAATCCAAAACAGTAAAATATTGATTTTCACCCAGGTTGGAAAGTACATCATTAATATCCGGTATGGGGTATTTATCCGCTATCGTCACCGCATTCAGCCTTCTAAAATCCACTACCAACCTAAATTTTTTTCTTCCGGAGGCGTCCTCTTTCTTCGGTACTACCCATATAGGTGAGTTATATGGAGACCGCGAGGGTCTAATTATACCGTCGCGCACTAATTTGCCAATTTCCTCTTCCACAACGTCTTTTAGTGCCATGGGATATGGGTAATTTTTCGCGTATATTGGTAATTCATTTTCCGTTCTTATATCTGCAACTACCACAGTGGAATATGTGAGTTTCTCGTCTGGTTCGGCAAAAAGGTCATTATGATTTCTAATAATGTTCTCAAGGGATAATTTCTGATTTTCATTCAAATGTTGTGTTCGTAGTTCCATATTGTTCACACTTTGTGATATACGTTGTTTTATATTTATCCTTTGTCCACCCTTTATAGTAAAATAATTCTCAGCTGTATGGATAACTGCCGAGAGTTCCTTCATACTGTCATTTCCCAATATTGCATCGAATGAGTCAAAATTAGGTAGTAGGAAAAATTTAAAGGGTGTTTCCTGGATTCCAAATAAGTTCAGGAAAGTGTGTTGTGAAATTTTAATTCCGCCGTTTGCCGATTTGGTAAAGAAAATCTTGTCGTTATTCCTTGGGTTAGGTACTATATCTGGTCTTATGTAGTTCTTATTGCTTCCTGTATCTATTAAAAACGTAAGTATTTCTCCGTTCCTCGTTTTTGCCTCGAAGTATGGTAACGAGGAACAGTTTAATCTAAAAAATTCACTACTGGTTGGACTTCATCTAGTTGTTCCTCCTGTTGTCCTGCTGCGGTTTCTGATTCATCGGGAATTTGTTGTAAATATTCTTGAACGTAGTCTGCTTCATTATTCGCTGGATGTATATCGACTTCATTTCCTTCAGGTGAATAACTTGTCCATTCATACCACTCATCTTCTGGTACATAGTCAGCGTTTATGTGAAAGTTTCTTTGTAATTTGTTAACTGGGCCTTGGAAAGAACCTCCAGCTGGTCTTTTGATAAATTGGTTACCTGGTGGTTTGTTCATGTAGTTAACTTGTCTGGTCTGGATTGATCGATCCACGTCCATAGGTTCCACGATGGATGGTTTGGAATAGTTTGAAGTTTGAACGTTCCGATTCAAGAATCTATTTTGCATTCCCGGATTGGGTTGTGGTCCCAAATTTGGTTGTGTGTTCGGCATTGTATTTGAATAACGATAGTTTGGATCATAGCCTCGGTTAAAATAATGCGTAGAATTGTAACGAGGCGGAATTGGTGGTCTTAGTAGCATTGATCCACCGACGTTAGCAAGTTCGGGATAAAATCTTCGTCCATTTACCAGAGGTCGATTTGTAATACTTTTGTGCATGCTCATCCTGGACATTTGTCCGTGTGCATGATTCATACGGAACGTCATATTATCCAACTTGAGACAAATGTGTAATGCCTGTGGCAGTGAAGTTGGTTCACGAACGCTAAGTAATCTTGGCAGATCCCCATTGAGTCCTCTTATGAAGGTATCCAATGCCTTTTCTCGGTAGGTATTCGTCATTGTGTGTAGGCTGCTCTCTGCCAACTCTAAACAAGAAACCTTATCGAGAATTAGCGACAAGTGTTGGTACACGGTCTGGTAGAACTCCGTTATCGTTCTATTCCCCTGACACAGGCTATTCATCTGATACTCCAACGTCCCTATGTCCCGCTTGTCGGAGTAGTGCATCGTGAGACACTTCTTTATCCTGGGCCAATCCAGAGGAGTCCTGTATGACTCCAAAGCTGCATCTGCTTCCCCAATAACCTTTGTGCGAATGGTATGCAAAATCGCGTAGTATCGCCCAGTTCCCTTCACGGATTCGTAGAGTCCTAAAACTCTATCAACAGACTTTCTCCACGAGTTAAATTCCCCTTGTTTGCCGGAGAACTCTCTTAGAGATCTCACAATATCAGGAACCTTGTCCAGTTCCTCTAATCTGGTCGTAGTCGAAATTATAGGTTGATCTGCTCCTTCTTCCAATAAAAGGTCGGGGGGTGGCCTAAGGGCCTCGCTTATCATCGATGCTATTTGTTCCCTCTGAGTCGGGGTTAATCCCCCTGTAGAAGTTGCTCCCCCACTCGTTTGTGTCATCGTGAGAGTTCTGCTCAACCTTCCGGTTAATTCATCAACTGTTTCGTTTGGCATGATAAATGGTAAGGAAAGAATCTACCTTTAAGGACCGATTCGATTCGCCAGATTTTGAATACCAGAGAAAAGAAAGTTTAACAATAACCAAGCTTCGATATGAAAATCAAGAAAAACCGACGCAAATAGTAGTAATTTAAAAAAATTTCTTATGAAATTATCAAATATCGAGTTTTGTGTCTGAATTTTTAATTAAAAGTAATGTTATAATCTAGAGTACAAAATTTTAATACGGAAATTTTTGGGAATAGTTATGCAAAATTTTTGCTAGAAGAAGATACGTTAATTTAAAAATTTAAGATTTTGAACTTATCATAAATAGATATAAAAATACAAAAAATAAAATAATCTTACGCTAAAATCAGGAACATACTGCTTGCTGGAGATAATTGGTGTTGGTAATAATTGATGCTGTTGTTTACAAAATTTCTTCAGTTGTTGATTGCAAAATTTCTTCAGGTGTTGATTGAAAAATTTCTTTGATTCTTGTCACTGTTCTTTTATTGTATTGTTCACAATTTTATAATTTCCTTTTCTTTCAAACTTTTGTTCTGATAAGTTTCGTTTTTTTTCAAAATTTTTTACCTGGTTTTCTTTCTTTGAAAACCTTTGTTAATTATTTCTCTTTTATTTACCACTGTTTTTTATTAGATTTTAACAATCTTTTTCTTTTTAATTTTTTCTTATTTCGT
The DNA here is from genome assembly GCA_937654795.1 of Cistogaster globosa. Taxonomy (NCBI): domain Eukaryota; kingdom Metazoa; phylum Arthropoda; class Insecta; order Diptera; family Tachinidae; genus Cistogaster; species Cistogaster globosa. Next base: position 126,080,871 of record OW569404.1, read on the forward strand.
CTTTAATAAAATTTTGTTCTTAATTTCTTTTCTAAACAAAAATTTACTGTTTTTATTTATCACTGCTGAATAAATCTTCACTGTCTTTATTGCTTATTTTTTTTTTTACTTATTTTTATTTTTAATATCCTTTTAATTTACACTTATTATTTTTATTTATTCCCTTTTTAATTCTTTTCTTTTCTTATTTCGTCTTTAATAAAATTTTGATCTTTATTTCTTTTCTTTTCTGAACAAAAATTTACTGTTTTTATTTATCACTGTTTAATAAATTTTCACTGTCCTTATTGCTTATTTATTTTTTCCTTATTTTTATTTTTAATATCCTTTTAATTTACACTTATTATTTTTATTTATTCCTTTTTTAATTCTTTTCTTTCTTAATATTCTTAATTTAATATTAATTATAGTTTTCCGCGTTACCGGGCTTAGCAGGCTTTGACATAACGTCAATCCTTTTTTTCCTCTTAAGGACTACTAAGGGGCCTACTAAGGCTTGACCGTAATTTTACTTTTTCGACAAACCTCCTTAACGTTCGGAAGGAGGTCCCTGCTCGGGCGCCAATTATTTTTGTTTAAAGAAATTTTTATAAAAAAAATATTTTTCTGTTGTGTGTTTTTACACACACAACACGTCTTTATTTGTCCAAAGCAAAATTACAAGTAATTAATTCTAAAATACATTTTACTTAAGTTACCCTAGCATTCAGCCGATCACGCCACCTCTTCATGTTGACTCGTGTATTCACCAGACGCATACTCAGCAATATCGGTGGGAACAGCATAGTCAGCAATATTAATGGGAACAAAGCTACGTTGCTGTTGGAATGTGTTGTAATTGGAGGTGCAACGTAAGCTTTGTTAATGTGTGAATTATTTTATATTTTTTTGGAGTTTAAATGTTTTCTGTGTTAACTTATATATATATATATATATATATATATATATATATATATATATATATATATATATATATTTTTTTTTTGTTATTGATTGAAGTTACTTCATTGTCCCAAATGATATAGACAAATTAGAGGCAGGCGTGGTGTTTTGCTCGCTGCCTCAAAGGACATGGACTGATCTTGCTGATTTTTAATAGCAAAATTTTCGAAACTATGTCTGATCGATTGTCGTACTCAAATTATTTCTAGCTCATCTAGTGCCTTGGCAAATTTGATTTCAACACTAACGCTCATAGCGAAGTCGATTGAACATAAGAACTCAGAATATGTATGGTTTATGTGGTGAAGGGAATCCGCTAAGTGTGATAGTGAATCACACACGAAAGGTTCCGTCACTTAGTAAAACATACTTAGGGTGAATATAAAATAGAACCTTTTGAAAACAACGCTACTATTGGTACACCATTTAATTTTAATACTTGCTTTTATAGCGACTTGGCAATACATAACCTGCGCAAATTTATATTCTCATGTTACTATCCGGATACCCTTCATGTCATTTCATTGTAATTTCTTGCAACCTTTTTTTAAACTAGTTTAAATTTTAAAAATCTGCCTTACGGCTCTGGAAACACCCTTCCATTATTTATAAGTTTAGTGTCTTCAATTTATTTTTATAACGGACCTTTTTATAAATTCTCTAAATGAATTATAAATGTCTGTCTATTACGGTTGAAAAAATAAGACCATCTAAATGAAGATCACATCAATATTGATTTCAAGTTTTATTTTTTCTACTTATTACTCTATAGCGCTCATAATTTTTTTTATACTGTGCAAATTTTACATGTCTTCGATCAGAGTTCAAAAACAAATATATTTAAATTAATTAAAATCTACCTTTTCAGCAGAGAAAGAACAACGCAGAAATGCTTTGAGTTGTGTGTGGACTTCATGTAACCAAATTAATGCTAATTAGTTGGTTAAATATATGTAATTTACAATGTACACAATCTAAGGTAGATAGATGCGAAGAATGCTGATAAAGGATATGGCGATCCAGAAAAGGCTGCATTTTATTTTGGTAGAGTCTAAAATTTCTTTCGTTTGGTTTTCTTTGGAAAAAGTCCGCATACATTTGTAAATAATTTTTCTTTCTAGAATTTTTTTAGAAATTAAATGAAAAAATGAGCCTTAAGCCGAAAAATTAAATTTTATTTAATTTATAATATCCAGGGTTCAAATCCTGACTGGGAAAAAAAAAAAACTAATAAATACATTTTTATGAATATCACGTCACTTTCAGAACATTCTTTAACTTCTAGCGTTAAATGTTATAGCGGCTATATTAATACATCTTTCGGAAAATTTTATAATCCTACCTATTATGATTTCAGAAGTAGAGAGTCATGCTAGACGGACAGATGCAATTTACATACCTTTAGTTGTACCTCAAAAGCACTTCCGTTTTATGTCACATACCACAATGTGTCGAATGTGTTTCATTTCATCCCTATTATTTTTTCGCATACTTCTATATTTGAAAAATCTATCCTACCTATAGTCGTACAAATGTCACGTTTGATGCCATGGAAATGCCCATATGCAAGTAAAAACAGGTAAAACTTTCAATTTCATTACAATGAAAAGAAAACGAAAAAGACAAATATATTTATTTGTATTTCTTTTATACAGTCAATTAAATGTTTTTTTTTGTGTTATTTATAGCAGCAGACCGGTGACTTCACTAATTACCAATCTCGCTTGCGACAATTTAAACATTCGCTAGTGTTGTATTATTTTTTTTATTCGATTGTGTGAGGCAAAGAACTGCCGCTTAAAATCCCACTGATGAAAAAAACATTTTAAATATTGAGATTGAAAATCTCTAAAATAATCTGGTTCCATTTCAACGTAAGGGTTGCAGGTAAAAATTAGCTATACAAATACCATTTAATAATTTTATTTAATGTTCCCTTGTGTGTGGCCTTATTTCTTGTTAAAATTCATGTTTCCTTCTAGTCGAATAAGATGTTACTTGTAGACTGTGCAGGCACAGAGGCTGAGACGGTAGCTCAAATAGTGGGTGAATGTCCGAAACTGGACGACATACCACTTTAAGTGGATGTCTTGGGGATCTAAGCGTTGGAAAAATGCTAGCAATTACTGGGGAATCTGTGATGAGAAAGAATGTCCACAGTTTCTAGTCGATAGTCTGCAATCACTAAAGTAAATAGTTAAAGCTTATGGTTACACGTGTCCTATTATCATTAAAGAAGGAAAGAGATCGAAAGGGGCTCTTGAAAGAAGCGGTCTGCTTCGATATTTTGGTTAAATTTTAGATTTTTTTTTTGTAAACTTACGAATTTCTTGTTTGTAAATATACAAGTTGACCTTCTACTTTTCTGTTGTTGAGTGACATTTACATTTTTTATGTAAATTTCTACCCTTTTACGGCTCAACATTTTTATGAAATCTTAGCTTTTTGATAAAATTTTAACTTTTTGGGGAAATGCTGCTTTTTCTGTGTATTTTTGAGGAATAATAATATTTTTAAACTCTTCAAGACATGTGAGTGTGGCTTTAAAGTAAGTTAGATTTTCTTCTCTTGAAACCTATTCTGGTTGAGGTTGTCAATGAAATTAAATAAGAATCCATTGCTGTTTATTTTTTTTTTTAATGGAGGAAAAGTTATTTACACAAGTAAAAAATAATAAATTTATAATTAAAAATTCAATATAACTTATTTACTTCTTTATTTAATTTCACTTAATTTAAATTTGTTTTGACTACAATTAAAAGAAACAATTAGCAGAGGCACACAAGGCAACCAGAAGCAGACACTCCATGGGTCCGTCGGTCGCTTGTGTATTTAAGTCAATTAAGTTGTCAGATGTTGTGACGTAAAAAATAATTGTGGCTGTATAAGTGTTAAAATTAGTTTAATTTTTAGTTAATGTTAGTGTGTGTGTGCTTATTCTTATTTTTATTCTTAAGAATTTTTATTTTCTGTTTTTTTAATAATTATTTAGTGAAAAACATTCAAGCCTCATGTGAAGAATTTTATGGACATAAGTTCATTGTGACAGATGAAGTTTATATAGCAGTATTACGTCATAATGCACAGTGCATGTAACAAATTTTGATCCTTTTTTTTACTTTTTTTATTTAAACCCAACAATTGACCTGACAAAATGAAATGGGTGTTTTTTTTTGAAATTACACATAATTATGCTAAGGCACATGTTTAATATGTGGAAGAAAGTCAATTTGCCTAACTGCTGCTGCAAAAAAAAGGGCTCAAGCAAGTTGCAAAAACAGACATTAACAACATGTGCACATGACATGAAAAATTGGATATACAGTGGGTGCCAAATCAATAGAAACTTTTTACTAAACCCTTCCAAAAAATTTAAAAACTTTAATAATTTAAAATGCGCTTGGTAATGATTAAATAATAGAAGAAAAAAAAAATATTCTAAACATGTGTGCTTTAATCAGAGACTCCTAAGTATCACTTGTAAAGAGGTTAACAAAATTATGGAAACAGAATAAACATTATCTGCTTAACGTAGTTATTTTAAAATCATATTTTGAAAGGGAAGTTTATAGTTTCATACTTCTACAAAGGTATCAGCATATAATTTTAATTATGAGACTATGGTAAGTCAAGTTATTTTCAAAATATGGTGTCACTTTTTGCTTTGCTGAACTTTAGCCGCATATATTTGCCTGACCGTCGCCGCCTTAAGTGTTTCAGCTGAATTCGACTCTTCGTCGTCGTCGAGTATTTTTGTTTACTCGCCGCCAGTCGTAAATTTTCTGTGAACGTGACTTAGCCGCTTCTAAGCCAAAGCTATTAAAATGTGATGCAGGCTACTTAAATGCTGAAACCATCATCTTGAAGGGCATATTTATATCCAAATGTTGATATCAAAATTCCTTACATTAAAATAATGACACATGCCATTGCCGTGAAAATAAAGCTATAAATACTTTTCTCTTAAACAAAGGAAAAAAAGCAATCTGGAGCATTCAAATCGGAAAACGCTTAATTTTCTTCTTAAAGTTCAATAGTAACATGTTTTATCGATGCGTTTGAATGCAGTTTAAAGCTTCCGGGTTTCAGCAATCATCGAAACATCGATTTCACTACTTCAAATCTTAATAGCCAATTTTATGCGGTATGCGTTTATCTGGACATGACCAGTAGTTTTTTTGTTGGTAATTTTTAGTAAAACTGAAAATTATTTATTTGTGTTTCATTAAAAATAATTCTCATTCACTTAATAAATTTTCTTCACTTAGAAAAAAGTTCCGGGTTTCTATAAACTTAGACAAAGGTTTTCTGATGATCTGGCTTAACAAATAAAATTGCACTTTTATTATAAAATGTTATGGGTTATTAGCATAATGTTTTAAATAATATTATTGATAATAAAACGATGAGAAAATACAATTTAAACCACAGTTTAAAAGACACATATCATAATTGAATTATAAAGTTGTAATATTTTTGTTATAGGAATCATAGTGCTGTCTAACATCATAAAGTACTGTTAAAAACAACTATAATTTTCTCACCACTGTCTTATTTTATTAAAAAAGGAACATAATATGGTTCTTGTGACCATTCTCTGCGTGTTTTAATGACATTTAATTGGTTTCTTGATTAAGGTAAATTGTAATTTAAATTCCAAAGCAGATACTAATCACTCGATAATATCAATGAAAATAATTTTATTAAAAATTGAAAAATCAATAAAAAATGAATTTAAATTAAAACTTTTCCGTTATAGTTTTCATTTAAATGGCACCCACTGTATGATTGTTTGCATTAAGAAAATAATGTTTGCATTGTTTTCGTTCTAATAACAACTTTATGAAATGTCAGCCATTTTTTTTAATATTTATAGAACTTAAATACTTTTTCATCGACTTCAACAAAAAAAAAAAAAAAAAAAAAAAAAATGAATTTTCCTTTTTAAAATGTTTGTGTCTGCAAAACTTCCTCATTTCTCAACTGATTTTGAATTTTTTTCCTTTATTTGAAAGCGTATGCTTACAGGTTGGTTTCGTTTTTAAAACAATTTATAATTCTAAAAGTTAAAGGGTGTCCCCATACAACGTAAATTTATTTTACGTGTAATATAAACCTCAAAGGGTACCACTTTAAGTTTAATATAAACTGAGTAACCCTATAGCTACCAATAATAAAAAGTAGTAAAAAAATAAATCTAGAAATTAAAGGGTATCTCCATATTTAACGTATATTTACCTATAAAGGCCTATCTTTGGAACCGTTGCAGACAAACGCTTGAAAATTGGACAGAATGTCGATTACTATAACCGTTATCGTAACAAGCATAAATATGTAAAATTATAAATTAAAGGGTACCTCAATACAATACTTAACTCGACGTATGTGTTTATCCTTTTGAACCGTTTTAGACAGACAGGTAAAATATGTTTTAAATTCGGTTTTTTTTGCAAGAGTTTGTATGCACAAATTCATTATTAACTTAGAAAATATTAATTTATTTTCTACGTGTTGATAAAACGCAATTGCAGCAAATCGACTTGAGGTATTATTTTTTTCATTATCCTTAATAAAAAAATATGCATCAAGAGTCGAAAAATCCATAACTTCTTAACACAATTAATTCTTTGTTAGAAATAAATAACATAAAAATAACAAAAACATCTAAAAACGTTTAAGTATTGCAAAAGCAAAGGAAAAAATGAAAATGAAAATCTAGGTCAGTACATAAAACAATTTATTAAAATTGCGTTAGTATGAGTCGATGGCAAATAAATAAACTCATACTAAAAAACCTAAGTTACTTAACTGCAAATATACAATCAATGAGTTAGAAAAAAAAAACAAAAACAAAAACGTAAATAAAAAAGTCTATAATAAAGAAACGAGAAAAACTGCAAACAACAAAAAAATCAAAGTTTCTCTTTCAAACTGTTGTTGGCCAAGCGCCAAGCAAAAACTTTTAACTTGATATAAAAATATTGTATTAACAACTTGCACAAACATTTTCAGACGTTAGACGACAACAACAACAATTAACAATGCAAGTGGAAAAACTCTTTCAATAACAACATTTGCGGCAAAATAATTTCATTTGCCAAGAAACGAGGTCTTGTGCAAATGAATAACATCACCAAGAAAAGCAAAAGCAAAAGCAACAATTACAACTTTAAGTAATTTCATTTTTTTTAACGATTTTTATTTCTAGTCTCTTAAACTCCTCACGACTCCTCTTAAAATCATAAATACATTGTATTTACACCGCGCACAGTGTGTTACGTACATATTTTATTTTTCATAAGGATGATGCTAGAGATGCTTCAATTGGCAAATTGAAAATTGTACCAGTAAAAACAAAAATATTAACTTTTTGTTTCAAGGTTATCAATTTGAAATAAGAATTTTTGATAATTTCAGTTGAATATGTACGGGATTTTTAAATTACTTTTTTAATATTTAAAAACAGTTCTTTAGAGGAAATGTATTATTGTCCTAAACTATAAGAAGAAGCAAATTTATTTTTGCAAAAAAACAAATAGCAACAAAATAAGGAAAAGTATTTTATTGCGCTTCTTTTTCTGTCTTTCGAGTCAATTTTTTTGCTGTGTTTGTAGTGAGGTTACTACAAAATAGCCAACGTCTATCAATGGTTATCTACTTCACCAGGACCTAAAAAGGTCTAGAACGCAGATGCCGGTCATGTCGTATTCTAATCCATTAAAATAATATGTTTTTGAATAAATGCTTTTTTTAAATAAAGGGGAATAAATAAAAACCAGCTAATAGCACTGGCGTAGGCTTTTCCCAACTAAATTTTGATTTTTTTTAAAGTATTTTATACTTCAAGCAGAAGCTTTTCATGGGATCGTCGAACATTTTTAAGAAAAAAAAAAACAAGAAAACAAGCAAGTAGTACTATATTCGCCTATGCCGAATTTTGTATATCCATCACCTTATATGTAAATCTAGTTTGGGAAAGGAGCAAATATTGGGTTGACAGAAATTTAAAAAATAAAAAAATAACAATAAAAAATAAAGTACTACATATTATTTTACATAATAATGTCATCGACTCTTAGTGAACTAAGGATTATTAAAAAAATATTACATTTCCTGAAAGATCTCTTCAAAAGCTTTTCAATGATACCCATGTTGATGTCTTAAAAAATCTCCTGGACAATCGTACTTTTTGTGATAAGTACAGAGGTCCAATATTTGGCAGTAGGGACGAGCGCCAATTTTTTCAATTGATGTTTTTCCTTCTTTTTAAATTAAATATCACACCATATGGGCCTTTTATATGGAAAGTGGCATTAGTCACTTAAAAAAAATTAAATGTTTAGAGCTGCTACGATTTTATGTTGACGAAACTTCTAGTAGGGGAAAAATTAGCATCCTGAGATAGGAAGTGGAAGTAAGTCTTTGCGAGATTTAGCCTCAAATAGATGTATCAGCTTAAAAGCAAAGCGACTTATGCCACTTTAAAACTAATCGGCCTATATACTTCCTTTTTTTTGTTTGGAGTTATTTTATTTAACTAGATTTGTTTCAAATGGTATGGAAAATTTAGAGGTAGGCGTGGTATTTTGCCCGATGCCTCGAAGGAAATGGACTAATCTTGATAATTTCCAATATAAATATTTTCGAAACTATGTCTGATCGGTTGGCGTTTTAAAATATTCTCTAGCTCATCTAGTGTCTTGACAAAGTTGATTTTAACGCGAACACGGACATCGTTTGATCGATTTTGCTATGCATAAGAACTCTTTTTAGGGGTCGAAAATGGATATTGTAAAAATTACAAACGGAATGAAACACTTAAATATACCCATTTTTTTTCTAAGGTGAAGGGTATAAAAAAGAGAATTATGATCAAAAGTCGTCATTTAAAACATGGCAAGTTTTTTAAATTCATTTTTGTTTCATACCTTGTAGTTTATAAAGATTTTGAGACTTAAACTCGCTAATAAAAAAATATTTAATTTTAAAGGTGAAATTATTTGTTTCCAAAAAAACATTTATTTCTTTATTTGTTTAATTTTAAGAAAATTCATTAAAGTTGACTAAAGCAAAAAAAAAAATAATATTAATAATTTTTTTCCAGTTTCGAAAGTACCAAATGCAATAGTACGTTTTTTTTTTTCAAATTTACCATTTCTGTTAGCACATGTGCTGCTAATACTGCACTCAGTGCAACGGCTGCGTTGATAGAGATGATAATGTTGATGGCGATGATGCTGTGACGACATCATGCCACCAAGCAAGTATTAGGTAATTTTTCTATCTCGAACGTCTCTTAAGAGAGTTATTAGATTTTATTACTTTTTGTTTATACACTTTAACAAAATGTATATGTGTTTATTTGTTTGTATATGTTTTTTTTTTTTTGTTGCAGTGTATATTTGCAAGAAAATGTTGTAAAGTTGATGTAATAGCAAGTGCTATTGTAATGAACATTCATTGTTCATTTAAGCATATAATAATGATTACAATGATGATTGTTAAGTGTAAGTATGTGTGAGATGATGAGATATTTATTATCCATAATGAAATTTATCATCTGACATTAAGTTGATTGTTTAGTTAGTTATTTCAAAAAAATGTTAACATTTTAAACGGACATAAGAAAAATATTCATATTGAATGAGTTCTAAATTTAACAACACCATTGTGATATTCATTGTAGCTTTTTTAAAGTCTCAGGGATATGTATGAAAGGACACACACAATTATTGTGTAGTACATCTTTCAAATTTACTTTTACCCGTAAAACATCTTGAGGTTTGTTAATTTTAACTGAGTAACATAACTTTTCGAAAAACAAAGTAGAAATAATATTTATTGCTGTGGTAAACGTAATTTCATTGTTCATTGTTTAATTCATGCTTCGTTTTTACACTTTACTTGTTTATATTAAAAAGCAAATAATTAATAAATAAGTTCAAGTTTAAAACTTTAACCTTTAAGGTTAATAGGATGCTTAAGTGGAATAATAACTTTATACGCAAATAAAACAAGATAGAAAATAACATTTACAAGAAAAAAAATTATCATGACAAGAAAAACTGTAAAAATCATAAAATCAAATAGTTACTTAAATCAGTTAGTTAAAAGAAATATTAGTTGTTGCATACCTTTACAGTGGCCATGTACAGAAATGACCTCTTTCACCTTTTTCTTAAATAAAATGAAAAAGTATTATTTTCTGTGGCTACTAATGACTCAAAAAAGTCAGCTTTTTACGAAAAAAAAGTATTCTTTATTTGAACCAAGATTCTAAAGGAACCTCCACACAAAATTTTATTCAAATCCATGCAGCAGGTTTTACGTGAAGCGAATACAGACAGACATACAAAAATTCCAAAAAAAGGTGTTTTGTATTCTATATCGATTACTATTTACGCAAACATTAAAATTTTCAAAAAATAGTTACCCCGTTACTGTTTTATTATATGTACGAGTATCATATGATTCTTTAGCGGAATGTCTATTATTTGCCTTCTACTCTTTTCGCGTCCTTACCATATCTCAAAATAGTACACACAGGCTACTTATATTTGACTCAGATAATGAGAAAAGTAAAGTCTTTCTTTCTACTTTTGAAAGCATTACTATTGGCATGCAATCAAGCCATCTAAATTTTTGAGCTCAAAGCTTTAATTAATTTTATGCATTTTTGAAGACTATAATCTTCAATATGTGTGTGAAGATAAATTTTAAAATTTTTAGCTTTGCCACAAACCTTTTAATTTAACAGAGCTCTGTTAGAAAGATAACATAGCCCTGTTAAAGGAATAAAATGCGGTCATGCATCCAAACTGTATATTTTATGGAAACAACGAAATATGGCAAAACCAAAATGATTGAAATTTGCTTTCGAGGTGTCCTTCTATAGTTCTCCATGCTTAAAATATTTAAATGCGCGTGTTGGAACGTGTTTGGGCACTTATATGTTTAATATTTGTAATTCTCTAAGGGAGGAGCCCATTTTTGTGGAAACAACAAAAGATGGCAAAATCGTAATAATAAAGAAATGTGTGTGAGGTATTCCTCTTTAATTCTGCATACTTGGAATTTTTAACAGCGCGAGTTGGAACGGGTTTTGTGCATTTTTTCATTTTTAAAATTTGGGTTTCTCTAAGGGATGAGCCCATTTTTATGGAAACAACAAAAGATGGCAAAACCGTAACAATACAGAAATGTGTGTGAGGTATTCCTCTTTAATTGTGCATACTTGGAATTTTTAACAGCGCGAGTTGGAACGGGTTTAGGGCATTTTTTCATTTTTAAAATTTGGGTTTCTCTAAGGGATGAGCCCATTTTTATGGAAACAACAAAAGATGGCAAAACCGTAATAATACAGAAATGTGTGTGAGGTATTCCTCTTTAATTCTGCACACTTAGAATTTTTAACAGCGCGAGTTGGATCGGGTTTTGGGCATTTTTTAATTTTTAAAATTTGGGTTTCTCTAAGGGATGAGCCCATTTTTATGGAAACAACAAAAGATGGCAAAATCGTAATAATACAGAAATGTGTGTGAGGTATTCCTCTTTAATTGTGCATACTTGGAATTTTTAACAGCGCGAGTTGGAACGGGTTTTGGGCATTTTTGAATTTTTAAAATTTGTGTTTCTTTAAGGGATGAGCCCATTTTTATGGAAACAACAAAAGATGGCAAAATCGTAATAATACAGAAATGTGTGTGAGGTATTCCTCTTTAATTGTGCATACTTGGAATTTTTAACAGCGCGAGTTGGAACGGGTTTTGGGCATTTTTTAATTTTTAAAATTTGGGTTTCTTTAAGGGATGAGCCCATTTTTATGGAAACAACAAAAGATGACAAAATCGTAATAACACAGAAATGTGTGTGAGGTATTCCTCTTTAATTGTGCATACTTGGAATTTTTAACAGCGCGAGTTGGAACGGGTTTTGGGCATTTTTGAATTTTTAAAATTTGGGTTTCTCTAAGGGATGAGCCCATTTTTATGGAAACAACAAAAGATGGCAATATCGTAATAATACAGAAATGTGTGTGAGGTATTCCTCTTTAATTGTGCATACTTGGAATTTTTAACAGCGCGAGTTGGAACGGGTTTTGGGCATTTTTTAATTTTTAAAATTTGGGTTTCTTTAAGGGATGAGCCCATTTTTATGGAAACAACAAAAGATGGCAAAATCGTAATAATACAGAAATGTGTGTGAGGTATTCCTCTTTAATTGTGCATACTTGGAATTTTTAACAGCGCGAGTTGGAACGGGTTTTGGGCATTTTTTAATTTTTAAAATTTGGGTTTCTTTAAGGGATGAGCCTATTTTTATGGAAACAACAAAAGATGGCAAAATCGTAATAATACAGAAATGTGTGTGAGGTATTCCTCTTTAATTGTGCATACTTGGAATTTTTAACAGCGCGAGTTGGAACGGGTTTTGGGCATTTTTGAATTTTTAAAATTTGGGTTTCTTTAAGGGATGAGCCCATTTTTATGGAAACAACAAAAGATGGCAAAATCGTAATAATACAGAAATGGTTGTGAGGTATTCCTCTTTAATTGTGCATACTTGGAATTTTTAACAGCGCGAGTTGGAACGGGTTTTGGGCATTTTTGAATGTTTAAAATTTGGGTTTCTTTAAGGGATGAGCCCATTTTTATGGAAACAACAAAAGATGGCAAAATCGTAATAATACAGAAATGTGTGTGGGGTATTCCTCTTTAATTGTGCATACTTGGAATTTTTAACAGCGCGAGTTGGAACGGGTTTTGGGCATTTTTTAATTTTTAAAATTTGGGTTTCTTTAAGGGATGAGCCCATTTTTATGGAAACAACAAAAGATGGCAAAATCGTAATAATACAGAAATGTGTGTGAGGTATTCCTCTTTAATTGTGCATACTTGGAATTTTTAACAGCGCGAGTTGGAACGGGTTTTGGGCATTTTTGAATTTTTAAAATTTGGGTTTCTTTAAGGGATGAGCCCATTTTTATGGAAACAACAAAAGATGGCAAAATCGTAATAATACAGAAATGTGTGTTAGGTATTCCTCTTTAATTGTGCATACTTGGAATTTTTAACAGCGCGAGTTGGAACGGGTTTTGGGCATTTTTGAATTTTTAAAATTTGGGTTTCTTTAAGGGATGAGCCCATTTTTATGGAAACAACAAAAGATGGCAAAATCGTAATAATACAGAAATGTGTGTGATGTATTCCTCTTTAATTGTGCATACTTGGAATTTTTAACAGCACGAGTTGGAACAGGTTTTGGGCATTTTTGAATTTTTAAAATTTGGGTTTCTTTAAGGGATGAGCCCATTTTTATGGAAACAACAAAAGATGGCAAAATCGTAATAATACAGAAATGTGTGTTAGGTATTCCTCTTTAATTGTGCATACTTGGAATTTTTAACAGCGCGAGTTGGAACGGGTTTTGGGCATTTTTGAATTTTTAAAATTTGGGTTTCTTTAAGGGATGAGCCCATTTTTATGGAAACAACAAAAGATGGCAAAATCGTAATAATACAGAAATGTGTGTGATGTATTCCTCTTTAATTGTGCATACTTGGAATTTTTAACAGCGCGAGTTGGAACGGGTTTCCATAAAAATGGGCTCATCCCTTAGAGAAACCCAAATTTTAAAAATTAAAAAATGCCCAAAACCCGTTCCAACTCGCGCTGTTAAAAATTCCAGGTATGCACAATTAAAGAGGAATACCTCACACACATTTCTGCATTATTACGGTTTTGCCATTTTTTGTTGTTTCCATAAAAATGGGCTCATCCCTTAGAGAAACCCAAATTTTAAAAATGAAAAAATGCCCAAAACCCGTTCCAACTCGCGTTGTTAAAAATTCCAAGTATGCACAATTAAAGAGGAATACCTCACACACATTTCTGTATTAATACGATTTTGCCATCTTTTGTTGTTTCCATAAAAATGGGCTCATCCCATAGAGAAACCCAAATTTTAAAAATTAAAAAATGCCCAAAACCCGTTCCAACTCGCGCTGTTAAAAATTCCAGGTATGAACAATTAAAGAGGAATACCTCACACACATTTCTGTATTATTACGGTTTTGCCATCTTTTGTTGTTTCCATAAAAATGGGCTCATCCCTTAGAGAAACCCAAATTTTAAAAATTAAAAAATGCCCAAAACCCGTTCTAACTCGCGCTGTTAAAAATTCCAAGTATGCACAATTAAAGAGGAATACCTCACACACATTTCTGTATTATTACGGTTTTGCCATCTTTTGTTGTTTCCATAAAAATGGGCTCATCCCTTAGAGAAACCCAAATTTTAAAAATTAAAAAATGCCCAAAACCCGTTCCAACTCGCGCTGTTAAAAATTCCAAGTATGCACAATTAAAAAGGAATACCTCACACACATTTCTGTATTATTACGATTTTGCCATCTTTTGTTGTTTCCATAAAAATGGGCTCATCCCTTAGAGAAACCCAAATTTTAAAAATTAAAAAATGCCCAAAACCCGTTCCAACTCGCGCTGTTAAAAATTCCAAGTATGCACAATTAAAGAGGAATACATCACACACATTTCTGTATTATTACGGTTTTGCCATCTTTTGTTGTTTCCATAAAAATGGGCTCATCCCTTAGAGAAACCCAAATTTTAAAAATTAAAAAATGCCCAAAACCCGTTCCAACTCGCGCTGTTAAAAATTCCAAGTATGCACAATTAAAGAGGAATACATCACACACATTTCTGTATTATTACGATTTTGCCATCTTTTGTTGTTTCCATAAAAATGGGCTCATCCGTTAAAGAAACCCAAATTTTAAAAATTCAAAAATGCCCAAAACCCGTTCCAACTCGCGCTGTTAAAAATTCCAAGTATGCACAATTAAAGAGGAATACCTCACACACATTTCTGTATTATTACGATTTTGCCATCTTTTGTTGTTTCCATAAAAATGGGCTCATCCCTTAAAGAAACCCAAATTTTAAAAATTCAAAAATGCCCAAAACCCGTTCCAACTCGCGCTGTTAAAAATTCCAAGTATGCACAATTAAAGAGGAATACCTCACACACATTTCTGTATTATTTTGATTTTGCCATCTTTTGTTGTTTCCATAAAAATGGGCTCATCCCTTAGAGAAACCAAAATTTTAAAAATTCAAAAATGCCCAAAACCCGTTCCAACTCGCGCTGTTAAAAATTCCAAGTATGCACAATTAAAGAGGAATACCTCACACACATTTCTGTATTATTACGATTTTGCCATCTTTTGTTGTTTCCATAAAAATGGGCTCATCCTTTAGAGAAACCCAAATTTTAAAAATTAAAAAATGCCCAAAACCCGTTCCAACTCGCGCTGTTAAAAATTCCAAGTATGCACAATTAAAGAGGAATACATCACACACATTTCTGTATTATTACGGTTTTGCCATCTTTTGTTGTTTCCATAAAAATGGGCTCATCCCTTAGAGAAACCCAAATTTTAAAAATTAAAAAATGCCTAATACCCGTTCCAAATCGCGCTGTTAAAAATTCCAAGTATGCACAATTAAAGAGGAATACATCACACACATTTCTGTATTATTACGATTTTGCCATCTTTTGTTGTTTCCATAAAAATGGGCTCATCCCTTAAAGAAACCCAAATTTTAAAAATTCAAAAATGCCCAAAACCCGTTCCAACTCGCGCTGTTAAAAATTCCAAGTATGCACAATTAAAGAGGAATACCTCACACACATTTCTGTATTATTACGATTTTGCCATCTTTTGTTGTTTCCATAAAAATGGGCTCATCCTTTAGAGAAACCCAAATTTTAAAAATTAAAAAATGCCCAAAACCCGTTCCAACTCGCGCTGTTAAAAATTCCAAGTATGCACAATTAAAGAGGAATACATCACACACATTTCTGTATTATTACGGTTTTGCCATCTTTTGTTGTTTCCATAAAAATGGGCTCATCCCTTAAAGAAACCCAAATTTTAAAAATTCAAAAATGCCCAAAACCCGTTCCAACTCGCGCTGTTAAAAATTCCAAGTATGCACAATTAAAGAGGAATACCTCACACACATTTCTGTATTATTACGATTTTGCCATCTTTTGTTGTTTCCATAAAAATGGACTCATCCCTTAGAGAAACCCAAATTTTAAAAATTAAAAAATGCCTAAAACCCGTTCCAACTCGCGCTGTTAAAAATTCCAAGTATGCACAATTAAAGAGGAATACCTCACACACATTTCTGTATTATTACGATTTTGCCATCTTTTGTTGTTTCCATAAAAATGGGCTCATCCCTTAAAGAAACCCAAATTTTAAAAATTCAAAAATGCCCAAAACCCGTTCCAACTCGCGCTGTTAAAAATTCCATGTATGCACAATTAAAGAAGAATACCTCACACACATTTCTGTATTACTACGATTTTGCCATCTTTTGTTGTTTCCACAAAAATGGGCTCCTCCCTTAGAGAATTACAAATATTAAAAATATAAGTGCCCAAACCCGTTCCAACACGCGCATTTAAATATTTTAAGCATGGAGAACTATAGAAGGACACCTCGAAAGCAAATTTCAATCATTTTGGTTTTGCCATATTTCGTTGTTTCCATAAAATTTACAGTTTGAATGCATGACCGCATTTTATTCCTTTAACAGGGCTATGTTATCTTTCTAACAGAGCTCTGTTAAATTAAAAGGTTTGTGGCAAAGCTAAAAATTTTAAAATTTATCTTCACACAGCTATCTTCAATTTCCATTTTTGTGAAACTTATTATTTTTTTTGTCTCAACAAAGTTACACGTCAGCTGTCTAAAATAAAAAACTATCGCGTTAAAAGCTTCGCATTAAGCACATTCAACGAGCTTACGTAAAAGTCGTAATGTGGGCTTTAAGCTTGAGAGGTAAGATATGATAATTTAAATTTTAAACTGAAATGGATTGTGAAAGTATTCTTTTTCTTGTAAATAAAATGTTGTTGGTTGCCTATTGCATTTTAATATCTCAAATGATCAAAACGACTTAAGGGTGCTTTTATGAGTTTAAGATTTTTTTATTTGCCTTAACCTCGAACACAAAATGCGGTTTGCCACGGACTGATATATGTAGACTTTAGCAGTATGATTACAGTTTGCTTGCCTTTTTGACTTTTGTATAAGCTTCTGCTAATATCAAGTTTTAAATTAAAAACCCAACTCGAATCAATTAGGGCTCAATAATTTTTGGTACCTATAATAAATAAAAAAATTCTAAGGGTTTGTTTTTAGGCTTTACATCCAACATCTGATTATCAGTTCGGTTACTTTCTTTGTTGGCCATGTTTAGATCAGAAACAATTGTTAGATCACGATATTTCTTTAATAAATTATTGTTGAAAAAGGTAATTTTTTAATGTTTAAATAATAAAACAAAAATAAAAATAACATTCTCGTAGTTAAGATTTAAAAATATTAAACAAACATTATGTTTTTATTTACTTAAACACCGCTAAGCTTTATTGAATGAGCACATTACCAAATATGTATCGTGTATGTGTTTATAGTTTTTAAACCTCAAAATGACAATGAACTCTAAAAAAATAACTATTTGCTTTTTTAAACAATAAATTCATTTCATTAAAATAAATTGTTGATTTTTCATTCTATTATAGCGTTATTTTTTTTTTAATCATTCAATTATAACTGACCATATTTGCGTTTTGTTTTGTTTTTGTTGTTGTTGTTGCTTCCAAGTACACCAAGTACGCCAAAGAGTCACAATGTCTACAAAACATTGATAATAGTTGCAATAGCAATTGTGACACATCGCATGCCTACACCACACCAGACCACATCACACAATGTCTATTCGCCGGTTATATTTTAGTTTTTTTTTTTCATTTTCTGATATTTTAATGAACAGAAAGAATATGACACTTTTTTATACAGATTGGTGATTTTTTTATATCCATACATACTTTCATACATGTATGTACATAAAAATAAATAAATATGTTGGTTTGTCATACAATTGAGGAAATATCAAATTAGGTTTTGTAAAGATAACAAGAATAATAGAGCCACCACTACTAAACAAGCAAAGTTACTCATAGAATTGCATATGAAATACTGCCATTAAAATCACCACAAGTCGTGACCATATAGTCATCATTTTATATCTGAGGCTTCTACTACTTCTTTTTTTGTTTTTAATTTAAATTTAAAATGTTTATGAACATTTTTGTGTTCAGTCGGTGCAAATGAATATTATATTATTCATCATGCCTTTGTGATTTATTTAATTAAACTGTCAATAAATACTTGTACATAGATTACATATTTACATACATATCTGTAGTTCTTTTTTTATATATCGTATCATGTATTCATATTTACATATGTTTTTACATTCATCAATACACTCTCATGTTCTTTATCACTGCATTAAAATTTACATTTTATTAAAATTGATACTTAATGTTAATTGCATTTGTTTATTAAATTAATTTTTATTTTTTATTTATTTTCCCAAAAAGAGTTACGACTAAGTAGTCCATATTTACAACATGCCATTTTTTAATTCTCTTTTTAAGTTTCAGCGAGTTTAATCGCGTCCCTATAATATGAAAATTTTCATGACATCGGAATTTGTATATTTGGCGTTTAATGTGATATTCGTTATTGTAGCTGTTTAAGTTATTTATTATAAGCGAATGAATCATGTCATTATGCTTACCCCGCTTGCTTCTCTAGACTTACTGCCAACGAAAATAAGAAAAATAAAATTAGAAACGTCTAGTTACTTTATTCACCATTCAATGAAACTGTAAAATAGTTTGTTGAGACTAGGCGAACTAAAAGCAAAAAAAAGTAGAGACTAACTGAGCAAAATAAGTCACAGACCAGTCAAATCTTTGAATCATTTATTTTTAAAATTGACTGTCTAAGTCCCTATGAATTTTAAAATAGGCTTTATTTCATCACTATTGTAAAAGACTTATTTAAAGAGAGAAAGGAAGGCCAAACGAAGAAATGGTCGTTAAATGTGTGAACATTTCTTCGTTTAGTTTACAAAAAGATAAGATTACAAATAATGAGTTATGTGACAGTGTAGTAAAACACTGGCAATTAAGGATAGAACCTGGTAATTGATAGACTAGAAACCAGTATACAAAATTAGAAAAAAAATCAATTGATTGGTTGGCATTATAATATCGTAGTGAACTTACACCACTCACATCAAAGTAATTGTATTTGTAACTACCAATGTTGCCAGATAATTTTGAAGCGAAATCGGCATAATATTTTTAATATCGTAAAGAAGTCGAAAAATTTCTACAGCTATTTCTGTCTCTATTGATTAAAAACGACAACGAAAAAAATTAAAAAAAGAATACACATTATAAACCAAAAACATTAATTAATTTTCGGCTACACCAGGATTTTTGACAGTATTAAATCAGTGATCTAATTTTTTAAGTTAAATTTTAATAGAACCTTTTCTTATTTATAATTAACTATATTAAGTAAGGGCTGAGTTTGTTCTTATATATGTATATATGTGAATAAATCGTAAAATTCAAACACAAGTTGAATGTTATAGCATTTCGGTATCGGTTTATTCTTCTCAGCTTTCTTCGCATTTTAATACAAGGTATTATTTTTCTACTTATGACTTATTCCAAATAAGTCACATGAATGAAATAACATATGATAGCGAAATAAAGCCTGGCTAAAATTCATAGTTTGTTTGATTTAATTTTAGATAACCTTAGTGTAAATTTTTTATACTCTTATAGCTGCTTCTTTAAACAAATTCTTTGATCACACTTTCTTGAAAAGTAATTCTTTCCATCGAATTTTTTTGTTTAAAAAATCAGCAACTTGGCGATAAGCTGCTAAATCTAGTAACAGTGTTAACAATGTAAATTATTATTGACAAATAAAGTTCACTTTTCACCTGGTAAAGCTGTTTTTCAGACGAAGAGAATGTTTAAAACTCTGGCATCTCACAACATTGATCAAACAGTCCGAAAGTTAATTGTTTTAATTCATGCTGCTTACAGCGTATTTTTATGTGGTTTTAGTTTGTGATTTAGTTTGTATTCTTAAAAAATAAAATAAATTTAAAAATGAACTATAAGCAAACATAATCTCTTGAAAATATGGTCGAAAAGAAGGAAAGCAAAGGTGTTAAAATAAATCAAGATTCCTTAAATAAAAACACATTTAATAAAAAAAAAATATGTTACAGCACTTAATGCGTCACTTGTATATATAGTAATAGTAATAAAATAAATAAAATAGTTTTTGGCGGAATATATGCGCCATTGGATCCAGAATGTAAAGTATTATGTCGCCTATACGCCCTTGGTCCGCAAAGGGTTAAAGGGTTTTTTCCAAATTGTATACTGATTCAAGAGCTGAGAGCTGATTGTAATC
Organism: Cistogaster globosa; assembly: GCA_937654795.1. NCBI lineage: Eukaryota > Metazoa > Arthropoda > Insecta > Diptera > Tachinidae > Cistogaster > Cistogaster globosa. Next base: position 126,101,202 of record OW569404.1, read on the forward strand.
TAAGTTATCATTACTAGCTTTTTAACAAAAATTGACTTACAACACTTTTAAAGAAAACGGCTTATATTTGGCACACATTCTCTTGTCTAGCGAAAAGACTGCATATTTATTTCCTTGGCTTTAATAAAACTGAAAAATATATCTAACCAACTAACTTTTTATCGGACAAATATTTTAAATAACAAATTTAATTAAAATAACAAATTTTAAATTTACGTTATTTGAATTTTATCTGGCAGCCTTTTAACAGTTAATTCGTATTCTGTACCTCGTTTCCGTATATAAAGTAATAAATTTCTCTTATGAAAATGTTAAAGTTATATTATTCTACACTTAATAATTTAGGTAGACCTAATAATGTTCTTTATAATATAAAATAATAAAAACATTTAAGTATAACTGTAGCTCTCTCTGCTAAAGACCAAGTGCCTTCAATATTTTCATCAGAGAAAATTCGTGCTTAAGTTACAGAAATGAGGCACTGTTTCCTAACACGGTGTAAAAATAATAAAATAATTTAATATTAAAATATTTTCATGAAAGAAACTTTTTACTTAAGTCAAACAAACGAGGTACTGGTTTCCCTATGGCTAAATAATTTTTAAAAATCAAATAAAAGGTTAAGTCTGTAACAATATTAAAATAAAACCAAGTAAATATTTGTAATTTCACGCAGTATAATTTAAAGAGAAAAATATATTATTTAAATACTGTTTTGTTTCAAATGCATCTTAAAAACTTAACAAATATAATTTCGTACATTATTGACTTTAAACGGCGATTACCGTTTTCCGTTCATCATAATTATTTCGTGCATACTTGCATATCATTATCACTGAGATGCAAAAAAACAAAAGAATGTAATAAATGTCAGTAAATATTATTTACACAAAATATAATCGCTTTTTGAAAGTGTGTAGGTACATATTTATAGAAAAGTGAATATTCTGTTGTATTTTAAACGAAAACTGAAAAAATTTCCAAAACCAAACCAGGTCATGTTTTATTACAACTGAATAAAGAAATAAACGTAAATAACAATAGGTACGTAAGTAAATTTGTGTAAATGAGTACGTGTTTGCATATTCATGCTTTTTTTGCGCGTATTCAACAATAATGTCATGTACAATTAATTTACAGAAATAAAAAACGAAAGACAAGCAAGAACGTATGAAAAAAAAAAATAAACCAAAAATGTTGTTTCTTTTTTATTTTGGCGCCCAATGCAGGCTTAACTAAATACTAAAATTTGTCTTCAAAATACTCTTTTTTGTTGTTTTGTTTTTATACTTCTCTTGTTTACAACAAAACAGTCACTATCTCATATGTAAATAAAAAGAAAAAAAATAAGAATGAACATTTAAGCCATCATTCTCTTTATTAAACAGTGTTGCCGATGTCTATGTTACTACTTTTTGAAAAAAAATTTTTTTTTTGGGAAAAAATCCAACGTAGAAAAATCTTATAATTGATTAAATCTTATTTTAAAATTTTGAGTAATTTAAAGCTTATGCCGCGACAAATTAAATCAGGATAACCGGCAACCCTGCAATTATCATATTTATTTATATGTCTTGTATGTTGTTGTCAACATCATCATGTTGGCGTTATAATCCAAAAAACAAATTTGTTTACAATAGCATTGGTGTCAACGAACTTTTGAAAACACCTTTTTTTTATTAAAAAGAGTAAGTCTTGTTTGTTTTTGTTTTCAACAATTTAACTGCATTAAGAGAATAAAGATATTTTTAATGTTTCACAATTTTAATTTACAAAACAACTAGTAAATCATAAATGGTTCTTTTTATACATCGCGAAAATCGGTCAAGCTTGTTTACAAGTAACTTAAAAAGTATTTTCGGGATGCTCACAAAGCTTTGTACCTCAAGTTTCTTTATGATTTGCATTAGCAAATACATTTATAAAATTGATTGTTTCGTAAAAGCATATTTTATGATAAAAATATTTTAATATGGTTTGAGATATGATAATTCAATATTTAAGCCATGTTTTGGATGTAAAGCGGCGAATGTTGGCTTAATTTTTTGTAAAAAGAGCCGAAAGAAAAGTCAGCCGTATACAGTGAATAAAGAAAACTAAAATTGGCTATTGTTGTTTTTTGCTCAAACTTTGATTTTTGTTTTTACTTTATTGTTTGGACAAAAATCTTTAGTATATTTTAAATACAGAGCCGGACAAAAATATTCACACAGCAGTCAACTTTCTTTTTAATCTTCTATATTTTTTTAATAAAGCAGTAAAATGGTATAGTTTTCAACAAACTTATTTGTTTATTTTTTTCCTATTTATACGTAGAAAAAAAGGGGTTGCTTACCATGTTAATTAAAAAAAATAAATTAATTTTTAATTTAAAGTGTTTTTTTTAGGTGGACAAAAGTATTAACACAGTTGCATATCTTGGTGTATAATCTACTAACATAGCAAATTTTTTTTGTGCTGGCAATACTTTTTGCAATGGAATATTTAAAAGTGCCGTTACAAAATATTTGCTGTCAAAATATTTGCTTGTTGGTTTTTATTTAAGCATTTTTTGTCTACAATGGCCCGTAAGCAAAAGGAAACAACAGAATCTGAAAGGAAAATTATATTAGAGCTACATAGGGATAACAAATCGTATGCAGAAATCGGCCAAATAGTAAAAAGAAGCCGATTTACTGTAGCCAGCATAGTAAAAAGGTTTAAGGAATCTTCTAACTTCAAGAATATGCATCGTATTGGCCGGCCACGAAAGCTTACAGCAAGAGAAGAAATAAAAATGGTTAGAAAAATTAAAAAAAATCCTAAACTTACATCAACTGAATTGGCTGCGGAATGTTTAGAAGAAACAGGAAAACAAATTCATACAAAAACTGTGCGACGAACCTTGCACCGTGCCGGTTACAGCTCTAGAGTCGCCAGAAAAAAACCAGCGATTAGTACAGTGAATAAAAGAAAACGTTTAAACTTCGCAAAGGAGTACGAAAACAAAAATGAAAGCTTCTGGGATAGCGTGGTGTTTTCTGACGAAAGCAAATTTAACATTTTTCAATCCGACGGAAGAACACGAGTTTGGAGGAAGCCGAATACCGAATTGGAAAAAAACAACCTTGTTTCTACTGTAAAATACGGCGGTGGAGGGGTTATGGTGTGGGGTTGTGTCTGCAAATGGGATCGGAAACCTAGTTTTTATCGACGGTACAATGGACAAGACCGTTTATTTAAATATATTAAAAGAAAATTTGCTGCAAAGCGCCGAAAAGCTTGGCATAAGGGAAAATTTATATTTGCAACAGGACAATGATCCGAAACATACTGCGTTTGATGTTCGTATGTGGATTGCTTATAATGTTCCCCATATCCTAGCCACTCCACCGCAATCTCCGGACATGAATCCTATTGAGCATCTTTGGGATGAATTGGGCAGACGGGTAGAAAAGCGCAACATAACGAGCAAAAGCCAACTTAAGGATATCCTAATGGAAGAATGGAGTAATATTGGTAGCGACGTCACGAAAAAACTTGTGCATTCCATGCCAAAACGTTTAAAAGAAGTTATCAAAAATAAAGGATAGTCTACAAAGTATTAAATTAATTTCAATTTGAATATTTATGCAAGCTTCATATAATGTGTGAATACTTTTGTCCGCCTCTATTAGTGCCTTAGTATGAAATACTTATGTTTTTTATTTATACTTTTTGTTGAATTTAGTCCTAGTATTTATACTTAGTTAACTAACAAGTGAGTAAATAATTTTGTAGAAAACCAGATTATTACATCTATTTATTTCAATAATATAGAAGGTTGAAAACAAAATAAGTTACTGTGTGAATATTTTTGTCCGGCTCTGTATTTGTGACAAGTTTCTTAAAGAGCTAGGTAAGCGGTACAAAATGGCTATCGCGACGAGCTTTCACCCTTAATTATCCATATCGGTGATTTATAAATTTAGTCGGGATAAAAAACAGCACGATATTTAAAAAAGATTAATTAATTAATTTAACTTAATATTCCCGCGGTTTATTTAATGTTTTTTTTAATTTATTAGCATGTCTGTTTGCAGGTCCATAAAATTAATAGTTTTTCAAATGTCTTCAGCATTTATGATTTCCAGTTGTACTGAAAGTTGAAATTTTAATTTCCCTGTTCGTAGTAGTGACTCGATGATGGCTTGTAGGTTTTTTAATGCAGTAATTTTGCTTGCTAATTACCCTTTAGTATGCTTGTTCGTGAAACCAATTGCATACGTTGCTTCCCTGTTGAATGGACTGTGACAAAAAAAATCAATAGGTTTGTGCGACTTAAAAAATAGATCCCCTTTTTAATTTTTTTTAATTTTCAAGCGTAAGGTTTTTTTGAATTACAACACACAAACTTTATCCCATAACATATTGAGACATTTTAAAATAAAAATGCATTTTATTTTTGGTTGGAAAATCAGGTTTCTGTACGTATTTCGGCGGTTGCTTAAGCCAGCACATCAGGAAACCTTTATCTAAATTTTTAGAAAAGTCAAAAACATTTTCCTTTAAGTAAAAAGAATTTAAAAAAACATGAGAATTATTTTAGTAGCCCATATCAAAAAGGTTAAGGCTTTAAAAAAAATTACCAATAAAAAAAACAAGTTTTTTTTCCTTACATTCCCTTCTGCAATAGGTTGGCTTTATGCCGACTCTTAAGGTCGATTCACACAAAAATTTTGTTCCGAAACATTTTTTATATGTAGTTTGACGTGTTTCTTTTAGAGAGAGAGAGAGAAAAAGAGTTAAATTCACTTCGAAACAATTTCAGCTTGAATTGGTTTAATTTAAATTTTTGTTCCAAAATAATGAAACTGTGCTGCTCAAAGAAAATTTAACTGAGCTGCCACATCATATTATATGTTTAAATATATGTATATGTGTATATACAACAAAAATTTTGTTCCAAAACAGTGGGTGAATTCAGCATTAATGCAGACGTAAGGCGTATTAAAAATAAAAGCAACAAAGTCATTTTTTTAATTTCTCAAGAGAAAGAAAAATAACACCAGCAATTGCATATTTATAAAAAATTTTATAATTTCACTCTTTGGCTGCGGCCAAATTTTTACTTTCTTTCATTCCTTTTCGTTTTCTTGAAAAGGCGCTACAGTCGCGACTGGCAATGTGCTGTTACTTTCTTTCTCTAAGGCTTTGGTGGGGTTCGAACATAGCATTTGATATTTTGTATACAAGCGCCTTAGCAACTCACAGCAACTGCTTTTTTTTGGGGAGATTTTGGAAAGCATTATACTCACGATCTGCGGTTGCCAAAATAAACGCCTAAGTAAGTACTGGTGAGGCTTGAACTTAAGTGCCTTAGAGGCGATCAAATAAACTATGCAACGCCCTATAGTCAAAGAGCTTTAACGTGCGTTGCCGCCAATATTCTATGGAAATCAAAACCTTCTGATTTTCTCATTTGACAAATAATTATTTGATCGTTTTCATTGTGAAATACTTATTTACGAACGCTGTGATATAAAATTGCAAATAGTGTTTGACGTGTTTACTTGTATGTCGGGGTTAAGAATATTCATGCACGTGTTTATTTGATTGTTTACAGGGCACTTAACGATTTGCGGCTATACAGTTGTTGGCTAGTATTTCTCTTAATAGGTTTATCATACACTTCAGTTCCAAGTCCTACGGGAACCTCCTTCTTTACAAATATTATTGGTAAAAATCAAAATAAAACTCATGCAAGATTTTTCTGTAATTTATTTTACTTTAAGTTTATGTTGGCAGGCCAAAGTCCACACTGTCAAATTTTTAAATTTAAATGTTTCAATTGATATCGCTGCCCTTAGTAAACTTTATAACAAAGAGTGTTTAGTCTTCAATTAAAAAAATGTTATGCCCTAATATTATAAACATGTCTCTACACTCATAAAATTCATATAATAATAAATGAAAATGACCCCTAGTGTTTGAACTTTTATCAAAATTTAAGTAAATAAACTAAATAAATAAGATAAATTTATGAATGAAGATTTAACTATAGAATATGAATTATTGCTTTTTCTTTACTTGCACTTTAGAATTATTGTCGCATGTTTGTATAGATGTATGATTGCATGTATGTATAAGTTTTAAAAGATCATTGCATGAAATTGTCAATTACAGCTCGTTGATTTAATTTTCATTTGTTTAGCTTAAAACAAATATAAGAGCAGTAACGAAAAATAGTGTTTTATAATATTGAAATTATGTACAAATGTAAATTTAAAAGGATATTTTACAAAATAAGAAAATTCAAATTAAATTTATATCATAGGATTATTTTAAATTGTATTTTTTTAGTTATGAAAATAGATACTAATTTTTCGTTTTCCTATTTCATCTGAGCAGTTGTTTTAACAGACAAACTTACAATTGACAAACAACCTAGTAGATAGATACGAAATATACTGAAGAAATTTGTAGCGAACCAGAATGTGGATTTTATTCTGCTGGTATCTAATCACAATTAATAATGAGCTTAAGCCTAACTGAATAATAACATTTCATTAAATGTTAAAATAATGGAAAGATAATAAAAAGTATAAAGTATAACGTATAACGTAAAGGAATAAAAAGGCTTATTCAAATTGAAATCTTAATAAAAATAATCAACCTAAAAAGATTCTGATGATTAAAATCTGCTCTCCACATAAAAAACTAACTCCTTTTAGCTAGGTTAGCCAAGCACTTAACACGACGCCAGCCTATCTGAGCCCGATAAAGTAAATCCCCTTATGTTGCCCGCAAAAAGTTAAAATAGAAGAAGAATGAGGTTACCAAAGTGCAGTAAGTGGCAAAACCATTATGATATGGAAGATCAGAATTAATTCAAGCCGTACATTAGGAAGCCGTTCAGTCAAGAACTCCTATTATTAATCAATTAGTTGAGATGCGCTTGCCTATCTCAGATAGGCCACTGAATCTTCTGTGACCTACATGACGGATAGGACAATGCTACAGTACAGCAGAAAGAAAATATACAATCGTTGACCTTTTTCTATGGTTGCAGCTACTTTAAAAATTGTAGCAGGGGACGCACATTCTCTTAACATGGGTTATAAATTTCCAATGCCTAGTAACTGTGACAACTGTTGAAATATTCTTCATTCCAATTAAGGATGCCTGGCATTCTTATGACAGGTTTATTGTATTATATACACAAATTGGAAACCTAAATCCTAGTTTCTACTAAGAAATAATACTTGTCCAGAGCCGATTCTTATTTGTGTTTATATTACAGTCATAATTTTATTTCCTTAGAAGCCATCAACAGCCGGCCAGAGAACTACAATTCATACACGAATCGCGAAAATAAGTTTTCCCACGTCCTACGAGTAGCACGTTATCTGCTAGGAGGCGATCTTCAAGGTGTCATGTCCCAGAAGAGGTGTCGAGAAATTAACTGGATGCATAATAGAAACGTAATCTAACTACGTACATTTTTAATGTCAATGAAAGTTAGTCTGCATTACCAGTAAAGTTTTAATGATTACAGCAGTGACCAGTATATTTTTACTGATACTGCAATTTAGTTTTCATTACCAGTAAATTCATACTGATATGTGGAAAAATGCAGTAATCACTAAATTGTTAATGGTTATTAAAAAACAAAACAGTATAATTTTTCTGGTAATGGACTTTTACAGTCCGATTCTGTGCACTTGATAAGTTAACGACATTGAGCATTTATCAACTTTTAAATATTTATCAAGATTTGGTATTCTACTACAAAAAATAAAAGCTCTTTAGTTGATAATTTGTCAAAGTCTCATTTGGTATTGGTAACAAAATTTTATTGTGTGTTTATTCAAGTTCGGTAAATAGTGCACGCTTCATGAAAATATCAACATGATGGATTATTTTTTAAAATACATGTATAAATTTATGTATCCTTTAAAAAAAATGGAAGAAGAAATAATTGTGTTAATGCTGATTTGCGAAGACGAAGAAAATGCGGAAAAAAATGCCTGAGTCGTGTTCTTGGTTGGCAATTAATTACAGATTTGCAGCCTCATGACGCCCAAAGAACATCATTACCATTGACAGTTCAAGTTTTGGAAACGCTCCACTTTTTCGGCCACGCATCATACTAGAAATGCAGTGGAAATAACTGCATATTGCCAATGAGTCAGCCGTCAATATCTCGATCTTTGAGATATATATCACAACTCATCGTAAAGGTAAAAAGTGCAGAGATTTTATTTCCAATCTCCGCAGAAGAGGAAAATGCCACAAAAATATTCTAACAAATCATATTCTGTGATATTAAAAAACTTTTTAGATTTTTCAAGCGGTTCGCCATAAAAAGTGTAATAGGCGCAATTGATTGCACGCACGTTGCAATTATTGCACCACCCTCAAACAACCCAGGGCTACCACTAAATTTGTACATGATTCGCAAAGGTTTTTACCTTTTTTATATTGCTATATTGAAACAAATGTTGGTGTTTAGGTCTATGATCATCGTCTGGTATTCACATTTTTGAATACAAAATTTTCGGGTGCGACACATGATTCCGGTATTTGGGCCACATCTGATCTACGTGAGCACCTTATACGAAGGCAGAAAAATATATCAACAGTCCGACGGTAATTTTGGCTTTTAAGAAATCAAGGTTACCCTCTCGAGCCCTGGCTTCTCACTCCGATTGCTGAACCAACCACTCAACAAGAAATTAAATTTAATCAAATCCACGCCAGCTCTAGAAATTGTATCAAGCGAGCGTTTTGAGTACTTAAGACGCGATTTAGATGTTTACTTAAACATCGAATGCTACACTACTCCCATAAAACTGCAGGAAATATCGTTGCATCATGTGCAATTTTACATAACATCATAATTAAACCGGGTGGTCTTGACCTAATCACTGACGATGTGGTCACTAGTGATAATATAATTGCAGCAGTTAGTAATTCACAATATACGCGTGAAGGTGAAGCTGCACGAAGAAGATATATTTCTACCCTATAAACAATGCAATGATTTAGAAACAAAAAAATGATTAAGATACAATAAGTTCAGTTATACATATTATTCAACTAACAACCACCATTACAGCTAACCTTGTACATTAATTTTTTTTTTCTTCATTTCTACAAGCAATAATTTGATAACAATAATCAAAATCCACTGTCAATAGAAATTCACCACACTGGTGAATGTTGTCACAGAATACCAACCGAACTTTTGGTTGATAAAAATTTAAAAAAAATATCTTGATAAAAAATTTATCAAGAATTCACAGAATCGGGTGTTAATTTCAGTAAAAGTTTTGTTACTGCATATTTTTTTTAGTAATTAGTAAAAATTTAAGTGGTAATGCAAACTTACTTTCATTATCATTAAAAATGTGCTAGTTACTGCAATATTTCTTATGCAGTGAAAATATAATGCAGTCAACCTATGTATGTATTTTATTAGCTTAAGTTAACGTTTAAATTTCGACTTTTTTGCAATAATTAATTTATGTTTATTTTGTTTGTTTTATTATTTACTAATTCAAAATAACTAAAAAATTGCGGCTATTTTTATTTTACAAAGCAATTACAATAAACATTATCATTAAATTTGGTTGCGCAACTATTTAAAAAGAGTAATTGAAATTTTTTTTTTCAAGACACGTTGCATAATAATTTTTTTTTTTTTTTTTTTTTTGCCGAAACATAAAACAGACCTCCTATATTTTGAAATATTTTTTGTTCAAGTTTATTATTCCGGACACATCAACATAGGAAAACATTTTGTTAGTATTCAAAAAAAAATGTGGTTATTAAAATTCAGTGGAGTGTGTAAATATTACCTTTATAAATGTGCAATCTTTAATAAAAAAGGTTTTATAAAAAGTATTAAATTTGTTATAATGTTTGTAACAGAAAAACTTGTTGGGACTGAAATTTTATATGTCTTTAATTTTTTATTAACTAAAGAATAAATGTTGGTCAATAAACCAAATAAAATTTAATAAGTTCAATATTCATAGAACATAGTTATGTTCCAAGCAACGAAGAAAATAGCACGGTAGAAATCAAGGGCCCTAGTGCCTTCAAGACTGTCAACAAAAATTTCAATAGCTGTTGTGTCCGTTATAAGTTTTCTGTATCTACTACTACATCAACTAAAACAGCATATGATTTTGACTGGAACAAGGTACATGCAGCCTGAGAGAGACCAAAAGTTTAATATTCTAAAACAAGATCCCCGATTCAATACTGGTATCCGTCTTAGAGTCGTCCTTAAAAATCTAAACTGGACTGTCCCGGATTACAGATCTCCACTCACCCCTGCTCGTTACATCAACAAGAAGTTTGTTTAAATCCATAGCCAGAGGTTGAATCTCGCGGGACCTAGTGATGAGCGGAAAGAAATTCAATTTTATTTCCTTTTTCATCACTGAGCAACGTAAGGGCGTTGAAAAAGAACCCAAAAATGTTTGCTCAATATTCCCCTAGAACGCTTTACTAGACTTCTGCAAAACTTAATGCCAGTTGTGTGTTTTATATGAGTTGGTTTGACTTAGTATAATCTATAAATAACATAAGACCTGTCATAAATTGAATTCTTAAAAATAGCTAAAAGTTTGACGTTCATATAGAATTCGCTTAATTGTTATAGAGGCCACGAAAAGTCAAATTGACCGACGATAATACACTTTAAATGCTTTTTTGAATTTTATTAGACAAACTTTCATTTCATTTAATTAAAATGCGTTTCAAGTGCAATTTGTAAAAAAAAATTAAACGTTTAAATTTTAGTAAAATTTCGATTTCTTTATAGTGAATTTATAATTTTTTGTTTAGGATTTTATTTACATGACACACAAAGACAAATGTTTCTTATCAGTTATAAAAAAACACAACTTACAATTACAACGTCGTAATAAAAATTACAAAAATTATACTGACGAATTATTTTAAAATTTTATCAGAAATGAGAAGAAAAAAAAAAATATTAAACCACATGCTAGTGATTAAATTTATTTTTAGAAAAAAAAAAACAAAAAATTGTTCATATTATTGAATTATGAACAACTAAAGGAAGCACGCAATATGCAAATCTGATTAGGGTTTGAAAGAAGGAAGTTAAAATTTGTAGGGAATTTCCGTTAACACAATAATAGCATTTTAATACATTTTAAATGATTTTATTTAATTACATATGATTAAATTTTCTTTTGTTTTTCTTTCTTATATTTTCTTAGTTGTTACTAATTTAAATTTTTTTGATAACTAAATTTTTTCTACTTCAAAAAAAAAAAAAAAAAACAACCCGTCTACTGCATGAATGTTTATGTTAATAAGACAAATAATTAAAATATCGATTTGTGTATATGTACGATATAAAATGTTCATTTAATTCTCTTTTTAATTTATTTTCACCCCTGAGAATTTAATAAGAATTGAATTATCCTAATATGACGGCTAGACTTTTATCTTTGATTTAAAATTCTGTATGATTTATAGAATATTTGAAGGGTCGGTTTTACAGTAGTACGTGATACTAGATAAATTTAACTCATTAAAAATGTTACCAAAAGTTACCAACTGTATATTTTTCTGTTCAAGAAACTATTTAGAAGAAAAGGAATATAAGAAATTTAATTTTTTATTGCATTTTTAATCAGTACTGGCCAAGCATTCCGTAGTGGTTATCAAAGCATTTAGAATTCTTCTGCATATTCTATATTTAAAAGTAGGTACTTGGTAGTTGCAAAGTTGTATTTTATGAGCTTTTTGTAGGGAAAATTTTGAGGCTCAAATACAGGCGCTCTGTTAAAAACACAATTCTTGCTGGGTGTAAAAATAAATGAGCATAATAATCTTGATTTCTTGTCAGAACAAAATTCTCAATAGATAAAAAAATAAAATAAATAACATAACGAAACGAAACGAAACGAGAATATGATTTTCATTACAAATATATAATTTGGAATTAGTAAGCAGGCTAAAAACCCGTAAAAGTATAGAGTGGTACCGAGTACCCAAATGCAATGCACTATTTATTTCTAGTGTCATTATCTATTATAATCACCAGTTTACAGCACAAGACACATTCTCTACTTTACTATCTCTTTAAAAAAAAAGGATTAGTTAATAACTTTAGTAAGGTAAAAGTGTGCTTCATTGTGTGTTTAAGGATTGGAGCTACTCGAGGAAGTGTGTAGCAAGCGTAAGCAATACTCAAGCACATTATTTTTTTTTGCCAGTATCACAAGGTATCACAGTGAGAATGGAATTTCATTCTAAAACACTTGCAGCTCTATATTTTGGTATTAAATTTAATATTAAAATAAAATTTTTAGCACTTTTTGTCATCGATGCAGCACTATAAGTTTGAAAGATCTGGCCACACTGTTAAAAAAATATGATTTAATTTTATGTTTATTTCCTGACCGACCACACAATTGTCGCAAGCCACCCTAAAACACTTTATAGAAATTATAACAAAAACTTTAATTGATTTTCTTTTTCAGATTTCACAATGACCAGTGTGTATTCCACTCGTCGATGATTGAGAAATCCCATTTTACTAAACACAATTTTTTTTTGTTCTAATGAAGGGTGTCCCAAAAATTTGTAACAGATTTGCTTCACATTTTCACCTAAATACGAGAGATTTGCTAGTTGTATGCACTCGAAAAGTGTAATTTGACATCACTGGATTCCTTTTTATGGGACTGAATACAGTTAAAGATTTATGCCAGCACGCCCACTATCATTCGGGAATTCAAGAAGGATACTTAATAAATATGAAACGATGCAAATTAGTTTTTGAAAATTATGTCTAAAGAGCGCGCTGTGCCAGCTAAGCCGTGAAGCTATTGGACGGATATGTTATACATATCCCTATCCTTTATACAGTCCGTTTATTAAGTTCTTGGTTCACTTCTTATTTCGACAATCAAAGGCAACTTGACAGAAAGACAACTTGAGCTTTCCTTAAGTATGATCAAAAGTTCTCCGATTAGTTGAAGACTCAACGCAACAGCAATATAAAAATAATCTTAGTTTTTTATTTAATAAAACTCGAACGATAATTTCGGATCACCTTTTTTTGTATTAAAAGCATTAAGTATTTATTAACAGAAAAGCACCAGCTTATCAACCCTGCCATGTTTAATGTAAATTTACTTTGCCACAATATTTTTGTACTGCTGCAACTTGCCACAAAGTAAATACAATGGGTATGTTTTTTAATGCTATGAATTGTAATTATAATGGCAAGTGCTGGAAATAATGTGCGGATTTGATTAAACCAAAAAAAAAAAAAAAAAAAAAAAACATAAATAAATACCCCACAACAATGTGTGTATTAAAAAAAGACAGTTTAAAGGAAAGGGAAAGATAAAAGTTCAAGGAAATTCATGTATTTATTTCAACTATCATTATCACTTATTTAATACATACTTAAATACACTGCAAAAAGTATTAATGTGGAGAAAAAAAACGAAATAAAATTAATAATTTCAATTAACTAAAATTAGAAGAGGGTTTGATAAACTTAATTTTGTTCGCATAAACTTTTATTTGAAAAGATTTTTGTTTTAAATTTTACCTTTCGGTTTTTGTAAAAATTTTTTTCAGTGTACTTAAATTTAATATGGTTTTTATTTACATAAATAAAAACAGGGGTTGTTTTGTACTTATTAAAAGGGGTTTTTGACCATGGCAACTATGGTTTTTAATTTATTTGAATGATTTTTTTATTCGTTTATAAAATTATTTAAGGGTTCATTGCAGTTGTTAAGCGACATGCATAAACATGTTCACTTTTAATGCAAAATCAGTTTATAGATAATATAAATTCTTTTTAATATTGAAAACAAATCGTCTTCCTATTAATATTTGAAAGCAACAAAATTAATTTCCGTTGTAGACTTTTAAATTATTTATGACAAAATGAAAAATATCTGTTTGCAAGAGATAAATATTTTGCGTAAAATTGCCAAATTGGTTGATTTATACGGCCAAAAATTGCTTGTTGGTGACTTTTGGTCCAAATTTGCCGATTTTTAAGAAACACTTAGTTTCTAAAAATTTTGAAATACTTAAACTTCCCAAGTTTAGACTTTTTATAACTTAACACATACGTAAAGAAAGTACTTTTTCAGTTAAACGTTGCGAACAACTGAAGCATTTTTTTTAATTATTTAAAATTATTTTTAATTTATTTGTTGGTATACATAGACATTTTACTGCTTGATGATGAAGAAAATTTTTCCACATTTTAAGAAAAGCCAAAAATATCTATTGCATGATATATTAAAACTTCAAGCCCAATATAAAATATTTATATTTTATGCGCTGCAATAACCTAAAAATTTTAATAAACTAAATTTTATATAAATAAATTTTCCTCAGTTCTAAATAACAAATAAAAACAAAACATTGAAATAATGGTCTTGAAACTTGTTTTTTGCTTTTAAATTTTCAATATGACTCAACCAGAATAGAAAGCATATTTCAATTTAATTTTAAAGTTAATAAAGCTATTTACAATTTCCAGTAAAATAAAAGTGATTAACCACCAGCAAGCTGAAAATGTGTTAAGTAAATAAGAAAACATTTTAAAAATTAAACAAATAAAAACATTAACAAATTTGCATTTCAAAAAGGCGAAGAATATAAAACAGGTAAATAAAAAAATATATATAAAATTAAAATAATAATAAAAAAGAAACACAAATGTTTAAAATTTAACAAATTATTTAAAACTGAAAAGCATACGAAATCAAGTAACAGAAAACTCAATTCATGTCAATTGACTTAAGTTTTTAAATTTAGCAAACAAGAAAATAAAAATAAATAAATAATAAATAAATAAAATAAAGAAGAAAATTTCATGTTATAAATGATCGAGACAACTAATTTTGTTACTGATCTACAAAAATAATACCATTTTCGATCATATAATTTAACATCAAACGCGCTGACGTGAAATATACAAAAATTAGCCTGGTTTCTTTGTAGATTCCCTTGTTTTATAAACCGGGTTAATATTTTTCTTATCAATTTAACTGTTGCTTTTTATTTAAGAAGATGCTTCAATAAAAAATAGTTCGAAGACTCCTCTGATCCGTTAATTAATACGAGATTTTCATTAAAACTAATGAAGTCACATTTTGCCTTTAAACACGTTCGTAAAATAAAGAAATGGCTGAACACACTCAATTATCGTTAAAAAAAAGACTCCTTAAATTTAACATTTGATGTACATTACGAACTGTGTCAGATACGCTTTAAGTACCTGAACGAGCTGTGTTAAATATGCGTTAAATCAATAAAATCCATAGCTAATTTTTTTTACATTGTCGAAAAATACAACTCAATTGCTGCGACAAGCGACAGATGTGTTAGTTATTGTCTGTTGTTGACGAACTGAAACTAAATATTGCAGGTATCTACTGCGAAAATGTTGAACTTCAGCTTGGATTACTTTTGTCCATCGAACCAGTATAAGATTTTTTTTTAAAGAATTCTCATTTAATTAAAAAATGTTTCTGGGTAAAGGTTTCTTTATGAACTGACTTAAAAAATAAGCAAAATAATTATAAGTACGGGCCTTATCCTTCCAACAATCAACTTTAGTAAAATTATTTAAAAAAAAGATTTTATTGTTAGCTCCACAAGAGCAACTTTTAAACGATTAACGACAGAGTTTTCAAACTCTGAAACTCTTATTGTGTAAAATATATATATTTTTCAAATATATTTACTGCATCTTGAACAAGATGCGGCTTCCGTAGGTCACGCTGTACTTTTGACTTATTGGCCTTCCTTTCGGAAAAATGGTGTCAATCCAATCACCATTTTGGCGAAAGTAAGGTGGTGGCTTTAGATATTTCCAAGGCGTTTGGTAGAGTGTGGAATGGTGCACTTATTGCTTTTGGTGTCGGTAATAGCTTCACTCGACTTATATCGAGCTTTCTCAGGGATCGCACTATACAAGTTATTATAGATGGGATCTCATTAAGCGAGATCATGGTAAATTCAGGGGTACCGCAAGGTTCCGTCCTATCCCCTACCCTATTTCTTATTTTTCTTAATGACCTTCTACGTCAGACTTCCAACCCTATCTATTCTTTTGCAGATGACAGTAGCATATGCCATTCATTTTCGTTTCGCAATAGACCAAGCCTTCGGAAAATTGAGGCTATGAGAAAGCACATGGACGATACCCTTAATTGCGACCTTATGATAATTTCCGAATAGGGCCAGGCGAACAGGGTTCGGTTTAACGCTCATAAAACCCAGTGCTGTGAGCTTTCGCACAGGCGAACTGCTGAACATGCTACCTCATCTGTAATTATGGGTGATATATATATTTAGGAATCAGAAGCTCTCGATGTTCTTGGCATGAAAATTCAATGCGATGTTTGTTGGAACAGGCACATTTTTCATGTTGGAAAAGAAGCATTCAAGTGCCTAGGTTTTTTGAAACGGTGTAAGAAATACTTCACTCCATCTGATCTCCTTACTATCTATGTCACCTTTATCAGACCGAAAATGGAATACAACTCTCATGTATGGGCCGGTGCATCAAAGTCTATTCTGGAGTTACTCGGTGCGTACAGGAGAGAGTGATGAAGCTCATCGGTGACAGTAGGGTTTCCAGCTCTATTGACTCATTGGAGCATCGACGCAATGTGGGGTTTGTTTCACTGTTTTATCGTTATTACAAGGGAGTGTGCTCTTATGAAATCAGGGAACTCGTTCCTGAAATTCGTACTTTCATACGTGCAACGCAATATGCATCAAGAGCGCATTCCTTTGTGGTCGATTGGCCAGTGAATCGCACAATGCATTACAGAGAAAATTCGTTTTTTAGCCGAACAGTTCGTATGTGGAATAAACTCCCTGCAGAGGTCTTTCCTGCCACTTTCCATGTGCAAAGATTCAAATCAAATGTCCACAAGCACTACTCGCTCTTTCCCCCACCCCACAACCTAATTTCCTAGTTCTGGCACAATGCATTGCATAAAGTAGGGATCATCCCCTGAGTGCTGGTTCTAAATTAAAAAAAAAAGAGTTGAACTAACAATAAGTGTTCGAATCTAATATCCAACAACTTTTACTTAGACAAAAGCTAATTTTCCATACTCGGATGCAATCGCACTCGCTAAAGATGTTACACTCTATCGAGTTTAAATGTGTTTATAACTTTGTCAAATGGGTTTTTCAATATCTCGTGATTTCTGCTGTAACGTAGAAAACGTTCAATCGTTGTGAATGTTTGATTTGCAGATCCATGGTGTAGGATCTGCACTAATCATTTTTATAGTATTTTGTTTTAGGGCCTTTGTGTTTTTTTTTTTTTGATATTTTAGTTTGATACGGCGGCAGAGCACCATATTGGCTTAATTATGGCATTATAAAGAAGTTCGCAGTATTCTTCATTTAAGAGTTTCGCCATTTGAATTGCTTTCAATTTTGCTTCTATAGGTTTTTTTCACGTCCAACGTCTATCAAGATATAAACCGATGTATGGGTTAAAACGCGTCTTTTTTGTAGCATTCACAACAGGTGAAAAGGATATATGTATACGAGTTTGTCATTCCGTTTGTAACTTTTAAAATGTTCATTTCCAATCCCATAAAATGTATATATTCTTGATCCAAATACATAGGGGAGTCGATTTGGCATTGTCCGACCGTCCGTGTTTTCCTTTGAATGTCGTTTCTAAAGACCTCCGAAAACTTTTTTAGTAAGCAAATTTTATAGATTTTAATTTCGAGAATTTTGCTGTTGGAAATCAGTTAAACCGATCCACTACCGTTGAAGATGTGATCGAAAGAAGGAAAACGACTCTATATTCCTTAGATATTTCAGATTTCATTGTGGTTTTTTGTTGTTTATTGTTGTTTAATGGGTTGTTTTATTGAAACCCGAAATATCTAGATTATCAAAAAATTGGATTTTCACTAAACGATTAAAATTGCAGAAAAATATTTATTTTTACAAAAATTTCAACTAAACCATGGCGAAATCATTGTACCCGACTTCATATAAAAAACATTTTCACAGATTTTTTATACATGGAGTTTGACATTTTCTGCAACGGCGAAAATAAATGAATTCGCCACTGCCACCACCTGGTACGCAATGGCGAAATAATTTACCAGGTGGTGTTTTTCTTTATTTTCGAGGTTGTTGTCAAAATTTTTTTAATAAATTCAAAAATAAAAAAATTTCAAATAATATGAAAATGTAAAAAGTTTTAAGTTTTATAAAATTAAACTTTTAAACCAAAAAATGAAAGGTGAGGTATTGCTGCATATACAGGATAAAGAAACCGACTGGGTATAACTTAATTTAGAATGCCAAATGATGATATGTATAGGGATAAATTAAATTCGGTTTCCTTTTGCTTAGTCAGCTATTTTTGACTTCAACGTGGTGCTCTACAACGGCAAATATGAACGAATTTGAATTTTTTCCCCAAATAAAAGTTTTGTATATGACTTTACATTCAGAATACAAATAGTTTGAAAATTTGAGAAGAATATTTATTATAATTACAAACTGTAAGACAACTGTCACTAGTTTCAAAAAATCACATAAAACAAAAGATGGAAGTATGTTTTATGTAAACATCAATACTGATTGATGTTAAAATGATACCAATACTGATCTGCAATATTTAACACATTTTCCGAACACTTAGTTGTTATAAAAAAAGTGTTAAAATATTATATTTCTGCGAAAACAACTTAAAAGTCTATAATGAAGTATAAATATCATAAAGAAACTTGGTGACAACTGTAGTAGTTGAATTAAACGCTTAACTAAGTTTTGAAATAAAATATCGCAGCTCTTTGTTAAACAACTTTGTTAGCATGTGACAAACAAAACATTTTCACACTGATGTTTGTCTATTTATCTTTAAGAAGCATAATAATAACTATTTAAAGTTGTATTATATTTTTATTAAAAAAAAAAACTACTAGTTTTAAGTTAAACGACTTTGTCGCACGAGCAACAAAAGAAAGTCATAAATATGACATTGACATAAATTCTTGCATAATGTAGTTTTAAGTGACTGGTTTAAACTTGAAAATTATAAATTTTTTAGTATGAAAATGTTAAAAAACTAATATACAATACTTTGAATTATATACATTTCAATTTCTTTATTTAAACAAATATTTTATTTGTCATGCTAATTAATAAAAAAAATTAAAATATTGAAAAAAAATATTTTTTTTTTAAAATCAACAAAGTACACTGAAATAAATCAATTCATAGCTCTGCTAATTAATATAGTACAAAGTAAATTAAAAAATGTATTTATTTTTTTTTTTTAATATGTGTTAACAACTTTATAGTTTTAACATGTTGTTATCGATTCGAACTCAGTTTCAAAGTTTTGTAAGATAAACGAAATGACCTGTTGTCTTTAAAAGTTGTGTAATATCATTTTAAATTACATAGTGATTTTTAGCGTTTTGTATTTGAATGATTTGAGATATATTGGTTTATGTTAATAAGCTCTTTGAATTTATTTTTAAACATATAATTTATTTATTATTAAACGTGATTGTTAAAGTGTTAGTTAAAAGGAAAATTTGACTTACAACACTTTTCATGAAAGCAAAATATGAAAGATCATATACAAATGAAATATTTAATACCATTTTTTTTATGAACTTTTATTCAAAATGCAAAAAACGATTAAAATAATTAATTTTGCTTTATTTCATTTTTATTTTAATTTTACTTAATTTTTTTTTTTTAAACAAAAATATTTTATTTTCGTTATTTTATTCTATCTTTAAGGTGTCCGAAATATTGAATAAAACTTTTTATAACCATTATTTAATAAAACAAAAAAGAGTTTTATTTTAATAAACAATATTGACCTAAAGCGCGAAAAGGAAAATATAAATTTAAAAAAAAAAAAAAAAAATATTTTAAAGTTTTTGTGCCCGTTAAAAAAAAAAAAACAGAAAAAATTAGACACTAGAAGAATTTAAAGCAGCATATTGCAGATCGCTACATTCGTCATAAGCATTCTTTGCCACTGTCCTCCTTAGATTATGTTTATTGTGGACATCGTGACTAAGAATACAAGGAAATATTCATAATCAATCAATATCACTTTGGTTAGACAAAGTCCACACACACACAACCCAAAGCTTTCTTTCGTTGATCTTTCTTAAAATCGTCACATAAATTTGTTTGTGCTTTCTGTCAACCGCCTCTTGAGCCACAAATGAAATATTAATTTTTATTTTTGCATACTTTTTCCAAAGGCTTCACCGTCGTTTTCAATAAATGCGAACGAACACATCATATCGTTGAATTATTCTGATAACACAATCATACTTTTCTATAAAAAGTTCAGAGGCCCAAAGCACGGAAAATATGGGCGACCAGCAATTTATCCACTTGATGTTTTTTTTTTTCTTATTTTGTAGTTATTTATTGCCCCCTATATTTGTTTTTTTTTAGTTAAGGTAAGATTAATAAATTAGATTTGTTTTTAATCTTATGTAAAAATTTGAAACAGGCGTGGTATTTTGCCCGCTGCTTCGAAAGATATAGACCGATCTTGCTAATTTCCAATAGCAAAATTTTTAAAACTTTGCCTGATCGATTGGCGTACTTAAATTTTCTCTAACTCAAGTAGTGCCTTGGGAAAGTTAATTCAAGCCCTAATAAGGACGGGCAGACAGACATCGCTAGATCGTCTTTGCTATACATACGAACCAGTGTTGCCGTTTGGTTACATTTTTTACATTCTTTGTAACTTTTGAAGGCTCTATGTAAAATGTATAATTTTGCTATATTTGGCCAAATTTTTGTAACTTTTGGTACAAACACAAAATGAAATAAACAAAAAATAACATTGCTGAAGTTTTACTCTGCTTAATTCGTGAGAAATCACTAAATGTTTCTGCTTCATGTTTAGAAACAGCGAAATGTTTCTGGCAACAACTCTTCTTCTGTTAAACTTGCGAAAATTGTTGTTATTTCGCTTGAAAACTTTTCAACCGTACCAATACCTCAAATTAGAAAAAAGTTTTTTTAATTCCTTCAGGAAGTGCCAGGTTATATTACAGAAAATTTTGTCTTTAACAACGGTAGTGTAATAAATTCTATCGAAGCTCAAACTTTCAAAGAAAAGGGTAAAACGGTTTTATTTAAAAAATTTTGCTTTAACTAGAGAGAGCATGTACTTTTCTATACCGAAATATTAGTATTGAGTTCTGATTTAAATCCTCGTGAGTATTATTGGTATGAAATTTTTTTTTTTATTTTCATTTTGTTTTTATTCAGTAAATGAATTAGTTGAATTGGTATTTTCCCTGAAGGATGGAATAAAACTTCTTACTTTATTTTATATAAATTACATTAAATTACAATTTATTTAAGGAAAAGTTCCAAATATAACTTTAATGAAAAAACGTGACTTTCTTGAGGGAAAAGCGTAACTGAACACTGATAAGAACTCAGATTATAAATCCTTTATGACGTCGGAAAAAATATTATAGAAATTACAAACGGTATGAGAAACTAAGATATACCCTTTTATCCACCTGTGGTTAAGAGTATAAAATATAAAACGGCGTAAATGCTGAACAAAGTTATTAATTTAAAAATAAAATAAATAATATTGTGACCTAAAATGCATTTGTCAAAGGTGACCTTTTTCGCGAATATTTGTAATATTAAATAATTAAAAGTATTTTATTTCTAATTTGCATGCAAATTATTATTAGTTTTTGCAATTTTATTATGATCACATGTGATTAGAAATAATGTTTTTAAAATTTGTTAATTAGTTTAAATTGCCGTTGCAGTTTCCAGATTGATCAAAAAGATCTCGAAATCAACAATTTACTAATCGCCTGTCAGTATGATTTTCGCAGGAACCACTCTATAAAAAATGTCATTCGCTTAACATTTTGTGGAATTTAGGGTGGTAGCCCTAAATATTTCAAAGGCCATTAAAGGAGTGAGGTATAGAACGGTTTTACTTAAACGTTTTGTTTTAAGCGTTGATGATATTTTCTCCTTATAGATAACGTGTTTTCTAAGAAAACGACCTATAAAAAGTTGTTTCTTATGGCATTCTGTTGAATATAAATTAAGGTTTGTTCAGCGGTAACGGAATGGAGGAATGTTTTTTCTTCTATCTGAATTCTTTGTCACACTTGCAATTCAATTTTATCTGTTCGTTCTGATTAAAAGAGCGAATCGGTAAGAGACTTTGATCACATGGGGCTTTTGATCGAATTATGCATTAAATTGTGATCTCACAACAACCTCCAAATCGAGTCGATTTAAACCATTACAGGACCCAATAATCTATCTTTTCGTTGAGACGCATGCCTAAGCAAAATTCGCCTTGTTTTAGTCATTAAAATCAAGTGCGAAGTTTAATAGATGAAACACATTTTCCCTAGAAAAAGCATTTAATTGCGACGGTTTTTTAAGCGGTGTAGGAGTCTTTATTATAACCATTTTTTTATTTTAAGCTATTAAAACGCTTGTTTTTATCGATAACATAACAGAGTGTGCTCCGATGAAATATAGAAATGTATGCTTTATTTTCAACAAATCTCCATGCGGTGACTTTTCCTTCCCGCCACCTAGATACGTCAGAAAACATTTCGCGTGAAAGGGCCACCACCTTAGTGCTAGTCTTTTTTCAGCAATTAACGTATCTATTTACCTGACTTTATTTAGCCGTAACAGCCGTTCAAATTAAAAAAAAAATTGAAATAAAAATCAAAAGAAGACGCTTCGTTTATCCAGGACATGTAAAATTCAATACGAGATTTCTAATTATTCATTTTATTATAACTTAATAACGACAAATTAATGTACCGTTAAATGTTTTTTAGCTCATCTTTTCAACATTTATGGTATAAAGTCAACTGGGACGAACAGCGAATTTCGTACAGTTTTTCGAGTTCATAATTAAAACATGTTTGCTGAAATTCGTCGACTAAAACTCAACTAGGAAGGAAAAATTATTTATAAATATTGTCTTTTAATTAAACTTTTTTTAATATTAATAAATGAATTATTTGTTATTTTCGATTTTGGCATAGCTAATCGAAAAATATAAAACTGTGGTAGTAAAGGATTATTCTATTTCTAGAGAAAATATTCGTCGTTCGTCGAAATCAAAAATAGAATTAAACATATCGTAGAGTTCGTTACGCACGACGAATTTCGTCGATGCATTGATTTTATGGATTTTCATATACACAAATGTATTTTATTTTTTATGACGAATATTCGCAACGAAAAATTCGTCGTTTGTCCCAAATATGTTTACAGCATTAAAAGCAAAATTTTTTTTATTTTCAAATTTTATTGGAATTTGAAACAATATTTTTTTAACAAAAAAATCAACATTACCGTTATGTATTCATATTTAACAACCAAATGACTAAATTAAAACAAAATTTTAAAATGAAATGAACACTATACTAAAGAATAAATAAATAAAATAAATTTATATCTGTAATAAATTTTCTGCCAAAACTATTTAAAAAAAAAAAAAGACCCACGCAACGTTTTATTTTATTTCAAGTATTACAAAATTTCCTTTAACTTAAAAAGATTCAAAAGCATTAAATGAATAATACCCATCCATTGTTTTGTAGGCAATAGCATTTTAAAACATTTTTTTTCTTCTTTTAATGCCATTCAGTAGAAAAATCTATAAACACTAATTTTTATTTGAAGACAAAAATCATAAAAAAAATTGTTTATTGCACGATTTGAAATATTAAGAAAATTCACAAAATTAAATAAAGTTAAAAAAGAAAAAATAAAGAAACGCGATAATAATGCAGTTGTAAATAAAAGTGAATATTTCTTAAAGAGCTTTTAAATAAAACGGCTATAAAAATTAATGCTGTATAATTTGAAATTCTTGCCTCTTTTTTTAATTCTCTTTGATGTGATAATTTTGTTTTTTTTTTTTAGTTTTTCTACTTCTTTATTTTTGTTTTTATATAACTCTTGCTCGTAAGATTAGATAGCAAAGATTTTGCTTAGCTCACATTTGTTTAACGTACACGTTTCACAATCGTTAAATTTATTCTATGTGATGATTTTTATATGAATTTTTATACTGAAGTTAATTTCTGTCAATTAATTTGTTATTGGCGCACAGTACTTTGTTCTACATGCACAAATCAAAATGATAAAAAATAAAATTTTCTATTAAACCTTATGTCAACACCCAAAAATTCTCGCTTACGAGTACATATACACCCAGCATACCCGGGTATGTCTGGCTCTTTTTCAAACTTTGTTCACACATCTGATCTTTGGAAAACAAATTCGCATCCTTGACATCGTAAGGCAATGGGTCTTCAGCGTTTCTGGGCTATCAGCCGTTTAATAAGATTTGATAATCGAAATACACGCCAGCAACGTAAAGTAACTGATAAAGCAGAAGCAATATCTTATATTTTTCTAATGTTGTATAGAAACCTCCGAGATAGTTACATAGCTGGATCTAACGTCGCTTTTGATGAACAACTTTATCCTTACCTTGGAGGCACTGGATTAACCCAATACATTCCATCCAAACCAGCGAAGTATGGATTTAAGGTTTGGTGGGTATGTAAAGTCATTACATCATACCTAATCAATGGGCAAATCTATACTGGTTTAGCACCTTCTGGGTAAAGGGAAAAAAAATCAAGGCGAGCGTGTAGTCAAGGATTTGTGTTGCAATATATTTGGAGGAAGTGGGCGAAATATTGTGTGTGACAATTTTTTTACGAGTTATAATTTAGCTTCTTTATTGATGTCAGACTACAAATTGTCGATATTATGCACAGTAAATAAAAGACGTAAATTTGTTCCAAACGAATTTTCAAATCCCAAGAGAAGGCCAACCGAATCATCGTTATTTGAGTTTAACAACAATATAAGCATGTGCTCATATATTCCAAAAGAAACAAATCAGTTGTTCTTCTTTCCACATCACATTATAGTACTGAAACTGAAGGTCCAAAGCAAAAGCCTGTTATGATATTGGATTACAATAGGTACAAATGTGGTGCCGATAATGTGGATAAATGTCTTACTGAGTACTTAACAAAAAGGATAACAAAACGATAGCCCTTGGCATTTTTTTATAATATAATTGACGTGGCTGTATTTGCAGCATTTGTGATCTGCACGGAAAATAATCCACACCTAAAAAAATCAACGAGCTGTAGAAGATTGTTCCTTCAACAGCTGAGTGAACAATTAGCTTTGCCGCAAATCCAGACTCGTTTACAAAATGCTTAAGTAATACGAAATTTTTCGTCACGTAGTGGAGTTAAATATATCTTAGGACATTCGGTAATGATAGGTGTAGAAAATCTTCCAGTCCATCCTCACGAAGAACGTGACAGTTCTGGCAGAAAAAAGCACAAAGGAAATTGCTATCTGTGTACCAAAAAACAACTAATTCACAAACAGTTTTCTTTGCATACCCGGGTATATCCGGTGTAGATGTAAAGGGTAAGTCACAAAAACTCCTTGTAAATTTTTTCCACATTAAAAATTTGAAAATTTTATTTTTAAATATTGTAAAAAACAATATTTTAGACGAATATTTAATTTTTTATAAGTCAGTATTTTGGTAAAACTACACTTTAATTATGTCATTAAATTTTAAATTAAATTTAATATCATTGAAAACAGAACCTGCTACTTAATAAAGTATCAAAAAACGTGTCATTCTTGAAATATTAAAATTTAAATATTTCAATGTTTTATTATTTAACAGCAGGTGAATGAATAATATTTAAAAAAATATATTTAAGGCCAATTAAAAGTGTTATTAATTCATTTAAAAAAATATTTATTTCCTTCTTAGTTTTCGTATGAAAAAAGTCTGAAGTGAAGTTTGTAAAATTGAATTAAGTTAATGACTAATTACCAGATAACACTGTTATTTCGTTAAAAATAAAACACATTTTCCTTAAGAGTAAGTTTAATGATAATGAGGGACCTTATGAACAAAGCAACGAAAATTTAAAGCTGTCTAGCGTTGAGGTACAGTAGATAAGTCAAATGCTTTATGATGGTTTTATTATTATTTTAGATATGAAAAGCTGCTATTGTGAAGTTTGAACGCACTTAAGAGTGTGATTTAATAAACAGCATTGTTGTTTTAATATAGGAAATTAAAAGAATTATTTGACTACGAAAATATAAAAGAAGAAAATAATAAAAAAAATACTCTGGACTATAATATTGATTGAACAAATAAATGAGGAGTGTGTGTGACTTCAATACAATTTTCAAAAAGTATATGAAGTGAGAATGTATAATAATAAAACATTTTCAAATCTAAATTACCAACAATTGGATCTTCGCTCTAAAACTACCGGAGTCAATCTCGGGCAAAGCTTGTCAACTCAGCAACAGCTGTACAAACCGAAAGTTTTTCCCCCAAAGAAAAACTATCGACTACAGAAGAGCTGTTACAACAACAACAAATATAACAATAATTTTAAATATTTGTATCATAATACAATAATACAAGCGGGTTGTATATTAATAAAAAAGTATATTTTTTATAATTAAAAAAAAAATCATTTAAGAAGATAAATTTGTACAATATTGAAATCGCGATACAATATTACAACATTACAAAAGGTTGTAAATTGACCATAATAATAATTAAAGCTAATAAATTTGTACAGTAATTGTATTATGATACAATAATACAACAATACAAGACACTTGTGAATTGAGCAGAAATATATATTTTTTTACAAACTGAACTACTTTTAAATTTAAAAAAATTAATTAAAAAAGATAAATTTGTACAATAATTTAAACGCGATACAATAATACAACATTACAAGAGGTTGTGAAATGACAAAAATAATAATTCAATTTTTTTTGTTATAATTTTGACAAAATTTATTAAATAATATAAATTTATATAGTTTTTTGCATTCATTGTAATTTTACTTAAAATAATTTTTAATTAAATTTTTTCCTTAAATTGCTACGAAGAAAGTAAGATTAAAAACAATAGTCTTTATAAAACTAACGAAAGTAATTTTAAACTTTTGTTTTAAGAACATTTATAAAAAGCTTACATGTTTGCACACCTTTTAATAATAAAATGGTCAAGTCGAGTTTTTAAAGACATAAAAAGAAAATCGTCTACTGTTTTACATCTTGCCAGACACTGTGCACAGCAAACCAGCAAAATTAAATTGCATGTGTAAATCCGACAAACATGAAAGCCATAAAATTTTAAGGAACAAATTAGTGCAATAAAACTAGTAGAGTCATAAAAAATAAACAATATTAAATGAGTCATCTAGGCATAAAATTAACATTAACACCAGCTTCGTTGTCACACACAAACAAACACACACATGAACAAAAGCCACGATATGTGCTCATATTACATGCAATTGTTAATTGGTCGGAGATATCACTTGATTTTAGATCTTGGTTAAAAAAAGCAATAATAAAATTTTATAATACAATAGATTATCAAATATATTCGTAGATAATTGTTTTCGTTGTTTTCTTGTTGGTTTCCTTGGAATATCTTTCTTTCCCTCTTTTTAATTTTTTTAATACCAATAAATTAATAATAAAAAATATCAAGAGAAATATATGTTTTTATCTTCCCTGTACAAACCAAATGCGTGATTATTTCTGTTGTAATTTATTTTTTGAACGTGCAAAAGTAGTGATAAATGGGAAAGAAATAATAAAGCAAAATAAATCAACAACAATAACAAAATTTGTACATATTTAATGTGTTTTTAATTTATCTTTTGCTTTTACTAAATCTTTGATCTTCATTTAAGTATTTTACCCTTGAGTGCATTTACAATAATAAATCAATAAAATAAATCCACAATAAATCCATAAAATATTATATTTTTTACTAAAGTAAGAAAAGTTTAAGATCTACATTTATTTAAATTGATGAAATGATTGCACAAAAAAGTAATGAACCTTCAATAAAATAATTAAAGAAAAAAGCTTAAATATTGACAATTACAGAACATAAAATGTTATAATTTGTCCATCAGATGGAATTATTTTTGTATCGTTTTATCAATAAGAGTGCTATTAGGTCTGTGATCAACTTTCCACTCAAGATCTAAGCAATTTACGTTTCCACAACAATTGGATCTTTCCTCCGGAAAGACCTGAGTCAATCTCAATCAAAGATTGTCAACTCACCAACAGCTGTACAATCCGGGAGTTTGTTTTTTTTTACTCATGCATAATCAGCAAAAAATAAATACTTAAATGATATATTTTACTTTTTAAATTCATTTCAACGTTTTCTTAATTTTTACATTGCAAAGAAAAAAAAGATTTAAGTTTTTTAACAACATAAAAATTCTATTTAAGTTCTCTAAAAACAACATTTAAAATTGCAATTATTTCCTTTAAGTTCTTATTGCAGCATTGCCTCACGTTTATAAATATCAAAGAAACAATTATGTAATGCTACCAGACCTGTACATGTAAGAAAAATCTTGGCGTTTTAACTCGCCTATAATGAAAAATCGCAGTTGCGAAAAGTATGACAATATTAACTAAACCATTGAAAAAAAGGTTGCATGTGCGTAGTAGTAGAATTAGAATAGTAGTAGTAGAATTTTGTATTTTGCAATTAGAAAAAACCCAACAAGTAAATCAAACGTAACAATAAAACACTTCGCTACTTAATTGAATCTCAGATCTCTTAAGATCTTAATTGAATCTTGTATCTCAGAAGTTTTAGTAATACAATTTTTCATTATGTAAAATTTTAAAATCTTTAAATTAAAATAATTTCTGATATAACAAAAATAACGAAAAAGTACATAGAAGTGCTGAAATTGCATATTTGAATATTCAATGTCAGGAAAAATATCGAATATTTAATTTGGATAGATATAAGTCCAAAGAAATTAATATTAATTTTTTTTAGTAAAAAAATTCTGCTTTGTCCCCGTCCACACTTCACAACTTTTCTTGGCCGAAATTGCAGTAAATGTGTGCGAACGAATTTAATTTAAAAACAAAATTTGTTTTTTATCTGGGATACGAAAATTACCAACCTTTTTATACCCTATTCAATGCATGTGTAGTGTTTGCATTTTAATCTTAATATTTCTTTTTATCATCATTTTTTCAGTTTTTGATTTTCATGAACAAATTGTTAATATGAGTCGACCTAAATGAAATTTAAATACTTCAGAGACCACACCACGTAATTTAATTTGATAATCGAAAATGTTTTGCTGTGTCTGTCCTGTCTACCATCGTCATCTTACAATTTGATATTTATTGATTGGATTTAAATAATATTTTTTTTTATTTACTAAATAAAATACTGACAACAGACAGTTGAAATGAAAACGTTAATTATTGCTGTAAAAACAATGAAAATAAATGAGCTGAACTGGTTCCAGTAGTTTATTAGCTGAAAATTATTATTTGTTACAAAAAACAAACGTATTTTTGCTTGTTTATTTTAAACTGATATTTAGTGTTTGTAAAAGTAAGTAGATGTTAAGAAATTGAATCAGGTGTTAATTGTTAGCGGTTGATTTTTTTTTAATTTAATCAAAAATTCGTTTAGCATTTCATAATGCGCAGGCATGAAGCACATGAATCGATTAAACGAAGAGTAATTTTTCTTAAGTAAAATTTAATAGAAAGATTTTTTAATCTGTTACTTAATTTTGAGTTGAAAATTTGCACCACAAAAAAACTTTTTTTTTTTATTTCTTTAGATTAAATATGCTTGCCCAGAAAAAATCTACTTTGTTTTCATATTTAAAATGAAATGACTCTCAAAATACTCAAATGGTGTAACAATAACAACAGCAGTAGTATTAACAACAAAAGTTAAGTTGTTCCCAAGACAATTGAATCTTCGCTTCGGAATGACCAGAGTCAATCTCTGCCAAAGATTGTCAACTTTGCAACAGCTAAACCAATCGAAATTTTTTCTTTAGGCAAACAACTCTCGACAACAGTAGAGCTGTTACAACAACAAAGATAAGTTTTGAAATATTTGCTCAATTTTATTCGAAGAAATTACAGTAATAAAAATCTGTAAAGGAAAACCCAAAACATCCACCATGACTTTTACTTCGTCAGGAGGGGGAAAATAAGGCATTCAATGTCCATAGATATTTTTGCCTGTAGACCAGTAAACGTCATCATTTAGAAACGGCAGAAAGCTTTTACTAAAGAAAAAAAAACTTTTAATTATTTTATTTTTAATAAAGAACGTATTGTACGCAAAAAAAAAAAATTTAAAGTGTTAATGAAAAGTTTCCAAAAATTACAAATTTCCAATAAATTTTTTTTATACCCTTCACCACAGATGTAAAGGGGTGAATGTTAGTTTGTCATTCTGTCTGTAATTTGTACATTATTTCTGACTCCATAAAGTATATATATTCTAAGTTTTTATGCATAGCGAAGTCGATTGAGCGATGACCGTCTGTCTGTCCGTACGTGTTCGGATTAAAATCAAATTTACCAAGCACTAGATAAGCTAATGCGCCAATTGATCAGATATAGTTTCGAAAATTTTGCTATTGAAAATCAGCAAGATAGGTCCATGTACTTCGAGGCAGAGGGCAAAACACCACACCTGCCTCTAATTTTTTCATATCATTTAGAACAAATCTAGTTCAGTGAAGAAACTCCAAATAAAAAGAAAAAAAAAAACAAATATATGCGGCGATAGATAATTAAAAAATAAGAAAAACATCAAGTGAAGAAATTTGGGGTCGTCCATATTTTCCGACTTTTAGGCCTCTGAACTTTTGATAAAACAGCACGATTTCGCACCATATTTTTGCAAGATAGCAATATGGGTATCATTTCAGAAATTAAAATTTTTCAAAAAGTTTAGGTACGATTTTGCCATATTTTTTAAAATATCAAAATGGGTAACATTTAAAAGCTTTTAAACAGATCTTTCAAGAGAAGTTAAAAACTTTTTTAAATATTAACCCGTTAAGAGCCGGTGGAATTAAAAGTACGATTGTGCACGATACTTTTTTAAATACCAATACGGGTTTCATTTAAAAGCTTTGAAGAATTCTTTCAGGAGAAGTTAAAATTTTAAAAAAATTTTAACCCGTTGAGAGCTGGTAAAATAAAAAGCACAATTTTGAGCCATATTTTCAAAATATCAAAAAGGTTATCATATAAAAGCTTTTAAAAAGATCTTTCAGGAGAAGTTAAAACTTTTTGAAAATGCTTAACCCGTCAAGAGCCGATGAAATAACAAGTACGATTGTTCACCAATTTTTTTTTATATCAATATGGGTATCATTTAAATGCTTTTAAAGAGATCTTTCAGAAAATACTACAATTTTTAAAAAAATGCTTAACCTATTAAGAGCCGATGATATTTCTATATAAAATTATATGAAGACCTAATACTTTTTTTTTCAGAATATTTATTATTAGTTCTCTTTCTTAACATTATTATAAATAATCTACTTATTCTTATATTCTTCAATATGTATCTGAAAATATTTAAATGACCAAAAAAGAAAATTTAATGCTCAATTCAAGCATCTAATAATTATAATTTTGAAACATAATTCAAGTTTAAGGTTTATAACCAAAGGTTATCAGACAATGTCATCATAATAAAGAGAAACGATTAAAATAATGAAAATTGTTTCATTCTAAAGAAAAAAACATTATTAAAAATGTTGTTTACTTTTAGCGTGTGTGTGTGTGTTTTATTTTGTATTTTTACAGAAGCTGCTTTAAATAACTCGTGTTAAAAACACCTTCAATTTTAATTATCATCGTCATCACTATCTACGATTATGTAAATATAACTTTTTATTCTATAAACGAGATGTTTTCAACTT
The DNA here is from genome assembly GCA_937654795.1 of Cistogaster globosa. Lineage (NCBI taxonomy): Eukaryota > Metazoa > Arthropoda > Insecta > Diptera > Tachinidae > Cistogaster > Cistogaster globosa. Next base: position 126,133,073 of record OW569404.1, read on the forward strand.
CACCTGCGGACGAGCGTCATTATAAAATTTTATAAATATTTGTTAAAGACTTTTTTCTTCATTTGTGTTTAGTTTGTTTTTGGTCTCAAAAGCGGAGCCGATATTGTATAGAATATAAAGAGTTATGAAAAGGTTCCACATTCACAAAAGTAAATGTGTGTTCTTATATGTACATAAATACAGTGCCGATAAAAATAATAGCACTGTTATTAGTTATATCATTTTTAATTAGAAATTGAACAATATTTTGAAAAAGGATGAGATTAAAATTGAGAATCTCAGGACCCAGAATATTATCCAAGAGATACTTAAAGATCATAAATCATGGAGGTTCAAGCATAATGTTGTAATATAGGCTTTTCATATTGCGCAGATGAACCAATTCATTTTGCGTTCATATATTTAAAAATATGGTGCTACTTTATATAAAAGAAATCATGTTTTCGTTTTAGGTCTTTCAACAAGACAGCGACCAAAAATATAGGAGCAGAAAAACTGTCAGTGGTTCATAGACTTTAATATTACATATGATCTTACAGTCGATTGATTTAAGCCCGATCGTGAATCTTTGCACCAACGTTAAGAAAGACGTCTGTGAATCAAAACCTACTAACAGCAAGAAACTTCGGGCTGTAGTTAAGATGTCGTTAAGAAGAATTCCCAAAAAATATGTAAAGTCTTGGTTGGCTCCATGTCGTCTAAAAATGAGGTAAAATTAATACAAAAAGATTAGTGTTGCCTTAAGTGCTATTTTTTATGCCGCAGTTGTACATAAAGCCAAAGAACATCAAAAGGAAAAAAATATTATTTTCTACTTCATTAACAGCTTGTATTCTTAAAATATTTAAATAAATGGAGTCAAAATAACAGGCCTCTAAAAAACAAGAAATATTAAAACAGCAATCGATGGAATATTTTTTTGCTCTTATTTGATTCTAAGCAATTTTAGAGTTATAAATATCTGAAAATATGTTCATATGAACAATAAAAGTTTTTGGATTTTTTTTAATGTAGTTTTAATGCAGTTTATGTGATATCGTAGGGCAAGCAGTAAACACTCACTTTCGAAAAACTTTAAGTGAAGTATTAAAAAATTTAACCAAATCTGACAAAAAAAAAAACAAAATTAAAGTGCGTGTTAATACATTTCTTCATTGAAAATTCGGTCATAAGGGGAGGTTTAGGGGAAACCAGCTATTTTATGCCAAAACGACAACGTTGTACATGTGCAACTTCTAACAGTCCACCCTAAATACGAGCGTAAGACGTTATTTAACTGTCAAAAATTCTCATGCCCATACAAAATGTATGAGACCAACCCAAATAGCGCGACGCTAACGTTGAACAATTGAAAAATCCAATTTTGACGCGCGTAAAAAGTGAAGTTCGCTGCAAAAGAAGTGTTGTTATTGTTTTTTTTTTTTTTTTTTGTGGTATATACAAAAGTATTTCCAACAGTAATGACATTACAGCTACTTTAAGGTCAATTTCGCGATTTTATCTCTCTTAATTATTTCAATTTTGTGGTTTTTAGCAAATAAGATAAGTAAACAATACTGTTCGTTTCACAACGTTGGCGCTCGTATTTAAGTTACTCATTACAACGTAAAAACTAGACGCTAAATTACGTCGTGCCTAACGCCCGTATTTAGGGTGGACTGTAATTCCTTCGTCAGTGGTGCCAGAAATTTTCATAAAAAAATCTTAATTTGTCGAAAAAATCTTAATTTAGGAACAAAAATCTTTAAATTTTTTAATTCTTTTTACTTTTCAAAATATTTGTTCAAAGTTTGCAGATGAAAAGAGGAGATATCAAATTTATTGCAAACTTTGACAAAGTTGGAAACATTAACTCACTATCCGCTAAAACTCTTCTACTTTAACATTTTCTAAATTCGTAAAATATTTATAAAATTTATGTGACGCAGTTCCCTAAATTCGTCATTTTGTTATTTGTTTACAGACCTCAATGTAAAAGGCGGTACAATTATCAGTGATTTAATTTAATTCATAAGCAATAAACCTTGTATCTGGAGTTTTAGTTTTTACCAATTTACCTGGTAAACGTCATCACTATTTACATATTTATGTATTAACTGCAGTGATAATTTTTGTTTGTTTTAAAGTATTAGTTTACAATAAAAAAGTTTCACATTTGTAAATATTTTTACCAAATTTTAATAAATTTTGCGAAGCAACTAAATCAAGAAAAATCTTAATTTTGAAAAAAGAGATCTTCAATTTTTATTTTGATTAAAAAATCTTTAAAATAAGGTAAAATCTTCATTCTGGCATCGCTGTCCTTCCTACATATTTTTATTTTTCTTTTACTCTCTCAATACTCTCAGAGATGGAAAATTGAGTGTGATTATAATTTTTTTTTCAACACTTTTAAACTAAGAAACTGAGCTTAACGTAAGTTTTGTTTAAAAACTGCTCCTTAACGAGTATTTTTTTCGGATTTTATTTATTGCACAGAAAGTAAGCATAAAGTTACTTGTTAATCACTGTTTATTTCTGGGGATATATTATTTTTGTTATTTAACTCTTGCTTAAACAATTATAAAAATTGAAAAGATCAGGTCTTTTACAATCCACAAGTCGTTTCATACAAATCGGGTAAGCCTTTTAGGACTTCTATATTTGACACAACTATTTTTTTATACCAATTTTCATTAATTATAAGCAAAAAAAATTGCTTTCAATTTTTTAACCAAAAGCGTAAAACTTAGCATTTTTATTTCAGTTTAAAGTTTGAATTACTTAAGTTTAAAATTAAAAAATAATCGTTATTGTGGTCCGCAGGAAAATTATATAAAAGAAACTGATATTTATTAAACACGCAAATAAGTCCCTATCCACACTTTGCAGCTTTTGTTGTGCAACTCTTGAGTTTGTGCGTGAGAGAGGAAAGACGAATAGAAACGGGTACACTTTTTCATGATTTTGCAATTCTCTTTTGTTATGTCATTCGTAATTTAACTAAGAACAAAATTTAAGCAATCAATGCTAAAAGCGCAGAAACAAAATTTTCATGTGTGGACACGATTGCAATTTCAGAAGAGAATTTCAGAAAATTGCAGAAACAAAAACTGCATGTGTGGACGACGATTAAGTTGTTCTCCAAATTGCTACTATTCTATCAATTTTAAAATAAATTGAGAACGTAACGAAATTCACTATTGCAGTCATAAAATTTTTGTTGTTGTTAATAAATTATTTTCCATGCTGCAGCATTTAGCTTCTCTATAATTTTGTAACAATTTTTTATTTTTCTTAAAAAAAAGTCATACATAAAATGCAGCATTTTTGTTGTAGAAAACCTACACTTTTTCCATGCCTGAGACAGAATATTTAAAGGAGCTGTGTTGGCAAAACACAAACAAATATATGAAGTATGGAAGAAGCCTAACTTCTGTGCGGCACAAGTACAAAAACAATAACAAAGTATTTAAACACTACAGCATTTTAATAAACAAACGACGGACCAGTTTAAATGAAAAAACAATATTTGAAGAAAAGGCAAAAAATGGTACAAAAACAAACAAAATCCATGTATAAAAAAGTCACGTGAAGACACACATACATACAGACGCAACCATACATATCAAGTGGTAAACATGAGCCCATGGCAAATATAAGGTGTCTACTCAGCATCACAAAATCAAGAAGGAAGACGAAATACATACATACATATTTAGATAAATGTGTGTTGTTTCTTGGTATGTGGGCGTTTTATTTTTTTGCTGTATTTATCCTTCTGTAATACAGAAAATTTTCTTGGGTGTACAGGAATGTGGGAGGAAATTACAAAAAAAAAAAAAAAAAAAAAAAACACAAAAACAATTGAATTTTTATTAGCCAAAAATGTAGACAAAACTTATTTGTTTTTATTAAAATCTATTTTATGTATAATGACCTTGGTAGGGATCTTGACATTTTTAGAAGTGTATTTCAAGTTTGAAAAAAGCTAAATAGATAAAACTTACGTGTTGAAAGTTTTTTGATAATCCTTGATTTGTTTGCGTGAAAATTCATGAAATTCTGTGTAAACATTAACCACCTTAAAATTGTGTGGTACTTCAATGCCAGCTTCCTGTGAATCGATAATCACCTGGCGTCTACTTAAAATGTGTGATAGTTCGGAAGAGTCGGTGGAGCCCGAATCACAACTATTTGGCCGGCCCAAGGAAGAACGGCGACCGTTTGAGGTGTTGGCTCCAGAGACGGATGAAGCAGCCGAAGAAGCGTTCGAAGAGACAGACATTTCTTATATTTATTTTAAAACTGTAAAAACTTTAATACTTTTGCTATAACTGTAATTATAGTTGCTGTTATAACGTTTGCAGAATAAAAACACACCCTTAAAGGATTCCTTAACGCTGTAACTAACTATTTCTTAATTTAGAAAAAAAGTACTAATAGTTTTAATTTTTAAGTCGACAAATATTAAGTTTTTTTATTTATATATTTGTTTTAAAAAACTATAAAATAAATTTCCGTTATAACTTTACACAAAAACGCACAACACAAATACGACCAATTAACTAGACAGTTGACGAGGAACTGACGTCCAGAACACAAATCAAAATTTACTTTAATACAATTTTAAGCAGCCTTGAAGTAAATTAAACACCACAGTTGTAAAAATTTTGTTATTTAATACTTGGAATTCAAAGCACCCTAAACTGTAGTTGTTTGAATTATTAACTATTAAGGTAAAACGTAATGCTATACGTTACGATCAAGCAAGACAAATTGATATTATTCATAAATTTATAATTTTTTTTAAATGTCAGACTCCATACAACAAAAATAATTAGCTTTCTTATATGAAGTAACACATTTAAAACAATGTCGAAATTGATGAACTCCATTTTAATTCGCTTTGAATATGGATTTTAATTTAACACAGGTGGACCAGAATTGTAAAAAAACGACTTTAACGAATATCGCATTAAAGGCAGGGGCACATAGAATCCGTTATACGTTGTACTTTGAAAAATTCAACTAAAGTCAAAGTAACGACGGATGAGTTTGGCACAATGAATTCTTTTCTGACGGATGTTAAATCAAAGTTTGCTTTTTATTTTTACTTACTTTTAAAATAAATTTGTATTTTATTTTTTGTCACCAAAATTATTTTATTAAAATTACAGAACACAATTGAAACACATCAAGAGTTAAAAGAAAACAAAGAAGAAGCAATTGATAGCTATCAAAGTATTCAACGTACGTCAAAAGTTAACAAACTTTCGTACTTTGCGTTGACAGACACGTATTGATTGTGACAATGCTCATAAGAAAACATGTATTTTAACTCACTTGTTAGTTAAATACGTCAAAGTTTAAAGTATGACGGATTCTGTGTGCCCCAGCCTTAACATAATCAGGGCGAATCAATTTCTAGGTAGTCGTGATGACGAATTCATTAATTTTTGCCGTAACTTTGAATGCCAAACTCCAGCAAAAGTTAATGAATTCGCTGTCGCGAAAACCTGGTAATTGATTGGCCTTGAAAATATTGAAACGTTTGAAACAATGTTAGTAAAGTATACATAAAATAATCTTTGAACTATACTTTTGGAACAGCAAACTCATCGACACAACCAATTGGAAGTATTTTTACCTTCTACTTCTTTAATACGCGAGTGACAAGGCGAATTAATAACAAGTGGCCTTGACAGTCCAGGTGAATATTTTTTGCGCTTGTGATTCTTTCTTCTTCGAATGTCAAAAGTTATTATCTCCTATTGTACTTCTTTGTTATTTGTTAATTTTTTCGTTTTATATTCGCTGTGAGTTTACCTGTTATGAATTCGCCTTGGGCGGGTGTTAAAATTGTACTTGCTATTTGAATCTATTGCAACTGCGTTAGTCGAATAATTTTTAATATATCGAAATTTTTTACATTTATTTATTAAATTTTTTAATATTATTAAACAGTTGGTTACAGAGAACATGTTTTAATTGCAGGATTGGGGCGATGGCGAAATCATGTACCAGGAGGTGGCAGTGGCGAATTTATTCATTTTCTGCAACGGCGAAATAGAAGAAATTAGCCACTGCCACCACCTGGTACATGATTTCGCCGCCATGGTTGTGACAAAGGAATGTGCATTATATGTGCTTCGATGTACAACTGCCCTGTAGTGATTCTGTCCGATGTTACATTTAACTGAAACGAGCTAGAAATTTTTAACAACTGTAAGACCCATGGCAAAATAATGTAACAGCTGGTGGCAGTGGCTAATTCGTTCAATTTTGCCGCTACAGGAAATGTCAAACTCCATATTTAGAATTTAACGTCAATATTTTTTATATATCGATTTTGCTAAATTTCAATTCACCTCTTTCGAAACTGTCTGAGAAGGGCAGTCAAACTTTTTGTAGCTTACCTGGGGACGTAACAAAAATGATTTTAAATGATTACGGGCTTAGTTAAATCGACCCATAAACGTAATAAAATACTACTACCCTTGCCACTTGTGGTGAAAGTTATAAAATTGGAAATGTCTTCCGATATAAAGAAGACTTTATTATTGTAATAAAACTGCATTAATATTTAAAACCAAGATTATTAAATTCTGATTAACTTATACATAACAACTAGTATTTAACCACCTATCAATACAAATCCAATTTCGATTTACCGTCAGCGTCTTCGTCGGGTATATAATTCGGTGATAAAGCTTTGCCTCTATGATTGAATGAATAAAAAGAAGGAAAGTTTCCTAAAGTATCCCAGGATTTGGCTTGCATATCGACAGTAGCACGAATTTCTTTAAAGTCACCAACAATTTGGATGAGATTGTAAATGACAACGATTAAACTGACCACAATTTGGACAACGATCTAGAATTTTATTTTGTACATTTTTAAATTATAAAAATAATTAATTAGGTTATTTTACTTACATCCAATGGTAGCTTAGTAAATTCCTGCTCAGTTAAACGTAAGTACGTGCGGTCTATCGAAAAAATAGTTTAAACAATCATTATTATTTTGACCAGAGTTAAATACTTGTATGTTAAGTGTGAGGTACTTACAATGAGCTGCTGAATATGCTGCATGTGCCAAACTAATAAAACCAGCTATTAGGAAAAATTTATTAAAAACCGTATTTACCATTATCGCTAGAATTAGTTTTTATTCTATTAAAACAATTATTGCTCTAACAAATTATAATGTGATTAAAAATTTTTATTTTCTTTTTTCCGTGCAACTAATGACAGCTGTCTATTAAAATGACAAATAATTTTACAGCTGTGGCTTCTAACCTTTTTAATAACAAGCACCTATACAGTGATTCCTAAACTGCACGTTGATACAGGAGCAGAGTTGTTATCAATAAGAAACTGATAACAGGAATGGAAAATACTTGTTAATTTTCATTTATTATCCAAGCTATAAAACTTTCAAAAGCTTAGACCCTTGGTTCAAATCTGTGTCCACAAGCAATAACAGCTTAAGTCGAGTTAAGAACAAATTGAGTTATTGTTAATATTATACTTTTAACACTCGAATCTGTAATGCAAGTCAAAATTCATCTTTGTAGCTTAAAAACTGAGTATTTTTTACCTTAAAATCTAAACAGCTAAAGTCGATATTCCCTTATTTAACGCCAAAATATTACAATTAAAAATGTTTTTGAAAACTTCCAAAAAACGAGTTAAGCTGTTATTGCTTGTGACCACAGAAATATAGAATAACTTTTTTCGTAAAAATATGTCATTTCGTGAAGAAACTAGAGATAAAAATGTGAAAGTACACAATTTTAACGGTATAATGACACTAAAACAGCTTACAGCACATTTTATTTTTGTAAATGAAAAAGTATTTACATTGTTTTTAGAACTTTACAATAAATATTTAACAATACATTTTTATAAATTTACATTTTAAGAAAATTAGAAATGACATGCGGACGAAATCGTGGGTACTGCTAGTTACTAACTATGTTAAATAAAATCTAGTGTTAGAAGATTTATTATTAAAATCAAGTTTGTGTCTTTAAAAACGCGAATTATAAATGCAAACCGTAACAAGTAAAGTTCTATTTAGCACAGGTATTGAAAGAGGGAAGCTCAGAGTACATAACTTTATAGAAGGTGAAATACTTACATCCAAGGCATATTAATTTAACAGGTAAAAGCAGTTCTAAAACAACTACAACAATGTATTTTATGTTTGTAAAATATGTTTTGAGATGTCAAAATCAACTAACGCTGCACATAGGGACAAATAACCGAATTACGACGACAAAAATGGAGTTTCTTATTTCGTTAAATGTAACCACTATTGCCCTTATATGTTCTTTTTCCTAGCACCCAGTAAACTTATAAGTATTTGTTTTTTAACGCATCACATAAGTCTTTACGTGCAAAGTATGTAAAGCATTGCTTTAGTATTTTTATTTTTTTAGTACCTATTAATAGTACACTTAACATTATATATGTATGTTTTTACATAGGCATCCTCTTAATGACTGTCGCTATTTAAAGATACTTTATTTTATGTAATTTTCTTCCAAAAAGTATAATTAGTAAAATTTTGAATTTCGTTATTACCAGAATATTTCTTGTCTTAAAATTTGTTTACAAAAAATTTATCATAAGGACTAAACATATATTTCTTGTCCTAAAATAATGTTTGGAATTAAAGCTAGTCATAATCTTCTGTTTTGGTAAATACATATTTTTTATCATAATATTTATTCCATGTATGATGATGAGTTTAAGTAACTAAACTAGCCCGTAAAACAGATAATAATACTTTGCACGCACGTACAGACTAATGTAATGCTTAAAAAATAAATACTTATTGTTTGATTGCGCACTACTATATAAAACAAATTAAGTGCATTATTGGTTACATTTAACAAAATTCCATTCATAATTCGGTTATTTGTCCCAATGTGCGCTTTAGAAAAAAAAAATTAATGTTATTATTATTTTCAATCATTTCACAAGACTTACATGCGATGAAGAAAAATACGTATAGAAGCCGTTATGGATGTCATTTCGCGGATAAGGAGCAGTAAAGGGATAAAATCAAGCTTCATAATAAATTTTTACACACTTTTTTGTTCTATGGAAGTTTTAAACACAAACACAAATTTCCCCGACACATGATATTAGAAAAAAAAAAAATCCTAGGAAAATAAAAAGTGTAAACAAAATTTGACACCTGAAAACGTAAACAAAAAGCATCAACTGATCTACTAACACTACCTGTTAAATTAATATGCCTTGCTTACATCGTTAAAACTGAAAAGTTTTAATTAATTTATTTATTTCAGTATACAGTAACCTAAAAAGTCTGCGTACAGTGTAAAAAAATTTTTTCTATAAAAATTATATATTCAAATATTTTAAAAAGAACTATAGATTTACCTAAAAAAAGGTAAAATTAAAACGCAATTTTTAATTTTTTAATCTTAAATAAAATTAAAAATAAAAACAAACTTTTAGCCAAAAAAATATCAGTAAAAATGTATTAACAGCTTTCTTAGACTTTGGTTTGCAAGCTATTGCTTAACAAAAACCAAAATAATATTTTGTGGATTTAGTAATAAATTTTGTATTGGCAACTCTGTATTGAATATTTTTATTTATTAACTGTAGTTTTTTTCCGTTACTTTTATAATAAAGCTTGATTTCATATAAACTGAAATTTGCAACGAACATTAATATAAAATGAATAACGTTATATAATTTCACTTTTAAAATAAATAATTAAGTGTTATTTTTATCACAACGTACCTATAATTACAATAAATGTCTCCTACTTCGACTCACATTGAATTTTGTTTTTGTTTGTAATTGGAATAGATATGAAATTTTTTATTATTTATATGAAGAAGAATTTCAACAACTGCATTTATTAAAAAAGTTCACTTTAAATGAAAATTAAGAATTCTATTTTTTATACGACCTAAATTTTGTGTTATTTAATTTTGTCAACGGTAAATATCAGTTCGCATGTGGTTAAAACCGTTGAGAGTTGTTTTTTCTGCTTAATGGTGATTAGGAGAATAAGTTTCCTGCATGATAAATAACAATCTTTTACCTAATAGAAATATAAAGCTCATTTAAATGTCATTGACATCCGGCAGTAATCATCTGTTTTAAATATTTTCAACTGCATACATATAGTTTGTGTCATTATGTTTGTGTAGAAGTAGCTTACAATTATAAAGAACATTTTAACTATAAAATCTTTGTAGAAGGCAGATAAATTGTCATCTGTTTCTAAATGTTAAGACAACTTTAATATATAACAAATCTGTATATATTTTTTTATTTGTGAAGTTTGACAGCAATGATTACTAATTATGAAATCGCCTAAGTTGCCACCTGGTACTTTATTTGCGTGGGCGCATTTTTTTTAAACTAATGCAGTCACCTGCTATGAATTCGCATTTATTGCCAACGATCACTAGAGCCTACGACGTTGATACTTTTTTATCTTTACATATTCATCTAAAATGTGATCCCAGCAAGAAATGAGTGAGGGAAACTTATGCATACACAATTATCACTAACACATTTGCAATAATTTTATACTGAAACAGCGTTGCCGTTGTGCAGCTTTTCGTATTAAATTTAAATGAATTTTTTGTTTGTTAATTAAATCTAAGTTTATGCTCAAAATTGATTAGCAAAGTTCAAAAAGTTTTGTAACTAAAGCCGTTTGAAAAATCAAGCAATATTTTAATTATATTTCTTGTAAAAAAAAGTCACTGGTAACGCTGTTTGCTACAGACATCACACGTATACAAATGTTTAATCAAGTTTTTCATTTTCCCTTTAAGAATGTGATAGAAACTGATGATGGACATTTTTTCATCATCAGTGATTGTCATTTGATGGATCAAATGATGGTCACTGTTCTTGTAGGGATGTAACTTCAATCATGTCAAACACTTTTATTTTCCTATCGTTAATTTATTCTTATTTTCGTATCATGTAAAATGTTACATCTTGTACAATTTAAATTATTTAAAACTTGCCTGCCGCTATAATTTTTTTCCACGTTTTGTGGCCAAAGGAATACTTTAAAAACATTAAACGCATGTTTTTAGTTCACATGAAATTATACTTAATAAATAAAAATAGCTTAATTATAAAAAAAAAAAAAAAAAATCGATAAGTTTTTGCAATTAAAAGAAAATAAAATGATTACACAACTGTAGTTTGTTTCAGAGATGGGTGTAGTGTAATTATTAGTTATTAATTTTTTAACTTTTTTATGCAGAATTACAAGAATATTTGAGTAAAATCATTTTTCAATACAAAAATATATATTTGAAATTTGAGTGAAAGCAATTTATTTAATTGTATTCATTGTGTGGACCAATTAGTTTAGATCAAATTTGTATTTTCTATTTGTTCTAATTTTAGTTTAGGCAATACTTGCTGTGGATTTTAAAAACCTGGCTTCAAAACATACAAACAAACAAAAACCTTTTAATTTTATAAATTAATTTTAGTTTTATATATTTTATCAAATGTCCGAGGACATAACGATGTCCATGGATATTATGTCGCACTAGAAAGTGACATAATGTCACACTAAGATGCAACATAAGGTCCATCAACGTAGAGTCATAAAACCAATAGATATTATGGGTACTAATCAAAACGCGGCTTGAAAATTATGTCCTCACATTGAAAGCGCTCGCCAATCGTACCAAATAAACAGCCAGTGACGACGGTTTTCACCGAAACGAATGACAACAATCTAACGTTTTTATAAAGTGGCTTCCAGAAAATTTTTTGTTAAGCGAAGCCGGTATTGGTTTTCCCTAGATCAAAAACTTCTTGCGTCTGGCTGAAGGCCGTTTATGCAGAAAATCTTTGGTAAGCGAAACCGTTCTTGCTTTAAGTGCGAACATTATGACACTTTCAAAAGTGACACTATGTCCATACTAAAAACGATAAGATGTCTGTAAGCGCTGACGTTTTTCAAAGCGACAAAATGTCTATGGGCATTGTGTCAGTTTTTAGTTCGACATGAAGTCAATATACCGATAATTTATGGCAATTTAGAGTTTCTGCCAAATAACCTCTAAAAATTTATTAACTTTTTACAATGTCACCAATCTATATAATGTCATAATTGGTTTAAGAATGAAGGATAAATAAATCAATTTTGTTTTAATGACTGCGTTAGTGGCAGGTCATGGAAATTTTAAGTATCTTCTGGCCAACATGAGAATCGGACAGGATTATACATGTAGATTTTGCCTAGAGGACTTAAGACCACAGGCTGAAGCTTGTTAAATAGTAATCTTAACCCTCGTCAAATGCTACCACTTACTAGGAACTCATTGCTGAGAAAAAATAGGCCGTCAGATACCAATTGGCAGCCCGGAGTCACTGAAGCCTAGAGTAAAGGCTGATAATAGCACGTAACTCTTTGTGAGGGTAAGGTTGCCGTAAATTGTGAATCGGTTTTCTACAATCATTAAGGACGGAAGGGGTTTGAAATGAGACCCATTAGAAGAGCAGTCTGCTTGTTGATAGTAGCGAATGCAGGACGGGGACAAGAGAAGTCAACAAAACAAGTTAACATTTCCTATGCCAATATAATAACGATAAGAATACATTTTTTCTAAAACTTGTTCATATAAAATAAATAAATAAATTTTTTACATGAAGCAAATCCTTTTTAGTCAATTTGGTTTGATGTTTGTCATTTATTTTTAAATTTACATGCAAACTAATCCATTCAAATGTAAATATGTGTGCTATTGTATTTCTGACCAAATGACACCGTTAACGCGACCACACTAATTACTCACAAAGTCATTTGAAAGCGTTCTCACCGCAATGTTTTCATGTAATGACAATGGTAAATGACAAAGGTACGTATGTGTATTTGTGACAGATTTATTGATTTAAATACTTCGTGTTGATAAGTAAGTCATGTATTAATAAATATGTTACTTACTTACATACATATCTATGTATGTGTGTACATACATATAAACATGTATGAGCCATTCGGGGTAGTGGTTCCAGTGTAGGATCACAACTTAATAAAGCGCTATCATTAAATGCCCTGATAAACATATGTTCATACATACACTCGTATCTATTCATTAAAACGTTTATTTTATGTATGTTAGTGATGTCAACAGGGATATGCTGAGTCCTAAATTTTAGAATTTATAATTTCAAACAACAGGACTGCTAAAAATTATTAAAGAAACTTTTCGCGAAGTTTTTTTAAAGACAAAAAAAGTTCAAGTGGCAAAAAATGGGAAGAAATTACACAGGAGGTAAAACATCGAACCATAATTACGTTGTAGTCATTTTAATTAATAATTATTTTAATTTTTTGTTTATAAATTAGTAAAACAATATCCTTTAGAGCAACGGTTCTCAAATGGGGGTCCGTGGACCCCTGGGGGTCCGTAGCAACCATCCTAGGGGTCCGCATGAAGAACCGAAAAAACAGTGTTTTCAAAAATAATAAAAGTTTTATTATGATTTTGGGCCTCAGAGGGGTCCGCGAAGAAAAATTAGTTTACTAGGGGTCCGTGAGCAGGAATTTGATGAGAACCCCTGCTTTAGAGTAACAGCTGATACACATGTACTATTGTGAATAATTGAATAGAGTAAAATTCACAATAGCTCTACTTTTTAGCGAATGTGCGCCATAAAGCAAATAAAAATTCATTCGATCAGCTCTTTCGACTACAGTTGAAGATCGAAAGTTGCAAATGATAGACGCCATTATTAAATAATTTTCGCCAAAATAGAAAGAATGAATGAATGAGGTTATATTTCTCAAACATAGCAGTTTTCTAGATTGTAAATACCAACTACTTCAATTTTTATTTAACTCTTGGGGCACTCTTATTAATCTACTATTTTAACATTTTTAACTCTGTGGCCCTAGCTATTATTTGTTATCTCGATCTCTTGTGTTTTAAACAAGCGTCCTTTCAAACTTTCACAAGCATCTTCTTCGGTTCCGCTTGAACAACTCGATATCTTGTTTAGCAAATATGCGCCTTTATAACTTGGGAATACATCGAGACCATAACACATGGTTACCGCTCTGCACCACACTTCTGTTTTTTATCTATCTTCTTTTAAACCAACTCAGTCACATCTGTCACATACTTCTGCTATGTTGTTCTTTTCCTCACTTAAGAAATTTAATTTTCGTTTTTTTCTGTTCTTTTGATATGCAGGCGCCGTCAATAACATATCATGTGTTTTCCGTTTATAAGCATTTTAAATACTCAACCACTGCGGCTTTGAAACATAAAGACAGCGCTCCCAACGCAACTACATCTCTATGTACGCAACTACTGTTGCTTAACAAAGCTTAGCACTAGCGTGACTAGAAAGTCTTTCTAGAAAGGGCTCTAGTCTCATTGAATATTCCATAAAAAGAAACTAATTCTGAGGTGGAAAGCTAAATTTTTTCTGAAGAGGGCTTAGCTCCCTCCAGACAGGTCAATTTATGCCAATGTATGTTAGGCGATTTTTTTCTTAGTTCTGTCCCAAAACACCACACTTGTTTGTGGTGCAAGTATCTACTTACTTATCTGCTCCCTGTTTTAGCTAAGACCCTCAAAGAGTCTGAAGTTAGAAGCTCAAAGCAATAATATTTTATGTCACACAAGGCACAAAAAGATTAAAAAAGAGCCTTAAGTTATGCTTTGTTGTGCTGCATTTTTACTAGCATTCTCTATGTGAAAATTTGTATGTGTGGATGCTTTTTGCTCAATGACTCCTAAAAGGGCCAAACCGATTAACTGAAATTTGGACCACAAATGGAACGTTAAGCAAGTTAACCATATAACCCAATTGAATGGGTAAAAACAAAATCTAGGCATACTTTTAGGCGCTGGAAAATAAACTAATTTCATTCGTCGATTTTTTTAAAATTGGACAGGAAGAGTTTCGCAGTTTTCGCCTAAACAGCACAGAGAAAGGCTTTAAATAATAATTTTATAAAAAAAAATCTAAAATACATATTTTTTAAATTAAAATGCGATGTTCCTTCGAAACACATACCTGCAATTTGTGAAAGGAATATTTGCTTAATTCACAAAATCTTGTATCGTGTATTTTGTATTGACTACACTTTCTGTTTATATGCTTGTGAACATGCAGTGTATTATTGTATCAATTTATTTTGTATATTAAACGTCAAAAAGCAAATAAGAAGAAGAAAATAAGTATTCATAAGAAGGTTTTCAGGAAGTAAAATGGACAATAGGACTGAAAAAAGCTAAATTTTCAATTTTTTTGTGCGAAAAGTATACTTTTGGTATGCTAAAAAATACAAATGCCTTTTGTTTATTTTCTTCTTTGCAATGTGATATGGAATTCACATGTAGTTGATAACACGATTACCAATACAACATTTCAAAAACATGCCAATTAAAAGTGTATTGGTGTATTGAAATTTTATATGAAAATTTCCAACATTAAGCATTCACTTTTGTATTTTAATTGAACAATACACAGTATACACGGATACAAGGGGTTTTGTGAATTAAGCAATAAAAATTATCTATTACTGTATCATGTCACATTTACAATTTTCATCGTAAGCTATTTCGTAAATTACTAGACATTAAAATAGTACATATAAACTTTTAGAGGTGGTGTTGCTATCCAAAACATATAAACTGGCCTGCACAGTGGTTTTCATGAAAAAAATTCTCATAAGACGTACGATTTTTTTAAATTTAATAAAAAAAAACAATTAATAAAATAAAACTAGTTGTTAAATAAAAATATTGTACGATTTTTATTTTAAGTAAAATAAAGTTTTTATATCCCCTTAAAGGAGAGGATTTTTTAATTTAAAGCACTTTTCAATTTTTTTTTAATTTTTAGTTTTAAATTTCATTTTCTGTCTGACATTTCAAAATAATTTTTAAACAGTTCCTATAATTAATAATTATTTGCATGATATATCTTGTTTTTAGTTTGTTGTTGTGAAACCTGTTTAAACTTTTAATTGATTTTATGACTGACTATTCCACTGACAATTATTTTATTGTACGAGTGTAGCCTTTAAATGGTTTGTTGTCCTCTAAAGCCAAGGTCGCATTATTATGTACTAATCGCCTTTCATCTGAACTCTTGCAGAAAAAATTTATTTTGAATTCGGCCCTTAATTTCCAAATGTCAAAAATGCTTACTTTTGTATTGAAACTGTTTGACAGTTAAATTCGCCTTGGTTTTATCTATTAAATAAGCAGTAAATAAGCTTGAATATCATGAATTTGTAACGATCGCGATGAGTTTTCTATCAAATGTTTTTTGTCTTTACGATTTGCAGTTTGACCCATCTATCGGAGATGTAATTGTGGCCATACTAAAAAGATTTTGATGTCGCTTACGTTTGGGCAGAAAAAATGTATAATATTTTTAATATCGTGTTTGTTTAGGGTTTCACGACCACCTGGTAATTGATTCGCCGTGAGTGTGAGCAAGGCGAATAAATTACCAGGTGGTAGCGCAGGCGAATTTGCTATTGCTTGCTGCTAATTATAACTGTCAAACACCAAGTATAAAAAATATAAACAGCAAAAAATAGCGAAATCACCGGAGCTGACACCTGGTAATTTATTTTTTATATAAGGAGTTTGACAGTAATTTTTAGCAGCAAAAAATAGTGAATTTGCCTACGCTGCCACTTGATTTGCCTTGAATGTGAGGGTATTGCAACTTAAACCACTAAACTTGAATGTACAAACCTCTAGTAAGGTAAACACTTTCAGTTTATTTTTAAACATAAGCCCTGATGATTATTTGGTAGGGTTTAATCCGACGGCATTTCTTTATAAAGTATCGTCGGAAGAGAAAGTTTTGCTTTAAAAAGTCAAGCAATTCTGCGACTGCCCTCGTATGGGTCATGTCTTTGTGCCTCATGTAGGGACAATGTCATGCAAAATAACTCATGTAGACATAATATTTTTTTGTTTTTAATTTGTTTGTTTTTTCATATCTTTCACTTAATAATATACAATTCAAAGTTTCATAGGAAATTTTTAATAAAATATAAAATAGTAACATTTTTAAAATATTGATTATTTTAGACTGGTCATACAAGCAGTTGGTAGATTTTTCAAAACTGTTTTTTCAGTATTATTTGAAGCCTTCAAGTGCATGGACACATAAAATTAAAAATATTTTTAGATTATAACTAAAAATATTAATTAAAAAATAACACTAAATAACAGTAAAGAGCAAGAAATCGGAACTACAACAACGTATAAAAATGCATTGTATTAAAAGTTTTATATTTTACGCTTTTTTAACACTGTGTACAGTTCAAGCAAAAGTCATAGACAGAGGTATTTCAGAAACAATATTTTTGTAAGAAATTTAATTTTTTAAGTTTTAGCGAACAACTGTTACTTTAGTTAAAAACTGCTGAAGAACTTTAATATTTCATGAACAAAAATAACCAAAAATATCTTTAACATCTTGACTACAGTTTGAAAAGTATTGGAAAAAAAGAGTTGTTAATTAAACAAACCTGACTTGATACATAATTTATATGTTCAAAGCTATGAGAAATCCATAGAGATTAAAAAAATTATAGAGCATTTGCTAACCTGAAAATTTATTTTTAAATCCAAATAAAATATCTAAATTCTTTTCTTGTACAAATATTTAAAACTGCTTCTAAATACAGAATGTTTTACTGTTAGCTAAAGTTAAACTTCAAGTGTTGCCGCTTTAGCAGAATTAAAAATAACTGCAATTATTTTTATCAAACTAAAAGACGAGTTTGACTCGCACTAGAGGTGTTGGGTACCATGTATGGGCCACCCTATAATTCCTAATTTTATTTAGGCCTGTATATTCCTGGTTCAAGAGAAACACGCTTTATTTTCACTTTTAACTTTATTTTTTTACTCGCTCTTAGTCTATGAAAATTTTAAGTGTCGGCCTAAAACGGTTTAAAAGAAAAGCATATTTCTTTAAATTACATCTATAGGGGATACCCTTTAATTATTAACTTAATTTTAAGTGTCTGGCTATAACGAGTAAAGATACACGACTTTATTTAAATGGGCCTAAAATTTGCAAAGTAAAGGGTTTCCCTTTATGTTAGCCCGTTGGAAAATTATATTCCATATAATGATGAGAGCACAATCCGTCTGTATAAAATGAAAATATAACTTTAGGAAATTTCCCATGCAGTAATTAAACTTTTTAACAGGGTGTATGGCAAGTGCACAGTCTTGTTGAAACCACTTGTCTTCTTATAAAATCTGATTTTCTGAAAATTTTGTTCCAATGTTGCAAGTTGACTAAACCTTAATTGTTAGATTAAAGATTTGAATACTTATTTAAAGTTCAATAATTTTGAGGATACAATAAAATAATTTAGAAAAAAAAAGGAGTGAAACATTGCGCCGGATGCTGACTGAAAAGGAAAAGCTTTTAAGGGAAGAATGTCTCTAATCACTTAAGACGTCTGTGTTCAAAAAATCATTAACCACTTGATGCAAATATTTCAGGGAAAATGTATTGTTATTTCGCGAAATGATCAATTTTTACTTACCGTTAACTGTCAGCTATTAGTTAACTGACCTCAGGAATCGGCAGATGTTCTTAATTATAAAAATGATCCCCTAGACCTTAGTTTATCTAAGAAAACTTTCATAATGGGTTTCTGATGGTTTGAGAATTTTTGTTTTTATTTTTAGATGAAACTCATGAAATGACAACACCTCCTGATACTCTAAAACCTGTCGAAAATGAAATTTTTAAAGAACAAGCAGACAAAGATATGAATATTGTTGGATATAAAACAAACTATGGCAACATTTCAAATGATGTAGAGGTATTCATTGATAAATTAGGACCACAAAAAGAAAAACAAGAAGAAAAAATTGAGGCTGAAGGTAACGAAGAAGAACAGCCAGAAGTTGATGAACCAAAGGAAGAAGAAGCGCAGCCGGAAGAGGAGCCAGCAGCACAACCTGAAACTGAATTGGATGATGACACATCACCCGAAGTAGAGACAAATTCTGAGGCTGAAGCAGAACCTGAACCTGGTGAAGAGCCACAGCCAGAAGAGCCAAAACAAGAAGAAACTCCTGTTGAACCTGAAGCTGAGGAAGAAAAGAAACCAGAGCCAGGAACAGATGTGGAAGAAGAAATGGAAACAATACCAAATACACAAATTGATGAATCTGAAATGCCTAATGACGAACCGGCTAAGGAGGAAGAAAATGATGAGAAACAAGAAAATGAACCAACTGAAACTTTAAAAACCAAAAACATTGATAAACAGCAAGTTTCCTGTTTTACTTGCACCAGCAATGAAGATGTAAAATGTCCCATAAAACCAACAAAACAAACCCCGTGTCCCAAAGTAAATGATGCTGATGAAGGAAAACATAATGGATGTTATACGCTTTATCAAGGTACTTTAAAATATTTACACGTTTCCGTTTATTTCTCTCTCACTAGAGTTCGACTTGTGCTCGAAATTCGACCAAGATTATTGTTGAAAACTTTCTTGTTTGTTTATTTTATGTTCAGACTCTCATGTTTTGAATATATGTGTACTTTTTGCATGTGTAGTGGTAGCATCGATTTTAATGACATAAAGACGGTGCACTAAAGCTGGATTCACTCTCTCTCTCTCTCTCTCTCAAAGAGAAACACGTCAAACTACATATAAAAAAAATGTTTCGCAACAAAGTTTTGGGTGATCCAGCTTAAAGCTTGAGAATATTTACAAATACATATGTGAAAGAAGAAACAAAATCGGTTAACACACAGAGCAGAAAAAGGATCCCGTAGTTTTGTATTTGCCTATTTATATAAAGATAGTGATTCGAGTTGCCAGATTTTGTTTAAAACATTTGCTTAATTCACAAAATCTTATATGGTGTGTTTTGTATTGAATACACTCTCTGTTTATATGCTTGTGAACACGCAGTGTATTATTGTATCAATTTATTTTGTATATTAAACGTCGAAAAGCAAATAAGAAGAAGAAAATAAGTATTCAGAAGAAGGTTTACAGGAAGTAAAATGGACAATAGGACTGAAAAAAGAAAAAAAAAAAACAAATGTCTTTTGTTTATTTTCTTCTTCTCAATGTGAAATGGAATTCACATGCAGCTGATAACACGATTACCAATACAACTTTTAAGAAACATGCAAAATAAAAGTGTATTGGTGTATTGAAATTTTATATGAAAATTTCTAATATTAAGCAAACACTATAGTATTTTATTTGAACAATACACGGATACAAGGGGTTTTGTGAATTAATTAATTGTATAAATATCCATTTTCATATAAAAAAAGAAGATTAAAAAGTTGGTCTTACAGTGGCGTTACAAGTTTATTAAAGTTAAAAAATTAAAAATAATGCGACAATGCGTATTAAAACTTCTAAAAATACAAAATAAGGTCAGTTAGATGTCAAAAAAAGATATCAAAGCTTTAATAGCAAATATCAACAAGCAAAGAATGTTTTTCTTACAGTAGGCCAAAAACTAAATACTTAAGAAAAAAAGCTATGACTAAACGGCTAGACGGATTGAAACCATATTTCACACTCTTCTAGCTGAGGAATATTTGATTATTGATCAAGTAGTGCAAACAAGAGAACAAAAATGCAGATTTAGACAAAGAGACAAAGCGATTTATACGAAGGTAAAAATTGCTATTTCTTAGATTTTTGATTTGGCTTTACACACAATCTACATTGGGATTAGAGATGGGATGTTTATCTCAGAGAAAAAATTTATATTGCAATCAGTAACATTTTGTTATCGTAAGAAATTATAAAAAAAGCCAAATTTTTTGAGAAGTTGCAAAGACAATTCCTATTTTTATTTCTAATAACTTTATAATAAAATAGTTTATTGCACCCAGGAATGCCTAGGTTTTATTTTAGGGCCTTTCTACGCACTGTATAATGTCTTAAAGCCTTGTTTGCTATAGGGTTCTACTCCAAACACGTGAGAAATCTATCAAATCATAGGCGCCTACGTGTGTATTTGCAGTTTTTGTATGGGCAAAATCAATGTTGTCATGAAAAGTCATAACTCAAGAACGTGTCGACCGATAACGTGCAAACTGTAGACAAAGCATACAAATAAACAAACCCCAAAAATTTTATCGAATTCGGTTTGACCGTTGAAAAATTGTTCATGTGAATTATTCTCGATAGAAATATGGGGAAAAGGGAAAACATTTCAAATAAAATGATATTTATAAAATGGGTGAATTATTTAACACAAATCAAAAAGCAACTGATTGATCTTGTACTGTTAAAATTTATTTTATCCATTTTTAGCCGTCACCAATACAACGACGCGTGGCTGTGTGGATGAGTTGGCTGAAGAAGGCCTGAAATATTGCCTAACAAATGACAAACTTTGCAGTTTATGCTACAGCAGTGGTTGCAATGATCAAGCAGCACCAAGTAACACAGCTAAACTACAGTTAAATATCTATTTGTTGCTGTTCTTAACAATTTCTTCTAAAATAGTTAAGAACTTTGCCAACTAAAAAATTTTTAAATTATAAAAACTTTCATTTAGAAATAAAAACAATCATATTTATTTACTCGTATTACACACAAATCTACACATGTACATTTATTAATTTTTAATTTTTAAATTCTTTGAAATAATAAAAAAAGAAAATTTATTTAAAATACCAAATATTTGTTAAAACAATCAACATTAAGACAGATGGTAAGGCGATCTTAGAGCCCGAGGAGGCTTTATGTATATTACAATCCTTCTCAGTGCAAAAAGTACATTGTTTATTTTTAGGATCCTTACACATAACTTGGTTTTGTATACTGGCATCTACGATACAACCGCGAATGGCAACTCCGTCTGAAAATATTAAAACAGAGTAGTTTATTGAAATGTTAGATATTTTCTTTCTATTTCAACTCTTTATGGAAAAATACACAGAAACAATTTTTTATGTATTAATGGCTTTTAGACTGATATTTAATTAAATTTTTAATTTAATAATAAATAATTTAATTTAAAATAAAATAGATATATTAAATTAGAAATTTGTTTTCTTTTAACAAAAAAAAAAAAAAAAAAAAAAAAAATAAATAAAAATTAAAAAAAAATAAAATAAAAATAAAAAATAATTGCTTCAGTCACTTATTTAATTAGAAAAAATTCAAAATTATTAAAATAAAAAAAAATAAATAAATACTTTTTAATTAATTGCAAACGCAGGTTAACATAAGAAAACTAAAATTGGGAATTAAAAATTTCTATAAAAAAAAGAAAAAGAATAATAATCTTATCGAATCTTATATAATCGAATCGTATATACCCTTCACCACATTTTTAAATCTAGTTTAGGGAAGTAACTCCAAAAAAAAAATTGGTTGGGGTGACAGAGAATTAAAAAATTAAAAACAAAAATTTTACATAAAAATGCCATCGGTTCTTAATGGGTTAAACATTAAAAAAAAATTTAGTATTTCCTTAAAGATCTCATGAAAAGCTTTAAAATGATACCCATATTGATATTATAAAAATGTTCAAAATTTCAGAGGCCCGTAACTCGGAAAATATGGGCGAGGGCCCTCTCTATCGCCCCATAAATTTGTTTTTCTTATCAAAGTATTTTATTGTGCCAAATGATATAGAAAAATAAGAGGCAGGCGTGGTGTTTTGCCCGCTGCGTAGAAAGACATGGACCGATCTTGCTGATTCCCAATAGCTCTTCTTTCTAAGCTATGCCTGATCGATTGGCATATTTAAGTTTTTTGTAGCTGATCTAGTGCCTCGGCAAACTTGATTTCAAAAAGCGTTTAAAGGGGTGCGTTATTTAACAGGAGCAGTATTGATATTGGTGTTGACATCTAAGAAAAGCTAAGCCTTCTTAGAAAAGCTACAACTCTCTCTTCAGAAAAAATTTCTAGTGACGCTATGGATGTGAAATAAACGACAAGATAAATCGACAAAATAACCCAAAAGGTTCTTTTTTAACTTTTAAGTAAATAAAATTTTTTTTTCACACAATAAATGCAATACTTACTCCAAATACCAAAGAAACAACCATCTTGTGAATTTTTATCGGTGCGACACGTTTGACCTGGAATATCCTGTGCATTATTCCAACATTTTTTATCCTCATCACTGCGACAGCGGATGCAAGTAAACTCAACGCGTTTATTATTGCAACCATTTTCATTATTGCACTTAGTGCAGGCACCAGTATCGCCATCCTTGCATTTTTCAACACTAAGTGCCGTATTGTCATGAAGACAACCACGTTGAACTTTGCCACCTTCAATATTCGTATAACAAAATTCTGGATCGCTATACAGAAGTTCTTTTTCACATTTATTAAAACTTGTACCAGCTTGTTGCTTCAAGCAATCGGTATCTGTTTCATTGCTCATACATTGATAGCACTTCAATTCCTGCTCGTGTTTGTATTTATATTTGTTGCAATTGTTTTCGGAACAAAATGCACAACCTTCAGCATCAGATGAACATTTATTTTCCTTGGCGTCAGACTTGCAGCCACGTATCATTGTTGTATCATTCTCTCCCTTAGTATAGCAATTATCTTTTTCTTCATAGTTCAGACAGGGCTTAGAAACCACATTTTTGTTTGCGACATCATTGCAGTCGTTTCCGTTGCAGTGATAACATATGCGACGATTTTCGGGAAAAACTCCACTGTTACAATTGACCCGATCACATATTTTACAGATATTTTTGTCAGAGCATTCATCGCTAGCGCCTGCACAGCCTCTAACTACAAGTTTATTGTCAACTTTTGCAAGACATTTCTTAATGCCAGCATCACAGAATTGATTGTATTTAGCGTCGTAAATTTTCATATCGGTTTGCGAACAATTTTCATCAGAGCTTTCACATTTTCTGCAAATAAATTGATCGTTTTTCTTATCGCCCGTCAGCTGACAATTGTTATCGTTTTTACAAGTGTTTTCGTCTTCTTGTTTACAACAACCTCTTTCAATTTTGCCACTCGAATCTGCAGAAAGAAAAAAACTTTTTAAAATTTTGCAGCAATAATTTCTTAAAGTTACATATGTACATATATGTGTTTTATAAATTTTATATCAAATTTAGGCATACATTTCGATGACGAAAGAAATCTAGCTTAAGGAAGTAATTCCAATAAAAAAAAAACAAATATAGAAAAGGTAACAGATAAAAAAAATTAAAAAAAAAACATAAATTAAAATGCCATCGGCTTTTAATGGGTTAAGTATTTAAAAAAAAGTAGTATTTTCCAAAAGATCTTTTCAAAAGCTTTAAAATGAAACCCATATTGATATTTTAAAAGTTTTGGAAATTTCAGAGACCCGTAACTCGGAATATATGGACGAGCACTAATTTTTTCACTTGTTGCTTTTTTCTTATTTTTTAATTCTCTATCAGAGTTATTTCATTGTTCCAAATGATATAGAAAAATTAGAGGTAGGCTTGATGTTTTGCCCGCTGCGTCGAAGGACATAAACAGATCATGCTGATTTCCAATAGCACCTCTTTTGACACCAAATCTGATCGATTGGCATATTTATATTTTTTCTAGCTAAGTTCAACTCTAACGGACAGACGAACATAGCTAAATCGACTTCGCCGTGCACTCTATGCAGACGGAAATCACAAACGGAATGACAAAATTAGTTATACCCTTTTTGCACTTTTTGTGGCGAAGAGTATAAAAACACTACAAGACCAAGTTTCTGTGAACCACAGCAGGAGTAAAAACATAAGTTCTACAAATGAACAGCGAGAAATACAGAGCTTTCAAAATCAGACAATACACTAAAGAGGACGTGGACATCTTCTGCAGCTTATTTAGCACTATAGGGATTTCTCGATGGCGATAGACGTGCACGTGCGAAACAACTTCACTCTGTACAGATGTCTACTTCAGAATTTTCAATTTGAAAGTAAAGTCAATATATGGCTTTGAGACCCACGCTTAAGTTAACGCTGCTTGCAATTAATTAACACTTGTTCCGCAAAATTTCTAGTGGTGCCGGATAACAAAATTATAAACAGTTGGTAACGCTGCCGTAAAAAACATTTAGAAACTAAATAATCCGTCATACGATGTACTTTGACGTATTCAACTGAAGTCAATGTAACGAGGGATGAGGTTGGCACGATTAATACTTTGCTGACGGATGTTTAATCAAAGTTTGCTCTCTATTTTTATTAATTTTTAAATTGAATCAGCATTTTCTTTTTTGGTTTCTTTTTTGGCACCAAAATTATTTTATTAAAATCACAGAATACAATTAAGAAGCAAATAATAGCTGTCAAAGTATTCAACGTACGTCAAGGGTTAAAAGTTGACCAACTTTCGCACTTTGCGTTGACGTACACGTATCGATTGTGACAACGCTCATAAGAAAACGCTGTATTTTAACTGACTTGTCAGTTGAATTTGTCAAAGTTTAACGTATGACGGATTCTATGTGCCCCGGCATTAACACGACGAAATCTTTCATGAGATTAGTTTTTGTTTGTTGTCAAGAGGTGCAGTGAAGCAAGCGGGGTAAGTAAGATGGCATGGCTTAAATTTTAAGGAGATTTTGTTAATCAGGAATTGTTTTCGTGAGTCAGTTACTTGCAATTAAAAACTCACCGTTTATACGGCAAAATTGATCAATTGCAATAATTTTAGCTGCAATTAAGATGGATTATTTTGTGAATATTTTTTCTAAAGCACAGCTTCAAACGGAATGCTATAGGCACTGGTAATCCAAATAACAATATTGCGTAAGAACAGAAGACATAAAGAGATTGGTTTGGTCGGTCGCTAGAGAAGAAGAAGGCCTGTGTATATATATTTTGAGAAACCAGATTGACTATATTGTAACACGGGCAAGAAAAGGCCCTACAAAGAGAATTCCTTGTAGTATCCCAAGCACTTTTTGAACGCACCAGAGGAAAGGATTTTCTAACCGACTACAAAGAAAGGAGAAGGGGGTTATCAATTCGACTGAATGTTGCTTTTTTAAGTTTGTGCCTGCAGAACTCAGACATTTCTGAACCGATCTTAAAATTTGTGTGTAATTTGATATATTTTGCTAGCAAATTGATCCCGTTTTAAAAACAGTTAATAATCCTAAAAATTAAAGTATGTCCCCATACAAAATACATGTTTTAGCTGAATTATAAACAGTAAAGTGCACTTCTTTAAAATTAAAAAAAATGCGTATAACTTTAGCTCCTAAAAGAAAAAAGTAATACAAAAACAAATTCCAAAAATTAAAGGGTGTCCCCATAGATGGCATAAATTGACTTTTGCAGGATGAAAATTGGACCGGATATCGATAACTATGACCGTTACAATAACAAGTATAAACATTAAAAATTATAAATTAAAGGGTGTCCCAATAGTTAATGTAATTTGATGTTTGGAGACAAACTTTTGAACTGTTATAAACAGCCAGCTATACTGCTAAGTCCGCTATAATAACAAGCATAAAATTTGAATTTAGAAATTAAAGGGTGGTCCCATATTTGAAGTAAATCGAGCTACATGGCCCTATCGTTTCAGCCGTTATATACAAACACTAGAAAATTAAAAAGAATGTCCACTACTTTGTCTGGTATATTAAGAAGTATAAATATTTAAAATTATAAATTATAGGGTGTTTAAATAGATGATGTTATTTGATGTATTATGATCAAACGTATACATCAAACAGTTGACAGTTGATTGAAATTTTCACAGAACCTTTATTGCTAAGCCCGCTATGAGAAGTAGCAAAATAAAACTAGAAATTAAAGAGTGTCTCTGTAACTGATGTAATTTGACTTATATGGCGCTATCTTTGAAGCCGTTACAGACGAACTCTTGAAAATTAAACAGAATATCCATTTTTACATAAAGTATAACAACAAGTATAAATGTTTAAAATTAGAACGTTCGGAATGTTCATCAATATATATTGTTAATTGGAAATAGAGAAATCATATTAAAACTCATATTCGATGGCGAAAATCATTTCTCAGCTAAATGTTCTGCCAACGATGGTTGCACATGTAAGAAACATGAACATTAAGAGTCTACATTAGCCGCATTCATGTGCAACATGATGTTCATACCAATTTGATGGCTACTGGAGACTTAGGTTTATGGTAGGAAATGCATTTGCGAATTATAGATTTGTGTTGTTATATAACGGCAAATGGATGATCGAAATACCGGTCATTTTATTAGGTTCCGTGTCATTCAAAAACTGTTTGTTTTACAAGATTATTACATTTTTTAAGGTTTATGTCATGGAAAAATCTTATAAAAATTTCAATCCTGCAAGACTGAATGTTATCAAAAACTGTTCCCGTATTACAAGTTTGAGTAAAAGAGAAAACCTTTAACATTCCAGTCTTTTTCTTTGTGTAAACTGTCAGCTGGTTGAAATGTAAACAAATACAAAAAATTTATGTCTCAAATGTCTAGCAAAAGTGTTCTTTAAAAGTTTTATCCAACAAAAATAATATAAGAAATTTAAGAAGATACAAAATATTTGTGTTTTTATATTCAGTATGAACATATGCGTATCTTTTGTTTGGGAATAGAAGTTGGGTATTTTGTGTTCCCGTACTTTTGGGCATTTTAGTTTTTAATTGAGACAAATTTATGTTTACTCCTATTTTAACATTTAAATATGTATGTGGGTCTATATCACAAATTAAAAATGCGAAAATATTTAGAAAAGATTTAGCTATTTTTTCCGAGAAATGTTTAACTACTTAATTGCCTAATTAACAAAAAACAAAGTTAATCTTAAATTTTTAAGAAAAACAAATATTGTGAAATTCATAAGCAGTAAAATTAATAAGAAAATATAAAAATTTATTTTAAATACCAGAGTTATAAAAATTTAAAAAAAACAACACTCCTGTGTCTTTATTTACTTAAATTAAAAAATACTTGCACTTATACATTTTCATGTATGTAGATGTATACATAAATATGTATGTACATAACTGTTTTTTATCTATTAAATTTCAACGACAATAATATCGCGCGTGTAAATCAACTGAAGAGAAATGAGTCAATTAAAAAAAAAAGAGAAAAACAAAAAATAAATAAACCAAAATAAAATTTTTTTATGTTTGTAAAACAAGGTGAAGTTATAAAGTTTTAGACCCAGATAATGTTTAACTTTAACAAAAACTTGTATCAATCGTAAATTTTATTATTATTATTAACTATTATTAAAATTGATTTTGGATTTTAAAACATTTGCGGTGATATTAAAAGGCAATACCCAAAAAAAAAAGACCTTAAAATATATAAGCAATAAATATCACACCTTCATAATTAATAAACTACATTCATACATATATTTTTCAAATATTTTCATCAAGGAAAACTTTAAATAAATAAAATTAATTTCACAATTTTGTTATTTTTTTTTTGACCGACTTATTAAAAATTATAACAGCTGCTTTCCCGTAATTTTTGGTTAAAGTTCAGTAAAATGAGAGCAAAATAAATTATTCTCATTTAAAGAATAAAATGCCCAAAATTACGGGAAAACAAAACACCCTACTTCTATCACAAAACAAGATGTTAAACAAAATAAACATGCGTTTGTTCATGGTAAACATAAAAACACAAATGTTTTGTATCTTCTTAAAAATTATTTTATTATTTCTTTGGGTTAAAACTTTTCAATAAAAGTTTTGGTAGATATTTGCGTGCATGAAACATAGAATTTGTATTTGCTTTTATTTACACTTCAGCCAGCTGACTGTATTGCAGTTTACCCGATCGGCCCAAAGAATAATTTTTTCCTTTCAAAAGCTCTATCTTTTACCAAAACTTGTAGAACGGGAACAGTTTTCGGTAACATTGAGATCTCAAAATTTAGTAAGGGAACGTATCTTATATCAGGGTAGCATAAGAAAGTAGCATCCATCAAGAACATTTAGACATATGTGAAATCAGTAGCTTTTAAATGTTATTTTCTCCAACAGTCAATTAATTAAAGGTTTTTTAGTAACTCACTAACCTTCAACGAAGACAATATATATATAATTTGTATTTGGTACTTTTACGGGAAATTAAATATAAGAAAATTTTTAAAGTACAGATAACAACAGAAATCTATTAATAAAGACTTGAGCTCAACCCTTTGAACAAAGGTCGACCAAATTTTCACATATTCCCAGGTGTAGTGGTAGCAATTTAAGGAGCCATTTATTATGTAAATACTGAAACACTTTAAATGATATAAACATTGTGTACTGAAGCTGAAAAAGAGAAAAAAGAAAGCTACTTTGTGACTTCGATTTGTATAAAAAATATCTTTTAAAGCTTTGTAACAGTGTTACCAAATATTTCTTTTATAATCTTCAGGATTTGGAAAATAATACTTAAAAAAAAAACAATTTTTTTTCTACAAAAGTGTCAACATTTAAAAGAAATCATAAATGCATCTTTGAAAGAAATTTTATTTGAGAATTAAAAAAAATTTCAATAAAATTTTTATAATTTTTTTTTTTATAATCAACTTTTGAAAATTACGCTTTATATTTGCTGTTGATATGGGTAACGACAAAATTAAATAAAATAATTTTTTTTAGTACAGAATAATTTCAGAATCTTCAAAATGTTTTACTTTAAATACGCCCTTCTAAACATTTTCAATATGTAGCACTTTTCATAAATTTTATTTCGAAAAAGAATATATAAACTTGTTCACACAACTCTTTTTTAACTTGTCGTATATAACTCAAATTTACTTCAATAGCACGTAGTTGAGAAGTACTCTTTTGGTTACTTTTATATTACACAATAAAAGCTAAAAATGTAACTTGTTTGAGAAAGTCGTTATCAAAATTTTTTTTTTTTTTTTTTTTTTTGTTAAAACCATTGCATAGTTCAACATAAAACTTCTCAAACGTCATAGTTGTACAAGAGATGATTAAATACAGCTAAACACAGTTGCAGTAATAAGGGAGTGAGATCATTCATTGCGTAACTGAATATTTTCATCCAATTTATATTTAATTAAAATTATTGCCATTAATCAAAAACCTTGCGAAAAAATAAAAATTTTACAAACAATAATGCTGCATTGTAGAAATATAATTAAATATATTATTTTTCTTTTAAAGATTTTTTTTTTGCTTTGCAGCGATACCTAAATTAGCGCGTAAGACACAATATATCTGTCAATAATTTTGATGTACATACAAAATGTATGATGCAAATCATAATCAACGCTGAGCAATTGGAAAATCCGATTTGGACAGCGCGTAAGGTAGTGAAGTTGGCTGCAAGCTACTGTTGTTTACACATTTTTTCTTATTTGTTGACTTCTCAATTGCAATTGGCATTGTAAAACAGTAATGATATTCAAGCTTTTTTCGGCTTTATCTAGCGTTTTTATTACTGTTTTGCATTTCATTTTATAGGGTTTTTTAAACATAATAAGTCAACATTACTGTTTATAACAGAACGTTGCGCTTTTATTTAGGTATGTCATTTCGGCGTAAAAAGCATGGGTTAAATTGCGTCGCATCTTATACGCTAATTTAGGTTTGTCATTTAGAATAGACAAAGGAGTAGAGGAATTTGCAGCAACAGTCAATTAAAGCCCATTTAAGATTTCCTTAAAAAAACTGTATTCAGGCCGAACTAACGAACAAAAATTAGCGGTAAATGGCAATTGAGTGGTTTTCACAAGCAACTAAAAAACATTTAGTGTAAGTAGTGATGGAAAAAAATATCAATCGTTTGTTAATGATTTATTGAACCGAGATATGCAAAAGCTGAACATATTTTTGTCATAGATAGGATAAAATATTATGCTACAAAAAACGCACATGTTTTAAAAATTTATATTCACAACTGTTTCAATAAAATTTTCCAAAATTAGAAAAATTTTCGTAAAACACTCAAAAGAGAAAAGGCTGCAAAAGCACTATTAACTTTGTAGCCGACATTGCGGGAATAGTTTGTATTAAATTCATTATGGATAACTTTAATTTATGGTGAATTTTAAGTTATTTACATATCCATAAGCAAAGAAGAATATGCCTCTAATATGAAAGTAACAGTATGACAATCAACGATCGGAAGTTTACATAAGACATTCTTATCGAGTGTTTTTTTTCTGATAGTGTTAAGGTTATGACTGGGGTCAAAATCAGTCAACATAATTGTAGAATTTATATCAAATTATAAATCATAATATGAATTCCCACAGGCTGTTATATCTGACGGGCGAAAATTGGAAAAATTTTTCAATAAATTTGTCGCAATGTCTCGTATTTAACGAGATGTAATTAAATAGACTCCAACTTAATATCGATACAAAAAAACTAGAAAAGGAAATGAGTAATTATATTGAGATATTACATTTTTAAGGTAAATTTGCGAGTACTGCAGGTTTTCATCAATCGGCCAAGTGTCATCTCAAAACGACATTTATTAGAGAGAGAGAGAGAGAGAGAGAGGGAGAGAGAGTCGCATAGCTAGAGTAAAACTAAATTGAAAATCTATTGAAACAGAGTTACAAAGGCTTAGCCAAGGTAGCGATTTCATAGTTTCCGCAGAACAGCTAAATCCAGAAAAAGAAAATTCGAATTCAAAGAACGCTCAGCAGTAAGAGCTGATAGAGCTAAAGTTTATGACATTACATTACGTCGCTTCTATTACCAAGATCTAGTAATAAGCAGTATTTTCTAAACTGGAGAAAATTACTG
This sequence comes from Cistogaster globosa, assembly GCA_937654795.1. NCBI lineage: Eukaryota > Metazoa > Arthropoda > Insecta > Diptera > Tachinidae > Cistogaster > Cistogaster globosa. The sequence goes on from OW569404.1 coordinate 126,164,799, forward strand.
AAAGCTAAATTTTAATTATAAGTTAAATGTAGAAAAAATTGAAGACATGAATCGATTTCTTTCTTTCTGTTTTTAAACAAGTTAGAGTGCTATATTTGGCTATGCCGAATCTTATATACCCTTCACCATACATGTAAATCTAGTTTAAAGAAGTTACTCCAATCAAAACAAAAAAAAAAAATGCAAATATTGAGGTGAAAGAGAATTGAAAAGTTGGAGGAAAAAAATTAAGTACCACAAAAAATTTTTTGATAAAAATGTTTTCGGCTCTTAATGGGCTAAGCATTTTTAAAAATTTCAGCATTTTCTGAAAAATCTCTTTAAGAGCTTTGAAATGATACCCATATTGTTGTCTTAAAAAATAAGGTGCTTTTTTAGTATTTTTCTATAAATAGTCTAAACGCCCTTAACTCGGAAAATATGGGCGAGAGCCAATTTTTTTACTTGATGTTTTTTCTTATTTTTTTTTTTAATCTTTCTCTATTTTTTCGATTGGAGTTACTTTTTTAAACTAGATTTGTTCCAAATGATATGAAAAAACTAGAGGCAGCAGTGGTGTTTTGCCAGCTGCCTTAAAGGTCATGGACCAATCTTGCTTAATTTCAATAGAAAAATTTTTGAAACTATTTCTGATGGATTGGCATATTTTAATTTTCTCTGGCTCATTTAGTGCCTTGAAAAAGTTGACCTAAACCCGAATACGGACGAACAGGCAGACAGATGGACATCGCACAATAGACCTCGCTTTGCATAAGAACAAAAAATATACACTTTATGGGGCCGGAAATGGATATTGTAGAAATTACAAACAGAATGACAAACTTAGATATTTTTTTTTTCAACTGTGGTGAAGGGTTTAAAGAGTAAAAAAAATACTTTCCGTTTGTATTAGTTTTTCTTTTTCAAGGCGTTAGTGAAAATAATTCGAAGAGCTTTCTTTAAATAACATGACTACAACCTCATCAGTCGAACTAGCGGTATTGTAGCGGCGCGTTTTGGCGAAAATTTATTTTGCGAATGCCTTAACAAAACTCAAAACGATCTTATTAATCTTTTACACAATTGCGTTTATTTTTGAATATTTGTAAAGTGTGCAGTAAGATTACCGTTAGCCTTTTCGTAACCTAATTTTTATAAAAAATTTAAATCGATAAACCTTGTGATTTGCTTATGAGCTTGTGTTGTTTAGGCACTTTAACTTGTCGATCACTCAATTTCGTATCAATTTTATCGCCAAATGTCATACTCGTTAAAATTAAAAAAAGAAATTATTAAAGAGTGAAGTGCTTAGACAATTTGCTGGTATAATAGGACTTGATTTAAATATTTTAATATCATATTAACTGCCAGTTTCACGATGTCGCAATCGTTCGTTCGTTCGTTCGCATATTTACATTTGAAACAAAAACAATTTTTGAGAATTTGTTTTTGTTTTTAATGTAATTGTGCGAACGAACGCACGATTGCAATATCGTGAAACTGGCAATAAGTATTTTAATTTTTTTATATTTTAATAACAGTTCAAGTTTGCTCAACTGATTATTTTGATAAACACATTTGCTAAATTTTAATTATATTATTGATATTTCTTATGAATTAGAATACAGATAAGTAATTTGATAGACGTATTGATAAATTAAAATGAAATTCTTACAAAATATAAAAATACTTACCAATTTTTGTATAACAATTGTTTACATTATCAGGACATTCTATAGGTTTCTCACTGACATCATCGGTACAACTTGGATTATTTCCACATTGCAGACAAGAAATTTTTCCTAAAAGATCCATAAAAATTTTAAAGATTTAAATATCAAAGTTATTCTTGTAAAATTTATTAGTTAAATCAAGTTTCTACATGTAGTTGGTATTAATTAGGTTCTACTGTATTTCTACTTAATTTCAAATACCATAACTTACCAGCCGCTTTATGAACAAAGAATTGTATCAAAATAAACGAAATTAAATAAATATATTTCTTTCTCAAAATAATCATTATTCTCTTTTTTCAAATGATCTTTTAACACTTTTTTTAAATAAAAGACTTTTAATCACTCAAAAAGACGTTGTTAACACCTTTAATTTTACTTTGCGACTGTCGATTTTTGTTCTATTTTCCTCTTTTATTACCTAAAATTGTTTGATTTCATTTTATGTACGATTGTTGAAAAATGCTCCCCAATTTTAGAGATAAAAACACAATAAAAGTGATAAGATTGTCTATCTCGTTTTTCACAATATGCTGAAATAATACGTAACATTAAGTTAAAAGAATGTTAAATTTTTTTCACAATATGGAAGTGTTTATAATAACTGTAAAAGACAGCCGTTATATTTAAAGTTATTTCAAGTGCCTCATAGAGAATTTGCTCTTAATAACTGTACACAATCTGGCAGCTTCATTTCTTTACTTTTAAGTAAAAAATAAAAACGATTTTCAAATGCCAGACTTTCTCAACAAGACTGCGTCAGATTGAAAATGGAAATATTATAAGGCCACCTTCACCTCCAGAGACTTTTGTAAAAAATATTGTTTTATTTTTTAAAATTTCTCATCGGTTTCTTTAAGTAAAGTAACAGTAAGAGGTTAATGGAATTACCTTCTTTTAAAAGTGATTGATTGGAATGGATAGATTTTGAAAAATAATGAGAGTGATATACTGCTACTACTGCTAAAGAAAAACTTATTTCATATTGGCTGCGTTAGCCTTTTTATAAATTTAATGAACAGCTCATCTTTATCATGTATTCCGGAGGAAGCAGAACTACTTCTTAAAATATTTTTAAATACTTTAAAAGTTCAAAAAGGCTAGAATTAGAATTTAGGGATTTACAAAGCATTTTTGATGTACAAAAGCACAAGCTATTAAGATTTAGCTTCACTAGATGGTTGTCTTTTGAGTCTGTTTCAAGAAGAACATTGGAGCAATGGTTAGTTTTACGACACTTTCTTATTTATGCACAGTTCGAAGAAAAAATGCTTCCAATAAAAAAAAAATACGTATCATTCAAGAACGTTTATCTCCTACAAATAAAATTTATTTAAAAATTTATTTACAATTTTTTATGTTTCTTCTTAAAAGCATGAACAAATTAAAAACAAATTTTCAAAGTAAGTCTTCTCTGATTATATATTGTATTTCCTCCACTAAAAACATTTTATTAGAATTGTTTACGTAACGTTAAGGCAAGGATTCACTAACATACACAATCGTACGATTTAATCGCACAAAAATCTGACATAATTCTGTTCCACTTTAAAAAACGTTTCAAAATGGCGTCGTAGTTGCCACACTATTAAACAATAAAGATGCAAAAAACAGATGCTTTTAATATTTTGTTGTTGCTTTCTTATCATCTTTATAGAAAAAATCATTTTATGAATTATTTCAAAAGGAAGTAGAACAATCTCCATTCCTTTTTCTAAGCTGTGACTGTCGAATTTATAATCCCAGCAAAAAATTAGATATTGTTTTAAAAAGTCCTTGCCGTATAATAACTTACTTTGTGATTGCCAAATTTTGCTACTCGCTTACAAAACACATTACATTAGTTCGCAAGTAAACGAAGTACGAGGGCTGCTATATATATTTCTGGCCTGGCAACACTGAGTGCTGCCAAGTGCAATCTGACATTTCCATTGGAAAGTTTGTTATTTTTAAGCATAATCGTACTCAAAACGTTTTGACGTACGAGCATTATTTGTGTTGTTTACAGTGACTTGAAAAAATTAATATAGAAAAAAATGGAATTAACTCCTGAACATTTTCGTGCCATCATTTTTCACAACTTTCGACGTGGATTATCACGACAAGAGTGCATTGATGAACTTAAATCTTTGTATGGCGATGAAGCACCATCCTATAGCACTGTGAAAAATTGGTATAATGAATTTAATCGTGGCCGAAGCTCGCTCAAAGACGAATTCCGTGAAGGTCGTCCAAAAACGGCTGTTGTGCCAGAGAACATTGATGCCGTGCGTGAACTCATAATGCAAGATCGACATGCGACATACCGAGAGATAGAGACATCCTTGGACATTTCTTCCACCAGCATACATTCGATACTGCATGAACACCTGGCCGCTGGTTTGTTCTCGTTGGATCCCGCACAATTTGAAAGTCGCTCAAAAAAAGGCTCGTGTCGATTGGTGGAAAGAAATGTTGCAAAAATACGATTGCGATGCTTCAAAAGACGTTTATAAGATCGTCACAGGTGACGAATCACGGGTCTATTCGTATGAGCCCGAAACGAAACAACAATCAACCGTGTGGGTCTTCAAAGGCGAGCAAAATCCGACGAAGTTGTTCGTGGAAGAAGCACTTCAAAGCAAATGGTCGCCTGTTTCTTCAGCAAAACTGGTCATGTGGCGAATGTTCCGCTTGAGCAACGAAGGACGGTCACTTCTGAGTGGTACACTACAATTTGTTTGCCGGAAGTCATCGGAGAAATTCGAAAAACCAACAAGAGAAAACGAATCATTGTTCACCATGACAATGCGAGCTCTCACACATCGGCTCAAACCAGAGCGTTTTTGACCGGCCAAAACGTCGAATTAATGGGTCATCCGCCGTACAGCCCTGACTTGGCACCTCATGACTTCTTCTTGTTTCCGCACATCAAGAAAAAAATGCGTGGTCAACGATTTTCGTCGCCAGAAGAAGCTGTTGAAGTGTTCAAAAACCATGTTTTAGAGGTGTCTCAATCGGAGTGGAAAAAGTGCTTCGACAACTCGTTTGAGCGCATGCAAAAGTATATAAATCATGCTGGAGAATACTTTGAAAAACAATAAAACCATTTTTGATCATAAATATTCGCATTTTCACTATTAGGCCAGAAATATATAGAGCAGCCCTCGTAATTCGTTTTTTTCCAATTTTATAAATATGAATTTTATTATAATCATTCCTATTATTATTTTTAATTTTTAAGTATCGTTTGTTTTAAATAGAATTTTAAGCGTCTCCATTTTTTACCCCTTTTTTGGAATTCTTTTTATTGTTTTTGTTTGAGTGATGTACTAAAAAACACGTACTTTTAGTTTTAAATTTTGGAAGTTCTTAAAAAATACTTTAGTGAGTAAGACATTTTTTTGATTGTTTAGTTTTAATTTAATTGTTAAAAATTTTTATCTAAAAACATTTGGAAAATAAAATAAACTTGATACTTAAAAAGCGACTAAGCTCTTCTTGGCCAGCTATTCTACTGATGCAACTATTCTTTAACAATAACCTGGCATTTTATTTCTGAATGATAAGTTGCAAGGCATACCTTATTACCTTGTCGTATGCAGTAATGTGGGTGAAGATCTTTTCGTGAGATGAGTGGATTTTCCAAAGCCACCATAATTTTTATTATTTTTTTTTATATTCCCTTTTCGAAAGATTTTACTTTCAAGACTCCGTGGCAAATTTGTAATATTTAATGAAAATTTTAAATATAATGTAGTTGTGTTTTTTGTTTGTTTATTAATTATAAAATAATTTATTTTTAAGCTGTTGGTTATTATGACAAGTTAAATTAATCAATGCGGCTTAAGTTCATTTTAAGTTTAATTTCAAAAAATTTTTTTATGAAAAAATACTATTTAAGAATTAATTAATTTAAAAAAAATCGTGCGTGTGAGAAGTTTCCTGAAGAGCTAAGTGAGCGATAGCGAAATAACCATCAAGACGTGCTTTCACCCTCAATAATCAATACTTTATTAATTTAATTGGGATAAAAAATAGCACGGTTTTCTTGAAATTAATTAATTTAATATTCCCGTGGTTTAATTATTTAAAAATGTTTGCAGCCGTTTAAATTATAATTTCAAATAATTAAAAATTAATTAATCACAAGGCTTAGCGCGCATTCATGCTTATTTTATAACAACCATTAAAATACTGGAATAGAATCTGCAATATTATGAAGAAAACTGTATAAAATAATAAAAAACAAAAATTGCATTTGTGATAGAAATCAAGAACAAATTGTATGTGACGAACTGTAAAGAGAATAACAAAGAAAAGTCTTAGGTTGCCCATGGACTTTGTCAAACCAAATTAATAGTGAGTGAATATGAATATTCCTCGTGTTTTTGGTAATAAATTTAGTTGGATTAATAGATGATGTTTATAATGTACACAACCTAAGGTAAATAAATGTTGTGATCCAAAAATTGCTCCATAGCATTCAGCTGGTGTCTTAACAAAGCATTTGTAAATAACTTTTTTTTAATCAATTAAAATTTACTTTTTTGGCTTTGGTTCATTTTTAATTTAATTTTTACAAAGAAAAATGATTTTTCAAATGTATGCAGACGTTTTCCTGGGAAAACAAAAAAAATTACACGCTGGAAGAATGAAATGCTGCATTTTCAGCACCGTCAAATCCATCATCAGCATTCTTCGCATCTATCTACCTTAAGTTCTGTATATCATCCATTTAACCAACTAATCATTATTTATTTGGTTGGACGAAATTCAGACACAACTCAAAGCATTTCTTTGTTGTCTTCTCTAATTGATTTATGAAAATCACCGGTTCAACCCCTGGCTGGAAAAATTTAAAAAAATACCTTTTCTTTAACAAAATTTTTTTTGAAATTAAAATAAAAATGAACTTAAGCCGACTTATTTTATTTTTTAAAACTACTTAATTTAATATAATCTACATAAACTGAAAATAAAATCAGAATAAAAATTTAGCAAATGCGGCGACGAATGGTATTAAAATGGAAAGTCTTAACGTGAAAGCAGAGTTACAAAAATCTTTAATGCACACTGTGCATGAGCCGTCAATAATTTTATCGCCGATTTGTTCAGCAATTACTTGGCATGCAGATTTTTCCGTAGGTATGACTACACAGCCTTTCTTCAATTTAGTTTGGTTATTGTCTGTAATGGAAAGAAAAGCAAGTTGAAATATTAAAATTTTACAAAAAAATCTTAAAATATTTAAAAATATCGAACCTTTAAAAGAAGCAGAATAACAACTGTAGGATAATGTGTTAGCGTTACGACGATTACGTGAAATGAGACGATAATTGTTAATGAATAGGGCCGATGGTGATATGGAACGTTGAGCAAGTGACTTTTGTAAAGTTTCTTCTTGTGGTTCTTCGGCAGCTGTAGTTGTTGCTCCACCTTCTATAATTGTTGTTCTAGTCATGGCTGACGCAGCTGATGGGTTTGTCGTTATTATTACTTCGGTTGTAGGATTTGTCGAAATTGCAGCAATAGTTGCTGCTTCAGGTTTAAAAGTTGTGGCGAATTCTGTTCCAAGGGTTGTTATTTCGGCAGCAACATTATTTGTTGTTGTGGCTGCAGCTTTTGTACTAGAAGCTGTGATAAAAGTGGTTTCGGGATCTTCCGTTGTTGTTATTTCTGTTTCGATTGTTGTTTTTAAAGGATCTTCTGGTGAAAATGTTGTTTTTTCTGTTCCACCAGAAATTTTTGTTGTCTCAGGTATCAAAGTTGTTGCTAATGATTTTACCGTTGTGCTTGCAATTGTTGTTGTTTCGCTTTCAATAGTTGTTTGCTCTTTTTCATTTATTGTAGTTGTTGTTGTTGGTTGGGTTGCTACAGTAGTGTTTTCAGATTCTTCTGGTGATGTTTGTGGTGCTGTTGTCTTACTAGCAACAGTTGAAGTTTCTAATTTAACAGTTGTCTCTTCTGGTAATTCCGGATTAGCTGTACTCTCGGTTTCTGCTGAAACTGTTGTTATCTCGGGTTTTTCTGTTTGCAAGGTAGTTTCTTCATGTCCTTGTGAGGTGGTTATTATTTCTGATTCCGCAGTTTCGGTAGCAGTTGTTTTTGTTTGCAGTCCTACCGTTGTCTCTTCAGGTTTTTCTGGCGATGTTTCGCTAGTCTTTGTTGTGGTTTCAGCTCTAAACGTTGTTGTTTCTTTTTCGCCGGAAACTGTTGTTGTCTGGGGTGTGGTAGCAGTTGATTCTGGCATTGTAGTATCGGGGTCAACAGTTGTCGTTTCGGGCGTAATGGTTGTTGGATCTGTTAAACTTGATTCTGTTTGGCTTGATTCTGCTGTGGTTGTGGTCTTTTCTGTAGAATCTCCACCAGAGACCGCTGCTTCAGTTACTCTTGTTGTTGTTTTTACCGCTGCTGCAGTACTTTGAACCACCGTTGTTTGTGCTTTAGTTGTTGTTATTTCCTCTGGCCTGCACACTTCCCTTCTCATTGTTGAAATATTATTGCAATCGTCGCCTTCGCAAACGTAACAAAGTAACATTTGTCCTATAAATAAAAAAAAAATACAAAAATGTTTAAAATGTGTTTTCCTTCTTTAAAAAACTCCTTCAAATACTGAAGGAATCTGAATAATTAAAAACAATTTTAATACTCTTTTGTAAAAATAAGTTATTTACTGCTCTCTTCACGCTGGTTCTGTTCTTAAATTTTATTGTTTCGGGAATAAAACCATGCAACCTTTAAATATCTGTAACAATAAAAGCTAATTGTTTGTTAAATAAGTTATTTTTTTTCTCTACTTACAAGTGTGGTGTACAAAGTAAGAGAAAAAAATTTACTACAATACATTATGCAGCCGTGGTGGCGGCTTTTTTAAAGGTGTTTACTTTTTGGTGAAATAAAAGATCATGAGTTCAAGCCCCAACAGCGCCGCGAGTATAAAGAATAATTTTTGTTGATGTAAAGGCGCGCTGGATGAGTTTTAAAAAGTAAAAAAAAAATTAAAAACAGCTGTTGATCTCTTCGAGAGTCTTAAAAGGAAAATAATTTATGAGTAGCTGCGATAGTAAGTGTAGACCAGTCATAGTGAACTCAAGTCTTGCCAAAGACACAAATTCTTATGATTTGAATAGCTTGTTATTTTTTAAGCGAAAGTAAATAAAATAAGAAATGAAGAGATATAATGTAGAGAGACCTACAGAGTACAGTAGAAGCAAGAGACAAAATTCGGTAAAACTTATTTTTATGCTCTGTTTAACTTGGATATTTTAATTATTATGGCAAAAGCAGTAGAAAATGCTTCACATGGGACCTTCAGTCTTTCTTACTGTGACCGATATTTTCAAAGAGAAATAGTTTGTCACCTAAAATATGTTCAAGATTTGTAAAGGAACTTTCTTAAAAAAGGTTGAAAAATATATATATGAGCCGTTTATTTTGAAAGTGGCATAAGTCACTTATAAAACTATTAAAAGAGCTGCTTTAATCTTACGACTTCTTGAGATTTAGCCTCAATACCTTTTAAGCCCTTTAAAACACAATCCTTTAAAAATGTGTATCAGCTTAAAAGAAAAGTGACTTATGTCACTTTCAAAATAAACGGCTCATATATTAATATTAAGTCGTAAAATTCCCAAACAAGCTTTAAAAAGTACCAAAAGAGACCTTTTTTATTTGTTATTGTAGTATTATGAGCTAGAAAAAAAAAATTACGTGCTTTTTCGCCAAAAAATTAAAACTTTTTTTTTTTTTTTTTTTTGCTTTTCTGTTTAATAATATGTAGTTAATATTATTTTAAGAAAGAAATATAGAAATATAAACATACAAGTTAGAATTTTGAATTGTGTGTTTCTTTCTTAACTGATTGTAATTCTCATTTGGTCAATTAGGTTAAAAACATAAAAGGAAAAATTTAACCATTCTTTTTAGCGAGAATATCAAAAACACACATTGAATTAATAATAAACAAACTAAAACACGAACAAAAGTTAACAGTAGACTTGTGCCTTATAGTTCAATTTAGTGATCGCTCTTTTTAGTTCAAAGTTTGAAAATGAACTAGTTCAAAATTTAGTTCAAAGGCTCTCTTTAGTTCAAAATCTCTCTTAACTCAACTTTCAACTTCTAGTTCAAACGCTTTCTTTCGTTCAAAGCTCTTTTAGTTCAAATGTTCTTTTTAAAATATGATGGCAACGATACTGTAGCATTGCCATAAAGAATGTTAAATTAAATGCGTGGCAGCATTAATTTCATGTCGGAAATAGTCAAAGACATGGATTCTAGTTTATCTTGTCTGGTAGTTCAAATACAACGTATAGTTCAAAAATGAACTAGGTGTACTTAAAAGTATGAACTAGTTTACTTATTTCGTTTAAATAAACTAGTTCGTTTATGAACTACACAAGTCTAGCTAATAGAGTGTATAAATAAATTTTAAATAAAAACTACGATAATTGGAAACATTGCTATTATCGCTAGTTCTCCGTATTTTTATGGAATTTTACATTTAAGAAAAAACAAAAACAATAGATTCCAATCTTTGATTATTTTAACAACATAAATAATTGTTTTTAAAACTATTTCATAATGATTAATTTGTCATTTATTTAATTGTTGTAAACAATAAGTCACAACATGATTTTTATCTTAAATTAATTGAAAGTTTTATTTCCATTATTTTTATTTTTATAGCTTTAATTACGTTAAATAAACATAAAATTTTAAACAATTAGGCCTTTGCTTTAAATTTATTCATATTAATACTTAAATAGATCATGAAGTAAACGTGCCTCATTAGTACTCACATTAGAATTACAGAAAATGAAGCAGCTGTGACACTGATGATGGAAATATCCGTCACTTCGTAGAACAAAGTTTCTATTACATTCTTTAAGGAAAAATGAAAAACTTGATGTAAACATTTGTATACGTGTGATGTTTGTAGCAAACAGGTAACGCTGTGACTTTTTTTTTACAAAAAATATAATGAAAATTTTGCTTGATTTTTGAAACAGATTTAATTTATATCTTTTCATAAACTATATTTTGAACTTTGCTAATCAAGTTTGAGTAAAAACTTATTTAATTAACAAACAAAAAATTCATTTAAATTTTCATTTAAATTTCAGTATAAACTATTGCAAATGTGTTAGTAGATAATTGTGTTTTTGTATAAGTTTCCCTCACTCATTTCTTGCTGGGTATCTTAAGGCCCAACTATAATGTGCATAAGCTAGCTTGAGCTTATGTCAAAAACCCAACGAAAAGCCTGTCAAATGCTTAGGTAATTCTTTAAAGAGTTTTATGTGGCTACAATGTACTTACATAAATTTAAAAACTAATTTCCCACAGTTGCACATTTATGTTTAAATCGCATTTTTCCAAAAAAAATATTTTTTTAAACAAATAAAATTTGCAAAGAAAAAGGCATCGAAAGAATACATAATTTATATTTAACAACATTGATCTAAACAAGTGTACATTTGTTTACTAGTTTTCAATAAAATTTGATAAAAAATGGCAAAAAGTACCAAAAGATGCAACTGTGTATTGTTTAATTCGAAAGCAATTAAAAAATTAATTTTATGGCGAATTGTTATAATAAAACGAGTCCTTTTTCTCATATTAACACTTTTTTCTACATTTTCTATTAAATTAAAAAAAAATCTTTTTCACTGTCGCTCTCCATTGCAATTTTTTCTTTATCAATTTATGTTTGTATACAGCAAGCGCAATCAGCTGTTTCTATACGGAATGTGCGATCAGTTTCGTACATTGCTTAAGCAAATGACATTTGACGAAACTTGACGAAAAGTTTGCTCAAGTACATTATACTTTACCACATTTGATTTACATGTATTTGCACAGTTGTATAAGTTGGCATAAGCTAGTATATGCTCATTATAGTTGGGCCTTTATACTCAACAGTGTTACTGCTGGGAACTTTTGAAATGTCGCAAAACAATTGAAGCAAAACAAAAAGCTCAATACAGAATCCATTTTTATCATATATTATAAGATGTACAGTTGCATTATACATACATATATTCTTGTATACTAACAGCGTTACCAGAGTTTAATAAATTTAGTTGTCGTATGCTATTTAAAATTTATAATTTACGGAAAATTATACGAATATGTGTTTTGTGAGAAACTTTACAAAAAAAGGGTAGAAATTCCCAAAAATTAAAAAAGTTGCAAAAAACGGTGCTAAAAAGTCGCAGATCGCCAAAGAAGGGTAACCCTGCTACCCAACATAAACTCGCAGCATTAAGACATATGATTCACAGACCTAAGATAAACCCACTTGCTGCAAAGACAATCGATGCAACACGATGACACATTTTTACTTACACAGAACCAGAAATATTTTTTTGTAGAAAGAAGGCTTACAGACAACAATAAAAACGAGCAGCACTCTACGAAACAATCTGAAGACATCAATAGAAATAATCGATAAATTTAGTAACAGCGGAGTATAGAGACTTAGTTGCACCTGGAACCATACATAGCACAAACTGGACGAACATTAAGAACAAAGTTCACAGAACACATACGATCATACAAACAGAAAAGAGATGACTCCAACTTCATAATACATCTCAAAACACATGGACAAGAGCCAAGAAAAATAGATGAATGTATGACACAAATAGATCCTAGTAAAAAAAAGACTAGTCATTCCTGAAAACATGGAAATATACAAAACACAAAAACACATTATTAATGAACAGGTAAATACAACCTCTGACACTCTTTTTACACGACTTAAATTATTCAAACTCTGTTACAAACGAAAAACATCAACAGCTGGTCACACTTAACTCTCCAATAATAAGAGACTGAAATATTGAAATTTATACCTTCAATAAACATGACGGATATCAGACAATGTGCCAGCATTATACCATTTAAATAGACACCATGCTAACGGACAAAACTACCTGAACCCACCACTATCTATGGAACAAAACACCTAACACTATCTCTCTAGTAGTAATCAAATCGCGGCTTGAAAATGATGTTCTTACATAGAAAACGCTCGCCAAACGTACAAAATAAGAAGCCAATGACGACGGTCTTTACCCAAAGTAATGACAACAGTATTTGTTTTATATTATTTAATTTTTTTTCAAGATAATTATTTACAGTTTTAATATTTAAATTAATAATTTTAAATTATTTTTAATTTTTTTTCCAATCAGGGATTGAACCGTGGATTATTATAAATCAATTAAGATTTTCTTTTGTGACTTGGGTTAATTTTTTAATTTAATTTTTACAAAGTAAAATTATTTTTCAAATGTATGCGGACATTTTTCAAAGAAAACTAGAAAAATTAGACGCTGGCAAAATGTAATGCCGTATTTTCGGGACCGCCAAAGAATTCTGATGAGGAATTTGGCGGTCCTAAATTTACGGCATTACATTCTGTAAGCGTCTAATTTTTCTAGTTTTCTTTGAAAAATGTCCGCATATATTTGAAAAATAATTTTTCTTTGTAAAAATGAAATTAAAAAATGAGCCAAAACCAAAAAGGAAACCTTTGTTCAATTCACAACCTGTTGTATGTTGTATCAAACATAACCTGAGTATAAGCTGTAAATACGCTATTGTGATTCTTTTATTTAATATTCTAAAAACTTCAAAAGTTTATAAAGTTTTTCTGTTTAAAAAAATGTTCTAATTTTTTATCATAAAACATAAAAAATTATATGGAAAAATTTGAGACAGGCATGGTGTTTTGCCCGCTGCCTGGAAGGACATGGACCAATCTTCAATAGTAAATTATCGAAACTATCATCTCAAGGCTCATATGGTGCCTTTGAAAAGTTGATTTCAATACGAAGAACACGGTCATACAGACCTGTGGTGAAGGGTATAATAAGGGAATATGTTTTTTTCTTATTATGGAAAAATATTGTAAGTGTTGTGGCAAGTATTTCCATACAAAATACAAACAACATTTGTATAACTGTTGTGGAATACGACGACTGAATTAACACTTACAACTGGTTGCATATCGAACAATTATTAAATTCGTATATTTTTTAATTCATTACCTTTAGAATTAACCGCTAAAGTCAGTATTAAAATCACATAAAAATATTTCATATTTCTTTTTTACTTCGTTCTGTTGGTGAAAAAATTTTTAATATATTTTTCTTTATTTTCTCAATTTTTTAAGCCTTCAATTTTGCTTTTATCATCTATTTAACAATCACAGTCGTCCATTAACTGTTCACCGATATCGATGGCGTTTGTTCTAGCACAATTTCTAAATCACTACTAACAATTAGTTGTATCCCAACACATGATTTTTATCATTTCTTTAATATTTTTTCCGCAACACTCACTCAACGTTTGGCAGGTTGTAGCATTTAGGGCAGGCTTTTTATCATTAAACGCATGTATTTAGTCCGTCCTTTTATATTTTAGCTATAAACTATATTTTTAAGATAATTTTTTTTGTTGTTGTTTGTTTTGTGAGGCCATAATAGTTTTTATAACAGAAGGTTGGGGCATAGAAAAATCGCATATGCAAAAAATTACCCAAATTATTCGATAACGATTTATGATTTGGATGGACTTATACAATTTTTTTTAGCTGTTTGCTTTTAACAAGTGAAGAAACAATAAAATTTATTACATGAAGACTATTTTTTTAATAAAAATGTTGTTTTTATTACAACAAAAAAAATTAATAATTCCTGGTAATTGTAAATGACAATAAATCAGTTAAATATCTGAGGTACTTTTTCTTATCATTACAAATCAAAAAAAAAAAACACTTTTGTTGTTTAAGTAAAAACTGCTTAATAATCAATTTTATTACTTGGAATATAAATGTAATTAATTTTAAAATAATTGAAATTGCTTAAGTCTTTTTTTTTAAGAATTTGTCTGCTTTTAATTTAACTTTTAAAAATGAAGCCAACTTAAAACAAGAATCATCAAATGAAAAAAAAATTAAAACCCAAAGTATCGCACTTGAGATCGAAAAAAATTTAAAAAAATTTGGTACAAAAATTTTTAAAAATATTGTTTTTTATTTTCCAATATTTTGCCACACCGATGGGTGGCATCTTTAAGAAAAAAAAAAATTATTTTAAAAAATCACACGAAAAATATAACTACAAAACTTTAGCTTTAGCCATATTCGATTCACGTTGCTGTTAAATAAACATTCGTAGGAAAAATCATGTATATATCTAATCTAGAATGTGTTTCTTTTCTAGTTCTCCAGATATAGAATAATTACTTTGTGTGGAATGTACCCATCCTGCTCGTGCTACACCACTATGCATTTATTCAAAAACGTGCATTTTAGTTTTAAAGAAGTCTACTTTTAATTTAAATAATGTTCCTTCTTTAATTTTCTGTAGCAACGTTTTATAATGCCAGTGATGCCAGAAGTAGGAATTTGTTCCCTGTTGTAGGGAATTTTTTTTTTTTTTTGGATTTTTTAGTTTTGACAATTTTTTATTTTCAGGGAGATGTAGAGAGTTTTTAAAATTTTCCTCTCTCTTTTCCTCCTTAATTATATGTTTTAAAAATAAAACACTTAAGGCCGGGGCACACAGAATCCGTCATACGTTAAACTTTGACAAATTCAACTGACAAGTCAGTTAAAAAACATGTTTACTTATGAGCGTTGTCACAACCCATAAGTGTCCGTCAACGCAAAGTATGAAAGTTGGTCAACTTGTAACTTTTGACTTATGTTGAACACTTTGACAACTATCAACTGCTTCTTCTTCTTTGTTTTATTTTAACTCTTGCTGTGTTTTGTGATTTTAATAAAACAATTTTGGTGGCAAACAATAAAATACAAATTTAATTAAATTAGCAAGTGAATAAAACACAAATTAAATTTAAAAGTGAATAAAAATAGAGAGCAAACTTTGATTTAATATTCGTCAGCAAAGTACTCATTGTGCCAACCTCATCCGTCAATACATTGTCTTTAGTTGAAGACGTCAAAATGTATGACGGATTCTTTGTGCTTTGGCCTTTATTGCCGGCTTCATAGCTTCCGTACTCATTGCTCGGGCAGTGGTGCGAACAGTTTAAAAAAATAAGTAACACGATTTAGCAGAACAATTTTAAAGACCGCAACAAGAAATGTCTAACAGTAATTGAACTGTTTCACTGTCTGCCATAGAAGTGGCAACGTCTTATTGACTAGATCAATATCATCCCATTTAGATTGAGAGCAAAGTGTCCGGTTTCAAAGCAGTGACACTATCTTGTATTGGGATTTGATTTTCATAAAATTCATTAAGTAGAGCTGTGCCCGGTCGTTCATTTCACTGACCGGTCTTTTTCGTTCATTTATCAGAGACTGATCCGTCCGTTCAATTCGTTCAATCGGTCAATTCGAACGAATGAACGAATTTGAACAACAATCCCTATCGTATTTGATTTTCTTCTCTTTTTATCAGAACCACAAGTATACAGAAGTGAACCCTTGGCACTTAGAAAACAGTGTATGTAATCAAGTTTTCTGTAGAGATTTATTCGTGAAAATAAAAAAAAAAAAATAATTATTAACTTGCATATACAAAAGAAAACTTCTTTGAATCAGTCTTTTTTGAACGCAGAAATTGTGATCTGTGGCAGAAATGTTCTATCATTGTTTGTACCTATAACCTAGCCTGGAGTTGGCTAAATAGACCTATCCATACGAATCCAAATGCACAATTGCTTCTCTTATTCGCAGGCAACACATTGAAACGACAGAGAAGTAAGTGAGTAGCAACAAGGTGTCTTTATGGTGCGTTCGGCAACAGCTCATTTGCACAGTGTCGCCAGTAAAGTTTTCGTCGCTAAAACTGTCTGATTCTGTATCTATCAGCCCTGATGTAACAAAATAATAGATTTCATAAAAAATTCGTATACTGAAATAAATATAAACCAATTTTTCTTTATTTTCCACAGACTTCGGCCGCAGTGCAGCAAATTAAAAATGTATGGAAAGAAACACCTGATTGTGCAACATGTTTGCTTGCAATGGCCTTTTCTATACCCTTAATTATGCGACGGAAAAGGTTATTTATTTATATATTTTGTGTAGATTGTTTTCCTTGATTTTAATGATTAAAATCACTTTTTTATTAATTAAAATCACTTTTTTATTAATTAAAGTATTAAATCTTTTCCAGTATAAAAGAAACACTATATCAAAAAACTTATTTTTTTTAAAAAGACTGTTAATTCAAATAAAAACAATAATAGCAACGCCACACTGATGCTCAAAGAAAATATGTACTTACATTCGAAATGTACAGCAACTCTTTTTAATACACAAAAAATCAACTGAAATAAAAGAACATGACATAACAAACAAGAACAAATACCTGAACGAAAGTGAACCGTATAGTAATCCGTACACTATTGAACGAAAGGAGGCGGTTATATGTTTGGCTCATTCCGGTCACTTGGGTCTTTCGGTCACCTCGGTCTTTTAGGTCTTTCGTTCAATTAGGTCTTTCGGTCTTTTAGCTCTTTTGTTCACTTAGGTCTTCCGTTCAATTTAACCCGTACACTATTGAACGAAAAAACCTCAGTTAAATGACCGGATCATTCCGTTCACTTAAGTGATCCGGTCACTTTAAACCGTTCGTTCACGAACGACACAGCTCTATCATTAAGACGAACATTTTAATTGCAAAAATATTCTTCTGGGTTGGTAATACAATTTCGTTAATACAAATCTTGAGTTATTTCCAGCGAATCCTCTACAAATCTCTTTATTAAATTTTTTCTATTTTTAATATTTCTGGACTGAAAATAGATTTTGTTTAAGGAACATAATTTGGTTTGTGTTGGCATCATTGGATCACTAGTTATATTTCGTGGACATTGTACTCTGCGATCTTCGTAGGCAACAGGAGAATCAAGGGAGAATTTATACTCCTTCTGCAAAGAAAGACTTTTCATAGTGTTTGCGCAGGGATTGTTAGAGATTATTTGTTCGATACAAACGCATCCATTATGTTAAATATTGTGCTATAGGAAACTCAAAATCTTACATTTCAGAGGGAGAAAAAAAGGTGTAGAACAGCATGAAAAAATCGCAGCCAAAAGTAGAATCATATTCTCGTTTTTATGTAATAGAAAGATCACTCAAGAAAAAAACCCCTATATAACGCATTGTGCCAGAACTCGGGAATAAGGTTATGGGAAGGAGGATAGAGGGAGTAGTACTTGTGGGCATTTGGTTTGAACTTTTGCACACTGAAAGTGACAGGAATTAATTTATATCATATATGAGCTGTTCGGCTAAAAAATGTATTTAAGTTAAGAACTTTTTTTCACAGTGTTATTTTACAAAAGTTACATTCTCTGGTAAATAAAAATATAAAATGCAAAAATGAAAAAAATTAATAATGAGTCATTTTCATTTTGTTTTTTATTCTTTTTTCATTATTCAAATAATAAAAGTGCAATAAATAAATAAGATATCGTTGTCACATAATCGATATTCTATAATTAATTACGCATTTAGAAACAAATTCAGTTTGACGCCAATTTGGGTAATTTAATGTTATCGCTGATGTCAACTTATTTAATTCATTGCAGTAATAATTTGGCCAAAACCATTTTGGACAAATTTTTTTGTATGGAAACACTCTTATTATTTCCAACGATGATTTTATTTATGAAATAATGATGGAAATAAATTGCTGCGCTAAAGGTTAGAAAAAAAAATATGAAAATTAATTTATTGATCAAGTTAATAAAAACTAAATAGACAAATTTTACTTAAATAAAGAAAAAACTTTATCAAATCAATTTAGCATTAAAATCAGGCAGTCAGCTGGTGGCAGTCAATAACGGACAATTAGTGAGTTTTATCTTTGCTGGAGATACTGGCTAAACAATTAAAATGAAGAAAAAATAATACTCTGATCTTAACTTAAGTTATTCAGATTGTATCTGTTGCTAATTGTTTTTAAATTAGAAACGTAATACACGTCACCCTCCTAACGAAGATGTCACAAGAAAGCATCATCTGTTCTAATTTTAATTGACATTGAGTTGATTATGTGAACAGTAATTCATTGCCTTTTCTTGTCTCGTTATCAATTTCATTATTGGCCCGCATGAAAAAAATACAGGGAAGCAGTAAAATAAAACTTAAGGGTGATTGTTACCTTTAAACTATTGCAGTTTACATATTTGAGTCAAAAAATATTTGGGAAAAAATATTATTTTTAAAAAACAGCCCCTTTAACATCTAAGGGTCATCCAAAAAATGCGCCTACATGGAAATTTTGACCGCAAAAGCGTAATGTTTTCTCGAGTTGTGTGACATGCAGCACCGTCTTGCTGGAAATAAACGTCAGACACATCAATATGATTCAACTGTGTCCATAAAAAGTCTCTCAACATTGATTGGTATCGCTCAGCATTCACAGTAACAGCATTTCCAGCATCATTTTCGAAGAAAAATGGCCAGATGATTCTATTTGCCCAAAATGCACACCAAACAGTAACTTTTTGTGGGTGTAGAGATTTTTCATGAATAACACGAGGATTTTCATCACCCCAGATACGACAATTTTGCTTATTGATGAATCCATCCATTCTAAAATGAGCTTCGTCACTAAACAAAATTTTGCTTGAAAACAATGGATCTGTTGTTCGTTGTTCAATAATCCAACTTGTTGCGTTGTTGCAATGTGTACCTGTCCATGGTTAAAACTGTACTATTTTCTAATAAAACAAAATGGCTTATGTCATTTGAAAAGATGTCACGTGTAAAAATTATATAGTACTGACATCTAGGCGTCACTTTTGGATGACCCTTTATAAATCACATCATGGAACTAGGTCTTTAGAATGCAGGCACAGAATTCCTGTCGACCTACTTACCAAAAAAAAAAAAATCGTAAATTATCTATATAAAAACACGACTGGAGTCACAAAAAAGGTGAGCTTGCCGCTTATTAGAGGTGAATAATTTATTTTTCAAGGATGCAAAGGATATGGAATTTCGATAAAAGAGCGAAGGATTTACATCTCATTAAAGAGAACTCCCCATGAAGTTCGAAGCTATTCCAAAACAAGAAGGTCAAGCTTAGTCATATAATT
The DNA here is from genome assembly GCA_937654795.1 of Cistogaster globosa. Classification (NCBI taxonomy): domain Eukaryota; kingdom Metazoa; phylum Arthropoda; class Insecta; order Diptera; family Tachinidae; genus Cistogaster; species Cistogaster globosa. The sequence goes on from OW569404.1 coordinate 126,184,589, forward strand.
TTTGTGTCCTTTGACAGACATACAAAACATGATGTCATCAGCGAGCAACAGTTACTACAGCGAAAATGGACACACTCTTTCTACTGGTGGTCAACCAAGGCGGAACTTACTTAACAACTGAAAAAGCCAGCGAAGAAGTTTAAGAACACTAGTTTAAGGAGTTCGGATTCAATCTTAGACAAAATGAAAATGGCGCGATATCTGGTGTAAAAAAAGTTACATTTGGATTACAGAACGACAGCGCATATCGCAGGATAGTTAACATTAGAATTAGTGTAAGAAGTATGTGGGGGGAAGGTCAGCATTCTTGGTAAAATCTTAAATATTAAAAAGGGTACTCAGAATAAAGCGAAAACTTTTTCCTTCTGTGAGATTGGATAAAGGAGAGTGATTGAAAGAGGAAAACATACTTCTTGTTTTTCCACCAAAACAGCTCAATAAATTTCCACGGGTATATTGTGTAAATTGCAAAACCAGAGTACCGAAATGCTCTCTCACTTCTCATACATAAGAGAGCAGTGAGAAATTTTCTTCTTTGTTGTTTCTTTTCATAAATAAGTGAGAGGTTAGATAAAATTTTGGAATGATTTATTTATTTATCTTTCTATTCAAAAGTGAAAAATTTATAAAATATTTTTTATCATGCAGATTCTCATTTATGAGAATTTAAAATTTTGAAAAAATTTCATGAGTGAAAAGACTGTAGAAAAAATTTTTCATTAAGCGTTCACTTCTCAATCATGTTTGAGTATGTACATTTCAAATTGATTTGTTCTTATTTGTTAGTAAAAAATGTATGTTGGTGAGCAAATTTAACTTTTTAGTTATTATGGTTTACTGTTTCAGATCCATTTTGAAGTTTAAAAAGTTTTCTATATAAATTATTTTAAAATAAAAAACAATTTCTTAATTACTTGTATCAATGCTAACACACTCACTCATGTGGAATTGTAGACAGAAAATTTTTTGTTGGTAGTTAATGACCGTCAAAAAGAAATACATATTTTTCTCATTTATGAGAAATTTCATAAATCTCATTTTTGAATTACCATAAATGAAAACTTTTCAACGTTGAAAAAAATTCCCATTCGTTTATGAAAAGCAGCATTAATGAGAATGATATTATTCATCGCTTATCATGTGTGAATAATAGGGATATTTTTTTTTCACTCTTTCATATGTGAATGCTTAAAAACGAAAGACACAGACACATTAATGTGTGATCGCAGGCAGAAAACTTTTTGATGCTCGTTTATCAAGGTGAAAAATAAAAATCGAAGATATGAAAAATCATATATAAGAAAAATATCAAAAATGTTTAAAACTGAATGCCCATAAATGAAAAATTCCGAACTCTGTGCAAAACAAACAGCTGTTTGAAAAGTAAAACATATCAATTAAAAAAACTTTATTGTTTAATTCACAACCTGTTGTAAATTTACTAACTCCTCGAATTCCATAATAGTTGTACACATGTTGTTAAAAATGTCTGTTTAAATATTTGCTGCAATACTGTTTACTGGGTGTTGTAAAATTAATATCCAGTATCTTGGGTAAAAACATTTCCCATTTTTACTATAAAATTTAGTAATTTTTAATTCAATTTTATATTATTTTTTTTTAATAAAATTATAATTTTATTGTTGTTAAATAGAATTTTTTACGTTTTTAGTTATATTTGATGCAACATACAATTTACAATAATTTATGAATTGAACTTACACTAATGTTTCTATGATCACAAAGTTTTATCGCAAAATGTTAATAAATTGAATTTCTAAAATATGTAAGAACTGTAAGATTTTTTTTTTTTGTATTTTGTACTTTAAATCTGTATGAAAAAGTAAAGATACAAAATTAAAATAAAAAAAATTAACTTTTGGCCACTTTTGTTGGTAGTCGTATTTCAGTAGTGATTCCATGTGGCTATAAAATAAATAAACGAAATTTGTTAAATGGCACGACCTTAAAAAGCCGATTTACAGGTCTACTTCATGAAATTAATTTGTTGCTAAATTTTGGTTTCAATATGTTACTGGCTGTTTTACACTTGCAAACAATTAATCATTGATAACGGTGCGTTAACAATCTCCATCGCCCGTAACGTAAACTAGGTACAACTTAATTTTTAAAGAAATGAACGACAACGGCAATATAAAAACAGAGCAAAATGTCTGTAGGGTGCCCGGTGGACTAGTTTTACTTCAAAAATAAAACTCATCGCTAAACGCAATTTTGCGTTTAAGCACCGATTACTCTTATTTTAAAGAAAATCTAAATAATTTGTTAGTGTTGTGCGAGCGTAAACCTATTCATGACAATTTCCCCAATTAAACTGATCAAAAATGTCAAGAGCGCAGTACTAAAGTTCGTTTTACAATTAACATTTTCCTAAAACCTAAAGGGTAAAAAAAATATTCTACATATGTTCTTGTTTTGCAATAAAAATTCAGTTTTAAGAGTTGCCAGACTTTTTAATATTTTTATTATTTTTGTTAAAGCACTTATTGCGTACTCTAATTTTAACGAAAAAAGGATCGAGAAGTTAATCGCATACGTATGTATATAAAAGTAGACCGCTTAGGGCACATGTCTAATAGGATCAATATCGATGAATATAACGTCTAGACTTATCTTTTAATTTTTATCGTTACTCATTGTTAATCGTTTGTGTTCTTTGTTGATCTTAACAGGTGTTTAACAAATATTTAACAGGCAGTTGCTATTTTTTTTTTGTTTTTCTAAAATGATAACAAAGATCAATATTTTTAAAACCTTCAGTGTTATAAATAAAGTTAACTTTCTTTTGTTGTTTTCTGTGCCATAAACAATCTTATGTTTTCTTAAGACCTTGAAAAAGTTAAAATAAATAAATATAAAGTTGCATATCAGTGATAAGTCTGTCCTGGTTATAAGTGCTTGAAAATAATTTCAATAAAGTTTGTTTGTTATGTTATTCAATTTATCTTATTACTCGTATTAATTTTAATTTAAAATTTTATTACTCACGGAAAAAATAAATTACATGAATGGACTTCTTTTCATAAATCAATTAAAATTTACTTTTTCGGCTGTGGTTCATTCTTTAGTTTAATTTTTACAAAGAAATTTAATTTTCAAATGTATGCGGACGTTTTCCGAAAAAAACAAGAAAAATTAAAAGCTGGCAGAATGACTTCTTTTTCAAATTTATTTAAAATATTTAAGAAGTAAAAAGTAGGAGTGCTATATTCGGCTATGCAAAATCTAATATACCCTTCACGGTATTTGTAAATCTAATTTAGTGAAAACAAAAAAAAAAAAAAAAAAAAAAACAAAAAAAAAAAATATTGGGATGACAGAGAATTAAAAAAAGAAAAAAAATTTCTAAAAATCTTATTGGCTCTTAATGGGTTAAATATATTTTTTTAAAATTTAATATTTTTTGAACAGAACAGTGACCATCATTTGATCCATCAAACGACAATCACTGATGATGGAAATATCTATCACTGCGTAGAACAAAGTTCATATCACATTCTTTAAGGAAAAATTAAACTCTTGATGTAAAAATTTGTATACGTGTGATGTCTGTAGCAAAGAGCGTTGTCAGTGACTTTTTTTACAAAAAATATAATTAAAAATTTTGTCTGATTTTTGGAACAGATTTAAATATAAAATGTTTTTCAAGCTCCATTTAAAGCTTTGCTAATCAACACAATTTAAAACTTAGATTTAACTAACAAAAAATGCAATTAAATTTAGTACGTACAACGGCAACGCTGTTTTAGTATAAAATCATTACAAATGTGTTAGTAGATGATTGTATAAGTATAAGTTTCCTTCATTCATTTCTTGCTGGGATATTGATATCTTTAAAAATGTGGTGCACAATCGTACTTTTCAGAGGTACAGTTCAGAGGCCGATAACTCGGAAAATACGGTCGAGTGCCAATTCTTTCACTTGATATTTTTTCTTGCTTTTAAATTCTCTATCGCACCATAAATTTTTTTTTTATTTCAGTTATTTCACTAAATTAGATTTGTTCCAAACGATATGGAAAAATTAGAGGAATCCGTGGCGTTTTGCCCGCTGCCTCGACGGACTTGGACCAATCTTGCTGATTTTTAATAGCAAAATGGGGTATTTTAATTTTTTCTTGCTCATCTAGTGTCTTAGAAAAGTTGATGTCAACCCCAAGACGGATGGACAGACGGATATGCGTAAGAACTCAGAATATAAATACTTTATAGGAAGATATCGTAGAAATAACAAAGGTATAAAAAAATAAGAATAAAAGTGCTACCATTGTTGGCAGTATAAAACGGGTTACCAGATTATTTTGGAGCCTTATTCCCAAATAAGCGATTTTATTTTAAAAAAATCCCCTTGAAATTATTAATAATTTAATTTAAATCCATTTAGACACTGACATTGATATTTCGTATTATTTGTTAAAATATGCGATATTTGTTTATATTTTCAACGACATTCCAAATTTTATTTCTCCTTGTGTTTATCCAATTTTTAAAAATTATTATCATTTCTGCAATTCTTTCAAACATTGCACAACAAAGAAAATTAATAAATATTAATGTTTTTTGACCTTTATAATTAATTTTATTTTCCAATTTCTCAAGCACTGGATCAGTTTTTAAAATAAAAATATTGTTTTTTAATTTTTGTTTACTGCTTCCCGAAGATACCACCCAACGGTGTAGCGAAATATTAAAAAAAAAATATGTTAAAAATAATAAACAATATTTTTATTTTAAAAACTGACCCAGTGCTTGAGAAATTAAAAAAGGATAGTTAATTTTAAATTGTATTTTAATTCTCATAATGGTTGTTATTTTAGGCTTGTAGTTGCGTCACTGCCAAAGAAGGTGTCTCTGTACTCTAGAAAATATTGCCAGATCTTTAAAGCCATCCATCCATCTTCATGCTTTAATTATTTTTTGCTTGGATTGTTAGGTGCAAAATAAAATAAAATAATGTTGCCATACAATTTTGACGCATGAAACCACAGCTTTTAATCCCGGAGCCGAAGTTCTTCCCCAAATTTAAACTTAAATCTAGCTTTATTTTTACTAGCGATTATTGTTTGTATAAATTATATTGATTGATAATTAAAAATCTTCCAAAAAAAAACTTCCCCAAACGAGGCCTCTCAACCGCAAAAAAAATTTATTTTAATTTTTCAAAATTTCCCACTTTTTTGGGATAAATCCTCTAAAAATGTTGCTGTTAAGTTTTATGTACCTTTTTGAAGTTAAAATTTCTAGACGAATTTTAAATTAATTTTTTTTATTATATTTTGGATAAATTTGTTAGCAAGTTTTCGACACTGTAGTTGATAAAGCGAAGCTAAAGCATTTTCTGCTCCATCTTTCCTTATCCCTCTTGTTCCCTTCTTTTTAAATTTACCACTGCCATTAATCACATTAGTCACACAGAAAACCATGTAGAAATTTAAAGGTCAGCCATATAAAATTAAATTTTGCATTTAAAATTGGTGTGACAAATTCTATTTCTACATCTTGATGTATAAATACTCATGCAATGAAGTCAGAAAATTTATCTTTTCGGCAACAATTGTTACAGCTGAACGATCTGAAAAAAGTTGAAAATCGTTATTAAACATAAAAATAATTGTAATAGAAAATAATAAAGTGTTAGAGGAGCAAAAGTCCTACGGCCTATCCAGTTCATTGGAGAGTAATCCTTTTTTTCCAGAAGTGACAACAGCAGAAAGCTTCCATCAGCTAAAATGTTTAAAGAAATAATTTTATGTTTTTTCCTAGCAACTGCTGCAATCAAGGCAGAACTAACTTGTGTAAATTTGCTATAGAAAATAAGAAGCTTAAATATTTGTTAAAAATTTAAACCCCATTTAATTTCATTGCAGAAGGACTATAAGGCTGAATTAGTTCACGTGAAAAACTGTGATGACTCTCAGTCCCTTATGAAGATCGAAGATGGTTCCTCTTTAAGTCTGGATGAAAATTGTGAATTACTTTTGAATGCTTGTGTAAGTTTTAAGGCTTTTAAAACTGCTACATTGAATATTAAAGTAGAAAAAGATGATAAAGTCCTTAAGGAGGGAGAACTTGATTTATGTGAAGTGACTGGTCGTGAGTTATGTCGCATGGAAGCTGTAAGTGATAACCAAATTTTAAAATTCCTTTGGAATGTAACTTAAAATTAAAATTTTTTTTAGGGCAAAACCTGTACCCCTATCTTCGGAGCGGATCTTGTACAAGACGAAGCTATTCATGATAAGTTAAATGGCAACAGTTTTATTGAGTTAAATATTACACATCAAAACGTAAGTTGCTGTTTATTGCATCTAAACAAGTCATGTTATAGAAAAATGAAATTAAATAATGAATTTTTTTAAACTTTTTATTTAGGCAACATCATGCATCCATGCTGAAGTGAAAATAGAACCAATTAAATCAAATTAAAATATTACAAAAAAAAAAATGTTTAACAAAAAATAAAATTTATGGCACAATAAAATTTTAATATGAAGTCAAATCTTTTTCTATTTTCTTTAAACTTCGCTTTTAATTAATGAGTTTTCGTAGATGTTATCAATTTATGACTATTACTTTCATTTTATAACAAAGAGGAATTTAGTGGCGAAATTTTCGCTTTTTATAAACGTTTGATTTAAATGTGTTGATTAATTTTTTGTCTTTTCATTAATTTTTTTGTTTAAACTTGAGAATTATTTGAGAAGTAACAATTGTTTTTTGTGAATTTTCCAATACCCCTATAATCATGTTTTCGATTTCTTAAATCCCTCTTTTAGTTTTTATTTGCAAAACTTTAGCTTTTTTGTAGCAAATTACGCTACATGTAGAATTCGCTGTTATCCGCATTTTTTTTTTTTTTTGTCTTAAAGTTATGATGACATTTTTCAAAAAAATTTAACGGTCTTATTCAAATAAAGTACCTATTTTAGGCTTAAAGTTTAAAATAGTTATTAAACATATACAACGTTTATACGTATTCTGTTTGCAAATAAAATTATTTCTAAAGGCCGGGTCACATAAAATCTGGCATACGTTGTTCTTTGACGTACGTAATCTAAATACAGCAGGACTTTTTAATGTGCGGAAGGTTCTTTTTTATAGTAGTTAATGGTTATCACTGACCAACGCATGAAGTAGAAAAAGGTAACAAACGTCAGGCAAATTGTTTATAATTTTATATTTATTTTTAATTAATTAATAAATTTTTTTTGTGCTGTCAGCAGTTATTGTAAACAGTAAATTATAAAAAACAATTTTTACATGATTTTATTATAAATTAGACAACGATTTAAAAATTTTTTTCTATTATTTTCTATTATGATGTTTGTGTTTGTGGAAAAATTTTTCTTACATAATGAAATACAACTATATACTTTCACAAAAACAATTATAAAACAAAAAGTTTTTTTATAATAAAATTTATAATCAAATAATTTTTCTTTTAATATAAATAAAAAAATTACAAAAATTATTTTTGCTACAATTTAAGCAAATAAGTACCACAAAAGTACCAAACCATCTTTCCCATCCCTGTTACAAACAAATAATTTTCCACTAAATGAACGTATGAGTAACATCAATACTTCATGTTTACCTTCAATATTAATACATTTCATTTTATATTTTTTATGAGTTTAGTTATGACGGAGTATACGATTTGTTGTTGCTGTTTATTGCGAATATATGTTGTGTTTAGTGGTTGTTTCAGAGGTTTGTTCACCAACTATAACAATGGAATTTTGCTATGGACACACAAGTGGGGATATAGCTCAGTGGTAGAGCATTCGACTGCAGATCGAGAGGTCCCCGGTTCAAACCCGGGTGTCCCCTTCAATTATTTTTTTTAATTTAATTTTATTTTCTTAAGTTTACAGAATTAACTTCGAAAATTATTTAAACATTTTTTTTTATTTTAATTTTTTTCTTCCGTTAAAATAATTTATGTTGAAAAATTTATCTTTTTGTCCCTAATTTGAGTTAGAAAAAAAAATAAATAAAAATATTATTTTATTTTGTTGAATTTCATATTTTCTTTGAAAACTTTAATGTTTTCTAATATAAAATATTCAAGATAAAATTTTTAGTTATTAGTGTAAGCGAAATCATTTCACAAGCAGGTATTTTTGAAACCATAAGAATAAACGAAGTAAGGGCATGCAGGTTTCATCGTTTTGAAAAATTAAAGAAAATAAAAAAAATTAACCGGCTGTTAAGATATCAAAATCTATAAAAACAACAATAAAATTATACTATCCCTCCTTTTGTAGAAGTTGGATAAAAAATAAACCTCGACTTGCAGCACGGCTAAAAGTTGTCCCATCGTACTTATATTTTGAGATACTAAATTTAATTTTTTGAAGTGCCAGCAATTCGACCTACTGTCTGACCTGTGTTATTCAAAGTTAAAAAATATACATCAAAAATAGGTTTTCGAAATTCTATAGCCTTTAGTTTATAATTTTACTTCTTTAACTTGTCCTAATAGCTGAAATAGTTTTCCATACTGCGTAGAATTATTAATTGTCCTCTTTAGGGATAAGGCCTCATGCGTGAAAATAACATTTCTGAGTACGTAAGTAACCCTCTTAAAATGGTCAAAGCAAAAAAATTTATATATTTTTTATTTTTGTGAAATCTAAATGGGTCCAAGTTACGGCATTGGATAACGAGCAAAATTAAAAAAAAAAATTAATAAATATTTTATCGATATCGAAAGTCATTGTTTTTTTCCCTGACTTTCTCCTGCACAGAGAAACAAGTCGTGATAAAAACTCGGCGGCGGCGGCTGAGCAAAAAATTGTCGGCGGCGGCTGTAAGTCGGTTAAAGCCGACTACCAAGGAGTTCTTGTGTATTGTGCTAGGAAGAAGAACAACAACAAAAATAAACAAACTTTAGGTGAAGTAAATGTTACAAATAAAGATGCAAGATTTTAAAATTTAATTAAATTATTGTATTTGCACACATTTAATAAGTTATGCATTGTTTTCTATAGATACATATATATTTCTATTTACAATCAATTTAAAACAACAGCTTCAAATTTTAATTTATATTTCTTTACTGAAAGCAATTTAAATATAAAAAATTTAAAGTGGGATAAGTGCCGGCTAATATTTTTGAGTCGGCACCGATCGGCGGCGGCTCGATTATTAAGAAAAAATCGGCTGTGAGCCGCACGACTTGTTTCTCTGCTCCTGCACTGTATAGAAATAAAAAAAAGAAACAATTGCTTAATTCACAAAATCTTGTATGGTGTATTTTGTATTAAATAAACTTTCTGTTCATATGCTTGTGAACACGCAGTGTATTATTGTATCAAATTATTTTGTATATTTAACGTCAAAAAGCAAATAAGAAGAAGAAAATATGTATTCAGAAGAAGGTTTTAAGGAAGTAAAATGGACAATAGGACTGAAAAAAGAAAAATTTTGAATTTTTTATGCGAAAAGTATACTTTAGATATGCTAAAAAATACAAATGTCTTTTGTTTATTTTCTTCTTCTCAATGTGATGTGGAATTCACATGTAGTTGATAAGACGATTACCAATACAACTTTTCAAAAAGATGCCAAATAAAAGTGTATTGGTGTATTGAAATTTTAAATGAAAATTTCCAACAACAAGCATACACTATTGTATTTTAATTGAACAATACACAGTACTCGTATACACGGATACAAGAGGTTTTGTGAATTAATCAAATTATTTACTTTAAAAATACAAGTAAGCGAGTGAAACTATTTATTTTTAAGCTATTTTGTTTAAAGAGATATCAGCGAAACGAAAGACACTTTTTGGTTCGCTACAGCCTTCGTCGGCGTTATGCGTATCTTTATAACTTTAAGGTAATTAAAAATATTTCTATTTATACAACTATTAAGAAGATATGGGGAATTTTATTTATATTTACACAATACAACAAGGATAATTTTTAATACCCTGTTGTAAATTAAAATTTCGAACAGTGCCACAAAGTGTAAGAGTAACAAGAGATGTATTAGAGAACCAAAAATCTTGCTCTTCATACAGTATTTCTTTAACAAGCTTTTGATAGAGTCTGGTATAATGGACTTTAATATACAATGGAACTTCGATATTACGAAATTCGTTATAACGATAAACTCAATATAACAATTTTTTTTTTAAAGAGAACTAGCACTTCAGGCATTATTACCTATTAAGTTATTTTGGTAACTGTGCTGCATTCTTTAGGAAAGGGATAGATGAGAGATAAAACAGGCGGTGAAAGGAGAGATATAGAGAGTTAGTTATTTTACTTCGCCGGCGAATATGCTAAAAATAAAGTACCGACGAAGGAGACTGCAAGTTTTTTTTGTTGTTAATTCTGAATATGTTATACCATTAAACAGAAAAATAATTTTTATTTTTTGATTGCCGCAGGGATTGAACCCTGGGCATCAAGCCAGGTTTGTATTCAACGTGCTTACCACTTCGACTACAGAAGCAAGTCCTTTAAAAAAAACCTTTTTCTTGTAATAAGTTGTTAAGTTTTTAATATAAAAATGCTCTATAGCTATAACGAAAAAATTCAAAGCTATAAAGCCTCTATATAGCGAAGTATTTTTTCAAAAGCCTCTATACATAACATTTTAATGTAACAATTTAAGTGTGTGAGTCATTATCAAAAGCCTCTACATAACGAAGTCTTGAACTATAGCCTCCATACAACAAAGACAAAATTAAACAAAATTAGCAAAACGGGGAAGTCCTTTTTAAAAACAACGAAAGGTTAATATGTAAAGCGCTACAAATTAAATAGTTCTGCTTTGGTTCCTTGCCAAAATGAGTGTATTAAAGCGTAAATCAATTTCTATTTGAGAAAAAATTTCTATAATTGATGCTGTTGATCGTGGTAACAAATCTAAGCAAGAAAATGCTAAACAATTTAATATACCGCCGATTAATTTTTCTACAATTTTAAAAAATCGGGAGATTATTTGCAACACTAAACCTTTAAGGTGCAGAAGATTGCGCCTTGCAGAATATGAAAACGTTGAGCAGTGTTTATCTAAATGGTTTACACAATGTCGAAATCAAAACATTCCTTTAGGAGTACCGATGGTCAAAACCAAAGCTGAACAGTTTGAAGCACAACTGGGAGACAATGATTTTAAAGTTAGTAACGGTTGGCTTAATAATTTTAAAAAGTCCCATGATATCGGTTTTCGTAAAGTGAGTGGAGAAAATGCCAGTGTAAGTGATGAAGTTCGCTCTGAATGGAAAGCATTGTTACCAAGTTTGTTAGCAGAATATGAGCCGCACAATATTTTTAATGCAGACGAAACTGCACTGTTTTTTAAATGCGCACCAGACCGAACAATGGCGTTTAAGTCCGAAAAATGCCGTTTAAATCTGAAAAATATCACAGTGGAAACATGATAAAGAAAGATTATCTGTTGTACGAGGGCTGCCCTATATATTCCTGGCCTAATAGTGAAAATGCGAATATTTATAATCAAAAATAGTTTTATTGTTTTTCAAAGTATTCTCCAGCATGATTTATACACTTTTGCATGCGCCCAAACCAGTTGTCGAAGCACTTTTTCCACTCCGATTGAGACACCTCTAAAACATGGTTTTTGAACACTTTAACAGCTTCTTCTGGCGACGAAAATCGTTGACCACGCATTTTTTTCTTGATGTGCGGAAACAAGAAGAAGTCATTAGGTGCCAAGTCAGGGCTGTATGGCGGATGACCCATTAATTCGACGTTTTGGCCGGTCAAAAACGCTCTGGCTTGAGCCGATGTGTTAGAGCTCGCATTGTCATGGTGAACAATGATTCGTCTTCTCTTGTTGGTTTTTCGAATTTCTCCGATGACTTCCGGCAAAGAAATTGTAGTGTACCATTCAGAAGTGACCTTCCTACGTTGCTCAAGCGGAACAGTCGCCACATGACCAGTTTTGCCAAAGAAACAGGCGACCATTTGCTTCGAAGTGCTTCTTCCACGAACAACTTTCGTTGGATTTTGCTCGTCTTTGAAGACCCACACGGTCGATTGTTGTTTCGTTTCGGGCTCATACGCATAGATCCATGATTCGTCACCTGTGACGATCTTATAAACGTCTTTTGAAGCACCGCAATCGTATTTTTGCAACATTTCTTTGCCCCAATCGACACGAGCCTTTTTTTGAGCGACTTTCAAATTGTGCGGAATCCAACGAGAACAAACCTTTTTTACGGCCAGGTGTTCATGCAGTATCGAATGTATGCTGGTGGAAGATATGTTCAAGGATGTCTCTATCTCTCGGTATGTCGCATGTCGATCTTGCATTATGAGTTCACGCACGGCATCAATGTTCTCTGGCACAAAAGCTGTTTTTGGACGACCTTCACGGAATTCGTCTTTGAGCGAGCTTCGGCCACGATTAAATTCATTCAGGGGCGCAAAAGCTCTACAAACCTTTTACAAGGAATAAGAATGGAACACAAAACAAAATTAACAATTGATAACTGTTTTACAATTTGTGGCTTTGTTGAGCTCCAAAAAAATTTTAATTACAGAAAATGTTTACCATAAAGACAGCAAAAAATCACTTATTCTTAATAACCATTTTAATTTAACAGAACGGTTTAACAGATTTTGTGAATTCCGATGACCACATTACTTTTATTGGGTCCCTAACCGATGATGACATTATTAGTGTAACAAAACCACAAGATAATGTTGAGCAGGAGGATGAATATAAAGATGACGAAACTTATAAAATCGAAAATGTTCTAACCGCTAGAAAGGCTAAAACAAATGTCGGAAAACTGTAAACATTTTTTGAAGCCAATACACATTCGACAGCTTATTATATGGCAAAAAAAAAAAAAAACATGATGGTTGCATTCTAAACTTGCGTAAACAAACAAAAATTCACAATATTTTACTAAAATGTTATAAAAAAAAAAATAAAAAATAATAAAATCAAAATTTCTTATTCACCTCTTAAATAGTGAATTTTTATTACGTAGTATTTTCGTGTAAAATAGAATTTGGACAAAAAAAAATTCTTTCGTATTTCTTTAAATTTCGTATTACCAAGGTTTCACAGTGTATATGTATAACGAATCAATTGCTATAACGAAGTATTTTTCGATCCCCTCTAGATTCGTTATATCGTTATATTTTATTAAAGTCATACTTGAATGATCGTAGATTTTATGTTAATATCAACGATGAAAACTCAGGCGATCGACAGGGAAGCGTATCAAGTCCAATTCTTTTTACAATTTATACTGCAGATTTTCCTATAAAAAATGATGTTATGACAGCTGATGACACTGCAGTCATAGCCATCAATGAATCAGCATTTAAGGCTTTTTCCCTTAATCAATCACAAGTCGGTTTAATAAACAAATGCTTAAATATATAAAACATTAAAGTAAATGCTGAAAAGTCAATTCATGTTACTTTTAAGCTTAAGCAAAGTGATTGTCTGCCTACTTATCTAAACGGAAGTAAATCCGAATATCGAAATTTTCAATGACTTTCCGACATGTTGCTGGTGTTATTTCACGAATTGCAACTTGAATGTTGTTCTTTAGATCATTAATTGTTTGTGGCTTGTTAGCATACACTCGACTTTTCAAAAAACCCCCAAAAAAAAAAATCTAATGGTGTTAGATCACATGACCTTGGAGGCCAATTGAAATCTGAATTTCGGGAAATTACACGTTGAGGAAATTTTGATCACAAAAGCGTAATGTTTTCTCGAGTTGTGTGACATGTAGCAACGTCTTGCAGGAAATAGACGTCAGACACATCAATATGATTCAACTGTATCCATAAAAAGTCTCTCAATATTGATTGGTATCGCTCAGCATTCACAGTAACAGCATTTCCAGAATCATCTTCGAAGAAAAATGGCCCAATGATTCCATTTGCCCAAAATGCACACCAAACAGTAACTTTTTGTGGGTGTAGAGATTTTTCATGAATAACACGAGGGTTTTCATCACCCCAGATACGACAATTTTGCTTATTGACGAATCCATCCATTCTGAAATGAGCTTCGTCACTAAACAAAATTTTGCTTGATAACAATGGATCTGTTGTTCGTCCAACTAGCGAAATTACGACTTTGTAAATGGTCTCTTTTTTTCAATTCCTGGGTTAATTGAATTTTTTAAGTATGTAAATGCAAAACTTTATACAAAATCCTCCATCAGGAGCCATAAGATATCCCCAATTCTTGCGAACGACGCGAAATTGATGTTGTCGGTTCATTTTCAACACTTTCACCAACAGCAGCAATATTTTCATTTGTGCTTACAGTTTTTGGTCTTCCACTTTTTGATTTATCAGTAACACCACCAGTTTCTCCGAATTTTTTCACTAATCTTTGAATTGAAGATTGATTTGGCCGATTATTTTCACCAAAAAAATCAATAATTTTGCGATGGGTATTTTTCAAACAACGCCCATTTTCATAATAACTTTGAATGATGCAAGAGCGTTGTTGCAATGTGTACCTGTCCATGGTTAAAACTGTACTACCTTCTAATAAAACAAAATGACAAAATGTCATTTGAAAAGATGTCACGTGTAAAAATTATATAGTGCTGAAATCTAGGCGTCAGATTTGGATGACCCTTTACTTATGATTCTCAATTCAAATTGTTAAAAATATTTAGATCTGAATATTGAAAGATGATTAAATTGGAAAATTCATTTGCAGCTGAAAAGAAAACAGCTTGATGTAAAAACTACAAATTATATTCTAGAGAATCTAACTTTAAAAATTAATTTTCAAAAATTTTAAATAATTATTCGATTTTTTTATTTTTTTTTTATTTTTTAAATTATTATTATTACTAAAACATACAATTATTAAATGTACAATTTTATCAACTATTTATAGTCTTAATATTTATAACTAACAAATATTATATTATAAATTTCAATTATAAATAGAAAATCAATCAATTATAAATAGAAAAATAATTCAAATCAATCAGGTTCAAGTTAGAAATAGTAAAATAATAATAATTCGAATATTTTAGTTCGTACAGTGGCTTCACAAAAAAAAAATTTTAATATTTGGCGCTGTTGGAATGAAAGTTAAAATAATTATTTGCCAGCTTTTGGTATTTAAAAGAAACATGTTTAGAATTAAAAAAAATCTTTTGACATTTTTACAAATTAAGTTTAATAAAATTGTGTCTGCTAAAGGCCAGGATTGACTATCGTACTCAGTCGTACGATCTGTCAAAAATTGCATTTGTGTGGATTAAAAGTGTACGTATGTGTGTTACAGACTTTTTGACAGATCTGTACGATTTTATAATCTTTTGACATAATTCATAAAATGATTTTTTCTATGCGGTCAGGGTTAATTTTTTTAAAGATGAGAAGAAAACAAAACAACAAAATATTAAAAGCATCTGTTATTTCCATCTTTTTTGTACAATAGTTATGGCACCTATGATGCCATTTTGAAACGATATTTTAAGTAGGACAGAATTCTGTCAGATTTTTGTGTAAATAAATCGTACGATTGTGTATGATAGTGAATCCTGGCCTTAACTGAAATTATTCTTGATGTTTTTCTATTTAAAAAATTAATACTTTGCTTTACAACTTTCTTCTGTACTTTATTTGCCCTCCCCCCTCCTTTGTTATTTTCCCTATTTAACAAAGACTCTTTCATTTCCTCTGCATAAATACTGCCACCACAACTAAAATGAAAGCTGTTACTGAAACATTTAAAGCTGAACTGCCGTTACATTTTGTACGGGAACAGGGTAAACATTTGTTCATTTTCTCATTAGAATGTTGAGATTTCCATTGCTCACATACAGATTCATTGGCCTGGATACGAGAGCAACCACGATTAACAACCATCGTGCCATTTGCTTCAAGAAGAAAAAATTAAATTTATTTCATAAAAAATTTTATTAAAAAAAATATTAATAAAACTCACTTGTTGTGGCATGAACCTTAAAGCAATGAAACGTAACATCGCTAACTGATCTCAATTGACGTATTCTAAACTCAGCCGAGGGTTTGTAAGCTTTAGTGGTACCGTCTTCAACATTGACATCTTCCACTTCATCCTTGTTTACATGTTGGTCCTGTGCCATAGTTTTGTTAAGAGTTTCAACATCATTCAGGGGCTTAAAAGTACTGGAATTGGATGATGTGGGCGCAAGTATTGTGGTCTTAGCTAAATCTACTGTAGTCGTTAAAAGAGTTGAATTTTCAATAGTATTTGCTTTTCCGTAAGTTGTCACTGATTCTTGTGTAGTTGTAATTTCTGCTGCGGCTTCTGTTGTCATTTCTGCAGTAGTTTCTATTGCATTTGCTGTTGTTGTTGTTGCTTTTGTAGTCGTTTCTGGAGATTTCGATTCGGTTGTTGTTTTCATTGTTGTTGTGGTTGTTGTTGTCATAGCTTCCTCTTCGGTACTGTTAGTGGATGATGTATGAGTAATCACTTCAGTCGTTGTTACATCATTATCTTCCGTCACACCTGCCGTTGTCTTTGCTGGCTCTGTTGTCGTTTGTATAGAGGTTTCTGTTACTCCTCCGATATTAAAGAAATTTTCATTGCACTCGAATTGTGGTGTTTCAGCAGTTGTCTGGTCACAGTTATCACAGACATAACACATCAGCTGACCATGACACACTAGAAAAAGAAATTATTTTACTTAGATTTAAAAAAGATATATATTTTGATAATAAAAGATAAAAATGACATAGAACTAACTTAGTACTAAACTGAAAATGTACTAAAATAAAAATATTACACAACTGAAATGCTAGAACTTTATCGGAAATATTCTGGAATCAAGTTGATACTGAACTTTATTTTAATTAAAAGTGAAGTAGAAACAAGCAAGAATGCTATATTAGGCAACGTCGAATCTTATATACCCTTCTTCTAGTTTAGTGAGTAGCTCCTATCAAAAAAATATATATTGCGGTGACAGGAAATAAAAAAATTTAAAAAATTTACATAAAAATATTATCGGCCCCTAATGGGTTAAGCATTTTTAAAAAATTTTGCATTTTCTGAAAGATCTTTTTAAAAGCTTTTAAATGATACCCATATTGACCATAGTACCAGTCAAACTTTTTATGAAAAGTTTAGAGGCCCATAACTCGGAAAATATTGGCGAGCGCTAGTTTTTTCACCTGATGCGCTTTCTTATTATTTAATTCTCCATCGCCCCATATATTTGTTTTTTTTTTTGATTGGAAATCGTGAACTAAATTAGATTTGTTCTAAATGATATGGAAAAATGAGAGGCAGGCGTGGTGTTTTTCCCGCTGCCTCAAAATGACATGGGCCGATCCTGCTGATTTTCAATAACACAATTTTCAAAACTATGTCTGATAGACATAGTCGATTTCGCTATGCGAAATGTCGGAAATGGATATTGTACAAGTTAAAAACGGTATGACAAACTTAGATATACCATTTTTCCACTTTTTGAGGTGAAGGGTATAATAAATTGGAAATAGTGCTGAAATTAGACTTAACTAGATCTGAAATAGAACTGAACTAAAGTGGAACTGTAAGATAAATAAAACGGAATTGGAACTGAAGTAAGACAAATAGGAAGGGAATAGAAATAAACTAAAGTGGAAAGGAACTGGAGTTAAAAGAACTAAAACTGAAAAGGAATTCAACTGAGACATAACTAGAACTTAAATAAAGTAGAGCAGAACGGCTCTAAAACTGAACTTAAGTGGAAAGGGAATGGAACTGAAATACAATGAAACTGAGAATTATCTGCAACTTAATTGAAGTGGAACGAATGCGAACTGAACTGAGAAGGTAAGGAAATGGAACTGGAACTGGAATAGAATCAAAAGTGAAATAAAATTAAATTAAGGATGTACTAAAACTTGTATTTAAGTTTGAACGAAAATAAAATTGAATAAAACTAGAACTAAATTAGTATTGAACTAGAAATATTTTAGTATTAAACTGCAACTGATTTAAAATCTAGAAATGAATAAAAAAATATACAAGAACTAGACTAAAACTGAACCAAAATAATACTAGAATTAGCATCACACTTTTTTAATGGTATTAAAACTTAGAGAATGATCCCTACTTATGAAATGTGCCGGAACTTAATAAATTTTTTATTTAACAGAGTGTTTCGAGAATATTGTTTGTGAATATTTGATTTGAACATTTTTTCAGTGACAGGAAATACCTCAACCGGTAGTTTACTCAACAACCAAACTGCTCGGCCGAAAAAGAAATTTATTCTGTAATATCTCATGCGATTCATTTGCTAATAAAAGTGGTGTTGCATGGTTTGGGGAACGAGTTTAATGATTTAATAAGTGCTTATTTCATTGCAACAGCGTTACAAATGATATCAGTCAGAGCTTCAAGGGATCAATTGAGTTAAAAATCTTACTATCACTTACAATCTTTTTCGCCCTTTCCTGCACAGACTCATACATGTAATGTTGTTGTATTTTACTTTCAGTCAAATATAGTTTTAACAGAAAGTAAAAAGATCGTATCAAGGGAAGTTTCTCATGTGCTAAAACCAAAAACCAAAAACGCATAAACTAAAGAGCTTCCTTTGAGTCTAGAGAAATTTAGTTATCCCGCTAGAAATCGTTCTAAATTTTCAATGCAAGAACATCAAGAGATTCCAATTGTTCTCAATTGATATCATTTATAACTACCGATAAGGTGGCATGTTTTGTATTACATCTGTGAGACAAAAAACCTGCTAACACGACCTCATTCGTATTCTCTGGGCAAAAATATATTTGATACCAGCACTTTTGATTGGATGCGAACTGTACGTTGGACTAGACTCCGTGAGCAATCATAAGCTCCATATTAGATCATAATTTTAAAGATCTCTACGTTTCCTTTTTTTTTCCCTGCACTCAGTTTTTTCCCATTCTTGTACTACGCTATCAATTCAATAATTTTAATGAAATAAATTATTAAAAGAAAAATAAATTTTATTTACATGTTAAAAAATTTCTACTTCAATGCTTTTCGGAAAACAAACAAGCAAACATACATATTTTGTGCTTTTTATATAGATGTTTGAAGTAACAAAAATGTATTTCTTTATTTTTACCAAAAAAGACGAAACGATTAGGAAAGTATTTTGCAAAAGAAAAAGGTCACAATAATTAAATAAAACTAAATTTAAAATAAAAATATTTTGTTAGTTATAAAAAATGCCTTTTAGTGTTCAGTAGTAACTCCGTTCCCGTACTTTTTGGGTAAAGTTGGGTAAAATGAGAGTAAACAATTGTAGACAAAAATGCTCAAAAGTACGGGAACACAAAAAACCAAACTCTTATTCCAAAACAGGATGTCAAACAAAATAATCAGGAAAAACAGAAATATTTTGTATATTCTTATGTTTATTTTATTCTTTTTTGGGATAAAACTTTTAAGTGACACTTTTGGTAGACATTTGCGAGCATGAAACATATAATTTTTTGTATTTGATGCTGTTTACTTTTAAGTCAGCGAACGCTTACACATCCTATCCAAAATAAAGGTCTGGGCTGTTACGTGCAGAAAGTACGGGAACGCTCCTAAAATTACTACACTCTCATTTTTTCGATGATATGAGATTGATAAAAATTTGATTATAGAGTTCTTTTTTAATAATTTGGGAATGCGAAATATTTCGAATTTTAACTATTTTTTTTAATAAACTATGGAGTATTTAAACAAAAAATTGAAAATTTTACAAATTCCCTACATTTTGGTTGAAATGGATATTCTTTCCTTTTTTCACAAAGCTTCAAAATTTTTAAATAAATACCTGCACAATAGATATACGTGATCAAGATTAACGTCAGTTCCAACCGTGTAGCCATAACCTGACGGTGGTCTTGCCACTGAGTGAAATACAAAGCGTCGACTAGCGCCTGCTTTAGGCGTAGCCTACATATTTGCAATTTCAAGAACATGGCTTGCAGGACCGTGTTCTCTTCCTTGATTGAGGGTTGGAGCCTATCCAACACCGTCTTTTGAGAGAGCAAAAGCACTCTTGTTTGGCACCGCACCTTCCCTGCGGACACCGATCTTACCAACAGCCACCACCAATAACCGGCTACAGAGATGGGCGGCTCTTTGTATGGGCTACCGGTTCCAGTGGTTCCAGTGTCTTTAAGGGCACTGGTCAGTTCTTCGACAATTACTCAACTTATCTATCTAGATTTAGTGCCTGCACACCGGGGACACCGGGTGAACCACCCGACGCAATAAATATGATAAAATTTCTCCTGTCTTAAAACAAATTTCCAACATGTCGTTAGACTCTCATCTTTTCACACAAAAATTATTTGTACAAAACAGCCAATCCTATCTTTATTATGGGTTTCAATTTTTAATTTCAAATATAAAATCTTAGTTAAACTTTATTAGACAACAAAAACTGATATCTGAGAAACATTTTTGTGTTAATGCTCTTCGTACATGGAACCAACTGCCATCCAAAACTCAATTAATAGAGAATGCAAAGAAATTTAAATATGTAGTTTTTAACAGATATCACATAAGTTATTTATTATTATATAATTATAATTGTATTAAAAATAAAAATTTATTGATTGAATAAAATTTTATTTTCGCAAATACTGTTATTTCTGTCCAATTTTGTTATGTTATAATTTTTTAATGTTAAATGTTAATTGCATTTATCTACACAGTGCTGTTAAATAACATTTGTACTTTTAAAGTAAATAAATGTAAATCATTTCTTTTGTATTGAGGTAAACAAAGAAATACTTTTAACAACTCCATTTAAGGGCGAGCGGTAAAAATATTAAGGCTGTTTTAATATTTTAATATATAGTTACAATGTTATCACACATAAATATTAATTCCTTTGATATACGAATATTTTTTACCAGAAATTCTTTTAACATTTTTTCCCTTTAACAACATAAATATTTCTCAATTTTACTTAAAGCTTCTCACAAAATTTTTTTGACATCTTTTAAACATTTTACACCTGAAATATTAGATTTTTCGAAATTACGTGTACAATTTAAGAATTATAATACATGACAGAATAAACTTGAACTAAATAGAATAAAAGTGTCTTAATCATTTAGCAAACAAATAATTTGGGGTTTTTTCTATTGTGATGCATTTTTTGTTTGTAAATAAATCACAATTTTAACACAAAATTGTTAAATATTTTTTAGTAATTTCAATTTGGATAATTATTTGTTTTACGAAAGTGCATTTTAATGAATACTTTAAAGTGTTATAAAACTGCAGATAATAGAAAAACAAATCCCACTTAATGTTAACAAGGTAAATGCTAATAACTTTTTATTTGTTCTACTAATAATTAAAGGTTACTGTGAAATATTTATTATTGTTGTAATTATAAAATTATTTAAATGTATTTAAACCATAATATGAACAGTTTTCCTTGAAAGTGACATAAGTCTATTTTATATTATGTAGATATTTTAAAGGGTTTCCAGGTTAATGGTTTGAAAATTATTGGCGTTCTTACCTTAAAACCCTTATTTTATATTATTTGGATTTGGTTTAGATTGTTTTTGAAAGTAACACTTAAACAAAATTAAATTGGAATATGGAATTACACCACTTTCAAAGTAAGCAAAAGAAAAAAATCGTACATAAATAAAATATTTATTACATGATTATGATTTTTTATAAAATTTTAATCAAAAATTTAAAAAAATAAAATATTTCTTCAGATAGTTCCATTTCAATTATATTAATTATAATTATCTATTAAGATTTAAAATTTTTAATTTGTTGGAAGTAGACACGATTTAGTAGAGAGATTAAATATGATGAGATTGACATGATAATGTAACTAACGGTGGTACAAAATTTACACCATTTCAAAGTAGATAAATTAAAAGTTTCTTAAACAATGTAAAATTAATTATTAAAATTACAATAAAGTAATAAAATTTTTTAATTACTTTTCATGAAACGTTTTTATATAAAGAGCTCATAGCAGATTGCACTCAATGTTATGAGTTTATAAATTTTTGTCAAAAATGGACTTATGACACCTTTAAAGAAAACGGCTCAGATAACAAAAGTTGCGAAACAAAACACACTTTATTAAAATACAACGTGAATATGAAAAGAATTTAACTTTTAATAATTTAAAGCTTTTGCAAAACAGAGTTATAAAACTTTTACGTAAAAAAACATTAAGAACTCTGGCAAATCTCTGTCTCATTTCCCTGATGTTTTTTCAAATCCTCAAAGAGAATTTTAATTTATTATAAAACTACTTACGACTTTAATAATAAGATAACAACAACAACAAATTTACTTAAATACACGTGAGTATATAAAATTTTCCTCATTTAATAATTAATTTTTTAATGAGGAATATAATTAATATTCATAATTTTAAATAATTGCACAGTTTAAGCTGCTAGAATTTTAAAGATTTATTACTAACAAAAGAAAGAAAAAAAGATTAAAATTTAACACAAAAAAATTTTAAGTAACGTTCACATTTTACTTGACTTCGTAAAAAATTGTGAATAAGTTTTTTGGAAATATATTTGTTAATTAATTATGGAACAATAAAT
The DNA here is from genome assembly GCA_937654795.1 of Cistogaster globosa. Lineage (NCBI taxonomy): Eukaryota > Metazoa > Arthropoda > Insecta > Diptera > Tachinidae > Cistogaster > Cistogaster globosa. The sequence continues at coordinate 126,207,166 of OW569404.1, forward strand.
ATTAAATTAATTTTACCAAAAAAAAATTATTTAAAAACTCATTTGTTATGTTAGAAGACAGGTTACCCTTTTCTCAAGTTAAAATTCATATCAGATTAGATTTAAAAGTTTCCATTACTTCAAAATATAAGAAATGAATTTTAAATGGAATCCATAAATATTTACAAAATCGGGGTAAAAAAAGAATAGTTTATTACGACCAGTGAGCTCTCTGAACTTTTAGGAAGCATCCAAAGACATGCAATCTTCTCATTTGGTACCCAGCACATAAAATATACTAAATGTTGCAACAATGAACCAAATCACTCATTCAAAAAAGCCAAAACAATTCAAACATGTTCTTGCTCTTCCTCATTTAGATTTTCTTTTTGAACTCATGCTCTCTCTAACTCCTCTTTTCATAGCATACCTTCATGGAACTTTTTTACAATGAAATTAATTGTTGGCAATAATTTTTTAGACTCTTTTACATTGATTACGCGTGATTCCTTATAAATGTTCAGAAACAAAAAATTATATTCTAAAATATTTATTGTCAAAAATAACAATTTTATGAAAAAATTTAAATTTTCTATTTCTCAAATTAAATTTGATTGAATGTGAGTTGTATTTAATTAACAAAGTAAAACAAAAAACAAACTCTAAAGTTGTATACAAAATCATAAAATGATTGAAAGGAAAACCAATAGTAAACTAAAAACAAAATAATAAATGTATTGTAATATTTCAGTTCCGCTTCACTCAACTCTCATTTAGTTTATATTCAGTTTGAGTCAATTTCTAATTCTCTTTAAAAATTGAGTAGAAGAAATTAAAAAAAGAAAAAAAATATTAAAAAAGTTATTTTTAATTCTTTCCCAACCAGGGGTTGAACCTCGGATTTTCATAAATCAATTAAAATTTACTTTTTCGGCTTTGGTTCATTTTTTTTTAAATAAATATGTATGTGATCGTACAAGGCTGTTAATCAACAGACGCGTAGAAAAAAATGTAAAAATCACAAAACATGGTAGCTGTCATATCATTCATACAACTGATATCCGAAGTAAACTAAGTCCACAACGCCAATCCTAGAAGATTCAGACTATGCTAAAGTGCATGATAAATGAAAATTTCCTAGAGAGGGCAACGACGATGATAATACTCGATTGAAGCTTTATGCTGGCGTTAAGAACAAGAAGTTAGGTGCTGCAAGAGATCCATTACAAATCGGCTGGGGTCAAAAAAAGCCCATCATAAGGTAGCAAGTCGTTATTATTATTGGCCACTTATGGCCAAAAGTGTACGAAGAACATACTGAAAGTTGGCAGCCGTATAAAATTATGCAAGAAATGCCAGCTGGAAAATGTCAGTACGAATATCCGTCCATTATTTAGACTACTAATGGACACACTATGCTGTTGGCATTTTTAGATAAATTTCTTAAATATTGTGGATTGGTACCGCTAAGAAAAGTAACGACTGAAGGAGTTGCCAAAGAGTGTAGGGAATGAACTCCTCGTAACAGACAAGGGAACCCACTTTTACCCCTTTCCCTCCGTGTAGTTTTTGCGAAAAATTTATATTTTAAAACAAGTACTGTTTGTTATAGAACTCTTTGTGATAAAAATACTTTACAAAAAAATTGAAATTCAAACATGTTTGTGATTAAAAATTATTTAAAAAATTCCACATAGAATTCGTTATTAAATAGAAAAAACTGCAAATCAAATAAACAAAACATTTTATGTAATTTTTACACTAAAAAATATTTGCAATTTCTAATTATTAAAAATACAAAACTTTTTAATGTAAAATTTTTCAGCGTAGAATTGAAGTTGAGTTAAAATTAAATATTTTTGAAACCATAATATTTTTAATTTTAATTAATTTTTTACTGAGATCACGTTAAACAATTATGTATTTAAATTCTTACACTTATAATTATGAGTCTTGTTGTTGTCACAACAAAAGTGGGTTTAACCAGTTTCAAAACAAATAAAGAAGTGCAATTTCAAACCAGGTTTACGACCAAAAATTCAAACGAGTTTTTTGTTTTTGAAAGAGTGTGTTTTGTGTTTAATAAAAGTATTAAAACATTTCTTTGGTTTTTTTTTCATTTTAATTTAATTTACATTAGTTTTTGTTGTTTTGTTTATTATTTATTTGTTTCAAATTGAAACATGTTTGTGATTAATAATTTTAATAAATGCGCTATTGCAATTGGAATTTGTTTATTAAATAAAACAATAATTAAACCAATTTTTTTTAAATCAAATTTTTAAAATTAAGTGGGGAGGATATAAAGGGAATAAAATGTTATTTTTATTAACTCAAAAAATATAATTTTTTCAAAAAAAGAAACAGGAATTTTAATTAAAAAATATTTTTATTTTAAGATAAAAATGTTATTTTTTTAAATTAATTTCATTAATTTAATTTAAACTTATTAATAAAGAAACTTGTGTAAATTAAAATGGTAGCAAAGTTTTATTTTTATTTCTCTCTTTATTATTTTTTTTTTTCGTAAATTAACACTTTTAATACTAAAATTGTTGACTTGTTCAATTTTTCTTGTGACTTTTTTTCTTGTGTTTGCGAAAACCATAATAAATACAACACGTTTTCAATTTGAATATGACTGTGAAAAAAATACCATCTTAATTGTAAGTTAAATACAGGTTTAGCCACAATTCATGCAATAAATTAAATTTGTTTAGTGACTTTGACTCATTGAAACTAAAAGAAAAAAGTACCTATATTTTGGTACTTTTTAATTTTTTTTTGTACTTTTGTCGCCAAAATGAAAAGCAAAAATATAATTTGTTTATTGACATTGACTCATTGAAACTAAAAAAAAGTACCTATATTTTGGTACCTTTTACTTTATTAGTACTTTTGTTGTCGAAATGAAAAGCAAGGAAATATTAGTAACAGGTTTTGATTTTTTTTTAATTATTTTGATCCTTAAGAAAAAGAAGTGAGTAGTAGATGTTCACAAAATTGTGTCAGACACACTCAATTACGATTTTGAATACAAAATTTAAGGCTCCCAAAAATTTTTTTTTAAATAATTCTTAAAAATCTTTTATTTGCGATTTAAGAAAATATATCATTTATTTTTGACATTAAAAAACTTTTTGCAAACAATAGTATTTAAAAATTTACAAAAAGTCCTTTTTTGTAAAAAGTACTATTTTAAAAATTTTACGTTTGAAAATCCATATCGTGCACTAGACCTCCGTATATTCTATTTTTTTTTCTATTTAGTAGTTTTTGTTTTTTATTTAATATAATTTAATGTTTTAATTTTGGATAACCCTTTATATAATTTTAATAAAAATAAAAAACCACATGATAAACCAAAAAGGCCTTGAATTTATTTAAAGAAAAAAACTAATGGGTACAACAAATTTCCATAATATAAACGTGCAGTGTAACAACTTTTTATTAACAAAAAAAAAAGTCACAAGGTTAAAAATAAGTGAAAATAGAAAATAAAAATGTCAATTGAAGAAAAAAATGTAGATTTTTTGTTACAATTTTGTTCCAAAGCAACTGTCTAATGCTGATATTGGTTTGACGGAGTTGCAGCAGCCATGAGCAGGATAAGAAACTTCTTGTGGCCTCAAGTGGACGTAATGGTTCTAAAAGGTATAAAACGTCAGCACAATGGTGCCATTTGTTACACTACGCATGAAACAATCAATTAATGACAGCGAAAATTGCCAGATCGAATGTTCTCATGAAATTTTGACATATACTGGCCAACAAGTTGATGCAATTTTTTGTCGTATGATTTATTTCTAAAGGGTTTTGAAAATTTTGAAACATTGTTTAAAATTCTGAATTCAACATCAAAACGCCAAAATGCAGTTACATCTATGTCGAATAGACATTAACATTTTAAAGAAGAGAACTATATGGGTTGTCGCAAAGCCTTGGGGTCATTTTTTAAATATTTTATTTGATACATACAGTGAAACCTCTCATAAGCGGACACTTACCGTCGCTGTAGTTTTGTTCGGTTATTAAAAGTGTCTGCTCATAAGAGAGGTACTTATTTCTTTACATATTTTGTTTTGAATTTACTCGTCATTGTTTAATAGTTGAACAAAAATATTTACGTATAATAAAGCAAGGCGAATTTATTTTATCAGGTGGCATCGCTGCGGCAGCTGACTATTTTTTGCTTAACGTTGTAATGTGTAGAGTATCTGTTATTTTATATTATTATTTTTTTTTTTTTTTTGAATTCTATAAAATAGAATTGTTACAAGTTTTAAATCAACCTCAAAAACAAAACTTGCTAAAAACGAAAGAGGTGCTATTGGAAATCAGCATTATCGGTCCATGTGCTTCGAGGCAGCAGGCAAATCACCACGTCTACCTTTAATTTTTCCATGTCATTTGGAGCAAAAAAGTAACTCCAATCAAAAAAATAAATGTAAGGGGCAATAGAAAACAAAGAAATAAGAAAAAAAAACATCAAGTGAAAAAATTGGCGCTCGCCCATATATTCCGAGTTACGGGGCTCTGAAATTTTCAAATTTTTGAAAACATCAATATGGGTATGATTTTGAAGCTTTTAAAGAGGTCTTTAAGGAAATACTAAAGTTGTTTAAAAATGCTTAACCCATTAAGAGCCGATTTGCCGATTTGCCTTTTTGATTGGAGTTACTACGCTAAACTATATTTACATAGATAGTGAAGGGTATTGCTGTATTGTTGTAGCGGCGCTGCCAACTTATATAAATTCGTCTTGGAATAGACTACTTCAACTTACATTGTTTCATTTTCAGCTCTTTGCTTTTAGAATGACTTTCAATTTTTTTTAATTTTTTTTTTTAAATGCAATAAAGTCTTCATGGCAAAATGCTTTACGGACAATTTGTTTTCATGGAATTGATCAAGTCTAGTACTCTTTCATGTTCTCCAAAATAGAGCTTAATTTTCAATATTTTAATAAAGTCGTCTTTAGTGTAAAAGTTTTCATCTATTTTAAAAAATTTGTCAGTCATTCGATTGACAGAACACTTTTTTAAAATTGCATGTTACTGCATCAAAATCTGAAAGATTATAACTATCGTAAAACATTAAGAGATTTTGCGATATTTGATGCTTTATCGGCCTTTGATAGTAAATACTTAACCTCTATAGTGAACCTTACAATTTTGGATTATACCTTGATCAAGGAATTGACAAACTACAGTTGGAAGACACTAGAAAAATTTTATATTTGTTAAACTTAATTCTTTTTCGTTACTCAGATCTCATTTTTCTGTTGAAGTGGCGCAGCCATTCACTCATGATGCTTTAAGTCTTCCATACTTTTTTGTAAATTTCTAGTTTACTGGAACATCTTTAGCAAAAGTTTTTTGAATGTTCGAAGGCGGGCTGCTTTAACTATGACTAACAACAGCTCTTTCTGTTCAGAAGAACTATTATTAAAATGCAACTCTTATTGCCGTGTTTCTAAGCATCCAAGTCCGGTTATTAGATTGTCCGCTTATGAGAATGCATTTTGTATGGAAAAATTTGGGCGGTTATTAGAGGTGTCCGGTTATAGAAGGTGTCCGTTTTGAGAGGTTTCACTATAATTGAAATATGCCTCCTCTGCAAGGCAACTAAAATACAATTCACTAAAAAATAATAGTTTTGATTTTTAAGTTTTATATTGCATTTTTATCACAAAGTTTTGTTTTTAAACTTTATCCAAAGTTTTAAAAATGTAAAAATTTTTTAACTTGAAAAATGCAAAACTTAATTAGAAATGATGTAAATATTTTTTTACATGTAATCAAAATAAATCGAAAATATTTAAGTCTGGTAAGAAAATTTTTTGTTTCGATAATTTTTCTAAAAAAAAATTTTTCCAGAAATATTCTTTAATTTTTTTTTTTCTATAAAAAAACTTTTTACTTTCGATATTTTTTTCATAAATTTTTACGAGGAAAATTTTTTTTTCCATAAATTTTCTATAAAGAACTTTTTTTTTGGTGTGACTATTTATTTGAAATTAATTTTTATTAAGTTTGTTAAAACAAATTATTTTATTTTCTTAAAGCAATATGAAAATTTTAAATTCAAAATGAATTGGTGCAAATGTTTTGGAAAAAAAGAGCAAATCATTTTGTTTTTTTATTTATTCAAAATAAATTTTTAAATTTTCACAAAACTAAATTATTTTTTTATTCATTAACGTACATGTTTGCGCCAATTTGATCTCCTATTACACCAAACTTAAAGAAAGCGTTTAATTTGTTATGAAGCCATGTATCATAAAGACATCATTATGAGTAAAATTTTACAAGTTTCTGTAATGCAAATCGTTATTCAGTTGAAAGAAAAGTTTGAAATTTTTTAAATGCAAATGATCGCTTCCTTTTTTTGGCCTGCTACCTGCAATCTAAAGGGATACAAAGAACTGAGACATAAAAATTTTTTTTAAGCAACCAATAACAAACAAACGATAAGAAGAGCTTTAACTGAGGATAAAGTGGTTAAAAGGCGGAAACGTTCAATAACTTTTTTAAACCAGTTTTATTTAAATATAAATAATGATTATTTTATTTCTTTTAAATAACATTTGTAATTTATAATTAAAATTTACTTTCATTTATTGCTTTTATAACTTGCACTGCTGTTAGTGAAACGCGGATATATAATTTTAAGCACGTGTTGACGATTTTATATAAGACTTTAGACTTTATAAAAAAGATTAGAAAGGAATAATAAGAACTTTTATTTATTTAATTTCACCTTTCATTTGCATCTTAAACATTTTTATAATTCTAGCACTTATGCAAATTGATTGTTAAAAGATTTTTTATAATTAAAAATCAATAATATTGTAAAAAGTTATTTTTTTTTTTTGGATTCATATGAGATAAAGTAATTCACTTGACGCATATGATCACATGTCAGCATGAGCGTCAATTTAGAAATATTAGTGTGATAACAGTATTTCATTTCACTAACTTGCATGATTGTAAGTAAAATATAAGTAACAGTCCCTTCTCTAGTAAATGCAGTTCATAAATATAAAATAGTTGTCATAACAAAAATCCCCAACGTTTTACTTTGAAATCATAAAAACTTATCATAAATAATTTCAATTAATTTGCAGAAAAAAATCTATAAACACATTAAATGTCCAATTAGTATTTTATGCAGGTTTCGAATAAAGTTTATGAGTTTTGAACGTGAGCAAAATTTGGCTAAAGTTAAGATGACAGTGAATAATGATAAAAAACAGTTCTTTATAAATAAACAGATTAAATTTTGGGAAAATAATAATTTAAAAGTAATTTTTTTATTTCGTTGTTGCTTTTTAATGTAAATACAAGTAAACAAGAACAAGTTCCTCGATAACAAAACACAAACAAGAATATCATTTTTAAAATTAAATTTGAGTTTCTCTCTTATTTTATTTAAAGTTATAAAGGAGTTATCGGTATATAAAACATATATATATATATATATATATATATATATATATATATATATATATATATATATATGACTTTAAATTTAATACAGAAAATTAGGTTTTATAAACAAAGATAATCTTTCATTATTAAATATTAAATATTTATTTTTAGAAATCTAAAATTATGAAAAATATTGCTTTTCGTTGAAAAATATCCGATAATTTTTTTAAGATAAAAAAAATTGTTTTTTAATTTTTTATTAAAACAATTTTTTTTTTTGAAAAATATTCTATAAAGATAATTTTTCATAAATTTTTTATAAGAAGAATTTTTGTTTTCCATGAACTAAAAAAAAATTATTTTCGATAAATTTTCTACAAATATTTTTTTACGTTGGATTCATTTTCTATAAAAAAAATATTTCTTTTCCATAAATTGTATTTAAAGAAAATTTTTGTTTTCGATAATTTTTCTATTAAGAAACTACTTGCTTTAGATAATTTTTCTTTAAAGAGAATTCTTGGTTTCTGCAAATTTTCTATAAGGAAATTATTGGGTCTCGTTAAATTTTTAGTAAAGAAAATTTTTGGTTTTGACAAATTTTCGTTTTTGGTAAATTTTTTATAAAGAAAATTTTTGATTTCAATAAATTTTTGATAAAGAAATTTTTCGTTTTCGAAAAATTTTTTAGAACTAAAATATTTCTTTCCAATAAATGTTCCATTAAGAAATTTTTTGTTTTCGATAAATTTTTTTTATAAATTTTTTTTATAAAAAAAATTTTTACTTTCGATATATTTTTATAAAAAAAAAATTTTTGTGATCGATAATTTTTCTATAAAGAAAATTTTTGTTTTCCATAAATTTTATTTAAAGAAAATTCTTGTTTTTGATAACTTTTCTACAAAAAAAATTTTTTGTTTTCCATAAGTCTTCTGTAAAGAAAATTCTTGTTTTCGATAAAATTTTTATAAGGACAATTTTTATTTTCTATAAATTTTTTATAAAGAAATTTTTTGGTTTTCAAAATTTTTTATAAAGTAAAGTTTTGATTTTGATAAATATTCTATAAATAATGTTTCTGTTTTCGATAAATTTTCTAGATCTAAAATATTTGTTTCCGATTAATGTTCTAATAAGAAAACTTTTAATTTAAATATTTTTTTTACAGATAATTTGTGTTTTTAATAAATTTTTTTATAAAAACAAATTTTGTTTTTGACAAATTTTCTATAAAAAATTTTTGTTTTCGATAATTTTTCTGAAAAGAAAATATTTCTTTTCCATAAATTTTCTGTAAAGAAAACTTTTGTTTCTTATAGGAAAATATTTTTATCGAAAATTTTCTATAAGAAAATATTTGTTTTCGGTGATTTTTCTCTAAAAAAAAGAAATTCTTGTTTTTTTATAAATTTTTATATAAAGAATTTGTTGTTATCGATTAATTTTCTATAAAAAATTAATTGTTTCGATAAATTTTTGTTTTCGTTTAATTTTTTATAGAGATAATTTTTGATTTCGATTTTTTTAGACATATATTCTGCATAGAAATTTCTTATTTTCCATACATTTTCTAAAATGTATGAATACTTTTTCTGTAATTTATGGTTTGAAAATTTTTATCAGTCGTTAGTTCTTGCAGTTAGAGAATTGTTATACAAAAATTATTAATTATTTGATGATCATTAAATTTTCTTTTGTACGCGATTTGTATATTTTTATGCCGAATAACTTTTCAGTTATTTTAAATTCTTAATTTTTTTTTTGGAAATTTTCTATTTCGAATATTATGTCGATAAAAATTTCGCGGGTAAATAAATTTTTTCTTCAATTATATTTAAATGGAAAATTTTAAAATAAATATTTTTATGTAAAAAATTTCGAATTTTTAAGAGTTGTTATTGATTTGAATTTAATTTTAAAATTAATTTTTAATTGTTTTTTAAATTATTTTAGGCAAAAGCCTTTGTATGGATACTTATAAATATTATTTAAAAATTATTTATTATTCACCTCTTGATATGCACAAAAATATTAACAATCCCAAAAATTTATATGCAGCACAATTTTTAAATTCCATTTTATTTTTTATTTTTGCGTTTGTAAAATTATTGTATTTTAATTAACAAAATTAAGCTTTAAATTTTTATTTATTTTTGTAACAAAATAAAAATATTCAATTTCTTTTTACACAATTTTTTTTATATTTTATTTTTTAAACTCGTTTACAATCCGGTAGCAGTTTTTAAAATGTTTGTATGTTTTTTTCAATAATTTGTTGTGATAAATTAATAACAAGAAATTAATAACGTTTACTTTCGACTGCCGCTTGCAAATTAAAAAAGTCAACTGAAAATCTTTTATATAAAATTGAACTTTTTATACGACGCTTAAAAAAAAACGATATTAAAATGTATAAAAAATAAATTAAATAAACGTTAACGTTGGTGTTTTAATTGATTTTTTTTTTCTTGCTCAGGTAGATGTTTTTGGTTTATTTAATTTAAAATGCTGAATAAGTAGCGGATTTCACATAATTCTACCAGTGGCAATAAAAAAAACAACAACAATGTTTATGCCGTAAGAAGCTTTACGTTAAAGTTATTAAGGTTGTTTTTGTATTAGTGTTTGCATTTTGTTATTAATGAAGTTGTTGTTTTTAGAACACTAACGAACTCTCAATTTGCAATTGATTTGATCATTTTTATTTTGGCGGGTTGAGTTAAATGATCTCTTTTAGTGGTTGAGTTAATATTTAAATTAAATTAAAATTATGATGTGAGTAAAGTGTGTGATTTTGATGGTGGAAAGAACAATATTCACTTCTAGTTATTAATTTAACTAATTTTAGCCAGGGTTGGTAAGCGCTATTTTAAAAGCAAAATAACATTTTTTAATTGAATCCAACTAAATATACTTTTAGTTTTAATTAATTTTTTGTTTTTTTAAATAATAGTTTTGTTTAAAATTTTATTAAAAACGGTTACTCAATTTAATAAATTAATGAATTATTTTTTTTTTTCAGTAAGGCTTATGTTTCATATAATTTCTAAGCAAAAATTAAAATGATTATTACATTGAGCAAAATATTTAAAAGTTTCTTTATCATAAATAAAGAAACGGGTTTTAAAAAAAATCCTCGCTAAAATATTATGTGAAATCTGAGCGCTTAATTACTTACTGTAGAATGTGTGGCACCCCTAAACCAGAGAGTAAGACATTCAAAAATAATCACCCTTATCGTAGTTGGCGTTTTTGTGGTGAAAGTTATTCGTTTTTTTTAAAGTTTTGTAATAGATTAAAGATATATCGTAACAGTTATTCTATTACAAAATTGTCGTAGTCGAAATACGTCTGTGCCAAATACGATAGGGGTAAATACTCATCTGTGTACATGGAAACGGGACTAAACCTTTAAAGAATGGATAAATAAGCCTTCTTACAAAATAAGATTGGTGATTCAAACAAATTAAGCTCACAGAAGGAAACTTTTAAGATACCATTAGAAGAGTTAAAGCCTTTTACTAAATGTTACTGCTTTCCTTACATTTTTTAACCACTTTCCATAAAATCATATGCACTAAATCCTGTTCAGTTGATACAGCAACCATAAAACTTTAACGAAATTTTGTTTATAAGCTCAATAAATTTAAGTTCAAGACTTAACTTCAACTTTAAAAAGTTGTAATGCGCCTTATATGTTCATTTCTTTAACAGAAAATTATCCTCTGTGTTCTTAAATGGTAACTAAAACAATTAAAAATGTATTAAGTTTTCCATTCCTGTTTCTGTGCTCTCTCTTTTACTACTGATTTTGTAGCATATCAATAGTCGTTCTCTCTTTGGTTTTAAAAGTTTTCAAACTTAATAATATGAAAATTATTTATTAAAAACAGGATTTTTGACAATTTTGGTAAAAGGTATTTATTTATTGTAAACAAGATCACTTTATCGAACTGTTGTAAAGTAAAAAAAAAAACAGCAACTTTAAATATTGAAGTCAAATAGAGCAGCAGTAGCGATTAATTTGTTAGATATGCATACCTTGGCACTAATTTTAAACACAGCGTCTATTTTGGCTTTTGAACTAAATTGTCTTTTTTTTTAATCAACAAATTAATTAAATACAATTGTTACCTACTTTTTTATGCGATATTTAAAATTAATATAAATGTATTAAACTCTCGCAGTTTTCGTCTATAAAAAAATAGTTAAAGTTCAAAGGGCCAAACATATGAAACAGCAAACAATTATAACTAAAAAGAAACGATATAAATAATTTTACACTGTGTTGTATTTTTATTTAACTGGTAACATTAGCAAATAATTCATACAAATTGAGAGTTTTCTATCCAAATAATGTTTTTACTGCTTTCATAGAAAAGAGAAATATGGTTTTGCTCTTATATTTTGAAAGACTGCAATTTACTCTTATTTGGTTATGCTGTGGTCAGGGATGGCAATTTCGTGCAATAATTCTTTTGTAACCATGCTATTCAGATGAAAAGTATTCTTATACATCAATAGATAAATTGATAAAAACTACAATATTTTTTGACTAAAATTTTGGCACTTGTTACTATATTTTTTATAATAAATAATTGCTATTTTCGTTTAATAGAAATTTTTTGTTATCTACAAATTTTCTCTGGAAAATTTTTGTTATCTGTTAATTTTCTATAGAAAGTTTTGTTTTCTTTAAATTTTCTATAGGAATATTTTGTTGTCTACAAAATTTCTTTATCTGTTAATTTCTGTATGATATTTTTTATCCGTTTATTTCTATAGGAAATTTTTTTATTCCTTAATTTCTATAGTAATTTTTTATCCGTTAATTTATAAAATATTTTTTTATCCGCAAGTTTCTGTAGGATAATTTTTTTTCGTAAATTTCTCTATGAAGTTTTTTATCCGTGTATATTATAGGATTTTTTCCCGTAAAATTCTAAAGAACATTTTCTTGAACCGTTAATTTCTAAATGAAGTTTTTTTATCCGTAACAATTTTATAGGGGAAACTTTATTATCTGCAAACTTGATACTTCCTTAAGTTTTAATAGGAAATGCTTTTCACCTCCAAATTGCTCTTGGAATTTTTTATCGGTTAATTTTTAAAGAAAATTTTTTTAGCCGCAAATTTCTGTAGGATATTATTTTATGAACATATTTTAAAAGGAAATTTTTTATCCGTAAATTTCTAGAGGAAATTTTTTTATCCGTAAATTTAAAAAAAAAATTTTATATCACAAATTTTTTAAGTATATTTTTATCCGTAAATTTTTATAGGTAATTATTTTATCCGTTAATTTCTATAACAATTTCTATCCGTAAATTTTTATAATTGTTAATTTCTAAATAAAACTTTTTATCCGTAAAATTTCTTTAGGAAAGTTTAATTATCTGTAAGCTTTTTTCTATGCTTTCTTCAATGTACGTAGGAAATTTTGTTATTTGAAAATTTTGTAGGATATTTTTTTATCCGTTAATTTGTATAGGAAATTTTTTATTCGTAAATTCCTATAGTAATTTTTATTCGTTAATTTTTAAAGGATTTTTTTTAGCCGCAAATTTTTGCAGCATGTTTTTTCATCCGTAAACTTTAATTGAAATGTTTTATTAATAAATTTTTATGGGATACAAAATCCGTAACATTTCTATAGGAAAGTTTTATTATCTGTTAACTTTTATAGAAAATGTGGGAATTTCGTCTGTAGGATTTTTTTCTGCTAATTTTGTAGAATATATCTTTTATCTGTAAACTTTCTTTAAAAAGTTTTATTATTTATAGGAAATTTTTATTGTCCACGAATTTTGTAAACGTAAATTTTGTTATTCGCAAATTATCTAAGCGCTATATTTTTGTCCTTTAAATTTCGACAGGAAATTGCTACTCAGGGTTATTTTTATACGTTGATTTTATTGTGATATGCAAGCTTTCTATATGTTATTACTTATTTGTAATATAGTCTATAGGAAAATCAAGTTTTTTATATATTTTTTATCCGTTAACTTTCCATAGAAACATATTTTATCCGCCAATTTTTTTAGATAAATTTTGTTTTTATAATTTTATTTATCTGCACCTATATTTTCTATTTTAGAGAAAATTTTTCGTAAGTTCTTAGTCAATTACCCTTCTTATTAATTTTTTTAATTAAATTTTATGTATTAATAAAATTTCAATAGGACAATTTTGTTATACGTCAGCTTACAATATATTGTTTTTATCTATAAAATAAAGAAATTTTTTAATTTCGTTCGTTAGGAAATAGGGAACGTTTTATCAATTAATCTATTTGGAAAAGTTTTTATTCCCAATTTTAAGAGAACTTTTTTTTATCTGTCAGTTTTCGAATTCAATTTTTTTTGTTTCCTTATTTATAGGGAATTTTTTATCTTTAAGTTTTCTTTAGGGAATATTTTAAGTATCAACTTTCTATTGAAAATATTTACTTTTCACGCGTGATTAAATGAAAAACAATTTTATATTTATTTCTGTTGATTAAAATTTTAAGATTTTAATAGCCACAGGTTTTTTTTCAAGTTCAATATTTTAGTATATAGAGTTTTTTTATGTAATATTCTTAGGAAAAACATGCACGGAATACTGACTCTTAAAAGTCCATGTAAAACAAAAAAACAATTTGTCGTTTAGTTACTTTAATTTTTTCTTTTAGTAAATTGTAACACTATTTTACGTGATTATTATACAAATTAGAGTTTAATAACAGAAATGTATTTATTTAAATATTTAGAAACAAACCACAACAGAAAATACAAGAGAACAATATGACTTTTACACTCAGTCTACCATTGTTATGAATAGTAAAATTATTTCCAACTGAGTTGTTAACAAAAAAAAAAAATAAAATAGTTTTTCTTTGCATTTAATTAATGAGAGAATTAATTAGAAGTTAAAAAATGTAACAAGTTCGCATGAGTCCATCGATACAAAGAATTTTAAATTATGAACCTTAAATACGTTGAAAGAAAACAACAGAAACATTAATTGTTTGAGGGACAGACATTTAGACGACCTTAACGCTTTTTGAAGGAAAACTTCACACACAAAAAAATATATTGAAAACTTGTTAAAATTGCGCGGAAATTCACATTTAATTTTTTTTTATTTTAAAGTGTTTTAATTAGAACCTCATGCCAATGAAATGTTCGTAAGAACAAAAATCATACATTGAATATTTTTAAACAGAGAAGATATAAATAAGTTATTTAAGGGTAACAATAAATTCTTTTAATTTTTCTAAATATTTTTTTAAGATATTAAAACACGCTTTAAGGATTTTTTCTATAAAAAGTTTACGATTAAAAATTCATTAGTATTCGCTTGGGAAATTTAAAAAATATATTTTATAAAAAATTTTAATTGAACTGTAAAACATAGCGGTAGATCGGCTTAAATTGCGTAGAAAATTTTTAGCACGTCTTAAGTTACAAGACTAAAAATTATCCCACAATTAACTTCTTCGAATAAATTGTAATTAAACAAGTGTGTAAATCTAGTTAAGTATCTCCAAATAAAAAACAAATATTGAGGTGACAGAGAATTAAAAAATATGAAAAAAAAATTAAGTCTTTATATAATTTTATTAAAAATGTCACCGGCTCTTAGTGGGTTAAGCATTTTTTTTTCTTAAAGATCTCTTCAAAAGTTCCTAAATGATATTCTTATTAATATCTTAAAAAATATGGTACACAATCGTGCTTTTCTATGAAAAGTTGAGATACCAACGGCAACCAACCAAGTTTTTAATATCTACACAGTATGTTGACTTTTCTACTTTTTTAAAACCTGTATTAAATTTTTTTATAAATCAATTAAAATTTTACTTTTTTGGCATTGGTTCATTTTTAATTTAATTTTTATAAAGAAAAACTATTTTTTAAGTGTATGCAGACGTTTTCCAAAGAAAATAAAAAACAAAATTAGACGCTGGCAGAATGTAATGCTGCATTTTCAGTATCGCCAAATCCATCATCAGTAATCTTTGCATCTCTCTACCTTAATTTCTGTAGATAATCAATATTAATTTGGTTGGACGAAATTCGCAAACAACTCAAAGCATTTTTTTGTTGTTTTCTCTACAACACGTCTTGTACATTTGTTGATTTTGTACTATAACTTCGGCATAGTCACGAAAAACCAATTTTATTTTCAATCATTCGTACTTGTTTCCTCACAACATTATAGATAATGTTCCAGTAAATTAAAAATGAACCAAAGCCGAAAAAGTAAAATTTTAATTTAATGTAGTGAGCGCTCTTTTTAGGTCAAAGTTTGAAAATGAACTAGTTCAAAATTTAGTTCAAAGGCTCTCTTTAGTTCAAAATCTCTCTTAGTTCAACTTTCAACTTCTAGTTCAAACGCTTTCTTTAGTTCAAAGCTCTTTTAGTTCAAATGTTCTTTTTAAACTATGATGGAAAAAATGCTGTAGCATTGCCATAACGAATGTTAAATTAAATGCGTGGCAGCACTAATTTCATCTCGGAAAAAGTCAACAAGAAAAAAAGACAGGGATTCTAGTTTATCTTGTCTGCTAGTTTAAATACAAAGTATAGTTCAAAAATGAACTAGGTTTACTTAAAAGTATGAACTAGTTTACTTAGTTCAATCGCTGGAATCGTTTAAGTAAACTAGTTCGTTTATGAACTACACAAGTCTAATGAAAATCCACGGTTCAATTTCTGGCTTGAAAAAATTAAAAAATAATTTAAATATTTTAATTCTTTAATTTATTATTAAACAATCCTATTATTTTTTTATTAAAATTTAATTTAGTTGAATCTTTTAGGTTTTCTAAGATTGTGATGTATTTGGGGTCTGTAAAATTCCATTCTATAATTTTTAAAGAAACTTAGAAGGAATTTTGAAGCTTTATATTATTTATCCGTTTCGTTTTTTACATTACAAAAAATAAAAAATAAGTTATAATTTATTTTGAGGAAGTTAAATTCATTTGAAAATACAAACATTTGCTTTGAATGTTTTTTTTAACACTTTGTAAGAATAAACTTTTATTTCAGTTACAAATTGCCGTTAAATTTTCATTTTTAGTGAAATAAAATTAAACAAGTTTTTTTTTTATTTTCCATTTTTTTTACAGGTAATTTTTATTATTTCCAAAAACAAACGAACTTATAACGTGTATGTTGTTTTTGTTGTCAACGCGTTTGAAGCATAAAAGTTGATGTCAAGCAACAAATTCATTTAAAACTTATTTTTTAGAAAAATAATGAAGCTTCCTTTAAAATAACCAAAATAATAATAAAGCGAATTATAAAAAAAAAACAAAAAAAAAAAAAACAAAAATCCCATAAATTTTTTAATTACGCCACAAAAATGAATTCGTTGCAAAAAAATTATATCAAAATTAACAACAGATGTGAGTTTTATTTTTTAATTTGTAAAAAAAGTCAATTATTTTTAAATTAACTGCAAAAACACGCCCAAAATTTGATTTAAAAAGTTTCTTCCTGATGTAATTTACATTGTGTAAAATATTTCCGCGTTATAAAAAAAAAATAAATAAATAAATAAAAAAAATACTGCGTAAAAGGGTCTTATTTTAAATTGTTTTGCTAATTATTAAATAATTTAATAAATAAAACCTATTTACTACAAAATTTATATTTATTTGTTATTTAAACAATTTCTTATTTTATCATTAATGTGTGAAATCTTTCTTGGTTTAAAATTAAAAAAATATTTAAATCGTGAATATCACATTTTAACTCGATAATGAATCGTATTTTTGGCGCAGAAAATTACAAAAAATTTTGCATTAAAGTTATAAAGTATAAAGAACACTAGAGGTCACAATGATATTTCATAACAGGAGTTTTTAAAAATTGGGCTTGAGAAAAGAAAAAAATAAGTGGGAAATTTGTGGAATAATAAATAATAAACTTTTTATAAAATCTATTAGCTAGGGAACTATTTAATTTTTTTAAGGAAATGTAAAAAACAATACATCTAAAAAAGCCAAATACAAATTAAAAAGGAGCCAAAGAAAAAAGCTGCCAGATCGTTACATATCAGAAACGTTTAGACGTTTAAACTCGCCTACAAATATAAATCGTAGTTGTTGACCGTATGACAATATAAGCAAAAACTTAAAATGGAACAGTTGTTGACAGTAGCATAGTATGCGTTATTAAAAAAAACTACACACAGTTAAGTAAATAAAGTTAAAGCAAAGAATAAAATTCTTGGCATGTTTTATATTGGAATTAAAATAATCCAATGATTTGATAAAATCTAAAAATATATTTTCCAAAATTTTAAAAACTGGAAACAAAGTTTCATTTTTACTTTATAAAGTTCGGTTAGGCAGATAGCTGTGTTGTAACATGTAGCTTTTAATTGGTCCCTCTGTGTTAACTGCTAAAAAGGCAGAAGAAACAGAGAGAGAGAAAAAATCAAAACGTAGAAAAAAAAGATGAAGATAAGGAATAGAGAAAGAATAAAAAAAGAACTGTGGGCATTCTGAATGCAGAGAAGACCCCATCAGACAAGGCTCGTTGGCCAAATATTGCGCTCACTCCATTATGACCTACAACGTATGATTGTGGGCCAGTCAACTAGCCACTGCATCTCAAGGAACTTTTCCTACCTGGCCCCAGTTATCATATACCAGACAGGCTTCCGTGGTACCGTTGACCGAGGTATCTCATCCGTATATACCCCGGCGCGGGGCACAGGCAGAGGAGGTGTTCTATCTTATCATCCTGACAACTTCTGCAGAAATCGTTAAAAGGGAGACCCATTCTCCTAACATGAGCTGCAAACAGACAGTGTCCAGTAACCGCAGCCAATCGATTCCTCTGTAACTGTAGCAGTGCATCTGCTCTGCCCCGATCCAAAGAGGGCTAGATTGTGCTAACGATCAAACATGACGACTCGTTTATCATCTGACCTGAGTCATGTCGGAAAGAGCAACGTCAACACGCTGTTCGCAAGCAGAGAGAGGTATGCCACAGAAGGTGACAATGGCATCGTTTTCAAACATTGTACGCTTCTCTGTTAGTTCATCAGTAATACGGTAGCCTAAGTTGGTCCTATGTCCGCTTATCCATTTTAGGGTGACTGCTGAAAACTCCGCCATCCAATTCAGGGGATGCGCGGTATTCAGGGACAAGCTTAGATGTGGTAAGCATACCTTTAAGGAACATAATAAAGGCTTTACTGTCGATTCAAAAAAAAAGAAATATCTGTTGAATATGTTATGGTACTTTAACTAGCGCGCCGTCCTTCTGCCTGTAAATTACTAAAGACATTTGAGAGTCTTAAAACCATCCTTATTCAAAATTTTTCAATGTAGACTCCATCTTCAACTGTAGTTCATCTCTTGAAGCCATTGCTGTATATACAGAGTGCTCGAGACGGGAGAGAGTGGCCTTCCGTCAGATCAAACAGAAATCTTCTTTTGAAAAAGGTTTTTCGAATGCATTAATCAGCAAGACCAGAAATAACATCCATAGTTCGTAGCATATAGCGTGTCCGTGTTCTGTGATTTCATGCATCTATAACATTTAACTTAACTGGCTTTTTCAGCGCCACTCTTCTGGTCAGAAGATTCACGAGCAGCCAGTTGATCATGGAAAAAGGGCATTTGTAGGTGTTCATCCAACGGACCCACGTAATTAATACTGCCATACCGAGGTAGATACATTCACCGCATTGTCCAGTGCGATTCACCAATCAAGAGCTTTTTAGAATAAAATCAGCCTGGTAACAGCCTCGAGAAGCTAATTTACACTTAATGGGCGGATATCCCAAGTTTTCTATTGACTGTGTAGAATCCACTTTATTACGTTCTAATCAATTTTAAGAGTTTTCTTTCCTAGAGGTGTCAACTACACGGTTTTTAATATAAAAAGTAAATTTGTATTTTTAAAAAAGGTATGAGAGTTTCTTGCTTATAACCCATAATTTATTTGTTGGTTAGGAAGCCTTTACCCAAATTTTTAGAAGAACCATAAAATTTCTTTGATAAAGAAGCAAAAGACAATTTATTTTAGAAGCCAAAAAAAATTTTGTCAATGATTTTTTTCTTTCCCTTTTTTCCCTTTAAAATGTCTGTAGATGGGCCAAAATCATGCAAAGTAAATAATAATGAAGGACGAAGCGATCCAGAAAATGCTGCATTTCATTCTGCTGAATTCTTATTTTTCTTGTTTACTTTGAAAAACGTTCGCAAATTTTCTAAAAAAATTTTCTTTCAAACAATTTTAAGAAATTAAATTAAAAAATAAACCTTAAGCCGCAAATGTAAATTTAAATTCATTTGTAAATTATAATTATCGCATTCTTTTAGAGATGTAGTATGTTGAAGATGCGTAGTTGACTAAAAAAAGCCAACAGATGGCTTGGCAATTTCCATCTATAATGAAAAGAGTCTGAACGTATGAAATAAGAAACCCCTTAATCAATATTCAAACGTAAAAAATATGACTTGATCACAACAGAGAGTCAGTGGCAGAATTGATCATTTACTGTTAAGGCAAAACTCCTTAAGTTTTTTTTTCATCATTTGTAAGCAAATATCATAAGAAATTAATAAAATCTTCTCTTTTGGAGTAATAAAACGTTCTAATTTTAAATAAAAGCAACAACGATTCCTATAAAGACTTGAAATATTTCATTTCATAAAGACATTAAAATTGTTGCATAAAGTTCAACAAACTAATGCAGCGCAACATTAAATGAAACGCTTGCGGAGCCCTCAACATTTAATTTCTGTCCATGTTGTGTAATTTTTACGCGCTTTAAACACTTAAGCACTTTAAGCTTTCAATAAAAATATCATTTTTATGATGTCGTTTGTAAACAAGCGATAAAAAAATTTGGCAAAAAAAGTTAAATGCAGAGTTGGAAGTTGTTAAAGCAAATGATCTCATGAAAACCAAAATTTTAAATTAAAACAACATGATATTCTAATTTTGCTTCCTCACAAAATTAAAATATTTTTTTTATTCTGCGATTAAATCCATAATTTGTGTAACATGTCATAAAGGGTGTCCCTAAAGATAACATAAATTGACCTATATGGGCCTATCTTTTGAACTGTTATAAACGAACGCTTAAAAATTGGACATAACGTCTATTATTATGATCGTTATAATAACAAGTATGAATATTCAAAATTATAAATAAAAGGGTGCCCCAATACTTCATTTAATTTGATATGCGGCCATAATATTGAAGAGTTGTAGACAGACGGTTCAAGTTTATAAAGAACCTGTATTGCTTAGATTGCTATAACAACAAGTATAAAATTTGTATTTGAAAATTAAAGGGTGTCCCAATAGTTATTACAATTTAATATTGGTGACCAAACTTTTGAACTTTTGAAGATAGGAACCTGTATTGATATAACTGCTATAACACCAATTATACAATTTAAATTTGGAAATCAAAGGGTGCTCCAATATTCCATGTTATTTGATACGCAGGCAGAACTGTGAAAAGTTATAGACAGGCAGTTCAAATTTACAAAGAAACTGTACTGTTAAGTCCAATGTAGAAAAAAGTTTGGATTTGGTAATTAAAGAGTGCCCCAATAGTTAATGTAATTGAAAGTATGTGACCAAACTTTTTAACCGTTATAGACAGAAATTCATATGGCGCTGTATTGCTTGGTCCACTATAACAACAAGTATGCAATTGAATTGAGAAATTAAAGGGTGTTCCTATATTTAATCCAATTTGACTTATATGGTTCTATCGTATGAATCGTTATATACAAACGCGTGAAAATTAGACAGTATACCTACCACTATTTTGCCTGGTATAATAAGAAGTTTAAATATTTAAAATTATATTTTAAAGGATGTTACAAAAGTTGATGTAATTTGATATGTATGGCCAAATTTTTGAACCCTTATAGACTGACGGCTGACATTTAAAAGGAAATCCACCATAACAACCAGTATAAAATTTGGTTTTGGATATTAATGGGTGCCCCTATATTCGAGGTAATTTTATGCTTATAATCATACTGTTGAACAGTTGTAGACAGACGGTTGAAATTTACAAAGAGTTGTGTTGCTTAGTCCGCTATAAAAAAAATGGATTTGGAAATTAAAGGGTGTACCAAAATTAAATCTTATTTAAAGAATGTGGTCAAATTTTTAAACCTTTATAGACTGATAGCTGAAACCTGTTTGGAAGTTGGTATTTTTTGCAAGAATTATTTTTTAAATATTTAAGTAAAAATAAACTGTAGAAAAAAAAATAATTTTGAAATTTATTACCAGAGAAAAAGGATTATTTATTTCCAGAGAAAGTGAATATAAAAATAAAAACATTACAAAAAGCCGCCGCAATATAAAAAATGCTATCTATAAAAATAAATATTTTTCCTTATCTAAGTGATGGGCAGTGTAGATTAATTAATATACAGCTATAAAAATAAACACGTTGCATAACGAAACAATGATTAGGGATAACAACCACAGATCATCGATGAGTCATACAGTTTTCTTATTATGTTTTCTTTAAAAATCGCTGTGATTGTTCTGATTAAAGGCAAATTAAGTACTGACTACTCAACATTTAATGTTTCTTCAGGTATGTAATACTGACACTGTTAGTTTTATAAAATCAAAGTAAACACTTTTCTTAAAAAACGTCAAAGGAATAGATCGAAATACGAGAACGTAAGAAAAAAACCTGCATGTGAAGTATTTAAAAAAAAAAATGGATTTTTTAATTGAAATAGTAACGATCTATCATAAAATTAATTAAAATAAATAGGCAAATTTATAAATATTTAATTGAAACAAAATTATTTTAATATATTTTTATTATTAAAACAATTGAACATCAATAAAACCTAAAATTAACTTCAAACAAATGTTTATTAAAATAATACGGCATTTACACTATGCAATTTTTAATGAAACTTAAATGATTTTTTTTTTGTTGTTGTTGAAACAAAGGGAGTAAGCAATATAGTATTGCTTGAATTTTGAGAAGAGAATTGAAAAAATGCCTCAGAGAGTAAATATGGACTTAAAATTATTTTTGTATTTTTTTTTTTTTGGTTCAAATTATAAAATTAAAAAAAAATTAATTCTTTTTTATGTATTTTAACCTTCAAAAAACAAGGCGTTAGTTCATTAGTATCGGGTTTTTAACAAAAAAAAGTAACAAATTGTATTTAGTAGTCAAACATTGAAAAGTAACGCTAAGACCCTTCCACTCATTTCATATAAATGGCTTCCTGACCCAGTGTAACTTTTGAGTTTGGTGCTCCTAAAAACCACCAATTTTGGCGTGATCGCATTTTAGTTTTGTTAGTCAGAATTGCAGTGACTATGAGCAACATTCATTTAAGAAACATAATTATTTAAATCCTGTGGCCCCAACTACAGACATTTGGATGATGTGGGGACTTGATGAATTTACCTGCAACTACGCGCATGAAAAAATTGACAAAAAGTCTGGTAACTATTGCTTAAAAAGATCATGCAACTTAACGTCACGCGAGTTTTTTTATTGGTGCTTTCTAAAAATTGGATCCATGCGAACGAACCCGAAATAATTATTTTGTTTAAGACTGAAATGCGATGAGGGTGTCATTTTTGCCAAAAAATCATTAAAAATTAAATGAAACCGTCAGTGGCCTGTCATTAAAGCTCTAAGAGCATGAGTGTAAACTTAAAGAATTTTTTTATTCTACTCGTGTCCTTCTACCGAAAAAAATAAGATTTTTATAAGAGGTTCTTTCAAAATTCCAAAGTGAATGTTTCTAAGTAGTGATTTTTACAAAAGGTACTTTTTATAAAGGTACTTATCAGAGATGGTACTTTAGTACAAGTTACTTAAAAAATGTAAAGTTAGTACATAAAAAGATATTTTTGTTAAATGGTGTTTTTAACAAAAGGTAGTTTTTGTAAACGGTACCTTTTAAAAAAGTACTTTTTACAAATAATAGTTATAAAAGTCCTTTTTTAAAGTTATTGTTTTTAGAAAACACTTTTTATAATAAGGAACTTCCTACAAAAAACCCTTTTAAACGGTACTTTTTGCAAAAAGTATTTTTAAAGTACTTGTAAAAAAGTACTTGGTAAAAAAGTACTTTTACAAAAAATCTGTTTATATTGTAGAAGTATTTTCATGATTTTTTTGTTTAAAAGCTGCCTTGTAGAAAGGTACCCCTGCAAATAGTACTTTTTTTTAAAGGTACATTTCAAGAGAGTCTTTATGAACAAAATTTATGAGTTATGAATGACACTTTTACAGAAGAAGTTTCAAAAGCAACTTCACTTTATTGAAGCGGTATTTTTTACAAAAGTTTTTGTTGTGCCAACTCACTTTTTTTAAGTACTTTTTAATAAACGTTCTTTTTTTAAACATATTTTTGACAAAAGGTACGTTTCAAAAATACAATGTTTAAATGAGACGTTTTTAAAAACAAACTTTTTTTAATTAAAGTTCCTTTTAACAGAACAGTTCTTAAAAATAAAGATTTCTTTTACTGGATAATTAAAATATCTTTTAAAATTTTATATTTTTATTTTATTGTTTTCAAAATTGAATTAAAAAATTTTATCAATCGTTAATTACGCTTCCCTCAGACTTACAATTTATAATTTAAATATTCCCAAGCAACCATTATTTTTATTTAAAAATAAAAACTATTAAATTACCAAAATTATTACAACTGACAGAACAAACGAATTTTTTTTATAATTTAGTACTCAAATTATTGAGCGATTTAAAATGATCCAAAAAAATATCAGAAAAGCCTTAAAACGTTTTCGATTATCAGCAGCATGAGAGAAACTTCCATTACTACTTTCGCCACTATCGTCCTCAAAAAATTTGTTACAACCGTTTGTAGAACAAACTCGGCAAGATTCCAGGGGAGTGCCATTATTCAAAGATTGACAGGTCAAATATTTGTTATCATTAATGAAAGTGGTGCAACCACGATTGGTAAAAACGGTATTATTAACTATTATGAAAAGAGAAAAAATTATAAATAAAATTAAAAGAGAGTGAGAAAGAAATACCTTTGTATTTGATCATATAACAAACTGGTTTATTGATTTTAATTAAAGATTTCACACTTCTAACATCTTCATATTCCAGATAGTCATCGTAGTCTGATACTAAAATGGGGCTTGGCTTTTCTGTGCTCAGTGTAGAAGTGCTTGTTTTGATATCCGTGTTTAAATTATTAATGGACTCTTGTTTAGTAGTTGTCGCTACAGTTTGAGTTGTTGTTTTCAGCTCTATTGTTGTAGTTGCTTCCTTAGCCAATGTGGTGGGATTTTCAGTTATAGGATTTTCCATTACACTTTTTGTTTTTTTAACTGTTGCCTCTGAAGTCGTTGCCGTTTTTGACGCTGTCGGAGTTGTTGTTGTCGTAGCTGCCTGGGTAGTATTTTTTTGTGTAGACACATTGTTATGGGTTTCCTCACTATCTTCGCTTGGTTTTGTTGATATTTTAACTGCTGGGCTTGTGGTGAATATATTTTCGGTATTAATATCTATTACTTCTGGCGTTACAGTGGTTCTTATTGTTGTCATAAAAATTTCACCACAGATGTGCAGTTCTTTAAAATCTTTATTTTTATTGCACTGTTCGCAAACATAACATTGGAGACCTTGAATTATGGAGAGGAATTTATAATTATTTGTATTGCTTTTAATTTTTATTTTTATCCTATCGTACATAAAATCCCATAACTATTTTTACCAGCATAAAATTAACTTCTCAAGTGGAAATTTTTTTATTTTGCTACTTTTTTTATTTTCAAATTTTATGTTATGAAAATATTTTTATCTCAAATATAGTATTTGCCTATAGAGACAAGTAGATATAATGAAAGCCAAACTCCATTTGAAATGGAATAATGAGTGATCTTTTACTTGTGAGCAAAACAATTTTTGTCACGCTCACAAAATCTCACGCTTAAAAGAATTCAACCCTCATGAACCTCATGCTTACGCTTTACTCACAAAAAAAGATTCAGGAAAATTAAAAAGCTAACATTATTAAGTTTTTTAAAATTTAACTTTCCCATTTTAGTAGGGAAAAAATGTTAAAAAAAAGAGAGAGAAAATATTCACCAATAAATCGCATAAATAATCTGCTCATGCATTCTCAATTACGAGTAATTTTTTATACTCACGCTTGAACGCATGTAGCACGCAATAGTCATCTCTAATGTCCATATAGCATTCCACGATCCTGCTAGCATTTTGTTTATGTCGTTTAAATTTTTGTATGTTTAAGAGTGTCATAACTGAGCCTATTCTACTTAAACTGCCGTAAAGGGTCTTAAGAATTCTGACTTTTCATATTTGTTTGTTTGTCACTAATTAATGAAAAATTGATACTTCACTTATTTTTTATTTTTTGTTTAGGTTAATAACACTTTCTCTCTTGTAAAAGCCACTCCTTTTAAATATTTTAGAAATTGTCCATTGTCACACAACTTTTCTATATTTTTGTCTTTGCCTTTTAAACTTTGTTTAACTAAAAGTTATTTAAAACTTGTACTATTTGAAACCAAAGTAACTGTGTCATTGTTAAATGATAAAGATTCTTATCAAAACATTTCGCCAGAAACAATTTATTTTAATGTTAATTTATATAACTACAAATGTTATCGACATTTTTTTTTTAATTTCATCAGAGTCAAATATAAAGGGTCATCCAAATGCGACGCCTAGATGTCAGCACTATATACATAATTTTTACACGTGACATCTTTTCAAATGACATTTACCATTTTGTTTTATTAGAAGGTAGTACAGTTTAAACCATGAACAGGTACACATTGCAACAATGGGTTCACATCATTCAAAGTTATTATGAAAATGGGCGTTCTTTGAAAAATACCCATCGCAAAATTCGTGATTTTTTTGGTGAAAATAATCGGCCAAATCAATCTTCAATTCAAAGATTAGTGAAAAAATTCGAAGAAACTGGTTGTGTTACTGATAAATCAAAAAGTGGAAGACCAAAAACTGTAAGCACAAATGAAAATATTGCTGCTGTTGGTGAAAGTGTTGAAAATGAACCGACAACATCAATTTTGCGTCGTTCGCAAGAATTGGGGATATGTTATGTCTCCTTATGGAGGATTTTGCATAAAGATTTGCACTTACATGCTTATAAAATTCAATTAACCCAGGAATTGAAAGAAAGTGACCATTTACAACGTCGTAATTTCGCTAGTTGGATTATTGAACAACGAACAACAAATCCATTGTTTTCAAGCAAAATTTTGTTTAGTGACGAAGCTCATTTCAGAGTGGATGGATTCGTCGATAAGCAAAATTGTCGTATCTGGGGTGATGAAAATCCTCGTGTTATTCATGAAAAATCTCTACACAAACAAAAAGTTACTGTTTGGTGTGCATTTTGGGCAAATGGAATCATTGGGCCATTTTTCTTCGAAGATGATGCTGGAAATGCTGTTACTGTGAATGCTGAGCGATACCAATCAATGTTGAGAGACTTTTTATGGACACAGTTGAATCATATTGATGTGTCTGACTTCTATTTCCAGCAAGACGGTGCTACATGTCACACAACTCGAGAAAACGTTACGCTTTTGCGATCAAAATTTCCTCAACGTGTAATTTCACGAAATGCAGATTTCAATTGGCCTCCAAGGTCATGTGATCTAACACCATTAGATTTTTTTGTGTGGGGTTTTTTTAAAAGTCGAGTGTATGCTTACAAGCCACAAACAATTAATGATCTAACGAACAACATTCAAGTTGCAATTCGTGAAATAACACCAGCAACATGTCAGAAAGTCATTGAAAATTTCGATATTCGGATTGATGTCTGCAGACGCAGTCATGGTGGACATTTGAATGATATTCTATTCCACTTATAATTGTAATGGATCATACTTTTAATAATAAAAAAAACAGCTTGAAAAAATTACAAATAGTTTGTGTTTTATTTCAAAGAAACATGTAGGCGCGTTTTTTGGATGACCCTTTATAAATGAAAAACTAGTCAAGTGAAGTAAGTCCAATAAAAAATATTGAAGTAACAGAGAATTGAATAGTAAGAGGAAAAAATTTAGTACTATATGTAATTTCACATTAAAATGTCATCGGCTGTTAATGGGTTGAGAATTTTTAAAAAATTTGTATTATTTCTGAAAGTTCTCTTTAAAAGTTTTTCAATGATATTCATTTTGATATCTGAAAAAATATGGAGCACATTCGTAATTTTCTATGAAAAGTTTAGAGGCCCATAACTCCGAAAAACTGGGCGAGTGCCAAGTTTTACACTGGATATTTTTTGCGTTATTTTAATTGTCTATCGCAACATTTATTTACTTATTTTTTGGATTGGAGTTACCTTACTAAACTAGATTTGTTGCAAATGATATGGCAAAATTAGAGGCAGGCGTGTACTGGTCGCACTGATTATCAATAGAAAAATTGTCGAAAATATATCTGATCGATTGTCGTATTTTAATTTTCTATAGCTTATCTAGTGCCTTGGGAAATTTTATATCAACCCGAACACGGATGGACAGACGGACATCGCTCAATCGACTTCGCTATGCATAAGAAATCAGAATATATATTTTTTATGGGGTCGGAAATAGATATTGTAGAAACTAATTCCCAATTTTTAAGAAGAATTTCAATCCGAAAACAAATAAAATCTTTAATAGGTGCAAAGACTTTTATGCTGATGCCGCTGGTTAATTGATGGCAAAAAAGTCGGCGGCAACTGCTGATCACAATGTGCAAGCATGCAAAAATTGCCTTATTTTTCTTATTTCCAGTTTGTATGGAATACAATTCAATTGCAACAAATATTTTTCATTTGCTAAAATTTTGTCTTGACTTGGTAAAAATTCTGGAATGTTAAAAATTACTTCGTTATGTTCTTAATTTTCTTTTAAGGTAAAAGTAGGACTCCATTCTGTAATAAGAATCCGTTTATGGTTTTTTTAATTATTTATTTCTTTAATTTTGCTTTTTCTTTCAAATATAAAAAAATTTGTTGTTCCAAGCGGGGTACGCGAATTTCCTGATAAAAAAAACAAGGGACGCCATCTTTTTGTTACATAAAAAATTTAAAACTTTTTAAATTTTTTTTACTTTGATGCGATTGAAAAAGTGCAAATTTTGTCAATGTCTCAGGTTTTTTTTTTAACGGGTACACACGCACGTTTAAGGATATTTAATAATGCAAGAGAAATCTTTAAACATTTCTTCTGTGTCCTGTTAGTTACCATCAGGTATGAGTTTCCTGGCTTGATTCCGACAGCTTTCTAAGTGCAAATTAAACACTGTAAAGGCCGTTAGCATAGGGCTTTAAGCTGCTAGATTTCTTCGTATTACTTTTGCTGCACCGCCTTCTCTAAAAATTATTATTTTTTTTTTCTGTGTTAAGAAACTTACTTTCCCGATTTTCTTTAAAATCAATGTTTAAAAGCTATTAAAGGATTTAAAGTTTGTTTCATTCAAACTATTTTTACAAATGTTTTGTTGTTCTTTAGCAAATGTTTTCTTCAAGTACAAATTTATTGACTTTTGTCTCAAGTTTCATTCAACTTTATTAATTGAAATTGTTATCTGAAATAAAATATCTTGGCAGCACGCACGCACTACTTAACTGCTTGCACAATGGGATTTACAAATTTTATAACTAATTTAATTCTTTATGTTTCTTAATATTAAGTGAACATGTCTTGAAATTGTCAGGTTTGTAAGACGTTTTGCTTGTGGCAGAGAAAGAAATATTTGCTTTGAATATCAATATTTATTTAATACTTTTGTTTACAACTGCTTTTAGTTATTTACTATAATTCTTCTTCTTTATTCTTATTAATTTTATTGATCGTTATTGAGTATTTGCCAAATGTAGTTATTAATATTTTCATATTTTTGTTTTTCTAAAGGGGGCGAAACATTTAATGGATGTAAAGTTTTGAAAACTTTTCTTGTGTTCAAGAGTCCTTTTTGTTAAGTAATTTTTCTAATGCGAGTATCTGGTGTTAGATTTTAATTGATTTCTTACTTTTCTTTAGTTTTTCTAAAAGGGAGTTTTTACAATGTTTCAGGCGGAGAAGTTTTTAAGAATTAATTGAAAGGTTTATGTGTAAAATGAAGAGATTTGTTTAATTTGGGACAGCTCACTTAATATTTCTTTATCCATTTATAATTTATTGGGTTTTTTTAAGCCAGATAAAATAAGAGAAAGCTTTTTAATTTTAACGTTTCGATTTTATTCGTGTTTATTTTTGCACCAACCGCTTTAGGTCCGCCCTGAGCGGCTGCACTATTACGGTTACTTAGAGCTAGACTACGCGACTTTGTGGTTGTAGTAGTTGGACATTGCCTCTTTGGGCTCCAGGCTAGGAGAATCGGTCTCTCATTTAATGACTTTTATAGAAGCTGGTTAGCCGAGAAGGAGGAGGAGACGGTCGAACACCTCTTATGTCTGTTCCTCACGCTAGAATACACATGACTAAGACATCTCGGTAAACGGTATTATGGGTGTTAATGCGACGTATTGTCAGTGGAACCAGAAAGGGTCAGTTCCTTTTTGAGGTGTAGTGGGTAATTCACTGAACCACCCTTCGATATTGCGATTCAATCAATAGTCAATTTCAATTTCAATCAATAGTTTACATTTCGGCCACCAGGTCTCAGCAGGTTCCTCGCTACTTCTATCTCGCCCACATTTCCCTTTTTTTGGCTTTTCTTTATCTCTTATCTCTACGTTTTCCTAAAGGTCCTTACTTTCTTTTTTTCTTCTTTTTTTTACTTTTATTTCTCTTCTTTATTTCTTCTTTGAATGCAGGTAACACTCAGTAACTAATAAGTGGACCCAAGTGGGCTCCGATGACACAGCTGCCTGCTGAACCTACCCTAACCTATTGTTTTAGGTAAAGAAGGTTTTTATTTAGTGGCTTTTGTGACATTTTCATTCGATTTCTTCAATTTTGTACCAGCATAAATTCCTCTTCCCATTTGCGTAGATAGACCTGCTTGGAGAGTTCCAAGCTCTCCCAGAACAAATCTTTAAGCACCTCCTCTTCGGAAATATTTTCTTCTTATGTAATTTGTAGACACAAACCTTTTTTTCGTTAAGGAGCTATAGCCCCGTGCAGAACATATTCTCCAGTTACGTTTATTCCTCTTCCATAATTAAGCCAGTCTATCACTGAAAAGACTTGTTGACATCTTTAAATTGTTCACAAGTAAATTTTAAGCGAATTTTTTACTATCAGCCAAATAATTTAAATCTTCTGCGAGAGATAACTTTATGATTCGTTTATTTAAGAATAATTTGTAAATTGTTGTTTTCTTTAAACTTTGGAATTTATTTGCCTTTTTTGAATTTTTTATTTTTGTTTAGTTAATTTTTAGTTTATTATAAAATTTGTAAGACACAAATCGTGTCATTTTCAAAACATAATCTTAAAAACTATTTTTTATCACAAAGAACTCTTAAAAGAGATAGTTCTTAAAACAATATTATTCTTATTTCTTTTTCCATTTAGATACCTTCTACAATGCACTTTGTGAACACTTCAATCAAAAGCAAACTCAAAAACACTCGTTTAGAACTCATTTGTGTTATTTTTTGTTACTGTTAACTTCTGCTTTAAACAAAAAAGAAGAAAAAATATTTAAAATGACAAAACAATTAACTTGTCAAACGTCTAAAATTGCACTGATTGTTAATAAAATTTTACTTTTTTCTTTTAAAACCAAACTTTAACAGAAAAAATCTTGATGTTGTATCGTTACTTCTTTTGCTTTCGATATGTTGGATGTTTTAAAAAATAAGAAAAAACGAAATTGCAGTTTGAACTGATAAAATCGGCTGCTTTATTGTCATGTTAACATTTCATTATCAGAATAAAACAACAAAAAACATCTTAAAAACTAAAAAATTTCATTATAAAGACAAAAATAGAAATTTCAAACAATAAAGAAGAGACGAATTTAACGCTGACATTTAAGAGACTGAAACTGATTTTTTAATTTTACATCATTTGATTGAACAGTCAAACACACCGATAGAAAATTCGTTACAAAAAATGCTCTATTACTTTTCTGAAGTGACTTTTTAAGTTTTTGAAAGGACCTTTTTCTTTTTTCTTTCTACAGTTAAAAACTTAAATACAGGGGCTTCTCAACAATTAAAACTAAATTATTTCAAAATATAAACAGGTTCTTTAGAAAAAATTTATGTTTTTTAAAGAAGATGTGTCATTTCTTTAATGACCCTTAACATATTGACGTTATTTAAAATTTCTTAAGAACTTTTTTTTATCAGAACATTATTTTGTTATTGATAAAAATTTCTTTATAAATTTTTTTTTAATCGAAAAAGTTTTGTTGCCTTAGTTTTATGTTATCGATAAACTTTTCTTTAGAACTTTTTTTGTTATCAATATTTTTTTTAAATATATTGCTATCGAATAACTTTTGTTGTCTATACAATTTTTTGGAGAACATATTTTGCTATTAAAAAAAGTTTTCGATTAAATTTTTTTATATAATTTTTTGTAATCGATTGTAATCGAGAAATTTTTTTGCCAAAATTTCATGTTATCGAAAAAATTTTCTTTAAAACCTCTTTTGTTATCAGAAAATCTTTTGTAATCGATAAAATTTTCTTCATAACTTTTAGTAATCGGTAATAATCGAGAAAATTTTTTTGCTTAAATTTTATGTTATCGATAAAATTTTCTTTAGAATTTTTTGTATCAGAACATCTTTTGTTATTGAATAATTTTTCTTTATAAAATTTTTTGATATCGAGAAAATTTTATCAATAAAATATTTTTTAGAACATTTTTTGTTATCAGAAAATCTTTTGTTATTAATTAAATTTTCTTTATAAAATTTTTTGTAATGGATTGTAGGAGAAAATTTTGTTGCAATAATATTTTATTATGGATAAAATTTTCTTTAGAATCTTTTTTGTAATCAGAACATCTTTTGTTATTGATTAAATTTTCCTTAAAAAATTTTTTTAAATCGATAAACTTTTCTTTACAAAATTTTTTTACTAACGATAAATTTTTTTTAAATGCATTGCTATTGAATAAGCTTCTTTTGTTATCGATAAAATTTTCTTTAAAATGTTTTGTGTTATCGATAAAAAATTTTTTATAGCTCTTGTGTTTTCGAGAACAATTTCTTAAAAACATTAATTGTTATTGAAAAAATTTTCTTTTCAAAGTTTTGTGTTATCGATAACTATTTCTTTAGAACAATTTTATGTTATCGATAGCATTTTCTTCAAAACATTTTTTTCATTACTAAATTTTTTCAAACATTTTGTGTTATTGTTAAAATATCCTTTAGAATATTGTTTGTTTGCTCGATACAATTTTCTTGAGACATCTCTTGCTATCGATAAAATTTTCGTCAGAACTTTTATTGGCATCGATAAAATATTCCTGAAAACATCTTTTTGATCTGACTAAAGCAGTACGGGATTTTTTTAAAAGCAAATTTCGTTCTTGTGAAAGGAGCCCACTAAATTTATTTTCTTTCTCTATAGGAGTTCCTTCCTTGTATGAAACATATACAATTTTACACTTTGAATTTGTTACTGTTTTTTGGTGCTTCACCTGTAGTTTAATATTTTGAAGGACACTTTCAGGTACTTTTGTAGCAGATTCTTTCTTGAATACTGCGTTTTTGTGTTTATTAATTCTTGTTTAAAAAGGTTTTAAAAAAATTTTTGAAAAAGCTTTCAAAAATATTGCTTTTAAAGAAATGATGTGATAAAAATACATTTTATAAAATGGACTCTTTTCTGTTTTAGAACACCGTGAGATTCGCTTATGTTGAGTATATAATAATTTTTAGTGGTTTTGCACAGAGTGGCAGAAGTTAATTTTTAGAAAAATTAATTAGCAACTTCTAAACAGCTAGACAGATCGAGAATTAAAAAGCAAAAAAAAAGCTCTCGAGACATCTCGAAAAAATAAACGCAATGATCAAAACCAAGCTTTATTAAATGAAAGAAGCGAACATAGCTGAAGTAGAACATAATTTTTGCCTTATTAAAGCAAAAGTGTACATACTTGTCGAAAAGCGATATCACAAAAACTGCTTAACGAAATGTAAAATTAAATCAATTAAAATTTTACTTTTTCGGCTTTGGTTCATTTTTAATTTAACTTTTATTAAGAAAAAATTATTTTTCAAATTAACGCGGACGTTTGCCAAAGAAAACAAGAACAATTAGACGCTGGCAGAATGTAAGGCTGCATTTTCAGGACCGCCAAATCCATCTTCAGCATTCTTTGCATCCAACACCTTGATTTGCGTATGTTGTAAATATCATCCATTTAACCAACTAATCAATATTAGTTCGGTTGGACGAAATTCAGACACGACTCAAAGCATTTTTTTGTTGTCTTCTCTACAACACGTCTTTTTTACATTTGTTTTTGCTTTTGCACCAAACCATCTGAATGGTCGCGAAAGAAAGAAAGAATAATTATTTAAGTGAAAGAAGATTTAATGATTTTGTAAAGGAACTTTACTTACTTACGTTCTTAAGGGATGACATTTTTACTATAACATTCCAATACTTGCATTCCATTAAATTATCAATAATTATTTTTAAAGAAAAAACTTTTTTTTATTATTTATTAATAATTGTTGTTTGTTTTTGTGAAATTTTTTTCTTTGCTAAACATTAATTACATTTATTTTAAAAATGGATTTTTGATTATTGCAAATAGTCTATTTTATTAATTTTATTCTTGCATTTTTTGTTTTTTTTTTAACAATTTTATTGTTCTAACAATTGCTTCAAATGGTTTGTTTTTTTTTACTGATGCATTCAATTCTAACATTTATGTGTTTTCCAAACATCTTTCTTTGCATTTGATGTGTGTTAAAGAAAAAGAAATGAATTTTAATTAATTAAAAAAATTATTTTAAAATAATGCAATTTTGTTTTTATTGAAATGTGTTTAATGTTGGTGTATAGTTTTTTTATTGTTGTTTTTTATTTATATTTTTTTCTTTAATAAAAAAAGGCCATAAGGTGATTATTTATATTTTTTGAAACATTTTATAACATCTTTAAAAATCTTTCGTATAATTATTTTTTAAATTATTTTTTTATAATTTATTAAGTTTTTTTTTTTACTAAAAAAGTTGTGTTTTGAAAAAGTATAATTTGTTTTTCATAATAATTATTATTAATTGCTAATTTATTTAAATAATTATTTGCTTCAAATATATTAAACTTAAAAATATTTTTTTAGTTTATTTTTTAGTTTTAATTTATAATTTTAAACTTAATTTTATTTAAGCATTTTTATTAATAATTCGCAGGTGTTTTTTTTCAATTTAATCAAAGTATGTTTTTTTAAATAACTGTACAAGGGCAATCTGACTCTTGGAGTTGACAGTTGTGTAAAGTGGCAACACTATTTAGTTCGTTGTCATTAGGTTTGAAAACAAACAATAAATTCTTTCGTTACGTAACAATACAATTGTAATTACAAGAAAATCGATTCTTTAACATTAAAGACGGATTATTCGAATCGATATTCTTTCTCATAATCAAATTTTAAATTCAAAGTTAAAACTAAATACCATGTCGACAATCAGGGATGGCAAGAGAAATTTAAAAATTGTGTTGCAAAATCTGAGATCCTTTCACCAAAAAAAAAATACCACATTTTTAGATTTTTTTTATAAATTTCTCAAAAAAAAAGTTCCTTAGTTAAGAAACCACCATTGTCATGATTTTGTTTATATCTCAAGATGTCTAGCTTCCATTTCTATTTAAAAATTCTGGAATCGGTTAAAAATTGCAAAAGAAACCGGCTCCTGAATATGGGATCTTTTGAGCCTTTAGATAAATGAACCGAAGTGTACATTGTATAATTTTCGAAAGATTTGCTTGTTGGGGTCCAGAACTTAAACCTCCATTTGTTTACAACTTGTGTGGCTAACCCTTTAATTCTTATCTAAATTTTTAGTGTCTGCGAAAAATTTAAGACCATCAACATGAAATTTATTTATAAGGGGACACCCTTTCATTTTTAAAATTATTTTATATATTTTATTGTTACAGCAGTAAATTTTTTGCACTTTAAAGTGAGTACCTATAAAGGTTCCAAAGATAAAGACTTGTCACAGATAGACGGACAAATATTGTTGAGTCAATAATTGAGTCAAAATTTTACATTTTGGCAACAGACCTTAAAAAAAATTTTTTTTTTTTGTTTTCAGCGACACTGTTTGTTGTCGCCCTTGTGCTATTTTTAATTATTTTTTTAATAAGGCCACCATCTCAAAACAAAAAAATTAAATGTGTTTTTCAACCAAATGATTTCTCTTAAAATATTAATTTTACGCTATAAAAAAATAATAAATTATTCCACCAAGCCAATGATTTAATTAAAAATTTCTTTAAATATTAAAACTTTTTAAAAAACTTCATACCAAGAAAAAAGTGTTTACAACTATTAAAGATTTTATTTGTTTTCAAATAGAAATCTTATAAAATTTTTAATTGAATAAAAAAAATTTTTTTAATTTGAAAATTATTTTCTTGTCTTTTAATTAAATGTATAAATAAATTCAATTCAATTAAATTGAAAAATTTTTTTTTAGAAATTTTTATTTAATTTAATTATTCAATGGTAACAATTAAAAATTTAATTGTATTACAATTTTAACCCAATCAAACTTTTAATTGGTGCAATAACTTTTTTCTGTGTATTTAAAAAAAAAAATTTAATTATATATTTAATTGCTTTTAAAATTTAAATATCTAATTGCTTAACATTTTGTCATTTTTAGTTTTTCAAGCTAAACATTGCTCTTTTAAAAATTGTTCTACTCTGAAATTAACTTTACTATGAAAAGGCCTATTTACACATAAACTCTCTTTCAACATCATGATTACATTAATAACACTAACATATATACATTAACTAAAAAATAATTATTTTAAAAAATATATAAAAAAAAAAATAAACAACAAAAAACTAATATTTTTCCTTTTTTTTAATCGTCTATTCTAAATTTCATTTTAAAACTTTCACCACAGCCTAAATATCATTTGTTGCACAGGAACTATTATTAAGGCCATTAAAAAAGAATCAATCAAAGTTGAGGCACCATTGCAATTGTCTGTATAACAATTTGAACAGTAAAAATCATCTTCTTCATTTTGTTGTTGACCCATATTGCGACGGCCATTGTGATTGTTACTGTTTCCATTCCCATTAGTCTGGGTCATGCGTGTATCACCTGGTGAAGGCAGATTTAATTTTGTACGCAATATTTGACAGGCATCTGACTCTCCTGTATTCAGTTGACAAAATCTGGCCGTTACCATTTTGCTTGTGTTGGCTAAACAACGAATAAAAAATAATCGTATAAAAATTTAGAATTTTTTATTTCATTTTTTTACTTACGATCTTTTGCCACGACTTTTTGACAATTCATTAAAGGACTTTTATTGGCTCCAGTATCGAAATAAGATATTTTGTTTAACTCAAATAGCCACGTGTCAATTGATCTCATTTTATCCAGTGTACATTCCTAAAATGATTTAAAAAGAAAAAAAATTAAGAAAAGAAAGATATCTGTTCAAATGGATAAATAAATTATTTTGAGGAGGAGAAGGGTTACCTCCAAACAAAATAATTTTAATTATTCAGTATCTGAAGTGTTAAAAAATGAGAGGTTTTAAGTTTGATGTATAATACGCTGAGAATAATGTTATTTCTCAACTTAAGCAAAAATCAAAGGAGGAAGCAGACGAATAACCGCAGGAAAACAATTGGACTCGTAAATTAAGTTGGAAAGCTTGTGATGTTTACTTTGAGAGCGAAGTGCATAAAACGGATGCTATAAAAATATGGAGGTAGGTATTCCTTCATAAGAAAATTATTTTTAATTCTGTTTTTAATAGGCGACAATAGTGAAAGTCTTTAAACATGAAATAGCTCAGATTAACACCAAATTGGTCGTATATTCTCTGATTCGTACTTAGACATTTTAATTCAAAAATCCTCAACAAATCGTATTTTGTCTTGTTATTGGTTAAAAAACCAAAGTAAGAAAAAAAATTTGGGATCCCTTTAAATGTGTCTATTTTGCCTTTTCCATGTTTAAGATACTTTAAGAAAAGTACAGTATTCTCAAATCTAATACGTGTTGCTTTTTTTAAAAAAAAAGAGGTAAAAAATTTCAGTATTAAATAATTTAACGTAACATTGCACAGTGGGGTAAAATACAAAAAAAAAAAAAAAATAAATGTCAGAAACTTCTAAAATAATTACCCGATTTGCATAAACCGAATTTCAAGTAACAGAGAAGGATCTAAACTTTTCGTCTATTACATAATGTATCCCTGTTTTAGTGCATGGTGGCTCAAACGGGCGTTAATGTTAATGTAAAAAATGTTTCAGAACGCTTAACTTTTTTAATGTAAGCCGGTTTAAATAATTTTTGTAACTAAACTAATTAGATTGAAAAAACACCATCCTTGGAATTTTTGTGATATCTGTAATACTTTTAGAGAGATTTGAATTTAAAATTTTTATAAATGGCAAAAGATAAAGAACTTTAGGACACTAATTTTATATTAATTATTTTTCTTTGACTTTAGTAGTTTAATGGTAACACTTTTAAAACAAAATAAGAAAAATTAGGCATCAGCAGAATGAACTGCACGTCCGTATACATTTGTAAATTAATATTTTTTTTCTAAAAAATGTTTTTAGAAATAAAAAAATGAACTTAAGATAAAAATAAATTTTAATTCATTTATGTCCACAGTTCAACTCCTAATTTCATAAAATTTAAATTTCATAAAAAGTTGAAGAATTTCTGTAATTTTGGTCAAAAAGTACTATCGGTAGGTTTTAAAAGACTTTTAATGAATAAATAAAATTTGAAATATAAGGGCTTGCCTAATACGGCAATTTTTGATGAAACAAGAATAAAATTTTTGTTTGTTTGGAGAAGCA
Source organism: Cistogaster globosa (assembly GCA_937654795.1). Classification (NCBI taxonomy): domain Eukaryota; kingdom Metazoa; phylum Arthropoda; class Insecta; order Diptera; family Tachinidae; genus Cistogaster; species Cistogaster globosa. The sequence goes on from OW569404.1 coordinate 126,245,579, forward strand.
AAAGGAGTAAGCAATATGGTATTGCTTGAATTTTGAGGGGATGTTACTGTTGCTTATGTTTTTTTTTAATAACGCATATCGCTGCAACTTTAATAGAAAATTGAAATATGCATCAAACAATTTCATAGTGTAAATCTGACCTAAGCAATTTTTGTAGTATACCTTTGGTCGAATATGGAAAATTTCCTAAACAAAAGTACTTATTTTTTGAGGCACGCCGATTTTGATTCTTTTTATTATCTATTTTTCTAGTGTAATTTGTTTTGAGTAACTGCGATTTAAAAACACGATTTATAGAAAAATTACAGCTCTTATATCATAGTTTTTTGTTATAATTTCTTGCAAATTACCAACCTATTAATCGAAAAAAGTTGATTTTTTTCACCATGATTAACAAAATTAATTTACGCTTTTTAACTTATAATTTCCTTCTATCGTGTATCGTCTATTTATATACACTTTTCGTTTATATAGTTGTAGGTTGTTAATTTTATATTATTAGTTGTATTACGTAACGTTAAAAAATAACATGAAATTGAATCACTATTTAGATCAAATATTTGATTAATCTGACCGCACCTTAAGTTTAAATTATAGAACTGTTTTGATAAAGTCGCTACTAAAATTAACTTTTACCTATAAAATATATTTTTATGTGTCTAAATTGCCGAAAATGTGCACTTCAAAGAAAACTGTACTCTAGAACTCGAAAAGTATACTTTGCTTAAGACTATGATTATGGGCCATTATTTTTTAATTTGTTAATTTATTTATTCTGACAAAATTTAAATTGATATCACAACACTATTTTTGTTTCAATATTCCTTTTAAAACGTTTGGAATTAAATTCATTTCAGTAATTCACTCGGTATTTTATTTAATTAGAAAATTGTTTTCTTCTTTCTAATTTATTATATATTTGATCAATTATTTATTTAATTATTTTAAAATAATTCTATAAATTATTTGATTAAATTTTAATCTAAAAATAAGACAAAAACTCTTTTCTTTGCAGAATGAAACGCTCCGATGTAAAAACATTAAATTGTTGATGGCGAAAAAAAGCGTAAAATAAACGGTTTTTACTTTATGTTGAGCGCCAATAATATCTTTTCTTAATTCAATATTTGAATTATAAAGAAATCATAGATCACCTTAAGTATTTTCAGTGCCCTTTCTTATTATGGGCTAAAAACTTATGGTGAACCCATTAACTTTAATTTAAGAGACAATTTGTCGCAATACTCGCTCAATTTCCTGCTGCACGAGTAATCTCAGGCGCAACGTTTCATCCAAATTTCAATTCAATTTCTACGATCTTTGTATTTGATTTTTATTTAAAAAATTTGCAAAGTAATAAAAAAAAATTTTTTTTTTTATGTTTTCCAGAAAAACGAAAAGGGCTTTGAATTTATTAAACAAATTTCCTGATTATTTTTGACTAAAAATTTTTTTAAAATGTGTAGTTTTTACAAGTTCGCATAATTTCACTGGAAACTAACTGAAGAAAAAATTACGAACAAAAATTTTTTTTAAGTGTCCACTATGTAAATTACAACTAACAGTTTCTACTTAATCTAGATGGACTCATCTAGATTTAAGCTAGAAATTTCCTCTATTACTATTAACTGAAATATATTTTAATCGGGCCAACCATTAAAAAAATTATATATTATTTTCAAAATATTTTGTTTTTACCCCACTGTGCAATGTTCTTTTTAGCTGCTTATCTTGAAATATTACGGTTTTAAATATCAATACAAAGTATAAATAATAATTTAATCACAATCTCATGAAGAAAATTGGTGTCTACACTCTGTGTCATTTATTAAAAAGCTCAGAACAGTGCAAATCCCATATGTGGAATTTTATTAAAGGCCAAGTCTGACTGTCATAGTCAGTCGTACGATCTGTCAAAAATTGCATGTGTGCTCCAAAAGTATGATAGTGTGGACTAAAATATACGTTTGTGTGTGACAGACTTTTTGATGCATCTGTACAATTTTATAATTTTTTAAAATAATTCATAAAATGATTTTTTCTATGCGATCAGGGTTGATTTTTTTGGAGATGAGGAGAAAAAACCAAAAAAATATTAAAAGCATCTGAATTTACATCTTTTTTATATAATAGTGTGGCACCTGTGAGGCCATTTTTAAACGATTTTTAAAGTCGGACAGAATTCTGTCAGATTTTTGTGTGATTAAATCGTATGATTGGGTATGATAGTAATTCCTAAGGAGTCTTCTCTGCAGGGTCATCAGAAATTCTTTGTATGCTTTTGGATAAAAAGCTATTAATGTTTTCTTTCCAATAGTTGCACCTACGCCCATGTATCTCGCAAAGAAAACATATTGAATCAAAACTTTTCATTTATTGTCAAACTTGTTTTTATTGAATTTGAATATTATTGTATAAAAGTAAACCTTTGCAATTGAAAAGGTCATTATCGTTGGCTTTAAAAAGAAGAAAGAAAAGCCAAAAAAAAAAAAATTATATTTTACAACTAAATATAGAATTTCCATGTACCAAATAAATGTCATACAAGAGAGTCATAACTTTCTAAACACAATACAAAAAAATAAAAATAAAAAAACAAACGAAAATTACTTACGTCGTAAGGAAACTAGAGAAAAAATTATAGAGTTAAAAAAAAAGAAAAATTGGTACATGGAATATAAATTATGCAGAACAAAAAATAATATTTATATATTGAGAAAATTTGTATGATGTAAACGTGTATGTGTGTATGTAATAGGTGTTCATTTTGCCTTTTTCATTTGCAAAATTACATGCTGGAAGAAAATATAACATTAAATGTGTAAAAGAAGATAATAAAAATTGACTTTTTATGTCTATTAGGGTGTTTTTAAGTTTGTTACTCCATTTGTAATTTTTCAATATCCCTTTCCGATCCTATAAAGAATATATATTCTGACTTCTTATGCATAGCGAAGTCGATTGAGCGATGTCCGTCAGTCCATCCCTAAAGTTGTGACAACAACTTTGCTAAGACACCAGATGAGCTAGAAAGTTTAAATACGCCAATAGATCAGACATAGTTTCGAAAGAGTTGATTTTGAAAATCAAAAAAATCGGTCCAGTTCCCTCGAGGCAGTGATCTTAACACCACGCCTACCTCTAATTTTTCCCCATCATTTGAAACAATGAAGCAATTCCAATCAACAAAACAAATATACGGAGCTATAAAAAATTAAGAAATAACAAAAAAAAAACATCAAGTGAAAAAATTGGCGATCCCCCATATTTTCCGAGTTATGGGCCCCTGAAATTTTCATAAAAAAGTTCGATTGTCAATATTGTCAATATGGGTATCATTTGAAAGCTTTTAAAGAGGTCTTGCAGGAATAAATAATTTTTTTTAATGCTTAACCCATTAAGAGCTGATGACGTTTTTATGTAAAATTATTTAAAGAACTAAATTTTTTTCTTATTTTTTTAATCTCTAACACCGCAACATATTTTTTTTGTTTTTTTTTTTTTTTTTTTTTTGATAGGAGCTACTTCACTAAATTTACATACATACTGAAGGGTATTTAAGATTCGTTAAAGCGGTATATAGCACTCTAACTTGTTTTTTTATTTTTTATTTTTACTTGTTCACAATTTATTTGGGTCAAGAATTATTGAATGGATGATATTTATGTATTGAAAAAAAAAAACAAAAAGTAAATACATAAACTGCTATAAAACTTCTCCAATAAAACTACTTGAACAGTAAAATTAAGGTTAAACGATAAATAATTTTTATTTTTATTTTAAAACAAAAACGAATTATATTCATTATAAAATACTTCAAATTCTTATCTTAAAATTTTGAAAAAAAATCTCGTTAATGTGCAATTAGAATTATTGATATTTATTATGGTTAAAATAAAACTTGAGCGTAACAAATTTAAAGTCATAAGTTTTTTCAAAAATTTATAAAATAAAAAAATAGTTTAAAGATAAAATAAATTGCTTTGACAAAAATATTTATTTATTTCTACAAAATCGAATAAAAAAAATTTTTCATCATCATTAATAATTCTTTTCAAAGAACCTCTACTTTGAATAAAATAAAAAAATTTAAATAGAAAAAATCTGTAAATTTCAAGTATCTGGATTCAAAACATTAGGCCATACGAGGGCTTCTATATATATTTCTGGCCTGGCAACACTGAGTGCTGCCAAGTGCAATCAGACATTTCCATTGGAAAGTTTGTTATTTTTAAGCATAATCGTACTCAAAACGTTTTGACGTACGACCATTATTTGTGGTGTTTACAGTGACTTGAAAAAATTAATAAAGAAAAAAATGGAATTAACTCGTGAACATTTTCGTGCCATCATTTTTCACAACTTTCGACGTAGATTATCACGACAAGAGTGCATTGATGAACTTTAATCTTTGTATGGCGATGAAGCACCATCCTATAGCACTGTTAAAAATTGGTATAATGAATTTAATCGTGGCCGAAGCTCGCTCAAAGACGAATTCCGTGAAGGTCGTCCAAAAACGGCTGTTGTGCCAGAGAACATTAATGCCGTGCGTGAACTCATAATGCAAGATCGACATGCGACACACCGAGGGATAGAGACATCCTTGGACATTTCTTCCACCAGCATACATTCGATACTGCATGAACACCTGGCCGTAAAAAAGGTTTGTTCTCGTTGGATCCCGCACAATTTGAAAGTCGCTCAAAAAAAGGCTCGTGTCGATTGGTGCAAAGAAATGTTGCAAAAATACGATTGCGGTGCTTCAAAATTCAAGCCATACCATTATAATCTTAAAAATTAAAGGGTGTTCCCATACAACATACTTATTTTTTAAGTGTATCATAAACCGTAAAGCACACTTCTTTAAAATAAAAAAAGTGTATCGCTATAGCTCCCAACAGCAAAAAGTAATACAAAAACAAATGTAAAAATTAAAGGGTGTCCCCATAGCTGGCGTAAATTGGCTTATATGCGCCTATCTGTTAATCCCTTACAGACAAACGTTTAAAAATTGGACAGGATGATGATAACTAAGACCGTTATAATCACAAATATAAGCATTTAAAATTATAAACTAAAGGGTGTCCCAATGTAATTTAATATATGTAACCAATCTTTTGAACTGCTACAGCCAGATAGTTGAGATTTACAAACAACTTTTATTGCTAAGTCCGCTATAACAAAAATTATAAAATTTAAATTTAGAAATAAAAGGGTGTCCCAATAGTTTATGAATGTGGCTAAACTCTTGAACCGTTATAGACAGACATCTAAAATTTACAAAGAACCTGTATTGCTAAGTCCGCTATAACAACAAGCATAAAATTTGTATTTAGAAATTATAGGGTGTTCCCAAATTTTAAGTAAGTTGAGCTATATGGCTTTATCATTTAAACCGTTATATACAAACACTTGAAAATTAGACAGAATGTCGACTGCTTTGTCTGGTATATTAAGAAGAAATATTAAAAATTGTGTATTATAGGGTGTTACAATACTTGCTGTTATTTGCTGTATATGACCAAACTGTTGAACAGTTGTAAAGAGTTGATTGAAACTTGCACAGAACCTTTATTGTTAAATCCGAGAAGCAAACTTGAAAAAAAAATTAAAGGGTGTCCCTATAATGGATATAATTTCACCTATATGGCGTTACCGTTGCAGACAATCTGTTGAAATTTAGACAAAATCTCAGTTCTTATATCAAGTATAAATATTTAAAACTAGAGATTAAAGGGTGACCCATTGGTTTAAGCTTGATGTATAGGGCAAACCTATTGAACAGTTATAGATTAACGCTTAAAATTTTAACAAATTTTTTTTTACTGTGCCAGCAATTAAAAGTGTTAAAGGGAAAGGGTGACCACATAGCTGCTGAGTTCTCATGTTTAATCTGCATTCATATTTTGTTCTAGGAAATATAAAAAGCCTGACGCAATCTTTCTCGAAAATGATTAATGTACAATTGCCGTCCTAAAAATATATTATTTTGAAATTGTCTGTTGTAAAGTTGGTTTTTTTTTTTTTGCAAAAATTGTTAATCTTATTTTCTGTTGTTACAAAGGATACCATCAACAATAAATCATTTTGCTGAATTTAAACATATTCTACCTGTTTTAGTTTAAAAGTTAAATCACTTTTTTTATGGACACCCTTTAAATCTACATTTTATCCTCTTTTTTTTTAAGGGAAGGCATAGTTATACACTGGGCTTCAAATGTTTAATCAATTTTAAAATTACTAATTAAACTATTTTATTATCGTAACGAAAGACTAAAAAAATTTAAAAATTAATTTAAAATAATTAAACTTTAGCCGGACTAAAATTATTCCTTTAGAAAAGATGATATTTATTTCTTGTTCTTTTTTAATAATCGGGATAATAAATCAAAATTAATTCTATTGAAAGCAAAAGTGAAAAGCCCCCTTTTAAATATGTCAAGTATTTTTCATAAAATGAATTTAATTAATTTTCTAAGTATCTATTTTCCTTCAATCTCAAGAAGTTTCACATTGGAAATTGAATGAAAATTTATTTACTCGATAATTGAGAAAAGTTAGCAACAAAAGTATTTTTTGTTAAAATTGAGTTCAAAACCATTTTATTTGTGTAAAACACAAAAATAATATTTACTAAGAAAATACTAAAGGGCAACAAATGTATAAGCGATGTAAATATGTACGAACTACGACGTACTTACGCTCATTTAAAAACATTGAACATTCATTTGTTGCCGACCACAAATACAAGATAACAAAATGAGTCAATAATAAAAAAAAGAAGAAAAAAAAATATATTTTAACTCTTGTAATTTTTTAACAACTGTTTAGTTAACAATAACAACAACAACAATAAACTGTATTTTTATCTCTTTAAAATAGTTTCAACATGTTTATATCTGTCTTTACAAAAGACTTGCAACAATAAAAAGATAAAGTTTACACTCGTTAAAAATAAGCAAAAGAAGATAATGAATGTTCCAGACAAAAAAAAAAAACAAACCATCAGGTAAACAATAAAGATTTTGCAAAGAATAATACGTAATTCGTTTACAAATAGCATTTTTCTAGCACTTAAATTGTTAATAAACATCAAAAGTAATTAAAAGGTCAAACAAAAAATAAAATAGGTGCAAAGTTCTTTCATAAAAACTAAAAGAAGGCGTTCCTCAGTGCTTTGGCTTAAAGCAAAACAAAAAAAATGTTAAGGAATATTAGTGAAACATACTGGCGGAGTTCAAAATTAGAAGTATAAAGAAATTAATATTTCCTTCCTTTCTTGTCAATAAAGGGCAGGGCGCCAGACGTAAAGAATTTTTTTTAACGATTAAATTTAATTTTTTTTAAACTTAAAAAACTAAAAAAAATCTGGCTTAATTTAAATATTCACTGATATACGTGCAACTTGGTTTCCTCTTTTTGAGTTTTAACGTTAAATTAATTTTATTTGCTTCAATTTATTTATCTTCTTTAAAAACTCTCAATCAGTTTGAACAGGGTTTCGCATATTTTTCTTGTTTTTTTTATAACCAGCAATCAACAAAATATGAATTTTTTCAAATAATGTATGCAAGAATTTTTAAAATAAAAATTAATTTTAATTTTTAAACAATTAAATTTAAAAATTTTATTCAGGCTTAAGTTCGTATTTTAAGTAAATTTTTTTAGATTAATTATTCTTAATTGATGTGTTAATTTTTAAAGGGAACAGGAAAACTTAATTTCGACACAAGAAAAATAAAATGTATTTTCCGATTCGCTACATTTTACTTCGGGTAGCGTACGTTTTACATATCCTCTTTTAAGTCAACAAATATTAAGTAAAAAGAGTTCGAGAAAAATCTAATTTAGAGGCATTTTATACTACGAAATTTTGCATTAAACTATTTTCATGAAATTTTTGTTTGCCGGCAAGAGCTGTAGAAACGCAAGCGGGGTAAACAAAATGGCATGGCTTAAGTTTTGAGGGGATATTTTAGCACTTTCTTTGTGTATTATTTGAAATATATCAATCAACTACAATAACGAATACAAAATGAATGCGAAATATACAAGTTCCGATGATATTAAAAACAACATAGTGCATGGACGCGATGAAACTCGCTGAAACTTCTAAAGAGAATTGAAAAAATGGCGAGTTTATCTTTTACTAGAAAACTTGTTTTCAAAACAAGAAAATAAATGTGTGAAAAATCGTAAGAGACAGAAAATGATTTTTTTAATTTTAATTCGAATATCTCATAAACTATAAAAGATAACCTAGACGTTTAGTAAAGGCCTTTTTTAGAACTTGGCAAAGCTAGAATTTCCAAAACTTAAAAAAAAAATAAAAATTTGGCAAAAGTGTCAATTTTTTATACTCTCTAGATGTACTACCTTAAAGCATCGCGGTGCCAAATTCAAAATCAAATCTCCTGCTGTGCAACGCTCACCAAATATAAAATAAACAGGGCGATCAAACTATTGTAATTCGAAGTCTTTTACAAAGCATAAAATTTCAATAAAAATATTTCTAAAATCCAAAATAACAAAACATAATAATTTCTTATAATTAAAAAAGAATTTTAGCCAACAAAAAATATTTTGCAATTAAAAAGTTTTTCATTTATTTCCTACCAGCAGTGCCCACAACTTCGTCCTCGTGACATTTTTAATTTTCTAAAAATTCAAATTTAGAAAAATATGTTTTTAAATATTTTTTTAAGAGATGTAGCACTTCAGGACACAATGCCTTCTTAATTAGTGTGTAACAGTGCTACATTCTTTAGGAAAGGGATAAAGGAGAGAAAAGACCAGGTGGAGAAAGTATAGCCATTTTATTTGTTATTTTACTTCGCCGCGAATATGCTATGAAGAAGTACCGACGAAGGAGGCTGCATGATTTAATGTTAATTCTGAATATGTATTTATACCATTAAACAGAAAAAAACATTTTTATTTTTTTGTTGTCGCAGGGGTTGAACCCTGGCCAACCAGATTTGTAGTCACCGCGCTTGCCACTTCGACCACAGCAGTCTTTAAATATTTATTGTAGATATCTGTAAACAGTGTTTAAAAATTTTACATCCATAAAAAAATATGATGACAACTGTTTTAGTACCTTTATACCGATTATAGCAATAAAATTGGGTGACTTTACATTTGTATCTCTATTTTTTCCATGCAATAACTTATTTTTACGAAACAAGAAATAATCTATATTTGAACCAGGAATCTGAGGGACCTCTACACAAAATTTTATTTAAATTTATCTAGCATTTCTTATGTGATGCGAACACAAACAGACAAAAAATCCAAAAAATAGGTGTTTTGTATTCCATATCGATTAATACCTATACGAGCAACACTCTACGAAACAATCTCAAGACATCAACAAAAATAACCGATAAATTTAATACTAGCGGAGTATACCGACTTACTTGCATCTGCTGTCATACTTACATACATAGGACAAACTGGACGAGCATTAAAAATAAGGTTCACAGAACACATACGATCATATAAATGGAAAAGAGAAGAGTCTAACTTCGCAATACATCTTAACACATATGAACATGAGCCAAGGGAAATACATGAATGTATGACATTAATACATTCTAGTAAAAAAGGACGAAGACTGGACATTCTTGAAAACATGGAAATATACAAATCACGAACGTTTAACGGAGATATTATTAACGAACAGGTAAATACAACCTCGGACACAATTTTTACACCACTAAACTTGTTAAAACAATCTTACAAACGAAAAACACCAGCAGATGATCACACTTACCTACCCAATAATAAAAGACTGAAATATTAAAATTATATACCTTCAATAAACATGCCAGATATCAGGCAATCTACCTGAATAATACCATTTAAATAGACACCATTCTAACAGACAAAACTATCTGAACTCACCACGATCTATGCAAACAACACCTTACACTATCTAACCAGTACTAATCATAACGCAGCTTGAAAATGATGTCCTCACATCGAAAGCGCTCGCCAAACGTACCAAATAAACAGCCAGTGACGACATTCTACACCGAAAGGCATGACAACAGTATAATATTTACTAGCGGAATAAACCCGAATTACAATCACAACAATTTCATTAGATTTCTTTTTTGTATAACAGTGTGAATAGGCCTTTAGTAATCTAACAAATTCACATACATAGAAAAAAGCATGTCCCTTATATTCATTATGTTCCTTAAAACATAATGGTGAACAAGATATAGTTTTCTTTACAATCAATTTTTGGTTTGAAAATAATTTGGTTGCTTCGTTTTTTAGCTTTTCGTTTATTTGAAAACTCTAAGCGTAAAAATATTTAGTAACAAAATAATAAGAAACCAAAATAAAGTAAAGAGAAAAGGAAAACGACTCAAAATAAGTTTCGTTATTATTTATCACATTTAAATCATATTGTTTGTTAAATTTGTCTATTTTTAACATTAATATTGTTGTGTTAGACAAAAGTAAAAATAAAGTTTAACAACAATTAGGGATGCCAGTCGGAATAGAATTTTTTTTTTAATCTGCCAATTTTTCGGAATCTTGATCTCTTGAGAAATCCAATATTTTTTGCAGCAAAAGATCATCCGGTTTTAAGTCTCAGAAATTTATTAAATATCAAAAGAAAGGCAGTTCAATTTCATAAACATATAACATGCGGTGCCATATTTTTAATGTTACTTTAGCAGTATCTCTTGTTTTTGTAACTCAAGTGAGAAATTTCTCACATAAAAATATCATGGTCATTTTACTATTACAGGGTGAGCTAAAGTTCTTCAGGAACTTTTATATTACTTTATATTAAACTAGCACTTTTCCACGACTTCATTTGCATGTCACTTTATGAGTTTTTTAAATTAAATATTAAGTAAATTTGTTTTTAAATTTTTATTTTAGAGTTCTGTTAACAATATTAAAAATTTTCCATTTGCAAAAATAAACTGTTCTGACAACTGTTTTAGAACCAGCGTGGATTCCCATCTGTACATCTATTCTAAGAGAGCTCCTCACAAAATTTTATTAAAATCTAGTGTTTACGCGTTGCGAATACATACAGACAGAAAATTTTTTTTTAAATATATCGTGTACAGAAATGACCTTGTTACAGTTCACCCTGTGTTACAGAAATGATGCAATTCATGTTGACTCAAAATTTATATTAATTATTTTTTACTAATTTTTTAATTTTTTACACTGAAATTTTAAATAATAGTGAATAATGTAATCATGTCTTTCAGTAAAGTTTATTTGGTACGTACTAATTAAAACGCGGCTTGAAAATAATGTTCTTACATCGAAAGCGCTCGCCAAACGTATCAAATAAACAGCCAGTGACGACGGTCTTCACCGAAAGGTATGACAACAGTATAATATTTAATGGCGGAACAAATTCGTTTTATTTAATACCGGAAGTGAATAATTTCTTCGTGTTGTTATTCTTAACAGAAAAAAACTAAGCCACATTTCAAGCAAAGAGCGAAGCCGATCAGCTCATAGTCAGCTAACAGCCGCCGCAGCCCCAAATTGGAGGCGGAAAATTTAGAAGTATATGGCTGATTTCAGCTTAATTTTTTTTACCGGCTTCGTTAGCAAAGCTGGTTTTTTAAGTTGCTTTTATATCGTTAGTGTTAAAATATGAACTATTTTCTGTTTAAATCTTTAATTTCCAAAATACAGTTACAAAATACCATTGCAAATGTATCAGAATATATCTCCGATTATGATACTGTGGTAACACAAGAAAATTTTTAAAATCCATCTTTTTTAAAGTCCATCTTTGCCTTAGACGTTCGATAGACTTTTTTGTCTTAGCCGACCGTTAGACGCATGTATTTGCCTAGCTACCGCTGAAAGCATTACAGCTATTGTTGTCTTCAAGCGGCCGATTATTTTTTGTTTACCCGCCACTATTCGTAATTTACCATCGGCTTAGCTCTCTAACTACAAGGAGCTACTTTAACGCTATTAAAAATAATGAAATATTTTAATGGGCTTATAAATTTTAGCTTCTGAAAAAAACGAGATTTATCTTATTACATCCCGTAATTTGGGATTTAGCAATCCAGAATTTCTCGTCTTTCATTCTTTTTTACAATCTTGTAACTAAAACATAGTATGTTGCTATGATAATATGGTTACCTCAACCATGCTGCTTATTGCATTTAAATATTAGTAAAATTTTTTAAGTTGATTTAATTTTTTCCTTATCACCTTTATTAATAACCCAAAATGAAATTAGTAAATCTATACATATAAGAAAACAGTAACGGGATCATTTCTGTACATAATTAATTTTTTGAAAATTTTAGTGTTGGTGTAGATAGTAATCAAAATAAAATACAAAAGACATATCTCTGAAATTTTTGTCTGTTTGTGATTGCATCACGTAAAAACTGCTGGATGGATTTGAATAAAATTTTATAGGGAGGTGCCTTAGAACCTTGATTCAAATATAGAATACTTTTTGCTTCGTAAAAATAAGTTATTGCATAAAAAAATAGAGGTACAAATGTGAAGTCCCCTAATTTTATTGCTATAATTTGTATAATTGTACTAAAACAGCTGTCAACACATTTTATTTTTATAGATAGAAAATTTTTATCACTGTTTTCAGATCTCTAAAATAAATATTAAAAAAAAAATTTTTTTTCTAAATTTGAATATTAAGAAAATTATAAATGACACGCGGACAACGTCGTGGGTACTGCTAGTAATGAATAATCGCAAATAGACGTATGAATCAATTTACGTAGATTATTAGGTTTTTTAAAACTTTTAAAAATTCATTTATTCTTTTGAGCAAAAACCCTATTTAATTTAACTTAATTTAATTTATATTTGTGCCAGTCAACTTTAACATCCACTTTATGATGTCCTGACGATTGATTTTTTGACATTTTATTTTTTAAGGATTCTTCTTATTTAAATTAAAGCATATTAAATTACATTTCCTTTTGCAACTTAATATTGATATTATCAGATCTTTAACGACACGATACACATTTCAAATAGACACGTCCAAACTTCTATTTCAAACAGTTTGACTGTTACAAAAGTTCCAATAAATTTTAATATGTCGGTTTAACACACCTAAAACCGACGCCAAACAAATATTCAAATGTTATTGAAGCATAAAAAATGCAATAAAAAAGAATTTGTTTCTTTACAAGGAGTTTTGTATACTTTTTTCCAATATGAATGAGTTTTCTAGAGAAAAAGAAAACACAATATTTTCATTCTGTCCTAGACTGCGAGAACACATTTATTTTTAATACTTTTACTTTTAAATTAAATATTGAATATTACATTAGTTTTTTTTAAGAATGCAAATTAAATGGACTTTAAAAAACGACAAGTTGATGAATTCAAATGTCTTGACACATTTAGGTTATGAACAGTTAACAGAAGTTAATTTAAAAGTTGAATAAAAAATTCAAGTTGTTAAGTCGGAAACCATAATGGAAACAAGAAAGAAGCAAAGTATTTAATTTTATAATAAATAATTTTTCAATATAAAAATTTATTATTGGGATTCTTTTTTTATGTTAATTTACTTTAATTGCGCTTGATTCCTTTAAATATAAAGATTTTGAAAACGAAAACCATCTAACAAATGGGTTGGCAAAGTTGAAATCCAAAAATGTAAGCACTGAACTAACAAAATTAATTAAATTTTGTATTATTTTACAATTGATTTTAATTATGACCTAAAAATTATATTCGTGTTTTATCTCAGTTCTTAAACTTTTTTTATACATTAATTTTTTCTTGGAAGATTAATATTTTAGTTAGGCCTAAGTTTGTTGTTAATTGTGATAAGTTGTAAAGAGAATCATAAAAGTAAGAATGAAATGCACTTTCTGATTCACAACCAGGCCTACCATATTTGCCGGTTTATCCGCATTTTGCCGATTCTCAGGCATAAAATTATAAAGTGCCGATTTGCCGAATTTTGCTCTAAAAATGCCGATATTTTCTTTAAACTTAACTTTGTTTGTTTAAGTTTAATATGTTACTTGTTACATTACGAGGGCGGTTCGGAATTTTCTTAGCCTATCAATGAAAGAGAATAGTTAGTTTTTCAAAAATATTTTTATTTTTCAATATAACCTCCTGAAACTTCAGTAAACGCTTTTCTAGCAATTCTATCCCTTGATTAAAATAGTTTTCCTCAAGCTCTTCAAAATAGTGGTTTACAACTGTAGTTGCATCTTCATTTAAGGAAAAACGCTTGCCAACAAGGAATTTTTTTTTGATTTGGGAACAGGTAAAAGTCACTGGGAGCTAAGTCAGGAGAATAAGGTGGGTGGTCAAGCAACTCGTACTTTAATTCGTTGATTTTAGCCATTGTTAAAACACTCTTGTGCGCTGGTGCGTTGTCTTGATGAAAATTATTTTTTTGTGTTGAAAGCCAGGACGTTTTGCTCAAATTTGTACATTTAATTGATCCAAAAGGTTGCATTTATTGTTTTATTTATGTTGATTTATGTTAAATTTATTGTTTTACCCTTTTGCAAATAGTCAATCAATAAAATACCTTTAAAGTCCCAAAAAACCGTCGCCATAACCTTACCAGCCGATTGAATTGTTTTTGCCTTCTTTGGGGCACTTCCTCCACCTTCAGTCCATTGTTTGGATTGTTCTTTTGTCTCTGGAGTATAGTGGTGGATCCATGTCTCATCAACAGTTATGAAACGACGCTTAAAATCCATTTTATTTCGCTTAAAACGATCTAAACAAGCTTGAGAAATATTCATTCTTATGCGTTTTTGGTCGACTGTTAACAAATGCGGCACCCATCTTGCAGAAAACTTTTTCATCTGTAGTTCTTCATGCAAAATTAAATGGACTCGATCATTTTTATTCGTCGATCATTTAATACCATATCATGTACTTTGGCTACAATTTCTGTTATTGTTTTTAGACGTCCCCTACGTGGTTCGTTCTCAATGTTTGTACGACCACGTTTAAATTCAGCAACCCAATTTTTTACTGTTGCATATGCAGGAGCACTTTCACCTAACACATTCACCATATCATTATGAATTTCTTGTCCCGGTAAACCTTTTTTATGTAAATATTTATTGACAGCACGCATTTCTAATTTTTCCATTTAAAAAAAAAATTGCGGATGCGTCTTTTTTTAATCCGTTTTTATATGAAGGAGTTGCCAGATCGAAACAAAATTTAACACGTGTTCATAACAGAGATGGAAATTTCCAAAACACTTAACTTTTTTCTGTTTATACCGCGCTTTTTGTGCTAGGCTAAGAAGTTTCCGAACCGCCCTCGTAAAAACATACCGTTGATAATTTATACATAATCAAAAATCGTTAAATATTATTAAAATAATAGATCACAAATTTTTGTTATCCAGTAATTCCTTTGTACCAAATGAACGTAATTTTGAATTGATAGAAATGAACATAAGAAATAACGAATTACTTATGCAACCCTAACGATTACAATGAAATGATTTAACAATGAGGCGAAAGAAATATTTTTTCAAACAAGGCATGTTCCATCAGTATATTATTCCAACAAAAGATTCAATAACAAAAAGAGTGGAAGGTATCAATAGTAAATTTGTTTTTTTTTTTTACTTTAAATCCAATAGAAGAGATCCCAAAATATGAATCTTATGTGATGTTTTATTAAGCTGCCTTAAGTGACTCAATTGGTCAAAATATGTGGAAATATCAAATAGACCAATAACGACAACAATTTATTTGTAAAACTGTGTTTTTTAATTGATTTTGTGTTGTTTTGTATCCAGATAACATTATTTAATACTGAATTGCTTTGTTTTGTTATTTTTTTTTTAATTATAATAATTTAAATTGTATTTAAAACAGGTATTATTAATTTTCTGATTTTTTGCCGATTTACCTAAACTAAATTGTCGATAATGCCGATTGTTTTGTGCAAATATGCCAATTTCTTATCAAAATCATTTGGCACCCCTGTTCACAACCATCTTCGTCAATGCTAATATCTTACTTGAACTGTTCTGTTCTCTTTACATTAATCGCAATTTATAACGAACTTGAGCCTAACTAAAAAATAAGAACATTGATTTTTGTTAAAATATTTTACATGTTGGCTTTTTGCTGGAATACTTTGCTATTTTTATAAAATAAACTGACGATTAGCAGAAAGCAATACAAAATCTATGTGACGATTAACAAAGGAAACATTAAATGTTAGTCGCACTTTTATTTCTAAAATTCGTTAGTTAAATAATTGATTTTTACAACAACATTCTGCGAATGACTTATTTCTTATGTTTTCTTAAAAATAAAAATTTATACAAATATTTTTAAATACATAATTTCTTTTTTAATAAATCTAAAAATTTACACGGTTCATTTAGTCACAATACGAAAATTATTCGACTATAAATATCAAAATTGAAAATATTTATTAAAACAATTTAAATATTCTGCGAAAAGATGGATACATTGAAAATATTCGTGGCTTTACTTGTGAAAAAAATAGCTTGACTGAACCACAAAAGCAAGCCAAATTGGCAACACTGAAAAGGAAAAATCACCTTATAATTTATATTTTTAACTCTTACCACTTATATTCACTCATTTAACTCTCTAGCAGGAAATGGATATCCAAAAATAATGCAGACAAAATTTTGCTCACATTTGAAATCATTTTATACTGAACAACGTTGCCATTGTAGCGTTTTTTTTTTTTTTTTGTGTAACTAAAGCAGGTAATGAAAATTTTTAATTCTTAAAGCTGTTGCAGAGATTAGACGTAAGTAGTATAAAAGTTAAAAAAATCATTAAAGGATTTTAGGAAATTTTAATAGTTTTAAGAAAAAGTCAGTGGCAACATTGTTCGCTATAATATCAAATGAATAAACAAGTTTCAGCCATTTATTTATTTTACCTTAAAAATGTGTTTTAAACTTTGTTTTGCTTAATTACAAGTATTTTGGTCAACAGTGAATGTTCTAGTGGGGTCAGCGATATAACAGTACGAGTCTATGTCAAATAGTGATAGAGAATTCTTAACTGAATCCTAAACTCGGGCAAAGAAAGAAAACCTTTCAATACCAACTTTGATTTAATCAAATTTAACATGAAAATAATTGCAGTGGAACAGAATCCGCTGAACTTAAATGTGAATGCAGATCCAACTTTAATTAAGAAGGAATTTAACAAGCCTTGAATTCTAGAAAGAAATTTTTTAAAACAACTCCGTTTCTACTTGCTTTAATTGAATTTGCTTAAATTTAAAATAAAATCCTTTATTTAGTTGTACAAATTTTATATCAATAAATTTTTAGGTTGTGGAAGAAATTCCTATTCTTTTCATTTCATGGCCTAAAACAATTTAATAAAAAATTTTAATTCTTGAAAAAAATATTTCTGACCTCAAAATTTGCGAGCAGAAGGGCATTGAATATTAAATGAAATTTAATTGGAAATTATTCTAGGACCACACGGTAACTTTAGTTTTAATTTAGGTTTATATTCTTGCTATTGTTGTTGTTGTTTTATAGTGCAAGCTTCAAGTGAATGCCAACATCGCTTTAAAGATGAGGCCGGCTCTAATGAAAGCATCTTCCAGTTTAAAATTTTCAACTAGTGAAAATAGCTGCACATATTTACTTGAGTTTGTCTAGATAAAAACATACAAATTAATTAGTGGTTCCCCCAAGAACACCTTTAATTTGTGAGTTTAGTTTTCTATAGTGTTTTTTATTGGGAGTTGTACTGTTACGCACTTTGTGAAAATTTCAAATTCCTGTCCCTAACACTTTTTGCTTAAATTTTAATTTAAATAAAAAATCAGTATTGCTTCAGATATGAGGGACTTTAAATGTAACAAACAAAAAAATAAATACAGACGGTTTAGAAACCTTCTGGTTTTTTTAAGTAACTTAAAAAAAATTCATTTTTAAATAAGAGATCCAGGAAGATTAAAAATAAACTACAAAATAATTACGCGATCATTCTGTATTTGGATGGCCTTTTAATATTTTGAAGAAAAATATTCAAGAAAAAATAAAAAATAAAATTCTAAAATAATTTTAATGCCTTTGAAGCCTTCTTTCTTAAATAATGCCAAATAAAATACAGCGATTTAAAAGTTAAGTCTTAGAATTTTTTTTTTAATCGTGAACATTTTATAAAATAAAAAAAATTTATTTATTCACGTTTTAATTCATTGGTGGTATTACTTACCTCCGCAACAATGCTTCTATTTGAGTTAATATCTGCACAGCTGGGATTATCACTAGAATCGCAAACAAAGCACTTGATAGCAAAGCCTTCAAAAAGAGGCCAACAATAAAACCAAGAATGGATGTGTCAACATTTTTTTTTAATTTAATTTAATTTTATTTTTATTTTTTAACATATAAATTGGCAGCACAATGATTGCAATACAAACAACCAATTTGATTTGCAAATAAAATAAGAAAGAAGGAACACGTTTGACAACAACAAAACGCACAAGAAGCCGCAGCATTAGATGTAATAAAACACATCATATCCATCAGCATCAAAAAGATTTTTATATAGGCACACACACATACACATGAAACACATTGAAAAAAAAGAAAATATTTAAATATTAAAGAATTGAAATTTATAAAATTTTTTAAATTTTTTTTACCAACCATTTGCAATAAATAAAAGGAAAAGAAAAACCGTTAAAATGAAATATTTTTTAAATAAATTTAAAGACATTTTTTTGGCTTCTTTTTTTTTCTTTTTTTAGAATTATTTTAAATATTTATTTATTTTTTTTTTTAAATTATTAAAATTTTATTATTGTAATTTCACTTAAAAAACTATAAAACTCGCACGGTTTTTATTAAATTCTATTCATTAAGAGTATTTAAGAAATAAAATTCTACTTCTTTTTTATGTTTAAACCGTTTAAATTCACAGTCAACTAAAAACTGAAATCTTATTTAATTGAAATTTATCAACTACTCAACTGCTCCGCTTGAACAAGTATTAAGGGATGCCTGACTTGTCTCTTATGCTCAACACGCTGTCTTTAAAAAGAAAAAAATACTCTACACTAATGTACAACACAAATCCTGTCGTTGTTTTGTACTTAACGGCTCAGCAGTCACTTCGTAAAGCTGTCGTTTTTGCAATCGTTTTCAAATAAAAACGACTTAATATAAATTTGAATTGTATACGAAAGGAAAGTAAAAAAAAGCCCCACAACACTCTCAGGAGAAAACCATGAAAATATAATTTTTTTTACCACAACAAAAAAATGAAAGGAAAAAAATTTATAGAACAAGAATTTTACCATTTAGTCGCAGCTTTGCAAATACAACATATAAAGTTAATGAAACACAAAGAAGAAAATTGGTCAACTGAAAAAAAAATTTATTATTTGATTTAATATTTCTAACTTGAATGAGAACATTTTTATGTGGGAGTACTTCTCCTTGGCGCCACTTTTTTTTATTTTTTTTTATTTGTATTTGTGGCTTGTATTCGAATGTTAGATGACCTGTTGTAAAAACTATTTAAAATAATTATTTTTTAAATGTTTTGATTAATTAAACGATTTATTATGGTATTTTTTAGAAGAACAAAATTATTAAATTTATAAAAAATAACAACAATTGGTTACCGCTCGGTGCGGTAGGTGTCAAAAAATGTTAACGTTAGTGAATTACTTGTCTTCTATGTGATAGTAATCGTTTTGTTTTATTAAGGACGAGCACTTAGGGGATCACTCCTACTTTTTCAACGCATTGTGCCAGAGGGAATAGTGCTTGTGGATGTTTGGTTTCAATCTTTGCTGAATGAAAATAACAGCAAAAGACTTCTGCAGGTAGGTTATTCCACATAGTAACTGTTCGGCAAAAAATCCAATTTTGTCTGTAATGCGTATTGCCATTCACTGGCCAATCTACCATAAAGGAATGCACTGTTGATGAAGAACATGTTGCACGTGTAAACTACGATTTTCAAGAACAAGTTCCCAGATTTCATAAGAGCATATTCCGTTGTAGTAACGATAAAACAGTAAAATGCACCCAACATTGCGTCAATGCTCCACAGAGTCAATAGAATTGGATACCCTACTGTCACCCATGAGCTTCTTTTATTTTTTGCACTCAGTCGAATAACTCAAAAATAGTCTTTGAAGCATAGGACCCTAAATGAGAGTTATATTTCATTGTCAGTCTGACACATATATCGCATGAGCTGCAAGTATTTCTTACAGCGTTTCAGAAAACCTAGGAACTTAAGTTCTTCTCATGCGGCTTGAAAAATATGCTTGTTCCACTAAACATCGCATTGAGCCTTCATTCCAGAACCATCAGAGCTTCTGATTCGGTAATAACTAGATCACTCATAATTACAGATTAAATAGCGCATTCAGCCGTATGCCTGTGCGTAAGCACATAATACCGAGTTTTCGAGCGTTAAATTGAACCCTGTTCGCAAGACCTTATTCGGAGATCGAAAATCATGATTGAGGGTGTTATCCATGTGCTTTAACCCCAGTTTTCAGAAGGCTTGTCCTATTGCAAAATGAGAATGAATAGCATATCAAAAAGGGGGACGGAATCTTTATTTGATAATGAATATAATCGCAACCAACAACGTTCTTCGCTACAATTGTGTTACATCATGGCTGAAGAAACTAAGAATTATCTTACTGTATTAAGCAGCTTTTACATCTACATCTCTATTGGCGGCTGCAAGCAGAAGCATAACACCCATATCTACCGAATTGCCTTTAAACTACAACAAACAAATTTACACCAATGTATTGTTCATATCATTAATAACGTTACAGTGTCTTAGGCCAGTTATTATAAAAATATAATTATTCTTTTTAAAAATATGGCAGTAAAAAACCGACTACTTTTGACAACTATAAAACAATAGTGGCAACTCCATGCCTTTAATTAAGTAGTTTGCTTTTATAAATTAGGCAAAAACAAAATTTTTATTTAGTATTTTGCGTGTCTAAAAATTTCTTTAATTTTCTGCAATCAAAAAGCAAGTCATATGCAGAAATTCATTGCTTGTGATAAGGCAGAATCATCAAACATGGCACTATTATGCCGACCGAGAGTTCTACGGACAAAATGTGGTTAAAATGGATGTGAAAGGATTTTGTTTAAATGAGAATAACACCCCATGCCGCTTATCTGATCATGAAATGGACATTTTGAACAAGCGGGCTGACTTCAAAAAAACGTATCAGTCTAAAATTTATATACAGTTCTTCGCCGCTATATAGATCATGTACACAGGCATATTCTTTGCTTATTTTGAAGTTAAAAAATATGGGTGAAGCACATGCATGATTTGGATTATATAATTTAAAACACTGCCTGATAAAAAGAAGCAGGCCTTTTATCATTTGCGAGTTTGATTTCTTTTACCGAAGAATAAATAAATTTTTGTAGCAAAAATTTAGCACAAACCAATCATTTTATTTTTCTATAATATTTAAAAAATAAATGTGCGTAATCTTATGTCAAAGAAGTCAGAATGCTATATTTGGCTTTGCCGATTTTTATTTACCCTTCACTATGTATAAAAATTTAGTTTAGTAAAGTAACTCCAATAAAAAAAAAAAACAAATATAAGGGTGAAAGAAAATTAAAAAATTAAAAAAAAATACATAAAAATGTCATCGGGTTAAGCATTATAAATGCTTTCAAATGATACCCATATTGATATCTTTAAAAATATAGTGAATACTCGTAATTTTCTATGCAATAATCATCGACTCGAATATATGGACCAGCGCTAATTTTTTCACATGATGTATTCTTATTTTTTTTAATTCTCTATCGCCCCTTACTTTTATTTTATAATTGGAATTACTTCTCTAAACTAGATTTGTTCCAAATGAGGCGTTGCCCGCTGCCACGGAGGACCCGGGCCGGTCTTGCTGATTTTCAATAGCACTTATGATCGATGAGAATATTTTAATTTTATCTTGATAGTATAAGGGTAATAAAATAGATGTCAAATATCATTTTTAAAATTAATGTGCTGAAGGCTTTTTTGCGGAATTTTTAATACTTGTTAAAGATGTTTTGTACCACGTCATTATAAACCATTACACTTTGTTCGAATGTCAAGCTATTGACGTGTTGAAAGTCAGCCGCTGCTTAGAAATGAAGAAAAATGTATTTCTAATTGTTAAAAATTTGTTTCCAGAATTATGCTAATTGTAAAAAAACAACTAGTTTTCTAAAGATCAATATAATTCACGCCATCGGACAAGGCCTTAGCACAAAGTAAAAAACTATGACCTCACAATTTTAAAAGTTGTACTTAATTTTATTTCTAAAAAGAAAAAAGTTCATTGCAAGTAACAAAGAATTTGCTTGA
Organism: Cistogaster globosa; assembly: GCA_937654795.1. Taxonomy (NCBI): domain Eukaryota; kingdom Metazoa; phylum Arthropoda; class Insecta; order Diptera; family Tachinidae; genus Cistogaster; species Cistogaster globosa. The sequence continues at coordinate 126,267,949 of OW569404.1, forward strand.
TTTTGCAAAAAAATTTAATAAAATTTTTAACTGGTTAAATCATTTATTTAACTACATTCAACAAATTATTTGATTGTAGTTATTTTTTATTAAATATATAAATGAGCAAATTATTATTTTTTTTTTTAATTTCGATAAAACCTTTTACAAGAAAAAGATTTTTTTCTTAGTAGAAATAAAATAAGGAACAGCTTTAAAACTTTAGGAAAATGACTTCCTTGAAACGGCGTAAAATAAATGTACCAAATTAAATTTTTCTTGTTATAGAAAAATAATGTTTCAAGTCTTGACGCTATGAACCACAGTAACAATAAGCGAGCTCGTAATGTCTTCTTTATTTTTAATAGAGATTTTATGATAATTCATAAAATAATAATTCATAAGATAATAATTCATAACATGATAACTTATATTTTATCCATTAAAAATGTTGCAAATATTAAAGTTATTTTATTTAAAAAAAAAGCCACCCTAAGTTTTTTGAGTACAACAAATATTCTGCCCAATTTGTAATGTGGTTCCATATATAATGACGTAAACAATATTTTACATGGATAAATATAAATTTTGTTTTTATGTTGCTGCTTATGTTTTTATTCTTGTTTCCTTAAGTTTGTCTTATTTGGTTTTTCTGGTTTCTTTTTGTATTTGTATATTTTTACTTTCAAAAAGTATGAAAAATATTTTGTTTGCTAAAGTATTTCTGTAGTTTTTACCCTCAGCTTTAACAACTTTTTACTTTACTTTTTTCTATTTCAAAAAGAAATTTTTCAAATACTCGTACGAATAACTTGTTTACTTACATTTGTTTTTTAGTATTCATGTGTCTTGGAAATAAGTTTAAGAAAAAATGTGAAAGTATTTTTTTTTTACTTTTTAATGTAAAAATTGTTAAAATGATTACAGCTACTATGGAATATAGAAATCAACTTTACCAAGGCAATAGGTGAGCTAGAGAAATTTAAAATACGCCAATCTATCAGACATAAGTTCAAAAATTTTGCTAAAAAAATAAGAAAAAAAAACATCAAGCGAAAGAAATGACGCTCGCCCAAATTTCCCAAGTTATGGACCACTAAACTTTTCAAAGAAAAATACGATTTCGCGCCATATTTTTTAAGACATCAATGTGGGTATAATTTAAAAGCTTTAAAAGAGATCCTTCAAGAAATGCTTTAATTTTTTTAAATGCTTAACCTATTAAGAGCCAATAACATTTTCATGTAAAATAAAAACATCTCAAAATAATTTGAATAATTGTTAATCATATTACAATCACAATTTTTTTTAACATATTTGTACTCTAAACAATAAAGTTATTATATTTAACAATAAATTTATTATGTTAAATAGCAAAATGGTTTCAAAAACAATAATCTGATTTGACTACAACCATTCAAATAAAATCATAATTTGTTACTAATAGATTATGGTTACCGTAACCATCTTTTGGTTTTGCTTACTGACGAGTCTCGCGGCTAAGCAAGCAATTTTCTTCAGTAAAAAAAAATACGCTGATTCAAGTTTTTATTATTTTTAGAATTAAGAAATGTATATGAATCAATTGACATTGCACAGTGGGGCAGAATCAAAATATTTTTGAAATACGTCAGTAAAGTGCTAAACCGATTAATCCAAAATGCGGCATGAGCATAGTAGGGGAGCATTTGACTTTAAGTTTTGAAGCTGGGTATCATCTACTTTTCAGGGATGGCACTACGTGGTCGCGAAATTGGATACCTCGTACCTGAAAATTTTTCTAACATTTCTTAAATTTTTGTATAATTTTAAATGGTCATAAAGGCCCTGTCAATTTGTACAATTATTGCGTTTTTGTGTATTTTAGCCTAAAAAGAGACATCAATTTAATATTTTTTTAAAGAAAAAAATTTGTAGGCAAAACATCTTTTGCCTGATTTGAAATCACTTTGACAAATAGTGATTTACGTTTTAAACTAAATTTCGTATTAAATTGATGAGTCTTGTAAAAGATGAAGGTCCTTTAGTTTGACCGATTTTATATTTAAATTTTGACTTTACCTTATATTTTCTAAAATCCCACAAATGGGATTAAAAAAAAAAGACAACTATAAAATAGCGTTAAATACTCCAAATTAATGCAGAAACAATTTGACGAGCAATATTCCATATATGGACTTTATGGAGCATAAAGAGCATAAAATTTTATTTTTGGGATTTTTAATCTTTATTTTAGGAATTTCGGGATTTAATTTATCTTAATGTTAAAGATATTATGCCATTTGATTTTAGTTGACAAGCTACACATGATCAGAAAATTGATTTTAAATTTAATATTATCACCTTTCCCAAATTACACAGGGAGTTTGGTTTGCTGCATAAGCATAAACGAACTTACAATGATTCAAAGTTGTGAAACTCCAAAGTGTGCAATGTTGTTGCCTTAACCACGCAAGCTAAACAAAGTTCATCAGTTTTACGTATACGGCCATCAATTATTATAAGATTGTTTTAAATCCTGATGTTGTTTTCTTTTTATCAAATATAAAAACAACAACTTTTTTTATAATATTTTCAAAATTTTTTAAACTTATTTTTATTTTTACTGCATAACTCTTGCTCTTAGTTAAATAATTTTTTATAAAAACAAATCAATTGACCCTCGTAAATACGTGTGTCAGAAAAGTTAAATATTGCAATTTGTTTTATATTTTAATCCCGCATAGAATTTTGAAAAGGTAAAGAAATAACTTTCAAATATTGTAGCAGCCATATTGCACCGTAATGGATATCTAACGTATGAGTAACATTTATTTTATTAAACAAATTTAAAACACTCATACGTCATGCTGTCTGCAAAGAGATAAATTATTTATGAATTTTAATGTGTGTTTTTTTTCTCAAGTAGAAAAGATTTTTATTTTCAAATGCGGTTAATTTTAATAACATTTGCTTTGTTCGCTTAGACAAAAACATAAAAATAATTAAAAGTTTGAGAAGTAAATTACAGTGGGTTTTAATAAGAGTGGAATGATACAAAAATAAATTGAAATATTTTAATGTTTTTTTAAAGGGTTTTGTCGAGAAGGATTTCCAATATTTTTAAGATATTTTTAATCAAAAAATATATTTATGTATACAAAAGAAGAAACAGAAAAACAGAAACAGCCTTTTGTTGATTTTATTACAATTTACAAAACAAAATTTGAATACGTGGTTTTTATCAATTAGTTAGAAATTATTATGTGCCCATAATAAATCGATTAATCGAGGAAAGACTGATTCCTTTTTTGCTAACATAAATTATTTATAGTGTAACAAAATTATAATTTTCATAATAAAGCTTTAAAACTGCTGCATTGAGCCTTTTCCCTAACAGCATCACCCACAAAAACTACTTCAAACTTCTGTAATAAATACCATCTTCAGCTTTTCTTTTACACACAATTTGATTTAGTTCAATAAAGTAGAAAATTTCACACGCAAAACAATTTTATCTATCAACACTTCAACATAGAAGTACAATTTCGAAAGAAACCATTTAAACTTGAAAAAAAATAAAAATTTTACACAAAAACAAAATTGTCGGGGATGGCAAAAAAATTTCAACAACCAAGTCCTTGTAAAAAATAAGAACACTTGAGTATCGAAGATAATGATGATGATGATGAAATATTAAATGGAAAAAAAGAATGCGTCACAATAATCTCTGCCTTCGTGCAATTGCAAATCCTCTTTGGTTTTTCATAATTATTTTCATTTTGATATTTCAATTGATGATGAGCGAGGATGATGTGTATGATGGCGATAATGATTTTTCTATTAAATATGATGAATAAAAGAAAGAGGGGAAGAGAGTAGTCAACAACAATATCATGATTGTACCATTAAGTGCTCTTTTTGTTGCAATTTTTTTTTTTTTTTTTTTTTTTGGCAACCATTTTGACAAGAGCGGAAGAGTACATAGAGACGTAGAATTGAATGTAAAATAATGACAAAAGGAAAAAGCAAATAAAAAAAATTAATGTCATGAAAAACAAAAACAAAAAAACTACAGCGGAAAACCCACCATCGATAAACTTCTTTTTTTTTAACCCAAATTATAGAAAAAAAAGAACAAACGGCACTTCACAGCAGCAAAAAAGCCGCATAGAAAAAATTATAAAAAATGAAAAATAAGCGCGAAATTTTTAGACTGTTTAAAAAAATAAAAATATAAAAAAGAAGTAGTAGCAGAAGGCAGCGCTGATAGCATGCTTTCACGTAATGCAAATAAGTTATTATTATATTTCGCTTAGAGCCGTGAGTGCTTCTCTTGACAGCTAAAAAATAATATTTTAGAAACATTTTATTTTTAAAAGAATTAAAAATTTTTAGAAAAAAAATTTATTTATTATTTATTTATCAGAATGAAGTGCATCATTTTCTGGATCGCTACATCCTTCATCAGCATTATTCGCATCTGTGTATTTACCTTAGGTTATTTATATTGTAAACATCATCCATTTAACCAACTAATCAGTATTAATTTGGTTAGACGTAGTAAACACACAACTCAAAGCATTTCATTTTCGTTCTCACTGTGACTCGTTTTGTACATTTGTTTTCGCTTTTGTACCAACCATCGGTTTGGCCACAAATGAAATATTTATTTTTAATCATTCATATTTGTTTCTTCACTCACAACATTACAGAAGCTGTTCCAGTATTACATTGACTGTTGTTTAGTTAAATACAAATGTATATGCGCTGTGCTTCGTGTATTTTTCAAATTATTCCAACCAGGACTTAGAACGTGGATATCAGAATCGAATTAAATTTTACTTTTTCAGCTTAAGGTTTTTTTAATTAAATTTTTAAAAATTTTTAGAAAAAAAATTATTTACAAATGTATGCGGATGTTTTCCACGGTTCAGATCCTGGTTGGTAAAAAATAAAAATATTTTTTTTTGTAAAATTTAATATTGATCTGGCTCTTGTAAAATCTGATTATGAGTATAATATCAAATTTGCAAGGGCATTTTTCTCAGTATTCTCTGATGCAAAAGTTTTCCTAGTAAAAGGTCAACCATTAAAAAGCATTACTTTCGAATGTCTTCAATATTCGTAAGTTCAAAAGTTGCGCGTCTTTGGTCGAACCATCTTAACATTTTCAGTTTGATTGTCAAAATTTTTAAATCTTAAGAAAAGATATGAAATAAATGATATAAAATTATATTTAATAAAAAAAAAATATCTTAACATTAGCGGACTGATTTTTGGGGTGTCGTGCACAAAGTGTAAAAACGTTACCCTATTGTTTTCATCACAATGTCTGTTTGTCTCTTACATCTCTTGTATATCTCTAGACCATAATTGGTAGACTTTTTAAGTTCTCACAGAAGATGTAGTATTGTAGCTGCTATAACAACAAATGTTAAAATTTAAAGGGTGCTTTGAAAGTGACGTTATAATCTTAAAAATATTTTTATTTTTGGCAGACACTTCAACTTGTACAGTTTCTGTAAAATTAAGTGCCCATAGTAATATTTAGAGAACACAAAACTTTTATTAAAGAGTGTTCCAATATTGACATTATTTTTATTTATATAGCTAAATTTTTTCAATCGTATTAGTACAAATATGCCTGCTATAAAAATAAATTGTAAACAATAAAATTAGAATTTAAAGGGTATTTCAAAAAATCCGTGAATTTGACGAATATGCCCTTATCTTTTAAACCATTATAGGGAGACGTTAAAAAATTTAAGCTGGTATTGCGATGTCTGCATTCAGAATAAGTAAAAAATTTAAAATAAAATACAGGGTATCCCATTAGTAACGGTTTTCCTTGTATATGGTCTTATTATATATATATATTTTTTTTTGTGAATTGCAATAGGCAGATATAATAAGTTAAATTAAATAATAACGGATATGTATTGCTTAGTCGCTATAAAAACACGTGTAAAAATTAATATTAAATAGTGTTCTAATAGTGAAGTCATTTTCACAAGGTCTTAAAAAATTATAATTGAAAGGGTGCCCGCACATGGTACACCACACTTCGTATTTGAGTCAAACTAACTGTTGGCTGATTTAATAAAAGGAAAATAGAGAACAATAGCAGTGACTTTGGCATTATTATTTCTCTCCTTGCGAACTTCTTTGGTTTTTATAGACTTTTTCAAGTATTTTGATTAAGTTACTTAATAGATGGCCATGCTTGAGCCAGAAGAAGTCAATAATATCATGAATATAAAATAAATATAGTTGTTTAAAATTAAAAAAATATATATTAAAATGATAAAAAGCGAAAACTTTGTGGCTCCAAAAAGTTTCTGAGCCTCAACTGCATTTATCCCTTGAGAAAGCGTTATTTTGAAATATGTTTTTAACTAAAATAAAAATGCTTCAACGCAAAGGAAACCAATTAGTAAAATTATACTTTTGCCCTTTTTTCTTTCAAAAATAATTTTACAGCAACACTTTTGTTTTATTTTAAGTTCTTTGCCGATCCTTAGTGTTATAAAGTCATTTTTTACTCAAGTTAAAATTTCTGCTGTAAAAACTTTTGATTTTCTCCAATAAAACCGTACATTTTCTAAGAATCACCTCCTTTTAAAAATGAAATAAACTATTTCGCTATTTACTATTTTTTATATCCTTTACCACAGGTGGAAAGTTTGTCATTCCATTTGTAATTTCTACAATATCCATTTTAGACCCCATAAAGTAAAAAAATTCTAAATTCTTATGCATAACCAATTCAATTGCACGATGTCCGTCTTTGCCAAGGCACTAGACGAGCTAGATAAGCCAATCGAATAGATATGGTTTCGAAAATTTTGCTATTGAAAATCAACAAGATCGGTCTATGTCTTTCGAGGTCTATGTCATTTGGAACAAATTTAGTTTATAGGACGATAGAGAATTAAAAGTTAAAAAAGAAACATAAAATGAAAAAATTAGCACTCTCCACATTTTCCGAGGCATGGGGCTCTGAACTTTTCATAGAAAATACGATTGTGGATTATATTTTTTGAGATATCAAAATTGGTATAATTTAGAAACTTTTTAAGAGATCTTTTTGGAAATGCTAAAATTTTTTAGAAATGCTTAAGCCATTAAGAGCCGGTGACATTAAAAGTACAATATTTCACGATATTTTTTAGGATATCAATATAGGCAACATTTAAAAGCTTTTGAAGAGATCTTTCTGGAAATGCTAAAAAATTTTTAAAAATACTTAACCCATTAAGAGCCGATGACATTTTAATGTAAAATTTTATATAGTAATTAATTTTTTTTTCTTTGATTTCTGTTGCCCCAAAATTATTATTTTTTTATTATTGGAAATTAGAGAAAAAGCTTGTAATAGGAATTTCACCCTGTAGCATATGCTGGTGAGAGAATATTAATTCTACTCGACCGACTAATTGGTCAGCATCCTTATGAAGCATCTGCTTTGTCACCATTAATAAAAATATGTGATTATTTTTATTTTTATTTTTCAAGTTTTCATTAGCTTTTATCCTTTCAGTCAGCTCGTCTTATCTTGGCCACAAAAGTAATCAAAAAAGGTTCTTAATAAAAAACTGCTGCTCAAATTTTCGTTCTGCATATCGTAAACATTAACACTCTTTTATTACAAAAGAATACATCCAAATTTCGAATTTCTTCAATACAAATATAAAACTCAATAATCGTTACAGAGTTAAAAGTGAAAAATATTTTTTTTCCTTTTCATACAGTGAAACCGTTGTGGGCAGAGATTATATTTAGTTGATTGCTCTGGCATTAAGTTTAACGAGGCAACAGCAGCCAACAGCAAATATTTCAATGACAGTCATTTGTTGCATTACAAAAGACACTGAGAACGATTCATTTACTTTTTATTAGCGACCACCGGAAGCAGCTACGTTTCGCTTATTTACAATGAAAACTAAAAAAAACATTCAAACTGCTTTGATGTTAAATAAATTCATAGAAATGTCTCAACAATAAAGATTAACTAAATAGTACTGACAGTGACTGTGATTATGATTGTGAAAAAGTCACTGTTAACTGTTTAAGTAAGTCACAGCTTGTGACTTGTTATGAGTGGGTGTTTGCATGAGTATTTGTGTGTGTGCGTTGTTCAAGTAACTTTGAAAAGCCTTGTAAATTTACTACAGTTTCATTACGTTTCGTATCGTATTGTTTTACATTTGGTTTCCGGCTTTCATAACATTTATTGTTGCATACTTCCAGGCTGTTTAACTGATTGCGCCATTCAAATGAAGGCAAATGAGTGATTTTTTTTCTATTTCTACTTTTATATATTTTTATAGTTTTTAAGTGTTTTTGCGTTTGCTTGTTTGTTTGTTTGTTTGTATAAACGTATGTTTATAAATGTATGTTGTATTGACGTAAGTTTATGTGCATTTGTTTGTGTTTTATAAATAAAAATAATTATTTATTGTGACATTTCATTGCTAAATTTTTGTTTGCTGTACATCAGCTGGTATTTGTGTGTATTGTAACCTTAACCGCCATCATAATAATCACAATCTAGCGAGAGTTTATTTTTTCAATCTCAAAATGTTTCATTTTTCATTTATTTAAGGAAATACTTTAATTAAAAATCAGCTTTAAAGGAGAATTTTATTATGAGTTAGAGAATAAAAAAATTATACATAAGTGTGATTATGCTTAAAAGGATATTTCTAAAAAAAAAAGAAATATATTTTTCGAAGGAAAACAATAAAACAATAATTTTTTAATTTATAAAATTTTTTTTATAAAAATTTTTAAAAATATTTTAAAAAATCTTCCATTTCATCACTAATGAACAGACACATATTATTATTATTATTATTATTATTATTATTATTATTATTATTATTATTATTATTATTATTATTATTATTATTATTATCATAAAATAAATCTTTTAGTTTAAGCGTAAGTAATTAGTAATCAGGTGTCATGTTGTCGAATACCAGTAAATGTCAAATTTTTATAATTCATAGTTCATCGTAAACCTCTTAGCCTTAGGCATTTGTATTATAACATTCAATTTAAAGAAAGTATATTCTGAGAGAAATTAAAATAAATAAAAATAAATTAAATACCTCTAGAATTTTTATTCGCCTCGAAGTAAAATTTTGAATCATAAAATTGACGTTAATTTTTTCCCTTTATTGAACAACTGTTGAAAATTAAATACGGCTATCACTGCACAGTGAATGTTAGTTAAAATAATAGGTGCTAAAAAAATCTTTGAAATTTACGTTTAAAAACAATTAATTCAAATGTTAACAATAAAAACAATAATTTAATTACAAGAGAAAAAATAGGCGACATTAAATTGTTTGTCGGTGTTTGCAAGGACGCATCTATAAAAGATTTCAAGAACTCAGTCGTCCGGTTTTTAAAAACGCATCTGCTTCTTTTTTACCAAAAGGTCTCTCTATACTTTAGAAAGCGATGTAGATTTAAACTAATTCTTCTTTTACAAATTTTAATATTCGAATAAGTTTCGCTGCAAAAGCAATATAATAAAATAAATGGAAAAAATAAAAATAAAATCAGGCAAAAAATGATTCACAATAAGAAAAACTAATTTTAACATTTTACTGGGAATGTTGTCACAACTGAAACTATAGAAAAAGGATTTTTTTTGGGAAAAATATTTTTCACATTAAACGACATCTTCTGCCTTTGGTTTCTTCTAATTTTACTGTATAATTTACTTTGAATGGCAATAAATTAAAGACACTTATGAAGTACATACTTTACTAAATCACGCTAAAAGAGCATAAATAATTCACTAAATTCAATCTAAATTCCAAACTCTGAAGCAATATTTTTAAACAAAGATAGAAGAAGTTCCCTTCCTTCCTACTTAAATTAAACATGACGAAATATTTATGTTTGAGAAATGTTTGTGCAATCAGTTTTAAATGTCCAAGCTGATTCTGTTAAAATAGTGATCCCAGATCATTAAATTTTTAGCATTTTTAAACGAAGGGAATAAAAATAAGAAAAAAATCCCAACATACTTTCAGGCGTAAATAAAATTAAATCATTTATTATAGAAAAATAAACAATAGACATCGCTAAAATTCAATGAAACTTATCATTTACGAATTTTAACTAATTGGAAAATTTAAGCATAGAAGAGACAGACTTTCATACATTTAACAACAACATAGACAAAATTACTACTACGAGTAAATTTTGCTATTTTTTGTTTTGTTGGTTTTATATGTTATTTTCCTCATAGATTTATAGTTTTTAATACCCAATAATTTTCTTCCATTTACTTAACTGTTCAATAAACTGCAAATAAAAACATTTTTAAATCGCTTAGCGATTTAATTTTGTTTTTAAATTTTTAATTAAAAACACTAGAAATTACAGTCCAACTTGAATATGGTTTCCCGTTCTTTTTGTTTTTTTTTTCCTTTTTTTTTTTGGTATTCTCCACTTACTATCTAGAAAAACAAGCGTCAAATGTTGGTTAAAAAAAAAAAACTTTGTTGATGAAATAGAAAACCATCAATGCAACTGATCTTAAATCTACTGCAAACTTTATTGCAAAAGATAAACTTAAAAATACTAAGCAAAAAAAGGATAAGTAAAATTACAAAAATTAAAAGGAAAGGAAAATGCATTAAGTTTGTTGAGAAATCCTTAAGCTACAAAAAAAAGAATACTTTAGAAGTAAAAAAGCAAACTAAAAATTAAGTATTAAAACAAGCCACGTTTGCAGTTAAAAGACAAATTGGAAAACGTGCTAAAGCTTTTAAGATATCAAAGTAGAAAATGAAAAAAAAAAAATATTTAACAGTAATGAATAGAAGAAATTATAATGAAGCAAAAGCAGCTTTAATTGCTGGACATAAAAATACTTTTAAGTAAAAATTTAAAATATTAATCTTTTGAAAAGTAAATTTAAAGAACAAGAACGTGGTTGCTTAAGCTGCATGGAAAAGAATAAAGAGTCGCAGTTAAATCAGTAAAAGAAATATGTTCAGTTATTAAAGTTTCACTGTTTAGATAAGAAAAGATTGTGCTTGTTAATCTTGACACCTTCGCTTGGAAATTAAGATGTCTGTTTTTATTTTCTTTTTAATTTCTCCAAATGAAAGAAGCAAAGTATTGTAAAGTGGGTATCAAGTAACGCGTATTTACACTTTTTTCTTGATACTCAAAAGTAGTTACTTGATACTTTCATAATTTCGAAAATTTTCTTTTAGTGGGGAAAACACCACGCCTGCCTTTATTTTTTTAATATCATTTGGAACAATGAAGAAACTCCAAAAAAAACAAAAACAAATAAACGTCAAGTAAAAACATTGGCGCTCGCTCGTAGTTTTCTATGATTGTGCACCATTTTTTTAAGATATCAATATGGAAGTCGATTGAAAGCTTTTGAAGGGAACTTTTAGGAAATGCTAAAATTTTTTAAAAATGTTTATTCCATTAAGAGCCTGTGAAATGTTTATGTAAAAATTAAATTCTTTTTTTTTTCTTATTTTTTAATTCTGTGCTGTCTATCCCATTTTTTTTTTTTTTTTTTTTTTTAATTGAAGTAACTTCAATAAACTAGATTTACATACATGGTGAAGGGTGTATTAAATTCGACATAGTCGAATATAGCACTTTTACTTATTAATTTTCAAACTTAATTTATTTCATTTTGCTACCAAATTTCCATGATGAACTTGAACGTCTCTTCAAGCCTGCAATACGCGGTATCCATCATGGAATTGTAAGCCCTTCCATGAGTGACCTTGGCTTTGGTGTTTTTTCCAATGATAGCTTATGTTGTCAGATGGCTTGCAGCTGTACCTTGCTGCATACTTCCTATCCACTTCCCCAAGAATGTTATTTGCTTCCGTTGATATGATTATTAAATTCGATAACCGCATGAGTTTATCAGCAATTTCATTCTCCTCTCTGTTACATTCACACATTGCTCATCGCTTATCAGTGTTAATTTGATATTGCGACCCTAGAAAGCCTTCAGCGCTGTCTGGCTGCTGAAATTACTATTAGTCACGTTTTCATATTTATCTTTTTGAATTTCTCTTGGAAGTATTTTGTTTACCATTGTAGTATAAGGACCCAGTATTAAGTGTTTATTATATTCAAAATGCTTGTATGATTTGCTCAACTTTACCTCACCAATCCTAACACTAAATCTTAAAAAATGTCTGATACAAAACTACAAATCAGTAGAAAATTCAAAGGAATCTCCATATCCATCTGAGATATGGTTCTTAAGGCACTTGTAATGCTAAGTAGTGCATAGTTTTGGGCCCTTGCAAAATGTTTTCAACGACTTCCTATTCTGACGGCCTTCTACCAAACAACCTGCGTAAATTCAGTTAGCACACTTAATACCCAGTTAATAAAAACGTTTTCTGTGCAGAATTATAAAAGAGGAAACTGAATTGAAGTTTCAGTCAATATCGATTTCGACATCCATTATTTATACGTGGTTCTTGGAAAATCCTTTTTGAAAAACATGTCATCAAAACTGCTTTATTACCATAATGGTATTAGAATATTTACACTTTACAGCGAAAAAGCGAAAATAAAATATCATTTGAATAAATATTGTATTTGGATTTTATTCGAATAAACAATTTATTCGGATATTATTCGAATAAATAATATATTCGGATATTATTCGAACAATAATTTATTCGGATATTATGCGAATAAATATTTTATTCGGATATTATTCGAATAAATAATTTATTCGGATATTATTCGAATAATAATTTTTTTAATTTCAAAATTTATTAAAAAATGAAAAAATTATTTACAAATTTTTGTGTTCACTTTTAAAGAAAATATGAAAAATTAGATACCAGCAGAATGTAATGTAGTATTTTCGGGTTCCCTACAACCGTCATTAGCATTCTTTTTCTCTATTCGTAAGTTGTGACCCTTTTCTGTTTAACCATTCAATTTGATTTATAACATTACGGAAAATATTCATTATTAATCAATATTTATTTTGGTTGGATGAAGTTTCGTTGTTCTCTTCATTTATCGTCACATACATAATTATATTTGTTCTTGCTTTCTGTTAACAATCAGTTCAACAGCAAGTTGCGTTTGCTTTATTTTTCATTGTTTATTCCTCTCTTCATAGTAGATGCTGTTGCCGTATCATAATGACTTTTGTGTAAGTTTTTTTTTTCTCTTTTTGCCAGTCTGTTTTTAGTTTCAAACATTTTTATTATTCTGCCCTTTAAATCAGTAATGTGTGTTACGTGCTTTAAAAAAACTTTACTCCAAAAACGAACAAGGTTTTTTATTTGTTATTTTATTTGGTTGTTACATTTCCTAAAAATTTTTCGCAACAACAAATTTTTGATTTTTTATTATAATTTTCTCTCCATCACTTGACAGCTCAGAGCCATTAATGGACTTAAATATATTTAATTAAATCAAAAGTATGACAAATGTTACACAGTTTTCAAAAAAAATATTTATACTTCAAATCCTTACGCCACAAGTATTAATTGAAGCCATTACAAATGAGTGTTTCGTTAATTATTCCGTTGATTATTTCCCCTTAAAGTTGGGCGTAAAGTATTTTTAACATTTCTAAAGCATATCTTGAGGCGTTTTGTTATCACAACAAAAATCTGTATGCACGGTTGTCGTTACTATTTCTTAAAATTGTTTTTCGTCATGTTTTTGCATTTTGACATGCGAACTGTTTTGCTTTTTTGGGCTCGTTTTCTAAAAAAAAAAATAAAACATTAATTGCTGCCTAATAAATACAGTCATAATTTATATTCATACACACACACATACATTCTTATCAGCCAATTTGAAATAATGTTGACCATTAACGTCATTAATGAGTTTGAACAATGATGCCGGTATTTTCAGTAACTGCGTAAAACATGGCAATTTATTATTCGGTAATAAAAATTTTTATCTTTCACTTTTGGCTGGCAGCATTTTTTTTTTTTTTTTTTTTTTTGTTGTGAGAAACGATATAATAACACGAACAAGGTAATTTTTGTTAATAAATAAAAACTCAAAGACTATTTTTTTTATCAGACATGTAATTTGTTAGCTTAAAGCGTTTTGCAGGTATAATTTCGTGCAAAATGTAATTAAACTAATGCGTGGTTTTAATTTATTTTGATTTTTAATAATAAGTTATCGATAAAAAATTATTTTCGTAAATTTTTTTAAAAAGAGTTATGGCCTTTTTTTTAACATTCGCAACCTTAATTCCAAGACAGAATCATGCAAGAAATTTCATGTACGTTTCGGAAATCTCTAACCTCTATCCACCCATTCAAAATGAGTCAGCCAAATAAAAGCGCGTCAATCGTGTTAGAATCGAGGATTTTTTTTTTTTGAGTTTTCTTTCTTCTAGATACTCAACTCTAACACAAGTGACGGTCAACAAAATCATTTCTCCACAAATTATAATAAATTCACTAACTGATTTTAAATGATTGGAAAACGAATACCTCAGGGCAGTACATTTTTCAAGAAAACATATCGACCAGATGAAATATTCGGCCTTCGATTTCGTCACTGTATATAAAAATTAACATGAATTCGTTTTTTTTATTTGTTTTAGTTGGACACATACCATTTTGCCAGAATCGGGAAGTAAGGCTTTAGGAAGTAGGATGGATAGAGTGGTGTTTGTAGTCATCCCATTTAAAAATTTGCACACTGAAAGTGTCACACGGCGTATTTGACTTCACGTTACACAGCCTGTAAAAACACGTTTGGTAAGACCAAGTTTTCTAGCTGTGACACAAGGACATTTCCTGTTTTTAATAACACTTTTCACGGTCGAGGATGATGGCCTTCTTCTACACATCTTCCATTCATCAATCGATTTAAAATACGAATTGTTCTTTCCATTGTTCTTTCCGATTTTCAAAAAATAAAGCCTTTGTTTTCAATTCGTACTTCCAATTAACTTCAAAATAAAAAGGGAGAAACCCTCCTCTTCAACTTACCCTATTTTTTAACAAAATCTAAAAATTTCACTAAAGTAAGAAAAAAAAATCATTTTAATTTTTTAGAAAAATTTTAAATGTAATATTTACCTGAGCTAATAACAGACCATAAAACGAAACAAAAATTTATTATCTTTCATGTCAGGCACCAATGCATTATAACAAATCAAACTGATACTGGAACAGTATTTACTTTGATGAATTAATGAAAAATAAAAATTGCATTTGTTGCTTAACAGACGATAATCATAAACCAGGTAAAAATACATGCATACGACGATTAATAAAGAGAACAACGAAAAAAACTTTGGCTTATGTGTGGACTTTGTCGAAACAAATAAATATTTCTTGACTGTGGATATTTCTCGTAATTTTAATAATTAAATTAGATCGTTAAATACATAATCTTCACAAATTAAGAATAGAGTTGAAAAATGCTAACGACGCGTGTAGAGAATCAGAAAACACCACATAACATTCTGCTCTACTGTTTAGTTTTTGATGTTTTCCTAAAAAAATTAACTGAAAAATTTATAAAAAGTTTTCTTTTTTTAAAAATTTAAAAATTTAATACAGCCGAACTTATGCCGGTTCAAAATTATTCATTGGTTGATAAAATAAAAAACTTTTTTCTTTTTTCCTTTTTTTGTATTTTAATTTTATGGTTCAAAATTTGTACAAAAAGTATTTTTATTTCAATACTAGAATTTTATTTATTCGAATAATATTCGAGTAAGTTATTTATTCGGATAATATTCGTATTTTAATTATATGATTTCAAATATATACAAAATGGGTTTTTATTTCAATATTAAAATTTTATTTATTCGAATAATATCCGAATAAGTTATTTATTCGGATAATATTCGAATAATCTTCTTATTTGAAAAATAATGTATTAAATTTTTATCAAATGCCTTATGATATATTGTAAACTTTTTTTACTAACATAGGAAATTAAAATATTCGCGAAATTAAGGCTAATTAAAAACAAGTATTTGGCTATGCCGAATCTTATATACCCTTCACCATACATGTAAATCTAGTTAAATTTCAACGCCCTTGATGGGTTAAGCATCTTTTATTTATTTTTTAAATTTTTGCATTACCTAAAAGATCTCTTCAAAAGCTTTTAAATGATGCCCATATTGACCATTTGGAAAATCGATTTTTTTATAAAAATTTCAGAGGCCCACAACTCGGGAAATATGGGCGAGCTCAAATTTTTTTCCTTGATGGTTTTTTCTTAATTTTCAATCTTTTATCACCCCACATATTTGTGGTTTTGATTGGAATAACTTCACTAAACTAGATTTGTTCCAAATGTTATGAAAAACTTAAAGCCAGGCGTAGTGATTTGCCCGCTGCCTCAGAAGACATGAACCGATCTTGCTGATTTACAATAGCGAACATTTCGAAACTATGTCTGATCAATTGCCATATTTAAGTTTTCTTTAGCTCATCTACTGCCTTGGCAAAGTTGATTTAACACTAACACGGACAGACAGAAGGACATCGCTCAATCGGCTTCGCTGTGCATAAGGACTCAGAACATAAATATACTCTATGAGGTCGGGAATGGATACTGTAGAAATTACAAACGGAATGACAAACTTAAATATTTTATTATGTCACTTGTAGTGAAAGGTATAATATGTCTTTCGGTTATAAAAAGATAACCTAATAATAAAATATAAAAAAAATATTTGACAAAAATGGCAATAAATTTAAAACAAATAAATTTTACAAAAATTTTATCAGGCAAAAATTTTTTTAAGCTGAAATTAAAAATAAGTTACTTTTTTCCTCTATATTATTCAAAGTTTTAAATTTTGTATGCCACCTCGAAGTTGATACGGCATAAAGCAGAACATGGTAATTGGAAATGGTCATAAATTAAGCAACCGAAAGAAAAAAACCTTTTAAACACTCAGAGCAATATTAAGAAAAGGAATTTATACGAGTGCATTTTGAATATAAAGGCACTAGAAAATATAAAAAAAAATATAAATGAAAAGGCCATTTATATTTCTATGACACAAAAAATAAATAAAAAAGCAAACAAGATAAAAGAAAAACATTTCAATAATAAAATAAAAGCAATTGAAAATTCAATGCAAAAACCACAACAAGAGACATTTAACATTTAAACAACTTTCAACTAACACGAATGTAATTTGTCCTCTTAAATGACATTTCAATTGAATTTTACTAAATATATTTTGTGAAAGAAGATATCAGTGCAACAAGCCTTTTGTAAATTCATTTTAATTGTTACCCTACCCCATTGTGCATTTAAACCACAGATTTTATTTGCTAAGAATTACTTTAAAAATTATAAAAAACAGATATTGAAGCCAGTATAATTTTATTTAAAATCTAACAGTCTTCGAACAAAAAGGCACTAAAGAAAATTTTACCTCTTTTTGCAAGAAGTAAAATAAATTTTATAGAACTTTAAGAATTATTTCTTCAATCTACTGATATTTTGCAATGAGCAACAATAATTCTCAAAAAAAAAAAAAAACAACAGATTTCAATACAGATTAAATCTGTCTGTCTATTGCGGTTAAAAAGTATGGCCACATAGACCAAATTACATTAATTACATTAGGACACCCTTATATTACATCTTCGTACTTTCTACTACCTTTAGCGAACTTAGCACTACAGATCCTATAGGGCCACCCTTTAATATCCAAATTTTAATTTTATACTTGCCGTTGTAGCGCACTAAGCAATACAAGTTTTATATTAATTTCAATCGTCTGTCTACAACGTTTCAACAGTTTGGTTATATACATAAAATTACATCTACTTTTGGGAAACCCTTTAATTTTTATTATATATACTTTTTATTATACCAGACAAAGTAGTGCACATTCCGTCTCACTTTCAAGTGTTTGTATATAACAGTTGCAAAGATACGGCCATATAGGTAATATTACATTAGTTTTGGGCACACCCTTTAATTTCTTTAATCAAGTTGCATTCTTTTCGTAATAGCGGACTTAGCCATACAGCTACCTTGTAAGTTTCAGCTGTCTATAGCAGTTTAAAATTTTGAATACATACATGAAACTACATCAAATATTGGGACACCCTTTAATTTGAAAATCAAAATTTTCTGCCTGTTGTTATAACAGATTTAATAATACAGGTTCTTTGTAAATTTCAACCATCTGTCCAAAACAGTTTAAAAGTATGGCCATAAATATTAACTTAAATAAACTATTGGGGCACCCTTTAATTTATAACTTTCAATATTAATACTTGTTCCGTTTAAAGCAATCGATATTCTTTCCAATTTTTTAACATTTGTCTATAACGCTTATAATATAAGGACTATATAGGTTAATTGACATCACCTTTGGGGACACCCTTTAATTTTTAGAATTATTTTTTTATTACTTTTGGCATTTTTTTGTTTTTTAATTTTTGAGTGGTGTCCTTAGCGGTTCATCATAATACACGTAAATATAATGTTTGTTGTATAGGGACACCCTTTAGTTTTTAGAATTTTTTTTAATACTTTTTGCAATTTTTTTTTTTAATTTTTGAGTGGTTTCCTTTACGGTTCATCATAATACACGTAAAAATAATGTTTTCTGTATGGGGACACCCTTTAATTTCAGAGATTATGAACTTTTTTAAATGGGACCAATCTGAGGGCATTAGCTTTCAAATAAAGAATAAATTTTTTAAATCGGTTTAGAAATGTCTGAATTATGCGGGCACAAACATTAAAAATGCAACATTCAGAGGAATTGATATCCACTTTCTTTTTTTGAAGCGGGTAAAAAAAGACATTGAGTGTAGTAAATTAAAAGAAATATGAAAAAAAAAGTTTTAAAGACACAAATTTAAAGTTTATGAAACAAATATTTAGTGAAATATCAGTGAACTCATTGAACAAAGTTCAGCTGAATTAGAAGGAACTTAAAGAAGTATGATAAGAAATAAATAGCAATTTTATTCAGACGCTATTAAAACTGAACAAAAAGAAAATATAAAAAATCTAATGTAAGCTTTCTTGTATAATAAAAAAATTTTTTTACCACCAAAATTTTCATTCTTTCAACCCCATAAACATGTTCCAAATTTACCCTTCCAAATATCAAAAAACTTTTTTCTTTTAATAAATTAATTTTTATACAATTGTTTTATGTGAAAGTTTTTACTTCTTTCAAAAAGCAAAAGAGAAAAAATTTTTAACAACATTCAACTTCCGTTTTGCGTGACAATGTGGCGTCAAGTTGTAAGACTTTCTCAAACTTTACTCAAACATGTTGCAAACTGTTAAAACCAACAAACAAACAAAAATATTTAAATTTAATTTTTATGTTGTTGTAGTTTTAAAACAATATATTTATTTACATAAATATTTATATCCGCCGTTGACAGAAAGTCCACAAGTCTCAATTATTTGGAATTTATTTAACTTTCAAATTAACTGCAATAAATTTCAGTTAAAAGTTTTATGTGCAGCGTCATGCCAGTGCAAGTCAGGAATGATTTATTTTTAGAAAATTTGTTTAAAGAAATTAGCTTAAGTGTTTTTTTTTTTTTTTTTTTTTTTTTTTGGCTGCATTTGCTTAAGCACGTTCGATTGTCGGAGTATTAATTCGAGTAAAATTAGAAAATAAATTAAATTTATTTATTTTTATTTTATCTCGATGATATCATATTCAATGCACAAGTTGTTACATTTAATGTTTGCGTTTCTTTTAGTTTGTTTAAAAAAGAAAAAGAGTTGCAATTTTAATATTTCCTTTTCCCAAGGACATACAGAGAAGCAACAGTGCTTACGCGTTTTTATAAAGTTTTAAAATGAAAATTTATGTTTGTTTGTGTTTTTTCACAATGACCACAATGAGGAAAGCAAAAAGTTGTTGAATTTTTAATTTCAAAAAGGGGTACAGAACAGCAAAAAATGAAACCAACAACTGTGAAAAACATAATGAAATTAAGTATTTCAAAGGTAGTACTGAGACAATCAAAAGCGAAATTTAATTTTTATATTAAAGTGCATTTAAAATAAAATTTATTTTAATTTATTATTCTTTTAATTTTGTAATTAAAATATTTTTTAATTTTTTAAAAGAATTTAATAAAAAAAAAATTAAATTAAATTTGTAGAACACATTGCTATAACATAAGCTTCCAATAAACTCACTGACCTATAAAATATTTTCAATTTATAGATATTTTTGTTTTAGCCCAAATATTGCTGTTTAAGGCAATAAACACACACACACACACGCACACACACATACAAAGACGAATCGTTTTATTTTAAGTAGATTATTGAAATGTAAATGTGAAATTTAATACAGCCAACGAAATATTATTTGAACTCCATCATGCAAAACTAAACATTTGGCCATGTAAACTACGAGTATGTGATTCGATATAAAAGCATTAAAAATAGAAATACACAGAAGAATATGTAGAAGAATATAGACGGGAAAAATACAAGGCCCTCACTTTTTGTATTAAAGATTTATTTTTATACCCTTCACCACAAAGAGTGAAAAAAAGGTTTAAATAAGTTTCATTCTGTCTTCTTATGCATAGCGAAGTCGATTGAGCGCTGTCCGTCTGTTCATCCGTGTCAGTGTTGTAATCAACTCCGCCGAGGCACTAGATCAGCTAAAAAATATTCAAATACGCCAATCGACCACAAATAGTTTCTAAAAATTTTGCTATTGAAAATCAGCAGCATGATTGGTCGATGTCCTTCGACGCAGTGGGGAAAACACCATGCCTACCTCTAATTTTTCTATATCATTTGAAACAATAAAGTAAATCCAATCAACAAAAAAAAACAAATATATGAGGCAATAGAGAATTAAAAATAAGAAAAAAAAATACATCAAGTAAAAAAATTGGCGCTCGCCCAAATTTCCCGAGTTAAGAGCCTCTCAGCTTTAAATTTTTTTAAATATCAATATGGGTATCATTTAAAAAATTTTGAAGAGGGCTTTAAGTATGTACTAAATTTTTTTTAAATGCTTAACCCATTAAGAGCAGATGACATTTCTATGTAAACATTTTTTTTTTTTTTTTTAATTCTCTGTCACCCCAATTGTTTTTTTTTTATTGGAGTTACTTCCCCAAACTAGATTTACATAAATGGTGAAGGGTATATAAAATATGGCATAGCCGAATGTCTTACTTGTTTTAGTTCAACTTTAACTTTTTGACCTTCAAATTATTTTAAGGAGTTTTTTTTTCAAAAAGAAATAAAGTCTCCCAAAGGAGTAATCAGTCGTTCATAATCCAACTGTTAAAATTAAAAACTTTAAATTTTATAAGAATTTACAACAATTCATCACATATACATTAATATCGTTGTCCTTTCACTTCTTAAACATAAGAGTTCTTTTATTTGCAAACAAGTTTTTCAATTGTCAACATTTTTTTTCAAGTTGTGTTGTAAAATTGTAGGCCTTGATGTATAAATTATTTTTTTTTTTTTAAATTTCGGCTTGACCCACAAAGTTGGTCGAAATATTTGAAAATAAATTATTAAAAAAAATAATCTAAACAGTTTTTTGTAATTAATTAATTTTGGAGAACCTTAAAAAAGCCGAAATTAAATAAAAACAAATAATAAAAAAAATTTATTTTAAAGATCACTACATGGGATTAACATTTAAAACTGCTTTTTATGAATATCATTCTGGGCGTCAAATTTCGAGCCAATTATTTAAGCATTTCTGGCCTTATGTCACAAATAAAACGAAAAATGTTGTCCTTCCAAGCTTTAATTGTAGCAGGTTTTTTCAGTATGAACCAATGTTTCAACATGGCCCCACAGCAAAATGGGAGGTGTCAAATCGCAAGACCTAGGAGGATAATTTGCAGATCTGTTTTTCGAAGTCGATGGTTGCAGTCAGTGTCCTGTTGAAACCACATCTCTTCCGGATCAATATCGTTAATATTTTAGAACAAGAATTATGAAGTGTAGAAAATCAAATAGTGCTGTAACGATCTCTAACAACGATAACGTGAACTTCATCTTAATTTTTTTTTTTTTGGAAAAATAACTTCTGATAGTGTCACTGGTGTGTAAATCATATCAAATGGTGCATTGTTTTTGGATTAAATGCAGTGTGTAGGGTCTGCTGTAGACTGCTCTCACGCCAATTGCAATTTTGCTTATAAACAATTCGAAGAATAAACCTCTTAAACACAATTTTGCGTCTATAATTTATTTCAGATTTTTTAAGTAAATCTGGATAATATGATGGCGTTATTGAAGCAAGAACGATGATCATAAATGACCAAGAACGCTGATCATAAATTTCACAAACTTAAGGCTGTATAATAGTTCGTATGATACTTAACCTCTTTTGTAAGTTTTATCGATTATCAATAGAATAAAGCAGAAAATAAAAATTATGTACAAATACAAACCACAACAACAACAAAAATGGAAGAGCCCCACTTTTTCGCATCATATCTTCACCATTTCTGAAACGATATTGTTGAATTTTAATAACAACCATTTTAAAAGTAAGTCTGAGAGGTTGATAGACTTTAATTTTTTTTAGATTATGTAGAAAGTTCGTAAACCACAATTTAGCACAAATTCGGACAGACGGACGTCACTAAATCGATTTAATTTGAGATATGTACACTCTATAGGGTTGGAAATAAATATTGTAGGTTTTACAAATAGAATGACAGACTTATGTAATTCCTTTTCGAAAACTAAAGTAAGAAATGGTTTCCTTTGTACAACTCAGCCACTAATGGACCGATAATCCTTATTTTTAGTGGAAACCATCCTTGAAAAATGTCAGCTAAATCGATGGACTTAAAAATTCTGCAGGTGTTCTGTGACTTTTATTAACCCCATTACGAACACAAGCAGTTGTACACCGTTAAATCCTCTTCCCTTTTTAAGGAAGTGCAAATCAATATTTTAAAAATTACAAATGATGAAGACTGTCGTCACTGGCTGTTTACTTTGGTACGTTTGGAGAGCGCTTTTGATGTGAGAACATCATTTTCAAGCCGCGTTTTGAGTAGTACTCAACTTTCAATCTGTGGAGAAGAGTATAATGACATAATTTTAGTTTTTCTCTTTTAGCCCTTAACTTACTTCTATTTAAAAAATTTCCTTTTGAACAAAGTCACAAAATATTTATTTTAAATGATTCTGCCTTTTTTCAACATCCGCAACTGCATCATTCATTTTTATGCAACTTAAAGTATTTTTGATAATTTAAATAATTTTTTTTTTTTTTCGTTTAATGCTTTTAGTATCTGCTTTTTTCGAACATTTATGCATG
Organism: Cistogaster globosa; assembly: GCA_937654795.1. Classification (NCBI taxonomy): domain Eukaryota; kingdom Metazoa; phylum Arthropoda; class Insecta; order Diptera; family Tachinidae; genus Cistogaster; species Cistogaster globosa. The sequence continues at coordinate 126,291,215 of OW569404.1, forward strand.
AAATAAATGAATAAAATATTTATAAATGTGCTTGTTTTAATGTATTTTTAAAATTATTTACTTGAAAACAAATGTGAAAATTAAAAACACTAACAAAAAAAAACGTGCACAAAATCACTGAAGAGAAAAACTTTCATCATAATGTTTAAATATGTGAAATAAAAAAAATATAAAATTTAAATAAAATTATAAAAAACAACAAAAGACAGTTGGGAAATTAAATTAAAGAATTTACTGATGTAATTTGTGCCATGAAAGTACAACTGGAATATTTTAATAAAAATAGTATTTTGGAAGTAAGTTAATTTCAATTACATAAAATGGCTTTTGTTCTCATGTTAATTAGAAAGCATTCAATTTTTTTTTTAATTTATTTAATGTTACAAAAATAAAATAAAAAAATAATAATTTTAATGCCGTATTTCTTATAATATGCACGATATTTTGTTAAATAAATGATTAGTGCCTGTCAATTTATTCATTACACTTTCATAGTTTTCTTTAAAATAGCAAAACTTGCCGACAATAAGTTTTATTGTTTTTTAACTGAAAAAAAGCAGGTTGTATCCCAGTTATCACATCTTGACTAAAATGTTCACACAAAAGCTTCATGACATAATGCTTGCACAAAAAGTTTTGCAATTATTTAACGTTTTATTTATTTTTAGATTAAAATTTAAGTAAATTTTTAATTCTCTCAATTAAATTTTTAATAGAAAAAAAAAATAAATTCAATATTTTTTAATTAAATAAATAATTAAATCAATTAAAAGTTTGAATCAATTTTAATCAGAAAACAAATTATATGAATTTTTTCCGCTCCTATAAACAGAGAATAAAATCTATCGACAGGAGACTTTGTAAAATTTTTTATATTGAATCTAAAACTTGCGGTTAGTTTTGTGACAATTTTGACATATTTTGTGTATGGGAGGAGCCGCTAAGCAGACCACTAATATTACAGCTCCCTTTTCGACCTTATCAATGTTTTCTAATGTCTGATTGGCCATTCATTCAGTACCTTGCTATCACCAGCCTTAACTCTTGACTTTTTAAACAGAGTCTTTCCTTATTTCTAATATTTTTATTATGCTAAGGTTTCCTATAACATGATCGTGGTCCTACGCTGACTGCCATTCGGTGTTGGACATTCGCGCATAAAGTGCGCTACAATCTCAGCCTCTTCCTTGCTACAAAAAGTTTGTAATGTCATGATCACTTGATACTTGCATAGATGAAATCAAATGCTTTCAAAGTATAACACTCCTTCTAAAGCTAGATTCTGTATTTCTAACTTTTTAATCTTAAGTGTAACGAATTTTCCACAAAAATCTTAATTAAGCCCATTTTCTCATTTTTTTTTTTTTTTTTTTTTTGTTTCCTCACAATATTATAGATGCTGTTCCAGTATCATACGGACAGTTGTTGAGCTAAGTATGAATGTACATGCGCTGTTCCTTGCGTATTTAAAAAATTTTTTTTGCCAGTTTAGGATTTAAATTAGCTTCAGTTCATTTTTTAATTTAATTTAAAAAAAAAAATTAGAAAGAAAAATTAATTTAAACTTTAAAATGAAAGAAAAATTTTTTACAAATTCACGCGGACACTTCCCAAAGAAAACAAGCAAAAGGAGACAGTAGCAAAATAGAATGCATTTTGTAGCCATATCAAAGGTTGGTATGAAGCAAAAACAAATGTACAAGACGAGTTAAGGCCAGGATTCACTATCATACACAATCGTACGATTTAATCACACAAAAATCTGACAGAATTCTATCCTGCTTTAAAAATCGTTTCAAAATGGCGTCGTACGTGCCACACTATTATACAAAAAAGATACAAATAACAGAGGCTTTTAATATTTTGTTGTTGCTTTCTGCTCATCTTTAAAAAAATCAACTCTGATCGCATAGAAAAAAATTATTTTATTTTCAAAAGATTATAAAATCGTACAGATCTGTCAAAAAGTCTGTCACACACATACAATTTTAGTCCACACTATCATACTTTTTGAGCACAAATGCAATTTTTGACAGATCGTACGACTGAGTATGATAGTCAATCCTGGCCTTTACAGAGTTAACAACAATAAAAATGCTTTGAGTTGTATGTGGCCTCCGTCTAATTAGTTGTTTACAATATACACAACCTAAGATAGATAGATGCGCAGAATGCTGATGAAGGCTGTAGTGATACAGAAAATGCGGCACTACATTCTGCTAATTTTTATAATTTTTCTTGTTTTTTTTTTGTGGGTAACGTCCGCATACATTTGTAAAGAATTTTTTTATCTACAAATTTTTTTGAAATTAAATAAAAAAATTAATCTGAGCCGAAAAAGTAGGTTTTTTTTTCATTTATTATATCCACGGCTTAAAGCCTGATTTGGAAAAATTACAAAAAATAAAAAAAACGCAAGGCACAGCGCGTATACATTCAATTCACACTTTTTTTGTAACGTGCGAGTTATGACTTTTTTTCGCTAGTATAAGCATTCGGACTACTGTGCAAAGTTTGCAAATTTAGAAATTTTTAAAAGAGTACAAAATAGTATCGGCCTTTTTATGTAAAATATAATATATTCCAAATTTTATTTCAAGCAAAACCAAACTTAAGAAAAATGTAATCGTACTTACAAATCAAGAAAAATTGGAATTTTGCCCAACTATTAAAAAAAAACCTTGTAGTAAAAGTACTAATTAGTACGGAAATAAATATGAATTATTATTTTTTAATAAGGCTTAAGTTTGCTATTAACTGTAAAGAGAATAAGAGTTAGATACCAGAAGAAACAAAGAACTTTCCGTTCTCTACAATTTCGTATGTAAAAATAGTTCAAATGAAATACAACTTAAACAAGTAAGAGTGCTATATTTGGCTATGCCGAATCTTATACACATACCCTTCACCATATATGTAAATATAGTTTAGTGGAGTAATTCCTATCAAGAAGACAAATATTGAAGTAACACAAAGTATTAAAAAATAAGAAAAAAATATTGAGAACATTAAAAAATTTTACATAAAAGTGTGACTGGCTCTTAATGGGTTTGATGTTATTAAAAAAATTATCATTTGCTGAAATATCTCTTCAAAAGCTTTTAAATGATACCCATATTGATGTCTTAAAAAATAAAAAAAATATGGTGCAAAATCGTACTTTTCTTTGAAAAGTTCAGAGGCCCATAACTCGGAAAATGTGGGCAAGCACCAATTTTTTCACTTGATATTTTGTTCTTATTTGTTAATTCTCTATCGCCCCATATATTTGTTTTTTTTTTTTTGGAATGACTTCATTGTTCTAAATGCTATGAAAATCTTAGAGACAGGCGTGGTATTATGCCCGCTTACTTAAAAAATATGGACAGATCTTGCTGATTTTCAGTAGTAAAATTTTCGAAACTATATCTGATCAATTGGCGTATTTAAATTTTCTCTAGCTCATCTAGAGCCCTGGCAAAGTTGATTTCGATACTAACACGTGGAAACAGATGAACATCGCTCAATCAACTGCGCTATGAACAAGACTTCAAAGTATATATTCATTATTGGGTCGGAAATGGATATTGTAGAAATTACAAACGGAATGACAAACTTAATTTCTTCAAGTGTTTTTAAAATTTTTATTACACAAAACACTGACATCTTTTTAATAAAGAAGTTATGAAAAAGCAGAAAAAGAAAAAATTTCTTTATTTTAATAATAAAATGATACAAATTACTAAAACAAAAGACAGATACATACAAAAACCCTAAAAAGCTTAATAAAATAAATGATTATTTTATTGTTTTATTTAACTGTCTGCTTTTTTTAAATTGTTAAATTTTTTGGCGCCAATGAGTCTTTAAAAAAGATGAGAAAAACTTGAAAAGGAAAATATTATACCGAGAGAAAAAAAAAACAAAATGCCACAATGGCTGCGTAGAAAATACATAAGCAGAATAAAATTACTATACACACAAACACACATATGTAAGCAATCACCTACTAATACATTTATATGTAACTATATGTATAGCTATAGTGAGTACATGAATTTATCCTGCAAGAATTTTCTATCGAAAAAAGTCACTACATCGCTACTTCATGGCGTTGAAATATATCGCAAATAATATTGACTTCTGATCTAATTGGTATCGCCAATTGGGAAGAAACGTACCACTACAGTTATACAACTTATGGGAAACTATTTAGCATCTCTAAGAAGGATTAAAATTCAGTATTCAGTGTCGAATATGTGTCTGTTAGCAGTTTAAAAAGGGTTGCTTTAACAGCATTGAATATAACAGAGTTCTGCTTTATCAAAACAGAATATGTAAATTTTAACATAGCAAAAAGGTTTAATGTCAGAAAGTTAAAATTGAAATTTTAAGAATTTTTAAAAATAGAATGCGAAATACGAAATAGAGATTAAGAAAATTCTGATCTTAAAAATTTTTATAAATAATTTGCTTGTTTTATCAACTAATTCTTTATAATTTTTCTTAACATTTTCACACGCATTTAACATAACCGAACACTGCACTAACCGAACACTGTCAAACTAAATGACATTAGTGTTTTTGTTTATCTGTTACATTAATTAATTCACTCCAAGTATAATCGAAGTTGTGACCAATAAGAGATCAATATGCGATGCCCATGCAGTTTGTTTTTGTAAATTTTTTGAGCAATCAAATTGTCATCTGGTAGTTGAGAAAAACGTACTCTAAATATAATAAAACGGGTCTTTTTGTCCAATTAACTTCTGATAGGGGGGGGGGGGGGGGCGAAATAGTGATTTTTAGAACATCTTAATTCGAAAATAATGTTTAATGAAGTTTTTAATCTAAAAAGTAACAAATAAGTGACTTCAATCCAAAAAGTGTTCTGTAAAATGCTGGCAGGGCAGCAACAAAAATACATGTGAAGACAAAAAATAATAAAAATGGATGAATTGTGGTTTAAGAAGAGAAACTAAAAAGAAATTTAAATGCCCTCAACTGAAAATCAGATGCATTACTCTTTTAAGTGGCTATTCATCGTTTAAAATTTAGAAGTCGGTACAAGACATCTTTCTTTCTTTCGAATACCTTCACTACAGAAAAATGGCGACGAATAACTTTTAGTGTTTTCCACTCAAAATCCAAGATATGTCTTAGATAAAAACAGAGTAGCAAGAGTTTTTTTACCTCTACAAAGTGTGGTGTGTGTACAGAACTGAATTAAAAAGAGAACAGTTCGCTGATACATGTTAAGGAACAACATTAGCTTTATTGATAGAGCTGTCTACATGTTTGCTAATTCGAAGACCATGAGTTCAAGCCCCAACACAGCCTTGAGTATAAAGAAAAAGTAATAATGTTAAAAAGCTGTTTGTAGATGTGTTTTAAAACAGACGAATTAAATAAAAAGCAGCAGTTTAAATCTCCAGAAGTCTTTATTTTGAAAGAAAAAAATTGTATTGCAGGCACGGTAGGTGGATGAAGGAAGGCGCCTGAATATAAAAAACGCAGAAAAGGTTTTTAAGACGCAAACACAGTAAAATTAAAAACAAATATTTAATTCAAACCTGGATGGGGCTTTTGTTAGAAAGAAAATAACAACATAACAGCAATAGTATTTGAAAATTGTGGCCGAGTTAATAAAAAGTTATTGAGAACCTTGAGTTCGAGAAAAAAAGTCGAGAAAAAAGTGAAAAGAAGAGTGATAAAATTAATGCCTCATTTCTCAAAACCTGACAATTTAAATGTATGTTTGTTTTAAAAATAATGTTGCAGTGCCTTCGTATGTTAAAGAGGAACATGAGAGTTTTTAAACCGAAAGAGCAGTTTTATTTATTTTTCACACTTCGCCGACATGCTGTTGGGTAATTCCAATAAAGGAGATCGCTGTGATACATGCTATTATGAAAACCCTTAATACAATCAGTAAACTGCATGTACGTTATAAAATTGACAGTGGCTGGGATATGAACTCAGGCCACAAAATCATTAGCATGCTTAGTAGCCAATGTGTTGACCATATAAGCTACAGTAACCTTAAGCTTTTAAACTAAACTACGAGAAGAGTTTTGGCTATTAAGTCAGTTAGTTTTTGCAGCTGCTGATAAAGATGAATACCAGGGCCTGTATATGACTTGAAAAAGTTATACGATTCCATGTTTATTTATTTACCATAATTCATAATTTCTTTTAGTTTTATTTTTTAAATGATAAATAACAAACAAAAATTGATTTGTTTATTTTTTTTTATTTACTTTGTTTCTATTCGTTGTTTTTTTTTTTTTTTTTTAATTTTTCATTAAAAAGGAGAAGCTGTTACTGTTGCCACTTAAGCCAAATTCGCAAATAATAAAAAAATAAGTTTCAGTAGTGAAAATAAACTGAATTAATGAATTTTTTTTTTCGTTTTTTTCTCTTTTTGCTTTATAGTTGGCACTTTTATGGTGTTGGTAGGTTATCGTTCCTGTAACATTGGAAAAATTACTTAAATAACCTCACACATACTATCACTTTGATACAAACATGCACGCACACTCTAAAACAACAAAACATTAAAATCAGACCCAAACAACAATAAAAGTAGTAACAGTAACACAGCATCTACATAAACGAAGACGAAGTAGCAATAAAATGTGTTAAATTACGTAAATATGGCGCCAACATTTTCACAGGCAAACATGGGCATTAACATACATTTCAAGGAAAATATCTATCCCTTGTATGAAAGACTTAACACACACACACACACAAACAAATATGATGGCTAAACAACAATAAAGCTTTAAGAGTATATTTATTTAATAATTTTGTATTTGCCAGCTTTAATATGATGCACTTTTTTTAATTCGCCATCAATTTTAAGAATTCTTGAAGGAAAAAATATTCCATCATAATCGCCTTTAAGAGCAATTTTAGAGAACACAGTTTTGATTTAATTTAATGAATGGAGAATTTCATCAATTGGGGTTTATTTTTATTACTGATCGTTTTTCACGCTTCTCCAGAAATTCACATGCATAAAATAGGTTTGGCTTTTATTCGAGAGTATGAGTAAAAATCAAAGTCAAGATCTTATTTTTGGAACTTCTGTTAATAAACTTTGTTTCTCAAGAAGAGCTGAAGAAAGTCAGCCCTATACAGTGGATAAAGAAAAATAAAATCAATGTTAATTATTGTTATTTTTGCTCAAACTTTGATTTTCTTCTTGACTTTATTCTTAAGACAAAATCTTTAGTTCATTTAAAATGTAAGTGACAAGAAGAGGAGAGCTATGCAAGCGGTGGCGAAATGGCCATCGAAACGTGCTTTCACCTTCAATAGTCAATATCAGTGATTTTAACAATTCGGTCGGGATAATCAGCACGATTTTTTATGTTTAAAGTTAAATTAATAAATATTCCCGTGATTAAAAAATTTTAATTAACTTTTTTTCTGTACAAAAGAAGAAGAAAATTGTCTGTCATAGCTTTTTCTTAACGATCACATTTAAATTCATACTAACGGTCATCATCTTTCTATAACCAGGGTTGCCAGACGTTTTCAAATTAACTTTCCTAATTTAAGGTTTTTAACCCAAAATTCCTTCTGAAAATATATTATTTTTCCAAATATCTCCCTAAAATTAAAAATATTATTTGGGAATTAAGATAAAATTTTGGAAGTCTGTCATAGTTCCCACTTTGTTTGTGCATTTACTATCGAAAAAAAACCAGTTTGCAAAAGCATTGCTTGTAGCAAATTAAAGTAAAATAAACACCAAATTTGCCTGATCTTCAACTGCTTTTAATCCAGGGTACCCTGGCAAGTAAAAACAGTTGCTTAAAAATTTGCTCAAAATGGTTTTTATTTGAATCGAATCATTTATTTAAAGCAGATTGTTAATATGCTTTAAAAAAAAATGCATCGAAAGACCGTTTTCACATTTCTTGCAATAAATTTTTTAAGCTTCAAAGACCTCAAAGCATTTAAAAAGAAATCGCCAAACAAAATTTCTTAACCCAATTTTTTTTAATCCCACTTTAGGAAAAAATTCCCGAATCTGACAACACTGTCCACAATTTTTTTTTTTTTTTACAAAAATCAAAAGCATTCCGTTATACTCACGTATGTCAGTAGATGTCTCGTCTTTTTCTAATCTCGTAATTTGTTCACAAGTTCGTCAGTCTGTCAGAAGTGTTAAATAAAAATTAAATTAAAAATATAAAACTTAATAAAAACTGTGATTTATAACTGTAAGGCTGGCATTATGTACTGCATTACTCGAAGAAAAATTTTGTAAGTTTTGCTTTCGCCAATTACTGCATTAATTCCGTGGGCCTTCTGAAAATATTGTATATATTGTATATATTGTTGCTTTTAAAGAGCAATCCGGCTCGAAGGACCAATTTTTACCCGCTAGAAATAATTGTTGTCTCCTTGGGTAAATGACGAGAACCTGTCGATGTGATTAAACATGAAAAAACTATCCTTAATTTGGGCTTTTTTATATAAATTCTAGTTTCCGATAAGGAAAATTTCGATGTACTTTTTTTTTTGCTTTTCATTTTATTTGTTTAATAATTTTATACCCACAAAAAGTAGGAGAAGGGTGTTTCTAAGTTTGTTATTCCGTTTGTAATTTCTACGATATCCATTTCCAACCATTTCTGAGTTCTTATGAAGAGCGAAGCCGAGACACTAGTTCAGCTGAAAATTTTAAATACGGCAATCGATGAGACATTGTGTCGAAGGAGGTGCTATTGAAAATCAGCAAGATCGGTCTATGTCCTTTAGGCTGTGGGCCAAACACCATGCTGCCCGCTGCCTCCAAAAACATGAACCGGTCTTGCTAAACTTCAATAGCAAAATTTCAATAGAAAGGAAGATTTAACTTAATTTTGTTTCAATAGGAATAATTGCAATTATTAATAAAAACTCTCATCTTCAACAAGAATATTTTATACCAGACATTCTGGCATCATTTGCATTTTTGAAATAAAAAAAACACATGCATTTTAATTTTCACGCAAAGAAACTAATTAAATAATAAGCACGACCGAGGTTACCGCTAGGAATTTTTGAAAAGTCTTACAAAAGATCGTTTTATAAAAATAAAGTCGCATATCAGCATTTTTATTATTAAAAAAAAACTCATTACAGAATCAATTTTTATCATAAGATGTGCAGTTGCATTATACATATGTAAATGCATCTATACATATTTTCATGTATACTATTACTACTACTATTACTATTACTAAGTTTAATAAATTTGGTTGTCGTTCGCTATTTATAATTTACTGGAAAATTAATGTTTTTTGTGAGAAACTTAACAAAAAAAGGGTAGAAAGTCCAAAAAATTAAAACAGTTGCGAAGCCGGTGACAAAAAAATAATCTCACAAAAAGTTGCAGACCCCTAAAAAAAGGAACAAATTGCGACTTAAGTCGGATGAATAATAACCCTGAGTACGACTGCTGTGTATTTTACTCTTTATATTTTATGGACTTTAAATACTCTTGTTCTTAGGGTTCTTAATTTAAATCATATATGTCATACATTTTTAAAGTATACTTTTAGGCGACTCTTAGATTTACAATTCCTTATTATTGTTATTATAAAACAATAACAAAACATTCAAATGTTGGGTGTTAAATAATTTTTGTGTCACTAAGTTTATGACAAATAGTTTTTTTTTTTCTATAAATTTAGTTTTGTGAATTCTATTTGCTTATATTTGGATGTGCGTTTTTTCCTTTTAATGAATAATTTAAACTGGTTTTATAAATTTAAGTGTTTTTTTTAGTTTAAAAATTGCAAGGCCACTAATTGCAAATCCATTGCGTTTGAGTGCTTCTTTGCAAAATTTAATTATTTAAATGAATTCTGAAAATGTGGCAAACGCATATTTTGGCTTCTTTGTAAAATTTTTGGTTACAAAAAGTTTTTGACACAGTGTGAATGAGCTGCGTGACCTAATTTGAAGTGTGCTGTAGGGGTTGAGGCGAACATTATTTAATGCCCAATATTTTTTATGATATGACTTTATTACTTTTGAAATAAAATTTTCATTGCAAATTGTAAATATAATTAAAAAGTAATTTTTTTTAAGCAAATTAAATATTTAGTTGAAGAATTTTTTTACTTTGTCCAATTACTGGAAATAATTTTTTTAAATTTTTTAATATTTTTTAGCTTTAATTTATATTAAAGTAACAATTTTTTGACTCTTTTTTTAATTAATAAATTAACTTATTTTTAGCTTAGAGAGTCCTTTTTTATTTAATAGAAATTGCAAATATTTTTTTATTTATTTTTCAATATTTCGGTACTCCTTTGTGTACCATCTTCAGGAATTTAATTCTCTAAGCTAAAAATAAGTTAATTCTTTAATTTATATTCTTGAAAATTATTAAAATCAATAATTTTAATATTTTGTTTAGAATTTAATCAATGAAATTTAAGGTATAAATAACAGTCTAAATTTTTTATGTGGCTCTTCCTTTGGTTATCAAATCTATTATTTTTTATACAACGTAAAACAAACATACACTGTGTCTAGGAACTTTAATTGACGCTGAACTTAATTTTATAAAGCATTTAATAAATAAATAATTCAAAAATAAATGCAATGTTGCTTCGCTGTAACTCAATCGCACTATTAATAATATTCACGTTAGATGAAAAAGAAAGAGAAACTTAATTTTAAATCACTTTCTCAAATCATATTTTCTTTAAGTTCAAAACTAACAAAAGAATGAATCCCTTAATTATTAAGAATAAAATAAAGCCGTAAGGTATGCTTTAGTTTTAATTAAATTAAGCAGAGAACATTAAACTGTAAATAACAGTTGTGAAAAGACAACTCACTTAAACCAATTTAATGCAAAGAAAATGACTTAAAAAATATTATTTTTAAAGAATGAAAAAAGGACGATTTAATAAAAAATGTTTTTGAAACGCGTGTGTTCTCTGCAAATGACAATACACATTTCATTCGTTTTTTTTTTTCTTTTTCCATTAACGAGTTCTATTTTTTATGTCTATTTTTAATTTCGTCATTTTCTCATGGTCTTATTGCTGTGTATGACAGCTTAAATAATATGAAAAAATAGCAATAAAGCCACAAGGCATGTTTTCACTTATTTTGGCAGAGCAAAAGAAAATTTAACTTCTTCTTTGTTGTTTTTTAAAAATTTCTCAAATAGAAATTTTTAAAATGATTTTAGCATTTGAGTTGAAGGTTTAAATTTTCGGTTTAAAGGAGATTTGTTATTTAAAGAAAAAGAAGAAAATTTAACTAAAACCCTAAGTAACTTCTTTGTTTTTGTCGATAATGTGGTGATAATGAAGTTATAATTCTAATAACTTTTAGCTCAAAATTGTTTGCGTAGAGGCTTTAATAATTTCAATGTTACAGTTGGACGTTGCATTCTTTCGATAACAATCAATTTGTGATTGAATGGTCGAATTATAGCTTTTTTTCTTTTAGCCTTTTAAATCAACTAAATTGCATCTAACGGGTATTCCTATACAATAATTTTTGTTTTTTTATTAAAAAAAAGTTTTGTGTGACTGTAACAGTTTTAATTTTTTTTATTTTACGGGTTTCTGGTTGTATCTTACGAATGATTCTAACGGTGTTAGCTCTATGGGCGTGGATCATCTTAAGATTTCTCGCATGTTATTGGTTCTTTACAGCACCTCACAAGAAAAACGTTAAAGGTGGCCATTTCTCATCACTAATACCACTGGCAACACTACTACAGAACTCAGTGCGCAAAAGATCAATTTTTTGATGAGCTGCGTGACAAGATGTCTCATCTTTTTAACAATTAAACAAATTCATATCTTACATTTCAAGACATTAACTAAAAAGCAATTTTATTTTTTCTTATAGACGTCGAGATAAAAATGTTTCTCCTAGAAAATATGATTTTTCGATTCGATGTCTGATTGGAGCTTCTTTCTATAAGGCCCAAATTTAAAAGCCGTAACGTTGTGGATGATCATTTGCTTGCAATAACGAAGTCAGTTGGAACTTGTAAGCGAATAATCCGAGATCTTGTGCACGAAATGTCGAAGTCTTAAGATCGGGGGTGAGTCGTCATTCCTAGACTTAGTTGTACACTTTAATCCCCATAAACCACATTCTCGTTAATATGAACCTTAAGATAACGGCGATTATGAGTATTGTCTGCTATAAGTCACTTTCATAAACTCTCCCACAAACTGGTGTACAGAACTCTCAACGCGGGTGCACAGTTCGTGTAACACAGCATGAATCTATGAGTGACAGATTTTTAAACATCCCGTTCGATTCATCAATCTTTAAATTTATTCATAAAAAATTAGTTTATTTACGATCAGCGTTGCATATTTCTTCTGTCACAATATGGCAACTCTAACGATTCTTCTACATATGACAGAATTTCATCATTCCATACGTGATTACTAATCGACACTGATGTTTACAAGAAATTTTTAAATAAATTAAACAAAATATTTTTGTTTTATTTTTAATGTTCAAATCAAACTAAACATCAGCATTATGTTTCAACTTGAGTTCAATTTGTCTTCCTTTCTTTTTTATAGAATTTTGATGTTTCATAATTAAAAACAAAATTATGTTAAAATTACAAAAGATATGATCAACTGTACACTTTTAATTCAAATAAAATACAAAAAAAAATTAATTTTATTTTCATAATATTTTTTTATTTATTTACAAACATTAAATTTATAATTTTTTTATTTATAACATAAATAAAAATATGTTTAATTTTTACCATTTAATTAATTAATAACGAAAAGTAATAATAATAATATAAAATATAAGTGAAAAAAGCGAGAGCAAAATATTTAAAGTTTAAAGAAAATAATCAATTATAAGGCAACGATCTTTAAAACAGATCCACAAACTCACAATCATTAATTTCTACTCAAAACTGTAGACAAAGCCACGCTTACAGCGGTCACAGCCAATACGGACCATTTGGATATATACAACCCTGTACTGCTGTTGCAGCCATCTTCATTGCAGGCGCAAATTGTTTGTTTATAGCCCTCATTGTCGGCAGTGAAACACTTGTTAGCACCAGCACTGGCAGAATCACGTAGCCAGCCACAACCGCGAACAATACGATGCTCTCCACTAACTTCTATCGTTAGAACAGTTTTGCGGCAGAAGGCCTGTTGTTCATGTTGTTCTTCACACTCTTTAAGGAATTGATCATCTCGTTGGGGACGCGGTGTATTTAAGCGCAAATAGTTGCAGTCCTCTTGTAAATGGGAGTTGCATTGATGACAACGTATGGCAGTGACTAGAAAGAAATAAAAGAAGAAAATTGAAATATCTAATTTGAGTTTAATGTAAGTTTATTTGCAACAAAATTGGGTTTATTTAAGAGCATCATAAATTACATAAGTTTTTTGTAGCCTACTTTAAGGCGCCATTTATTTTTTATTATTTGTTAATTTAATTTATTGCAGTGTAAAATAACTTTTGTATTCAATATTCTCTTTTAATTATCCTAAAATTATTATGATCTTTTTTATCATAAAATATAAATGTGCACTTTGTGTTTTTAACGTTTATATTTCCACAATGTATTTTATTGTAATTTTTATTTTTTAATAAATTTAGAAATTAATTTTTAAGTGAATTTAAATCAATTAAAAATTATTTATTAGTAATAAATATTATATTTTTTGCTAATAGTTATACAAATTGGGTTGCGGTTAGAACTTTCATTAAAATTATTTAGTTCCAACTAAACATGCGACAGTTTATTGGTGTGAATTTCATTTTACTTTATTTTTTTAGGTAAAGGGTGATTATTATCTTTTTGGCAACACTGGTTTAAACAGCTGACGCACGTTTCGTGTTTTTTTTTCACTGTCAAACATCTTTAATTTGTTCTATAATTTAACCATGAATCGTCTGACAAACGAACAACGCTTGCAAATTATTGAATTTTATTATCAAAATGCGTGTTCTGTTAAGAAAGTTCATTTACCGAAAAATTGTGTTTAGCGACGAAGCTCATTTTTGGCTCAATGGGTACATAGATAAGCAGAATTGTCGAGTAAATATCAGCCAGAAGCATTGCAAGAGCTACCAATGCATCCAGAAAAAGTCACATTTTGGTGCGGTTTATGGGCTGGTGGCATCATTGGATGCGAATCGTAACGTAACTGTGAATGGTGAGCGCTACCGTGAGATGATATCCAACTTTTTTTTTTGTCCAAAATGCAAGAGCTTGACTTGCTTGACATGTTGTTTAAAAAATTCGGTGCCACATGCCACACAGCACGCGCAACAATGGACTTATTGAGAGGCAAGTTCGGTGAACATTTTATTTCACGTTAGGGACCGGCCAATTGGCCGCCTAGATCATGCGATTTAACGCCTTTAGACTATTTTTTGCATGAAATAATCTTTAAGGAATAAATTATATGGACCGTAATATCGATTCAAATAAAAGATTTCATGCATTTTTCTGAATTTTATGTTGTTGTTTTTTTTTTTAACTTTCGAATAGCTTTTAAAAAATCACCCTTTACTATTTAAAATAACTATACTTTGTCGGCAACCATATACTGTTCCCTCTGATAAAAATATGCTTCGTGTTTCTATACCACAACCATAGTTGTTCTGTGTGCTTCAAGTATTAAATATTTGCTTTATTTTGATGTATTGAATAAACAAAAGCGTTTACTCGAATTTGCTTTTAAAAATTTATTAAATTGAATATTAAAAAAAGGCACCAAAAAAAAAAGAAAAAAAAGAAAAATACAAATTTATTAAATTTCAAGTTTTATTACCTCCCGATTTTAATTCAAATCGTTTAATTAGTATAAAAGCAGATTATTAGCATTTTTGAGCAGCCTCAGGTAAACGTGTTTTAAATTTAAATAAATAAAATTATTTAAAGGGTCGGACTTTTTAACCGACTTAAAAAAAGGTGTTATCAATTCCAGTGAATGTTGCTTTTTTATGTTTGAACCTGCAGATCTCAGTCATTTCTGCAAATATTTTGAAAATTTTTTGTAATTTGATAGATTATGATTACAGATTGGTTACGTTTTTAAAACATTCATAATCCTAAAAATTAAAGGGTGCCCCACACAACACGTATGTTTTTTAAGTTAAAAAATGCGTATTACTATAGCTCCCAATAGCAAAAAAGTAATACAAAAATAAGTCTAAAAATTAAAGGGTGTCCCCATAGGTGATGTAAATTGACCTATATGGGCTTAGCTCTTGAACCGTTATAGACAAACGCTTGCAAATTGGACAGAATGTCGATTGCTATAAACATTTAAAATTATAAATTAAAGGGTGCCCCAACAGTTGATGTAAGTTGATGTATTTGGCCAAACTTTTGACAGACAGTTGTATTGCTAAGTCCGCTACAACAACAAGTATAAAGTTTTTAATTTATAAATTAAAGGGTGTTCCCATATTTGACGTAATGTTAAATATGTATATGGCACTATCGTTTAAACCGTTATATACAAACCGAATGTCCACTACTTCGTCTGGTATATTAAGAAGTATAAATACTTAAAATTCTAAATTATAGGGTGTTACAATAGTTGCTGTATTTGACCGAACTGTTGAACAGTTTTAGACAGTCGATTGAAATTTGCACAGAACCTTTATTTCTAAGTCGGCTATAACAAGTAGCAAATTTAAAATAAGAAATTAAAGGGTGTCACTATAACTGCTGTAATTTGACCTATACGGCGCTATCTTTGAAACCGTTACAGACAAACTCTTAAAAATTAAACAAAATACCCATTACTGTGTCAAGTATAATAACAAGTGTAAACGTCTCAGCTTAGAGAAATCTACAGATAATTTTGCTGCTGGAACTTTTAGGTGTTTACCTACCAAAGTGATTGCTGGCGAAAACAAAAAAAATCTTCTTTGGCTTTTTTAGTACATATATTTTTTTCAAACTTAAATTATTTATAAGCAAGAAATAATGGCGACTTAAAACAAACATAAAGAACCAGAAAAAAAGGCAAAACCTACTTAAGCGCCTCTGAGATGTCAATTACTTTTCGATGTAATTCGCGCACCACATACTAACCAGGGATGGAAAACTATATGGGTTCAGACATGAACAACAAGTAAAAATTATTAAAAATAAAGGGTGACCACATAACTACTTAATTTTCTTGTTTAATCTGCATTCATATTTTGTTCTACGACATATTAAAAAATCTTGACGCAATTTTTCTTGAATATAATATAATTAATGTATAATTAACGTCCTTAAGAAATATGATTTTAGGTTTTTTTGTTTTGAAGACGTTTTTTTTTTTTTTGCTAAAATTATAAAGAATCCAAATTCAAAATTTAAAAATTACTGACTACTATAGACCATTAATCAAAATTGTGATTAATCTTGAAATTTAATTAGTTTAATTAGTTTATTACACATAAATATAATTTACTTTTAGTTTTATAACAAAATAGAAATAGAAAAAATTTAAGTCATTTAAATTCAGTCAAACATTTTTTAGATCTTCTATTTCCTTCATTTTACGTTCATATTTTATTTTATTTAAATATCCAATACTATTTTTTTATTTCAAAGATGTTTTAAATAAAATACCTGTGTATTTATAAGAATGAATGACGTCTTAAGACTTGTTATTTAAATTTTTCAATAAACGATATGTAAATGACACTCTAATGATTGAAGAAAACAAAATGAATAAAAAATGTAAATTACTTGGGTTGTAAATTTGAAAATATCAAATTTAATAGCGCACTAACAAAATCCAGTTTTAAGCAATTATTGTTAAATAATGACAGTTTAACATTTGGAAATAAAACAAATTAAATCAATTTATATTCTAACGAAACTACGTAAAACAAGGAATTTAAAATAAAATTGGTTTCCGTTGTAGTAAAGGAACGATTACAGTGATCGATTTTATAATTTGCTTGTTATTAACTTTCAGCATGTGTTATAATGATTAAGACATACTTAGACTTTTTTTTTATTCCGTCAATATTTGGTGGACACATTATGATAGTGGCAGCTATCTCATTAGCAACTGTGATGATGTCTAGTTAACTATCAAGCCCACACACCAGTTAGCCCGCTTTTAATTTATCAGTAACTTGTTTAAAATCTGATAACAGGTAGTGAATATGCTAAATCTGGGAGAGTTTACAAGCAGAAAGTGTATTCGTAGTCATAAATTTGTTCAACACTGCTTCTAAAACACCTGTAGGATTTAATGATTTTTAAGACGATATTTCCGACACCATGTTTACGCAACGAAAAGAAGTTATAGTGTCATGGTCACAGGAACAATATTATATTTAATACATTAGTGTATCAATCAAACTTAAGTTGCCTTTAACATATTTGTTCTCACAAATAAAAAAATTACATGGTTACAAAAGATAGCAAGAGCAATATATTTGAGTTTAACAGCATAATTTTGCACTAATAAAGTCTTGTTTTAGTTTAAATATATTTTAGTATTTCTAACTACAAAAAAACAATAAAGAATGAGAAAGAAACATTAAGTTTCTATAAAATTTTATATAAAAATTTCAGCGTCTCTTAATGGGTTAGAAATTTTTAAAAGATTTTAGTATTTCCTGAAAGATCTCTTTAAAAGCTTTTAAATGATACCCATATTGATCATATTGACAATTGTACCTTTCTATGAAAATTTTAGAGGCCCATAACTCGAAAAATATGGGCTAGCGCTTATATTTTACTTAGTTTTCTTTTTCTTATTTTTTAATTCTCTATCACCCCATATATTTATTTTTTTTTCGATTGTCCTTAATTCACTAAACTAGATTTGCTCCAAAAGATATGGAAAAATTAGAGGCAGGTGTGATGCTTAGGACGCTGCCTTGAAACATACGGACCGATCTGACTGATTTTCAATAGTAAAATTTTTAAAACTATGTCTACTCGATTAGCTTATCTAGTGCCTTGGCAAAGTTGATAACAACCCGAACATGGACGGACAAACGGTTTTTTTTTTGCCACATAACAGGATTAGAGGGGCCTACCTAGGGGCTTACAATCTTTATTGAATAAATAAATAAAAATAATAATAATAAATTAACAATTAGCGCAAATAATTATTTTTAAGAACCTTTAATTTATTTTTTTTTACTTAATTAACGGTTATTTTCTATTAAAATTCCAACGTTGAAATGTTTAGTACAATTTGGGTCATTTGGCATAAAAATTTCGTTTGCCATCCCTGATTGGTTATGTTCCGGATTTTTAAACAAAATTTAGAATATTTGATTATTTCAATTTTTAAAGCATGAATTTTATTAAAAATCTTATTTCATATTTTTAATCAGATGATAAAGATTTTTTTAAATTAAATTTGCAAGAAAAATGCTATATGCACGTGAACCCACAAAGTTAAAAATATCGGAATGTATTCAAGAATTTAAATAAAAATTGAGCCTTCTAAAAACGGGTCAAACAAGATTTTAACCAACAAGTAGTAACTCAAGCATTTCGTTTGCAACTCCAACAAAATATATGGTTACTAAAAATAAGAAGATTAAGTTTATTTATTCATATTTAAATATAAATCTAAAAACACCGATATTTAGATATACTTTGATAAATTAAATAAATTTTTTGTCAGGCAAGAGTTTGTTTGGAAGTAGAAAATGTTTAGTTATTAGACAAAGATAAACTCTTATCTCACATAATTCTTCAATAAAATATTTTTAATTTTTATCTTAAATGCCAAAAGTTAAGAGTTTTAATTGTTCTTATATTTGCAGGTTGTTCTATAAATATTTTTATCTAAAAACTATAACATAAAACGTATCGCTGTTTTAATAAATTAGGTTTAGATTTTATTGTCTGAAAGTAAAGCATTAAAACGAAAAAGTGTTCACAATTTAAATTGCTGACGAAATATATATAAAAGGAAATTGAAAAAAAAGCACCCGGGTTCCAACTTGTTCATCCATTTGCGAAATGAGTTTTGAAGAAAATATCGAAATATATAAAATATAATGAAATGGCAAAAATTGGTAGCTTTGTGTAATACCCAAGTCATTTGTTTTCGGGATACATCAAACAAGCAAATGTTCATAAAAGCAATATGTTGGAGGCCTTTATTTAAACTGATACACTGCCAGTACTTAGGACTGATCTGGATGCCGTTAAATATTGCAGTTTTCAAGAATACTAATAAATAATAAATGCAAATCATTACGTTGTTCTGTAAAGAGAAAAAAGTATAGAAAACACTGGCAAAAATTGGTGTAAAGAAGTGATGACTCTTAAGAGGGTAACATACGCACCTCTTTAGGAGTTTTAAAATTTTTACTTGTTTTAAAAAATTTTAATTAATGATTTTAAATCATTAAAGTGAACTTTTTATAGTTATTTCCAGTTGTTAGCTAATTGTATCCAACAAATAAATACAAAGATTTTTCGTGTACATGCTTTATAAACATTGTGAATTACTAAGGTTATTGGCACTGCCTGAAAGTATGCTAGATAAAAAATATCCCATTATAAGCAACGTATCTGAGCAGTACTAAAAATTTCAAATTGACGGGTAAGCCTAATTAAAAAGTTTTAATAGCCTTCGATTTTGTTTCTAAAAGTCACCGCAAATAGTATATAAAGAGCAGCCAAGTAGATGTTAAGTTTTAAATTGCTTGTGTAACATTCTTAAAGGATAAAAGTAAGAATAATCGTCTTGTGTAGAAAATAAATACAAGTTATAAAAATAAAAAACTATGAGGTCTTTAAAATGTATTGTTATGCCCAGATTTCGTAATATTTAAAAATCATTTGGTAAGTTACTTCTTTGATAGCCTTGAGACAAGTCTAGTATTTAAGTCTACATTCCTACAGAGCCGGGTATTTGAAAAATTTTTTAAACTGACTCTTATTTCTCCCCGTTAGGACTGTTTTTATAGCGCATAACACTAACAATTTGCATATCCTTTGATATTAATCCGATAATTCAGTGCCTCATAATGATACCAACTGGAGCGATATCGAAACTCAACAGAGAACCAAAAGTGTCCTCATCTTACTCTATTCTATGAAGTGAAATCAATGAATTCTTTAAAACCTGTATGTGATAATGGTAGCAAAAAAAAAAAACTAACGAGATTAATTTAATAGCATGGCATCTATCCTACGGACAGACACATTATTTGGTTATTAAACCGAATTTTCGAAAACTTTTGTGCGTATAACTGTAAAAATAATAATTATCTGTCCAAATATCGGTGAGAGCTGTGAAACTAACAGCTAAAACTATTGGGTTTAAAAACCTTTGCATTTTGTTTTATTTTCGATTAGGGATAGCAAACTATAAATTTAAGGAAACTATCAAATCACTTTGGTAACTCCAACAAAGAAAATATTCATTTATCGCTTTGCAGTTAACATATGCTTTAGCAAGATACTTTGTGTTAAAGTTTTAAATATTATAAAGAAATTAATTGAGTAAGTAAATATACGATTTAATACTAAAAAAATATGTGTTTGAACAAGCAAAACTGTCACATTCTTTCGCGCTGAAATTAATATTTCCCTTCGTCTTAGCTTTATGTTTATCAACTTGATTTGTTCAATATGATAAACTACTCAATTCAAAAGAATATTAATCCACAGTTGCTGCATTTCAACTGTTTAATTCTTCTATGAATAATTAACACAACTGAGGGGCTTTATACAAATTTTCTTAACGAATGAAATTGGAATAAGGAAACACCACATAATGTTTGCAGAGTAAAAAAGTTAGTTTGAGCTCTCAATCTTCCTCTTTATTTTTAATTTATATCTGTCGATTTTTGCTTTTATTATATCGATTTTGTTATACAAAAATGACTCAATACTCAACAACACAAATTAAAAAATTGTTTTATTCTTAATTTTTTGGGAACCTTTAATTTTTGGTATAACTAAAATTTGTGCAAAAAATTGAACTTTGTTGCCACGAACTTATTTTACGCTTCACCGGAGGTAAAATGGTATATCTTAATTGGTTATTCCATGTGTAATGTCTAAAGTATCCATTTCCGACCCCAAAAGGAGTAAAGATATTCTGAGTTCTTATGCATAGCAAAATCGATTGAGCGTTGTCCATTTATCCGTCCGTGTTAGGCTTGAAATCAACTTTGCCACGGCACTAGATGAGCCATAGATAATTTAAATACCCCAACCGATCAGACATATTTCGAAAAGTTTGCTCTTAAGAATCAGCAAGATCAGTCCATGTCCTTCGAGGCAGCGGGTAAAACACCACGCATGCCTTCAATTTTTCCATATCATTGGGAACAAAGCTAGCTAAATGAAGAGACTCCAAAATAAAAAAAAAACAAAATTGGCGGTAGAGTTATGAGCCTCTGAACTTTTAAATTTTTTTTAAATATCAATATGGGTATCTTTTAAAAGCTTTTAAAGAGATCTTTCAGGAAATACTAAAATTTTTAAAGAATGCTCAACCCATTCAGAGCCGGTGACATTTTTGTGTTAAATTATGTCTAGTGTCATTTAGCAGCTTTTGAAGAGTTCTTACGGGAAATAATTGAATTTTTTAAAAACTTTAACCCATTAAGAGTCTTTTTTTTATTTAAAAAAAATTTTTATTTTTTAATTCTCTGTCACCCCAATATTTTTTTTTTTTTTTTTTTTTTTTTGAATGGAGTTACTTCACTAAACTAGTCTTGGTAAAAGGTATAAAATTCGGCATAGCCGATTATTTCACTCGTAATTGTTTTTCTGTATTTTGAATTTGTTTAGTGAAATTTTGATTTTTGTTGGGCTCGCTATGTTTTTATTTAAATTTCAGAATGGCCAGAACGTGACATTTCGTTGAAATTTCGATTTTTTCGGGAACTATTTTACAATTTTTAAAATATTTAAATTATTAGAGATTTAACGTTTTTTTGGGGATTTTTTTTTAATTCGGCTACTTTTTTAAAAATTAATTTTTGCTAATAATTTTTGAGTAAATTATTTATTTTTAATTACGTTGTGAGTTTTTGGATTAAAAAAAAAAAATTTTTTGAAAGTTGGCAATTTTTTGTAATAATTTTTTAGTGAATTATCGAATTTTTTGTGGGTTTCCACTTTTCAGTGACAATTTAATTATTCTGTTAAAACTGTAAAATTTGTATTAAAATGTGAATATTTTTGTTGGTTTTCAATATTACACTAAAAAATAATTGAAATGTTAAAAAAAAATAATAATGGAAATCATAGGGAAACAAGGGGTTCAATTGTTGTGCTAACAAAACTGGCTAAAATTTTTAGACATTATCTAAAGTCCTTGAAAATTTTTATTAAGCGAGAACACGAGCAGACAGGCGTTATTACTTAAAGCGACTTTCCCTAATGATCGAGAATAAAAATACATACTTTATAGGATGGCAAATAAATATTGTGATGAAAGGTAGGATAAAATCTGCCTGGCCACCAAATTTTATGTTTCATTTCTGTACAACCGAAGGTGATGATAATTCACATCAAAAAATATAAAGGTTAATTATTTTGTCAGCGGTAAAAAATTAATTTAAGGCGAATAAATCCATCACTTGCTTTATAATTAAAGTGCGATTATAATGTTATAAGTTTCAATATCAGTTTAATAGATCTTTGTTTTTTGTCATACGATTTAAATAAAAAAAACAACAATTCCCACACTTACATACAATAAATATATTTTATATTCCATGATATTTTATAAATACAATCATTTGTAAATTAATAGTATAAATATTTAAAAGCAAAAAAATATAAATTAAAAACTAAATATTTTAAGTTAAATAGTTTCACAAACATGTTACAGTACACACATGTATACACACACTTAATAGTTTAACTGCATAAACAAATAGTATTTTAACAAAGAGTATTTATCGAATAATTTAATTTTATTTTACATTCCTATTTTTTTATTTCCCAGTCAGTAAAATCAACACTCATCAGAGCTGCAGAAAAATATGCTAATTGTTTAAAAAAAACTATTAATAAAAATGCAAATAAAACTAAATACTGATGTAAGCAAAAAAAATTACTAAAACAAATAAAAAGTTTTGTTTTCATTGTTATTTTTTTTTTTTTACACCAACACACACTGCACTTTAGTGTAAGTGAAAATGCATATAAAATTTATATTTAAACGATTTATTAGATTTAAAAGGTTTATTGAATAGAGTAAAAATTATAATGACACGTTGGTGCCACTAAAGTCATCAGCATGAAAAATGCTTAACAGGCAAATAGGGAAACTTTTTTTTTACAAAAAGTACTTTTTGTCAAAAAAAACGTTTTTTATAAACAGCTTTTTAGCTTAAAGCGCTTCTTTTCAATATCTTATTCTAGATTAAATGTACTTTGGTTTTATATTGAAGTTCTTATACCGTTGCTATAATTGTAATAATAATTTATTTATAAAAAAATTTTTTTCTTCTCTGTAAAGGGTATTTTTTACGTTGTATACAAAATATTTTTATAACCCTGCACCTCAATTGTAAAAAAAAAATTCTGAGTTCTTATGCCTAACCGTTCGTGTTCGGGTAGAAAACAACTTTATCAAGGCACTAAATGAGCTATAGAAAATTTTAATACGTCAATCGATCAGACATAGTTCCGAAAATTTTGCTATTGAATATCAACAAGATCGGTATTTGTTCTTCGAGGCAGCGGGCAAAACACCATGTCTACCTCTAAGTTTTTCATATCATTTGGAATAATGAATCAAAAAAAAAAAAACAAAGATATGGGGCGATAGTAAATTAAATAACAAGAAAAAAATCAAGTTAAAAAATTGGCGCTCGCCCATATTTGCCAAGTTACGGGCATCTGAAATTTTCATTTTTCTTTTTTTTAATATCAATATGGGTATCATTTCAAGGCTTTTTTCTTATTTTTTAATTCTCTGTCACACCAATATTTGTTTTTTTTATTGGAGTTACTTTACTAAACTAGATTTAAATGCATGATGAAGGGCACATAAGATTTGGCATGGCCGAATTTAAAACCCCTTATTAAAAGCACACTGCTTTATTGAAGGCACATTTATCAGATTTATTTTATAAAAAAAACTTACATATATTTTTTTAGAGGATTTATTAAAAATGTTTTTTATAAAATCTTTTTTATAAAAGATTTTTGTTCAAAAAATAAAATAAAGATAAAATTTAATTTATTAAAAATGTTAGTGAGAAGTTTTCTGAAGAGCTAAGTAAGCGGTAGCGAAATGGCCTTTCAGACGTGCTTTTTGACCCTCAATAACCAATGTCGGTGATTTAATTATAAAATCGAGATAATATAAAATATCACAGAAAAAGATTTTTTCAAAGTTCAAATTAATTCCACTTTCAGTTTAATTTACAAAAAGAGATTTTTGAATAGAGTTACTTTTTATTAAACGTGCTTTTTATAAAGTTTAGCTTTTTATAAAAAGTATATTTTTACTTTTTTTTATTATTTTATAGAAGGTACTTTTTATGACAGGGGCTTCTTTTACAAGGTACATTTTTCTTTTTATAAAAAAATACTTTATTAAAAAAAGTACTTTTTTTAAATAATATTTTTAAATTTTTTTCCAATCAGGATTTAAATCGGGGATATTGTTTTTCGACTTATGTTAATTTTTTAATTATTAAAAATTTTTAGAAAAAAAAA
This sequence comes from Cistogaster globosa, assembly GCA_937654795.1. Classification (NCBI taxonomy): domain Eukaryota; kingdom Metazoa; phylum Arthropoda; class Insecta; order Diptera; family Tachinidae; genus Cistogaster; species Cistogaster globosa. Next base: position 126,315,858 of record OW569404.1, read on the forward strand.
TTATTTAAAAATGTACACAGAAGTTTTATGAAAAACAAGCAAGAAAAATAAGACACCAGCAAAATGAAATGCAGCATTTTCTGGATCACTACATTCTTCATTAGCACTCTTCGCATCTAGCTACCTTAGGTTGTGTATATTGTTAAGATTAACTCCACACACAACTCAAAGCATTTCTTCGTTGTTCTCTCTGCAACTCGTCCCGTACATTTGTTTTTAATTATTTTACGCGGTACTTTTCTCATTTTATAACAAAGATTTCAGAAAAGCAACTCCTTTTATAATATGTGATATTTTATTTTTCTATAAAAAAAAACTCATTTTAGATAAAGTACTTTTTTTTGCAAAAGTACTATTTTGATAAAAGTACTTTTCAGGAAAAGTAACCTTTTTTAAGTAAATGTTTCTTCGTTTTATAAAAAGATAGATAAAGATAAAGTACTTTTTTTGCAAAAGTACTATTTTGATAGAAGTACTTTTTTAGAAAAAGTATCCTTTTTATAAGTAAATACTTCTTCATTTTATAAAAAGATATTATTTATAGAGATTTGTAATAAAATGTAATTTTTTACTAAAAGCAAATTTCTTTAAATTAATAAAAGTTTTTGTAAAGTTTGCCGTTTCAAAATAACATCTCTTTAAAAAATTATTTTCTTATTTTTAATAAAGGAGACTTAAATTACCACATTTTTTATATTAAAAAATGTATACTTTTAATAACCTTCTATTTAAAATGCCTTACTTTTGTTAAAATTATTTGCTTTTATTACACTCTTATTTATTTAAGTGTTTAGCAGCAGTCTTGTTCATTTTTGTTTACTTTTTTTATTATAATTTTTTTAAAGCAAACGTGCTAAAATTCACATTTAAAACATTTATTATTAAAAAATGTTAAGCCTTCAGTTAACAATTTAAGCAATTTAATATTAAAATCTGAAAAAAAATTTAATTTCACTTGTTAGCAAAAGCCTAAGAGGTGGGGAGGAAAAAAAAGTAACACAATCATGAGCAATTTAAGTAGTGCAAAATTTCACACTCAAAATTAATTATCCCAATTAATTATTTTAAGCTTGAGCTGCTTTATAAAATTTAATTTAATTAACTAATTTAAATTTCCCTTATTGTTGAAAATTTTTGTTTTTTTCAAATTTATAGAAAATTGCTTTCCACTTCAGTAGATTTTAGTTTCTTTATGTTGTTTTTTTTTTTTTTTGTTTGTTTTATTAGGAAGGTAATTTGGTACAGTCCAACAATGTCATTAGCGGTTTTAAAATTTGTATTGAATTTTTAACACAAACAAGCACTTTTTGTAATTTATTAGATTTATATTTGTTTTTTTGTTTTGTGAACTATAAACATCACTATCGGAATTCTAAATAGACTTTAAATAGATTTTAATTTAATTGAATGAATACTTAATAAAGGGTTTTAGCTTTTAATATTTCAACTCAGGAAAAAATGTATTTGATTAATTAAGAGACAAAGAGTGATTTCTTTCCTGTTGGGTTTTTTTATTTTACATAACGTAGCAAACGCATAGAGCAAAAAAATATTTCTTTAGGTGATATGTAGGTTTGTCGGGCTAAAGTTTGTGAACAATAAATTTAGACAAACTCTAGCAAAACCGAAGCAAAGTTCCAGTCTTTTTAACGAATCAATTGGTCACAATTTACTTTTTTTTTAGAAGTGTGTACTTTGTCATTTGCTTTTTAATGAAAACCTTTTTAAGATAAATGTATACCCAGTATAGTAGAATTATATTAAAAATATAATATAATTTTTAAATGATAAACAATGCTTTACGCGCTATTTTAAATTTTTCTCTTAATTAAAAAAGCAAATGGTAATAAAATCTTGAGCAATAATAAAAAAACTCTTGAGATTAAAATCATAAACGAAACAAAATGATAAAAAGAAATAAAAATTCTGACAGTATAATATTTTTCATTGCTCTAAAAATTTTTAATGTTTAAGTGTTGCGAAGATTTTTTGGAGAGACATTTTTTTTGTCACATTTCTTATCTTATTTGAACAGTTGCTAGTTTTAAAAGTTTAACTAATTTTGACAAAATTTAGAGCCAAAGGCCAAATCTAGACAAAAATATGTGACCAAAACTAATACATTTATGATTTTACGAAATTTTATATTGAACAGCGTTGCCGTTGTGGTGATTTTGGTACTAATTTGTCAGGTTTAAAAGTTTAACCAATTTTGACAATATTTAAAGCCAAATGGCAAATCTAGAAAAAATATGTGACCAAAACTAATACATTTATGATTTTACGAAATTTTATATTAAATAGCGTTGCCGTTGTGGTGATTTTGGTACTTAATCGCCAGATTTAAAAGCTTAACTAATTTTGACAAAATTTAAAGCCATAGAGCGAATGTGTGACCAAAACCAATACATACACGATTTAACACAATTTTTAATTAACCAACGTTGCCATTGTGGTGATTTTAGTACATTGTCTGAAATAAAATTTTTGATCACTTTTTTTTTGCCTTTAAAACTGTTTTCGACAACTTGATCAATAGTAAAAAAATATTTGTGAAGTTTGTCTTTTCTAAAAGACAAGTAAATCATGACTTTATTTTCTTATTCTGCAGAGTAGCTGATCAAGGCTACTACCAAAAGAAAACGTAATATTTTTTTTTTCTGTGTAACCAGCCTGTTTCATCTTTATTTTATTTTATAGATTGATATTTAGATTCAACGAAAATGAAGAATTGGAATAATGAAACAAGAATTCAGATAGTGTGCCGCGTTAACGCTTTAGAGCCCGCAGTTTCCATAAAAAGAGAGTAAAGGCGCACATTTGGCAACACGTCTGCTAGCAGATGGACTATACTGAGGCTCGTGAATAACTTTGTGGCTTAATAGCACGCAGGCCGTGAAATCCCTCAACTCGGACGCAGGAAATTATCGCTGCTGTAGCTGCTGCTATGCACTCTAATCCTAAAGCTTCGGCAAGGAGCTTACCTGCTTTAATGGGCCTCAGTAGACAATCACTGCAAACAATTTTGGATTAAGATTCAAACTTATTCCCGTATAAGAAGCAAACTAAATATAACACACTTCACGATTTGCTTAAAATTTTGCGAAAAGAATAATTATATCGCGACACAGGATGAAATAGAATACAATTCTCATGTATGGGCCGGTACTTGAAAGTTTATTTTGGAGTTACTCGACCGCGTGCAGGAGAGAGCGAAGAAGCTCATCGGTGACAGCTCTATTGACTCACTGTAACATCGACGCAATGACGGATGTTTTCTTATCAAATCAGGGAATTCGTTCCTGAAAACCGTAATTTCATACGCGCAACGCGCTCTGCATCAAGAGCGCATTCCTTTGTGGTCGATTGGCAAGTGAATTGCACTACGCATTACAGAGAAAACTCGTTTTTTAGCCGAACAGTTCGTATGTGGAATAAACTCCCTGCAGAGGTCTTTCCTGCCACTTTCAATGTTCAAGGATTCATATCAAACGTCCACAAGCACAACTTCTGCTACACCCCTAACGCAACCTAATTTCCTAGTGCTGGCTTATTAAAAAAACACTTTGAACCGCATTTTTATGTCAAACGAGGCACATTTGGATCGAAACGGCAATGTTAACAAACAAAATTGTCGAATATGCAGTAATTCTAAACCCTAGATAATCTCTTAAGTCCTACGGCAATTGAGGCAATTCCCACTGCTACCCTCCATGCAGTAATAAAAAACTCTTTGGTAAGATGTTGCACATGTGACGTTGAGGATGGAGGCTCTTTTAAAACAATTATTTTCAAACTTTTATTATTTTTCAAATGACTTAATAAGAAATTAATTACAATGACTTTACAAAAAGTAAATTGCCACCCTGTATTATTCTTTTTACCGATCAGAACCTTTGAGATTTTTTAGGTTTCGTGGCAAAATGGAGAACACGTCACGCGACAAATGTCCAGTCTCTACAGGTCTTTACTTCTGGAATTGCATAAAAACTAAATAAAAGGGTGCTCCCATAGAAGATCTAATTTTAATATTTCTATCTTTTGAACTGTGATAGTCAGACAACTTACAAACGCAAATAAAAATGAACAAAAATTTTTTGAAAATAACTGATGGTCTATACATTGTCCGGAACACTTTGAATTGAGTCAATTTCGCACTTGGTTAATTTATGTGTTTTAAAATTTTCGTTATTGCCGTGAATAAATTTATATGGCGCATAAATCATTTTCTGCTTGAGTTCTGTCTTGTTAGCGGTGGTCACTTTTTTTTTCTTCTTAAATGGGATTAAGATCAAAAGACTGCAAAAATCTTAAAGGGTTTAATCATTTAAAAATTTTCCAATTTTTGAAGCAGAGAAGAAGGAGTCTGTCTTTATTCCACTATTTTATACAAAAATCGGGGGGCAAATGACGGCATTCGATATCGATCGAAGTTTTTATAGAATTTTAATGTAAATTTCGATCAATATCGAATGCCGTAATTTGCCCCCAGACATGCTGCAAGGAAACTTAACACACACTAAATGAGAAAATTTAACAGGACCTCAACTAATTACTGTCATATTTTAGGCGTATTTGGAATCAAAACCGTAGAGACCATTTCTACGACGTCTTATTTACTTAATGATTAAATAAAAAATAACCAGCTATAGAAAAAAAATCTTGCGCATTTTTTGTACAACTTCTTAAAGTTTCTAAATTATTCCATTTCATTTTAAAATGCATAAATTAAAATTAAATATTGACAATGAAAAAATTACCTGATAAGAATTGACTTGTAATGCAGGCGACTATCACAGTGTAATATAAAAACATTTTGGCGGCATTGTATATCGTTGATGATCTAAATGTTGTTGGAGGCGCAGCCATAATAAAATTGTTTATTTTCTTTTTTTAAGGTTTGAATTAAAACCGGTTTTACTGAGAAGTTGACGTTTTTTTTTGTAGCTGTTTCAACAACAATTATTAAAATTGTGAGTAAACCTGAAATAAAATAAAAAATAATCTTTTAACACGGCTTAGCTCTTAGATAATGTACTATTTTTAAAAATTTTGTCAAAATTAAAATCTAAAAAATTTTTTCTTAAAAAAAATGTTTTTTTAATCAAAAAAAATTTTTTTATTTATTCGAAAATATAATTTTATCAAACGTACCTAAAGAAGAATAAAAAAAAATAAATACTTTTTTTCAATTTTGGTGTTGTTCGGTAAAATTTGCCTCTTTAATGAAATTCAGTTTTAACTATTTTTTTTTTTTTTTTTTTAATTTAGATTTTACAATTTTTACTGGATTTTTGAAATTTTTTCGTAGTAAATTTTGTGTGCAAAATATAAATTTTCTAAATTGTTGAAAATTTAATTTTAATGAAATTTTCTAAATTACTCAAAATTTAATTTTTATAAAATTTTGCTTAAAAAATAAATTGAAATTTTTAAATCACAAAAATGTATTTTATAGTATAAAACACAAAAGTTTTTAAAAATGTTATTATACTCGAAATAATTATTATTTATTTTGTATTAAATAAACATTTTATAAAAAGATTAAAAAATTTTCAAAAAATTTCAAAATCTAAAAATATCGGCAATTTGTTTTATTTGTTATAAATAATAAAAATGTAAATGTTTTTTTTTTTACTTTTTTTATTTAAACAGTTTATTATTGCTCTAACTTTTTTTAATTATTTAATTCCTCCAAGCTTGAAAATCATTTTAGATTTTGAAATTATATTTGAATAATTAAAGAATTTTTTTACATTTAGTGGACCATTGAAATAATAAATAAAAACACTTTGCCATCTGTGAGTAGCCTTAATATCTAAAATTGACACATTTTCTTATCTTCACTTCCTCAAGAAAATTATTGCTTCTATTCTAAATACACTGCAACCTTCTTAAATAAGGAATTCAAATTTACTATTGAATACATATTAATTAAAATGTATAAAATTCTATTCATTATTTATGTGACTCGTAGTGTTTAAAGAATTAAAATGAAATATTTATTTACCCTAGAAAAAAATTAATTGTTTAATTTTTATTTTATTTTTTTTTTTTTATTTCGTTTTTTTTTGTTTGTTATTGAACGAATGCTGAGTCAAGTTGAATAAAATCATTTTTATTAACAAAAACAGCAAACAAAAATTAAACAAGTAAACAAGTAATATAAATTGTAAAATATAACAAATGTGTGCGTAAATACACATGTTACGAGATTTGAAACAAAAATTTGCAAAAAAAATTTTATTGAATTTTTGCACTCTAACATTTTAAAGCTTTTGGCCAATTAAAAAATTTGTAGTGTTCATCCAAAGAGTAAAAACGTAACCCCAATGCTTTGGCTATAATTTTAGTCCATCGTTCTGCTTTTCGCAGGCCTCTTTATTTGGAACCGCAACAAATAGGCACTTGAAATTTTTACGGAAGTTTTATAATTATGGCCACAACAATAGCAATTAATAAACTGAAGATTGAACTTAAAGGGTGTCCTATATAGAAATTATTTTCTCATATATAGCCTTAAATTTTAAATATTTTTTACCGGTCATTATATAAATTATCCAAAGTGTGTGTCGTCTGGAATAAGAAGTTTAAGAATTTAGAAGGGCGTTCCCATAGAAGACTTGATACTAAAAATATAAAATTTTAAAGGTTCCATACATGCTATGGTACATTTTTGTGTGGTTGTGATTTGTACTTGATCCATTTTTATTATTTAAACATAATCAGAATGACTAATTTATCATGCAAAAATTGATTGCTTCATCTAATAAAAAAATATAAAATTTTTCATACAAAAATTGGTCCCTCGAACCCAAAACTTTTGATCAAAAAATTCGTTAAGCCGGTAAGAGACTTACTGAAAAAATTAAAAATGCATAGGTTATTTCAAATAAATACTTGTTTAAGTGTTAACAAATAGCATTAATAAATTTCTTTAAATACGTTTCTTTTTACTTTAGTAAATTTGATTATAATCACACAATTCGCTAAGCATAATCCAGCCTTAATCAATACTTAATATACTTTTCACTTTCATAATTTAAAAGAAATTGATTATCTAAAAAATAATTTTATAGCAACAAAGCTGTGAAAAATAAAAAGTTAAAAATTTCGTGTGGAGTTCAGAAGACGCCTCAACAAAAAGAAATTCCAAAAAAATTTTTAAATTCCAAAAACTGACTCTCAAAATTGTAAAAAGTCATTCCAATGAATATTAACATTCAATTATTTAAGAGAAATTTAGCCATTTTTAAAAAATTGAAGAAATTAAAAACTTGTACTTGCAAAGCAGAAGGCAAAGACAGCGAGCTCATGCGGCAAGTGCAGTAGCTTGTCAGAGCTTCGCTAACAGAGGCGCTACTACACAACATTAACAAGTAAATTTCAATGCAATAGATCTTAGAAAGATTAAGAAATTTCTCAACAAAAGTAAAGAAATTAAGAGCGGGCATTAATAAAATGAACATTTAGTATAGGGTTTCTTATTTTGACCACTTGGAAAAAGAAAAAAACAATATATAAAAAAAATATTTATGATTGCAGGGATATAATCGAGAACAAATTTTATAATAACCAGCAAAAAAGGACAATACACACGGGGCAACATCAAATGGAACATAGTTCAGAAAATATGTTTCTTTTTTCAGTACAGACGAGGCAACCAATTAAGTAATAACATTTCCATGTGTATTTTAAGCATTAAAAACAAACGAAAAAAAGCAAAATAAGAAAAAATGTTACCTGCAATTATTTTTTATGACAAAATATTGCATGAAGAAGAACACAAGATAAAACTAAACAAACAAAAGAATATGGATAAAAAATTTGCTAAAAAAAAGAACAATTTTCAAATAAATAAATATTGAAAGAATTAAAGGAAAGTGGGTTAAATGACTACCGAAATTATGTGAGAATAGACGAAAGGCATTTGAAAAGTTGTTAGATATAATAAAACACAAGATAAAGAAAAAAGTTTTATTTTTATAACTTGATGTTCCACGATTCCCTTAAATTTTTATACTCAACAACAAAATTTGTCCCATTTTGATAACTTTTTATTGCTGCCATTTTATTTTGGATTTCTTAAACTTCGTGAATCATAAAATCCCTCACATTATGACTGCTTTCAACCAAATTACAAAAAGACAACTGTAAACATCGATACAAATGAGAAAAAATCAAAAAAGAAAAAAGAAAGAAAAATTAATTTCAATAAGAAACATTGCTACACACGAGGGAACATTAAATAAAACATGCTTCAGTGGCTATTAAAAAAAATGTAGGATAAATTGAAATTGATTTTGCAATTTTCTAAATTTTTTTTTTAATTTCTATCCGATCAGAATTACATTTTTAGTTTCTGCTAATTTTCAGAGTAGAAAAGAATTTCAGATTTTCAGATTTGCTTGTGAATAATTAATCGTTCGATTGTGCAAAACAATCCATTGTGGCTTTTAGTTTGTGCCTCTAATTATTTTTATGTAACCATTTGCTCCAGCTGACTTTTTCTATTTCTAAATCAAAAGAGGTGGGTTGACCTAAACAGATGTTAGTCAAATTAGAAGATTATTTCTATAGCAAAAGCTGCATTAAATTTATTAATTGATTTACTGATTGAGTTACTCGTATAATTGAAAAAAAAAATTGTTGTCTATGTTTTTATAAAGACTTGTTAATTGTCCCACGTATTATTTGCGTGTTTTATTGAAAAAAAAAGAAAATATTTAAGATGCAATTTTTTCATTAACAACTTAAATATTTGAGTGATTGTGGTTTGGCTTGTGACTTGAGTGAAAGAAAACAACTACAAATAATTGTCAGTAATTAATAATTAATAAAATTAAATAATGTTAACAATGCACATGTAAGACATATGCAAATTGTTAGGAAATCTTTATGACAAATTTTGAAAATAATTGAAAAGCTATAAATTATTGACGGAAGATGACATCAAAGGTAATTAAAGACATTTAAGCGCTTCATAACAAAAAGTATTCGTTTGTTAAGAAAAACTTTTGGCGGAAATAAAGCTCGTACCGCGTGTTCTGTATGAAGGAAACAAAGCTCACGGTCATCGTTGTCGAATAGTGCGCACTGTGTGTAAATCAATCCAACAACATTGGCTCGCCTGAATTCTCAACAAATTCGAATTTCACGCATCAGCATGTTAAACTATTTTTGATCCAATTGACTCAGCAATTGAAGGCAAGCGATTACCTACTTCGTTATGGCCGCAATATTGTTTTTCTGACTCGGCGGCTTTGCCAGCGAAAAAAATTACCATAACTGGTTATCGGAAAACCCGCCTGTTATTGCCGCAAAACGAATGCATCCATAGAGAGCGACATTTTGAAATGGATTTCGGAGTGATAGTATCATTGACAAATTATTTTGGAAAAGCTACTGTAAACACCAGTAAAAGATGAGGGCGACAGAGCCCACACAGACATTTAATGGTTTAGATATTCTTTGGTTTAAGTAGAATGACGTACCATGTCAAAAAGCTTATCAAACAAATATAAAATTGCGCAATAAATTCAGTAGTCTCATTGGCAGCCTTCTCGACGCCTGCCTTTAGTCTTATTCTGGTGGTGTGTCGCTTGAGACCGACTCTATGCGAATAATCCACAAACAGTTTACACGCTTAAGGGTCAAAGCCTCTAAGCCAATCGTAAGATAAAACTAGAAACCGTCAACAAGGTCTAAGAAAATTGGACTGTCAAAGGACTAGCTACTGCAAAGCCAGCCACGGCAGTCACATGAATGATATCGTGTTTCAATTATAATAAAAATATTTTTTATTTAAAGCGATAGCAAAATAAGCCAAAAGAAATTGAATTTAACTGGTTTTATTTTTAAAAAGATGTTTGTATTTGGACCATCCTTTTGGTGTCCTTTAGAAATTACTGCCTTTAATAATGAATTTGCTAGAATTATAACAAACTTTACCTTTAATAAAATTTTATTATTTTACACCTGGGCTTTTCTTTAATTAAAATATCTTCCGTTTTTGTTTTTTTTTCACTCCATCAAAAAATTAAAAAAAAAATTTGTTCTAATAAAATATTCTTCATTAAACGTCTTAATTTTTAAATTAAATATTAAAAAATTTATTGAAATTATTTTTTACATTCTAAAAATAAAAGAACTAATTTCTTCCAACTTCTTTCCACACAAAGGAAACATTTGATTAAAAAAAAAACAAACAAAAAAACTAAAGGAAAACTTAATTAAAAAAAAACAGGAAAATAAAGTGACTTTAACAAGTGTAAATTGAAAAAAAAATACAGTCATCGTACTTTTATGAATTTTAATTGAAACCAACCTACAGACTTTAAAAATTTACTTAATTTTATGTCTTTTACTGTTGACGTTGTTGTTGTTGTTGTTGTCGCTGCACACAAAATAACTTAGACTACGCGTGTTTAACTTCTCAACGTTTGTTTTTTTTTTTTAATAATAATAAGCAATTTTGCTTGTTATTAACAGTGACACACAAGACACAAGAATTCAAAAGATGCAAATGAAGCAGTAACGACAAACACTTCACGTACGAAATCTACTTAGAAACACAGTAAAACGATATAAACACAACGATCGAACACGACTTGACTGGGGAACAGTTGAGATGAATCTGAATTTTGAAAAATTTTAATTCAGACAGAAAAAATATTAAAATAAATAAAAACTAAAAAACAAATACATTAACAACAACAACAATTAATACAAAACAAAAAGATCGTGTTAAAACAGCAAAAATCAAGAGCGAGCTACATTAGCAGCCATCAAAAGAGTAAAAGAGAAAAAAATTTATTTAGTGTTGGGTTGGTGTTAAAAAAGAGATAAGCCAACCACTAAACTAGTTAATAGTGCACTAAATGAGTTTAAAATTTATATTAAAAACAAAAACAACAACAACAAAGAATTTGTTACTTTTTGAAAATTTTTATAAAATTTGTGTGATAAGAATTGTTTTTTTTCTTTAATACCGGCTACAGAAATAATTGGAAAATAGAAGTTAAGAGATTTTTTTGTGAAATAATAATTTGAGTAAAAACTAGTTTTTGTTTGAAATGTAATTTATGCATTCCACTCCTTGAAAAAAACCCATTTAAATATTTGTAGTCCTGTTATCTGGAACTTTAGGTTTTATTGTTTGTCTTATACTAAAAACAACCATTCTTTCAACTTTTTTTTTTTTTTTTTTTGGTTACAACTGCTTTAATCTGACTTTAACTTCTTAATTTGATTGCGTTTGCTCAAAATACTAAACGCAGTCCTGGCTTATGTTTGGTTTAAACTAGATAATATCAATGATATTTCCTAATCGAAATCAAGTATTTGAATTAAAATCTTTATTACATTTATGGTCATCTGCTTTTAAATTATAATTTAATCACTACATTTTTGTAAAAACATACAATAGAAAAAACTGGGTTTTATAAGGTTTTTTTTTTTAATTTACTACCTTCATCTAATTTCAACTACTTAAATATTCATTTCTTAAATTAAGGAGAACCTTCAAAAAAAAAAAAACAACAAAAGCTAAAGTTGTCCGCTAAAAATGTTGAATTAACTGTTTTTTTAAGAGAAAAGACAAAATTCGAGTGAACGAATTTTTTCATTTGCTTAAGAATCTAGATCTTCTTATATTCTCACTCATATACGACGTGAAAAAACAATATTTTTCCACGTCGAAGGCGAATCAATTACAAGGTGGCAGCGTAGGCGAATTAATTTATTCTCGCCGTAAATATAACTGTCAAACTTTATACATAAAAAAGTCTGTATATATTTTATAGGTAGTGAATTCACCTTCACTGTCACCTGGTAATGGATTTGCCTTGTCTGCGTTATTTGTCTTTGAGCAGTCGCAAGTGCTCCAAAATTAGAGATCAAAGCAAAGTACACTATAAGAGAAAAATTTGTAGCGCATCCAAAGGCTGGTTTTATTTGAATTTGACAGATTGTAAAAGCAAAATATTTATATTTCAAGAATAAAAAAAAAGTTTTTTTGGTCCGATGTGCTTAATTTCTTTTAAATTCATTGTCCTCTGAATCAGAGAAACAAGCCGATCGGCTCACAGCTGACGGCGCGCCGCCGCCGAATCTTTTTCTAACACTGTCGCCGCCGCCGTTTTGATCGGCTTGCTTCGGCTCATAAATCGCCGCCGTTTTGATCGGCTTTTGTGGCTCAGAAACAGCCGCCGTTTTTGGCGGCTTGTATAAATTCAGTTTATCAGGGATTCAAATTTTAATGCTTATTTATAAATTAAAGTAAAAAGAATTTATATAAGTATATTAATGAACAAGCATTTATACAAACTCCGCACAAATAAAATATATTTAAGATGATTTGATTTTATATAAAGTTTAAGTTAAAATATATCTAAATTCCAGTAAATTTTTTACTTTTTCTATATTTTAAAAAATCCTCTTGTTTATCTTTTATCAAAAGAAATCAGTGGTAAAGGGCAGCTTTAAAGTGGTATTTTTACCTAAATTTGAAAACTTTATATTGTATATACAAAGAGATTTTTTAATATAATATTCAGTTTCCAATGTTTACATACGAGCCGGGATAATAAGAAAATTTCAGAAAAAATTGTTGTTGTGCCATGAAAAAAGTAAAAACTAAACGATGTTCCAATAATAGTATAATTTGACGAATAAGTATAATTTATTGACTGATATAAACAACTTTAATCTGAAAAAAAAATTCGAGCCGAAATTCATCCGCCGCCGTTTTCCTTTGATAAAAGCCGCCGCCGCCGGTTAAAAATTACTCAACCGCCGCCGCCGAAAATTTTGGAACGAATTGTTTCACTGCTCTGAATACAACGTAACTTAACGTCCTAATTATTTAATAATAATAATCAGCAGTCATAAGTTTAAATCCCATCAGCGCCATTAATATACAGATAAATACTTTTTATGAGCAGCCGTAATCAAATAGTTATTTGAAAGCTAAATGCAACTGGAAAATAAAAGTTCAATTCTCCATTAGTCCCAATCAGAAGAAGCAAAGTAAAAGCTCAATTAGCCGTTATGGAGGAGGTGATGAAGACTAAGTAGTAAAAAGCGGAAAATCCCTATTCAAAACTTAACCTGAAGAAAGTAACAACACAAGATCGTGCTACAGAGTCAAAAGTATAAAAACTAATAAATAATTCATGTGTCATTCTTTAGTGTTTTAAAAGAATGGTCACATACATCAAATTACTTTATATTCATTCTGTAAATTTTACACTTATTATAGTGGACTTATCACTGCAGCTTCTTGTTAATTTTAACGGTTTGGCAAATTAACACAAACTATAGGTTAACCCTTTAATTTCTAAATTCAAGTTTTATACTTGCTGTTATAGCGGACTTAGCGATACGGGTTGTTTGTAAATTTCAACCGTCTGTCTATAATTCTTCAATGGTCTGGCCATAAACTTTAAATTACTTCAACTATTGTAACACCTTTTAATTTATAAATTAAAATATTTATTCCTCTTATTATAACAGACAAGGTAGTTGACATTCTGTCTAATTTTCAAGTGTTTGTTTATAACAGTTAAAAAAATGCGGCCGTATACATACGTCAAATTTCAGTAATTTGGGGAACACCCTTTAATTTCTAATTAAAGTTTGTATTATTGTTGTTATAGCAGTCGTGTAAATTTCAGCTGTCTGTCTATAACGGTTCAAAAGTTTGACCACATACATCAAATTACACCAACTGTTAGGACACCCTTTAATTTTCAAATCCAAATTTTATATTTGTTGTTAGAAGTGTTAGCAATACAGCTCGTTGTAAATTTCAACCGTCTGTGTGCAACTGTTCAAAAGTATAGCCGTACACATCAAATTATATGAACCATTGAGACCACCTTTAATTTAAAATTTTGAATATTAATACTTGTTGCTATAACGACCATATCAATCGACATTTTGTGGAATTTTTAAGCGTTTTTTTATAACCGTTCAAAACATAGGCCCATATAGGTCAATTAACGTTACCTATGGGGACACTCTTTAATTTTCAGATTTATTTTTTAATTACTCTTTGCTATTTGGGAGCTATAGTGGTACCATAATTTTTTTTAATTTTAAATTGCTGCCGTTACCAATTCATAATACACGTAAAAAATGTAATACTGTATGGAGACACCCTTTAATTATAAAAATTATATGCTGTGTTTTTTGGTTTTCGAAATAAAAAGGTCAACATTACTAGAATCGGTACCTCGTTTAGGTAACATAAGTGAAACATTTTCCACATTAAAAATTAAAATAAACATATTTTGCATAAACTTTTTAAATTCTTTTTATGATTCTTTGTTTTTATAATTATTTAATAACTGTAACTCACCCGTTTAAAACACGATGACTATGATTTTATCATGTGTAAAAATTTTTACTTTAGTTTCAGTAACGGGGCACAGAACTGTATTGAAAAATTGTAGCTAAAAATTACATATTTAAAATTAATACAAATTTGAAAAAAAAAACGATCTACTGCAGGCAAAAATTGCTTAAGACTGTCGTACATGAACAATTTTTATAAAAATTTTTATAAAATCAGTAATTACGTAAATAAATCGCCAGGATGATATAAATATTTGCCACATTTTTCCTCGCTATTAATTTATTCTATTATCACATTTTTATTTAAATTAAAATATTTTATGTAAATAGTATAAATGTAAATAGATTTAGCATATAAACGTTAATTTTATTACGTTTATTCATATTAAATTTTATTGTACGGAAAATAAAACTTTATGTTAATTAAGTTACACCAGCCGAAACCCGCATCGCAATAAAATAAAATTTAATAAAAAAAATATATAAAAAGGTTTTATTCGTCTATAACTTTTTAAAAAGATTTAGTGAGATGTTATTAGATATTCAAATGTCTTATGCGGTTATTAGACGGTCAAATTTTGCCTGTGAGCACGGCCTGTTGAGAGAGAGTGTTTTGCTATTACACTGTCATGCCAAGTTTGTAAAACATCAGTGCGCAAGCAGGTACTGAATATGTTTATTTTATTTTACAACTTCAATTGTTGCATTCTGTTCTCCTTTTTTTAATTTTTCTAAAAGCTTTTCATTAGGTTTTTGTTTGAAATTTCTATTATTACAAACACCACTTTTTATTTGCCATAATTCCGGCAAACTTTCACTTGATAAACTTGGCATGACAGTGTAATAGCAAAGCACTCTCTCTCTCTCTCATCAGGCCGTGCTCACAGGCAAAATTTGACCGTGTAATAGCCGCTTTACTCAATTATGTTAGAGCCATTTTACAATATGTCATTTTTTCATGCCAAATTTTTCAATTCTCCCTAAAAATTTAAGCGAGTTAATCGTGTCCCTATACTACTAAACTAATTATGGCGTCGGAATTTGTACATTTCGCTTTTAATTTGATATTCATTATTGTAGTTGTTTGTGTTATTTTAAATAATATGCAAACAACAAAGCATATGCAGCGAAGGATACACAAAGCAAGTATAAAAACACATCCCCTTAAGATTTAGGACATGCCATTTTGCTTACTCCGCTTGCCTACAAAAAAAAAATTTTCATAAAACTAGTTGCATGAAAAATGCCGTGGTGTAAAATGGCTCTTACTGTGATTATTATTATTATTATCATCATTATTATAATTAATCATCACGATTATTTTTTTATCTCCATAATTAATAAGTAAAACGATTTTTGTTCTGTCATTAACGCTCATTATTAAATATATTTGCAAACCTTCATTTGGAAGTTACAAAAGGTTTAATTTTAGCACTAAGGCATTTGCAAATAGTACAAAATTCATGTTTATACCTATCCCAGCAAACATTTAAATTAAGATGTTTTTATCATTTTGAAAACTTCTGATTCTATAATTTGAAAATATTGGATTTAATTTAAATTTGTGTTAAAAATATAAAACCTTTTTAGTACTTAGAAGCAGATATAAACAAAATTTTTCTTGTTTTCTTTGGAAAACGTCCGCATACATTTGTAAATAATTTTTCGTTCTCTAATACTTTAAAAATTAAATTAAAATTTATAATGTTCCAAGGTTCTATCCCTGATTGGAAAAAAATTTTAAATTTAATAAACATAATTTTCAAAACGAAAATAAAAGAAAATAAAATGAACAGGGTAAGAAAAAGAAACAGGAAAAGAACAACAAGTTAAAATAAATTCAAAATTGCCGCTCTTCCTTCTTATAACAGCATTTCCAAGTTAAATTAAATTCAATGTGGTAAAATATTTTTATGTGGTCGTTGCTGTAAAAGCTATTTTCGAGCTACGGGACTAAGTACAGGAAACAATTGCTGGAAGTGATTGGCTTTGTTTTAATGGAACCTTTTCATGACACGTGTATTGTATTCGAGCAATTTATATGTGAGTTAAGTTTCCAAAACACACCACTCTCAAAGTGAGAAAGTTCATATAGAATGTATTGAATGGAATTTTACCATGAAAAAAATATTTATTTTTTATTAACACTTTTTGTAATTTTTTGGGTTTTTTTAAGACAGATTTAACACTTTTTTCATTATTTAACAGGTAATTTAATTTATATTCGAATATACCTTTAAACATAAGCATGTGTTTCTTTAATTATCAGGTTGAAAGGTATAAAAAAAATCTATGAATATTTGTTGATTTTGTAATTCTTCAAAATTTATAAAAAAAACCTGCTCAATCTTGCAATTTTATTGCTTTACAAGTTGTTTTAAAAAATATATGGCCATTTATGAGGACAGGTAAAATAACATTTAAAAATCATGACTTTTTTATTCTACCAAGGTATTTTATTTTTATTTTTCTTGACATAATTTGAAACTGAAATGATAATCTAAACCAAACAAAATCTTTTAGCTTGCGTTTTGTACAAACTATTTGATTTTTAGTAAGACTTTTTATTTAATTCTCATTTAGTTGAAGAAACTTTGTGTCTAAGCTTTTCTTCAAATTTAGTAAATTAAATTTTTCTATCGCTCCTTGAATGTAACATTCGAATATCATTAAAGCAATGAAACAATTGACACAAATGACACTCTGACTTTCAAAATTTTGATTTTAATAATGAGATATTAGTTGACTATGCAATTTGTTGAACCATTTTTTTTTTCAATTCATGAGTAACATCCCCTTAAAATTTAAGCTAGTTTCATGAAAAATTGCATAGTGTAAATGCCGTATACGTTGTATTAAAGGAGCCATATGCATATAATCCCGTAATATTAACAAACGGCAAACTCAAAAAGGTTTATTTTTAAGAGCTGTAGAGATCTAAAAAGGGGGATTGAGGTACCTTCCATACAATTTATTTATTATCATAATGAGACTCTCCTACTTTTTTGTATATTCTTTGAGATCATAATGCGAGTTTAATGAAAAGCATTAAGGTTTAAAATTCGAAGGCGGGTAATCCCTTTAACAATTTTTTATTATTCATATTTTATTTAAAAAACTATATTAGTGACGCTCACAAAATTAGTTTTAGATCACTTTGAAAATATACACAGTTTGTTTTTAATCAAAAGCCTGCAAGTTTAAGACGGTTAAACGGTTTTAAGCAAGCCTAAGGTCTAGATAAATGATAAGTCTTTACCATACAAATAATAAGGTGAAAATACACCAGCACAAATTAATTATTAATCATCCTATATTCAGTGAGACATTCTAAATTTGATGCAGGTTACTCAAAGCCCTGGTGGTCTAAGAGCGAATTATGGGCAACCCCAAAATAATTATCAACTATTATATCTCTGTAAAACTTTAAAAATGTGAATCTCTAAGCTTGATGTAGGTTACTTTGAGAGTGAATTACATGTTCAAGAAAATGCTGATCGCTTTGATGTACACAATCTGATGACCCATCAAGCATTCATTTTTAGTTTCAGTATTGCAAAAGTTATACTAGCGAAAAACATTATACAAACAAATAGATTTATATTCTACATAAGAAGAGAGAAAGAAAAATCAAAAATAGTGAAAAAAAAAATTTAGGTTCCTTTTAAACTTTCTTTTAAAATTCGGAAAGTTTCCCTTTGTAGGTTGTTTTTTTTTCCATTCTAATAAAATTTTGCATTGTTCTTCTTTTAAATTACGGTCACTACACTCTGCCCTTCTTTCATCCCGAACTTCATGCTGCTACTGATAAACTTTGATAAATTTAAAAATCTTCGTTTTGTTTTCCCGACATTTTTGACAACAGCACACCTTAAAATCTCGTGTAAAATGAAATAATTTTTAAGTGCTTAAAAAACAAACACAATTTACACATCAAAGAGTGACATCCAGCATGTCAAGATTTCTTATCTAGCATCGCCTGTGTAACATACTCTTACACATTTTCACAAATATTACCATAATGCAGGATGAGTAGTTAAATGTGTATAGACTAGGGACGGACACTGTAAAAACACACATCGATGTTTTTTTTCCATGCGATGCCTCGATGTTGCATCGATATTTCATAAAATACTTCGATGTGTTTTATACATCGATTTTTTTTAATTATTATTATTATTGAACATCAAGTTTTTTTTATTTATTATTTTTATATTTTCGAAAAATATTAAATTTATTCTACATCTCCCAATACTTTTTTTCAATACTCTTAAGAAATAAAAGTTTACCAAGTCTTTTAACTCTCAATCTGTTTCTTTTTTGATTCATCACCTGCGCCGCTTGTGAAAATATTCTTTCAGACCAAACCGATGTTTCAACCATTGTAAGGTATTTAAAAGCGATCTTGTTAAGCTTAGGAAATTGCGATTTATAATCTTTCCAAGTATCCAACGGATTTTCGTTCAGTCTTCCAACAGGAGTCCTCAAATAAACTGAAACTTCTTCACACAATATATTCTCACTCTTATTGATTTTCCAATTTCAACACGTTTATATATCATTCTACGAGTTCCGTATACAATTTGTCATTTCGATGCATCGAAAGAAAACATCGATGTTTTCAGATGGTTTAGGAGCAAAAAAAAACATCGGATTATATCGATGTTTTGACACAATACATCGAGTGTTTTTAATATAGACCACTTAAATATGAAGGTTGCTTCCTCAATTTTTTTTTTTTTTTCCGGATAACTATAATAATAAGACTTTCTAAATTTGATTTATGATAACTCTGAAAATACACTTTTCGCAAAAAAAAAGATTTACAACTACTACAAGTTTTATTTGTTTTCAGATTGAATTTTAATTAAATTTTTTTATTATTTTAATTAATTTTTTAATTGATTTAATTAAATTTTTTAAATTTCAATGAAATCATATTTAGTTAAAAAAAAAGCAAATAATTTAAACTAAAGAGTAAACTGAAAATAAATAAAACCTATAATAAGTGCAACAGCTTCTGGCTGTGTTCAAATAAAAGCATGAAATTAATTAATTAATTTAATTATTTATTTATTATTCTTAATGTGAGGAACTGCAACAGGGAGGCTAAATTATTATAGTTTCTCTACAAATAAAGTGTTTTTTAACTAAAATCAAACAAAATGAGAGAGGAAAATGGGTACTCCTTTTTATATCCCTTATTATTTTACATATTAAGAACTACAAAGCTGAGTCTTTAATTTTTAGAGGGTTAATTTTAATATAGAGTAGAAAGTCAGTGGAATCTGAGAGGCGAAAAGGGAACTCTCTTAAATTTATTGTGTAACTTTAAAAAAACAAACAGCTTGAGATTCTTATGTGTGTTGATTTTTGACGATGGGATTAGCAAAACATAAAGGATGTGGCTTGTTGATTAAAGTTGATTTTAATTATTAAATTGTATAAATTTCTTAACAAAAATAATTTTCATCCATTAAAATACTCTTATTTTCAAAACACACTAAATGCAGCATTTGTTTTATTATTAATTAATGTTTTAATTATTTTATATATTTGTAAATTAAATAAAAGTCGGAAGATCTTCTGTAAGATAAGAAGGATTCTAATTTTTTTCAATGTTTATCGTTTGATGTTTTAGCTCAATTGCATTCATTAATTACTTAAGAAACTAAGCAGAATTATTTTCGACTTTGTTATCATTATATTCCTCTAGAATCTTGAGATTTTGAAAACAACCAGTTTTTAACTTGCTGAGTGAGGTTTGAACCAGCTGTAAATCAACTAATCTTGTTTATTATATTTTTGCTAAAAACAAAAAAATTAATAAACTTAATGCATTTTGCAATGGTGCTTTTAGACAAGTGTTGTATAGAAGAAAAAAAATTATACAACAATTAAGTAAAAATTGAAAAAGTTTTCCTTAATAAAAAAAACTATAACTTGCATTTTTTTAAATACAAGTTGTTAAAGAAAATTCTTTTACTTAATAAAAGTAAAAATAACTTGTCATTGCACATTCTCATGCAAAATTATAACGAACACTATAAAAAATGTTAATAAATTCTTAAAACTGGTTTCTATTATCGTGCGAGTATTTTAATTTTAAATGCAAACTTAACGTTGTTCATAGCAGTCAGTTTATCAGTCAGTCGTCTTGTAAAGTTCTAAATAGTTGTGAGCGCGACTGTTAGAGGATGAAGGGGGATTTGTGGATGACAGTGTTACTGCATAAATTGACAAATTACAACAACAAAAATTTATTTAAAAACTTAATTCCTGATTTACTTATTTTAACAACGTTAATGAAAAGCACATTTTGCTTACCTTACAAAAATTAATTAATTCATTGCGAAAAACTTGATGTAAAAATAAATAAAAAATAATTAGAATTAATAAAATAAATTAACTCATTAGGAGAAGCAATTAAAATGTTTGATACGTCATATCGGAACAGCTTCATTAATAACAGTTGCAACCAAAGAAATCGATTCATTTAGTATGCAACAATACAACAGTTCAAAAATTAATTAATAAAACAGTTGGTTTGTTACCAATGATCCACATTATTAGGCATAAAATTAGATAGAAAATAATAACTAGAAAAGACTCTTTTAAAATTAACATTCAAAATAAGTCTATTCATATTAAAAATGAGGTAAGAGTAAGAAGTAAGAGTGTTATATTCGACGATGACAAATCTTATGTGCTGTTTCTGTATAACAAGCAAGCGACTCGTCTAGAAAATTTTTATGAAAAGTACTCAATATTTTGAGTGATTCCTATACAAATTTTCTAGACGAGACGCTCGCTTGCAATACGGAAACTGCACTTAAAATACACTTCACCATTATATGTAAATCTAGTTTAGTGAAGTAATTCCAACCAAAACAACAAATATTGCGGTGACACAGAATTAAAAATAAGAAAAAAATTAACATATAAATGTCATCGACTCTTAATGGGTTAAGCATTTGTAAAAAATTTTATCATTTCCTTAAAAATCTCTTCAAAAGCTTTTAAATGATATCCATATTGATATCTTAAAAAATATGAGGCACAATCGTATTTTTCTACAAAAAGTTCGGAGGCCCATAACTCGAACAAATATGGGCGAGCGCAAATTTTTTCACTTGAAGTTTTTTTTTCTTATTTTCAAATTTTCTATCGCCTCATAAATTTGTTTTTTTGATTGGAATTAATTCAATGTTCCAAATGATTTAGAAAAATTAGAGGCAGGTGTGGTGTTTTGCCCGCTGCCTCAGAGGATATGGACCGATCTTGCTGATGTTCAGTAACAAGATTTGCAAAAGTATGTCTGATCAATTGGCGTATTAAATTTTCTCTAGCTCATCTACTACCTTGGCAAAGTTGATTTTAACAAGAACACGGGCGGACAGACGTACATCGCTTAAACGACTTCGCTATGCGTAAGAACTCAGAATATACTTATGTGGTCGGATGTGGATATTACGGACGGAGTTACAAGCGAAATGACAAATTTAAATGTACCCTTTTTCCAAAAAAATAATATATTCTTGAATTTTAAAAAAAATATTAGTTTGGAGATCTGAAATCTCTCAAAAATTTCTGAAATATAAAACAGGTCTTTAAAACTGTATAAAAAGAGCTGAAAAAAAGTTAGCCCTATACAGTGGATAAAGAAAAGTAAAATCAAAGTAAATTATTGTTGTTTTTGCTTGAACTTTGATTTTTTTCTTTACTTTATTCTTTAGACAAAAATATTTAGTTCATTAAAATAATTGTGAGAAGTTTCCTGAAGAGCTAAATAGGCGGTAGCGAAATGGCAATCGAGACGTGCTCCCTTCTCCAATAATCAATATCGGAAAAATAGCACAATAAATTTAAAGTTCAATTAATTTAATATTCCCGTGTTTAAATTTTTAATTATAAAACAGGTGATTTTCACAATTTAAATTTTAAGTAAATTTTGCATTGAATATAAAAAATAAAAAATCCTAATTTAAGGAAAAAATAAAAATTTTTACAATGCACAAATATTTGGAATATGGAACTTACAAAGCAGCTTAGCTGTTTTAAGAAGGAGGTTGTTTTATGTTTGTTGCAGTTGCAACAACCGTTACCTGAATTTTTTTTAATATTAATTGACATATCAGACGACAGCCTTAAAAAGGCAGATTGTCCTTGTGTTCTACCACAATACAAATGTTTCTTTAAACACTTTGCTTTTGCCCAACGTGTATTTGCCAATTTTCCGAGAATCACTTGCCGCCACTTTATGATCTTTATTTTATGACTTTTAAAAATTATTTGCTTTTTAACAAAAAGGATAAAAATTAACCTTTTAGGATACAGAAATAAAGTTTTTACACCCAGGTAAAAGTTTATTAGTTCAGAAGGTTTCTTCGAAGTTTTTACTTATAAAAACGACAGTAAATGACAACCTGAAGCATCGAAATTGAAATTGTAGAAAGCGTCTCAAAGCAATAGAGCATGTTGTTTGTAAATGCCAAGCTTAAGTTAAACTTTGTACAGCCTTTGTTAACTTTAGCTTAGGACCAATACCAGCATTAAGTTGATAATCACTGCTGAGAAAGAATGTCTACAATGGCCCAGGATTGAAAAGAGAATAAAATAAAAATATGCGGCTTCAGCATTCTTTTTTAATATGACACTAGAAGGATTCAGATTAAAAGATGTAAAAGAACAAAAAGCGAGTATTCTGGACTAGAAAAAAATACAGTGTACTCCCTCATAAGCGGACACCTAAGGGACTGTCAAATTTGTCCGCTTATGGGAGGTGTCCGCTTATTAGAGTAGTAAAGATTTGTTTTTATTATATTCATCTTTAAACCATTTTATTTAAGAACAACAACATAAAAAAATATAAGACAAAGTAAAGTAACATTTCATTAACATTTTTACAAAAAGTAAAAAATGCAAAATAAATACATACATATTTATATATTCAAATGGATTTAAAATAGTCACAAATTTTAGATTGGTAAGTTTTTCCTTTAATTTAAATATCTTGGAGATGTATTTGAAGATCAGTAAGCAACTGGACATATTTAAAGTCGCTGCGGTATGAAGAAGAAGCTTTTAGTTTTTTTACTGCTATATAAGCCTCTTTAAAGGAAGTTATCTTGTCGTCAATTTCACTTTCTTCATCTTCAGTCGAGTTGCCTAGATTTTCTTGGGAAGCAATTATCATTTCAGTACTAATGTTTTCCAAATCTTCATCATTAATGATGACGTCGCTATCTAAATTTACATAGTCTTCGACTTAATTTGAATTTGGTTGTGAAATCGATTAATAACATTCGAGAATTGAGCAAGTGCTGCTAGTGGAATATCATCTTCTGCGGCCCAACAGTTATCGTCATTGGAGCTATCTCTTTTCCCAAACCCAGATTTCCTGAAACAATTTTGTATTGTCTGCGGACTAACTTGTTCCCACGCCTTGTGTGTAAAATATACGACATCTAACAAATTTATTGATTTTGATAATTCCAAAGCAGATCTTGCATCTTCCATTTGCAACAAAATATTTTTTAAAAATAACGATTTGTACAAGAACTTGAAGTTTTTTATAACGCCTTGATCTAGTGGCTGACAAAAAGCTGTTGTGTTTGGTGGGAAAAAAATAACTTTTACATTTTTTAATTTCAGATCTCGAGGTTGAGAAGTCGCATTATCTAAAAATAGCAGAACTTTCCGTTCTTGAATTTGCATTTTCCTATCAAACTGCACTAGAAAATCAGTTATCAATTCAGATGTCATCCAAGCCTTTTTATTTGATCGCCATGTAACTGGTAAATTGTTTAAGTTGATGTTGCGAAACGCCCGTGGCCTTGCAGCTTTTCCAATAACAAAAAGACGTTCTTTTTCTCCAGCCATATTTGCGCAATGCAAAGTCGTAAGCCTATCCTTTGCCATTTTTCCTCCAGCGCAAGTTTCACCTTTTAATGCAAATGTTTTATCAGGCAATGCACGAAAAAATAAGCCAGTCTCATCTGCATTGTAAATATCTCGCGAATCATATCCCTCAATCAAAGAAGGCAATTTTCCGGTAAAATTTATGACATCATTTTGGTTTATACTAGCGGCTTCTCCAGAAATTGTAAGAAAGGATATGTTATGTCGTTTTTTTAACCTTTCGAGCCAGTCAGATGATGCACTAAAATCGGCGAAATTTATATTTTCTGCAATTTCTTTAGCTTTGCTTCGTATAAGAGTGCCCGACAGAGGAATAGCTTTATTTCGAGCCTTCACAAACCATTCGTAGCACAATTTATCAATGCAAAGACCTTTTGGACTTAACATACTCCTTTTTCTCTCTGGATTGACATTAGTGTCCCACAATTTTAAAATTTGGTCTTTGTTTTTTACAATGGAAGCAGCTTGAGTTTTGCTGATCTTACATTTTTTTGCTAACTCGCGTACACTAATTTTTCATTTTTATGTATTTCAATTACATTAACTTTTTCTTTAATACTCAACACTCCTTTAGGCATGGCGATTTCAGAATGTGTATTTACAAAAAACATTTGCAAATGTATGTTTTTCTACATTCAATACAACAAGCTGTTAGTATTAAGGGAATTCCCCTTTATACAGCTGTAAGAATATAAAAAAAGTAAACGAAAAACAGTGTTGTATTTCTGTAATCTGTCCAGTTATGGGGGAAAAAATCTCCTTTGGTATGAAAAACAGTGTCCGCGTCCTGTTATAGGAGGGTTGTCCGCTCAAAAGGAAAAAATTTTTAAAATCCCAAAGAATATTTTTGGGACTGAAAAAAGTGTCCGTTTGTAGGACGTGTCCGCTTTAGAGAGGTGTCCGCAAAGAGAGAGTACACTGTATATATTTTTTATAATATTTCAGAAAAGTAAAACAAGAAAAAGAACAATAATTATTATTTCTAGAAAAATTAAAAAATTCAAGTAAATTTCTTTTTAATTATTATAACTGAATCCATTTTTAAAATTATGTTCAATAAAATGAAGAAATAAAATACTTTAATTAAACTTGTACAGTTCCAAATAATATTGCTTTGAATTTAGTAACGTCTATTCCACAGTACATTTGTGCTTTTGAATATCACATACATTTTTATACTCTTTTTTAAAGTCTCTGCTCAGTTGCTTTTAATAATTTCATATTCTTAAATCATCATGAAAATAAACTATATAAACAAAACTAAAGTAGCTTTATTATAAACTTAACGAAAGCTTCTTAACAATTTTTTTTACAAAAGCTTTTTCTTACTGTTAAATTTGCTTTAAGTTTACATAATTTGTAAACTTTTTAAAGCTCTGCACTATTCACTCATAACGACTCATGTTATTAAATCAGAGTTACCACAATCTTTTAAATAAACTAGACTTTCTAAAGAAATAAAAATTTCTTCATATATGAACAATGTATCAATTTCAAAAAAATTTATCGATTATATTAGTTTTCTTTATATAGAAAATTTTCGCTTACACTAATATACATAATTAAAAACAGAATATTAATCGATAATAAAAAATGTCTTTTCTTTTTAACATTATCGATAAACAAGAATTTTTTGTTCAACGAAATATTTAACCATTAAAAATTTATCAATAGCAAACATATTACCAAGAGCACAAAAGTTTTACGTACAAACAATGTATCGAAAATTAATAACGAATCAAAATTTCTTTTAAAGAATTGGGTTAGAAGAAAAAAATTAAAAAAAATATTTTGTGCATAAAAAATATTAGATAAGTTTTCTTGTCGACGACAAAAATAATGTAAGCAAACATTTTTTATTCATTCACAGCTTTTAATGAACGAAAAAAAATTGTAAACAGAAACTTATCGATAACGCCAATTTTTCATCCAAAAAAGAAATACTGTGAATTATTTTCTACACGTAAAAAAATAGATGACAAAAATTTTCTTTACCTACAACTAAAACAAATAGGGGTATATAGAAAAAAAAAAGCAACAACATTAACTTAAACATAAGAAATTTGTGCATATTTACATACAATTCGATACATAGAAAACTAATCGCTTAATAAAATCTACAGATAAAAAAATTTTCCCCTTATAGAATATTTATGATTATTATGATTTTCGATGTACAGAATAGCCAAAAGTCATCGAAAGTTTTTTTTGTGCAGATAATTTATCGATATTTATAATTTTATATGTTTAGAAAATGTTCTAATAATTATAATTATCTATATTTAGACCATCGATAAGATGGCTAAAACTTTTTGTATTTTATATTTATCGATATTTAAATTTTTTTGGACAGAAATATTTTCGTCTGTTAAAATTTTCAATGCGTAGAAAATTTATCGCCAGCTTAAATTTTCTATGAGTAAAAAAGTTGTCAGTGGTTAAAATTTTATTTAGAAAAAGGAATTGGTCTATTGATTAGACAGTTATCGATGCTCAAAATTTTCTTTGCATGAAATATTTTCTATACATAGAAAATTTATCGATATTAAAAATTTTCTAATTATTGACAATTTAGCGATAGTTAAAAATTTTGTATAATAATTTTGCCGATAGTTAAACTTTTTTTGTATAGAAAACTTATCGATAGCTAAAATTTTTTCCGTAAAAAAGTTGTCTATAGTGAAAGTTTGTTACGTAAAGAATTTGTCCATAGGTAAAACTTTTTTGTATAAAGAAGCTATTAATGGTTAAAATGTTTTATGTAAGGAAAATATTCTATGTGTAGAAAATTTATCGATATTAAAACTTTTGTTGGTTTTATAATTCTATGTATATACAATTTATCGATAGTTATAATTTTCTAATTAAAGACAATTTATTGATAGCTAAAATTTTATGTATAGAATTTTTATCGATAATCAAAATTTGTATAAATCAAACATTTATCGATATATTATAGATATATATATAAAATATTTATCGATATTCAAAATTTTTGATTAATTTTATAGGAAACGTATCTATAATTAAAAATTTTTATTGATAAAATATTAATCGATTGTTGAAATTTTCCATGTAAGTAACGTTTGTTTTTTAATTTTTTGTATAAAGCAAATTTATGAAGAATTACAATGTAGATAAAAAGTTTTTTTCTATTAAAAATTGTCTTTCTTAATTTATAAAAAAAAAATTATAAATCTTGATTTTTGTTTTGGAGTACATCATCAAAATAAATTATCTCTTTATAGTTTTGCCTAATTCAATCATTTGTGTGCTAAAATTAAGTTTCGCACTTAAATGGGTGAATTCTAAAAATAAACCTACAACGAATCATTTTAAATATTTTTTAAGCTCACACAGGAAAACTTGTACACTAATGTACACACAATAAATAACTTCTTAATACGAGTACTTACACACACAAATGCAAATTTGTATACGCATTTACAAAAAAGTAAATTTAACTATTAAAATATTATAAACTTGGAGCGAAGTGATGAGCGCTAGATGGAAAAAATTGTCTGATTTTTTTATTTAAAAATTTCAGTACAAGTTTTAAGCAAATTATTAATCAAAAGTATAGAAATACGAAGAAAACTTAATTAAAAGTCTGAGTTCTCTTATTATGTTTTTATTATTTAATATGAAACACCACAAAACAAAACTTAATTTTAATATCAAAAATTTTCAGTTTACAGCCTATTCGTCAAATTTCACAATGTACAAATGTTGTTGGTAATTTTTATGTAAATATTTGCTGCAACAATTTAATGCTGATTCACGTATTTACTTAATCTCAAAGGAAGAAAATGAGGTTAACTGATTTGAAAAATATTCCCATCTTTCCTGAAGATTTTGATTATAAATAAATGAAAATTTACTTCTTCGGCTTGAGGTTCATTTTTTAATTTTATTTCTAAAAATGTTTAGAAAGAAAAATTATTTACAAATAAATGCGAACGTTTTTCAAAGAAATTAAAAAAAATTAGACACTAGCAGAACGAAATGCCGCTTTTTTTGGATTGCAGCATCCTTCATCAGCATTCTTCGCATATATCTACCTTAAGTTGTGTACATTGTAAACATCTATTCATTTAACCAACTTATCAATATTTATTTGGTTAGACGAAGTCAACACACAACTCAAAACAATTCTTCGTTGTTCCCTCTGCAGATTGTCTTGTACATTTGTTGAAGAATGCTTATGAAGGATGTAGCGATCCAGAAAATGCAGCATTTTATTCTGCTAGTGTCTAATTTTTCTCGTTATCTTTAAAAAACGTCCGCATAGATTTTCAGATAATTTTTCTTTCTAAAAATTTTTAGAAAGTAAATTAAAAAATGAAACTTAAGCCGAAAAAGTAAATTCTAATTTATTTATAGTATTCACGGTTCAAATCCTGATTAGGAAAAAATTTTTTAATTATTTGATTTTAATTTTTTAGGTTTTATTTTAAAATTTTAAGAAGTAAAACCGTAGAAACTACCACTACTGTGCATACAAAATTCTAAAAAAAAATTATTGAGGTATCGATAACCAAGTTTTCTGCTTAATAACACCTTTTCTTGAAAAGTTGTAATACAAATCTATTAAAAATTTTTAGGTATACTTGACTTTCACTAAGGCTGCCCACCTATCAAAATTGACAGCTGTCTACACTTTTCTAAAATTGTTAACTTAATACTGAGTGAAATTTTCATGAAATTTATAAGTGATCGCTGATATTAATTATTGATTTTCTTTTTACTGTAGACAAGTTTTTGTAGGTAAAGTAATTGAAGTATTAATTGAATTTCTATAGAAAAAATATTTCACAAAAAAAGAACTACAAAACACTTTTGAATAGAAAAAAACTCTTATGGAAATTTATGTATTTTTGTTTTTAGTTTGAATTCTATTAATTGTTTAAGCAATTTTAATCTTTATTTTTTTATGACGATAACTTTTTGTTATTGAACAATTGTTATTGAATTAATTAATAATATTTTTATTGATAGAAAATTTAATTTATCCATAATTTTTTATATAAAAAAATTTTTAGTTATCGATAAATTTACTTTTTGTAGAAAATTTTGATTATTACAATATAGAAACACATAGTTATCGATTAATCTCTTTAGGTAAAAAATTTTATATATCGAGAAAACATTAAACACATTTCATTTAAAAATACGTTTTCGATGTTCACAATATTTTATGTATCGATAAATATCATTATATGCAACAACATGATAACTATCGATAAATTTTTTAAACATAGAAAGTTTTAATTATCGGTTTTAACAATCGGTTGCTATTCTTTATATACAATATGAACAGTTGATAAATTTTCACTTTATTGAAATTTTTGTTATCGATTAATAGATTACTATTCATCATAAAGATCATTTTACCAGCGTTTAATTAGCGATCTATAGAAATTTTTATAGTCGAATAATACTCTGTAGAATATATTAACTATCGAAAACAAATTTGTGAAAAAAAACCTAATATATTGTCAAATGGAGAAAACAGGGGGCAAATTACGGCATTCGATATCGATCGAAATTTACATTTAAATTCTAATGACATATCGATCGATTTCGGATGGCACAATTTGCCCCAGAATTATTATAAAATTGTCTTAAAAAAATTATTTATTTTAAAATTCTGCTTTTTTTTTTTTTTGATGAACTAGAAACTGTTCTCTACTTCAAAAAAAAAAAAAAAAACTTCCAACAAAAATGATTAATTTTCACACAAAAAACAAACCAATACAATCATCATGATGTTGCTGTTGTAAAAATTATTATCACTTTCTGGAGGTTTCTTTGTAATTAAATACATAACGCTAAATAAGACACAATGTCTGCTTCGGTTTACACCAGACATTGGCACACTTAAGCAGATTTATTTACATATAAGAACAAGTTTCACAATAACAGTTTATAATTTTTAACTTTCGTTAACTTTATTTAATATTTAGCAAAATGAAACAATTAATTAAAGTTTAATTTCTACAGAAAATGTAAAATATTGTAAAGAAAATTTACAGATTAAAAAATTTTAGAATTAATTAACAGAAAAATTAATAGATAAATTTTTAATTCGATTTTGTTAATTATTCCAACACAAAATAAGAATAGATTTTGATGCTAATTTTTCGGTGCAGTCAGTGTAAAAACTGCTTTTATCAAAATCAATTCGTACTTTCGCTTGGAGCTACCAGCAGGCGAAATGGTTTTGGATTTTATTATAATAAAAAATTAAACTTATAAATTTTGAAGGTTTTTTCAAATTTTTTACGTGATAAGTTTTCAAAAAATGATTTAAATCACGTTCGTTTAGTATTTTTTGCTCTCTCCACCGCAAGCAGTGAGAATGGTATTCGGGTTACCAATAAAAAATTAAACTAAAAAATTATGACGATTTTTGGGTGACATCTTTTTTCTCACACTCTTTCAAGAAATTACCATTCGCTTTGTAACATTTCAATAACTTTTGACGATTTGTTTACAATTTTAAAATTTCGCTACTTTTGTTTAAAATTGAAATTTAAAAAGATAGGATCAATCGAAATGCGAAAATTTTTCTCAAAAATTTTACATTTAAAGTAAAAAGCTTTTTACAAATTTTCAATTAATCCATGATGACCAAAAACCCTTAAAAATTTTATGGATTTAAATAAAATCTTTTTGAAAAAATTTAAGTTCTACAACAAATGTTTAAATAAATTTTCTATTTAATATTAAAATTACTCGTTAAAGGGTGTCAAAAATTCACGAATAATTTTTATTTGCAGCCTTTATTAAAATGTTGTGTTGTCAGTTTTGACAGCTGTTAGAAAATCGGAATATCATACGAGTTTATGCAAATTAATTATTGTAGGAAGTTTAAAAAAATAATGTTTAGAGCCCATATATAAGCTAAACCGTGCCTATTTTAGGCTGGAAGTGGTCAAGTCCTGGCTGCTTCTTTTTTTAACAGAAAGAGCACTTCAGGCAACAATACCTACTTAATTAGTGTAACCGTGCTGCATTCTTTAGGAAAGACATAGAAGAGAGAAAAGAACAGGTGATGAAAATATAGTTATTTTACTCTGCTGGCGAATGTGCATGTTGCAGTTCTGACTAAGAAGGTAGCGTGCTGTATTGTTAAACTCTGAATATGTATTTACACCATTAAACAGAAACATATTTTAATTTTTTGGTTGCCGCAGAGGTTGAACCGTGACCAACCTGTCTTGCATTCAACGTGCTTGCTACCATCACTGCAGCAGCCTGCTGCACGACATCGCTACAGGATAAAAAAAAGTTCTTTCTGGCTAAAATAATTGAACCAAGTGTCTTGATCAAGACCATGTCACAGGCCATACTCCTAGATACTCAATACATTACCATCTATTGTGCACTATCGCGCAAATCATAAACAAAAATTTCGTACGAGTTCTCTCACTTTTGCCTTTTATCCTGTTATAAATTTATTCCTCTGTTTATTGACTACGGAAAGTGTAAAAATTCGAAGAAAAAAATAGATAAAGTATTTAGTTAAAAAAGGTTCCTTCAAATTACGGTGATGCCACTTTTTTATTTTATTGTTCTCATGCAATTCCCAATTGGAGGAATTTTTTGTGAAGAAAAAATTTTTTCCGTGGGAATATTCATGATTGGGCTGTTATGTTTTCATAAAAATAAAGAAAATAAAACTGTTTTCCATTTGATCAAAATTCTGAGTTAATTTTAAAGCTCCCTATATTATAGTTTTAATAGCTTCACTTTTAATAAGAACTTGTAATAAAATAATCTTTAAAATAATTTTAAATTTTATTTGAAAATATGTACAATTGTTTTTCTTCAATCTTAATCTAAGACTTTAAAACTGAAACCTTAGTTTACAGTCTCATGTTATTTTTTGCAACGTTAAATTAATATGTTTGCATAAAAAGAAAAATTTTTAAATAAAAAAGAATTAAATAAATTTAGAGAACAACAAAAAAAATTACAACAAAATCTTTTGCAGTCCATCTATTACAAAATTTATTCAGAAAATTTTATTTATTTTAATTGCTGTCTGTGTGTCAATTTGTACTTTGATTTTAATTGTTGAAAGGAGCATTTTGATTTCCATTGGGATTTATTTTTATTTAAATATCAGGCAGAGGCTTAATTCATGAGGTTGGGAGCCGTCTAAGAGCTGACGGCGGCTCATTTGTGTTAGATAAAAATGTTATGAATTTTATAAATAAAAAATTTTTTAAAGGTATTTCGTTTTATTAAATTTATCAGATTTTAATAAAGGGCAAAGACGTTTAAGCCACATATTCTTTTTTCTTTAATGAAAAAATTACTTAAAAGTTAGTAAAGTTATTTGTAAGCTATGGGAGTTTTGACTCCAAAGATGTTAGACATTTTTGTTAAGACTAGTTGTATAAAGGTGGCAGAAAAATGTCAGACCTAAGGACATAAAGCTTACAGCGCACAGTGGGTTACAAAAATATGCGCACAGAGCAGGAATAATTAACAAAAAATAATTAATTATTTTTATTATTAAGAACCAATTGTATTAAAAGGTCATACATCTGTAGTAGAGGTATAGCTGCGTTTAAGTTTTAGTGTGAACCGTATACTGCATAGAGAAAAGGCACTGTAATGCGTTACAGTAGCACACCTCCGTCGTTTTAAAAAATTAAAACTGTTATCAAGTACTAATTTTTTTAAGAACGATAGCATTTTTCTAGCTCTTAAGACGTTGCTTAATATATCTATATCTCTTATAGCTTAAAGATATTCGACTTTTAAATTAAAATTTTTATTTTTTGTCCCGTGCCTCTAGTTAAGCCAAAACCATTTGATTTTTCTACAATTAGTTTTTTTGATTGACCACAAATTTCATACATTCATTTGTTTTATGTAAAAATCATGAATAATAAATTTTTTCTTGTTTCTATAAAAAAATATACATAACAAATTATATTTACAAAAACCTAAATAACAAACTGTCAGCTTCAGCCGCCCTTACGCTGCCGCCGGTAAATTTTTACTCAGATGCCGCAGACAGAAATTTCACCACAAATGAAATCTCTGACATAAGATTAAAAACAATATGAATGTACCTCAATGAATCTGTGTTATTTATTGTTTTAGTTCCTTAGCTTTAACGATAAACTACTTGTGCTTAATTAATTAAATATCTGAAAGTAGTTTTCAAATTAAGCAGATCACATCAAGACTAGACGTCATAAATTATAAAAATTATAAAAATCTGTGAATTGTTTTTATTAAGAAGTAAGAATATTAAAAACATAAGCGTCAACGTTATTGTAAAATTGCAATGCACAGTGGGGCAGAAACAAAGAAATAGCAATTAAATTAAAACTTTGAGATCTTTTAGGCGCAACGTAATAGGATCCTTAAGAAGAGTACCTTGGCCGTGCAAAGTTTTTATGACGCTTGTTTTTTTTCATCCGATTAAAAAGTCAAGTATCATGAAGTAATAGCCAAGTCATGACATATAATATCGAATTATTTGCATATTAGAATTTGGAATTTTCTGAGCCCAGGTCCGGTTTTTTAAACACATTTTTTCAGTTTTCCAGAATTAGCTGGATTCCTAATAAATATGTGAATCTTTGGGGAAAAAATTTTGGTCCAATATCTGTAATATATACGATTGATTGTTCATTTGAAATTTGTAAAGCTTACGCGTTTTGCATATTTCTGGTAAAAAAAAGCACCATCAATATTTCTTCCCTAAAAAGAATATTTATCTGCGTAAGCGACCTATTATTAATATGTTCTAAAACATCAAAACTGAGATTCAAAACAAAAAATTGGCTGTGTGTTTCGTTGTTGCAAAAATTCTAAGTTTCTACTTATTTCCTAAATATTTCGTTCTGTCTCACTGTTTAATGAAACGATGCGCTCCTGAAGAATATTATTTTGATGCTTCTGCTTATTTGGCCAATTTTTGTTCTGTTATTTAAGGCCGGCATGAACTTAATTTTAGTTTTTCTTTCTATAACGCTAGAAAAGTTCCTTTGTAGTTTTTAGGGTTCCGCACCCAAGGTTGTTTTCTCTACAATGTCAATTTGTCCGTCTGCTTCTGTGTCACAGACCTCAAGCCCTGGAAACGAAGCAGCTAGACATTTAATTTTAAAAGGGTGTCCACACGAAGGCGAAAGTATGTGGCCACAGCTTAAAACCCGTTAAAGCAGACACTAAAAATTTACACAGGGCATGTAGATAGTATGATAACAACAATTATTAAAAATTTAAATTAAAAGATGGCCTCATAGAAAAATTAAATTAAAGTACTCAGGATTTGTGCCCTCTAAAAATATAAAGTGTTAAAAAACTTAAAAAGAAATGTTCTTGTTTAGAACCATAAAATCTTCTACGAAAATAATAAGAACTTATAATAATGGGGGACTCAAACATGGTGCAAAACCCTTCAAGTGTTGAATCAATAATTTATAAATCAAAAATCTTGGAAGTCTTGAAGATAAGAAATCGTTTATTTGTACCAAGATGTTTTGGGTAAAAGTTCTCATAATTTACTTTCATCTTTAGTATGACACTAATTTTGCTTCACCTTAAAAGAATAATTTATATTAACAAAATAAAGAGTTGGAAATCGGGAATAGATTGCCACGTTTGTATAACCATTTATATTTGAAATTTTCATTTTTTGAACTTCGTATACACCGATTATTTTTGTATAATTTTTTTCTTTATGTTTTTTGTAAATATAACGGTAATTTAAGTATAATTTTAACTAAAGGGTGATTTTCTAAAAGCTATAGGAAAGTTTTATAAAAACACTTAAAATTTAGTAAAATGCATGAATTCTTTATACGGTCCATATAATTGAATGTTTGAAGATTAATTAATCTAGATGTTGACCTTGGTTCATGGTTTATCCGCTTAGTCCAATTTTGACATACTCTTTCCAACATTTAGGCTGGTATCTCACGAATAAATGCCTCAATGTTGTCTTCCAATGCGTCACTTGAAGCGGGCTTGTCTGTATAGACTTTAGGCTTTAACATAGCCCCACAAAAAATTAAAAAGTTGTCTAAAGGCGTTAAATCGCATGATCTAGGCGGCCAACTAACTGGTCCGGAACATGAAATAAAATGTTCACCGAACTCGCCTCTCAATAAGTCCATTGTTGCGCGTGCTGTGTGGCATATGGCACCATCTTATTTAAACCACATGTCATACAAGTCAAGCTCTTACATTTTGGGCAAAAAAAAGTTGGATATCATCTCACGGTGGCACTTACCATTCACAGTTACGTTACGATTCGCATCATCTTTGAAGAAGTACGGTCCAATGATGCCACCAACCCATAAACCATACTAAGCTGTGACTTTTTCTGGATGCATTGGTAGTTCTTGCATTGCTTCTGGCTGATATTCTCTTCAAAACCGACAATTCTGCTTATTTACGTACCCATTGAGTCTAAAATGAGCTTCGAAGCTGAACACATTTTTTCGGTAAATGAACTTTCTTAACAGAGCACGCATTTTGATAATAAAATTAAATAATTTGTAAGACGATTCATCGTTAAATTATAGAACAAATCAAATATGTTTGACAGCGAAACAAGACACGAAACGTGCGTCAGCTGTTTAAACCAGTGGTGCCAAAAAAGATAATAGCTAAACGATCACCCTGTATAATATTAAGCTTCCTTTTGATAAATCTGGCAACGTTTCATGTGACAATAGTCCAAAAACATAAATGAACGGTGGAAATAAATATCCCATGTAAAAAACTGAAAGCAGGTTTTTGAAAAATCAATAATAATGAATTTCCCTAATAAACATTAAAGCTTGTGAAGCCAATAAAAATTAAATTCATCTTGAAATAAAAAAAAAGGATTGAAATTATTTACAAAAATATACATTTGAGAGGTTTTTAGTCATTTTTTAAGTCCTTTTGATCTTATTTTCGTTTTTGTAATTTAATACGTACTTTATTAACTGTATCTTTCCTTGTTAAACAACAATAATTCTTTCTTTGTCTAGATAATCATCTTCATCATCATCATCATGTTTAATCTTAAGTGATAAACTAGTATTTTCCTTTTTATATTCGAATCAAATTCAAAAAATATACGAATTATGACAATGAAAACAAACGGAAAAGTACATTATAAAAACAACAAAAAAACATATAACTGATACATATATATGTATTTATGTTTGTATGTATATAAAACAAACAAATCTACAATGTCAATTTTTAATTTAAAAAGATGTGTATTTACAAACACATGCAATAAAAATAAAACTTTTTAAACATATTATTTTCACACAGGCACATAAATACATTCATACATACATACACACATATGTATGTAAATAAATACATAAATAAATTTGTTATAGTTGTATAAAATATTTAAACATTAATAACCTCGACTTGGGCCAGTGACTTATATTTATTAAGCATGTTTGAATAACGACAATCAAAAACGAAGCACGATGAAACGATGACAGTAGCTGCCGTAGAAACTTTATATTAAAAAACGAATTAAAATCAAACAAATATTATGACAGAGACAAGAACTAGAGACAAACTAAAGTGTAGAAGCGACATTCTGCTTTGTGGTATCAATAAAGAAAATGGCCAAGGCGAGTAGTATTTGTAAAATAATCATAAAATCAAATCACAATAAAAATAGAAGCACATAGAGGATGTTAAAAAAAACAGGATACAGAAGAAAGCATGACACACAATTAACAAAAATAGAAAAGTGGTGCAAAAGATTAAGTTTTCTACCCCAAGAAACTTTTACTTAATGAAAAAAAAGCTTTTTCGTGTTTTTCTTAGAAGTGAAGTTTTTTTTCAATTTAAACGTTCCTTCATACATACGCAGAAAAATATTTTTAAATTGAAAAATTTATTTGTTTTTAGATTGAAAATTAATCAATTTTTTAATTGATTTCATTTAATAAAAAAAATTGTTTTGTTTTTTTTTTAAACAATTAATTCAATTATTTAATTTAAAATATTTTTTATATTTATTTTTTAATTTTGTTTTTTTTTAATTATTTATATAATTAAATCAATTAAAAATTTAACTAAATTTCAAATTGAAAACAAATAAAACTTTAAAAGGCGCAAAAGCTTTTACGTAAACATATCACTCAAGGAAAGAGCATAAAATAGGCAACATGTTTTAAGGCCAATAAAATAATATTATATGCTCTGTAACCATGTCTAGTCTACCTTTAGTCTAGATATAGTCCACCTCTACTTCATTTTTCATTGAAACTGAGAAAATTCCAAATAACAATTTTAATTTGAAATTTATAAAATTTCAAACGAATATGAGAATTTCAATTCAAACTTGAGAAAATTTCAAAAGGTATTGAGAATTTCCATTTAAAATTGAAAAACTTTTCAATATAAATTAATGTGCTGTTTCTGTATTACAGGCGATCAACTCGTCTGAAAATTTATGTGAAAGGCACTCAGTTTTTTGAGTTATTTTCATACAAATTTTTCAGACGAGTATTTCAGGCGATCATTTAATACAGAAACATCACACAAGAAAATTCCAAATGAAATTGAGAAGTTAAATTTTATAGTGAAAAAAAATGTAATTAAAAAATTAACATTATTTTTATTAAACTAACAATTTAATATAAATTAAAATAAGTATCAAGGAAATTAAAAATTAACGAATACAAATCTAAGAATTGACCAAATCCAGAGCAGATTTGTTGTACAGCTCTATTGTAATCCACAAGTTGTGTTATTTATGTTTCAAAAGATTGATCACCTCTTCTAAAAAAATTGTTTCGCTGCTCTCCTACATTAGGGGGCCTACATTCATCTTTGTTTTGCCCTACTTTTGATTTTGGCCAAATAATTTTAATGGGGTTAAGCATCGCTGAGTAAGGACTCGATCGTTAAAGCGCAGCTAGAAAGTTGTAGAAACTAAGTCTCAGATGACTGGCAGGGAACGTTCCAATAATTAATGTCCTAACTCTTCCCAACTATCAAAAACGCCTTTTAATCCATTCATTTGCGCCATCGACAAACGAACCCCTGCATCTATCGAATTGAATTATACCTGATGCACCAATTGCACCAATGTATGCTATTATTTATTTAAATTTATTTATTTACAGTAAATATTTCTTCTTCTTTTTTCTAACTACACTTGGATTTTTTTTTTTAATTTAAAATACAAAATTCGCAATTTCATTTTATCAAATTTTATCAATTTCAATTTGATATTCTCATTTTCGTTTGGAATTTTTATTTTCATTTTAGAATTTCCTAAATTTCATATGGAATTTTTTCAATTTAAATGAAAAATGGTGTAGTCTCTGTCGAGTCTCTAGTCTCCGTCTGCCGTCGCAATTTTTGTTTTTATAAGCGTATTCTAATTAGGATTAGGTCTGTGTTTAGACTCTGTCTAGTCTTTGTCTAGAATATGAATAGTGTATTTTGAGACCATATTAATTTT
Organism: Cistogaster globosa; assembly: GCA_937654795.1. Taxonomy (NCBI): domain Eukaryota; kingdom Metazoa; phylum Arthropoda; class Insecta; order Diptera; family Tachinidae; genus Cistogaster; species Cistogaster globosa. The sequence continues at coordinate 126,354,604 of OW569404.1, forward strand.
TTATCTTCTATTTGTATTTCTTATATCTATTTTATGTGGGATAACATCAAGTAGATGCATAGAAAAAATAATTCTATGTCCATGTCAGATAAGCAGACAAGTTATTGCTTCTATCAAATCCTTATCGAGTCTATATTTAACCATTTTTTTCTTGTCAATGTTATGCGTATATTAAATCGTTTTCTAGTCTATATGAAGCCTATGTTCAGTAAATGTCTTGCCCATGCATTTGCTACTCTATTACGGCACTTACACTATGCAATTTTTCATGAAACTAGCTTGAAATTTTTTGTTTCTGGGTAAAGCAACAAGGTTAGGAAATATGGTATTGCTTGAATTTTAAGAGGATGTTACTGTCGCTTATGTTTATTTTTCAATAACGCATATTGCTGCAACTTAAATAGAGAATTGAAAAAATGCCTCAAAAATTGCATAGTGTAAATCTGGATTATGTCCAGTTTATATCTTGTAGACTTCTAGCTTTGTGTAGTCTGTATTTCTATATCTTGTCTATGTTTAGTTAATGTCTAGTCATTAACTTATCAGTGTCTAGTCCGTACTCACCGCTCTCAAGTCTAAAGGTGCGGTCAGATTAGTTAAATATTTAAACAAAAAGACGTAACCACTAAATTATGGAAACAAATTTTTTCTTTCTCATATACATTTATTATATTATAAATCGTCACTCGTAATGATACGTGTCAGAAAAGGTTGAATGAACATTTTTTTAAAAGGTAGTAGTTTTGCTTTTTTGCTCAAATATTTGACTAGTTTGACCGCACCTTAAGTCTAGACTAATTTTGTTTTATGTAGCATTTCTATTATTGTCGATATTTTGCTAGTCTTCTTAGTTCATTTTAGAATCTTTTAGTTTTACTGCTAACATTACGTCTTCAGGTTATCTTTGGTCTACTGGGTGACCTTAAACCCTGGGGGTTTCCTTGATTGAGAGATTTCGTATTAAGATTTTTAGGGTGTATGGCTAATCAATTGTATTTTAATACCCTTCAACACACAAAGTGGAAAAAGGGTATATATAAGTTTGTCGTTCCGTTTATAATTTCTGCAATATCCATTTCCGACCCCTTAAAGTAGAATCAAGTTTGCCGAGGCACTAAATAAGCTAGAGAAAATTTAAATATGCCAAGCGATCAGATATAGTGTCGAAAGAGGAGCTATTGGAAATCAGCATGATCGGTCCATGTCCTTCGAGGCAGCAGACAAATACCACACCTGCCTTTAATTTTTTCACATCATTTGGAGCAATAAATTAACTCCAATCAAAAAGAAAACAATACATGGGGCGATAGAAAATTGAAAAATAAGAAAGAAAATTGGCGTTCGCCCATATTTTTTGGAACTCTAAAATTTTAAATTTTTTAAAATATCAATATGAAGAGATCTTTGAGGAAATACAAAATTTTTTTTAAAATGCTTAACCCATTAAGAGCCGACGGGATTTTATGATAGAGCGTTTGGCTTCCAAACGTTACGCTTATGTCTGTAATTAGTTTTATTCTAGTCCTAGTCCAATCTATGCTTAGTTCGTGTCAATTCTGTTTTAAATCTACATATTTCTAACGCAGTTGTATCTTTAATTTCTCCACGAAATGACATATTTTTAGGAAAAAAAAGTATAGTAAATCAAGGCTTAAGGGACCTTCTTCTCAAATTTTATTAAAATCCATCCAACTCTTTTAACTTGATGCGAGCACACATAGACAAAAATTTCAAAAATAGGTATTTTGTATTCCATACCGATTACTATCAACACCAACATTAAATTTTCAAAAAAATATTTTTTACAGAAATGACCCCTTACAATGTGTTTTTATGTGGGCGATAGGTACATTTCAAATCTGTGCAAGTCAATCATATGTCAAGCTTACATCCTGTCCATGTTTAGTCCATGTTTAGTATGTACCTTTGCTTTGCCTTGAAGAACATGTTTTTAATCCTATATCCATCCTTGTCTATTCTTTATCTAGTCTCTCTTGCCTATGTTAAGTTAATGTCTAATAGATCTATGCCTTTTTTGCATCCATTATATTTCAGCCCTCATACATAAATTCTTTTGTACTGTCTAGTCCGTGTCTACTTTCTAGTCCGTATTAGTTTCTTTTCTACTTTCGTTGTAACCTGACCTTTTTTATTAAAACTAATGCTATTTTGTTAAGCATCATTAAAAGTAAGCGGGAGTTGGTTTTCAAACGTTTTCAAAACTTAATAGCTGTGAGTATTTAAGACATAAACTTTTATGCAAACTTTAAAGCTTTTTGTTTATATTGAAATACTCTCATATAAATGCTCTTTTTGTTTTTATTTGTTCTCTCATTTTTACAACTCAAGGGACGAATGGATTATAAATATGTGAGTCAATATGTAGAAGTCAGAGATGGCTATGTATGAATTTTTTATCCAAATTTAACTTTCTTAGAAATTTTTTGTTTTTTAAGAAAAATTTATCAGCAAAATTACTCACATGAAAAAAATTTCGTTATTCATTATCTGAAAGTGAAAAGCAAGCACATCTTTATAATTTGTTACACATCTTAGTGTATTAATCAGATGAATTTAAAAATTAGCTATTGAAAATCAGCGGGATCGGTCCATGTCACGCCCGCCTCTAATTTTCCATGTCATTTAAAACAATAAACTCCAATCAAAAAAAAAAAAATATATATATATATATATATATATATATATATATGGAGTGATAGAGAAATAAAAAATAAGAAAAAAACATTAAGTAAAACAACTTGGTGCTCGCCCATATTTTCCGAGCTACGGGCCACTAAGTTTTCCATCAATATCAATATGGGTATCATTTAAAAGATTTTGAAGAGATCTTTCTGGAAATACTAAAATTTTCTAAAAATGCTTAATCTGTAAAGAGTCGGTGATGTTTCGGTTTCACCCCAATATTTGTTTTTTTTTTAACTAGATTTACATAAATGGTGAAGGGTATAAAAGATCTGGAAAGTTTATATTGAAATTTTTGTGGGTTTCAAAAAGAATTCCTTTTCTTCTAGTGAATTTCAATGTACGAGTTGGAAAATTAACTGGATAAAAATTTTTGTTTATTTCGCACCTACCTACATTAATGACACATAGTACTACCAGATACAGGAATACCTCACATAGAACTGCTTCGAGAAGCGCGGTTTTTGTACAGCACAGTGTTAAAATTAAAAAAAAAAACAATATTAATGAAATTAAATTTTCAAAATATTTTTTTTTTTATTTAATAGTTGTAGTTTGTTGACTCGATTATCATCATTATGTGCATAAACCTCTTTCAGGGGTATAGGGCCTGAGTGTCTCGATTAGTTGGGCTTCAAATAGCATGGCCAAGCTTTGGAACCGATTAACCGTACTATGACAGGTATTCCTATACTTAAACGAATCACAAACTTATTTATAACGTATAAAAATGCAAAATAAGATACCATTCATTCTTTCGTTATTATACTTAAAGCCAAAGACAATGAAATGGCTTGATTGCGATTTAATCCGCTATGTATTTGAAACCAATTATTAAAGAAATGTTTTTTATGATTTAAATAAAATCGTTTGCCTGAAAAGTACTTCATTTAACCATTGCACAGTGGTTTCAAAACAATTTTTTTGGACAAAATTCGTTATCTCATGAACCACTTAAGATATTTTAATGATATCTTACAAAGGCAAAGCAGAAGTGTTTCTCAGTGTTAAGTATGAATGTATAAGCGCCGTGCCTTGCGTATTTTATAATTTTTAATTTTTTCTCAACTGGGATTTGTATTACTACCTTTCCAGAAATTACAGAGCAATTTTGTTAAATTTTGTACTTAATGGCGTAACCGTTGCACCGCTTTAGATATTAAATTGGAATGAAATTTTTTTATTTCGTCGATTAAATGATATTTTTGGCTTGTGCTTAAACATATTTGCTTAGCAAAATTCAAAGACCAGCTTTAAAGAAATTTTGATATTAAACTTATTCCAAGGATCAAGCAAAATTTGCATTAATCAAATATTTTAAAGACAATGGCAACGGTTTTTGCTACAGACATCAATTGTAAACAAAAGTTTCCATCATTTGGCCATATCTATCATTAGTGACTGTCAAATGACCGATCAAATGTCTGTCACTACTCTAATAGAGTATGTTACAATAGATTTTTTACATTATACCAGTTAGCAACTTTCGAGTACAATTTAAACAAAAAATAAATAAAACTGAATTTTCCATCCCTGATTGGAGACATTAAGTTAAATCTAATATAATTCTATGTTCGTGGGGCTGCTGACGCTGCTGCTAAGTCGACTAATACTACTGTAGTACATTTGTGCTTTCAACTAACATTTGGAAAAAGTAATTTTTCCAACTTATTTCACTTTGTCATTTGAACATTTCACATCGATCGGCGGTTTGAAGTAAACAAACAAAAAATAATATTAGTTTTTAAACTATAAAGGGAATAACCTAAATCTCGGCCGGATTTGATTTAAACATTTTACAAACGCTTTTAACGATATACAAAAATAATTTTATTAAAAAAGTTATAAAGTCGTTGAGCGTACACGCGTCAAACATAAATAAAAATAAAAGTTGAAAAACCAATTTAAACAGATTTAATATTAATTCATAATTTTTTTATGTACCCCCGAAATATGTATGTGTAAAGTTGTAAAAAATAATTAAGTTAAAAACCACGCACACAAACGAACCAAATAAATTAATTTATTAATAATACAAATTTACAAAAAAAAAAATTATTATAAAGAAATTAAGAAAAGTGCTTCAACAAAAATAAACGAAAATCTTATACAAAAATCTTGTAATCGAATTTGGAAAACACCCACAAGTTATATAACGAAAATAAATTTTATTAAAAATGTACAAAATGCAATCAATTTTTTTGGCATCATTTTTTATAATTGTGTTAACCGTACAACAAGGTAAGATATCTGTGTGTATATGTGAAACAACCCTAAAAATAAACAACTACAACCAAACCCAACCAGCTGAATTTTCTTTTAAAAGGTCAACTTTCTCTTCGTCCTTTTTTTTTTATATGAAGAAGAAAAAATAAATAAATTTGGGATTTTACGTTACATAACTAAAACAAAAAAAAAAAAAAAATAATAATTCCAAAATTGGTATATCAAAAAGCTATTTAGCTTTTTTGAACCCACTTTATATATTTTATTTTTATAAGATTCCTTTATACTTTTATTGCGTACAAAAAAATTATTGAAAAGAAATGTAATTTTAATCAAAATTGATTTTGTTTATTTGTTTATTTATTTTTATTATTTTTTTTTTTTTTTGTGTAATTAATTTTTTTTTTCTAAATTACAATTTTCTTTTATTTTCTTACTTTTACATTTTCCAGTTTAAAATTTTGTTCTCAGCAAATTTATATCTTCGCCGCCACCCTCTCTTTATCCTGTTATCTATTAAACTCAATTATATTTACGTAAAATACTCATTTTTTGTTGTCTTCTCTTAACAAATTTGTTGTAACCATTTTTTGGGATTTTTTTAATTCCCTGTTAACTTCTTCTTCTTCTTTTTGGTTGGGATGTAAATGTCCTTTTTAACGAAACAAGCGTAAAAGCTTTTCTTTATAAATATTTTTTCCCCAAAGTAATCAAATTAATTGTATTTTAACAGTTAATGAAGGTTTCAAATAAAAACTGGTGCATATCTTAAGGCTGATATAAAATTAAAACTCCTACATTTTACAATTTAAATATATATTTTGCCACAAATTACATTTGAAAGGAGCTTATAAACGTTTTTATGGCGTTTAAGCATTTATTTTGAAGAAATTTTTCTTCGCTAAAAGCTAATATTTGCATTTACGTAGTAATCGAACAACAACAAAAAAAGTTCGAAAGGAAGAATATTTTTTCTGTTTTGAAAAAAAAATGTGGAACAATAGGAATGTATGTATATGTATGTATTTATGTAAGAAATATGTAACACAATTTATTTGCACAATGCATTTTTTTGAGACAAAGAAATAAGAGATTTAATAGTTTTTATAGAATCCTTGTCTGAGAAAATTATTTTTAAATTGTTTTAAAATATCTTAATTAAGTTGTCCTCATGTCTTTCTTTAAAAGTTTAAGTTTAAAATTAATTTAATTCTTATAACGATAAATTTATTTACCTGCAAAGATGCTATAACCCCCATCGTCCCCCGACCAGATAAATTATAAAAATAAAGTTATTTGAATAAGAAGACATCAGAGTGATAAAAGCGTCTTGAATGTGAGCATCGGCTCACATTTGACTATGCCCGGAAAAAATAATCAATGGATGTTAACTCTATGAGTACGACGACGAAATCAAGAACGGTCATCAGGATATAACCCAAGGATCCATTTTCTCCTCAATAACTTTAAACATTCAAAAATTGCGGCGCTTTTAAGGCATTTAGCGTTAAATCTTCGATACTGGCAGTTACGGCGGCCATGTTTTCCTTACTATGCCCCTCATTATATCGTATTTGTGACTAAAAATTCTAGGATGTTGTGTTCATTCTCAAACTTTCGCGCTTTTGCTATTTGAAAACGGGTGTTTGTCAGAGCATGGACGTAAATTATGAACAACTATTAAAGGGCGACTTCTGTGACCATGTAGTCTTAGGACTTGTCAAATTTTTGCACAGAATATTACTAGTGGGATCGTCTAAGCCAAATATGTAATGAATCTGCACAAATTGAGAGCAATTGCGGATAAAAATGTAACTGTCGTATGGCTCTCTATGTTTTTAGAAAAATTTCAAAAGACAATTACGAATCATTAGATCAGGGATTAATTTTTCTGCAAACCGCAAAAAAACCTGTGTATACCAATTGTGTAAGCGCGAAAAAAATATTTCGTAAGTTTTTTACTCTCTTTTTTAAAATACGGATGGATTTTTATATTATTTTCTCTTGGATTTTACGAACGTAAAGTCGTACCTTCTAAACCGCCCTTAAGATAAACTTCTTTTTTATGTGTGTTATTATTTCATTTTGAATGACTTTACTTTTTTTAAGCAAAACTAACAAAGTGTTTTTAAGATATTCACCCCTATCGTAAACATAACTTCACACGAAATTTTTCCTCATTTCCCAAAATTGCAATGGTGAATAAGTTTTCCCATGAAAAGTATTAGCTTTTTGATATTCCCCTTATCGTAAACATTTTTTCCCCCCTTATCCTTTCGATTTCTTCACATCATTTTTACTTGGGAGTTGCGTTCATAATGTAAGTACTGACTTTTTTAAATTAGAGTATTAAAGCAAATATTTATCTATTTTAGGACTAGATCTGTAAATAAATATAAAATGACATAATACTCAATAGAATGCAAAACAACAGACCTGTTACCTGCGGTTTTGTTAAAATTTCAAAAGACGTTCTTGATGTATTTTTAAGAATGAACTGAATTTAATTTTCCAATCTCAATTATATCTTAATTTTAAGAAATACATTCATATGAATATGTATATACTTATGTAAGTAAAATTAAATTCTATTTTTAATGAAAACAAAAATCAAATATTTTTATATTCTATTTATAATTTTTTCTTTCTAATTTCCATTCACTACGAATTGATAGTGGGTGCAAACGTTCCCTTAAAATTCACGATAGCAATTTTTTCTTCATGGGGAAAAGAAATTTCATGCGAACAAAAATTTCACATTTTGTTCACGATAGGGTTGACTGAATGTATTTTTATACCCTCCACCACAAAAAGTTTAAAGAGGATATATTTAACGGAATGATTGTAATTTCTACAATATCCATTTTCCACCCTATAAAATATATTTATTCTGACTTCTTACACATAGCGAAGTCTATTGAGCGATGTCCGTCTGTCCGTCCGTTTTAGTATTGAAATCAAGTTTGCCGAGGCACTAGATCAGCTAGAGAAAATTTAAATATGATCGATTGGCATATTACTTTAAAGCTTTTGAAGAGATATTTAAGGAAGTACTAAAATTTTCAAAAATGCTTAACCCGTTAAGAGCCGATGGCATTTGCATGTCAAATTATATATATGAAAATTGTTTTCTTATTGATAGAAGCTATAGTTAAGTTACATAGATGGTGAAGGGTATATAAGATTCGACATAGCCGAATATAGCACTCTTACTTGTTTTCACTAAATTTTCTTATCAATATTATTTTTTTCATTAAAATTAATTAATGTATGTACCTACGAATTTATTATTCTTTACTTCGAAAGTGTGTTGTATTCGGCTGTATAACCACGTGTACCATACTGCAGATTTCCCATTGAATAGTCATAAGAAACTCTTTCCTACCATAATGTTTTTCTGTTCAAAAAAAAATTATGAACCTTGTATGTTTTGCTAAAGTTTGTTGTTCAACTTAATGTCATAAATTTTATCATAAACAGCAACCTGCTTAGTAAGTGTTACCAAGTTTTCTTACCTTTTATCATAAAAAGATCCAAGTTCAGGAATACAAACGATAGTTGAAAAAAGATATAGAAAATTTAGACGCAGGCATAGTGTTTTGCCCATAGCCTCAAAAAAACATAAGCCAATCTTGCTGATTTTAAATAGTGACGACTTTAAAAATCTCACTAGAATATTTTGTTATTTTAAAATTGCAAAAATGACATGTTTATGCAAAAAATGAATTCGTGTTGGATAAGAGTGGATCAGGGCACTAGATGAGCTATAGAAAATCTAAATACATTTAACCGATCAGTATAGTTTAGAAAAATTTGCCATGTGTTTGAGGCAGTAAGCAAAACACCACGCCTGCCTCTAATTTTTTCAAATCATTTGGCCTCTGAACTTTTTATAGAAAAGTACGATTGTGCGTCATATTTTTTTAAATATCAATATAGGTATCATTTAAAAGAACTTTTAGAAAATTCTAAAAATTTTTTTTAAATTCTTTACTGATTAAGAGCCCATAACATTTTAATGTAAAAAAATTACTTTAAATGAATTAAAATTTATCATTTTCTGGCTTAGGTTCATTTATTAATTTAATTTCTAAACATTTTTTGGAAAGAAAAATTATTTACAAATGTATGCGGACATTTTTCAAAGAAAACAAGAAAAATTAAACGCTGGCAGAATGTAATGCCGCATTTTCAGGATTGCCAAATGCATCATCAGCATTCCTCGCATCTATCTACCTTAAGTTGTGTATATTGTTAATATCATCTATTTAACCAACTAATTTTGTAAATAAGAATACGAGGAATATTCATGTCGATATTAATTTGGTTAGACGAAGTCGACACACAAACTAAAGTATTTCTTCTCTTTTTAACTTGTCTTATACATTTGTTTTTGCAATTTTGTATCAATCATGGATTGATCACGAATGCAAATTTAGCATTCATTTAAATATAGACGGTTCAAATCCTGAATGGGAAAAAACTTAAAATTATTTTTTTGATTCTGTCACCTTAATATCTGTTTTTTTTTTTTTTGGATTGGAGTTACTTCACTAAACTTTTTTGAGATATCTTGGTCAGCGGTACTATGAGGGCCTTTCTGATATTTCGTCAATGAGTCCAGGCAGGATTAGCTCCTTTTTTGAACACAGTGGGTGGTTTACCGGCCCACAATCGGACACCGTGACTCATTCAGGGGATGAGAGCATACTTTGGTCTACTGCACCCACTTAGCGGATACTTCTCTGCATTTTTCTCTTGGGCATTCTCCGTATTCTCGGATCCGCGGTTCTTTCTTCTCTCCTTCTTCTGCCCCTTTTCATCTCTTCTTCCCTAATTCTATCCTAATCTCTCTCTGATTCTTCTTCTCTCTCCCTTCTAACAGCAGGTAACACAAAGGGACCAATCAATGAACCCAAGTGGGCTGTGGCAACACGGCCGCCTGCCTGACCTAACCTGACCTAACCTACTTCAATAAACTAGATTTACAAACATGGTGAAAGGCATACATAATGTTTGGCATAGCCAAATAAGGCACTTTTACTTGTTTATATATGAAGTTTAACTAGCACGCTGCCTTAATTCGCTTCGGTATTATCGTATAAATCTGGTTTTATAAAAAATATAAATATAAAAACAGCTGCTGTACTTATTTAATGAATTTTTAATAATTATTATTTTTGAATTTTTTGTGAATTAATGAAAAAAGTTGTGTAGAACAAAATTAAGTGTTAAATAGGAGGATAGTAAATCACCCCATTAATGTGTAAAAAATCGATTTATGTATGTTGTGTGCTATTAATATTTCTGAAGAGGTTTTAGATCTCCTCTAATATTTTATATTGCAAAAAAATTTCAAAATATGTTAATTGTTTTTATTTAGCTTTACAACAAACCAAGAGCTTTAATTAGACATTTTATTGTAACTTAACATTCAGGTGTGAGTTTCTTAGAAAGAAATACATTCTATTAATTTTTTTAATTCGATTATACCCTGTCATCATTTGGAAGAGTATTTTTAGATAGAAGTCACTTTGTTACTTGTAAACTACATAATTGTCAAGTTAAGCTCTACTAACAATTACTATTTCCTCTTTACCAGGAGTTAATTGGACAAAAGGACCCAAAATAATACAAAAATCCTTCCCCTTAAATTTGTTTTATTGAGAGTAACTTTTTCTCAACTACCAGGTGAAAATAAGTTGATTACTCAAAAATTTACAAAACAACTTGCATAGGCAACGAATATGGATCTCTTATAAGTCACAACTTCGATTTTACTTACAGTGAATTAATTGATATAACAAATAAACAAAAACACTAATGTCATTTAGTTTGACTTGTGCAGTGTTCGGTTATGTTAAATGCGTGAAAATGTTAAAAAAAATTTTAAATTAAATTTTAAATTTTTAAAAATAAATTGTTAATAACAAATTAAAATAAAAAGTTGTATGAAGCTGTAAATTTATTTAAACACAAAATATTTTTAAGGTCAGAGTTTTCTTTATCTCTCTCTTTTTTACATTTAAACTCTTCTATTATGTTAAATTTACATTTTCTGTTTTGATAAAGCAGAACTCTTTTAAAATTTTTATACTTGATACTGTTAAAGAAACCCTTTTTACACTTTTAACAGACACATATTCGACACTACCAGAATACTTAATTTTAATTCTTTTTAGAGATGTTAAATAGTTTCCTATTAGTTGTATAACTGTTTTGATACGTTTCTTCCCGACTGGGGATACTTATTAGATCAGAATTAGATATTAATTGCGATACATTTTAACGCCATGAAGTAATGATGTACAGATTTTTTCGATAGAAAATGCTTGCAGAATATGTATGTCTGTATGCACATGTGTGTACACATTAGAAAATACGTCTCTGTAAGCCTTTTTTATTAGTTGGTCTTTAGAAATATATTTTTATTGTGTTATTTATCATGTTTTTAATTTTGAACAGCTTTTAAGTGCATTTTCATAATTTAAGATGATAGTTTTTATTTGCAAGAATATGTTTAACTATTGCGAATAGTATTTATTTATGTTTTTTTTTTTTTTTGTTTCATTGTGTGTCTCTATTTTTGCATGTTAAGCAAAAATTTGACATTGTATTCAATTAGTGTAAACAATTTAAAATCTATTTATCTGTGCAACAAATCACACTTTAGTAATACAACGTTAAAATTAAGAGCTAGATATCAATGCAAGTCTCAGCCTCAACATCTAAATAAATAAATGCATTATTTTTGTATGTATGTATATGAGTACACAATATGATAGCTTTAGTTGTGTACACAGAAAGAAAAACCTACTAAAATACTAATGCAATATGGCTAAAGTGTTTTGTATGTGATAAAACGTTTAGCACCTGCCTCTGTATTCCAAGCAATAAATTTGTTTCAAAATTATAAAAAAAAAATTGTTTAATCTGAGTACATGCCACACACTCCTCCTAAATGAACGAATGTATCTGTTGCTTGATATTTAATTGAAAATTTGTAGGTTTTTTTGGTCACAAAAGATTTTATTTTAGATTAAATTTTATATTTGATTGAATGATTATGCAATTATGCAATTTGATAGCGGTTATATTTGTGATGAAAATTAACTAGATATTGGAAATCACAGAAATTATAAAAAAAAAAACGTAAAATATCTATTTATTAAAAAATATTGTGCTTTAATTTTTTTTTTTTTTTTTTTTGTTCTGTAAATTTATTTAATTCTTTTTTATTTAATAATTTTTCCTCTTATCAAAAAATATTAATTTAACGTTGTAAAAATTAACACGAAACTGTAAATTAAGGTTGCAGTTTTAAAGTTTTAAATTAAGATCATAAAAAAATATATTTATTTTTAAATAAAATCTAAAATTCTTTTAAAGATTATTTTATTTTAAGTTCTTATGAAAAATGAAAGCTATCAAAACTAGCAAAGCGAGCTTCAAAATTAACTCTTAATTTTTATGAAATGGAAAACAGTTTTTTTTTTCTATTTTTGTTAAGACCTAACAGCCCAATCATGAATATTCTCACGGAAAAAATGTTTCTTGAGAAAAAATTCTCCAATTATGAATTCCGTGAGAATAAAAAAATTAAAAAGTGGCATCACCGTAATTTGAAGGAAGCTTTTATGAATTAATACATTTCCTATTTTTTCTTCGAATTTTTTCACTTTCCTTGACTGCGGAAAGAGGAATAAATTTATAACAGGATAAAAGGCAAAAGTGAGAGAACTCGTACGAAATTTTTGTTTGTGATTTGCGTGATAGTGCACAATAGATGGCTTTGTATTGAGTATCTATGTAGGTGTATGACGTGTGACATGGTCTTGATCAAGACACTTTTGGTTTAATTATTTCAGCCAGAAAGAACTTTTTTTTATCATGTAGCGATGTCGTGCAGCAGGCTGCTGTAGTGATGATAGCAAGCACGTTGACTTTAAACCAGGGTTCAACCCCTGCGGCAACCAAAAAATTAAAATATGTTTCTTTCTGTTTAATGGCATAAATACATAATCAGAATTTAACAATACATCACGCAGCCTCCTTCATCGGTACTTCTACATAGCACATTCGCCGGCAAAGTAAAATAACTAATAAAATGGCTATACTTTGGCCACCTGTTCTTTTCTCTCCTTTATCCCTTTAGTAGAAGAATGTGCTACTTCTCTTTATAAAAAAAAGCAAACAAAAAATACTCATATTCAAAAACTCAATGTGGAGTTTAAATTAAAAAATTTTCTTTGAAAGATTTATGTGCTGTTTCTATATTACAGTCGATCAACTCGTCTGAAAAATTTGTATGAAAAGCACTCAGTTTTTTGAGTTATTTTCATATAAATTTTTCAGACGAGTTGATCGCCTGTATAAAGAAACAGCACATTAATTTATACTGTTTTTAGGTAATTTTCTTAAATTCTAATTAATTCCTAAAAAAATATTTATTCCTTGAGAATTGTGAAAGAAACTTTACAAATAAATATAAAAAGAAGAAACTTAAATGAAAAAGTAGATCACATTTTCTTTTTTTATTTGCTTTAAAATAATTTCGTAAACTTTACATGTGTTCGTTGGTTTGTTTGTCTGTTATAAAAGTATCATTCTGATTAAGTGAGCTTTACATGTCCAACTTATGAAACAATTTAACAAGATGTACAAACACAAGTTGTGTATTCTATGAAAGTATTTTTCTTAACTAAGCGGAAAATTTAAAAAATTATTTTTAGATCCTGGCCAGCCCTTTGGTCCCTCGTAGATTATATTACATGTCTAATTATCTGTAAGAATAGGAATTATTTTCTTGGACCGCCAATGCCTGGCACTTTTTTTACATGTTATGCAAAACCCCCATATGAATGCGCTCCTGCACATAACTTTTTATAATCAATACTAAAGAAAACGCTGTCATAACCTTTGATTTTACATGATAAAATACACTTCATACTGTCTGTAACATTTAAAATAATTAAAACAAGATTCCTTCTTCTCTAATAAAAACATAGTAATTTAAATATCCTGATACATGAAATGTAAGCATTCATTTATAACAGTATGTGTAAATAACATACAGTGTAGTGCAAAAGTGAAACAATGTCAAACAATTGGCATTTTTTTTTTTTTTGCTTTTCATTATATGAATAAATTATCTAATTTTTATACTAGCGATTGTAGCGGACTTAAAAATACAAGGTCTTGAAAATTTCAACCGTCTGTCTATTGCGGTTCAGCAATTTGGCCACATACATCGAATTTTAAATATTTATTGTTGTTATTATAACGGTCATAGTAATCGACATTCTGTCCTATTTTCTAGCGTTTATTTATAACGGTTCAATAGATAGGGCGATGTAGCCTTCTAAGGGAACACCCTTTAGTTTCTAAATTCAAATTGTTTACTTGTTGTTATAGCGGAATTAGCAATACAGGTTCCTTGCAAATTTCAGCTGACTGTCTGTAACGGTTCTAAAACTTGGGCGCATACATCAAAATGCATTAACTGTTGGGACACCCTTTAATTTGCTAAGAAAAATTGTATATTTGTTGCTATAGCAGACTCAGCAATACATGTTCTTTGTAACCGTCTTTTAACCGTTTGTCTACAACTGTTCAAAAGTTCAGCCATATACATCAAATTAAATGAAATATTGGGCCACCCTTTAATTTATAATTTTAAATATTTATATTCCTTATTATAACGATAGCAATCACATATTCTGTCCAATTTTCAAGCATTAACAACTCAAAAGATAGGCCAATATAGGTCAATTAACGTCACCTATGGGGACACCCTTTAATGTTTAGATTTATTTTTGTATTATTTTTAGCATTAGGAGTTAAAGTGATACGCACCTTTTTTAATTTTAAAGTAGTTTCCTTTACGGTTCATAATAGACGTAAAAACATGTATATTGTTTGGGGACACCCTTTAATTTGCCAATTTTTTTAAACACAAATTTCTCTTCGAAAATTAAAGCCTATAATTTGACAATCGTAAGTAATGCGATTTCTGTAAATCAGTCATAAGCTTAATGGGGACACCCTTTTATTTTTAAAATTATCAAAACTTTTTAAAACGGAAACTCTCACAGATGGGTTACCTTTTAAGTTAAGAAAAAAGTTTTAACCGCGGTTCAGAAACGACTGGCTGGCGACAGGCTTTTATTGCTATCTGCTTATTCTTAACCTGTTTACTTGTCGATTGTTTTACGTTAGTGCAGCAGGGCGAAATCGTGCCAATGACCTTAAGTTAACCTCTTATGAAAGAATGAAATAAATCAAGCAAGCACGAGTTAGCATAAGTCAGCGCTTTAAAAGATGACACCATTTTTATTATAAAATGTTGTAACGGCCATAATATAAAATATTTTGTGAAAGTGTCCAAAAATCAAAAAAATGAATAGACTTTGCAGATACAGGCCTGTGACAGACGGAAAGACATTTAAGGAATGATAAAAAGGTAGCGTTACAATCTTTTGGTTCTGTAAACAAACAAATTATTTTTTTAAAGACAACAGCAATCTTTAAAAAAAATTATATTTCTTGATTTCAAAATTTTTTTTTTTTTTTTTTTTTTGTTTATAACCAAAACATTCTCCAGCAGAAGAAATATTTAATTCCATCTTTAACATTTTAATTTTTTTTAACATTAACTTGATTTTGCACCACACTGTATAACAATGTTTGTGTATGTATGTATGTACATAAAGAATTTTGATGACAGGAAAGCAGGGTGATTTCATTGTTTGCTTAAACTAACGAAAAAAAAAATAATACAAAGAAAAATTAGGTTCCTTATATTAGTTAAAATCATTTTTATATTTTCTACTTTCATTTGTTATTCGTTCCTCTTTTTATCATGCAGTTTTTAGAACAATAAAACTAAAAAAAACATTTCTTTTCTCTCCAACATCATTATGACGACATACCCAGTAACATCAAGCCATTAGTACCATTTTTTTTTGCAAGCCTTTTTCTAAAGGCCTAAAAGACATTTAAGTAGTCTTCTATTTTCTTTGCTGAAAAGTAGGACGAAAAGAAGTAAAAAGCTAAAAGCAAACCTAACAAGAATAAGATGTTTTGTTTTACTCTTTAGCACGGATAGTGATGTTGTAAGTAAAGTGCTGTGTAAATGCTATTTAGTTATGTAATAAGTGTTTTTTCTGTAATCATAGTAAATATTAAATATTAGTTTAACTCAGTGTGACTGAAGTTTTAACACATTTAAATTAAATGCGAACTTCACATAGAAATTTTTAAATAATTGCCCAAATGAATTAAAGCTTTTTAGAAATGCCCAATAATACTGTATATATTTTGACAGACACAAAAATATTTTGAAAATAATGCCAGACGTTAAATATTTTCAGAGAAATTGCATTATTATGAAGTTCAAAATTAAAGGTCGTCGCAAGCACCTGATGCCTAAACGTAGTATGTTGCAATATCTCCTCCAATAAAGCGACAAGTATAAAAAGTAAACTTAAAAATGAAAGGGTGTTTCCATTAAAACGTGTCATCCACGTATCTTTTCTTTAAGAAAATTCTAGGCAGGCTCTTAAAACATTCACGGCATATGTGTTTTCTTAAATAACAAAATTAAATTTTAACTAAATGGGCGCCGCTGTAGAGAAATTAAATTTTTCCTATATTTTGCATTGTAATGGGAAGACACTTTGGATGTAAAAAAATAAAAATACTAAATTAGAAGCTGGCCCCTATCGCCCTTATTTTATTTATTTATTTTGAAAAAGACATGATTTTATTTTTATTCATAGACAGTGTTTCAAAATTTAAGGAAACACTAAAGTTTCTTTCACACGACATGTTTTTTACATAAGACTTATCAAATTTCGCACTGCAAAGCAAATGCATGTGGTGTAAATAAATTGCGTGTGTAAAAGTCAGACGACAAACAGCCAAACCTTAACTAGTGCGTAAAAAGCAACCCAGCTGTCAAAAATTCTCATGTACTTAAGCCCGGTACTCATGCGAAATGCTGTCAAACTACGTACATAAAAAATTGTATGAAAAAGTGATGAAAAGGTGTTGCAGAAGTAGTACTCTGTTTTACTGTGGAAAAACATATGAAATATTTCTAGCAACATTTTACCAAAGCTGTGAAAAAAGCAAGTAGGAATTATTTCGTGCGGAAATTTTCAAACAGCTGATCATATGCCCTTTGCTTACATTTCCAAAACAATGTAGTAGACGTGAAAACAATAAAACGTTAAATTCATTCAAATCGCGAGATGGGAACTACATTTTAAATGTCAAATTTTCTACATGAAACAATCAATGTTGTTCAACAATTTTCACAAATTCCAACGGGGTACCAGGCTTTAAGCAATTGCAAAATCCAATTTTGACAGTGCGTTAGTTAGTAAAGTTGGCTGCTTGTTAGTTAGTTTTGTTTTTTAAGTCCCCATTCAAACAGTGAAATTTTACTTTGATAAAGTTTTGTTAATTTTCTTTTAAACTTTGTTTGGTGTTCAGACACACAAAGTTTTCTTTTCTATACAGTGGGTTATATAAAATAAAATAAGTTAACATTACTGTTTAAGACACAAAGTTGACGCTCTTATTTAGGTATGACATTTCAGTGCAGAAGAAATGGGCCAGATTACGTTGCGCATTTCGCCTTAATTTAGTTTTGTCTAAAAGTCGTTGTATTCAGGTGTTTTCAACATAGAAAGGTTGTGTCAGATGTATCTACACATATTTTCAAAATGACAAGTCATATGTAAAAAACATGTCGTCTAAACGCAGCTTGAGTAATTCTAAACAGCATTCCAAATGAAATAGCACATGTGAAACATGTGTGTACGGTCCAAATTTTGAATGTTTTTGGTCTTCAACAATCAAATGTGAATTCTCTAAATCAGGTACTTTGATGATTTACGAAGTCTTCAAAAAGAAAATTAGTTTTATCGCTTTAGATGATTTGAAAAGTTAAAAGTCAGCTCTAACTTATTAATGTTCAACTGATTTTTTTAGTCACTTTAATGTGGATTAATTCATTCCCGCTGTAATACAATTGTAATATTTTTCTTTTTCTTCTTTATTCATCACAAAGAAAAATTACTTTATTATTTATTTATTGATTTTTATTTGAAAACTAAGAGACATAAACGCAAAGCATTTTAAAATTAGAAAAACCGAAGACCCAAAAGTACAGTTGTAAATAAGAGAAATTAAAAACAAATTTTAATACATAAAATTTTATCACACTTGTGAATTATACTCGAAAATTATCACTAATAGTTAAATAAATCAACTCTTCTACTTTTTGAAATAAATACATACATACAAACATGCAGTACGTACCTACTTAACTCTGGGAATTAATGATAAAAATTTTCGAAATTATTATCCATTCGACGATGATCCATTAAAACAATACGATTTTAAATAAAATTAATGTATTTTATCGACATTTTTAATGAAATGTTTTTCACTTTATAACAGGTATTTATTCATTTCTTTCTGCTTAATTTATTCATTTCTGTAATAAAAATTCGCCCTCATTTTATTGTTATAACCAGTGCTGTCAGACGTGAAGATTTTGTTTTCCAGAAATTGCGATTTTTAAATTCTTTTGCCAAAAATCAACTCTGGAAGTAAAATATAGATTTTAAAATTGTAGCATTCCGATGTAAAAATACATAACGGTTTAAAATAAATTAACATCGATTAATGTATGATTTGTTTCGCGTTTTACCGCTTCTACAAAGGAATTTGCTCGAATGAAATCAGGAAGATTCCATCAATTTGTGGTCGATGGCTACATTCTTTCTATAATAATATTTTCTGACGAATAGTGGAACAATCTCACTGGCCCATCCTGCCTGCATATGGCTGCATATGCCATCATAATTAAACGACTTATGAAGAAGAGAATTTTCAGAATTTTCTGTATCAGAAGCTCCTTTGTAAGCAAACTAAATGAATAAGACTGTGCCTTTCCATACATTTTGATGTTATAAACATGTAAAAAATGTCACCAAGGACAAAATTTTATTTACATATTTTTTAACTAAACCTAACAATAAAACAATAATTAACCGCAAAATGAAACAAAAAATTTCTTGGGCTGTTTTTGTAGATTTAAAAAAAACTGTTAATAAAATCAATCGAGGTAAAGGAAGTCCGACAACTCTGGTTACATTCACTAAACAAAAAGAAGGACAATAAGAGAGAGAGAGAGAGAGAGAGATAGAACGAAGAGCATTAAATAATCTCTAAATTTATTCCAATATGATGATATTTCAAAATATAACCAAGTGAACAATTTTTAGTCAGACTTTTTACTCCAGACGAATCTTATCCAATTGCTAAATAACCAAATTCTTCTCATAAAATGTTTTAAAAAACGTGGAGTAGATCTTATATTGCAAGATTATGAAGTTTCAGTTGAAGGAGTAGCCTCGTAAATTAATCGCAATATAAATTAGACACCCGGAAACCTTTCTTATCACCACGATCAGGGCTTTAAAAAAACATAATACATTTTGGCAAAGCAAACGCTTTAGTTTATTTTTAAAGAAACTACAAAATATTTCGAGTTGTAAAAGTGTTTTCGATGTGACAAAAGACATAATGAAGTCAATTGTGATGCAATAAGTTTTCATATTTCACTATCATAAATTTTAAATTTCCCTTTTTTAATCTTTAGTCTTAACAAATCGGAACCTTCTTAATAATGCAATTTAAAAAACGGAACAAAATGTGTTTCTAAGTAGGAAGTGCAAGGCAAATGAAAAAAGTGCTCAGCAAAAAAAGTGAAAAAGAAACAATGAGGAAAACTGTAAAAGTTAAAAAGAGGTGGCCAGAGGTTTCTAATAAAATTGTAACATAAACACGCATATGCAATGGCAATTAAGTGGGGCTTATTAAATATTAAGATTACGACGAGTGTTGTCTGCGCACGTTTTTCTCTACAGACCGTTTTTGCTAAATATTAAATTATTTTTTATACAACAAGCCGAAAGAAGAGAAAAAAAAGAAAAATACAAAAATTTAAATTTATCCTTAGTACTTTTTATTCTATGACGCAGACTGGATGCCTGTCGTCATTGCAAAAGTTATTGGTTCCTTATCATAAAACGAACAAAATTTATAAAAAGCAATTACTTTTTTAAAGCAGAAAAAAGCAGTTCCAGTTCAAACTGTCTAGTTAAAGTCCTTAAAGCCAGAAGTGGAAGAAAAGACGAGATGTGATAATCTGTTAAATTAGTTGTGACCATGCCCAGTACCATAATTTTTAAACTGCTTTACTGAACTGCCTACAAACACTACTCGAATAACAGAAAAGCTTTAAATGGTTCATATAATCCGTCGATATTATGGCAATCTTTTAGATGTCAAAGAAATCGGCTTTAAGAACTTTAGAAATCTTTCTTTTTAGAGGGCTTAGAAAAGTCGAAAATTCTTTGAATGTACCGAGTGAAGAAAATACCGTTTTAAAAGAATACAAAAAATAAAATTTTTATTTTAATATTTATTAAATACCTCTTGGAACGTCTTATTTAAATCGTACATGTTTATTAAGGCCAGGATTTAATATCGTACACAATTGTACGATTTACTCATAAAAAAATCTGACAGAATTCTGCACTACTTTAAAAATCATTTAAAAATGAAGTCGCTGGTTTTAATATTTTATTGTTTCTTCTCCTCATCTTAAAAAAATTAACTCCGATCGCATAGAGAAAAACATTTTATGAATTATTTAAGGCGCTTTCACACTATAAGACTGAGTATTAAGATTTGTCAAAAATTCGAAATAATATGAAAAATCTTATAGTGTGAAAGCGATCTTAAGTAAAATCTCATAGATTGAGAAGTAAAATTTGACACACCGATGGCTCTCTCTATTTTTTTAAATTTTATTAAAAGCTAAGACATTTCATATTATCAGGGTTGTTTTTTTGCAACAAAAAATGAAGCCAATTAAACAAACAGCTGCTTTTCAGAGACCGAAGCCAATTGCTGCATAATCATAGCTTATCCGCGGTTGATTTTTGTCTTCCGCCGACTTAAAAATACCAACCAGATTTTTAGAGGTAATTAAGAACTGTAAATGTTTTTCTTATTTTCAAACTAATTTTAACGATGTGCTAATACGAAACATTCAGTGCAGATATGTATGTTAAACAAAAACAATTTCAAGCATATCCATTGATTAATTACAAATTTTCTTATAAGTAACCTAACAATTTCGCTCAGTTTAGGAAAACAAATGAGTTTTTTGCTAAGTGAAAGCTTTAAATATGTAGTGTTTAAATCTTTCTACGGGCTCTACAATTTACTTCCAACTGTCGGTATTGCCAAAAACACATTAAAAATTGTACTTGTGTACTAAATAAAATTAATTAATCAGCATGTGTATTGTTATTGAACTTTTTGTTAGTTTATAATACAAATTTGCCTTAAAGCTTTCAACAGCAAAAAAATCAATATTTGCAAAAACAACTGAAAGAAATAGTATTTTTGATTATTTTCTATACAAATTGTCATATACATACATCATAATTTTGTGCAAAAAAATTTCATAAAAATCGCTGAGTTACAGCTTTTCTACACTTGTTCCCAATCGGCTAGTATCCGCCGGCAGCTTAAAGTTTTTCATACAGGCATCGTACTTCTCTAATACATATGTTTTTCTTTAGAACAGCTGTTTGCTTACTACAGAGAAATTATAAACTGTTTTAAGTGTGATAGTGTGAAAGCTTTTTGTAATGATACGTTAGATTTTTCGAAATCTAAATCATTCTCATACGAGAAATTTAAATGAAAATCATACGGCTCAGTATTATAGTGTGAAAGCGCCTTTAAAAAGATTATAAATCGTACAGATCTGTTAAAAAGTTTGTCAAACACATACACTTTTAGTCGACACTATCATACATTTTGAGCACACAGTGAATCCTGGCCTTTACTATAAAACCATATATAGAGTGATATAAATTAGATGGTCTCCTCAGCATAAAATCATGTGTAAAACCAGTGTTGTCAGATTAGGAGGCTTATCCCCAAAATAACGATTTTTTTAAATATCCAAACAAAGCTATGGTTTGGGTTTTCTATAGGAAACTTAATATTTTTATTAAAAATTAAAATGTAATCCTTTTTCTGTTCAAAAATTTATTAAAGCAAATTTTAAAACGATTTTCAAAGAATATATTTTTTATCAAAACGTATTAACAATTTTTCTCTTAAGAACTGGTTCAATCCAAACAAAAAACAATTTGAGCATATATTGAACAAATGTTTATACATAAAGATGCCGCTGAATCTAGACCAGTTGAAGACTTGACAGAATTGGTATTAACTTTGTTAAATAATAGTAGTGGCAATAAACTTAGTAAACACGGAAATAAGAAATAAAATAAGACTTCACCTTAGAAATGAGCAACAGTAAATGAACTTTTTACAATACGGTCACCTTATAACAAAACTTTGTTTAGAATTGCAAAAACATATGCCTTAACAACATCATACAATCGACAATAATGTGCACAAATTTTATTGTGTCTTGAAATGAAACTAATTTGAAATTCATTTATGCCTAAGTGGACTTATAAGAGCAATAGAGTACACTTCTATTAGATAATTATTATAATTAAGACATTAAAGAAAACATTCTATGTATTTGCTTTTTGTTTGCATTGATACAGCCTGTTGAAAATTTATGTATTTCATGAACTAAAGATTGTTGCATTGTAATAAATTTTAATTTTTTTTTTTTGTATCTTTGCAGGTTCAGCTATCAAGTGTTTTGTATGCAACAGCCATAAAGATGCAAATTGTGCATTGGATATGCCACCAGATAATTTGCTCAAAGATTGCCAAGAGGATTATTCTTCAAGGGGTCGTGGTATATCAACATATTGTCGTAAAATAACACAAATTATTGAATTTTCAGTAAATAATTGTAAGTAATTTATTATATGTACTAAAATTACTAAGATATAATGTGCTTTGATGCCAAACAGATTTACTGGTGAAATTATTTTTTCTTACGAATAATAACTGATCATCTTCGAATTTAAAGTGAAAAAAATAATATCAAAGCTGTTTGTTGGTGTTTTTTTAAGCTTTAACTCTTTATGTTTGCCCCCTTAAAGTTAAAGAAGTGTGGTATATCCAAGATAAATTGGACCATACTCATAATCACAAGAAAAGTATACTCTAAAAGAACTCTAAAGTTGGTCTTACTTTAGGGTTGACTCTGACACATGGACAAATTAAAGTATACTTTTGGCGTTAATTTGAAAGTAGCTGAAGCTGTATTTAATTTATTTAAAAACACCTTCAGCTGTTTTTTTTTTTCGTAAAATTAAAAAATTTGTAAAAATATTACAAATGTCTAGCTTGCAAGATATTAATACAGATCTGCAAGTTATCTGATATTGAAAAACTGAAGTTAAAAATTGTATTAAACATATTTGACACGAAGGCAAGAGATTTAGAGATGCAAGGGGGATATTTTTACACTTACTTTGTGTACGTTCGCTGCATATGTTTTGTTATTTGTGTATTATTTAAATATAACACAAGCAAATCTAGTAATGAACATCGAATTAAAATCGAAATGTACAAATTCCGATGCTACGAAAAATTTCATAGTATAGGGACGCAATGAAACTCGCTGAAAGTTTAAAAGAGAATTGAAAAAAATGGCATGAAATAATCACACGTGTAAACTCGACTAATTTTTTGTCACTTTTCGATCATTTCCTCTATTTGCAACTGCAATCTGTAATTTACTATCACCGAAATGATACTTAGATATGTACATACATACATATGTAAAGGCAAAACTTTTCGAAACGTTTCAGCGTTAATTTGCATTAGCAGTCTTAATTCAAACTAGCTTTTGAATTATCTCCATTCCAATGTGAATTAGATTTATCGTAAATGCACTAAATTAAAATGAATTTATACTGAATTTAGCTATTTCAATATGGCAACACCGTCAATAATCATCAAGCGGTTGTCAAATTATTAAATTATTTTATTTCTATTTCAATCAATTTAAAATAACAGCTTCAAATTTTAAATTATATTTCTTTACTGAAAGTAATTTAAATATACAAAATTTAAAGTATGAAAATTGCCGGCTAAAATTTTTGAGTCGTGACAAGCTACACCACTCGGCGGCGGCTCGACTATTAAGAAAAAATCGGCGGCGGCTTTCAGCCGGCTGCCAGCCGCACGACTTGTTTTTCTGGTTCTAACAGTCCACCCTAAATACGAGCGTAAGACGTTATTTAACTGTCAAAAATTCTCATGCCCATACAAAATGTATGAGACCAACCCAAATAGCGCGACGCTAACGTTGGACAATTAAAAAATCCAATTTTGACTGCGTGTAAAAAGTGAAGTTGGCTGCAAAAGAAGTGTTGATATTGTTTTTTTTGTGGTATATACAAAAGTATTTCCAACAGTAATGACATTACAGCTACTTTAAGGTCAATTTCGCGATTTTATCTCTCTTAATTATTTTAATTCTGTGGTTTTTAGCAAATAAGATAAGTAAACAATACTGCTCGTTTCACAACGTTGGCGCTCTTATTTAAGTTACTCATTACAACTAGACGCTAAATTACGTCGTGCCTAACGCCCGTATTTAGGGTGGACTGTAAGTAAAATAAATATTAAAATCAGCATAGCTGCTAACTAAATGATTACTAAATGCAAAAACTGTTGTCTGTCAGAGTAAAATTTTTATTCACATTAGTTAGCTTTAAATTCAAATTAACTCTGTGTCGGTGAATTGAACAGGTGAACAGGTCAACATATATGTTAGTTTTTACGTGTATTTTGTTTTTGTAAAAAAGCTTTTGCAGTCACCTGGTATCAATTTGCCTTGTACTTTACTTTTGACCAAGGCGAATCAATACTAGGTGGTCGCAATGGCGAATTCAATTATTTTCGCCAAAACCTGAGGTGTCAAACTCCATAAATAAAAAATTTGTTTAATTTTTTTATATGGAGTTTGACACATAACGTTTCGACGAAAATCAATGAATTTGCCATCGAGACCACCTAGTCTTGTTTCGCCACGCTTTTGACTATGAATGCAAAAAAATAAGAGCTGTTTAGAGTGGAGTATACTTTAGTCTATAAATTTGAATATGGGCCATTGATTTTATCCTTAAATTTGGAACAGAGCTTCATGGTTAAATCGATTCCCGTCAATTTGAATTCATCTGAAAGATGTTTTTGTCTAAAACCAGTAATTCTGTGTAGTATTGAACAAATAAAACGAAATTTAAAAGATTTTTAAAACTAACAAAATCTTTTTTTGTTTTTTTTTTTTTGTTTATTTAAACAGTGCCACCTGATAGTCGTGTCATACGTACCTGTGGTTTCCATAATCAAACTACTAACAATTTCTGCTATCAACGTGCCGGCTTTGGTGGTCGTCAAGTTGTCTGCTCTTGTGATACCGACAACTGTAATGCTGCAACTGGCCTGGGAGTATCAGTGATCGCCATGGCCACATCATTATTTGTAGCTGTAGCTTTCTTGCTAAAAAATTTTGTTTAATTTAGTATGATGTTTGTTTTTTATTCTAAAAAAAATGTTTTTTTGTTATAAATCCGTCAGTGTTATTTTTAAGTTCCTTTCTTCTCTCCTTTTGTTAAAATTATTATTTAATATTTTCTACTAAACCTTTTTACAAGCAATTTTTATTTCATTTTACACCACAAGTTTATTGTTTAGATACAACAATTTTATTTCTAAATACCTATTTGTAATATTTAATTCAGAAAGAAAAAATAAATTATTTAATCCCTGTAGACGTTTAAATAAACTTTTCATACATTTTTGCTGTTTTTTATCACCATTATTATTATTAGAACATTTTTACTGAATATAAAATTCAGAGAATAAGAAGTCTGTTAAACTGGAAGAAGGACGTAAATCAGTGTTGCTAAATGCTTAACCTGGTTTTTAAAAATGATTTCGCATGATTAAAATGTTTTAAAACTGAATAGCTTTCATAAGAATTTATCTTGTAGACTACATAAACAGTAAATAATATTATGTCCTTCTCATGTCACGTGAATTTTAATAGAAAGATTCTATTGTCCATGTCCAGACAAACGTGCGTTTTTAAATCTCATAACACGAAACTCTTTTGAACAAGTTATAGAAGATTTCGTCATAAATTTTAATCGTTCACAAGTATTTGTATGTATATTAACAGTTTAAAGCCGTCAGATTTCCAGCGATTGCAAATAACAAACACCTATTTTGCTTCTTCAGATCATAATGGTGACGAACAATATCTCATTCAACACTTCATCATAGAGAATGAGAGTTATAAAAAAGTCGAAAACAAAAACAAATCGATTAAAGCGAATTAATTACTAGGTGATCGCAATGGTGAATTCATTAATTTTCGCTGAAATCTCAAATGTCAAACTCCATATATAAAAATATGTATAACTTTTTTTATATGGTGTTTGACATTTAGGGTTTCGGCGAAAAATAATGAATTTGCCATCGCGGCCACCTGGTAATTGATTCACCTTAAAATCGATCATTTGGTTTTCAGGATTTTAAGCATTTTTATTTTTCGAAACAATACTTTTTTATTCTATTATGCAACGCATAAGTTACAAACTCAATTCACAAAAAATATAATCAATGATATTTCTATTTCAGTCCACAAGATTTGTTTAGTCTAAAAGAAAATCAAAATTATATTCGCAAGTAAAATACAGAACTGTTAAATAATTTCAAATACTACACTTCCACGTAAAATATTTCAGTTTTGGTGTGAAAAACAGAAATAAAACTTTTTTAATATTAACAAAAATAAAAACTTAGAACTAATTGTCGAATAAACAAGTCTTTCTTGATTTTTTTCTTTTCCATCACAATCACTCATTTTCATACTAAAACAAAAAAAGCTTTAAATTTTGTATTAAAAAAAGTAAAATTATTAAAGTTTATAATTCATGTCTTGCTAAATGTAAGATCCTAATATATTAAAAAAATTCATTAATAAAAATTCAATAAAACCCAAAAAAATAAATATAAGTCTCCCCAAAAGTATTAAAAAAATGTGAAAATCTAAAAAAGTACGAATAAATTGTAGCCTACCGTTAAACATTTTTTGAATTTAAGTTTGATATAAAAAGCATGAAAAACTAAAGTTGTTATTTAAATATAAAAAAATAATTTTTTGTAAAAATAAGTTTAAAGCCAAACAAAATTAAATACAGCTTTACCAAAAATAAATTAAAGGAAATTAAATGTCCCCTAAGAAAATTTCAAAACTCTTTTACTACATTTAATTTCAAAATTAAAGAAAATGTATTAGACTAGCTTTTAGATGACTAAATAAATTAACTGCTTTTTAAATATAAATAAATAAGCGTATTTTTTTTAAAAATTCACATTTACTACATACAAAGTAAAGAAAAATTCTATATATATTATTAAAGCGATTTTTTTAATATAACAGCAAAGCGAATTAAAACTGCCTAGTGAAGCAAGGCGAATTAATTACCAGGTGGTCGCAATGGCAAATTCATACATTTTCGCCGAAACGCTAATTGTCAAACTCCATATACAAAAAATATGTATAATTTTTTTTATATGGTGCTTAATATTTAGCAATGAGATTGCTAACGAGACCACCAAGTATTATTTCGCCATATTCGAACACTATATAAAAAATTGTACATATTTTTTATACATGGAATTTGACATTTAGGGTTTCGGCGAAAATTAATAAATTTGCTATCGCGATCACCTAGTAATTGATTCGCCTTAAAATGAAGACTCTAGTGCGGCAAAAAAAAAATAAGGCGAAACAAATACCAGTTAGCGCTGTAGGCGAATTCATTCATTTCTGCCGCGAGTATTACAGTCCACCCTAAATACGAGCGTAAGACGTTATTTAACTGTCAAAAATTCTCATGCCCATACAAAATGTATGAGACCAACCCAAATAGCGCGACGCTAAC
Organism: Cistogaster globosa; assembly: GCA_937654795.1. Classification (NCBI taxonomy): domain Eukaryota; kingdom Metazoa; phylum Arthropoda; class Insecta; order Diptera; family Tachinidae; genus Cistogaster; species Cistogaster globosa. The sequence continues at coordinate 126,382,527 of OW569404.1, forward strand.
GTTGAACAATTGAAAAATCCAATTTTGACGCGCGTAAAAAGTGAAGTTGGCTGCAAAAGAAGTGTTGTTATTGTTTTTTTTTTTTGTGGTATATACAAAAGTATTTCCAACAGTAATGACATTACAGCTACTTTAAGGTCAATTTCGCGATTTTATCTCTCTTAATTATTTTAATTTTCTGGTTTTTAGCAAATAAGATAAGTAAACAATACTGTTCGTTTCACAACGTTGGCGCTCGTATTTAAGTTACTCATTACAGCGTAAAAACTAGACGCTAAATTACGTCGTGCCTAACGCCCGTATTTAGGGTGGACTGTTACTGTCAAACTCCATATATGCAAAATTCTTACAGATTTGTTTTTGGACTCCAAATATAAAAAATGTATACAAAGATGTAAATAATTTATAAGAAGATATAAACAATTTATAGCCATTTTTTATATATGGAGTTCGGCAATAATGTTACTAGCAAAAAATAATTACTTCGCTTATGCTGCCACTAGGTAATTAATTTGCTTGCAACTTTAACTTCGCGGCCTATATTTGGCTTAACATTTGAAAGTTAAACTATTTCTTTGATTGTTCATTTCAATATTTAAGATCAATTGCAATTTCTTTTAAGTATAGTTTTCGTATTTAGATGTCCCGCATTTGAAAAGCTGTGGTCATACTCCGTAACTACAGTAAAAAATTTTTTGTATAAAAATATTTTAGTTAGTTAGTTAGTTTTACACTGCGTTAACTTTGCAATATAGACAAAAGAATAAGTAAGTGATTAATTTCGAAAAACCTGTGTAAAACAAGACAAATAGAAAATTATCATTCAAAAAATTTCTTACTTTAGTTACAGAACAGTGGCACAAGACATAAAATGTAGCAAATATGCTGTTACTCAAGGCGAATCAATACCAGGTGGTCACAATGGCGAATTCATTAATTTTGCTCAAAACCTGAAATGTCAAACTCCATATATAAAAAATTGAGTATAATTTTTTTAATATGGTGTCTGACACTTAAGGCCGTGTCAGATAGAACTTTTTCGCTTTGCGTGACATTTCAAACTTTGAAAAAAAAGTGTAAAACGCAAGAGGTATGTCACAATAAAAACTTTGACAGCGCTTAATTATTGTTTGTTTACGTTAAAAGTGCATAGTAGTTTTTATATTTTCATTAAAATAATATTAAAAAATGTTATTGGAGGACATATTGGAATTGGTTCTAATCCTAATCTTAATGAATGAAGCATTTTTATATAACTACATGTATACATAAGAATATTAAAATAAACTATTTCCTATAGTTAAAATAATTTGTTACAAATTAATACTAGAAGCCTTTTTCAAAAATAATAAAGGAATAATATTTAATAAAAAAATTACATTTTAAAATACTTACCTCTTTTACTTTAGATTTTGCAAAAAATAATATACAAATGTATAGCAGCTAATTGTCAAAGCGCGCCAAAAGATGAGTGTTGACCAACTTTGTGCTTTGCTTTGCGTTAAAAGTGCTTTATGTGACATGTTTCATATAAGTTCATACATTTTATCTTAAATGTCAAAGCGAATTTGCAACGCAACGCAAAGCAAAAGTTTTATCTGACACGGCCTTTAACGTTTCGGCGAAAATCAATGAATTCGCTATCGAGACCGCCTAGTATTATTTCGCCATGCTGTTACTTTTTAAAAAGTATTTTTTTTTTATTTCTTAAAAGTTACTCAATTTTAGATATTTTTCTTCGGCAAGCTCAATAATTTTGGAAATAAATAAGGTAAGTTGTAAGACCTAAATTGCACCTTGTTGCAATACTTTAAAAAAATACACAAAATATAAAAAAAAAACAACCGTAAACTTAAAAGTAAAACATCATATACATTTTTCTTAAAAATAAATTAAAAAGAAAATCTTAGAAATTAGTTTCTGTTCCCACACACTTGTTGCTGACCAACTGCCAAAAAAAAAAGTATTAAAAGAAGAAAATAAAATGAAACCAAATATTGTAAAATACAGCAATAAAATAAATGTTTTTAAATAACACAAACACACATACATACACACAGATTACATCAAGGCCTAGATAATGGTCAAAAGAACATCCCACTTATATTTAATTTTAAGGAAATGTTTCAGTTCACATCCTTAGATCATTTTCAGCATCATTATTACTTCACAATTTGCTTGTTACCAATTTAAATAGTTTTTCTCTTAAAAAATAAAATTATACATAAATAATAAATTTTTTAAATTGCAATAAAATTTTAAAAAGTAAGCTCAAGTTAAACAAATACATGTGGAATGACCCGAAGGAATATGTAATTTGTTAACAAAATTATAGTAATTTATATATGTATTTCTTTAGTAAAAACAAAAGCTAACATAAAGTCATAAAAGGAAATTTTGAATAAAGATGTATTGAAAATAACAATAAATAAATAGAATTTTATTTGTATCTAATTAATAGAAAGAGGTAACTACAAATGCACATACATACCTTAAATGTGAAGGCTTTGGTAAATTAAGTTTCGACAAACTTACATGGGATAAGTAAATTGGGATTGGTAGAATTTTTCTTTGTGTACATTTTTGCTATAGCAACAATTGAAATATTGTTATCTTATGACCGGTATAAAAACAACTATAACAAGTAAGAGTGCTACGCTATGCCGAATCTTTTATACCCTTTATCATATATGTAAGTCTAGTTTTGTGAAGTAACTGCATTCAAAACAAAAAATATTGGATTGTTAGAAAATTATATTATAAAAAAAATGAATACAAGCGCTTTCAGTGAAGCCGAGAAGCGAGTATGCGGTATATATTTTTGACGTCACTGAAAATTTCAAACTCTATATATAACAAATTTGTACAATTTTTGTTTTCAAAAAAAGTTTGACATTTCCAGCAACAGCAAAAATTAGTTAATTCGCCACTGTCACCACTCGGTACATGTTTTCGCCTTGCTCCTTACCAAAGTAAGCGAATTCATAACAGGTGGCCTTGACAGCCCAGGTGACTATTTTTCGCGCTTGTGTTTTTTCCTTCTTCGGATGTCAAAAAATAAAATCTCCTATTGTTTTTGACAGTCGAAGACAATTTGTACAAAAACAAAATGAGCATATTTTGTTTGCAGTGTTGTATTTATTTTCGCCGTGAGTATACCTGTTATAAATTCGCCTTGATCTATATCAAGTTTACAACAAATACAACAATAAAACAACAGGCAATTTGTTTTTGTAAAAATCTACTATTGTGTCAAAAATCAGCTGACTATAATCCAGGGATGGTAAAGTCAGTAAATTTAAAATGAAGTTTTGATAAATAATAACGAAAGAAATTATAACAAATTGGTTTGTTTTTATTAAAAAATATGTAAATTAAGAGAATCGCGCAAGAATTCATAAAAAATGTGTTAGGTGCAATTTGTGATTTATATATTGTTTTTACGGCACCTGCTTCGCTCTCTATGCTTGCTTCACACGCCTTGCTTTGCTCCTTGTTTTTAAATAGCCGGTCATGATATGCAAACAGTTATAGTTATTTAAATTGAAATGCAGATTTTTTTTCTAAGTTTGGCAGCATTTTTTTCAGTTTATTAACTAGGCTGCACTACAGGCCTTTGATAAAGCAATCCATTTACACTGAAAATTCTTTTAACAAGAAGAAGCATTTAAGTTCAACAATTTGGTGTATAATTTGGAAATCTTGTAATTTCTTAAAAATAAGTAGTATATATAAATTAAATTTTAACATGTCTGATGATTATACAGTTGCTAATGAAATTCATGATAATAAAAATAAGCAAAATGTTAGATGTCGTTTTTGCAATTCTCTTATGTTAAAGGAACAGCAAGCTATTTATCAAAGAAACCAGGTTCGTATGGTTGTTGATACATAATTGCAAAAATATACAATTATATGCCAACACAGTCTTGTTTTTAGTTTGACTTGCCTTTGATGCATCAAAAAAATACCAAAGATGTTAGTAAAATTGAAACAGAATGTTTGGATGACTTTTGGATGGTTGACGACATGTTTATATTTGAAAATATTGGTTTTTCCAATACTGTTGACCAGCGAAAATTTTTAATATGTGCTGATTGTGATATGGGTCCTGTAGGATATCATGACCTAGGAACGAAAAAGTGTTATCTTGCCCTTAAACGAGTTAAACATGGAAATGAACCTATAAAAACAGTGACAGCTGCAACATAAAGATTAGAAAAAAATATCTTAATTAGTTTTTTTTTAAAAAAATCTCTATTTTTTAAATATCTTAAACGATTCAAATAAAATATTTATATTTTTATTTACGTGTACCTTTGTAATGTCTTATCTTCTATATAGGCAATTGAATTCGGTTAACTCCTTTAATAGCTAACACGTAAGACTGGAATTCGGTTAAATTCATAATTTTCGCCTTACAAAAATTATACAAAGTATTTCAAACAAATCTGTCCGCTGGGTTTAAGAAACCATAACTTGTTATGAGGTGCATAATTAACATTAAGGGACTGCAAGCAGATTCAAAAATTTTAAAATAACTATGAGGGTACGTAAAAAATATGTTATTTAACTACTTAACTATAATCGTTTAATATATATTTTTTTGTTACAATCAAAAATAACTAGCGACTAATAGACATGGTAAAAATATGTCATCCTAAACTAGAAGGAATCAACTATAAAGAAAGCGGAAAATCAATCACTTTTGCTTTGAAAAGGAAAAGTTAAAAGTATCGAATTGGACGAACTAAAAACACAGTGAAATTAAATAAGCCATTACCAACATATGGTCAATAGATTCCCTCATCCTCTTCACGAGGTTGGTTGGTTTTAAAAACGGCACTGCGCTACCGGATAATTATTTTTTTAATTCTCGTTAATTGAAATTTTTGTTTGTGCACTTAATTTAAAGCTCAGTTGCGGTTTTGATCACATTAATATCTAAATTACAAATATGTATGTAAAAAATTGATAGAGATGCTTCTTCTTATTAAGGAAATCAAACTTTCAAATGATATGTGTGATGGCATATGAAGAAGCTTATAATTCACAATAATTATGATACAGTTTAGAAGTCACTACAGGATACATGACATTTGCCGCCATATTTCTTTGAATTTTTATATTAAAAAATTCTTACGGCAAGATAGACGCTAAATTCATATTATTTCATTTTATTAATACTTAAGTGAATTATGTTAATAGTTGTTTGGTATTGAAAATACGCTACAGTATATTTTATATAGTTTCAATAAGAATTATTATATATTCCATAAAATAAAAAGCGGAAAAGGAAAACCATATACTAATTGGAAAAAACAACAAACACAAAATTTCTCATTTGCCTTACAAAAAAGTAGTACAACAATTAATTTCCTTTTCCTACAAAATATTAACGAATTTCTTTTAAAACAATACAAAACATGAATGAACAACAATTGCTCCAGAAAAAACGTAGGTATTTTTAATTGAATTTTATATTTAAATAAGAAAGTTAAAAATTAATTGTATTATTTTAATTAACTTTTAACTGTCAAGTCACACTTTGAGGTTAGATGAAATATGTACATATGTTTGCATACACATATGTATGTCATGTACAAATTACTTTCAAAATCTAGTTGGCTTTGATATTGTGACTAATAAAGGTTTTTTTTTTATTTTTCACAAAAGCACGGAAAATATTAGGCAACGGTCCTAGTACAGAATACACAAACTCCGTAAATAATTTAAGTGGTTATTTCTGGGGTCCCACTGCTTTGCAAACACCTCCGTTGAATAGCACAAACTGCCAAAACAGTAACCTCATTTTAACTGACACGGTCAGTTCAATTACTCCAAATAATCTACTACAACAGCAGCAAATGGAACGTTTACGCATGAGCAATATAATGAATCAAGGTAAAAACTTGTATTAAATTGGTATATGATTTAAATTATATACATAAGGTACAGTTTACCAAGAAATTTAAGATAAAACAGTTACATAGACGAATTCGGTATTCAATGTTTTGTTCTGAAATTATTTAAAAAAATATATAATTCGGATTTATAAAAATATTACAGTTACAAGTTTGTTGAAAAAAGATTTCAATCACAACTGACTTATTTTTATCAATCATATACTGGATTATTCAAAATTATAGTTTTTTTTATTCTTTTACAGAAATGCATGCTTTGTGGCCTTATGGTACCGCCACCTTTTTTTCCCCCATGTTACCTACTCATAATATGCCCCTGCCGTATGCTTTGGCAGGGACTTTGCCTTATGCAGCTGTTCCAATATATCAAAGCTTGCCCAATGCGAATGCTCAGCCATGTACTGTATCTCCGGCATCTTCGTCTTCAAGTGGTTCTTCTTCAGCTGTCACTACAACATCTAATCAGCAACAACAACAAATCCAACATCACTTATTGCGTTCTAATTCAATTACAAATAATTCTTGTGCTAATGGTAATGTCCAAATCTAATCAGATATCTACTTCTGTTTTTTAATAAAGCAATATGAAAAGAGTAAAATAATTTATCCTTTCCACAAGAGATTAACTGACTAAGTAATCACTTTATAGTGCCTACTAAAGTCCATGTGTTAAACTTTTGATGCTGATTTAAATATTTTAAATGCGACAATTAAAAAATCTTAAAAAAAAAACTATTTCAAAAAAGAATATCGTGAGCCAAAATGAAAAATATGTAACTGACAAAAAATTTAAAATTTCTTTCTTAATTGAAGCAGAATATTTCTTTCATAAATAAAATTTTAGCTCACGATATGTAGATGTATATTGATATGATAAACAATTAAAGAAAATTTAAAATTTGAAATTACCAACATTAAAAAACAGAATATTATGTGTTGAAAATTGAAACATCAGAACTTGAGTAAATATTGCTTTTATATTGATTTGCAGAACATATTTTTCATTTTTCTTCAGAATATTTCGAGACTGAAATAATCATTCAAAATATTTGTTGATCATTAAATTTCCTCAATGTTTAATTTAAATTAAAACTTTAAAAGAAATTAAAATTATATAAGGAAATTTCCATCTTAACCCATATTTATTTTAATTCGATTCAATTTGCTTTTAGAGTCTAATTCATCGCTGCGAAACTCTCCTATTCTGCTGTCATCCGAGTAAGTTTTACAAATAATTCAAACTTAATACATTTTTAATATTTTTGTTTCTTTTTAAAGAGACAGTTCGACCATTATTGTTAATGGAGCAGGAGGTGATGCCACAAATTCTCTATCTTCTGGAAGCAACAACGGTACGGTCATTTTGTCACAAGCGAAATTCAATGAATTAACACGTTTAGCTTTACGAGGCAGTGAAATAGCTGAGAAGTTGGCCTACACACATCGTAATCGTCCATGTTTTAAGAAAATTGATAGTCTATGCGCACGCATGAAACAGGACCTTATACGTCCGGATGGCGTTTTACCCAATATCAATTCTCAGGGCATAGCTTGGGCTGTCAAAGATTTTATATTCGTTTTCACACGAGTAATAAATGCATGGATTATAATCAAGGGCTATGTTTACAATACTCCGGAGGGATTAAACAAAGTTAAGTCGGCTTTAAGTCCTGATTTTCAAGCCAGTTTTGCCGCCTGGCAAGATACTACAATGGATTTTATAGAAAATCTTATCAAATCTTTTGTTAACTTGGATAATTTGGTACAATCACAGAAAAATGTGTATCAAAAGTCGGATAACATAACGTCAACAACTGCAGCTAATCGTAATAACAATGTAACCACTACAACTAGTCCTATTAAAATATTGCAACACGGAAATCCCTTGTTGGAAGAATCTTTCGATTTCTTAAACACTTCTGCGGAAAAATGTACCCAAAATTCTTTAGATAAAAATTATATTTATACTATGGTTGAAGACTCTGAAGGTAGTCAGCGTCAAGCTACTGTTAATGGCACCTACTTTAAAACAGGCACGTATACACCCATTAAAAAGGATACAATATTGCCAGGAGAAAACTGTGCTGCTACTGGCTCTAACAATTTGTTTTCTGCTACCACAAATACAGCATTAGAACAATACATAGATGAACGTCTTAATGAGTTTTGGACACCTACCGTTGATATTGATCTGTCTACAAACGTGGACAATGTTGTGCCAGCACCTAGTACCGATTTTATAAAATTTAAAGATAATATTGCTCTAAATTGGATGAATTATGATTTACGTGTTTTGGAACAACATCTTAGTGAATTTGCTACGGATTATGATCCCAATGTTCCATGCCGACCTTTAGGAAAGGATTTAATTGAAAAGCTCAACATTATGATAGAACGTTTAAATACCATGAAAACGGCTGATTTCTTTTTTAAAATACAATTTACTGAAAATTATGTGAGTTGATTATAATTAAAAATGTTTAGACGTAGTATTGCTGCAAAGTAAAAAAGGATTGTTATTTTTATTCATTTATTTAATTAAAAATATTATAAATACTTTTTGATCATAAATTAATGAAATGTTTACATCAGTTTCCAGAATTTGTTGCTAAACACAAAGATGATTTTATAGATGTACGTTCTATTATTTTCAAATGCCAAATTGGTGGTTATCAACATATTTACGAAGTTGTTCATGATGTAAGAAAAATTATTTATGCCGGTAAAGAGTTTTTAAAGGTAAGTACAATCACAGAACTCGTTACACTCAAATTCATAATATTAAAATTCACAAAGTAGTAAATATATTTTATAATTAAAAGTTTAATTTGCTTGTTTCATAACGATGCTATTAATAATTTTCCTAACATTAAGACAAACTTTAGTATTTAAAACCATTCTTAATACCGTAGACTATGCGATATGTTAAATAGTTTCAAAATAAGAATAATTTTCCTTTGTTGGTGTTATCATTTATTTTTCCCTTTTTAATCGATAACGATCATTGCTTGAAAGTTATCATTTTTCTATGAATAAATTCCAAAGCACAAAGAAGAAGACTTCAAAGCAATTTTGTACACAGTAGATTTTATTAATGGAATTGTGAGTGGATAGATCAGAAATAAAAATTAGAGGCGTTGGCATATTTTATATCTTTTTGTTAAATCAATTTAAAGAGAAAATACACTAAAAGAAATGTGCTTAAAGAATAGCTATAAAATAATAATTAAAAAGTGCTTTTAAATTAAATGCAAAGTTTTACTATTTAAAGAAAAAAAAGAAGCTCTTGCTAAAGAAAATTTTGTTAAGAGAAATAAACTGGATTAGCAACATACCATACAATAACAACATCCATATATAATCAAACAACCACCATAGGTAGTCACACAGTCAGTTAGCATTTTTAAGCATTGTAACCAAAAATAGCGAATTCACTGTGTGTATGTTTATGTTTACGCTGTTGTGCTACCTGTGCAAATGAAAAATTGTGTACTCGGCCAGAGACTCAAATAGAAAAGAGAAACAAACGATTGTTAAAATTGTGTTTTAGTTGTAAGTGCCACTGGCTGTAACAAGTTGCATTTGCTCTGTTGCAAAGAGTTTGCTGATCGCGTATTAATATTTTTCTAAAACAATTTTAATTTGTTAACTGTTAAAATGCATCATCGCCATCCACACAATAGCACATCAGCTTCAGGTACAACAAATTCCAATGCGACACAGTTACCAACGCAGAGGAGGCGTAAAAAACGTCCTAACTATGGCACCCGTACGGTAGAGGTACGACGTGGTTATAGTGGCTTCGGATTTACCATCTCTGGACAACAACCTTGTCGTCTATCCTGTATTATACCAAATTCACCGGCCGATCAAGCTGGCCTAAGGGCTGGTGATTGTTTGATATCAGTTAATGGACTAAATGTCTCGAAATTGCCCCACGAAACAGTGGTACAGCTTATAGGCAACTCTTTTGGCAGTATACGTATGCAAATAGCAGAGCATTATTACTCGGACAGTACCGATGAAGAAAATGCTGTTACTTGTTCTCCGGCCATTCCCTCGCTCGGGCCCTACAGACCACGTTATGTTTATCACAAATCAAAACAGCAGCGCATGAGAAATTCGCCTATGAAAAAAAATGAAAGCCTGCTGCCTCTGCCCAGAACTACACATCAGTCTAAAAAATGTCCCGTTATCACAGTGAAAAAGCCAGCAGGATCGCAAAATAATTTAAAAAGACCCTTAAGTGAAGCTATGAAAAGTACTATAACATCGCCAAGCTTGGCAAATGCTTCCTCTTCTGCAGTAGCTAATGTCAGAGCAATGGTAAGAGCTCCTTTAGCTAGTGCTGCTTTGGAGTACAAAGCTATTGTTGGATATTTGGGCACTATAGAAATGCCAAAGCAAATTTCACACAGCAGTAAACTGCAGACTGTACGCTCTTGTATACGCAAATTAAGGCAAGAGAAGCGCACACCTTCCACCGTATTAATGGTTATTTTACCAGACTGTTTGAAACTAATCTCGAATACTGGCAACATATTGGCGACATATGCCACATCTCGTTTAAACTATGTCAGTTCTTCTTCTGAGAGCGAAAATCGATTCTTTGGTTTAGTAACAAGTTCCGTTTTTACATCTACGCCAGAAGAAAACGATGAAGATGAAGATCCAATTGCCCCTGCCTCACATTCCTCCAGTGTAGATCATATCACCATATCGAATTCGTGTCATGTGTTTGTAGTCGACACGAAATTATGCGACCATTCACAACATATAGCCAAAGCACAGGAATTTCGAATAGAATGCACCAAAGATCCCATATCTAATTTATGTCTAGAATTTCCAAACAATTCTGAATACGTTGTTAATCTTATAAGAAGCATGTATACCATGCGCATAATACCGCCGGTCACTCAACGATCCATGTCAGATGATCCAAACCTGCATGCTGGATGTCGGCAAAATGCCAATGCTCATTCACCACAGCCTAGTAATCACAGTGAAATCTCGACCACCACCTCTAACTCTGATTCTGGTATTGGATATAATAACGACTGCTCAAATGTAACAGATCGCATAGTGGTTGTAGATTTTCCTCAGCCTACGGCGTCAACTCGTCGCTCACATGCCATCTTGAATGTTTCGCAAAGACCACACAACATATGCCAACAAGATATACAAGAAGATGAAGCTTCTACTTCATTAGCTGCGAATAAACGTTTGTCGATAAGAGCTATGCCTGATCCCAAAATTCCTTTAAATCTTAATAGTCCAGTAAGATGTTTAATAACTTCTCGATCCTGTGATGATGTGTTGAATCTCTTGGAACAAGAAACAGAAAATTGCAATAATGATCAAGAAATGCTTACATCTTTGCCACAGCAATGCTATGTCTCAATGGATGATATCTCATTATATCCCCAAGGACCGCCTAAAAAAGAGGACCATCAATTCGTAAGGCCTTCTAAGAAAATAGAAGAGCCCACAGTCACTCAATCGCTATCTACAGAGAAAAATGAAATTATTCAGGAGCCGACGAATGCAAAAGACAAGAGAAAGACATTAATAAAATTGCAATTTGATGCTTGGAATAGTCTGCAAGATTTATCTTGTAAATTGGGCGACGTTATACAATCCTCGCCAGATAAATTAGCAAGTACACCAGACTTATCAAAAGTTGATGTGGAAAACTCAAACTCTCCTTTCGAAAGGGGATGGATTCAAACCTCGCTACGAACACCTCGTGCCGACAAACATACACTACAATTTTCCCTAACACCAGAAACAACAAAGACTCATCTAGAAAACTGCGAACTTCCTTCAGTTTGTAGATCTGGTTCTTTAACAAATAGCGATGTTGATAGAAATTCTCAAAACTATAGATCATCTTTAACTGACATGACCAAACCATTACCCAAGGGACCCACAGCCTGGGGTTCTTCAATAGAAGTATTATTAGCCGACCCTGCAGGCATAAAGTCTTTCGCTGAATTCTTAAAACTTGAATATGCGGCGGAAAATATTTTCTTCTGGACGGCCTGTGAACGTTTTAAAAATATTGAAAATCCAGCTGAAAGGCAGGCAGAAGCGTTAATTATATACAGCAAACATTTGACCAACGGTTCTCTCGAACCAGTTAATGTTGATTCTAAAGCTCGCAGCATAGTTGAACAGAATCTGGGCAAAGCAGAAAAAGATTTATTTCAACCTGCCCAAAAACAAATTTTCAATTTAATGAAATTTGATTGCTACCAACGTTTTTTAAAGTCCGAACTGTACAAGCAATGTTTACAGGCTGAGAAAAAGGGCAAACCACTACCCTATACAGAAGAGAGCTTAGATGAACTTCTTAAAACGACAAATTTTTCCGAAAGTGCCTCATTAAAGTTAAAGAAATCGGCAAGCAACGCCGAAGAGGGGCGCCGACGTAGAAGTCTACTACCTTGGCATAGAAAAGCCAATCATGCGCGAAGTAAATCCAGAGATAAAATAGCAATAGAAAAAACCAACAATAACAACGCCGCTACAAATGCTCCCATTCCGCCCTTCAAATCGCAAATGGCCATAAGTGATAATATTTGGAAACAATCGGCTTCGATACACGGTTCAAAATCATCGTTAGCCTCATTTGATGCCATACCTACAAGCGAATTGAATTCAAACTATTGCCGTATAAAATTTCCCGATGGTGCCACTACGGTGACACAACTAAAACCAGATGAAACTGTGGCCGAACTGGTAGAAAGACTCTTTCAAAAAAGAAATCTTCGATATCAATTTTATGATGTTTCCATTATTGGCCCACGTATTAAATCAGTTGAGCCACAAACCTCTGCCCAAGAATTATCGCGTAAAGAGGTCGAAATAGAACAGCGTGTGGCATTTAAATTAGATTTACCCACACCTAAGGTTTTATCGGTAAAAAGCAAACCCAAAAAACAATTGTACGAAATAATTAGACCCATACTACAAAGATACAATATTAATCCGGAAGTGGTGGAGGTAGTTATGAGAGAAACCCAACAGAAGGTTGATTTAACTCAACTAGTGACTCATGTTGACAATCAGCGTTTACAGGTGGTGCTTAAGAAAACCTACCCGCCACTACCGCAAACCACACAAAACAGAAAATCTTACGCTCCGCCCAAAAACTCTATTGTCAATGGTTTACAAACAGCTCAATCCGCATTAGATGAAATTACAAATAAAGTTTTTAATGACTTAATGGAAGTAAAAAATCGTGAATCTATTGAAAAACCAACGAAATTGGATCAATGTTCCTTAAAATCTGAAGAATCTGTCCCAGAAAATTCTTCGTTTCCTAAAAGCGTACGTAACGGCAAGAAAAATGAAGAAATATTAGGAATAAATCAGATTAAATCAAAGAAAGTAATTCCCATCGCTAATGCAGTAGCGACAACAACAACAACAGATTGCAAACAAGAACTGGATATAAAAGAAAAATTAAAAGTCGGTGTTAAACCTTTAAAAGTGGCAGAAAGACAAGACGATTTGTTAGAGGATTTAAAACGAGCTCAGTTAGCACGCTTGGAAGATCAACGAGGTACAGAAATTAATTTTGAGTTACCTGAATTTCTAAAGAATACTGAAAATTTAAATAGTTCATCAACAAGTTCCACCAACAACAATGAGATGAACGAAAAATCTCTACCCCCTACAAGTCCTATTGAAAGACCACCCCAACCCGCTCCACGCTTATCTATAATAAACCCTACAAAATCCAAACAAATGCCTTCATCGCCCATAAAACATAAAGAGGAGGAACAAACTTCGTTAGAAGATTTTGAAGATTTAAATTCATCATTAAAAGGTCCACCGCCTCTTCCACCTAAACCCAAAGTACTGCCAATAAAACCCTCAAACTGGGGCGTTAACATAAGCCATCGTACGAAAACATCGTCACCCTTGCCACCGCCTTTAATTTGCAGTTCTAAATTAACTACTGCTGCCAATGTAGGTTCTATACCAGCAAGTAATGTCATCGTCTCATCTAGTGGCAGGTGTGCTTATTTGGATCAGCCTAGCAGCAGTTTCGTTTAGTTAAATAAAAAAAATACTCAAGCACCAGGTCAGTTTTAAAAAGATAAATTGTTTTTTTTTATATTTCGCCATTTCGCCACACTTTTGGGTGGCATCCTCAGGAAACAAAATTATTTAAAATATGTTTTTTTTTTCAAATAATTAATTAATTATAATTTGTATTTGACAAAAAAACAATTTAAATAATTTTGTTTCCTGAAGATGCCACCCAACCGTGTGGCGAAATATTGAAAAAAAATAATAAACAATATATCTTTTTTAAACTGACCTAGTGCTTGAGTAATTAGGAAATAAAATAATTATAAAGGTCAAAAATAGAGCATGAACTTCGAACTTTTTTGTATTTTTCTAATATTTCCTTTATAAATTAAAAATTTTATGCGTTTTAAAATTACGAAATTTTAAATTTATAGATTTCTCAAGTGAGACGCTTAAAGTTCTTGATTAACAAGTTAAGCTAATTGAAAATGATGTAGGTGTTACATAACAATTTATTGTGTGTTTTAAATAGATTTTATTTAAAAGTTTTTTTTTATATCATTAAGTATCTGTGTAAATATTTATTGTATTTTTCATGTTTCATTTATTAAACGATTTGACTATATTAACATTTTTTTATATTAATAAAATCTTCCATAGTTTAATAATTGTAAGATTACAAAAAAAAAAAAAAAGAAAACTTTTGTGTAATAAAAAATAATTAAGTATTAACCAATTTCAAATATAAATTGTTTTTATTGCAGAAAAGTTCTTTTAATGCACACAGACGCATTTGGAAAAAAAATTAAATTGATAAAATGGTATTTAGAATAGAATAGCAATCATGTAGTCCACAACATAAAAAAATTGCTCATGCCATAGTTTACCTATGTACATACACATACATATGTACATATGTTTTATAAAATCATCTTCTTATGGACGTTTAAAGAGAAAAAAATAATCAATTGAAAATACATGTCCACTCATTAAATCCATAAAAAAAGAATTAAGAACGATTGATGACTTCATAAGACTTTGTGAACAGTGATGCTTAACACATTAGCATCATCTACCGACAGTAGAAATTTAAAATAAACCATGAAACAGTTCACTTTTTTTAATGTATTTAAGTTTGATTTTTTTTTTTTAACTTGTCTAAATCCATTTTCGACAGAACTGATTTAAACTTTAATTTAATTTTCCCATGGTTAAATTTATTAATTTATTTTTTGTTGAAATAAAAAAAATTAAATTTAGCCAAAAACTCCTAAAACTTATTTCCACAGAATATACGGAGAGGATATCCGAATCTGTACTGACAGCAAGGCCGCGCTAAACTCCTTATCGGTTATCTACACGACAGGAATGCTGGACATCTCTAGATAAGATGGCGACACATTCCAACTTGGAACAATTTTGGGTGCCGGCACACTCGGGAACATAGTTGCCGACAAATTCGCTAGGTCTGGAACTCGGCTGAGGGACCAGGAGATAGATCTATTGGTGAGAGACCCGTTAAACTGCTGTAGGGCTATATTTCTGGTGCCGCGCAGACGGTCTAACGAGGTCACTTGCACAATTTTAAGGACACTATGGCTCAGTATTATAGTGAGAGACTTGAAAATCTTCTGAGGTTTACCCGAGGACGGCTAGACACACTGGAGACTGTTTTGTATTATCGTAACTTTTGCTAGGAGATTAAATATTCCATACTATGACTTCTGTACAAGTTGTCAGAATGAAGAAGAGGAGGAATCGGCTCTTCTGGACAGTCTGAGACTTCATAGACTTGCAGATCTATCGGTCTGTAATGTTAGTAGGATATACTCGTTTATCCGGTCTTCGGGGTGGTTTGGGAATGAATCTTGTGGTAAAATGAAGACCTGAAGATTCCTGCACATCTCATTAACACAAAGGGGCCATCTAACTTAACCTCAGTTCGTTTTATACAAGTTTGTGATCTAAAATCGACAAACTTCTTAAGCTTATGATTGATTTATAGAAATCGCGTAACATATTTCAGGCTGTATACGATTGTTAAAATATGGGCTTTAATTTTCGAAGAGAAATTAATGTCTAACAAAAATTTTGGCAAATTTAAAGGGTGTCTCTGTAAGTGACTTAATTGTCTTATATTGGCCTATCTTGACAAACGCTTGAAAATTAGATAGAATGTCGATTACTGTGAACGTTATAATAAAAAGTATAAAGATTTAAAATTTTAAAATAAAGAGTGATCCAATAGTTTATTTAATTTAATGTTTATGGCCATACTTTTGAATAGTTTTAGACAGACGGTTGAAAATTACAAAAAAACTTTTATTGCTTAATCCGCTGTAACAGCAAGTAAAAAATTTTGATTTGGAATTTAAAGGGTGACCCAATGGATGTTGTAATTTGATGTATGTGGCTAACCTCTTGAACCTTTATAGATACCCATCTGAAAGAGAACCTGTAATGCTTCCGCTACAAGAACAATTTGAATTTAGAAATTAAAGGGTGTTCCCATAACTCTGGTAATTAAAACTATATTGCCCTATCTTTTGAGCCGATATATTTAAACGCTTGAAAATTGAACAGAATGTCTACTACTGTCGTTAGTGTAATAAAAAGTATAAATATAAATTAAAGAGCATTACAATAGTTGATGTAATTTGATGTGTATGGCCAAACTGTTGAACAGTTTTAGAAAGAATTTGAAATTAACAAAGAGCCTGCATTGCTAAGTCTAACAAGAAATTTGGTTATGGAAATTAAAGGGTGTCTCAATAGTTGATGTAATTTGACGTTATAAGCAAAATGTTAAAATCTGTTTTGAAGTCGGTTTTTCTGCAAGAATTATTGCACATTTTTTGTTTTTGCTTTTTTCTCAATATAAGGAAGTAGAATATAAAGGCGTCGTTGTCTCATCAAAAAAGGAAAATGTTTATGTTAAATAATTTTGGTTTTCTTTATTTTAGTTTATAAAAAATATAAGAAAAATTTCAATTATCTTTATACAACATTCATTTTATTAATCAAAACAACATTTCTGAATTATAGAAGTTGCATTACATTTTTTTAAATTTTGTATTTTCACATTTTTGAATTGCAAAAAGAAAAGTAAAACTAACAAAAAGCTAAATTGTAAATATTTTATTTTAGATAAAGAACGATGTTAATTTGCAAAAATCAATAACTGCTTTCGAAGTTGAATTTAATAAATTATTAAGTGATCCTGCATTTGAAAATTTACAATTCGATCATATTAAAGGTGAACCGAAAGAAATACTAAATACTTTTCCCAGTAAATAATTTAGCGTTTAGTTTAATAAGTATTTATTTTAGTTTGATTAAGAAACCTTTAAAAATTAAAACAAAATTTTTTTTTCTAATTTTTTTTTTAAATTCAACGTCTGTTAGTGTGAGTAACCAGAGTGTATGTAACTTTGCTGTTTTATAATTTGAATACGTTCAAAATTTGAAAAATTTTCAATTTCTTAAGTATTTTTTTTTTTAATTTAATTTAACACTATTTTAAAACTTATCTTGCAAAACAATATATTTAGTAAGTTTTTCAAAGCCAAGTTGTTATTTTTTAAATCAAAATGTAATTGAATTGAAAGTTGTGAATATGTTGCCTAAAAGTAATTAAGTAAATTAACAAAATTGAATAATTTTTGTAAAGAAAAAAAAACAAAAAAAGAAAATATAAAGAAATTCTTTTGTATGTGTATGTAAAAATCTATGTAAATAAGTTTATATTCATATGTACAAGTATAAGCGTGTATTAGTATTTACGGAGTATAACAAAAAAGAAAAAAAAAACATAAAAAAAACAAAATTTATTATAAAATTATAAGATATGTATGTTTTTGTATAGATTTTAAGTTTTATTAGAAAAGACAAAATTTTAATTTATTATTTTAAAAAAGTTCAAATTATTTCAAAAGATGTTTTGTAATTGTAATTGTAATTGATGTGTTGTTATGATAAGTTTTTATTTGTTTGAACATTTGTCTGAGTATTATAAAAACATTTATAATTAGAATTTAAGTATTTCAACTAACTTTTCCAAATGAATTTATTTAATGTAGAAAATTTTATTATATTTTTCGTAGGTATTATTTCAAATTCGAATTGTTATAGGCTTTATTAAATAAATAAAGGCTTGTTGATGAACTATATGAAGTTTTTCAATATATAGAAAATTTCATTGTTTGGTATTTAAATAGACTATCGTTTTTGCTTTGCTTTTTTTTAATTTACAGAAAATAAATTTTTCGAAAATGGTTGAATAACTTACGGAGATTTACAACGTAGAGCAAGCTGATAGCTTAGACTTTTAATTCATTACCTTTCCTTGCATTATGGAATAGATTTTTCGTAACTAAAAACAGTTGCGAAAACCTGAGAGATTTTAAATTAAAAAATTTAGAACTAAAAATAGTGAAATTTTGACAGAAATATAAACTTTAAAGCTCTCAAAAGCCAAATTAAACATTTATAATCTGAAAAAAAAAACATACTTTTAAAAAGTCATTTAAATAAATGTATTTTTAAGTTTAACACTAAATCGTAAGAAATTTCAGCATTAAAATTTTACTAAAATCAAAAGTAAAGAAAATGTTTAAAAATGTTTCTTAAACGTTTCTATTTTAATTGATTAATCATATTTTTAGAATTAAAAAAACACCTTAGGAGGAAGAAAATCACGAAATCAAGACAAAAATAAGCCTCTGTTTTTATATTTTTTGTTTTTTTTTTTTTGTGTGTTTCGAAATTGATTGAACTCATAAGGTTCTTTTAAAAAAGTCGATTTCGAATCGAGCCATTTCTCTCACAGACCTGAAAAAAACAATAGAATACATTCAGGTACATGATGGAAATCGAAGCTACAAATATTTTGAGTTCTTATGTATAGCGAAGTCGGTTAAGCGATGTCCGTTCGTCCATTCGTGTTCGGGTTGAAATCAACTTTGCCAAGGCACTAGATGAGCTGAGAGAAAATTTGAATTCGTCAATCGATCAGACATAGTTTCTAAAATTGTTTCTATTATAAATTAGCAAGATGGGTCTATGTCTTTCGAGACAGTGGGCTCTAATTTTTTCACAACTGCCTCTAATTTTTTCATATTGTATGGAACAAATCTAGTTTAGTGAAGGAACTAAAATTAAAAAATAAATATAAGGGCTATAAAGAAAAAAACATCAAGTGAAAAAATTGTCGCTCGCCCATATTTTTCGAGTTTTGGGCCTCTGATTTTTTCATAGAAAAAGACGAATGTGCAACATATTTTTTTAATATCAATATGAATATAATTTAAAATCTTTTGAAAAGATCCTTAGCAACCCATTTTTATGAAAAATTATACAAGGTATAAAGTTGCACTGCAAATTGTGGACAGAGACTTTTTAAAAATTTATTTTCATAACTTGAAAAAATTGTTTTTGATTTGTATTTTGAAATCGATCGAAATTCATGGCATTTTTTAAAAACTGTTTTTAAATCAATTGGTTTCTATCACACATCTGGGAGCAAACTACGACACTCGATAGCGGTTGTTTCCTGGTTATTTTTACAAAAATTTTAAGTAAATATACTTTGAATTACACATTTTTTTCTTTAAATAAAGTTATTCTCTTGGCTTTCATTAGTTCCTTAATTTTCATGCTTAGTAGTCTAATTAGTTTAAGTGTTATTGACTGAAAATTGTTTTAATGAGTTGTTGTTGGTAAATTCATTTTACCATTATTTATTGTTTTACGTACTGGGATTATTTTATAGAACTCTTATTTAATACATGTTTGCTTTGTTATTAAACATTTGTACATTTAATTACAGTTTATAAATTAAAAACATTAAGAATAGGCAAAAGTCTTTAATAAAGAATTATTACTCCCCATAACATTATTATTATTGTTGATATATTCACTACATAACAGGAGTTCATATAAATATAAAAATTTAATTAAATGACTTCAAATATTATACAAATATTTTTAATAAAGAAAAGAAATCTAAAATTATAAAATTTATAATTTAGTTGTTAAACAACTTAAAAGAGAAGTATGTATGTACTGAACAAAAGTGTTTTATGTACTTTCGATTACATACAAATATTGTAAAAACATTAAAATAAATAAGCAAAATATAAAAGAAATACCTGAATATAAATGTACTACTCTTTCTTTGTAAAATCTTCGGTATTTATATTTTGAGCATGTAACATACTATAAAAGAATGAATTGTTGTCGGAAGCCAGCTCTTGTGGCGATCCCTGCTCCTTTATTTCACCCTGATCCATGACAATAATTCGATCCATATTTTGTAGACCATTCAGACGATGAGCTATAAATATAACAGTTGAGCTTTTAAAAAAAGAACGCAGAGCCTGATGCATGGCAAATTCCGAATCGCTGTCCAAATTTGAGGTACCTTCATCAATACAAATAACTTTACAGTTTTTAAGCAAAGCTCTGGCCAAACATAATAATTGTTTTTGGCCAGCTGACAGATTTATGCCACCCCTGTCGAGTTTACCATCTAAACCACCCAAAGATTGCACTAAATATGTAGCCGCTGAACAATTTGTAATAGCATGCCATATTTCCGAATCATAATACGATGAGCGAGGATCTAGATTTTCTCTAACCGTACCCTCAAAAAGAAAAGGTTCTTGCGGTATTATACCGATGCGATCACGTAAAACATTTAAAGCCAAAGTTTTTAAATTAACACTGTCCAAAGTAATTTCTCCTTTACTTAAAGGTGCTATTCTCATTAAGGCCGCTATAATAGAAGTTTTTCCAGCTCCAGTACGACCCACTATGGCCAAACGCTCAAAAGCCTCCGTTTTTAAGTTGAAATTTTGTAAAGATGGAGTTAAATTTTCCCTGTAGCAAAGCTCTACATTTTTAAAACTTAAGGCGCCCTGTGCCGGCCAACCAAAGGGAGGGTTTATTGAGCCTTCAGCATTTTCTTCGCCTTCAATTTGCAAGTATTGTTGTATACGTTCTATGGCCACTAATTCTTGCTCGGTTTCAGCCACTGCATTAAGGACTCCTCCCAATAGATTTGTAATACTTAAAGCATACGAAATAGCTAAGCCCACCAAACCTGGATTCGTGGCGTGAGCCGAAGTTATGGCCGCCACAAATCCGGCACCACCTACCAAAAATGCCCCCAACAATTGCAAACGTATACTTAACCAATTTTGGGCCGCCGACGAAGTCAATTGAGTCTTAATACTTTCCTCTAGCTTGACATGAAAATCTCGTTGAAAACGTACACTTGCACGCATTGTTCTAATAGTGACTAGTCCCTGTAATGTCTCTGTAAAATGTGTATACAATGGAGACATGGCATTACTTGAAAGCCGTTTGATGTCACGAGAAGCATAACGATAACGATGTTGTAAACTGAAGTAAACAGGAACCATGGGTATAATAACTAAACTTAGCCAGGGCATGGCATACAAAGTGATAAATACTGAACCTATTAGACCCACTACTTGCGCCAATAATATATTTAAAATGAAGGGCAGCGAATCATCTACGGTATAAGTGTCAGATGAAAAACGATTTAAAATGCGGCCCACTGAAGTCACATCAAAAAACATGAATTTGGCCTGGAAATTATTTGTAAAAAATATACTTTTTAATTCACATACATATGTAAGTATGTTTGTATACTTACATATATCACTTTGTTAAGTAACTTGTCGTGTATATATTTAGCCGCCTTTAAGCCAGCATAAGCAAAAAGGAATGCTCGAGCCAATGTCATTACAGAATTAGTAAACGCTAAAGAAGCAAACACACCCAAATAATAGGCCGTCGTATGAGCTGATGAAGAATTATTTGGAGCTTCATTCCAACTTGGTTGTATTAAATTATTTGTGTTTGTATTTGTGTGGTTATCTAATGTTGTGTCCGTTACCCAGTGAGCTAACCAAGCATCTGATAAGTTACGTGTTACCTGCATTAATACCACCGATATTAAAACTATTAAGCATAAAGGTGTTGTTACAGCTCGCCAATAACAAGCAAAAACATCCATTGATAAATGTCCATATTCCTTGGCTTCCTAAATGAAATATTTAAATGGTAATTTTTATGGTTTATTTTGAATGATTTTGCAAATTACCTCAAGCATAAGACTATCTACACTTTTCTTTTCATGGGCCATTTGTAATTCATCCAAATTAATAGATCCCCGCCTCTCCATATCAGCATCATCATTATAGTCTTCTAAACTTAAATCAAAACTTCCAGACATATATTCGCTTGGCGTAAGTTTTCCATTTTCAATATGCAAAATCTGAAATTAAGGGAATAAAATTAGTATGAACAAAATAACAAGGAACACTTATAAAATGCATTACTCTTTCATATTTTTTATTCAGTTGTTAGAAAACTAAATTTTCCAGTTTGGCCTTTGATTGGTCTGTTTTTATTATTGAGGGCTGCTGCTCTACGTTCAAATTTTTGCATTCGAACATTTTTTTTACAAAAAAATATTCAAACGCATATCGTTCCCTTAATACAGAAAGGCCCTAACTAACGTTTGCCTTTCCTTTAAGGAAAAGTAAGAAACTTGATAGAAAGTACAGTTTGGAAGTTAGAAAATATAGAATTCTCTAAACAATTTAATAATGTTACAACCTTTTTAATCTTTTAGTGGTGAATTAGAGAATAATTTATCAAAATTTGTATAAAAGTTTAATTAAAAAAGAGTTAGGGCCTTTATGTATTAAGGCAACGATAAATTTAATAAAAACGAAATTTATATGGATGTCTTTAAACATTTTTTTTAAATTGGCAGCCTGCTTGAAGCCAAAGGTTTGAACGTCTAGCCTTTAAAAAAAACTATATCTGTGTCCACAAGCAATAACAGCTAAAGTCGAGTTAAGAAGAAATAGAGTTTTTGCTAATATTATACTTCTAACACTCGAATCTGTAATGCAAGTCAAATTTCATCTTTGTAGCTTAAAAACTGAGTATTTTTATCTTTAAATCTAAACAGCTAAAGTCGATATTTCCTAATTTAGCGCAACAAAATTAAAATTAAAAATGCTATTGAAAACTTAAAAAAAAAACGAGTTAAACTGTTATTGCTTGTTGCCACAGATATTTTGGAGCCGTTTAAGAAAACATAAAGTTGATGTTTTTTTGTGTTGGTTTTTTTCTTCTTGAATAACTTAAAAGATAATATTGCGTTATTTAAATGATAAATGGGTTATTACAAATAGTTCATAAGTTTTAGAAATTACAAATATTAAAAAGAAGTTGTTTGAGTGTCATAATATGATTTCATTAAAAATCATTTTTCTTTAGCTTTGCATTTGTTAATAAAATTTAAAATTTATTTGGAAAAAAAATAAAAAAGCAGCACTAAGATTTAAGTTAGATCTGGCCATATTAACATTCAAGGTGGATTCACCCATTTTGTCTGGACAAATTTTTTGTTCCAACAGCATTTTTTATATGTAGTTTGACGTTTCTCTCAGAAAGTAAGAAAATTGATTTTGTTCAGACAACTCTCAGCTTTATTTGGTTTAATTTCAATTTTTGCTCGGACAAAATTTGGCAACTCAGCTCATTGAAATTTTTTTTTTTCAATGAGCCATAGTTCATAGTTCAAACCATTTAGACCGCAATAGCTAATGCGTAACGTGCCCTTATTTACGGATAGATGTACCTTGAAAAGTAGGCTCTAAAATACGGATAATATTATCAACCGTAGTGGCGATAAAAATTAACTTAAGCGTATCTCAGGAACCAATGCCAACCCATTACTCTTCTTTGCTTTAATAGTTTTATTACTACGTTTGTCTTAAGCATTTTCTTATTAAAAATATATTTTGTAAGTAAAAGAGCCTTTCAACAGCAATTAATAGAAGCAATTTTCTTTTATTATTCATGTTTTAATAACCAAAACCAAAATAATAAAAAATATAAAACTTCACACCAAGAAAACACGTAGTAAAATATTGACTTGTTTACATATTTATTCATATGGCAGCTTTGTTGGTCCGGATAACTTTTTCAAAATCGTGCTACAGAAATTTTTTTTTGGACAAAATGGGTGAATCCACCTTTAGATTCAAAACTGTTCATAAAAACGTTACATTAATTTATAACTGTTTTTTAATATTTGTTTTTTTTTAAATGCAATCGTTTTCTTAACAAAAAAATTTAGTTTTGTTATTTATTAACAGTTTTTAAATGTGGAAATTTTCATAACTATATTTGCGAGAACCCTGTACTTAAAATATAATATCTGGGTTTCACAGAAAGTGAAAATGTATATACATTGGGATCATAAGTGAATACTGTGAAAATTTTAAACAGAAACTTCAAACTTTTATACACTATTTTTTCGTCTGTAGTAAACAACCAATTTAATTTTATTTGCCACAACTCACCTGATTTGCATGATAGAATAAAGTAACATTTCGTGTTACAATTATTCTTGTTTTATCTTTTAGCAAATTTAAAATGCAATGCCTAACAATATGATTTGCGACATGAGCATCCAAGCAAGCAAGAAAATCATCGAACAAATAAACTAAAAATGAAAAATTATAAAAGAAGAATTTTAAAGAATTGAAAATGACTATTACATTTTTTGTCCTGATACACTGCTCTAGCCAAGGCAACTCTAGCTCTTTGACCACCAGACAATGTGTGACCATTTTCTCCTACGCCTATCAAGTCACCACCCAAGGCCGTGATATCATCATTTAAAGCGCAGGCAAATAAAACAGATTTATACCATTTCTCATCATAAACACTGCCCCAAACAATATTATCACGTATGCTACCACGCTGCAGCCAAGGCGTTTGAGGCACATAACCGAATCCTGCAATTGGAAAATGGAAAGTTTATTTTATTGAGTGGCAATAAATCAATCAAGCATACCTGAAGTAAAATCTTGCACACATATTGTACCTTCTAGACAATTTATATCAGCTACTACAGCAGCTATTAAACTACTCTTTCCAGCTCCAACTGGACCTTCAATGCACACAAGTTCACTCTTAAAATTAATTTAGGATTAAAATAATGTTTACTTTTTTATTTATTTATTTTTATTTATTAATCTAACTGAGCCCTTCATAAGGCCATAAAAGGAAAAATGTGCGAATACCTTTTTCACTTCCATATTAACTTTTTCTAATTGGAATATTGTTGTTTGTAAGTCTTCTTCATTCTTATTTAGATTATATTCGAAAGTGGTATCTTTGAATTGTAATACCACTGGAGGCTCATCACCCAATGTCATTGAGCCACTTTTAATAACAGGGTTATAATATGAAGAAAAATCTAGATTTTCAAGCTGCAAGCAACAAAAAAAACGAAAAAACTAGTTCTTTTAATTTGCTTAAAAAAACACATTAAAAACTTACTTCTATTAGTTCCTGCACACGTTTCATTGAAATCCATGCCTCTACTAAACCATTCAATACCCAAGGAAATGCATTTAATGGGCCAATAAGTAAATTCAACAAAGCTACACTTGTGTATGTAGTCGAAGCAATCAACGGATTACCCATCCACACGGAGACGCCAAATGTTAAAAAACACATTAAAACTGGGGTAGTGGCCCAAAAATATACACACCATGCATCTAAATATTTACGCTTGGACAAAAAATGTAATTCATTTTTACGAAAATTTTGTATTTTTCTAATAAAGACATCTTCCCAAGCATTCAGTTTTATTTGCTTGGCGCCCACAATTGTTTCATTAGTGGCTGAAATTCTTGCATCTTTCGCTGTCATTAGACCCTGAGAATATTGGCCAATACGTTTGGCCAACCAGCGATTAATAGGTATAAGAGCAGTCGCAAAAATGACGCCAGCTATAAAGGCTGCCCCCAGCTGTGTGTACAGTAAATAAAGGGTAGTAAACAATTGAAATGGTATACTCCAAAATGAGTGGAACGAAATACAAGAATTTACAATGCGATCGGTATCGGTAGACATTAAGTTTAAAACTTCAGGTCGAGCATTATTTAAACCGCGGGCTTCTAAAGCTTTGCGATAAATAGCGCTTACAACGCCAATACGCATTTTCATGCCAACCATCGACATACGCCAACTGAAGTGGCAAGAGCAAAAGGTATCTGCAAATATTAAATATTTTAAAATTTGTAATTCAAAATCGTTTTAAAAAATTTGCCTTACATATCAGTTGGGTTGCAAATAATCCCAATGCGTACAGATAAGGCTGCCAATTAAAATCTTCTTCATTTGTTGTATCAATATCAGATGACTCTTGTCCCAACAGACCACCCAAAAGCAAAGGACCAGCAAAACTTGAAATATCTGCTATAAATCTTAATATGCCGATTAAATAAAATTCTTTGCCAAATGTTTTGTGTAGCGCCCAAAATAGATTTTTTGATCTCGATATACTTATTTGTAACTTTTCACTTATTCGTGATATATTTAAGGCATCTGGTAAATCAAATAGATCTTCAATACGCCTTAAATTTCCGGCCACACCTTTTTTGATTAGAGGGCCCACCCAATTGAAAAATAATCTTGAAACAAAGTTTGCTTCATCCTGAGCATGACCTAAATGAACTTCATTAAAATCAAAATGAAAATGAGTATAACGAGGAGTTAGAAGTGATGATGTTTCCGTGTTAATTTGTGGATAACGCGATCCCGTAAAGACTGCTCTTCCCTTTGGTATCAGAGTTAATCCATAACAAATATCGAGTAGCAAGGTAGCTAAACTCCAACGCCACCATTCGAAATGTCGACTAGAACGAAGCCATACTGCATCCAATACAAAAACGGCCAACCACAATACTATTATAACTAAAGGTCCTCTATGACTTAGCTCACCATAGTTTCGAAATGTTAGAAGATATCCTTAAATAAAAAAAATATTGATTGATTGATTGATTTATATGTTAAATGTTTTATTGTTTCTTCATTTTATTTATTTATTTACTACAAATCAACAGAGCTCACAGGCCATATATGGTTATCATAATCTACTATATTAAGCACATCGGGTCTTAATGGGTTAAGCATTTATTACAAGTTTTGGTGATTTCTGAAACATCTTTTTAAAAGCTTTTAAATGATACTGTTGATATCTTAAAAAATATAGTGCACAATCGTATTTTTCTATAAAAAGTTCAAAGGCCCATAACTGAAAATATGGGCGAGCGCCAATTTTTCACTTGATTTTTTTTATATTTTAATTCTCTATCGCCTCATATATATTTTTTTATTGGAGTTTCTTTACTAAACTAGATTTGTACCAAACGATATGGAAAAATTAGAGGCAGGCGTGGTTTTTTGCCCACAGTCTGAAAGAACATGAACCGATCTTCCTGATTTTTAATTTCAAAATTTTCGAAGCAGATCGATTACACAATCTGCGTATTTAGATTTTCCCTAGCTAATGTAGTGCGTCGGCAAAGTTGTTTTCAACCCGAACACGGACGGACAGACGGACATCGCTCAATCGACTTTGCTAGGTATAAGAACTCAGAATATATATAGCTTATGGGGTCGGAAATGAATACTGTAGAAATCACAAACGGAATGACGAACTCAAAAATACCCTTTTTTCACCTGTGGTGAAAGGTATAAAGACAATGTAATGGGTGCAGATTTGATTAGTGTGAACTGGATAAAAAATAAATAAAAAACTTTAATAAATTATCATATAATTTTGTAAAATGAGCTTGATTTGTGATCACATATATTTAATAAAAAATTATCTTTTATAAAATTAAAAAAAAAAAAAAACTTTAAATCTTTTAATATCTCAGCAAAGTAGTCACCTATTAATCTATTTTAATATATTTTTGTTTATTATTAACTCCTTTTTTTAATAACACTACACTCCACTATATTCGGCCTGATAAAATCCATTCACAGTTGTGTAATATCTGATGTTTAGTGAGGATTCAGCTTTTAAGTAAAAATGGAAACACCGGTTGGTGACTTGTGACTACAGCACTTATATATGGGTTCCAAAGAAACTGCATCAACTGAGGTTATATGAATGTAACGCCACGTAAAAACTTATATTGATGTAAGTAAAGTGTACCAAAGAAATGTTCAAAGGAAATCAAAAAGTTCACTAACATTTGAGTTTATTTATTTAAAAGTTTATTTTAATTTATGATAAAATAAGTTTATCTATCAAAGCTGTTAATATTTGGAACATTATCAAAAATCCTATAAAAATAACTGCATGTCTAAAAAAAAAAAACAAATAAAAAGTACATTTTGATGTAAACCCCCTTGAGATGTAAGACAATTTTATTACTTATAATTGTATAAAATTACACATGCTAAATACTAAAGTTATCAAATTGCAACATCTTATTGAAGGAAACTTAAATGTGAAAAATTTTATGTGAATTTGTATGGTTTCAAATTTAAAAAATAAACAAACATTTAAATATATTATAGGAACGCTCATCTTAACTTAAAATTGTTTCACTTACCACTGTGTACTACCCACATAATGCATTCCGAGCAAACAACAAGTATATCGGCTGCAAATAATTGAACACCTAAACGATTAAATTCAAATAGTTTTAATACTGGTAATAAAGCCAACAGAATACTGGAAGCCACACGTAGGTAAATGGCCCATATTTGTGTACGATTTCGTTTAACGCAACGAGTATAGACGCCAAAATGATAAGCCGAAACGGAAGCGAAAAATGTATAAATTGGCAATTGTAAAATTATTTCCTGAAAACAAGGTAACAAATCATTTGAATCACTGGCAAATGGTTTAACACCAGTTGAACAGAAATCTGACCAGTTCCAATGAATATACCAATCCGTATTTATATTCATTTTGGTAGACCTGATAGAAAAGAAAAAATTAGTCATATTCACCAAGAACATATCACATTTCTTACTTTTCAATGTTTATAAACTTACTTTTTTAAATGTTAATTTTCCATGAAAATTTCTTAATATTTTATTTGATTTTATTTGCCTCAACTTATCCAAGTCTTTTTGTTACTTTACAGTCATTAGCATTATATGCCACAATAATATGATAAATGTTTGATATTGAATGACTAACAAAAACAATTTTCATTTATTTTTTAACTAATCTGTAAAGTAAAAACCAAATTCAACTTTTGCCACACTCAACTGGAACCCGGTTGTATGATGACAGCTGTTTAATTATTGGAAAGTACTTTGTTTACGAATATATTTTTTGACACTTCATCAAGAAACCAATGAATGTGTTGATCAAAACAAATAAAATAAGTATTTTGTTTAGAACCAGTAGGTAAAGCAGGAAACCTGATTGCCAAGCTTCCAAGAAGTATTAGTTTAACACATATCCAAGTTTAATAAAATTCTATTACATTACATCATAAATTTGTATAATTTCGGTTACAATTTGTATACTTACAAATATAGAAATAAATGTATTAATAATTGTAAAAATATAAAACAATTATCACAACTTTAAATATCAATACAATATTAAAAACAAGAAACCCTGTAGTGGAATTTGGAAAAATGGTAAAAAAAAACTTTTTTAAAACATGATTTAAGTTAAATAAAAAATTATATATTTTCGAAAAAAAAATATGTTTTGAAATTTCTCTTTAAAGGCATGTAAATTGATAAATTCTTATTTAAAGGATAGATCACAATTCGTTAACATGTTGGTATTAACTCAGACACTATTCCTGTTCGTTTTGGTGTACCCCAAGGCTCGATAATTGGTCAAATTCTTTTCCTTTTACATTCAAATGACTGTGTAAATTGTCTTGATCCTAGTTTGGTTAAACTATTTATTTTTGCTGACGACATACAACTACTGTTTCATAGCAACAAGAATAAGCCGGATACTCTTGAGTCGTCTATTAATTCATCATTACATAATTTACATGAGTGGACACTCGCCAACTCTTTTTTGATAAATGCTTGCAAGATCAAAGCCATTATGTTTCGCACTGGTCCTCGTAATACCATCTACCCTTCAATCCGAATATCTAACGAAAATATTTCTTTCACTCATTTTTTAAAGTGCCTTGGTGTCATTATAGATAATGAGCTTAATTTTGAGGAACATATTGATGCTGTATCCTCACGTGTCACTTTTGGCCTCAGGAGACTTTTTCATTGTGACCTGTACTTGCCTATCAGAGTTAAGTACATGCTTGCTCATACTTTACTTATGTCTAACGTAAACTACTGTATTGAGGTGGGTGCGGACACTTTTTCTTATAATATACGTAAGCTAGAACTTTTAGTTAACAGAATTGCGAGATTCATTAATGGCATAAATTATCATGAACATATTTCTGTGTTCGAACGTTCTTTTCTTATTAGAACAGCAAGGATTTGGAATTCTTTACCTCGCGAGCTACGCTCTTTTTCAGACTCTTGTAACTTGTATAAAAAACGTCTTCTTCGCTTTTTCCGTGAAAATAATTCTTAACAAAAAAATGTTTTCTCTCTGCTCTGTTCAACATGTGTACCTATACATCGCCTAGTTATATTTTTTGATATTTATATTTGGTTTTGTCGTATCTCGGATGCAATTGTGTACCAAATTGGCTTTAGATACTGGTAAATAAAAGCCTAATACAACTACCTATTTTTATTTTTATTATGATCTCTATTTTTTATATATTATTAATGTACAAATACAATGTAACAATGTAAATACAATGTATAAAATAAATTGTCTAGTAATACGCTTTTGGCCTCCTAGGCTTATTGTATTACAACTGAAATAAATAAATAAATAAATTATTTTATTTATTTATTTACTATTTTTAATTTTAATCAAAAAATTACAAGTTTTTCAAAAAACAATGTATAAAAATTACAAATCGTACTTAAATATAATAAAAACTATAAAATTACAAACAAAAAAATAATAATAAATTTAAAATTAAAAATTCTAAAACAAGGCACATTTATTTACATCGCCTACAAGGCGCATTGATACCAGCTGAATTCATTAACTTTTACGTGTATTTTGTTTTTGTAAAAACTTTTGAGCTGTCGAAAACGTCTGCCAATACGTGTGTATATATTTCAATATATTTTTAGTGGTTTTCTTATTTTTCACAAAACATACACAAATATTGCTAGACGTTTTTGACAGCTCAAAAGTTTTTACAAAAACAAAATACACGTAAAAGCTAAAACATATGTTGACCACATGATGAAATGCAGTCATCTGTTCAATGCGCCTTGCATATGACGTTTGTGTTTTAGATATCAATTAACGCTGATTTGCAAGCAGCAATGAAGAAGATTTCTGCAAAAATAAATCGATCACAAATAAAAAAGATTTAGCAAAATAATTATTGCTAAACAATTGTTAAAAGTTCTAGTATTGCTATCTGATTAAAGTTAAATAAATTTGATTTTATGAGAAAGTAATAGCATATTTCACATATTAATATATTTTTGTGAAATCTTTGGGTAGGTTAATGAAGTCCCGTCATAATTAATTTCATTAATTAAGAGTTTGTCACAAGAATGCGTAATACCACAAAAGTAGAGGCATTAATAGAAAGTTGCCGCAGTGAAGGCAAGTGGCAAAAAGTAATTGAATTGACTGATGAATTGAAAACTGGATCACCTAATAATGGTAAGAAGCAAAAATATTTACAATAATGTGAAGACTTATTATATTATGTCATTTGTTTTTTTTTTTTTTTGTATGCACCAGAGTGTTTAGCTCATTTTCTAATCGGCGAAGCCAAACTGGAAAGCTATCTAGAGGATAACCCACCAATTGAAAGTAATTTTAGCAAAGCAAAAATTGGTCTGCAAGAACCGAGAAGATATTTGAATTTAGTCACTGGAGAAAATGGGCAAAAAGCTGGTATTGCTTTGGATGCTTATCTATTGCTGGCCAAGCTCTGCTATGCTTGTGGTGAATATGAGAAAAGTTTAGAAAATTTCATAAAAGCTGAGCTAAATACATTAGCCGAAAAGGAATTGACATTGTAAGGAATAATAAAATATATTGAAATTAATTTTAATGACTTATGACCCGTTTTCTAGTTGGGCTTAAGTTCTTTATTAATTGTAAAGAGAACATACAAATTTAGAATTTAGCGAAATGCACTTTTTGGTTCACTACAACTTTCATCAGCACTCAAGGTAGCTGTCAATTGTAAGCTTTTTTTAATTTTTAAAAGAAATAGGATGAGAAATTTAATTTCTCTACAAAAATAATTATTTTTTAACGCCTATGTTCTGAAAAACGCATTTCGCTTAAAGTTGCCATATACAAGATCGCTGGAAATAAATAAAAAAAAAAATTGCAATTGATAACTAACTTTAATTTAGATACAAAGAATGCTGAAAAAGCAACTCTATTGTATAAATATTTAGAATTAAATACAATTTGAAATTCCTGTGATTTATTTTATATGGTTTATTATAGACGAAGTTTAAAAATCTTAGCGGAATCATATGCTATTAAAGGTCTTTGCCTGGAAAATCAAACATCTAAACCGTCCTCTAAGTTTAAAAAGGCCGAAAAGGAAACTGAAATGGTGGGTTATACATACAAACATACATTCTTGTAATATTTAAGATTATTTTTTTTTTAATTTTCCCTGCTAGATTTCTTGTTTTGAACGTGCAACGGATTTGGGTTTATTATATCTTCAAGAACAAGATATTGCTACATACTCTGCTTCTGCCAACAACACAGGGGGATCTACACTGACTATTAATTCTAGTGTTCAACAGTCTGCTAGTAATATGGCCATAAGTTCTACTATACCAGCCAATCCTTTAGAATTAAATAGACGCATGGGTGCCATATTGGAAACGGCTCTGCAAAGGGCACCAATAGTACTAATTAAGGCTGGTAAGCTGCTGGAAGCTATTGACCGTTATCGCACTATGCTGAATGCCATCGAAACGAAAACAACACAATCCTTACGTTTGACATTGGCCAGGCAGTTGGCCGAAGTTCTATTGAGGGGAGTCTCGGGCACTATTTATACCCCACCATTTCAAAAGAAACAGGGTACAAACTCGACCTTAAAATCCGGTAGTTCTACAAAGAAGTTATGGAAGCCAAGAAAATATGCGGCCAGAAATCAATTTGTGCCTCGTAATCAGCAAGAAGAGACTATTTTGTTATTACTAATTGCAGAAGCTTTAGCTGTACGAGATACTGTTTTATCTCAAAGTCCAGAATTTCGAGTGGCCCGTACACACGCTATGGGAAATGCCACTGCCGTATATGATTTACTCACATTAGCCACTGTTCGTTGGGGTCTTATACAACTGCTAAACGAATCATTCGAAAAGGCTTTGAAATTTTCTTTTGGTGAGCAGCATGTTTGGCGTCAATATGGCATATCCCTTATGGCTGCTGGAAAACATATGCATGCCTTAAGAGTCTTACAAGAAGCCATGAAACTTAATCCAGGCGATCACTTGCCCTGTCTTTTAGCTGCGAAACTTTGCTATGAATCGTTAGGTCTCATTAAGGAAGGTTTAGATTTTGCCCACCAAGCCTTGAAAAGAGAAGCCAAAAGTATGAGGCCGTCCCGTTGTCAACTTTATCTGGGTATTGGTTACCAACAACTGGCCATACAAAGTATGTTAAAAGTTGAACGTGAAAGTTACCACAAACTGGCTCTGGAAGCTCTCGAAAAGGCCGTACAAAATGATGGCAACGATCATTTAAGCGAATATTATTTGTCTTTGCAATATGCTCTACTAAATAATATTCCCGAAGCATTGACACATATACGTTTTGCTTTAGCATTACGTACTGAACACGCTCCTAGCTTACATTTATTCGCTTTACTTTTGACTGCATCTCGGCGTCCGCGAGAAGCTTTGGTTGTGGTTGAAGATGCTTTAGAGGAATTTCCAGATAATTTAAATTTATTACATGTAAAAGCCCACCTACAATTACACTTACAAGATGCTGAAGTTGCTTTAGTCACGGTCCAGCGAATGCTAGCAATATGGCGTGAATTATATGAAGGTCAAATTAATATTGAAAATGAAGAAAAGCATTCAGATACCAAGAGTGTTGTGTTACATGTGCCATCTTCTCAAATGTCTGATAAGGATTCAAGTAAGTTTTGCTACAAAATTTTATTTTTATATTTATAAAAACAAATTAAGTCGAACGTGTACGAAAAATATAAAAAAATGAAACTAATGCAATAAAATAATACGAAGCAGATGGGTAAATAATAAGAATTTTTACAGCCTTTACCTTTACCAATCTGTCTGTTTAGTTTTTGGTATTTGAAAAAACGATGCTGTGTTTTTTCTTGCTTCGTTGATTTAAAATTTAAAAATAAAAAAAATAAAAATACTTTAGATCACCAAGAAAATGGTAATTTTTTCATTAAATAGGACATAAGTGGTAGCTTTAACATAATTCACGACAAAAAATAACAAAAAATAAATAAGTACAACTCGTAGTAAGATAAAAAATCGGCAATTTTTTTTCCCCTAAAAAAAAATAATTTTGAAATTAAAAAAAAATTTAGAAATATTCGTTAAAAACTAAAACTTACAAAAAATTAAAATGTATGTGGCTATCAGCCATGTCACAGAACTCAATACCGATCAAAAGTGGCATCAATTACACAAATTCGTTCTTCAGAAAACGAGAAACGAAAAATTTCTTTGAATTTTTTTTATTTGCGGTTTTTAAATTTATTTTTATTAAGTGTCCTTACTTATATTAGCCCTGCTGTTTACTTTTAGAGTGCACAATATTACTGCATTTGAATTAAAAAGTAGAGACTGAGTTTTTTTTTAAATAAACAAATTCGATCAAAATCTGAAGAAGGTATAACAAAATCGATCGGAATTGTTCGAAAAGTTTGAAATTCTTGTATTATATTTCGATATTTTTTTTTAAATAAAATCCTTAAATATTTAAACCGAAATAAAAAAAAATATTTAAAAATCTAAATTTGAAAAAAATTGGGTTGTTCACAAAAAAATAAATGTCACAAAATATTCGCGCAAATACAAATTCACAAGAAATGTAAATTTGGAAAAATTAAATATTTAATTTTTTTTAAATAATTAATTTTATTCACGGAAAAAAATTCTCGAAAAAAGCTTCCTCTATTTAAGAATTCCGTAGAAACAAAAAAAGTGGCATCTCCGTAATTTGAAAGGAGCTATTTTGCTTATTTACATTTTTATTAATTCATTCATATTGCCTGCTCGAATGTTTTTATTAAAAAAGGGATTAAATTTATAATAGGAGAAAGGGGAAAAGTGAAATATTAAGAAACTCGCACGGAATTTTTGTTTATGATTGAACTGTAAATAATCTTTAGCACGGCCGAACAAGCTTTCTTACTAATTTTAAATTTTACTTTAGTATTTCTATCTTCGACTTGAAAGAATAAAGTTATTGATTTAAAAATGTAATATTATATTTTTTTCCATATTTATTAAAAATACATTTATTAATGCATTCAATATTCACATTATTTTATCATTAAATAAATCATTTTTATCACGATTGATTATCACAATTCATCACTTCATTTTATTAAAACTCGATTTAATAAAAGCATTTGATCTGTAAACAAACAATTCTTGAATTCTAGAATATAAAAATATTTAATCTTAATAACTTTTATCTTCTTTTAAATACAAATATTGTTTTCTTAAAACATTTAAAAACGAAACTATGGATAATTGTAAATAAACAAACAAAAACAAAAACCTTTGTAAGTTGATAAAACATTTTGAAGGCACTAATAATCGTTCTTTTAACTTAATTCAGTTTTATAATAAACACTTTATAATGATTTTTTTTAATGGCTACACCAAAATTTGTTTCTTTATATTAAATACAAATATACGAACTAAATAATACAAAACCAATTTCACCTATATTTGGACTAAAGTAGGGCTTGTAAAACATATTTACACTGTGTTAAAAATAAAAATATATTAATTATACATATTGGTAATGTTTTAAAATTAAGCTTTTATCTTAAGTTTATATTTGCATAATCTTGTTTAAAGTTGTTTGCATTTTGTTCAACTTTTTATTTTCATTCTACAAGTATTTTTCTCACTTAATTGCTATTGAAGTAGAGTATCGCATTGAAGATTTTTTATTTGCAATTTTAATTTTAAAGATTCTGTTTATGCGGCTTCTTTGGCGGCAGTTTCCCGGGTCGAGCAAGCTTTAAGTGAAGCAGCTAGTTCATTAAGTTCTTTTACACCGCGACCTGGACCTCAAAGGCCGTGGATGATTCAAATAAAGGTAAAGGATGATTCAAAGAAATATATAAAAAAAATCAAATTTTTAATTGAAATTTTCGTTCTAGATTTGGCTACTTTTGGCTGATGTTTATTTAAATATTGAACAACCAGCTGAGGCTTTGAATTGTGTACACGAAGCTTCATCAATTTATCCACTATCCCATCAAATAATGTATATGGTATGATAAACTTTTAATTTCTCTTTTCATTTTTACCCAAGGTATTTTTTACTACGACTTCTGTAACAAACCCTTGGTGGATTTATTTATGTCTTTTTTCTCATTTTCATTTAATCGAGCCCATAGGGCCATGTGTGTTTAAAATACATTATGATATGATACTAAGAATGCTGATGAAGGACATAGCGGTTCAGAAAATGCAGCATTACATTCTGCTGGTGTTTAATTTTTCTTGTTTTCTTTGAAAAACGTCCGCATACATTTAAAAATTAATTTATATTTCTAAACAAAGAATATAAAAAAAATTGAACTTAAGCCAAAAATAATTCTTAATTCATTTATCTCCACAGTTCAACTCCTAATATCATAAAAACTTTTTAATAATTTAAATTATTTTAATTATCATTTAGATATATAATCTTTGATTTTTTATAATACTTTTCTAATGAAAATTCGCGTTAAAATTTCTTTTTTTTTTTTAAAGAGAGGTCAAGTTTGCGTCTATTTAGAGCAATGGAATGAGGCAAAACAATGTTTTCTTAATGCTGTTGCCGCCAATCCTAATCATACTGATGCATTAAGATCTTTAGGAGAAACTCATCATGTTTTGGGTGAACCACGTTTGGCAGAAAAAATTCTAAAAGATGCCGCTAAGCTAGATCCTAATTGTCCTAAAATATGGTAAATAAACATATTTAGTTAGTCAATAGTTTGTATAAAAAAATACTTTATTTAAAGGTTTACACTAGGCAAAGTATTGGAATCGTTAGGAGAATATACAGCCTCTGCAGATTGTATGGCAACGGCATTACAATTGGAGCCCACATGTCCAATACTTCCATTCACTTCTATTGCTTTAGCATTTGAATAAGTTTTATTTTGTTAATACATA
The DNA here is from genome assembly GCA_937654795.1 of Cistogaster globosa. Lineage (NCBI taxonomy): Eukaryota > Metazoa > Arthropoda > Insecta > Diptera > Tachinidae > Cistogaster > Cistogaster globosa. The sequence continues at coordinate 126,419,816 of OW569404.1, forward strand.
ATTTTTGTAACATGTTAATATTAATATATAATTATGCCTATAAACATAAAAGTTATTCAAATTATATACATTAATTATCTTTATTTAGAAGAGTCCTCTTAAACTATAAAATAATTTGGGCATTAATTTTTTATCTTTTAAAAACAACCATATTGCAGTATTAACATTTAGTGCTAATACTTTTATCGTAATGTTATTTTTTATTATAACAGGTTTGAATCAAATGTTGCAGTTTGTTTTATGTTTTATTTCATTATTATTTTTTTATTTCTAAGTGTAGCAGATTGTAAGTATTTACACTTAATTTGTTAAATATCAAAAAAAAAAATATGCAATAATAAATATCATGTAAAAAGTTTTTAAAAATGTAAAGTACTAAAAGAGTTTGTTTATACAATAATATGAGAGGCATCGTAAGGACATCTGGTAAAACGAATTAAACAGAAATGTTTAATAACAAACGTTCAAAGAAATGAAAATATAATGAATGCCGTTTCCAGTAGTTAGATATTTTAAAATTTACATCAAAAGAAATTAATATTTAAATAAATTAACCTCTGCTATGACAGTTGCTTTTTATATTGCAATAAAATTGGAAAAAAACTAACTTTACACTTAAAATCGTCAGAATTTTAATAGTCTGGCATGCATGAAAATTAAAAAACGATAAGCAGTGATGGGATTTTAAACTTTCAATTTTGCGGCGAATTCGTAACAACGCAAATAAAGACAAAAAAGCAGTTTAAATAAAAAAAAAAAGAAAAAGCAAACAAATTTTATTAAATTTGTGAAGTAAGTTTTTAAATAAATAAAAAGCACTTATTATCACTTATTTAAAATTAATTATTAATTTAATTTAAAGCTGTGAAATTTTATTTTACAATACTAATGTTAATTTTGTCGTTTTCAGACAAAAAAAAAAACTAAATAATATAATTTCAGCTTAACGCTAATCTTCTATTTATGTTATTCAAGCAAAATTCTGAAAATTTAATCCTTCTCTAATTTATTTTTTAAAACAAACTAGACATTCAATAAAACTTTACCTTGCCTAATCCATCCCAAGAAATAGAATTTGGCTGATACGTAAGATATTAACTTTAATATATATAAATTTATTTTTTATTTTATTTAAAAAATCTCTTATTAATTTGCAAAATTTACAATTTCTTGCCTCAGCGCCAAGGCTACCAAGTTGGCAACAATCTAAGTAATACAAAACAAGAAAATTAACTGAATTAACTCAATATGAGCAATAAAAAAAGTTTTGTAATATAAATATAAAAATAATCTTTAATTAATATAATTCTTTGTAACTAATATTTTAATAAAGTGAATTTTTAAAAGATAAATGCTTTTAAAGCATATGCAGGCATCCGCTTTAAATTCGCCTTGGCATTTGTCAACACACAATTTTTCCCGAGAAATTTTCATTTTGGGTATTGGATACCCTGTCACCCTACTTATATCATCTGTTTTTTATTTGTTTATAAAGGAAAACAAACACCTTTAAAGAAGCAAAAAATATAAAAAGGATATTTTTTTCTCAATTCAATTTTTATTACAATGACACCTACAATAGAAGATACAAAAGAAGATCAAATTGCGGAATCAAATATAAAAAACAATGATTCAGCTACACCACCAAATGTACCGAAAGAAATTATGACCATAATGGAATATTTAAGTCGGAATCCCAACATTATTTTTAAATCCCAACAACGTGATGAACCAGAATTACAACAAACCGAAAAACTTAAAGTCGCTTTAGATATTTACCAAAGAAATCCGCAGCGCTTCCTCATACGCTTTGGAAACTTTTTGGAAGAGACACATTTGCAGAATTTTGCAAAGTTGTCAATTGCAGACAGTGATGAAGAAATGCATCAAATGGTACAAGATTACCAGTATAAGTTAAAGACTCGCCAGAGAGATATCAAGAATAGACGTTATACGGCTTTGCAGGAATTAATAAAAGAAGGCGAATATTTCAGCGAGCAGGAAATGATGAAACGTCAGCCTGAACTATATCAAGAACTAGTTGGACAGTATTTAAGTAATAAAGAAAAACAACAACGTGACAGTTATGACGTAAGAAATACTACTTTCTCAGGAATATTAATGCATAATTTAGAACAAAAACAATTGAGCGAGATAATGGAGAGAGCAGAGAATCATGTTAATAATGATCACGTTTCGGAAGATTCATCAATATTATCAGACCGTATAGAAAAAGGAGTTTTAGATAATTTGGAAAAGGAAGAAGAGGAAATTCCCGTAAATTGCCGTCAGCAATGGGGAAATTTTGACAGCGAACAAATTGCCTGTTCATCAAGTAAAGTTCAACCAAAAAAATTGCCCACTAATAAAGTCAAACCAGTTCTAAATTTTATAACGGCAGATGAAAGAGAACTGCTCAGACAGGAATTTATTAGTCAAATGTATGAACAATTTCTAACAGGACAAGATAAAGATTTTGATTATGCCACCGTCGATGATAACACACAGTTTGATGATTTAACTATAATAAATCAAGACAAAGAAGATAAATATTTTGAAGAAAGTGATGAAGATGATGTCGTTCAAATCCAGCAGATAGAAAATAATGAAATGTTACCAAGCGAAGCGAAAGTTGATAGTGAATCTGAAGATGAGTTGGATGCATTTATGTTTCATTTAAACAAACATCACAGTCTGCAGACCTAAATTTTGCATTTTTTAAAATACTTTTATTATTAAAATTTAATTTTTAAGCAAATATGTAACTACAAACAGTTCTTACAAAAGAGTGAAATATTCCGATTAATATCTCAGATCCTTACAGCATTTAACATCAGTAAAAGTAAAATCGTTGAAATAAAATAGAACCTTAAATCTGGATTCAGTCACTTGGTATTACTTTACTAAAAACAATAAATTAACAAGTGAAAAATTCGAATTTAGTTATTTATTTAATAACGAAACAGTTATGATTTTATTTTTGTATTATTTACGTTTAGGGTCCTTGATTCTTTCGAAACCAAGCAAAGCGTAAAATGAATCTAAATAATTTTTTGTATCGAATTTATTTAGTTTTTTAGTATTAAATTTACTGTCACAAAATGAGAATTAAAAGAAACACAAATATACTGGTAAGAAAAAGAACACTGATTGTTAAAATGCATATACTTATTTAAAATCAAAAACAATAATTTTTATCTGCCTCTTCCACGACCTCTCGGAAAACCACGTCCTCGACCTCTTATAATTTTACTATTAGCTGGGGGACTTTTTGGTCTTAGTGACTCAATACGTGTAGTGCAACCTGTAGCTGGAGCCTCAGCAAAATATGTTTGATAAAGTTCAGCATTAAAATTTGAATTCGTCAGTTCTGGTCCAACAGTTAACCAGCCAGGTCTAATGCTAGAATCACGTCCAAATAAATGTAATCGTCGACGTCCCAAACAGAAGTGTTCAATAATGTGAAAAATTTCAATAGGTTTTTCAAAAGACCCAAATTCATCTTCTTCGGATATAATTAGATCAATGTCAACATTAGCATGTATGAAGTCACCATCAGTAGAACGTCTTACTGTCCCCTTAATCCCCATCAAGCAATGTTCTTTAGTACGTTGAAATACAGCCTTTGGTTCCAGTTGTTTAGAATGTCCAGGCTTATTTATATTAGTACGTATCCAGCAAATATCTTCGCAGCGTCTAAATCCCCACTTTTTTAAGCAGTTACGGCCCATATCCAGACCTTCCGATGATCCACACCAAAGAAAGACAAATGAACGATGTGCAGCTATTTCACCGACATCAAGATCTAGTAAATTAATATTTAAAAATAAGCGAAATTTTTTTTTCAAAACTGGTTAGCCAACTTACTTAATATTTCATCCCAGTTCCAAAAAACTCTAGGAGCGCCGCCAACTGTAGCCACGGAAGGAGCCGCTCGAGAATATTCTTCTAAAGGTGGCTCTATAAGTATAACGTCAAACTTGGTCCCTAATGCTTTAATATCTAAAACTTTTAAGTCGGCTTTTAAGTACATGGGTACCGAAGCTGTATCTTGTATCAATTTGTCCTTTAGCCTTATAAGTTCCCTTAATTTGGGATACTCTTCAAAGCGATCGGCCAAACCAACATCTCGTATAAAATTTTGTGGCCTTTGACCAGTATCAACAAAGTGTTGGCAGTAATCGTTATGTGGATTAGATGATTGTGTACCCTAAAAATAAGACTACGTTAGAAATAAGTCATTTCTATTAACGTTTTACCTTAAGAAATGTGGATGAATCTCGATAAATTATTTCTCCTGGTGTTTTCTTAGTTACAACTCCCTCTTCGTCGTCCCGGCCGGAACGTTGGCTATTGTGGGAGGCAACACCTTTAATGGCGCTCGTGCCAAAACTGCCGGAAGTTAAGCAATGACCAGTGTGTGAATCATTTGCAGTTCCTAACGCTATTTTTAATTCATCTACACTTGATAAACCGAGCTTCAATAAGAAACAATTTATTTTTGCAAAACTTTAATAACAACTTTGATTTTTACCGTTTGTGCTAGCAATTGTTTTCGTTTGCGGGAGCGCTCCTGGGAGCTCTTTAAGACGTCACTCATAATAAGTGCCTTTTTAAAGCACTAATATATCTTGCCAATGATTAATTTTTGGCAATTAAAATGTAAATTCCTTTTGTTAAAACGTTGCGGTAGTGTCATAGAAAAATTGTTAGTGCGGCTTTTTATAATTAAAGTGAAATTTGTTATACTAATTTGGAATCATTTTGTAATGCACTTCATTCACAATGTTTTTCAAGGTTGCCGGTGTTTCGGTAATATTCTATAAAAAGTTGGCAGCTCTGCGAATAAAAAATTTATAATAATTTTTGAAGATTTCTTGGGATATGTATTTTTTAAGTAATTACTTACTTCTGCATGTTTTTGTTTTTTAAATTTTAAAACAATTTATATGAAAATGCATATGAAAATTTTTGCATTAGGTTGAAATGGGTGAAGGAGTTGGACAGGGATTTGTGTTTTAATGTACGGTTTAGCTCTAAAAATGACGACAAAATGAAATGGTGACTTAATGTAAAATTTAATATTATATTTTAATATTAATACACTTTCAAAACTATTCGAGGTATATTTGTTTTTTTTTTAGATTTTTTTTAGAAAAAATCCAAAACACGATTAAAAAAAAATCAGAAAACGCTTTATTTCCAATCCCAATAACTTCAATTCTTTTACAAGCGGATATTCTATATTATATTTTAGCAAATTAGCAAAAAATGTATGTGGAAGTGTATTTGCTCATAACGAAATGACTATATCCTTTATTTTATTAATTTATTAAAAAAAAAATTCTAAAAACAAAATATTCTTTTTCAAATTATTTTCGGTCTGAAATAATACGAAAATACGAAATAATACGAAAAAAAATCTTTTATATTTAAACAAGAACGAAGTAGAAACTTAAATCCAAACAATCAATAAACTAATTCAAAAGAATATTTACATACATTTAATAAAACATTAACAGGGTCATTTCTGTATATGAAATATTTTTTGAAAATTTTGATTTTTGACTGGATATGAAATACAAAAAACCTATTGTTGGAATATTTATCTGTCTGCGTGTCAGTGTACGTACGCATCACGTAAAAACTGCTAGATGGATAAGAAGTAAATTGTGTGAGAGGGTCTCTTAAAAATTTGGTTCAAATACGTCATTTCGTAGAGAAACTAGAGGTAAAAATGTGAAATCACCCAATTTTAATGGTATAATGGTACCAGTACAGTTGTCAGTACATTTTATTTTTGTGGATGGATAATTTTTAACATTGTTTACAGAACCTACAACAAATGTTTAAAAACATACTTTTCTAAATTTTGATTTTAAGAAAATTAGAAACGATATGCGGACGAAGGCATAAGCCCTGATAGTCATTAATAAAAATTTAAAAACTTATTAATTTAATTTTAAACTTTCAATTTCGTACTAATTATCCCGACCGTATTAATTAAATCACCGATATTGACTATTGAAGGTGAATGCACGTTTCGATGGCCATTTCGCTACCGCTTACTTAGCTCTTCAGGAAACTTCTCACTTATATTTTGAATAAACTAAAGATTTTTGTCCAAACAATAAAGTAAAGACAAAAATCAAAGTTTAAGCAAAAACAACAATAATCAACATTGATTTTTTTTTTCTTTATCCACTGTATACGGCTGACTTTTTTTCGGCTCTTTTATACAGTTAAAAGATGTTGAAAAATAAAATAAAAACAACAATAAAACATCACAAAACACTATGATGATTTATTTTTGCTTTTTGCACGGGCACTTGCAATTTAAAATTTTAAAAACTTATTATTTATTGGCTGCCAAGCCATATTTAAGTTCTTTAATATTTACCTGACGAGTATTATTCGAATAAATTTTTATATTTAGACGTTCATTGAAAAAATTCATCTTAAAGAAATTATCTTTTGCAAGTTTCGGTTTAGTGGTCAAATAGTTGCAATGCAAACAAGATATTTGCGAATTAAAATAAACAAGCAACAATACATTTACGTAATATCGATTCGCCTTTATTTTCCCTATAAAATTATAGAAATGTTATTTTCATTTAAATATCTATTCTTTTTAAGCACTGGCAACTCTACCCCCAATATTTTGACATTTGTCAAATGTTTTTGATTCTCAAAATTAGCGCTGACAGTTCTTTCACGTAGTATTTTGTTAAGGTGCCTACGAAAAAGAAAATTTAATATTAAATTTAAATAGATTTAATTATTTCAGGCAACAAAATGAAAGTCATATGCAAAACATTGCTGTTTGCAGTGATATGCACGGCTGGTTTTTTAATATTAAGCACAAACGCTCAAAGTAAACAAAAGGTAAAGGTTAATAGTTATTGTAACATAGTTCTCGTTAACAATATACAGGGTGGTTAAAGGGCCACGTCACTTTTATTTATCCTATTAAATGCCGGTATTATGATCTATTTTTAGGCCGGTTTATCATTATCAGAAAAGGTACAAAATTTAATGGAAATGACTAATAAAAAAGCCCTGTTGCGTTTTAATGGCCAAAAGTTTAGAGAATATGTCAAAAGTGTACCCCGCAACTACTCGATGATTATTATGTTGACCGCTTTAGCGCCAGCACGTCAATGTCAAATTTGTAGACATGCCCACGACGAATTTCAAATTGTCGCACAATCCTATAGATTTTCACCAGTTTACTCAAACAAAATATTTTTTGCCATGGTAGACTTTGATGAAGGTTCTGATGTTTTCCAAATGCTACGATTGAATACTGCTCCGGTCTTTATGCATTTCCCTCCGAAGGGCAAACCAAAGGGTGCTGATACTATGGATATACATCGTGTTGGTTTTGCTGCTGATGCCATAGCCAAATTTGTAGCGGAACGCACAGATGTTCAAATACGTGTGTTCCGTCCACCCAATTACTCGGGCACGGTTGCAATGATTACTTTGGCTGCCCTGGTTGGTGGTTTTCTGTACATGAGACGTAATAATTTAGAGTTTTTGTACAACAAATCGATATGGGGTGCCATAGCGGTATTTTTCTGTTTAACAATGATATCGGGACAAATGTGGAATCACATACGAGGCCCACCATTAGTACATAGATCACAAAATGGCGGAGTTGCCTACATACATGGTTCATCACAAGGTCAATTAGTCGTAGAGACCTATATTGTTTTAGGTTTAAGTAAGTGCTTTTGTTTTATTTACTCATTCAGAATATAATTTTAAGTTCATTCATTATACGTTTTATCAAGATGCTTTAATTTTCTTCGGTATGCTTTTACTCACGGAGGCTGGCAGTCAAACAGATCAGCGCAAGGCACGTATCATGGCTATTGTCGGCTTAGCATTTTTGGCTATTTTCTTTTCCTTTCTGTTATCGGTGTTCCGTTCAAAAGCTCAGGGTTATCCTTACAGGTAAATATTTTACTTTGTTTTAAATAAGTTTTAATACAAACATTTTTATCTTTTACAGTTTTCTTTTTAAATAAATTTAAAACACTAAGTTCAAATATCCTGAAGACTATAACAAACAAAAGGAAATACCTATTTGCGTGTAAAATTCTATTTTGAATATGGAGAAATATCTTTGTTTGCTTAGGACATATTAAAAATAAAACAAAAAGATTTTGATTAATTTATTTTATTTAATAATAAATGAAAATAAGTAATATAGTCAAATATATGTTTTTTCATTCTCGTCTCATTTGTAAAAATTAAAGTAATTTCAAAATAAAACTTTCTCAGTTATGCATTTGTGTTTTAGAGCAAATCATTTTAAAATTGTTATCTTATCAACAATACAATAACTCACGTAAACATATTTACAATAAGAAGTTTCAAATAGATGTGATGTGTCTGATATTAATCTCCACTTAGAAAATGAAGGGTATTAGTGCTTTTCTGTATTTTGGATAATTTTTAAAATTATTTTTATACCATTTGTGTGTTAGCAAAGCGTTAATGACCTAAAGAAGGTATTTACATGCCGTTAGTTGATAGCAAATAAGATATTCTTAAGCACTAACCTGATTACTGAGCACCCAAATTACAACTAATTTCCAGGTAAAACTCTTTTCTAAGATCCCTAGCAAAACTGCATACATGACAATTTCAAAGAACATGTGAGGCGATGATACATAATCGAAGAAGCCGCCTGAAGGTAAAAGATGTTTCTCCGTGACTACTTGTCCACTTTTAAAATCCTTACGTAAATTAACTAGAATCATATTTGACTTGTACTGCTGCGACCAGCTAACATGGAAGAGGAATATGCATATGTACTGTACAATTGAAATTTTGCCAAAGCTAAACGAAGAAGGCAGAGAATCTAAAAAACAATTAAATAGAATTTTCAACAAGCACAAGATATATTTACCTCTGACAAAGCCCTCGGTATTTACTAATAATGCTAATACGACACCAAAGTAATGTGTATAACCCACCACATAGTGTAAAAGGTTTATTTTGCCTTTCTTGGAAAATATTTGAATAAAATTGGTTTCATAGAATCGCCTTGCACACTGCAAAGTCATCAAAACAGAGGCTACTAAAGCACTATTAGAATCAATTAGTACTTTACGATTAGCAGCACCACCAGCCATGAAATCGAGAAATTTTAAAACATATTCCGGTGCTACGCTGTGGGTAATTATGCCTTTAAAAACAAAATACAATGCTAGCATAGACCAAATGAATGCAAATACATAAAAGTGCTTAAACCATGATTTTGGTACTTCCGTTTTCGATACAAACTTATCTTCTGGTCCCTTATAGCAATGTTTGCCATAACGATAAGTTTGCTTAATAAATGCCGGTAGTATTGGTTCCACCACATTAATCAGACAGCCGAACACTACAATCATCAAAGTAAAAACAATAAAAATTCCATTCACTATATTAATATTATATTTTTCAATTAATTCCAAAATTTCTTCCGTCACTTTAATAAACATCTTTTAACAACTAAGTAAATTTTTAATTATAATTTTTTTTCTGGAGAAACTACGATGTAGGAGAAATTAACTTTCTCTTAATTAACCCAGCCAGCATTTACATATAAATATAAGCGTTTTGTAACCGTTTAAATGTAAGCAACACTTATTAAACGCAGATGTGACCTTTACAAAAGACATCAAAGCAAGGGGTTTATAATAGAAAAGCACCCAACTTTTTAAGCGTTAAAAAGACGATTGCAAAACATGTTTTTTAAATAACATAATTACACGTTTTCTAAATGCTTAAAAAAACACGTTATGAAAATTCTTAAAAACGCGTATTTTAATGAAGTGAGTTTAAGTTTTAAATATATACTTTGTTTTTGATGTGTTTTTTTATTGATACATTTGAAAAATAATTTTTAATATAAAATTTTTTTTTCTTGATAGAAAAATATTAAATTAATATACTTATAAAAATAGGAATTGAATTGTTGTTTCATTTAAAAGACAATTTTTACTTAATATTTTTGGTAACAGGGAAGGCCCTAATGCACTTCTTATCTGCAGTTTCTCGGCAGGAAAAGCTCCCAGCAATGTTGTCAGTCATGATTTTCTGCCACGCCTTTGTAACAAATTTTCGCGAATTGAATGTTGACAATCTTTTTAAATTTGCCTTCTAAAAATAGAAATAAAATCGACTTCAATATATGTACAGTCAATATGGACTTCAGGCATAACCTCCTGTTCCACAAATTCACTCTGCGGACTTACAGAACTTGCAGCTGCACCGTTCCATAGATGCTCAAAAAATTCGGTGCTGCTGCGCATAACACTTTTCTTCCTCTTTGTTACAAACATATAAATAATTAAAGGTATCAAATTCACCTAATTTAACAATTTTAACAACAATTTAACACAATTTATTAACACAACTTAGTAGCATAATTTTTAACGGCGAGAATGACAGGTTTTGCTTAAATTTATGCAACACTTGCATTTGCAAGCAAATCGTCAATGAAGTTCCCAAAACACTTGTTTTTGCAAGCAAATGGTCAACGACGCTCGCAAAACTCTTATTTATGCGAACTTGCTGCAATCTATTATACAAAACCCTCGCCAATATGTTTTCTGGGAAACTATGTATGCACAAACACACACACCACTGTTACTACAAATATCCGTTTCAATCAGTGTTGTCAGCTGTGACGATTTGTTGCTAAATGTGGCGATTAAAAATCCTAATAGGTGATGATAATATTAGAATTGCGATTAGCAAGGTACTTAGCTAAATTTATAATACTTTACATGACGGTATTAAACGAACAAGATAGAATAAACTAGTTTGGCTATATTTTTCATGATTAAAAAAAGATAAAAACTATGGCTGTTATGTTTCAAACGTTTAAAATTGACAAAAAGTGTATATACACATGTCGAATTAACCAAAATCGCTTTGACTTTCTAGGCGCACAATATTCAATATTTTAATATAAAAGCAGCAAAAATCTTACACAAGTAAGAAGAAGTTGTCGTTAGCCATTCTTAAATTGTTCATACAAGTAATATTTTTGTCGACGATTTCTTTATGTAATGAATTCTATTAAAACTACATTGAAAAAAAAAATGCAACACAACTTTTAAATTTTTTGATTGCTACATATATTTCAATTAGATTTAACAAAAAAAAAAAAAAAAAAAAAAGAACTGTAACCCAACTAATGATGCAGAAAACAGTTTCTTTATTTTTACCTTTTATTAAAATATTAAAATAAAAAATTTTTAAATTTTAAACGATGACCTTATATTTTAAACTAAATTAATTGTTTTTATTTTTTTAATATTGCATAAAACTAATAAACTTTTAAAAATGAACTCCATATTTTATTCAAAAATACTTTTAGATTGTTAAAAATAATTTAATTTTTTTATGATATAAAAAGTCAATTACCAGAACTTTGGCGATATTTTAGTTATTTTTGTTTGAGACAGCTCAAAAGCTGGCAACACCAACTTTACCTCCTATTGTGATTTGTCTTTAAAAAACTGTAATAAATGGTATTTTGGGACATTTCAAAATTTATCGGTATTATTATATAAAAACGAGTGCTATATTCGGCTGTGCCGAATCTTATATACCATTTACTATATATGTATGTATAACCACACGTACCATACTACAGATTTCCCATTAGTTTCAATCAAAATAGGCATAAGAAATTCCTTTCCACTATAAAGTTTTTCTATTCAAAATATGCTTTTTCCGGATTAGTAAATGAAAAGGTTACTGTATCAGGTAAAAAAGATCACCAATTTTTCTTACCTTTTTCTTTATTTATCGTAAACACTTGCAGGAATACAAACTAAAGTTAATATAAGACATGGAAAAACTAAATAGCCGCTTATTTTTTGGCCGTTGCATTGAAGGACATGGACCGATTGGCGTATTCAAATTTTCTCTAGCTCATCTAGTTTCTTGTCTAAGTTGATATATACTTTATGGGGTCGAAAATAGATGTCGTAGAAATTACAAACGGAGTGATAAACTTAAATTTAATTCTTTCCCACCTGTGTTGAAGGTTATAAAACACATTTTATAGTCAACATTTAGGGAGAACAAAAAACTCAAAATAAATTGTAACACTTTTGAATATTTTTTTATTGTAAATGTCGATTATTAAGATATTGATATTTTAGTTAAATAATAGCAAGATTAATTTTTAATGATAAGTAAATACTGGTTTGAAAACGTTTTGCTTACGATTATTTTTTATATTTATTAATGGCTTCGTATTATGTGCTTTGATTCATTTCTCTTATAATTTTTTAATTTTAACAATACAAGATACGTGGAGTAGTTGGTTGTCAAATGTCCACACCACTGCGTGATAATGTTCCACCCTTATATGGTGGTGGTTTCGGACGTAAATACGTATTAGGAGGACTGTCAGCTTGATTGTAGCTATTAGGACTTTAAATTAAAATATTCCATTTTATAAATAATAAAAGTTTTATTCCATTTGTTATACCTTTGCGAACGCATGCTTATATTGTCTAATAAACAGTTAGGATCCTTAAGACTTTTTAGAGTTGTTACGGGTTGAGAATTTGTATCCGAATACTGTACCATTTGAACAGTAGATGAAGTAGTGGGATACGTTTCCTTATAGCTAAGAAAATGATAATTTATGAATATTAAAAATAATATGTGAGTAAATGTAAAATTGTTTTTTTTTTTATAAAAAAAAAAATACTTAAAATTGCACCTATTGCTTTTGTTATCTTCCACTCCTTTTTCATCTTCTGATTCAGAATCATGTTTTGAATTAACACATTCTTCCTCACATATGTGAAAAATATTTTCAAAAAAGTACTCCGACTTGGGATCATTTCTAAAATAAATAATAATTAAATAAAATAAAAAGAAATAAAATAAAATATGAGGTAAAAAATTAAAATCAAATTAATATTGTTAATTATTAAGGCCAAAGTAAATACGATTTTATTGGATGAATTAATGAACTATTGGATACATACAATTTTCATAGTATTGAAAACTCGTTAAGTACACTGACGTAAATAAGACTCTTTCATTCGCTTAAAGAAATTGACGAAACAAGTAAAAATGCATGAGTAAAACTTATGACACAATATTTTATCAGGTACGTGCAAATGCAGTTCTACGAACTTATTTAGTTCCCAGTGTCTAAAACAGCCACTGCACCTATTTGCCAAGCTACTAACCTGACTGACGCACGAATATTTCATTATTTAAAAAATTAATTTAACGATTTTTAAATAGGTCTGTTTAATAGTTTAACAGGGAGGCCACACCTGATTAAGTTATATATCTTGACGAATGTCAAATTTATATCGTGATGAAAATTCATCTGTGTACGAGTTAAAAAACACGAACAGAACATTGATGCCGTGCGTGAACTCATAATGCAAGATCGACGTGCGACATACCGAGAGATAGAGACATCCTTGGACATCTCTTCCACCAGCATACATTCGATACTGCATGAACACCTGGCCGTAAAAAAGGTTTGTTCTCGTTGGATCCCGCACAATTTGAAAGTCGCTCAAAAAAAGGCTCGTGTCGATTGGTGCAAAGAAATGTTGCAAAAATGCGATTGCGGTGCTTCAAAAGGCGTTTATAAGATCGTCACAGGTGACGAATTATGGATCTATGCGTATCAGCCCGAAACGAAACAACAATCGACCGTGTGGGTCTTTAAAGACGAGCAAAATCCAACGAAAGTTGTTTTTGGAAGAAGCACTTCGAAGCAAATGGTCGCCTATTTCTTCGGCAAAACTGATCATGTGACGCCTGTTCCGCTTGAGCAACGTAGGACGGTCACTTCTGAGTGGTACACTACAATTTGTTTGCCTGAAGTCATCGGAGAAATTCGAAAAACCAACAAGAGAAGACGAATCATTGTTCACCATGACAATGCGAACTCTCACACATCGGCTCAAACCAGAGCGTTTTTGACCGGCCAAAACGTCGAATTAATGTCATCCGCCATACAGCCCTGACTTGGCAGCTAATGACTTCTTCTTGTTTCCGCACATCAAGAAAAAAATGCGTGGTCAACGATTTTCGTCGCCAGAAGAAGCTGTTGAAGTGTTCAAAAACCATGTTTTAGAGGTGTCTCAACCGGAGTGGAAAAAGTGCTTCGACAACTGGTTTGAGCGCATGCAAAAGTGTATAAATCATGCTGGAGAAAACTTTGAAAAACAATAAAACCATTTTTGATTATAAATATTTGCATTTTCACTATTAGGCCAGAAATATATAGAACAGCCCTTGTACTGGAAGTTAAAATTATTGAAAAAGGTTTTGCTTTAAAATTTCTGCTGCCTTCATTGTTTACTTTTTTTATAAATTTGCTTTAAAGAATTCCCATTTATACTAAAATAATTTTTTTCAATACGAATATCTAAGTTTTTACCAAAACTTTTGAAGGATTTATGAATTGGATTTTCCTACATTAACGGCATTGCATTAAGCCGAGTACTAGAATTTTTCTAGATGCTAAACTTTCTACTAATGAAACAGCAGTCTTACAATATGATCTACAATTTTTTTTTATTTAATAAAGTTATTGGAAAAATTGTTAACGTTCTAAGTTTATTTAATCTGGTGCTAAAGAACCTGAATAAACAGTCGATTCGAAATTATTTTAATTTTTATAAAGATTGGGCGAGAAATAAAAATTAATATGAGGATTTTTCACAAATATTTATAAAAAAAATTTTTTTATCATACAAGCCGCTCGCTCTCCTTAAAAAGGTACAAGTCTATTTTTTCTTATGTAAAAATATGAAATGGTGTGCATTTTTAAGGCAAAAAAACAAAAATTTTAAAACATTCGGAAAATGCTCCGTTTGATCCGGCTTACACGCTGTTGGCATTAGTTGGCCTATTTTTTTTAAATCAAGCCAGAGCTCCTGTTATAGACATTCTTAATTTTTATATATGGACTTTGACAGTAATGATTAGCAGATAAAAAGGTGAATTCGACTGCTTTGCAAATTGGTTCTTTATTTAGCCAACTAAGAGCCGCTGACATTTTTATGTTAATTTTTTTTTCTTCTGTCACCTCAATATTTGTTTTTTTTATTGTAGTATATAAGATATGGTATAACTGAATATAAAACTCTTAATTGTTGAGCATTAAAGATTTAAATTTTCTAAATTTCTTTATTACTCTCTTGTTATAATTTTTTTAACTAGAAAATTAAATAAACACAATGAATATAAAATCACAAAAAATAAACCTAAAAGAAAAGTGGCCATTATTCGATTCATCGAATGGCAATTACTCATGATGGAAATATCATTCACTGCGTACAAAAAAGTTTCTATCACATTCTTAAGGGCGGTTTAGACGGTACGACTTTATGTTCGTAAAATCCAAGAGAAAATAATATGAAAATCCCTCCGTATTTTAAAAAATGAGAATAATCTTACGACAGATTTTTTCGCGTTTGCAGAAAAATGCATCCCTGATCTAATGATTCGTAATTGTCTTTTGAAAATTTTCAGAAAACATAGATAGCCATACGACGGTCAAATTTTCATCCGTAATTTCTCTCAATTTGTGCAGATTTATTACATATTTGGCTTAGACGATCCCACTGGTACTATTCTGCATAAAAATTTGACAAGTCCTAAGACTTCTATGACCATTTTAACCGCCCTTTAATGGTAAAATGAAAAAAAAATGTGAAGCGTTGTCAGTGACTTTTTTTTACAAAAAAGAAATATAATGCAAATTTTGCCTGATCTTTGAAACAGATTTTGTTACAAAACTTTTCATAAGTTGCATTTTGAACTTTGCTAATCGAGTTTGTATAAACACAAATTAAAACTTGGATTTATTTAACAAAAAAAACATCATTTCAATTTAATACCAAAAGCAATTCAACGGCAACGCCGTTCAGTATTAAATAATTGCAAATGTGTTAGTAGAAAATTGTGTATGAATAAATTTCGCTCATTCATTTCTTGCTGAGAAATGTAAATTATTAACGCAAATCGATGAGCAAACGATTTTTAATTTGCCTTGACCTTGAGTTTTAGAAGAAAATTTAAAACTAAAAATGTAAAAATAAACATAATGCATTTTTAAATGAGGAAAACTCCAAAACAAGAAAGAAATTAAAAAATAAAATTTGGAATAAAATCTAAAGTTAAGAAAATAATATTTCGTGAGAGATGTTTTTTGTTTTCGTGTTACTTAATTTTTTTATGATGATGAGCAAAAACGCTCTTTCTTGAACGTTAACACTAAGTAATTATTACGTAGTTAATTTGATAGCAATAATTTTTATACTTAAATAACTTACAATTTTTGATATCTGAAGCACAAACTGGCAGTTAGGATACCACATAGTACACCAAATATCATGCCTGGTATGGCAAAAGCAAATGCAAATTCATCGATGTAATTGCGTACGGGTACATCGGCCCGCGATAGCCCATACCAACGATCTTCTCTTCTTTTTAAATTTCCAGGTTCAACTATATTAGCAGATACTTTATTGCCACTAACGCTGTCATGGGTATGATGCAAAACTTCGGGGTCAATTGTTGCATCCACCATTTTAAAGGCACACCAATCAAGTTTGAATCCAACATTTTCGAAAATTTTTTGTACCGAAGTACGTTTATAAGTACAAGAAGAAAGTTTGTACAGAGGGCGGATTTCCTCTTGTAATTGCTTAAGACGTTCGGAAAATTTCGCAAAACTACCCAAATGAACAATGACACTACAAAACAGAATAATTTGTAAAATTTTTTCAAGGGATTAATTTTTTTATTGTGATACCCTTCATGTTGTTGAGGACTCAAAGGCAGGCGACCACCCATGTTTACTGCAGATTCCATAAAAATCAAACTTAAGTCACTATCACTTTCTGGCCATAAATCTTTACGGAAAATGTTGCGTAAGTTTTCCACTCTACCCGGATCCATTAAGTGCACCCAATTTAAATTATCGATTTTCATTTGTATAACATTGGGTGCATTAAATTTGGGTTGTACGGTTATCAATAAATCTATGCGCCTGGTCTCATAGTTTTGTTTATTTAAAGCTACAATTTCCAAAGTTACCGTTTTAGCTGCCAAGTCACCGGGTGGCGTGCCATATAGAAAGCCAGCATGGTGTTCTTGACTATACATATAGCGCATCCAAGACGGTAAATCTGGATAAGATTTTAAAGCAGGCAAGTATCGAAATTGTCCATTAAATACTTGATGTGTCCAATTGAATATGGCAGGCTCAATTTTATAAGTATACAATTCTCCTACAGATGCATGATCTATTAGCTGGCCTCTGGATGCGATAATCTGCCATGACGTTGTTAGTAAAACAAATAATGTTAACGAACAAACCATTTCTTATTAAAATTTAAAGAAACAATTTCACATTTCTTTATTCTTAAACTTGTTTTATTAAATTTTTTTAAACGGCTGTTGTATTATTTTTTATTTAATAAAACTAAATCTTCGTCAATTTTTTTAGTGTGAAAATATTTTTTCTTTCAGTTGTGTATCTGTGAAATAAATTTTGTCGGGGTTGTGTTGTTGCTGTTGTTGATGAGAATGTATGATATAAAGGTACATATATATTTTACGGTAATTGAGAAATGTAAACAGAGAACGTAACGGAAACATTTTTAACACCTCTGCTTTACAATTAGTAAAATGGAGATGCCGGACTTTTGTGTAATATGACAAAAGAATAAATAAGAAGAGTATATTCCCATCAATGAACTAAAAAGCAAAAGAAAATAATTCCAATTTTTAATTATTAAAAGTTAAGCATAAACAAAAATTCAAAGCGAGCGCCAATTTTTTACTTAATGTTTTTTTTTTCATTTTCCATCGCTACACATATTTGTTTTTTGTTTTATTGGAGTCACTTAATTTTCCAAATGAAATATTAGAGGCAGGCGTGGTGTTTTGCCTTCTGCTTCAAAGGACATTGACCGATTTTTCTGATTTCCAATAGCAAAATTTTCGAAACTATGTCTGATCGATTGGCGAATTTACCTTTCTCTAGCTTGACTAGTGTCTTGGCAAAGTTGCTTTCAACAGTAACACGGACGGACTGACGGATATCGCTCAATCAACTTCGCTATGCATAAGAACTCAAAACATACATACTTTATATAGTCAGAAATGGATATTTTAGAAATTACAAACGGAATGACAATCTTAGATAGACCCTTTTCCTACTTTTTGCGGTGAAGGTTAAAAACTGAGTATTTTTAGCCTTCTTCTAGACCAAGGTACATTAATTTTTTCATTATAATTCCAGAACAAATATGGCTTTTAATAGTTGCTTTTTTGATCGTTTTATCAAAATAAGCCCTTATATTTTTATTTTTGACATTTCCAACTTCAAAGTAACAATAAAGCCAAGTTAATTTTGCAATGTTTTGTTTATTTAGAGACTTCACTATCTAGCAAAATATAATATATATTTTCAGACAAAATGAATCTGTTCATGATAACGAACCTCGGTTCGTTATGGGCTTTGGTATATTGTAAAGAGATTAGTAAAAGTCAAATACTTGCAGAAAGTATTTACTGAATCGCTTTGGCATGTATAACTTATAGGCCAATCATGAGTGATTCAACGTCCTTGTATTTGCATTAAATAATCCAAAATATATTTAAACTTTAAAATCAAATTTACGCCTTTTAAATAAAACATAACAATTAAATATTGTGTTAACAAGCAAAATTTAAACCTTAGCATCACTGTTTTAAGTAGTATCATTCACAATAACTATCCTCCCCAAAAGCAACAAAATATTGACATCACATTTCATATTTGCACGATAAGATATTTTATATTTACTTTAAACAAATACGTGGCGTTCATCATATTTTTCTGTCTTATTAATAATGAACCAAAATTAGCACACAACAATATTTAAAAATGGCCTTTTTAGAATATATAACAATGATACTTTTCATTGGTTCGGCTATATTTGTGGCGCTATTGATATCAGTAAGTTTGTGGCAACAGGAAATTGGTCGGCATTTCTACAAGCAGCCGGCAAATTTATAGAAATATTTATTGTTATAAAATAATAAATAATACCTTTTTTTAGTTATTTATAGTACAAAAGTCTGTTACAAAACCGCTGCCGGTTATAAAAAGGCACAAACAGGAAAAAACGTTTTTGGATCAAAATGTATTGAAAAATGTTGAATTTCCAAGTATAGAAGATGAGCCAAGTGTAGATTTGAGTGTGATAGTACCAGCATATAACGAGGAGCAACGCAGTAAGTATTAGAGAAGCCGAGAAAGTATTTGAAAAAAAACTTGAAAACAAGGTTTTTTATAAAGTTAATATTGACATTATAATTTAGAATATTTTCACCAGCATACACTGTTTAGTAAATTTATGTTTTAATTTTTAATCCAAACAGTGCCGATCATGCTAAATGAGTGCCTGGAATTCTTAGAAGCAAAAACAAAAGCTGGCAATTTTTCTTACGAAGTCATAGTAGTCAGCGATGGCAGTTCTGATGGAACAGTGTCGTTAGCCTTACAATATTCCAAAAAATATACAGTTGACAAAGTACGAGTTTTAGAACTTATTGAAAACCGGGGGAAAGGAGGTGCTGTCAGATTGGTATGTAATAGTCTTCAAATTGTTTAAGAAATTTGTTTATGTTGTTACTTTTTCAGGGTATGCTAAGTTCTCGAGGCCGTTACCTCTTATTTGCGGATGCTGATGGTGCTACCAAATTTTCGGATTATGATAAATTGGCAAATGTTATGCAGACTGTGGTCGGTGATTGGAAAGATGATGCTGTTGTAATTGGTTCAAGAGCGCATTTAGAAAATGAAGCTATTGCTACAAGAAGTGCTTTTAGGTAAATAAAATACATATTATGTATTTCAGAGATTTTTGTTAATTTGTTTTTTTTTTAACATCCTTGAAGTGCTTTAAAGTATTAAGTGTTTAAATATAAAAACTTGAATGAACTTTAGCGCTATCTAAATTTAAAATATTTTCTTTTTTAGAACATTTCTTATGCACGGTTTTCACTTCCTAGTGTGGCTTTTTGCAGTGCGCAGTGTTAAAGACACACAGTGTGGATTTAAGCTTCTAACAAGATCAGCGGCTAATAAACTGTTTAAAAGTCTACATGTAGAAAGATGGTAAGTCCAGTACAATATTTGTGGTTTGATTAAAACGTAAATGAACTTTCTTCAAACAGGGCTTTTGATGTTGAGCTACTTTACATAGTCGAACGTTTAAACATTCCACTACGAGAAGTTGCTGTTAATTGGCAAGAAATTGAAGGCTCAAAGTTAAGCCCATTTTGGTCGTGGATACAAATGGGTGTTGATTTATTCCTTATATGGTTTCGTTATTTAATTGGCGCTTGGCAAGTTGCAGTAAAACCTCATGCCCAGTAGCCTAAATAATTTAACTTGTGAATTTTTTTTAGTTTTTTTTACATGTTTTAACTACTCGTAAGAGCATAAAGTTTAGTTTATTTTTAACTTATGAAGTTGTTTTAAAATGAAGTCTTATTTAGTATTCCTGATAATTGAAAAATCTTAAGCAAATGCTAATGTTTTTCATGTTTCATTCTTTTAATTACATTTTTACTAAAAATTGATGCTTTCTGAAACTTTACTAAAGTAAAATCCCAGTAACTTCGCAATATCTGGTAGCACCTGTGAGTTTCGTAGCATACATAATTTTTGAAAATATTATCGCACATAAGTTTGAATTTTTGTTCTTTTTTGTTTATGCAACTGGCAGCGCCCTACATTTTTTGTTTTTGTTTGTTTCTGTTTATAGTGAAATAAGTAAAAAATATTTTATAATTTTAATAAGTTATTTTTGTTTTATAATGAAATTGGTCATCACTGCCGCCATTCTGCAAAAATAGTAACGAAATAAAAAAATTGCAGTAAAAAATTATATTTAAGAAATAAAAAAATTATTCCTCTTTATTTTGGATTTAGGGTGATATTTGAGCTGACTGCCTAATAAGATATTTGGCTTTGTTCTGTTAAACGCATATCGCTTACTAGGGTGTCAGATGATCAAGTTTTCATTCAAGTTTTTAAATTTCCCTCATTCTTTAAACAATACGCTCACACTTTAAAAACTTACTGAGAATTTGCTTTCAAGTTTTCGTTTAATTGTTGTGCGGATTAAAATTTAGTCTAGTGTGAAAATCCTCATTGAGTCTTTCATATTACATTCAAGAAAATAGCTGATTGAAGTTTTTCCCTCCAAATTTGCATTAAAAATTCTGCTGTCAGTGTTTGACATCTTGCTTAAAACCTTGCTTTGAAATTGCGTGCAGCCTATGTCACAGCTTTCAATTTTTGTGAATTTTGACAAGCAGTATGTGTAAATTTCTTAGAAGAGAAATGAACAAAAACTTGACCGTGTGACTGCACTGTTAAGATCTCGCTGTTTTATATCGCAAGTATATGCTAGGGCGACCTGATGCAACTTCTTACTTGTTACAATCAAACTTTAAAGCGAAAATCCTTTAAAACATTTTCAAATAAGTTTTGTAATTTAAAAACGCACGTTAATCATAAAAAATTTTCTTTGTGAAAGAATTCCTCAATGTCTCAATTACGCCTAGATTTACTACAGTTTTTGGATACCCTGCAAGGCTTATGTTCGGCAACCGTCAACTGCAATTCAAACAAAAATTTAACCGACATTTTAAATAATATATGTTAGAAATACATAATTTAAAGTTTACAGAGTATTAAAGAAATAAAGCCTTGCAGTAATTAAAACAAAACAATAATTTAATAAAAAATTATCAATAAAATTGTTTTTTCACCAACAATATTATGTAGTTATAAATAGTTATAAATAAACTCAACCATTTACTACTACTTGCTTATACCAAAATAGCAACCCTGGCTCAAAACAAAAGAGCGCACATTAAAAATAGTAGCAGATTGATTTTTTAAGTGAGCAGTAGTTTAAACACAGAGTTTTGGTGTTTTAAAATTAAATAAACCTATTAAATATAAAATAAAAATTCGCACAAAGAACAATAACTTTTTAGCTTAGAGGTTTTAATTTAACTATTAAAAATAAAAGTAATATATATTATAAATACCAATAAGTGAAATGTTAGTTAAAAAAGAACCAAAAAAGCAACAAGTGCTTTTGTATGTATTTTGGGCATTTTGATTTTATGTGTGTTTTTGTTTTTTTTTCCTCTGCAATACAAAAATTCCTGTAGGAAATCCAACAACTACAAAAGTAACAACAAAAGGCAAGATAAAAGAAGAATCCAATCAGAGTTTGAATGGTGTTGTTGTTTAAGTTTCAGTAAGAGAGTGTGTGTTAAAAAGCAAAAATACAAGAAACAAAAAATATTCCAAGAATTAAGGAAAAAAATTATGTTTGAAAGCTGAAAATCAAGAAGGGTTTAATTTAATCTACAGACATAAGGATGTAAATTAAATAAATAAATAAATAGATTAGTTGCAAAAAAGTGAAGAATATTTTGTAAAGAAATTAAAAGTGCTATTAATAGCAATTGTTTGTTTGTGTTGTATTTGTTTATTATTATTATTTAACAACAAAAATTTCTTGTTGCTTTGTTTTTCAAAACCTAGTCCGCGCTCTAGTATTTTCATTGTATTTGTTGCTCCTTTAAATTACTGCTTAATTTTTTTGTATTAAAATAAACATAGGTATAAACAAAAAATTTATAAATTAAACTTATCTCAGTTAAGAAGCAAAGTGCCCTAATTTTAAATTACACTCAGCAAACAAATCTTTGTGTGGTAAGTAAAACATTTTCCATATACATATATTTTTAAATTAATCTGCAGCATGACGTTAATAAATAAGGTGTTATTTATGTATTTAAATAAGCATAAACCAGCTTTATTATCTTATTAAGAGCCATTCCAATGAGTCATATATATCTGCCTTTTTGTTAGTTGACCAATTTAGTACTTTTATTTGATCGACTGGCTATTTTTGGCTTTCTTTAAATCTACAAACTTAAATTACTTTTGTTTTTATAAAACTACTTTTTTTGCTTGTTAATTATTAAAATGACCTTGACAGTAGGGAATGTGAAGGCAATAATCGAAATTCGTTCAACACTTATCATTCGATTACTTTTACTATAAATCTTTCAAACAAGGCGATTTGGCTTAACATTTCTATAAAGTTTTTAGAATTTTTTTAGTTCTTGTAATTTCATTATAAAAAACCGGTTGGTTTATATTCTCTGACGTACGAATATAATCTTCTAAGAATTGGAACTAAGAAATTTCACAATCATTTCATAAAAACGTGTAAACAAATTTTTTTAAACCAACATAAAATACATTTGAGCTGTTTTTTTGTTCTAAAACATAATTTAAGGCAACTGTAAGTTGTCTTCTTTTTATTACAAAATTCTTTTTCAATATAAAATAAAAATTAAAAAAAGTAGGAGAAAAATTTTTTGTTTTTTTGAAGATTTTTTTATTGTTTTTATCCCAAACAAATGCAAACATTAATACGTGCAATACAAGAAAATAAGTACAGATTTTGGCATAGGAAAAAAAATCCTAGCAAAGGCCAAAAATAATCTTAACAAACATGTGACGGCTTAAACTACGTCACAAAATTATTTATTAAAAAAGTAGTCCTAAAGTCACTGGTTACTAGAATATCCATTTAATCGGTTTTTAATTTTATTCGAGTAAACAATTAACCGCTTTTGGTATTTAAATCTTGGTCGATTATCCGATTAAGTGTTTTAAATTACTCGAATAATTCGAATTAATCGTACAACTTTAACAAATTTAATTTTTATTTGCAAAAGGAAATGATAACCATGCCAAAATTACCATGACAAAATTTTATTAATAAACAAACTTTAACACAGCCAAAAATTATTAATTTTATGTCTTATTAAGCACTCGTTATAAAATCTCTTCTTGTTTTAATTTTCATCATGTCTAGTTAAATAATCTTTAAAAAATAAAGTTGAATTAAGATAAAAATCTCTTAACTTAACTCTTTCTTGATATAGTTTCATGAGTCCCGACTTTTAAAAAACTCTTTTACATAAAGTGATCATCTTCTTAAACATCATAAAGATAAAAAAAAATAAATAAATAAAAATAATTTTACATCAAAAATGTCATCGGCTCTCATTGGGTTAAGCATTTTTTTTTAAATTTTAGTATTTCCCAAAAGATATCTTTAAAAGCTTTTAAATCATCCCCATATATAATATTGACAATCGAACTTTTCTATGAAAAGTGTAGAGAAAATATCGGTGAGCGTGAGTATTTTCACTTGATATTTTTTTCTTGTTTTTTAATTCTGCATCGCCCCATATAGTTATTTTTTATTTTTTATTTTTTTGATTGGAGGTACCTCACTCAGCTAGATTTGTTCCAAAAGATATGAAAAAATAAGAGGCAGGCGTAGTTCTTTCCCGCTACCTCGAAGGACATAGGCCGATCTAGCTATTTTCAATAGTAAAATTTTTAAAACTAAGTCTGATCGATTAGCATATTTAAATTTTCTCTAGCTCATTTAGTGCCTTGGCAAAGTTGAATTTAATACAAGCACGGACGCAGAGACGGACATCGCTCAATCTACTTCGCTATACAAAAGAACTCAGAATATATTTATACTTTATAATGTCGATAATGAATATTAAAGAAATTACAAACGGAATGACAAACTTAAATATTTCCTTTATCCACCTGTGGTAAAGGGTGTAAAAAATATATGAAAAAATAAGAGTCAGGCTTGGTGTTTGCCCGCTGCCTTGAAGGACATGAACCGATCTTGCTTCCCTGCAGAAATATGAAACTAAATAAAATTTAAAAATCATATGACAACTAGATTAGAAAATATGTAATTTTCAAATAAAAATTTTGAAAAAAGCCAAGATTTACATATCCTTCCTCTCTAAAAAAAATTCTTAAGTTACTCAAAATTTGTTTTCCTATTTTTCTTAAATGCAACATTTCCATGATATTTTTGGCATAAAATATTTAAGCGCAATTTGTTAAATACATATATGTTACTCTTCTGGACCTCCTCGTACTCAAACCTTCTTTTATTATAAAACAGCTGCACTCTTTGAAATTCTTTGTTATCGCACTAAAAACTATTTATTGTTAAAGAAATCAATTGTTCTTTTTTTTAATGTTGACGAAATTAAATCCACAATAATTCTGCATTCACAATTTAAATGCATGTTAAAAAATGCCACGATTGTTGTTGTTATAAAAATATTAAATTTCTGCTTATCAATAAATAGTTGAAAAAAAAACAATAACAAAAAAGCTCTTATTTCTGCATAAATGTAAAAATTTATTTTTTCATTTACTTACGATTCCCATACCCCACTTAAGTATGAACCCTGTTTAATAAAAATTGCCAGTTCGTCACATAGAGATTTGTAAAGAGCGCTTAAAAACTATTGAATTTTCTTATCAGTATTTAAGTTTTATAAAATTTATTTTTAACGTCACAGTCGATCTTTTGAGTATGTAACGTGTTTAGATTACTGCTGCTGCCAATAGCTGCGTTTACAGCTTAAATATGACCCGATTTCTAAATTTAAAAATTCTGTCCGAGAATTTAATTTCTTGGTTGAAGTAAATCACGTTTGGGCTGATGTCTACTTTGTTGGGAATAAAATATTTTTGAGAAAACATTAGTTGTTTTAAGCTGTAGGCCGACCAGATGAATAATTAATCAATAAATTGTGTAGCTCCCAAACAGTCAAACTTTTTTATGAATATTTCAGAGGCCTATAACTCGGAAATTATGGGCGAGCGCCAATTTTTTCACTTGATGTTTTTTTTCCTATTTTTTAATTTTCTATCGCCCCATATAAAGGATCCGACAAAAAACGTTTTTTTTTTTTGAAAATGCTATAAAAAAAACTACTGGATGGTCAGTTGACTTCAACTCCTGAACCAATTGGACTTTGTAATGCGTCATACCAAGGTCTTTATGCAAAATTCGTCTCAATGATTTCTCCGAAATGTTCAATTGTTGAGAACGACGGTGAATTGATGTTGATGGCGCTTCACACACACTTCTGTTTTTGGCTTTTCACGCTTTGTTTTATCGATGAGGATGCCAGTTTCCTTCACTTTTTTCACAAGATAAAAAACATGCGAAGCTGACGGTGCTTCTCATCTTCAAAATGATTTTCAAAGTAATGTCGCAATATTTCCCAGCGTTGTTCAAGCGTATACACAACCATATTCGTTCAGCGGAAAGATAAAACTAATTATCTGTCAAATCAGACACGAGCTAAGTGTAACCATTCACGAAATAAGCACTAGTTGAAAAAAAAAAAACGTTAGCTGGCGGACCCTTTATTTGTTTTTTTGATTGGAGTTACTTCACTGTTCCAAATGATATATAAAAATTAGAGGCAGGCGTGGTGTTTTGTCCGCAGCCTCAAGGGATATAGACCGATTTTCATTAGCATTATTTTCTAAAGTATGTCTGATCGATTGGGTTATTTAAATTTTCTCTAACTCATCTAGTTCCTTGGCAAATTTGATTTCAACACTAGTAAGGGCGGACAGTTGGACATCACTCAATCGACTTCGCTATGCATAAGGACTCAGAATATATATACTTTATGGGGTAGGAAATAGATATTGCTGAAATTTCAAACGGATTGACAAACTTAAATATATCATTTTTTCACTTTTTGTGGTGAAGGGTATAAAAATGGTTTAAATTCTTCTACAAAACAAGGCAGCAGGTCATTCGTAGGCTACAACAATTTTTATAAGAAACTTCTGAAGAATTAAGAATAATATTTAAAAAAAAATTCCTCTGCAATTTTCGTTTTCTGTGAGTAACATTATGCGGTCACATTTTAGTCCAACTGACAAAAAAAAAAATCTTAACTTAAAGCTGATTTATAACTCGCAGATCATTAGTAGCCTACATTTTAATTAAACAAAAAAATGGAAACAGATTGGCAAAAGAGAAAAAAATCTTCTCCTGTAAACTTTAAACAGTTAGGACTAGGACAAGTGCCTTCCCTTTCCTTCCTTTTTGGGAAATTTATTTTTTATATGAACACTAGCTGACCCGGCAAACTTTGCACCGCGCCCTCTGAGTGCATTAAAAAAATCATAAAAATCATATGAGTTATACGGCACGCAGATCTATATTACCTTAACATTTTATCGAATTCGTTACTTAGGTTATTTAGGTGGGGCATAAACTATCATTTGAGTCACCCTTAATATTAAAAAGAATAAAAAAAAAATGTCAGATTCCCAAACGTTTATTTCTGCATTTCCTAGACTTTAAATTGTTTACAATATGAAGAAAAATACTAAAAACTGCATTGATGTACGTAACTAATTTAAAAGTGGGCGTTAAAGTAGGCGTGGTAAACAAAGTATTCTATAAATAATATTAGAGTCTAAGTTATGTTATATGAAAATTTAAAGAAGATCGGCCATCAGTCTCGTCTACCTGAGAGGGCGTGAATAAGGTGTATCGTTGAGGGGTATAAAAAAATAAATGCTGACCGATTCTCAGACCGACCTACCCGATATGCACACAAACTTTTATAAAAACCGGATTTTAATCGCAAGCAACGTGACACGAGAATTTTATATATTAGAATTTACTTTTTAAATAAACGAATGGCTATAATCAAAATCTTTAATCAGTTTTACATGATTTATTTATTATTTTTTTATTTGCATATTTGCTAATAATTTATGTCATAATATTTCTTATTTGTCTCTCCCTACTCCCGCAGATTTTCTGCGGCGATGAACTGAGTGATAAGCAATATTTCACACATACATATATAAGTTGTCTCTATATTAAAAACAAATGATTTAAAAATGAAGGAATCTTCGTTTTATTGGCGTTTAAAACATAAATTTAAATGGTTCAGTTTTTAGTATGTAGTATTTTAAAGATGTTGCTTTATCTTTATTTCATATTATTCATCAAAATTTATTTTTTTCTATTTTAATTTTTATATTGTTTTTTTCTAGTTTAGTTTTTTTTTTAATTTTTATACTTTTACTTCTTAAAATTAGTAAACAAAATCGCCATAACTGGCAACAAACCATAGCATCACGTACAACTGTTAAAATTTTATGGCCGAAATGTGATCAATCCCAATATAACAGAATCAACAGTACAAAGTTGCATGTCAGCAGTGAATAAACACTTAAAAAAATTTACGTCTTGCGAAATTATAAAAGTATAATTTTTTTAAAACCCAAAAACAACAACTATATAGACAATTATTTTGCGCTAACTTTTGCATTTTGAACTACCTCTAACAAGGCGAATTAATTATCAGGTGGTAGCGATGGTCAATTCATTTATTGTTGCCGATATCTTTACTGTCAAACTCCATTCATAAAAAAGCAAGGCGAATTAATTAACAGGTGGTCGCAATGGTGAATTCATTTATTTTTGCTGATATCTTTACTGTCAAACTCCATTTACAAAAAAATATGTATAATTTTTTTAAGGGTGTGAAGATAAATACGTCAGTTAAATACGTCCTACAAAAATGTTAAATACGTTCCACATAATGCTAACTGCGCTGATAAAGTTACATGTACATTAAAAAAACTTTTAAGCTATGAATAATTAAAATTATTAAAGAAAAAAATAATTAAAAATTTTACAAAAACAAAAAAAAAACATTCTTGGCTCCATTATACCCGTCTAACGTTTTAAAAGAAAAAAAAAAACATATAAAAAAGAGCATATTTTGAAGTGGACCAAGTGGGTATTTAGAGAAGACATGAATCGGGTCACCAGCATAGTGGGAGTAGCTTGGGACTAGTAGATTCCAGCAGTGTGTAATCTACGTCTGGATTCAGCCCGATATCAGAGATATAAATTTTTGAAAATTTTGCTTTTACAGAAAAATAATATGAAAAAAGAGCATATTTTGAAGTGGACCAAATGGGTATTTAGAGAAGACATGAATCGGGTCACCAGCATAGTGGGAGTAGCCCAAGACTAGTAGATTCCAGCAGTGTGCCATCTACGTCTGGATTCAGCCCGATATCAGAGATATAAATTTTTGAAAATTTTGCTTTTACAGAAAAATAATATGAAAAAAGAGCATATTTTGAAGTGGACCAAATGGGTATTTAGAGAAGACATGAATCGGGTCACCAGCATAGTGGGAGTAGCCCAGGACTAGTAGATTCCAGCAGTGTGCAATCTACGTCTGGACTCAGCCCGATATCGGAGATATAAATTTTTTTAAATTTTGCTTTTAGAGAAAATTAATATGAAAAAAGAGCATATTTTGAAGTGGACCAAGTGGGTATTTAGAGAAGACATGAATCGGGTCACCGGCATAGTGGGAGTAGCTTAGGACTAGTAGATTCCAGCAGTGTGCAATCTACGTCTGGATTCAGCCCGATATCGGAGATATTAATTTTTGAAAATTTTGCTTTTACAGAAAAATAATATGAAAAAAGAGCATATTTTGAAGTGGACAAAATGGGTATTTAGAGAAGACATGAATCGGGTGACCGGCATAGTGGGAGTAGCTTAGGACTAGTAGATTCCAGCAGTGTGCAACATACGTCTGGATTCAGCCCGATGTCGGAGATATAAATTTTTGAAAATTTTGCTTTTAGGAAAAAATAATATGAAAAAAGAGCATATTTTGAAGTGGACCAAATGGGTATTTAGAGAAGACATGAATCGGGTCACCGGCATAGTGGGAGTAGCCCAGGACTAGTAAATTCCAGCAGTGTGCAATCTACGTCTGGATTCAGCCCGATATCGGAGATATAAATTTTTGAAAATTTTGCTTTTACAGAAAAATAATATGAAAAAAGAGCATATTTTGAAGTGGACCAAATGGGTATTTAGAGAAGACATGAATCGGGTGACCGGCATAGTGGGAGTAGCTTTGGACTAGTAGATTCCAGCAGTATGCAATCTACGTCTGGATTCAGCCCGATATCAGAGATATAAATTTTTGAAAATTTTGCTTTTACAGAAAAATAATATGAAAAAAGAGCATATTTTGAAGTGGACCAAATGGGTATTTAGAGAAGACATGAATCGGGTGACCGGCATAGTGGGAGTAGCTTAGGACTAGTAGATTCCAGCAGTGTGCAATCTACGTCTGGATTCAGCCCGATGTCGGAGATATAAATTTTTGAAAATTTTGCTTTTAGGAAAAAATAATATGAAAAAAGAGCATATTTTGAAGTGGACCAAATGGGTATTTAGAGAAGACATGAATCGGGTCACCGGCATAGTAGGAGTAGCCCAAGACTAGTAGATTCCAGCAGTGTGCAATCTACGTCTGGATTCAGCCCGATATCGGAGATATTAATTTTTGAAAATTTTGCTTTTAGAGAAAATTAATATGAAAAAAGAGCATATTTTGAAGTGGACCAAATGGGTATTTAGAGAAGACATGAATCGGGTGACCGGCATAGTGGGAGTAGCTTTGGACTAGTAGATTCCAGCAGTATGCAATCTACGTCTGGATTCAGCCCGATATCAGAGATATAAATTTTTGAAAATTTTGCTTTTACAGAAAAATAATATGAAAAAAGAGCATATTTTGAAGTGGACCAAATGGGTATTTAGAGAAGACATGAATCGGGTGACCGGCGTAGTGGGAGTAGCTTAGGACTAGTAGATTCCAGCAGTGTGCAACCTACGTCTGGATTCAGCCCGATGTCGGAGATATAAATTTTTGAAAATTTTGCTTTTAGGAAAAAATAATATGAAAAAAGAGCATATTTTGAAGTGGACCAAATGGGTATTTAGAGAAGACATGAATCGGGTCACCGGCATAGTAGGAGTAGCCCAAGACTAGTAGATTCCAGCAGTGTGCAATCTACGTCTGGATTCAGCCCGATATCGGAGATATAAATTTTTGAAAATTTTGCTTTTACAGAAAAATAATATGAAAAAAGAGCATATTTTGAAGTGGACCAAATGGGTATTTAGAGAAGACATGAATCGGGTCACCGGCATAGTGAGAGTAGCCCAAGAATAGTAGATTCCAGCAGTGTGCAATCTACGTCTAGATTCAGCCCGATATTGGAGATATTAATTTTTGAAAACTTTGCTTTTAGAGAAAATTAATATGAAAAAAGAGCATATTTTGAAGTGGACCAAATGGGTATTTAGAGAAGACATGAATCGGGTCACCGGCATAGTGGGAGTAGCCCAAGACTAGTAAATTCCAGCAGTGTGCAATCTACGTCTGGATTCAGCCCGATATCGGAGATATTAATTTTTGAAAATTTTGCTTTTAGAGAATAATAATATGAAAAAAGAGCATATTTTGAAGTGGACCAAGTGGGTATTTAGAGAAGACATGAATCGGGTCACCGGCATAGTGGGAGTAGCTTAGGACTAGTAGATTCCAGCAGTGTGCAATCTACGTCTGGATTTAGCCCGATATCGGAGATATTAATTTTTGAAAATTTTGCTTTTAGAGAAAATTAATATGAAAAAAGGGCATATTTTGAAGTGGACCAAATAGGTATTTAGAGAAGACATGAATCAGGTCACCGGCATAGTGGGAGTAGCCTAGGACTAGTAGATTCCAGCAGTGTGCAATCTACGTCTGGATTCAGCCCGATATCGGAGATATAAATTTTTGAAAATTTTGCTTTTACAGAAAAATAATATGAAAAAAGAGCATATTTTGAAGTGGACCAAATGGGTATTTAGAGAAGACATGAATCGGGTCACCGGCATAGTGGGAGTAGCTTGGGACTAGTAGATTCCAGCAGTGTGCAATCTACGTCTGGATTCAGCCCGATATCGGAGATATTAATTTTTAAAATTTTGCTTTTAGAGAATAATAATATGAAAAAAGAGCATATATTGAAGTGGACCAAGTGGGTATTTACAGAAGACATGAATCGGGTCACCGGCATAGTGGGAGTAGCCCAGGACTAGTAGATTCCAGCAGTGTGCAACCTACGTCTGGACTCAGCCCGATATCGGAGATATAAATTTTTTTAAATTTTGCTTTTAGAGAAAACTAATATGAAAAAAGAGCATATTTTGAAGTGGACCAAGTGGGTATTTAGAGAAGACATGAATCGGGTCACCGGCATAGTGGGAGTAGCTTAGGACTAGTAGATTCCAGCAGTGTGCAATCTACGTCTGGATTCAGCCCGATATCGGAGATATTAATTTTTGAAAATTTTGCTTTTAGAGAAAAATAATATGAAAAAAGAGCATATTTTGAAGTGGACCAAGTGGGTATTTAGAGAAGACATGAATCGGGTCACCGGCATAGCGGGAGTAGCTTGGGACTAGTAGCTTCCAGCAGTGTGCAACATACGTCTGGATTCAGCCCGATGTCGGAGATATAAATTTTTGAAAATTTTGCTTTTAGGAAAAAATAATATGAAAAAAGAGCATATTTTGAAGTGGACCAAATGGGTATTTAGAGAAGACATGAATCGGGTCACCGGCATAGTGGGAGTAGCCCAGGACTAGTAAATTCCAGCAGTGTGCAATCTACGTCTGGATTCAGCCCGATATCGGAGATATAAATTTTTGAAAATTTTGCTTTTACAGAAAAATAATATGAAAAAAGAGCATATTTTGAAGTGGACCAAATGGGTATTTAGAGAAGACATGAATCGGGTGACCGGCATAGTGGGAGTAGCTTTGGACTAGTAGATTCCAGCAGTATGCAATCTACGTCTGGATTCAGCCCGATATCAGAGATATAAATTTTTGAAAATTTTGCTTTTACAGAAAAATAATATGAAAAAAGAGCATATTTTGAAGTGGACCAAATGGGTATTTAGAGAAGACATGAATCGGGTGACCGGCATAGTGGGAGTAGCTTAGGACTAGTAGATTCCAGCAGTGTGCAATCTACGTCTGGATTCAGCCCGATGTCGGAGATATAAATTTTTGAAAATTTTGCTTTTAGGAAAAAATAATATGAAAAAAGAGCATATTTTGAAGTGGACCAAATGGGTATTTAGAGAAGACATGAATCGGGTCACCGGCATAGTAGGAGTAGCCCAAGACTAGTAGATTCCAGCAGTGTGCAATCTACGTCTGGATTCAGCCCGATATCGGAGATATTAATTTTTGAAAATTTTGCTTTTAGAGAAAATTAATATGAAAAAAGAGCATATTTTGAAGTGGACCAAATGGGTATTTAGAGAAGACATGAATCGGGTGACCGGCATAGTGGGAGTAGCTTTGGACTAGTAGATTCCAGCAGTATGCAATCTACGTCTGGATTCAGCCCGATATCAGAGATATAAATTTTTGAAAATTTTGCTTTTACAGAAAAATAATATGAAAAAAGAGCATATTTTGAAGTGGACCAAATGGGTATTTAGAGAAGACATGAATCGGGTGACCGGCATAGTGGGAGTAGCTTAGGACTAGTAGATTCCAGCAGTGTGCAATCTACGTCTGGATTCAGCCCGATGTCGGAGATATAAATTTTTGAAAATTTTGCTTTTAGGAAAAAATAATATGAAAAAAGAGCATATTTTGAAGTGGACCAAATGGGTATTTAGAGAAGACATGAATCGGGTCACCGGCATAGTAGGAGTAGCCCAAGACTAGTAGATTCCAGCAGTGTGCAATCTACGTCTGGATTCAGCCCGATATCGGAGATATAAATTTTTGAAAATTTTGCTTTTACAGAAAAATAATATGAAAAAAGAGCAGATTTTGAAGTGGACCAAATGGGTATTTAGAGAAGACATGAATCGGGTCACCGGCATAGTGAGAGTAGCCCAAGAATAGTAGATTCCAGCAGTGTGCAATCTACGTCTAGATTCAGCCCGATATTGGAGATATTAATTTTTGAAAACTTTGCTTTTAGAGAAAATTAATATGAAAAAAGAGCATATTTTGAAGTGGACCAAATGGGTATTTAGAGAAGACATGAATCGGGTCACCGGCATAGTGGGAGTAGCCCAAGACTAGTAAATTCCAGCAGTGTGCAATCTACGTCTGGATTCAGCCCGATATCGGAGATATTAATTTTTGAAAATTTTGCTTTTAGAGAATAATAATATGAAAAAAGAGCATATTTTGAAGTGGACCAAGTGGGTATTTAGAGAAGACATGAATCGGGTCACCGGCATAGTGGGAGTAGCTTAGGACTAGTAGATTCCAGCAGTGTGCAATCTACGTCTGGATTTAGCCCGATATCGGAGATATTAATTTTTGAAAATTTTGCTTTTAGAGAAAATTAATATGAAAAAAGGGCATATTTTGAAGTGGACCAAATGGGTATTTAGAGAAGACATGAATCGGGTCACCGGCATAGTGGGAGTAGCCTAGGACTAGTAGATTCCAGCAGTGTGCAATCTACGTCTGGATTCAGCCCGATATCGGAGATA
This sequence comes from Cistogaster globosa, assembly GCA_937654795.1. Taxonomy (NCBI): domain Eukaryota; kingdom Metazoa; phylum Arthropoda; class Insecta; order Diptera; family Tachinidae; genus Cistogaster; species Cistogaster globosa. The sequence goes on from OW569404.1 coordinate 126,454,197, forward strand.
TAAATTTTTGAAAATTTTGCTTTTACAGAAAAATAATATGAAAAAAGAGCATATTTTGAAGTGGACCAAATGGGTATTTAGAGAAGACATGAATCGGGTCACCGGCATAGTGGGAGTAGCTTGGGACTAGTAGATTCCAGCAGTGTGCAATCTACGTCTGGATTCAGCCCGATATCGGAGATATTAATTTTTAAAATTTTGCTTTTAGAGAATAATAATATGAAAAAAGAGCATATATTGAAGTGGACCAAGTGGGTATTTAGAGAAGACATGAATCGGGTCACCGGCATAGTGGGAGTAGCCCAGGACTAGTAGATTCCAGCAGTGTGCAACCTACGTCTGGACTCAGCCCGATATCGGAGATATAAATTTTTTTAAATTTTGCTTTTAGAGAAAACTAATATGAAAAAAGAGCATATTTTGAAGTGGACCAAGTGGGTATTTAGAGAAGACATGAATCGGGTCACCGGCATAGTGGGAGTAGCTTAGGACTAGTAGATTCCAGCAGTGTGCAATCTACGTCTGGATTCAGCCCGATATCGGAGATATTAATTTTTGAAAATTTTGCTTTTAGAGAAAAATAATATGAAAAAAGAGCATATTTTGAAGTGGACCAAGTGGGTATTTAGAGAAGACATGAATCGGGTCACCGGCATAGTGGGAGTAGCTTGGGACTAGTAGCTTCCAGCAGTGTGCAATCTACGTCTGGATTCAGCCCGATATCGGAGATATTAATTTTTGAAAACTTTGCTTTTAGAGAAAATTAATATGAAAAAAGAGCATATTTTGAAGTGGACCAAATGGGTATTTAGAGAAGACATGAATCGGGTCACCGGCATAGTGGGAGTAGCCCAAGACTAGTAGATTCCAGCAGTGTGCAATCTACGTCTGGATTCAGCCCGATATCGGAGATATTAATTTTTGAAAATTTTGCTTTTAGAGAATAATAATATGAAAAAAGAGCATATTTTGAAGTGGACCAAGTGGGTATTTAGAGAAGACATGAATCAGGTCACCGGCATAGCGCGAGTAGCTTAGGACTAGTAGATTCCAGCAGTAAGCAATCTACGTCTGGATTCAGCCCGATATCAGAGATATAAATTTTTGAAAATTTTGCTTTTACAGAAAAATAATATGAAAAAAGAGCATATTTTGAAGTGGACCAAACGGGTATTTAGAGAAGACATGAATCGGGTCACCGGCATAGTGGGAGTAGCCTAGGACTAGTAGATTCCAGCAGTGTGCAATCTACGTCTGGATTCAGCCCGATATCAGAGATATAAATTTTTGAAAATTTTGCTTTTACAGAAAAATAATATGAAAAAAGAGCATATTTTGAAGTGGACCAAATGGGTATTTAGAGAAGACATGAATCGGGTCACCGGCATAGTGGGAGTAGCTTAGGACTAGTAGATTCCAGCAGTGTGCAATCTACGTCTGGATTCAGCCCGATGTCGGAGATATAAATTTTTGAAAATTTTGCTTTTAGGAAAAAATAATATGAAAAAAGAGCATATTTTGAAGTGGACCAAATGGGTATTTAGAGAAGACATGAATCGGGTCACCAGCATAGTGGGAGTAGCCCAGGACTAGTAGATTCCAGCAGTGTGCAATCTACGTCTGGATTCAGCCCGATATCGGATATATAAATTTTTGAAAATTTTTCTTTTAGGAAAAAATAATATGAAAAAAGAGCATATTTTGAAGTGGACCAAATGGGTATTTAGAGAAGACATGAATCGGGTCACCGGCATAGTGGGAGTAGCCCAGGACTAGTAAATTCCAGCAGTGTGCAATCTACGTCTGGATTCAGCCCGATATCAGAGATATAAATTTTTGAAAATTTTGCTTTTACAGAAAAATAATATGAAAAAAGAGCATATTTTGAAGTGGACCAAATGGGTATTTAGAGAAGACATGAATCGGGTCACCGGCATAGTGGGAGTAGCTTAGGACTAGTAGATTCCAGCAGTGTGCAATCTACGTCTGGATTCAGCCCGATGTCGGAGATATAAATTTTTGAAAATTTTGCTTTTAGGAAAAAATAATATGAAAAAAGAGCATATTTTGAAGTGGACCAAATGGGTATTTAGAGAAGACATGAATCGGGTCACCGGCATAGTGGGAGTAGCCCAGGACTAGTAAATTCCAGCAGTGTGCAATCTACGTCTGGATTCAGCCCGATATCAGAGATATAAATTTTTGAAAATTTTGCTTTTACAGAAAAATAATATGAAAAAAGAGCATATTTTGAAGTGGACCAAATGGGTATTTAGAGAAGACATGAATCGGGTCACCGGCATAGTGGGAGTAGCTTAGGACTAGTAGATTCCAGCAGTGTGCAATCTACGTCTGGATTCAGCCCGATGTCGGAGATATAAATTTTTGAAAATTTTGCTTTTAGGAAAAAATAATATGAAAAAAGAGCATATTTTGAAGTGGACCAAATGGGTATTTAGAGAAGACATGAATCGGGTCACCAGCATAGTGGGAGTAGCCCAGGACTAGTAGATTCCAGCAGTGTGCAATCTACGTCTGGATTCAGCCCGATATCGGATATATAAATTTTTGAAAATTTTTCTTTTAGGAAAAAATAATATGAAAAAAGAGCATATTTTGAAGTGGACCAAATGGGTATTTAGAGAAGACATGAATCGGGTCACCGGCATAGTGGGAGTAGCCCAGGACTAGTAAATTCCAGCAGTGTGCAATCTACGTCTGGATTCAGCCCGATATCAGAGATATAAATTTTTGAAAATTTTGCTTTTACAGAAAAATAATATGAAAAAAGAGCATATTTTGAAGTGGACCAAATGGGTATTTAGAGAAGACATGAATCGGGTGACCGGCATAGTGGGAGTAGCTTAGGACTAGTAGATTCCAGCAGTGTGCAATCTACGTCTGGATTCAGCCCGATGTCGGAGATATAAATTTTTGAAAATTTTGCTTTTAGGAAAAAATAATATGAAAAAAGAGCATATTTTGAAGTGGACCAAATGGGTATTTAGAGAAGACATGAATCGGGTCACCGGCATAGTAGGAGTAGCCCAAGACTAGTAGATTCCAGCAGTGTGCAATCTACGTCTGGATTCAGCCCGATATCGGAGATATTAATTTTTGAAAATTTTGCTTTTAGAGAAAATTAATATGAAAAAAGAGCATATTTTGAAGTGGACCAAATGAATCCCATGAATGAATACCCACCTGGTCCACTTCAAAATATGCTCTTTTTTCATATTATTTTTTCCTAAAAGCAAAATTTTCAAAAATTTATATCTCCGACATCGGGCTGAATCCAGACGTAGATTGCACACTGCTGGAATCTACTAGTCCTAAGCTACTCCCACTATGCCGGTCACCCGATTCATGTCTTCTCTAAATACCCATTTGGTCCACTTCAAAATATGCTCTTTTTTCATATTATTTTTCTGTAAAAGCAAAATTTTCAAAAATTTATATCTCTGATATCGGGCTGAATCCAGACGTAGATTGCACACTGCTGAAATCTACTAGTCCTAAGCTACTCGCACTATGCCGGTGACCTGATTCATGTCTTCTCTAAATACCCACTTGGTCCACTTCAAAATATGCTCTTTTTTCATATTATTATTCTCTAAAAGCAAAATTTTCAAAAATTAATATCTCCGATATCGGGCTGAATCCAGACGTAGATTGCACACTGCTGGAATCTACTAGTCTTGGGCTACTCCCACTATGCCGGTGACCCGATTCATGTCTTCTCTAAATACCCATTTGGTCCACTTCAAAATATGCTCTTTTTTCATATTATTTTTCTGTAAAAGCAAAATTTTCAAAAATTTATATCTCCGATATCGGGCTGAAGCCAGACGTAGATTGCACACTGCTGGAATCTACTAGTCCTGGGCTACTTCCACTATTCCGGTGACCCGATTCATGTCTTCTCTAAATACCCATTTGGTCCACTTCAAAATATGCTCTTTTTTCATATTATTTTTTCCTAAAAGCAAAATTTTCAAAAATTTATATCTCTGATATCGGGCTGAATCCAGACGTAGATTGCACACTGCTGGAATCTACTAGTCCTAAGCTACTCGCACTATGCCGGTGACCTGATTCATGTCTTCTCTAAATACCCACTTGGTCCACTTCAAAATATGCTCTTTTTTCATATTATTATTCTCTAAAAGCAAAATTTTCAAAAATTAATATCTCCGATATCGGGCTGAATCCAGACGTAGATTGCACACTGCTGGAATCTACCAGTCTTGGGCTACTCCCACTATGCCGGTGACCCGATTCATGTCTTCTCTAAATACCCATTTGGTCCACTTCAAAATATGCTCTTTTTTCATATTATTTTTCTGTAAAAGCAAAATTTTCAAAAATTAATATCTCCGATATCGGGCTGAATCCAGACGTAGATTGCACACTGCTGGAATCTACTAGTCCCAAGCTACTTCCACTATGCCGGTGACCCGATTCATGTCTTCTCTAAATACCCACTTGGTCCACTTCAAAATATGCTCTTTTTTATATGTTTTTTTTTTTCTCTTAAAACGTTAGACGGGTATAATGGAGCCAAGAATGTTTTTTTGTTTTTGTAAAATTTTTAATTATTTTTTTATTTAATAATTTTAATTATTCATAGCTTAAAAGTTTTTTTAATGTACATGTAACTTTATCAGCGCAGTTAGCATTATGTGGAACGTATTTAACATTTTTGTAGGACGTATTTAACTGACGTATTTGACATTTAGGGTTTCGGGAAAAACTAATGAATGCGCCATCGCTACCACCTGGGAGTTCATGTGCCTTGAACATTAACATAAAAAGTGTAAAATGTGTTTAAAATTTCGAAAACCTATCTTCAACATCAGTTCAGTTGTGTTGTCAACTTTACAAAAAAAATCAATTTTATACTTAAAGCAACAACAAATACCAAAAGAAGCAACCATTTGTATAATAGTCAACTGAAAAATGTTGCTTTTCTGAACAATAAGTTAAAGCTTTACGGCGATTTTATTTGTTTTGAAAAAATCTGTGCTCCCAACGAAAAATTATACTAAGTTAAATTCATGAACCGGTTTAATACCGGTAAATTTCAGAAATCGTTAAAAGATTTTAAAGAATTTGGCGATTTTTTTCCTGTGTTAATCATAACACAAAAAAAAAAAAAGAAACAAGTCAATACAATATTACTTTTTAATCCATAAATATATTTAAAATGTTTTTCTCAACTAGCGAAGCCATTACGAAAGTTTTGGAAAACCCTTTATATACCAATGGAATTATACAGGCTTGCACCTATTCCAGGTTTTATTTCCTTCTTCACTTTCTTCATATTACAATCGATTGTTAATCGAATTGTTAATCCTAAAAACTACTAAATCTCCACTTTCTAATTTTAATGTGGCAATGTTGTGCACACCACAGAAAATATAAAAACCGCCAGATTTAAAATTTTAAAGAAAATAAATTTTACTTTGAAAGTTAAAAGTGGTTCTTCCAAGAAAATTTGTCGTTTTCTGAAAAACTAGTATACGAATTGAAACCATTTTGATCGGAATTTAATTTTTTTGACATGCCTGCTAATTAGAGCTGTTTTAATTTATGAAGTAAAATATTCTATTCCTAATTTTATTTTACGTTTTAAAAAAAAGTGATGCTAATATCGCTTATTAGCACAATTAAATGATGCAAAATAACAGCAATAGCAAATAAAAAAAAAATCATAATGAAAACAAAATCATAATGAAATTATGGGCGCGAATATGCCAAAAGGGACGTATAATATTAAATACAAAATTTTTAATATTAAACTTCGTGATTTGTAAAGCGTATGAATTAGCAAAATTCAAATCCCATTAAACATGTAATGAGAAAGAAATAAAATAATTAAAACAACCCTGGAGGCAAATTACGGTTATAAAAATTATAAACTCAAATTAAGAGTTATTTAAATTTTTTTTAATTTAATTTCTTATATTCAATATTTATATGTTTTTAAGTCAATGAGGTTTTCTATGAGTTTTTTTTATTAGCAATTTTTGTCGCTTTTCAGAGTAATCTAAAAAAGTAGGTCAAAAGAAAAAATTAACCTTTCTAAAGTAGAGTTTCTAATATATTACAAACAAAAAGAATAATCATTATTTTTATTTATTCAATATCTGATGCCAAATGAAGCGTTTTCACGCTAGAAGAACAGCAAGAAAATAATAAGTTCTGGTGTTCGTTTGCTTTTTAGCAAAATCAAATTTCTTATTTTCTAATTTTCGATTATTCTAAGTTGTTGTTTTGGTTGAACAAAGTAAGCACTTTTATAGTTGTTCCCGGAAATGAAGACAGAATTAAAATTCATTTCTTAAAAATTCTAAATAAAAACCAAATTAATGTAACAAAACAAATGATTAATTGCATATGAAATTAAAATTAAAACATTGATACGAAAGAAGATTTAATACTTTTACATAACTGATTGGCTCTTACCCACACGTAACTAAATCTCAGACCGTCAAGTGCGTCTATCTGTCTGACTGCAGCAAAACCAAATAGTGCGGCTAGATTGTAATAGAAATAACCAAAATAAGCTGCCAGATCTTGCTGTAGCAGCACAATCTAGACGTTTTAACTCGCCTTTAAATATAAATTAACCTGACAAACGGAACAAATTAGTTAAGTGTGTGTTTCTTAACAGTGTTGTTAACAACAGTATACAGAGCTGAGTAAACACGATCTTAGCAACGAAAATAATAAATGGCGTGTTTGATTTATATTTGGTAAATAATGTTCAAAGATAACAGGAAATGGGTTCATTATTGTTATTAAGCTATGTATTAATCTGTAATCTTCTTCCGTTGGGAAACAACTTTTTTAAAATTGATGATATGTGGATGCCAAAGAATAACAAAATTAATAAAAAAAAAAAACAAAACTAGAGTTAAATATGTCTCAGATATGAAAAACGTATCCTAAGCTATAAAAAGACGTATTACTTTACATAATGATGCAATGCGTTACGTTATTCCATGTTTAACCGGTAATATTTATTTTTACCCAATTAGAGACAACCAGAGGCTTTAGTTGACGTTATATTGTAAGAACCATAAAGAAAAGTCTGCAGCAGGGCTCAGACGATTATCAACTGGTGCAGGATCAAAGCGCTTATTCACAAACCAAGGCGGTCAACTCTCTTTAAAAAAATCAAAGGCTTAAAAGAGCTCGATCATTTCATATTTAAATATTTAAAAAAAAGAATAACTTTTATAATGTGACAACTCAAATTTTGAGATTTATCATTATCGTTTGGCAGAAAAAGTTTTTAAGACAGAAAACCGTCGTGTCTTATTTATTTAACAAATTTTATGAATTGGCAAAAAATAATTTCACTCCAAAAAATTTCCAAATTAAAAAAAAAAAAAAATTAAAGATTCTATTCTTTAGTTCAGTTTTATAAATAAAAGATTCTTACACGTGCGTATAGTTTCTAAAATATAAAACGATTACTCAGATAACTTCTTTTTTGCTGCAATTTATTTTTAAATGAATGAAAAAATTAAAATAAAAACAAAAAAATTTTATTGTGTCAATTTAGTTTTCTTTTGTGATTGTTTTTGCAACAAAAATTCCAGCTTCTGAACCGGTCGAATACAACATTTTTTTTTTGTTTGTTTCAAAATAAATTACAGTTTCCTTTTTTGACAACGTTTTAGTTATTGTTTTACAAAAGGTATAATTTGTCTGTCTTATACATTGTTAAATATGAATAAAAAATAAAAACTCAAAAAAGATACATTTAAGACAAAAGAGACTAAATAAAGTTAAATATTATGCCACATAGCGCGAGCCGCCGCTTGAAACCAGTTATAAGTGTATTAAAAAATAATAAGACAGTGTCAGTTAACAATAAGAAATTGTTATTGTTGTAATTATGATTTTAGACAACATAAAGAGGATGGTAAATAGACAAAAGAAATAGAAAGGGATTCATAAATAGATGTCCTTGAGGCAATACGCTCTATATCTCTGAAGATTATTTTATTGCATATTTGGGACACAATAATAGTATTGTAAAATATTAACATAATTATGTTTGAAGTGTGAATATTTTATAACATAATATTACTGTAATATGATTACAAATTATTATATTATAATGAGATAAAAAATTAAAATAGTTTGTAAAAAATTTCATAAAGAATTTTTTTATAAGCTTCAGTTCTAATGAAAACTTTAAACTGGGAAGTAATAAGAATTTTTAACAAGAATTATTGCATTTTATCAAATCTTATTCCTCATCTCTTGCGTAAAACCGTTTAAAAAATAAAGTTAAAAGCAAACTTTTTTATCGTAACTAAAGCATTTTTCAAGACAACTATAAATTGCTCACCGCAATCATACAATGTAACAGCGAACATACAACAATAAAATTTTTAAAAAATATTATTAGATTAAAATATAATTAAAATTAAAAAATAGATTTAAAAAACTTTTTTTATCGTGACTAAAGTATTTTTCAAGACAACTATAAATTGCTTACCGCAACCATACATTGTTACAGCGAAAAAAAACAAAAACACTTTTAAAAAATAAATTAAAAAAAAAACTTTTTTATCGTGACCAAAGTATTTTTCAAGACAACTATAAATTGCTCACCGCAATCATACATTGTTACAGCGAACATACAACAAAAACACTTTTTCTCTGTATGTAAATATAAGATCCACTTGACTTAAGTTAAAATTTTTAAAAAGGAAGTGTTTGTTCTTTTCAAAAATATAGATGATTTCAACGCATGATTTTTATTTTTTAACTGTAGTCGCAGAAATTTAGAATTTTAATACAGGGCATTGGAAAAAAGTATGTCTGCTATAAAAATCAGTGTGAATAATAAAATTTAAAAATTAAAAGGTGCTTTTATAGAGCCCGTGAATGACATTATTTTCTAAAACGTCGTAGGCAGACTTATAAATTAATAACAACAAAAATTAAAAAGACAAAATTAAATTTATAAAGTGACCTATTTATTGCACTATGGTCCAGAATTTAACATTCTTGGCATTATTTGTAAAATTTTGACAAATTTGACATTATTTTCTAAAACATCCAAGGCAGGCTTCTAAATTCTTAACAACAAATAAGAAAAAATCCAATCAAAAATTAAAATTTAAGAGTGGCCCATGCATTGCACTATGGTCCAGAATTCGACAATAATGGCTTTTATTCGTAGAAGCGATATTTTACACTTGAATTTTGTATTTAGGCTTATTAAGAATAAAAAGCAAATCAAAATCAACTATTTACCACGCCCACCTCCTATACAATTCGGATAATTAAACGGCAATAACTTGGGCAAGTATTGAGAGTATGAAATTAGATCGATCTACTGAAAAGTGGGCGGAGTGGGCGTGACTGTTGCTTGGGCAATTGTTGATCAATTTTGCTAAAATTAAGTATAAAGACTTATTTTATTAAAATTGATTATAATTTGTTTTAAAATGGGCGGATAGGGCGTGGCACTTTGGAAAAATGGCGTGGTTATATAACAAAATTTCTTTATTTATGTAATAATCTTATACTATTATATTGTCTTAATTAAATAATTATTTCAAAGTAAAAACGAGAGCGTTTCGACTGGCATGAGTGGAACTGTTTTGGTTAATTCAGAAGAAACCAGGTTTTTTATCCATCGCAATTTTTCTCGGAGGAAACATCACTTGCCAGCTTCCTTTTTAACCGATCTTTTGCCTCTGTGTAATTGATAAAAGGCCGTTCTGCTTGTTTTTGACTTTTTGTGGTGAAGGGTATAGAAACTAACTTTACTGTTTTCCATCACCAACAGATTTTTTAAAGATGCAAATCGCTTACAAATCAAAGCGAGAAAAGTCTATCCTATTTATTTATTAAAACACCTCAATATGCGGTATAAAATAAACACTACATATGAAAAAAGCCCAATCGATTTTAATTATTTAAACATTATTTTTAATTTGCTCAACAATTTTCGAACTGTTCCAAAGAATATTTTTAATAAAAAATATTTTTTTTTTAAATTTTAAAAAATTAATAATAATAAAATATTTTTTTATAAAATTTTAAAAAATTAATAAGCGCAAAAATTAACACTTTTAATTTTTTTTTGAAGAACAATGGAATATAAAATGGTAATGCAAAGTGCTAAACTGAAAGTATTTGAACAATTTTCTGTTGCATAAAGTTTCAAATCGTTACTACAAATGTAACCGTTTTATCAATGGTTGCATTATTTTATATTACACATAAAATTCGAATTGATCCCCTGAAGTGTATAAAATTTTTTATTCCCCCATTGAATTCTTTTTATCCAACATCTTTGTGTGTTAACCTGAAGATACAGGCGCCACTTATCGTGTTTGTCTTAACAATTAAATGCTTAATTAATTTATGTTAAATGGCCTTAAAAATTGAGCTGTACTTCAGTTAATATAAATAAACACACATATACATACACACCAAGACGCATATCACATATTGGACAATGTTTAACTCTTGATCTGCTAATAAAATAATTGGAATTGCAAACATTGCGGATTTAAACAGTAAAACTGAATTTAAACCAGGCTTATGATGACAGCTTAACATTGGCTAAAATGATAAATAAAAAATAAAAAAATGAAAATTAATTTCAAAATACTTTAATCGGAGGCTAAGAAGAAGCATTTGTTGTTAACTAGTAACAGACCGGCTAACGATAAGAAAAGAAATGAAAAAAAAAAACAAACAAAAAAAACTTTATTAAACCAATTAAGGAAAACCAGAAATAAAATAAGAAACTGAAAAAATAATTCCTCAAGATTTAAATATTAAAACTAGTTTCGTTGCTGAGTTGTTACTAACATTAAAGACTTTTAGATCACCGTTGGTTGTTCTCTAAAAGACCTTGAGTTTTTATTTTTAAATATTTAGCAACAACTCATCTAAAGGAAAAAATATTCAAGCAAACTTGAAAAGGTCATATCAATTCAACTGAAGTGGTGTTGTGTGTCTTTAGTGAATTAATACTTCATTTCTAGCTGCCGCATGCAATAAAACTCCTACCAACCAATCGAACTGATTTGCAATTTAAAAATTTATTGCAATTTTTTATTGGTCGTTTTTTTTTTAAAGAAAAAATACACTTCTTCATAAAAAAGAATTATCTTTGAAAATCCTCTTAAATATTAAAAATAATAAATAAAGACTTCACTACGGCATCGTAAATATAAATCTTTTTAAATCTTCTATAAGTTTCGGTTTTTAACATGAAAATTATCGCACTTCAACACAGCACGATGAAGACGATGACCCCTTTTTATTTCTCTGTAATCATTGATCTCGGTTACACTCAATTTCGCTACTTAATTGCAACGGTTTGAATGGCTTGAAGAATGATTTGTTACAAGTCATAAAATTTTTTTCGAACGAAATCACACAAGGCTGTGAGATCATTTGTGTGTTTTAATAAAATTATTTAAAGTTGGTTGATTAAAAACTTTTTTTTTTTAAGTTTAAGTTAAAATGGTACTTTTTAAAATACTTAAATAAAATATTAAAGAAAGGTTCTTAGCTGTACTTTTTATTGAGGTACTTTTATCAAAATAATTTTTTATAGATTTAATAATTATTTTTTGGAAAAAGTACTGTGTTGAAAAATAAAATTTTTTTAAATGTACTTTTTAAATAAAAATTGTACTTTAACAAAATCTGCTTTGCAGTCTGAAAGTTTTTAAAATGTACATTTTTTAAAAAAATATTATTTTTTTTAAACATCTTTTTAAAAAGTTTTCTTTTTAAATAGCATTTTTCCAAAAAGTACTTTTGTGAAACGAAATTTCTTAACAAGCCAGTTTTAAAATATACAATTTCTAAACCTTTTTATTAAATATAAAAACGTTTATTATTCAATATCAAACCGTTTCTTAAGTGCTTTTAAAAAAGTTCTTTTCTGAGTACTTTTGCAAATAGTACTTTTTCATTACAAACCTTATATTAAAATATTTGCTTTAAATAAGGAAGTCGTGAAAAAGAAATTTTATGCAAAAATATACAAGTTTTAATAAATTAGCTTTTGCGGAATATTAAAAAAAAATACTTTTTATATAGGTACTTTTTTAAAAAAAGTACTTTCTTTAAAATGGTGTTTTTTAAAAACTCTCTATAACAGATCTTTTGAAAATTTTTAAACAATTGTTATAAATGTTTTTAAGGGACTTATTTAAAAATCTTTAAAGAGGGATTTCTAGTTTTTTTTAAGAATGACATCTTAACTTATTCCATTAAATAATGCACCTTTTTTCAAGATAGTTTTAAGCTAACTATTTAAAAAAAGATGTGTTTTTTTTTTGAGACTTTGCAATTTTATAAAAACGGGACTTTTTCAATAGATGCTTTTCTTTGAAAGTACTTTTTATACAGGTACTTCTTTTTTTATAAATTTTTTATAAATGTGAAACTTTAAAAGAAACTTTTTTCAGACGTTTTTTTTTTAAAGGGCTTTTTTAGAACTATATTTATTTCAAAAGTGTAATTAAAAATTTTTTCTAACAAAAGTATCTTTTTGAATTGAATTGAATTTTAAGAAGTTTGTTTTTTTATGTAGCGTTTTTATTAGGTACTAAATATTAAAAAATTCTATTTTATAAAATTAGTTATGCATCTTTAAGAAAATTTTAAAATAATATTTTTTATAAAACAATTCTATTTTCTTTAAATATTTTACACATTAAAAAAATAAGTAAACCGTACATAAGTTAATCCGTAGTGGTGTCAAAAGTATGGAACTTTCTAAATCTAGTACAAAACTCTTGATCCAAGAAAGAGTTTATAAAGCCTGGTTATTAATTAGGAATTTAAGTCTATTTTAGATAAATTCTACTATCGATGATAAAAAGAAGAGTTGGCTTAAATTTAATATGGAATCCTTCTTAAATTTATTTTAAAATATAGTTTTAAAGAGAGGACCAAATTTCGATGCATGCTGTTGTTTTTTCGAAAACTTACTTAAAAAAAAGAAACTTTGAAAAAGTACTTTAAAAAGGTCCTTTGAAAAAGTACCTTAAAAAGTACTTTTTCAAAAAAGGTCCTTTTTCAAAAAAATCATAAAATTTCAAACCTCAAATGATTATACGTAACCTCTTTATAAGTCGATCTTTATGTATATTCCTCGATAAAGCACTGAATATTCGAAATGGCAAAATTAATACGACCGTAAAGAAAGTTAATTGATGATTATTCCAACAAACTGTCAAACTAAAAAAGCATGTTTATACAAGAGTGTATCTAAATATTAAACGCATACTTTTTGTTTTTTATATCATAAAATGCTTTAAACATAAATAAAAATTAAAAGCGCATGTGGGAGGAGTGTGTGTTTGTAATCAAGCGATCAGCATGATAACTGGGAATCTTGAGCAAAGACAACAACAAAAACAAACTTAAAGAAATAAAAAACTTCAATAGTTTTATATAAAAAAACTATTTGTAGAGGAACTCTAAGTGAACTGAAATGCTTAAATAATTCTTCATTTTACTTAGTGGAGCGTCAGAGCGCTACCTCTTGATTAAGGGGAAGTAACTGATGTATGAGAAGAAAAGGGCAATTTTAAATACAACTCTAGCGATTTTTATGGCCTGTGTACGCTTTCTTCATTAAGAAACTGTTTTAGTATCAATATAAATCGAATAACTCTTTTTTTATTTTACAGCAAAAAATATTTGCTTTTTAAAATTAAAATTTAATTAATTCAATTATTTATTTAATCAGAAACTTGATTTCATCTTTTTTTGTTAAAAAATTTACTTTAATAATTTCTTTTCAATTTTTTTTCTTTTTAGGGTTTTTTTCTACTGCACACATAAACATATAATCTTTCTTCAAATAAAATGTCATAGATTAAATAAAATAATTCAATATTAAACCACCTGTACCCACACAATTTTCTTCATTAAATAATCCAAAATGAATCGTTCGTCACACGGTGGCAGCATAAAATCCTCCAATTCAACAACCAAAATGCGTTTGGGTAAATCCTTTCAGAGTAAAATGGATAAAATGTCTGAGCGTCTGTATGACATTGTCAAGAGTGGTTTTATGATAAAAAGGGCACAGAACAAAAAACGCTTTACACCCGTCAACTATAAACAGCGTTGGTTTGAGTTGACAAAAAAGACACTGTCGTACTTTGATGTGGAAAATGTTGAGGTAAGTGGAATTTTAATTTAATTTATTTAAACTTTAAGAGGTATAAAAAAGTACAAAAGGAAGACAACAAAGAATACAAGCTGTTTTAAAGTTGTCGTTTGAAATTCAAAATTTTAAGGACTTTAAGTGTTAAACGTTTTAAGAGTGCACTGTTGTGTAATATTTTTCCTAGAAGTAAATTTTTTTAAAAACTTTTTTTAAAATCGATTTTTATATATTAAAAAGATAAGCTTTTGTGCTCAAAATAAATTTTTAAAAATTTCTAAGCAAAGTTTTAAATTATTAAAAAAAATTCAGAGTTTTAGGGCTAAAAATCGATTTAATTTATTTATATTTTAGGATTTTTATATTACGAATAATTGACCACCTGCCCCACGATGTCAATAAAATTTATTCGTTCCCAAATTCACATTTAAAACAAAAGCCTTTTTTTATAAAAATAAAATTTAGGTTTTTGCCTAAAAATTGACTCTAAAAAATTTTATAGATGATCACAAATTTTATTTATTTAAGATCTAGAACCTTTTGTTTATAAATAAATCAAATTTATAATTTTTCTTAAAAAAATTACATTTTGGGCTTAAAATATATTTTTACTAAATTCTAAAAATGATAACAGTTATTTTTTTTTTAATTCAGTGTTTGATGTTTATAAAATTAATTTAAATTTATTTTTATTAATTTAATTATTAATTAATTATTATTTAATTAATTATTAATTAATTAATAGAAATCTATTTTAATTAATTAAAATTTATTATAATTAATTTTATAAGTGATCACAAATTTTATTTATTTAAGCTCTGGGACCTCTAGTTTACAAATAAATCGAGTTTTGAATTATTCATTTAAAAAATCCAATTTGTGATCTTAGGATTAGTCAAATATTTGACCAAAAAAGACGCAACCGCTAGATTATGGAAAAAGTAATTTTGTCCTTCTCAAATACTTATTAAAAAATATAAGATCCTACTGATTATAAAACGTAAGATATCACATTTATTATATTATAAATTGTCGTTTTTTATGATATGTGTAAGGAAAATAGTGGTTACACTTTTTTGGTCAAATATTTGAATAATCTGACCGTACTTTTAGAAAGGTCTTTAATTAATTTTTAAAGTGATCTCAATTTTTTTTGCTCAGGCTCTAGACCCTCTAGCTTGCAACTAAATCAAGTTTTACATTTTTAACAAAAAAGAAATTTGATTTAAGGATTACAAACGATTTTTAATAAATTTAATAAAATTGTTTATTTAAGAATTTGTTTATTTAAACCACAGAAACTCTAGTTTATGAATAAATCAAGTTAATAATCGAGTTTTGGATTAAAAAGTGTGTTAATAAATATCATAAGTATTCACAGATATAATTTGTTTAGGCTCTAAGACCTCTAGATTAGTTTTAAATTTTTAATT
Source organism: Cistogaster globosa (assembly GCA_937654795.1). Classification (NCBI taxonomy): domain Eukaryota; kingdom Metazoa; phylum Arthropoda; class Insecta; order Diptera; family Tachinidae; genus Cistogaster; species Cistogaster globosa. Next base: position 126,469,812 of record OW569404.1, read on the forward strand.
TAAAAGAGTTCTGATTTTAGGACTAAAATTGATTTTTATTAAATTCCATACAATTTTGATCCCATATATTCTTTATTTAAGCCTAAAAGCCTAAAGTTTATGAATCGGATTTTGTATTAAAAAATGTGTTAATAAATATTATGAGTATTTACAGTTATAATTTCGCTAGGCCCAAGGGCCTTTATGTTGCAAATAAACAGAGTTATAAATTTATCATTTAAAAAATTCCTTTTTTGCTTTAAATTCGTTTTTTTTTAAATTTTGTAACTGATCATAAAAGTTGTTTATTTAAATTCTAGTTTCTCTGCATATCTTAAATTTTCTTTAAAGAATTCTAAATTTTCTTTAAAGAAAATTTAAGGAATCAGAATCTTATAATTTAAATTATAAAAACAACATGCCACCGTCTTATATTCTTCTTCTGATTTTATTACAAAAAACACACCTTCTCCTCTGTCTTTGTGTTGTTGTATAAATAACAGACAACCACACAAAAGGGGAGAAATAAGGAAAAACAATCCTGAACCTTTTTTTCTTACTTGTAAGAAATAATATTTTCAACAGTTACAAGTTGTTTTAAAATTTTTTCTTTTGCCTGTGGCTTCAATTTTTTTTCTCTATATTTTCAAATAGCATCCTTTTAATTTTCCATATGCTATTATCTTGCATATTGTATTAATGTTTTTCTCTTAACCAAGTGACTGTCAACACTTTCGAGAAAAACACACTCTTCCTTCACATACATTTTAATTTTGGTTTTAATATTTAAATTAAAGCTGGCATTAAATTTATAAAACACATACGATGTTAGTATTTTTTCCTCCTTTTTTTAGTTTTTTAATTTAAATTCTAATCATCATACTGGCTACGCATTTACTTCTATATCACTTTGTTGTATAATTTTATTTATGCTGTTCTTCTTCTCTTTCCAAACGAACGATAATTTTAACTTTGCCGGCTTTGTTGTGTTGGTGTTGGACCGTTTTATTGCCGCATAAAAAATATAAATTTGCCGACTTTTTTGTACCCTCATCATCACCATCATCATCATCATATGATCCAACAAGGATGTTGAGTAGTAACCAGCCCTACTGTTTGTCTTAATTGTTCAAAAGTAAACGTTATTCCAGTCTCAAATGTTTTGGTATAATAACTTCCTTTGCCCATTTTCTCATGGCAGTAATTTAAAGGGTGGGTGGCTGGCTGATTTGCCTATTTGTTCGCCTGTACTTTTGGTCAAATGTTTTGATTTTGTTATTTCTTTCTTCCCACCCACTATGTGGCATAAGCAATAATTACGCATGTGTTGTTTTTTTTTTTAATTTAGACACAATTGAGCGTAAATTGGAATTTTGTCGGAAAAATTTGTAAGAGATTTTTTCTTTTATCATTAGGAGTTTCGGCAGGATTTAGTGTATTTGCTCACCGGCGGTCATAAGTTTTCCATATAAGGATTTTCTTTCTTTGACATCGGTTTTAATAAATGCCATCATTTGCCATATAACAGCTGAGATGGACACGTATTTTACGGAAATTTTTATAAATAAATTTTTTTTTTAATTTTTAAACTTAAATTTAAGTAAATCTTTATTTATTGTTAACTTTCTGTTTTTTCTTCAAGAGCAACAAATATTTTGAAAAGTCTTAAAAAAATTTCGAAACTAAAAGAAAGTATTAGACGTAACCTTTAAAATTTTTGTATTACTGATCTGGCGTGCCACGTTTGTTTCAAAAACCTTACTGATATTCATTTAATCTTTAATTTAATCTTCGGTTCAAATAAATTCAAATTAATAATTTTGTTTAAGAATGACTTATAAAAAAACCAACTACAAGGGTCACTATTTTTAATCTTATATTTTTCTCATGATGTTGTAGTTTTTTATTATATTAAAAAAAATATATAATCATGACATCACTTACACTCCTTAAAGTTTACCAAAATTGAAATTAAAATATTTTTTGCAAAAAAAAAAAAAAACCAAATTCAAAACAGATTTCTGTCTATAACGGTTCAAGAGTGTGGCCACATACCATAAACTATTAGGACTCCCTTATATTTTAACTCCAAACTTTATATAGGATCCGCCAAATAACTTTTTTTTTTTTGAAAATGCTATAAAAAATCTACTTTATATTTTCTCAATTTTTATTTTAGAAAGTACAATCCCTTCGGTTAATAATGTAAAATAATTTGATTCAAATGGCTGCCTCGGCTGGCCATACAGTAGCCTACACGATCGGTCCAATTTTTCAAGCACATTATCGATTGTGTGCAGCTGTATTTACCCAATGGCTTCACGAATATTGTCCTTTAAAGCGTCAATTGTCTCTGGCTTGTCGGCGTAACACTTATCTTTGACGGCACCCCACAAATAATAGTCCAACGGGGTGACATCGCAGTAGACTTGTGCCATATAGTTCAATTTAGTGATCGCTCTTTTTAGTTCAAAGTTTGAAAATGAGCTAGCTCAAAATTTAGTTCAAAGGCTCTCTTTAGTTTGAAATCTCTCGTAGTGCAACTTTCAACTTCTAGTTCAAACGCTTTCTTTAGTTCCAAGCTCTTTTAGCTCAAATGTTCTTTTTAAAATATGATAGCAACAATACTGTAGCATTGCCATAATGAATGTTAAATTAAATGTGTGGCAGCACTAATTTCATGTCGGAAATAAGTCAACAAGAAAAAAAAAAGACATGGATTCTAGTTTATCTTGTCTGGTAGTTCAAATACAAAGTATAGTTCAAAAATGAACTAGGTGTACGTAAAAGTATGAACTAGTTTACTTAGTTCAATCATCATGGAATCGCTTAAATAAACTAGTTCGTTTATGAACTACACAAGTCTACATCGCAGCTCCGAGGTGGCCAAACGACATCAGCTCTGCGGCTGATAATGCGATCTTTAAAAACAGGGCGCAAAACATCGAGTGTAGCTTCGGCTGTGTGGCACGTAGCGCCGTCCTGTTGAGACCAAATGTTACCAATATCCTCCTTTTTAATTTTTGTGAATAACAATTCGTTCAACATGGCCCGATAACGATCGCCGTTGACTGTAAAGCCCACTCCTTGCTCATTTTAGAAGCAAAATGGACCAATTATGCCTCTGGACCAAAATCCGCACCAAACAGTGACTCGTTTTGGGTGCACCGGCTTTTCAATGAAAACCCGCATGGGGTTTTCTGTGCCCCAAATGCGACAACTTTGCTTGTTTACATACCCGCCAAGATCGAAATGAGCTTCATCTGAATAGATGATTTTTTTTTTTTTTTTTGGCAAAATTGGCATCTTCTGTAAGTCGATCGCAGGCCCACTTAGCAAAGCGAAAAAAAGCGAAAACGCATTGGATGGTCAGTTGGCTTCAACTCCTAAACCAATTGGATTTTGTATGGCATCATACCAAGGTCTTAATGATGTCTCTAAAATGTTCAATTGTTGAGAACGACGGTGAATTGATGTTGATGCCGCTTCACGCACACTTTCTGCCACAGCAGCAATATTCTCGGGTGTACGCACTGTTTTTGGCTTTTCACGCTTTGGTTTGTCGATGAGGATGCCAGTTTCGTTTATTTTTTTTACAAGATAACGAACATACGGAGCTGAATGTGCTTCCAAAATAGCAAGACAAAGTAGATACACACGAAGCAACAAGAAAGGGAACATGGTTATATAACAATTTTCTTTTAGTACCGACGAGGCTACCACAAAAGAAGCATTTAAACTCCGCGAACTAATAAAAATCCTAAATCTACTACAGCTTTCAACGAAATGATGCAAGAAAAACTGTAAACATTGATACAGACGAGGCAACATGAAATATTAAAAAAAGTTTGAAATTCTGGGCAACATCAAAGGAATCATCAATATCAACAAGAAATATTGCTGCAAAACAAAAAACTTTAAGTTGAAGACGCTTAAATTCACATCGCATAACCATCTCGTTGAAAGCGATTATGTAAGGAAACAACTCCTTTAATTTTAACTATTAATGCCGGATTGTCATCTTAAGTCTTGTTAGGTATTATCATTCTAAAGTTTCAATTACTGAAGTAGCTATTCATGCCTTAATAATTTTGAATGTTGAGAGCAACTCCGAGTAAAATTTCGGCAATTTTATTTTTTACTTAAATGACATTGAACTAATTCCTTTTTGATAAGTGATCATAGGTTTTGCTAATTTAAGATCTAGGTCTTTTATTTTAAGATTAAATGATTAAATTTTTTTTTAATTCAAATCCAATTTTGGTGTTTTTCCACTTTACCTTTTTATCGGTACCATTTTTTTGTGTGTAAACATTATTGACAATTTTGGACAAGTATGAAATAGTACTGGAACTAAATTAAAAAGCAAAGTGGAAAAATTGGTACAAAAAGTTATTTGTTTAAAAAAGTTGTCGACTATTTTTATGTGTTTTTTATTTCGTAAAAATAAAATGTTTTTAAATTTTGTGAAAATTATGAAAACGGATTTAACGAAAACTTCTAAACTATTAGCGACTGAATGGCAAACCCTACATTCGTTCTATAAAATTTGTCCATTTGTTTCTCTCTTTTTCTCTTTGTATATATGTCTTCTCACAGCTTCACAATAATATTGAGAACATTTTCGCAAATTTCTTCTAACTGGAAAGAAAAATCTCTACACCTGTGCATAAATGAAAGCCCCCTTCCCTATCGACAAACTAAACGTGACAGAAGGCAACCAAAACTACCCTTAAAATTAGAAATCTGTCTTATTCCCAGCCATGGGATGGTAGCTAGGATACGAAATTGAAACGAATATGAACGATAAAGGATAAAGTATACACACATGCAAACTAATAGACAGCTTATGAAGAAGTTCACTAACCGCCACCAGAACGAACGACAATGATGTTTTTCGGCTTCAGTATGACGGTTACTGGGATATTGTTTGCATCATAGAAAATCGGTCGTAGAATAAGTTTAAAGGAAAAATACCTAGCGCTTGTTATAAAAAATTAATTATTTAAACAAAAACTTTAAACGGAATAAAAAAAACAAATAAAAATTAAAATCTTTTTTTATAGAAAGTTTTAGCAAATCAACAAAAATTTGTTTTCCTTTTTAAAGAACTTAATTTATGCATTCACATTAATTTTTCGTCTAGTTCGTTTTGCAACAAGGCTAGCCGGGCATAATAATTTATTATTCTTTTTTTTAAACTCCTTTAGTTGTTATTGTTGTGCTTTTGGAGTTGCCAGTGTAAAGTGTGTGTTTGCATTTGTCAGTATGTGTAACAGTTTCATCCCTTATTTTGTTTCCTGTTTTTCATTATCCTTAATATAATTGTTGTTTTGTTGTTGTTGCTGCTGTATCAGCCTTAACTCTATGGAGATAATTTTCTTTAGTAGCAAAAAAAGCAATCAAAGAAAATTTAATAAATTCAAGAGAAGAGATTTGTAAAATTTAAAATATAGAAAAATAATACAAAAATTATAATTTATTTTTATTTTAAAACAATAAGAAAAAAACTTTAAAATTTCATCAAATAAAAATAAAAACCAAAAGTTCCTTCATAGCAACTCCACCCAAATTTTATTTTTTCAAGACACAAAAAATAATAATAATAATAAAACAGCTTTCAACTTTAAAAATAAAAATTAAACAATAATTTATTAATAAATAATGAAAAAATATTAAAAATAAACGTAGTAAAGAAAAGTTTTAAGAGTTTTGTCAAATAAAGGAAAAAATAATTATAAAACAAAAAAAAAAAAAAAAATAAAAATAAAAACCGACCCACCCTTTTGCTGTCAACATACGGAAAATAACGAAAAATTTTGTGTATTTAAATTCCTAGCAATCTGGCTACTTTCATAAGTGTTTGTAAGTGTGTGTGCCATATGTTTGCCGGCGTGCCATAAGTTTATAATAAACTTTTGTGCCACTACATAGTGTATAATATTTTGCAAATATTTTGCCGATTTTCCAATAAATATCCGCACAAACACACACACACACGCAAACTTATATTGTGTGTTAAAGGGTTCAAAAATCTAACAAAATTAAAGGATTAAAAACTCCCTCAATGGCAAATATATTCGCAAGTTTTTGTGTCAAATTTCTAAATGTTCAACAATAACAACTACAACAACAACTTGTTATAAAATATTGTAGTTGTTATTCTAACTCCTTTTTCCTCCTCTTTTCTAACGTTAACTTGGAGATCTAGATTTTTGTATGTGCTTCAAGCAAGAGGAAGAAAAAACAGCCAACTCTTTATCAATTAAACGCCAAGTGGGTTATTGTGTGTGTACACGCGTGTGTGTGTGTTATTTGGTTAAAACTGAAAAACACAAGAAAGAAACTTACTCTAATCCGTAATTACAACCAACACTTGTGTTTAAAAGACCAACAACAACAATTTTCCCATAAGTGTTACCACTACAACAACCAATTTAGGTGAGTTGCAATTAAATTATTTCAAATTGTTTTACATTTTTATTTGTAATGCATTCTTTAATGGTTATTTGTTTAATTGTTTATCCTGGATTATACTTTTATTTTAGACCAGTTTCTTTCATTTCCTTTTTGGCCTCCATTTCAATCAGTATATTTGTTGTCCATATTTTTTTTTTTACTTGGCATTTTGTCTATTGATCCCTTCCGGTTGATACATCCTTACAATATTTATGGGTTGTTTTTATTTTCTGTTGTATAGTCTATCATTTGCAGTTTGATTTTGTTTTCATTGAAACGTATCGCTGTTTGAAATGAATAAAATTGGGGAAAAAATTCTATAAAAAAAGCAATTTGTTAATATAATGCTATTTGTGGAAAATTTAAAAATAGTTTTGAACGAAAATAATTTCGTTTTTAGGGTTCCGTATCGAAGGCTATCCCGAGTGTAAGAAGGTAACCACATTTTTTTTTTGCTATAAAGTCTCTACGTCTGTCACAGCCTCTATTTGTGGAACCGTAAATGATAGTCTCTTGAAATTTTATTATTTTTATATTAATTTTTTTAAAAATTAAAGGGTGTTCCAAAAGTGGCGTTATATTTATATTAGTATTAGTATTTTTTTATTCGTGATAGGTAGATGCTTTAAATTTGCGCTAAAACAAAACAAACAAAAAAAATTAAAGGGTGTCCCAATAGTGACGTCGTATTCACATTGTTTATGAACCGCAATAGGCTTCAGTATTTTTATGGCCGCTTTAAGAACAAAGTAAAAAAATTATTAAAACTAAAATATAAAGGGTGTTCCTAAAGTGACGTGGCTTTGTCGTATACGGCTCTAGCTCTTCAGCCGTAGTAGACAGACATTAAGAATTTGCACATAGTATGTACAAATATATTCGCTTTCAAAATAAGTGTAAACAATAAATTGAAAAATAACCGGGTGTCTCTACAAACTCCCTGATTTTAAGAAATACAGGGTTTTCTTTTAAAAATTTGAAGGCAGATATCTAAAATTTTTAGTATAAATAAGAAAATGATTAAGTAAAAAATTAAAAACATTTGGAGTTAGCGACGCCCAGTATGCTTTCTAAATTCTATAATGCACCGGTTAAAAATCTGAAAAATTTGTTGGCGAATTGAAATTAAAAAAATCTTAAATCACTAGTAATTAACACAAGTATTTTTTAAATAATATTTCTTTCTCAACAAATTTACATATTAATGTATACGTGAACCCAAGCTAGGGTGGAATCATTACATCCGTGATCGTATAGACAGTCGTACGAATGAAAATTACGTGATACGTTAATCTTATTACCTGAATGGCATTATGACATACAATTGCCAACGGATCGTAATCTTTTGGTTGATTCACAATACTATTGAAATTAAAAAACTAAGGCTGGTCAGTATTTAAAATTTCGTTGCTTTCAAAGGTCAAAACCGATTTTTTACTTGTAACGCTTGGTTAAAGGACGGCTGCTTCAATTAAGAGTTTTTTTTTATCACGACAAGAGTGCATTGATGAACTTAAATCTTTGTATGGCGATGAAGCACCATCCTATATCACTGTGAAAAATTGGTATAATGAATTTAATCGTGGCCGAAGCTCGCTCAAAAACGAATTCCGTGAAGGTCGTCCAAAAACGGCTGGTGTCCCAGAGAATATTGATGCCGTGCGTGAACTCATGATGCAAGATCGACATGCGACATACCGAGAGATAGAGACATCCTTGGACATTTCTTCTACCAGCATACTTTCGATACTGCATGAACACCTGGCCGTAAAAAAGGTTAGTTCTCGTTGGATCCCGCACAATTTGAAAGTCGCTCAAAAAAAGGCTCGTGTCGATTGGTGCAAAGAAATGTTGCAAAAATACGATTGCGGTGCTTCAAAAGACGTTTATAAGATCGTCACAGGTGACGAATCATGGATCTATGCGTATGAGCCTGAAACGAAACAACAATCGACCGTGTGGGTCTTCAAAGACGAGCAAAATCCAGCGAAAGTTGTTCGTGGAAGAAGCACTTCGAAGCAAATGGTCGCCTGTTTCTTCGGCAAAACTTGTCATGTGGCGACTGTTCCGCTTGAGCAACGTAGGACGGTCACTTCTGAGTGGTACACTACAATTTGTTTGCCTGAAGTCATCGGAGAAATTCAAAAAACCAACAAGAGAAGACGAATCATTGTTCACCATGACAATGCGAGCTCTCACACATCGGCTCAAACCAGAGCGTTTTTGACCGGCCAAAACGTCGAATTAATGGGTCATCCGCCGTACAGCCCTGACTTGGCACCTAATGACTTCTTCTTGTTTCCGCACATCAAGAAAAAAATGCGTGGTCAACGATTTTCGTCGCCACTTGAAGTGTTCAAAAACCATGTTTTAGAGGTGTCTCAATCGGAGTAGAAAAGTGCTTCGACAACTGGTTTGAGCGCATGCAAAAGTGTATAAATCATGCTGGAGAATACTTTGAAAAACAATAAAACCATTTTTGATTATAAATATTCGTATTTTCACTATTAGGCCAGAAATATATAAAGCAGCCTCGTAGTACTTGAAAAATAAATTTTATCATAAACTAAAACTAATTATGTTTAATTTCCATTTTTTTCGCGAATTTTTAGCACTTTTCAAGTTATTCAAACAGTTTTGTTAACGGATGACAATTCGTCATATTTCATAATCCAAAAATTGTTTTTTTACGATACGTGTTATACGCTCACGAATGTAAAGATTCCACTCCTGCATTCATTTGGTTTAAAACTATAAATAGTTTAACTTAAACTTTTAAAAATCACCAATATATCCTAAACTTATTTTTTTGAATTAACATAAACTCATAAAAAACAAAAATTACAGAAACCATAAAAATTAATTAATTAATATTTCCGCTACAAGTGGAAAGTAACACGTCTTACTTAAAACTAACTAAGAAAACCAAAGTTGAGACAAAGCTGCAAATTAAGCGAAACATCCCTCATCGCAGGAATAAAATAAAATAATAAGTAAGATGGTAACACTGACAGCGCTTTAACTCAACTCAAAACTAAACACATCGGGTAATTGGTCTCTCTTTCTTTTTGCTGATTTATTCTTTTCCTTTCTAAAAGTTTATTGATGCAATTAAATGCATCAAAAATCGAGATTAACTCAGCCCCCCCTAAAAAAACGTTAAAATCATCAACAAATCAAAATTTCAATAAAAACAAAGTTTTAAAAAAAAAACCATGGCAATAATGTTACCCCTGGTTCTTTCTGGGGCTTTCCTTGACTTTTCAAACTATGAATAAAATGCTCATTTAAAAAAATTCTATCTTCTTTTAATTTTTTTTGGAAGTGTGATTTTTTTGTTAAAATTTTATTTCCGAAGTTTAGCGACGAATCAAGAATTTTTCTATTAAAAATTATAAAACACTAAACACAAATGGCTGATATATTTATAGAGAAATCGCCACTCACTCCATTTTTTCTCACACATTTTTATATTCTTTTGTCTTAATATAAAATATTAGATTTTTATTTTTAAAATTTGTAAAACCGACTTCATGTCAGTTATCGATATGTAAATGTTTTTTTTTTATAATATTTTCGTTATGCTCTTCTGTGTCACCATAAACTTTGATAAACGGTTATTTTTGTTGTATAAAAAATGTTTCATGTAAAAAGCTGATCCTTCCTTTTTCCTTTTTTTGATGTTTTTTTTTTGTTTGTAAAATTGTATGAGTTATTTATTGCCTGTTTCGCTGTACAATTTGTCGATATTAAAAAATTTAAAAGCTTTTTTGCATATGAAAAAGGTTATGAATCTTGAATTAATATATTTAAATTAAAGGAAAATTTTTAAAGAAGTTCTAAAAATTTAAACTGTATTTTCTGTTAAATTACTTTACAGTTGATTAGAAGCTTTAAAATGTCATGGCTTTCACTCATTAGTGGATGTCAAAAGTTGAATTTTAGTACAGGCCCGATTATTTTCAAGAAAATACCTTCTAAAATTCGTCTAGAAATTGTCTTAAATAAAAAATTTCAATCAATTAATTTTAAATTATTTGTCGTATTAATAAAATATTAAAATAGATTTGAAATACTTATAGCTTAGAATAAGTTTGTATGAATACTTTGCCATAAAACGCATTTCAACAAATGATGTTTGGAACAAATACTTATTTCTATAAAAAAATAGGTTTGGGACAGATGATGTTTGTAACATAAAAATGTTTTTTTTTTTTTTAAATAGATGAAGACTTTATAAATAGATAAAGACTTTCTTCATAGAAAAAGTTTTTGTTTGGGGCAAATGTTTTTATACAAACAAAGTTTTGTCTGAGTTAAAAGTTATTACCTCATAGAAAAAATTTATGTTGTCAAATGTTTTTTCCTCATAGAAAATAAAATTGCACAGAACAAGTGCTATGTATTTTTAGAATAAAATTTGTATGCAACAAATATTTTCGCTAGAAAAAAAAAATTTATATGAAAAGTTTTTTTGGGACAAATGTTTATGCTATATAGAAAAAAATTTTTGTTTGACACAAATGTTTTTTCTTTACAGCAAAAAAGTTGTTTCACACAAAAGTTTTTACTTTATAGAAAAAAAATTTTTTTGGGACAAACAGAAAATAAATTTGTTTGTTACAAATATTTTATCTTTACAGAAAAAATCTCGTTTGACACAAATGTTTTTTTTTTTATAAAAAACATTTTTAGGGACAATTTTTTTTCTTTAAAATTTGTTTCTTTAAAAACTTTTTTTGGGACAAATATTTTTAATTTTCAGTAAAAATTTTTTTGTGAAAATATTTTAATTATTTATAAAAAATCCTATTGCATAATCGAGACAAGCGTTTATTTAAAAAATATTGAAATTTGTTGTTGTTGTAACAACTCCGCTGCTGTCGGAAGTTTTCCCCTGAAAAATTATAAAACAGAATTGAAAAACAAAACTTAATTATGTGTACGTATGTCATCAGGTGGTACTGGGAGCTGGAGAAATTGCGTAACCTCAATCGATCGTCCATAGGGCGTAAATTTGCGGGTCTATTGGGACAATTAAATAAGTGTACTGTGTCATGAGGGTTTTGAAGACAGGCTGGGCAACGGCTTAAGGTGCCAGGAACTGTCTGTTCACGGTAGCAGTTTAGGATACTACACCAACTGGCTCTTAATTTTGCTAGAACTGATCTCGTTTGCCTGGGGAAAAGCCTCTCATTTTCTATATGCATTTGTGGCGTCCGATACCGCCTGCTGATGAAATAGTTTTTGGATGTCTGCAATGGTCATCTGGTTTATTGCAGATAGAATAATATCCCGGATGTCATTGCGATAGCGCCTAAAGTCCTGCCGGATGTGTCGGGGCAGAGGATATCGCATTATCTGGACTGGGCAGGTGACAAGCCACTAGGAATTGCTTGGTCAGTAGTTCATTGTGTTGATTGCCTGATCGGAAGTATCTTTGTCTCTCATTAAGATGATTTATATTTATCATTTTAACACATCCTGCCGCTATTCTGAGTGCATTATTTTGGAAATTTGAAAATTTGTTGTTGTTTGTTGGTAATTAGTACTTGAATGCAAAAACTAAACAAACTTTGCCTATAAAAATATTCAAAGTAATCCACTTTAAATAATAAAATAAATAGAAAATACAATATTATATAAAAGTTGTTTGCATTTACAATATTATTGTACATTTACATTCTACTGCAAGTGAACAGCACTCAGGAGTTTTGAATAACACATTGTTGGGATGGCAAACGGGATTGATGTTCTCAAATTACAATCAACAACAATTAGCAAACCTATTTAAAATTTGATTTTTTTATGCCTTAAGTGACACAAATTTTTTTGGTGACGTTTAATTAATAAAAGTAAAAAGCTTTACAAACTCCAAAAAATTGGGGATTTCTTTTAAAAACTGCAAAATTACTTTGAATTTTGAATAGAAAAAATTTTATACATTCAAGTTGCAAATTTGTCCAAAATTGCGGTTTTGTTATCCTTAACAGAAAAGTGTGACTCATTTTTTTTATGTGTGTTTCGACCATATTTCAAGGAACCAATTTTTTTTAAATAAAAAAATCTTGTCATTTTTCAATCTCGAGAAATCCCGAGATTTGGGGATTTCTTCTTTGGCGTTTCTAGTCGTGCGTTCATAAGCTTTGTATTGGTGCATAATTAATGACCTTTTGCTTACATCGCCTTCAAGTAAATTATTACAGATTAATGACATTTGTCGAAAAGAGCTTTAAAAGGGATTCGAAATAACAAAAAAAAAAATTAACCCAGTGCACATTATACGCATAAAATACGAGGGTAGGTTAGGCAGGCAGCCGTGCTGCCACAACCCACTAGGGTCCATAAATTGGTCCCTTTGTGTTAAATACGAGGGTAGTTCAATAAGTCAGTGACATATTGTATTTTCCGCCTTTTAACTGAAGTGACAATTTTGCTCCCTTAATTTAATTTTTCTTGAATTTTTGGCAGCTTCATCTTTTCGTTTTTGCAATTATTTCGACAAATTTTGTTACCAGAATTTAACATCCAGAGCTTCTGATGACTATGCAGATGTTGCTACAGAATTATGCTGCGATGCAGTCGTCGTTTTAAATACTACTACAAAAATATTTGATTCGCCATCTTTCAGCTGGAAACAAACACATTATGTAAAGTGTTTTACCAACAACTTCGCAAATGAAAAAACTAACAAAAACTTTTACCTAAAAAAATTACGTTAAACATACGACACAATTTTTATATTTTTTTTTTTAATTTTACATTTTACCATTCACCACAACAACTGTCACAATATAAAATTGAAATAATTTATATTTGTGTTAAAGGCATTTGGCGCCAAATTATTATTATTATTTTTTTTTGTGGTTTAATCCCAAATGAAAATTTCATTTCGTAGATACGAAATGCAACAAAAAATAAAATACAACAAAGTAACATTTTACCGTTTCTTTTTTACTTATACTTTATAGGTTAGGAACGACAGCTTTATGAGTCACTTATCGCAGAGGAGAAATGAACATGATTTATGGTTTGTGAATTATAGAGACCACACAAAAATAAATAAAACATTTCGAAAGCACAACTTCTTTTTGTTTTATTACGTTTTTCTTATTTCAATACGCAAAAACAGTCAGGAGATAAATAAAAAATCGTGTTAATATTTTTGCTAATTTGTCAGCACATGGCAGGATTAAAAAAAAAAGAAACGAAATAATAAAAAACAAAGTCCAGCAAATGTGACATAAAAAATGTGTTAAAAATTTCCTTTGAAAAAAAAGTGAAACATTCTCAGGATTGAAACTACTTAAGTATTTAAATCAAGGTGTCAGTTTTAATATACCCCAATGGTTTTTGTGAATCAGTCAGGCTTTCGGCTTTAAAAGAAGGAAAAAGAAATTAAAAATTAAAAAATACACAAAGATTTTTAATTTTAAGAGGATTAAAAGCCTGTTGTCATTTAACGGGAAGCCACCAAATATTTCTTTGGAACAACATGTACGACAAAGTATTTTACTTATGTGTATTTGGTCATAGTATTTTACTTTGGTAAATTAAGAATTCTTTTTATTGAAGAAATACAAGAGAAATATAAAAAATTAAGTCATAAAAATGTAAATCATTATGTCCACGATATTCATTTAAATGATCAACAAACATTTTTAAGTAGCCTCGGCATGTATGCCTTACAATAAGTGAAATTCCTAAACGTATACTTTCACCAGAAAAACCCTACAAAGTTTTTGCGAAATTCACATAGAATCTAAATCTATCTTTCTAAAGAAAAAATTCCGGAACTTGCCGCAAAGTCATATTAGCCGTATGTACAGTGTTGCATTTCCTGGTATCATTGTTTGAATTGTAACGAAGAGACTAATTAAAACCTTTAACATTTTCGCCCTGGTCCATTTTTTCTACAATTAAAATTTTTGATTGTCAAGTTGTTTTTCGTACTAAAATAAAGAACTAACTTATTTTTTTAATCGCTTTATAGCAATTGAACTTCACATGAGTGCAGAATAGCGTCACTGAAGACTTGTTATAAAAAAAATATTTGTGCCTTAAAGTATGCTCAATCAATACCAAAGTGTTGCCATATATTTTTGGTGATTTACGGCAACCCTAATTTTATTTCGTAGTCACCAGCGTTTGATCTCGAAAAGAGTTATTTCTTTAGCATCCAAATTTAATTTAATGTCTATCGGTGGTCTCAAGACTAATACACAACAGTTGTGGACGAGATGGTAGTCTGCTAATATCATCTACTTAGGTTATCAACCATTTACCCACCCACCTTTTGAGACTTATTCTTTTGTACCTCTTTTTCTCTTTATCTCTTGCCAACCTTCCTTGTCGTCTCTATTGCGTTTATACGGTCCTGTTCTATTTTATCAACGTTTAAACTAACAGCCATGGAAGAGAGATATTTAAGCACACAGGGCTCCGAATGCACTATTGATTCTATATTGAAACTAAAAGATGACGATATCTTATATTCACTAGACGAGTAAGTTAATCAGCCTCCTAGTAGGAAAAAGACCTCCTTTGGGGTATTAATTGAACCTCTGACACTTGGTTACGAAGAACCTATTTGTTTCATAGCTGACGGCCTTCTTCCTCTCACCGCTGTATCGTAAATTCCTAGCGATGCCGTTACTTCTAGGCAAGGAATTGCAATAAACAGAAGCTGAGTTACTTAGCAGTGTTCATGTTCGAAAGAGCTGACACTCGATCTCCTTTCCTAATGATCTTAGAATAGACAATTTCTTAAACTTTTAAGTGACTCTATAAGCAGACAAGACTTCCTAAGAAATCTTTTAAAGAGAATATTCACCAACACAGTCGTTACTCTCTGAGCTACAATTTGCATTAGGTCACTTAAAACTTTAATCAGGATTATTAAAAAAAGAGCCAGATTAAAAAAAAATATTGGTGGAATTCTCTCTTTATTGGGAAAGCAAAACAGCTGAGTGTTGGACATAAACAAAAAGAGCCCTGTGTTCACAAACTCTTAAGGCGGAAGGGGCCGGTGCCTTTAAGTTTCAACTAAAACTGTTAAAGAACGTTTTATGTGTTAAAAAAAACTTTTAAATTTAAATAAAATTCTCAATGTCTTAGATGAATTACTTAATAATTCGTGAAAGAATTGGAGGGTTTATGTGGTTAAGATGTCACTAGAGACGGCGTTGGCATTCAAATTTTAACAGCGGCTCTGTCACGCCGGCTTTAAGTTATATTTAAACCATTAAAGATTCAAAATTAATATTGAAGAATTAAAAAAAAAAAAAAAAATAAATAAATAAATAAAATAAAACAACGAAAGAAAAAAATAAGAAAAACCCAAATTAAATAAATCTTAATTTTGGCACAAGATGCGCTTCTCAACAAAAAATATGGCAAATTTGCAAACAAGCTATCAAGAATGATAGTCTGCGTCGGTTGTTAAAATTGGTTGCTTTTTTATTTTATTTCTCAACTCTATATTTTAGCAGTGTGACACATTTAAAAATGCACTATGTTAATGCTTTTTTTTTGTTTTTCTTTTTGCATCCCAACTTGGTTTAGACAAATATTATGACATAATTATCATTAAAACAAAGAATGCAACTATTCGTAAGCATATAAACATTTTTGTCTGACTCACATTTTAAGCAGGGTATTGTTCTTGTCTTTGTTTTTTATTCGTTCTACTTACTTGCATTATCAGCATTTCTTTGTCATCAACATCATTGTTTTCGTAAAACTTCTTTTATAACTGCTGCACACAGGCAATTTCCTTAATTATGTTGCAACAACTAATGTTCTACTCTCTTTCTTGTTCTTGTTAACAAAATAATAATCAATATTCTTTAAGTATCCTTTTGTCATTTAACTTTGCTTTAAACCGCCACCACCACCAACCAGCATTATTTTGTTAACATTTTTGCTCCATTAACTCGTCACTTTGTTGTCCTTTTTAATTCGTAACGAGCGATAATTTAACTTACAGCTGCTACTTAAAAGTCATTGATATCCACTATTTCGTGGTTTTTTTGTTTACATTGTTGTTCAATTATCGATATAAGTGCTCTTTCTCCTTTAGTTTAAAATGCTTAAAATATAATTTTAATCACTTGACATCTGTTGTTACCGGACATCAATATGTGGGTTTGTGGTTTTTTCTTTAGTTGTATCCGCTTGCACTCGTTTTCAAATGATTGACAATTTTGCATCACCACATGTATTTGCCTTTTTTTGGCAAGGTGATTGATTGCAGTGAATACAATAACTATTTCAGATGCTTTAAATTACAGTGGGCTCTATTTAAATGGAAATGTTTAGATTATTTGCCAAATTGCTTATTGCTAAGTAGATTGGGTACCAGATTAGGTCAGGAAGGGTAAACAGAGGGATCATTTAAAAAAAAAAACTTTCTAACCCGATTAAAACAGTTCTCATTTGACAAGTTGTGGGCCCTACAAGAAGGAGCAATCTTCAGCCAGTTTTATTGTTACCTAAAGGGACGAATTTAAAAAGTTCTTTCAATAAAGAATTTTACTGATCTCCAACTTCATATGTAAGTTTTTGAACCCGGTTCGACTAGCTCTACCGCCCAAATGAAAGCTCACTCCCATCTTCATTAATTTTTTTATTCGCCTTTATATAAATATTTTATCACGGCCGGCTACTCAACAGATACTATTATTTTATGCTCAAGAGTTTGTTGGGATGTGAACTCATGATCATTTTAGTTAAAACAATCCAGCCTCCGTAACTACTCAATAGATGCTAAGTAACTTATAACTTTCATTCGGGCACACACCACACATGTTAGTGGTGGCTGTAAAAACTAATTAATTTTTGTTTTTAGCTACGACACAGTCCAATAATTTAAATGAACAAGATAAACTTTAAGAATTGTTGTTGGCTTCTTATATATTTTCTAAGCCTTTTGGAGAATTAGGGACACCTCACCATAAAACAGAATTTTGTCCTACAACCGGAAAAGTAATTTAGAATAAGAACATTCCTATCAATAGGCAAATGGGGCTTAAACATATATTTTGATCTCCAGCTTATCTGGAACTACGCTACAGATGCACAACTGACCCTATTGAAACTGAAATCAATTTAGATTGGTATAAAAGCTTCTTTACTTTGCAAATAGTAGCCTGTACAAGGCGCTTGCAGCTTTTACGGATGGTTCTAAAATGAATGTGGGCACAGCTGCGGAAGTTCACATATTAGAAACAAGAATACGTCGTTTGTATAAGCTCCTGGATGAAGAGACAGCGTTTTTCAAGAAGAGTAACAGACGATTCTGAAAGACATCGAATTGATGCATGAGCAGGTGCTAGAAGGACACTCTGTACGTCAGCGGCTAAGCGGCGCTTGAGGCTTTAAAATGACGCAGGGTTTAATTAAAGGTGGTGAAGTCATCCATTACTTACTCCTATGGGCTTTTATCTGATTAAGCTGTAGAAAGAATTAATAAGTCCTGGGAGGCTAGGAAGCGTTGTAGGGTCTCATGGGCCATTTGACCTTGTAAATACTGACCTCTTTTTTGTTTAAAGAGAAGTAGCACTTCAGGCAACAATGCCTATTTATTTAGTGTAACCGTGTTACATTCTTTAGAAAGGATAGAGGAGAAAAAAGACAGGTGGTGGAAGAATAGCCATTTTATTAGTTATTTTACTTTGCCGGCGAATGTGCTTTGTAGAAGTACTAACAAAGGAGACTTCGTGCTGTATTGTTGAATTCTGAATATGTATTTTTACCATTAAACAGAAAAAAAGTTTTTATTTTTTGGCTGCTGCTGTTGAACCCTGGCCAACTAGGATTGTAGTCAACGTGCTTACTACGATGACTACAGCAGCCTCAGGTTGTTGCTCAGTTAGGACAAGCACCATTAGATGGGCCAACAGTACATCGGATTTTTAAAGGTTGTTTGAGGACTAATAAGAGTAAGAAACTATTGAATACATTTTGTGTTTCTGCTTGGCGTTACAAAGCCTCAGGCTCAGATGGCTGGACGTGTAAAGTAGAGGTCGTCGTTGACTTCATTAGAGAAATAAGGTGGCTAAGTGTTGGGTGAAGAGGAGCAAGTAACTATTAGTTTGAATATATGAAAGGGAATCACAATGAACCCTTTCAGGCTACGAGTAGATGTGTCTTGTTACTGGCAAAATTCTTCCTAACTTAACTGGTCTATAAATATCTCTTTAATTGTCAGTGTGTCAGCTTTAAACATGGAAAAAACCTAAGGACGCTATTTAATATTCTCAGAATTGTACGGTAGCTCAATATTACATTGACGACACAGTAGATATTTTATTTGTAAGAAAAATTAAGATCCACACTTTAGATTTTTATTACCTGTTCCCAAAATAATAATAGAAACTTTTTTATAGTTTTTTTTTTTCAATTTGAATTTATTGTGTTGTTATATTGACAATAAAATATTTACCATTCATTTGTCGTCTCATCATGCTCTTATTTTGGAACTGACTAAAAGTTGATAAATTTTTTATTTCTTTTAATTTTTTTAATGTAACCTCCCCACATTATGACCACCGCACAACATATTCTTATTTTGAAGAGTAATTATGATTCATTTCCCAAATGTAACATTACAATCATAATAAATGTGGTTAAATTTAATGGAAACAACAGTCAGATGACACACAAATAAAAAAAACTCAAACAAATTTCATGGTATTTTATACACACAACTACTGGGAGGTCCACAATCGAATACACTAAACTACAACTAATGGATCTTTTTATTTAAGAAAAAATAAATAAAATTTTTTAAATATTTCAAACACGTATTGTAACAATGAAATAAAATAATAAAAAAATACTCGTAATTAAAAAACAAAAAATAACTTGCGGCAAATAAAAGATCAAACTGTTGTTACCACTATTTCTTTCTTAACCACATTGGTGCTGGTGCGCTGTACTTGCTGTGGATTAGAATATTTCGTTTCATACATTTTTCTTTTTAATGTGACCGACCATCTTTCAATCAATTTATGTTGACACATTAAATTTCTGAAAAACATTTGGTTTTCCTAAAGAATGAAGAATGTTTTGGTAAAGTTCCAAAAGGCACTTGTTGCTGCTCTCAAAGAATATTTAATTTGTTTGTTTTTTGTGCGTTTCCTTCTAATGAATAAAAGGTGTTTTAGAATATTTTCAAAATTATTTATTGCTTTTATTAACTTTGGAATGCTTTAAAGGAAACCAATATCGTACTCGTTTTATTTTGTTTAATAATATTTTAACATTGAAAGAAATAAGTTGCGTAATGATGTTTCATATTCAAAAGATTTTATACCTAACAGTTTCAACTTACCAATTGTTTGTAAATTGTTGTCAAAGAACAAAAAAAAAAAAAAATTGGAAAAGAAGAAGACAATTTTGGCAGCTGGCAAGAGTTCAAATCCCAACCGAACTTCGAGTATAAAGAAAACGGATTTTGGTTGTGTAATCGCTAAGATAAAATGTGTTTGATGATAGAGATCAGGTTATTAACGCACTTATAATAGTGAAAACATGCTAACCGTGGCACAATCCTTAACTGATCCTCAGCTACAATAATAACAAACAATAAAGTGTTACAGCCTTAGCTAAGTTGTTTAAAAGAGGCTGGTAAGCAAAACAGAATTTCGCCTTCTGACCTGTAACATAAAAACTCTTGAAATTTTAATAGTTTATGTATTTTTCTATATTCGCTACAATAGGAAAAAATTAAATTTAAATTTTTACTTTAAGGATTTTTTTTAAACCATAAGAAGCAGACTTTCTAAATTTACGAAAAGTGTGAATTGTTATGGTCTTTTGGAAATTTAAAAAAAGTACTATGTAAAAAATCAAACAAACACAAGAGTACAACAAATAAAAGTTTTTTAGAAAAAAGTACTTAATAAAAAGTACCATTACAAATAGTACTTTTTCTAAGTACCTTTTTGAAAACATAGATTTTAAAAGCATAGCTTCAATAGCGTAGATTGAAAAAATAGGCTATTTGAAAATTACTTTGCAAGAAAATTGATTTTCAAAAAGTACTTAAAGAGTACTTTTTTTAAGAAACATTCTTAAAAAATATTTTTTTAGCAAATTACCTCTTAAAACTTTTTCTTTTAAAACATAATTTTTTTTTTTTAACTTTTGAAAAAATTATCCTTAAAGTATCAGAAAACGGACTGTTTTAAAAGGCATTTAAAAGAGATTCATTTAACATTTGCAAAAATAGGAATGTGTAATAAATATGCAAAAGTTACGTTTCAAAAAGCACCTTCTTAAAAATGTACGTCAAACAAAAATTTAATAAAATACTGCTTAAAGAAGATATACAAAATTAAAATAATATGGAATACTAAAAAGTACCTTTTAACTCAGAACTTTTTTAGTTGCTTTTTAAGAATTACTTTTTTTAAATGCACCATTTAAAAATATACGACAAATAAAAATATTTTGAAAAGTACTTTTAAGAAAAGATATACAAATTAAGAAACTATTTTAAGTATTAAAAAGTACCAATAAATATAGTACTTTAAAAAAGTACCTTTATAAAATATTAGATTTTAACAGCATAACTTAAACAAGGTAAATTAAAATAAATACCCTACTTAAAAATTACCCTGATAGATAGTTGATTTTCAAAAAGTACCTGAAAAGTACTTTTAAAAAAAGGTACTTAAAAGAAGTTTTTCTTCAACCGTACCTCTTGGAAATGGTTCTTTTTAAAATTTAACCTAAAAACGAACTTTTTAAATAAAAGGTTCCTTTTGAAAAAAGTTATCACTAAAATTTTAATTTTTAATTATTTTTATTTTAGTTTTATTGAGTTAATTTTTTTATCTTACGTATAATTATTTTAAGGTAATCAAGCAAAACCGACTACTGTGGCATAATTTGCAATTATGCATTCATTTTGTTTTATATATTTTTGCCACTTCTTGTTGCGAACCATGAAAGTCTTAATTATTTAAGACGTTGTAAAACGAAAAGTACATTTGAAGCATTTAAAAAGGATTTTAATGGCAAATAAATCCTTAAAAATATGTTTCCCTTGTGTGCATAAAATATGTTCGTTCTTGAAATGCAAATGATGCTGTTGCTGCACTATAAAATTTCTCATTTTGTTATTAAACTTATTTTCAATTATGAAGACAATGAAGAAGAGTTTTTTATTTCTTGGGAAATGTTGACAAAAAAATATATATAAGAATGTTGATGAGCTAAAAGGGATATTTTTAGATTGCTTTAATTCCATTTTGTGTTTAAGATATTTTTATATTTTTAATCTTGATAATAATTTTATAACTGCTGCTTAGATTTATTTTGTGTAAAATTAGCATTTCTAAAACATAGTAGTAGTAGCTGTGTATTAAATCTTTTCTAGTCCCGTAAAACTACTTAATAAATGCACTTCAGTGCCATGAACCTCATCATTCATCAGACGTTCAACAAACTTTTTAGCTGTTTAATATATTTTTTCTGCATTCAGTTTTTTTCTCTTTTTTCATTTTGAAATTCAAGCAGAACTAATTTGGTTTAAATTAACAATGAGAAGTTATTACAGCAAATAAAAGAGGCATAAAAATAAAGTTTAGTATTTTTCATTGTTTAACATTGATTTTATTGCGCGAACAAAAGAACTTTCAACTCTCTGTTCGGTTAAACAATTTCAACCTACAACCAGACGCATCATTGAAAACCGTGTAGTAGACAGTTGTCGCTGTTGCATATGCTTGTAGAGGTTTAAGAGATGTTAAGCTTTATTATAGTGTTTCTTGTAATTTGACTGTCAGATTGACATACAACCTTTATAACTAACCGCCATCAAATACGTAAAAAGAGAATCCCACGTTGCTTGCCAGCCAGCATCATTATACTCATCATCATGCAACAATTTCTCATTTATTTAATGTTTTTTTTTTTCTTGCTGATGTTCTACGCACGTCATTATTTAGAGTGTTAAAATATTGACTATTTTAGATGTGAACTGCACTGAGACAAATAAACTCATATAAATGTGTACCAAAAAGTACCTTGTCAAAAAAAACCTTTTTTAAAAATACTTTATACAACAGGAATTTTTAAAAAGTGGCTGCTTAAAACGGATATACAAATCCATTTTTTTATGTCAGAAAAGTACTTATTAAAATAGTTCGTTTTAAAAGTACCTTTTCTAAAAAGTGGCTTTCACAAATGTACAAACAAAAAATTATTATGTAATTTTGAAAGTAGCTTATTTAAAATTTTTTATTTAAAAAAGTAGTTTAAGGTTTTAAAACTCTTTCAAAATACCTTGAAAAATGTACCATTCAAAAAAGTACTTTTGACAAAGATATAAATGAAAAAGTAATTTTTTCGAATATTACAAAAAAAAATTGGAAAAAGTGTCGTTAAAAAAATGCCTTTCAAAATAACATTTAAAAATTCTTTTAAAGAAAGTATAATGGAAAAAATAAAAAGTACTTTTCACACAAAGTACTTTTTTTGTAAAAAGTACCTTTTATAAAATTAAAATAATACAAACCGCCCTTTTCATAAAAAGTTAAAATTTGTATAAAATTTTGTCAAAAAAAATTCCTTTTGTAAAAAGTACCTTTTGAAAAAAGGTTTTTCTAAGGAGATTTTGACTTGTATTTTAAATTTTACTTTTCTCAAGCTAATAATTTACTACCTTAAGCTTTTTTTTTGAGTGTATCGCAACTTTAATCCTTTGTTTAACTATTTAATCTGCACAACTATTTTTAATTTAAATTCTTTGTTTTGTTTCATTTTATATTTGTACTTCAGAATGTCGGTAATTTTAATCCTTCAAGAGAAGGATTTTAATTTATTTCTTCCTTTTAAAATTTTAGAATATTAAGCGCAGTTGCTGTATATATATTTGATAATATGCCACTAGCAGGGCATCACCTTGTGTAATAAAATGGAAAAAAGGCTCTTTTGTGGCCTTTGAATTTTATTAGTAACACAACTTTCTTAACAGTTGAGGTAATCTCTTTTTTTTAAAGCAAAAATTCCTTTTTTTTTGTAAATACAATAAGGATTTAAATTAAAGCCGAAATAACTTTATCTATTTTCCCATTGCAAACTTTTTGTTTTGTGTGCCTCTTATCTCGCAACACTCAGGGTTAGCATTCAAACCATACGTTCTTTATAAGAAGCTTAAAAAATACTTTTCTGTTACCATTAATAATTATCTCCTTAACAATTGTTTTAAATTAACAGCAAATAAAGCCATAAATCTGTCAAAGTGATAAACTCCATAAACTTTCTTATCAATACAATCCTCTCTTTTCGGCGACCACTGCTTTCTAACAACCTCTTCAACTTTTTCAGTTAGCAAAAAAATAGCTACCTTGTCATTATTATTTGACTATATACGTCAAATTTTATCATTTTTTTCCACAAACATTATTTTTTGGCCACATATGGGAAATTAGATTAGCTGTTGGGACACCCTTTAATTTCCAAATCCAAATTTTATACTTGTTGTTATAGCGAAACGCTTGTCTACAACTTTTCATAAGGATGGAAGTGTACATAAAATTAAATGAACTATTGGGGCACCCTTTAATTTGTAATTTAGAATATTTATACTTGATAATATAACGGTCATTACTATGGACATTTTTCCAATTTTATAAACGTTTGCCTGTAACGGTTAAGAAAAAGGCCCATATTAATCAAATTTCGTTACTTTTGGGGACACCCTTTAATTTGTAGATTTATTTTTGTTTTACTTTATGCTACTGGAGACTAAAGTAGTGCCCTTCAAGGTTCATAAAACACGTAAACAAGCATGTATGCAGTATGGGGACACCCTTTAGTTGTTCAAATTATGAAATGTTTTTAAAACAGTAACAATCTGTCAGCACAGCCTTTCAAATGAAGAAACAAAATTTTCAATATCAGTTTGGAAATGACTGAGTTCTGCGGGCATAAACATAAAAAAGCGGTATTTAGACGAAATGATAACCTCCTTCTTTTTTTAAGTCGGTTAAAAATCGGGAAAAAAGCTTTGTGAAAGCAAACAGTCCTATCCAGGGCTACAACAATTTAAGTACTCTAAAGGTCCATAAAGTACAAAGAGACGTGGTGTCTTTTTAGAAACATCGGTTTAATAAAATTTTTCTAACTCTGGCTTGGGTCTATCATGAACTTGATCACCTACTTGCTTATTCTTGATTTCCTTTGGTGTTTTGCCTTTGAAATAAGTGGTGTTCGGAAATTATTTTTTTCTTCGTGTTTTGACCTACCCTCGTTGTTTTTTACTTCTTTTTTTCGTTGTCTGCTGTAGAAAATTTTGGATCTAAAAATTTGTTTTTTTTTTTGTAAATATTTATGTAGGTGGTAACCATCTAATTGGCCACATTTCTTTATCCACTTAAATGCGACGATCTTCACAATTAATTCTGTTAAAAATTCAACATTAATTGTTTTCTCTTTTTTTTTAATTTGTACATATATGGCATTTAGTTTACTGTTATTATCATGTTCAGAACACTCCTAATTAAATCAAAAAAATTTACATTGATTTCTAAGTTCACATTTACTTTTCATTTGCTCTCACAATTACAAAAAAAAAATTTTTCCGTTGATATTTCATTTCTTAAAATCGTTATTATTTTTCTATTTTTTTCCACATTTACATGATTGTTTATCAATCATGAATCATCGTTAAGCCATAAACAAATAATAAAATAACAAGGAAAAAAAAATTGATCAGTCAAAACATGATTATCATGACACTCGTTGGTAGATGTTGAAAATTATTTTGATTTTAAAATTCTTTTGGTTTTATTTCTTTTTACATCGTTGCCGTATTAGGGGAAGAATTTCAAAATTAGAGACATATTTCTTCTTAAAGATTTTTTTTTTACTTTTTTAACATTTTTAATCAGAAAGAATGTTCGAATAAAAAGTACGAGGGCAACTCAAAATGTCATTTTATAAATAAAAACGAAGACCTTAATACTTAAAATAAAGTTTCAAAGGATAAATCCATCCTAAATATTTTCGATCGTTTCGTTTAGTTTACTATTGTCAAAAGTAACTGATTTAACTCAGAGGTGGCAAAATGGGTGAAATGCACTTTTTTTTATAAAAAACTCAAAATTTATTTTAGAAAATAACGATAAAAAATAAAGCAAATTAATCAAATAAAAAAAAAAATTAAGAACAATATTTGTTTAAAGTTACAGAAAGATTAGTCAAATATTCGACAAAAAAGACGTGACCACTAAATTGTAAAAAACAAGTTTTATCTTCAAAAATTTATTAAAAAATATAAGGTGCTACTCAATATTAAAGTAAATATATTACCAGGAAATATTGAATAATCATTTGTAAAAAAAATTGGTTACGTTTTTTTTTTTTTTTGATAAACAATTGACTGAACTGTCCGCACCTTAAGATGTAATTTTTTTACCTCGCAAGGAAGGTAAAAAAGTAGTGTTTGTGATCATTCGATTTAAATTTTCCTACACTAAATGTAACAGGAAATACCTCAGCAGGATGATGATTCAACATACAACCTATTCGGCTAAAAAACGCATTCTCTTGGTAATGCATAGGGCGACTCACTGGCCAATCGACTAAAAATATATGAGCTCTTAATGAAAAGCGTGTTGTAATCAAAAACGTGCGGATATAGAGAGAGAGCCCCTAATCTGATAAGAGCACATTCCATTGTAGTTTCGATAAAACAGCGAAACACAACCCGCACTACGTCAATGTTTAAGAGAGTTAATAAATTTCTATACCATACTGTCGCCTATTAGCCTCTACACTCTCCAGTACACGATCGAGTAACTCCAAAACAGTCCTTGAAGCACAGTGGCGTACATGAGAGTTATATTCCATTCTCGGCCGGATGTATAGTAAGGAGATCAGATGGACTTTGATTAAGACAACTTAAACTTTAATTAAGGGAGGTTAATTTAAGGGAGAAACAAATTTGTTCGTGCACAGCAATCGTTCATGTTTTGAAAAAGCGCACGTATTGAAATTGTTAAAGACTTAAACTCCTTTAGCAAGCTCTCGAAGATTTTTGCCTAAAAGTTTGATTGTACCAAATTGTATCAGTTCGCCTAATTATATATTTTGCGGTTTTAAGCTGACAGATTTCCAACGATTGCGACTCATAGACACGCTAATTAGTAGCGATATGCGTAATATGGGATATTTATCGCATGGTAAGGAAAGAGGGAAAAATAAACGGAAAATATTATTACTTTTTATTTACGCGCGGGGTTCATTAGTTGCAAAATAACTTATTTTTTTTCTTTGATGTCACTTTATTTACTAATCTCTGTTTGCTTTTGTTAATACAACTAACACTGGTAAACAACAAAATTTACTCTGTGTGCCAAACATAGAAGCTCTTTCTTCAAAACTTTGCTTAATACTGCCATACGGCTAGCAACTGCGTTTTCTAGTTATAGGTGAGTTTAAACGTCTAAATTGTTTTAATAGAGAATGATGTGTCAACTTTCTTGACTATTTTCCTTTTATACTTGTATTTATGTAAGTCCATAGAATTTTGTTGTTGATGTGAAACAATATTTCTTAGGCATTTTTGGCACATCCTTTATTAATTCTTTTTATCAGGTCATCAACAGCTTTATCTTCAGAAAAGAAAAAAAACAGCAAAAAAATAGGTTAATTGAAGACGTCTTCTCTGCAAAATAAGCCTTTTTGAGTATCCTGCTAAAATCTTATTTTCGTCAAAAAATCTACATAAAAATTCTTTCATTTTTTAAATTATTTTACAAACACTTATTGATTTCACCTCGTATATTCTTTGAGATCTATTTTGGAAATATTTTAATCTTATTTTGTACGAATTTCTTGTAAAGATTAAAAACTGCGTAATAATTTAAGTTGTGTGTGCAATACCATTGTGGTGACGTTTTTTTTATTTGAGTTAAAGTAATAAACACAGATTTATAATATTTAGCAAATTATAATATCATTTCATGTAAAGATTAAATGCTGCGTAATAATTGAATTAAAAAGTGCAAAATAAATGTGGTGACATATTTTTTACTTGAAGGGTCATACTTAGAATAAGATAAACACACGTTTATAATATTTAGTAAAATATAATATCATAACGACTTTTCAAATCCGTTGTAACAAACGTAAAAAATAAGGCACAGTGGAAAAGAAACAAAGTAAAATGGCTGAAGCAACCGAAACGAAAATTCACTTACTATAGGCAGAAAGGTATACGAGCTAAAAGTCATTATTTTCGAATGAACTTATTAGTAAAGATATGATTGATTTCGAAAAAGACCCGAAGCAAATTTTTATGCTGCTTTCAGAAAAATATTTTATAATTATAATTTATAATTTTTCTTATGAGTTCATTAAGAACTTGTAATTTTATGCCGAATATAGAAGTACTCCAATTTAGTAAATTTTAAACTGAAAATCCTGTATTTTTTGTCATGTTAAAATATTGGACTGGCAATTTTTTTTTTATAGAAAATTAATTGAAGAAAAATTTACGTAAGTAAACCTGTTTAAAATTCTGTTCAAAATTATTAAAAAATACTTTAATAAATTTTTCGAAATTTTGGAATTTTCTATTCTTGGTAAAAAAGGTAACCAACAAATCTATCAAGTGATTTATCGGTAAGTTAACGAAATAAATTATTTTTGATAGACTTGCCCCTTTAAAGACTAAATGAGAATTTTAAGGGGCTAGCATGCGCTTAGTTACGAAATAAGTTAATAATTGTTGAATTTCGTTGTTGTTTTAGACATCTTTCATAGAAAGAAAAAGATAAAATTTTTTTATTTCTCCCTCCAATTTTTTTTAATAACAAAAAACTTCATAATATTGCAAAAAAGTTCAAGATATCGCAAGTTAAAAAGAAATTCACGAAATACAGCTAGTTTTAAAAATGAAATTATTTTGTATCATTCTCTGCATAGATTTAATTTAATATACTGTTTTATAATTCTCACTTAGTTTATAATTTTTAATTTTACTAATTAACTTTTACAGAACCAGTGTTGTTTTAATAATAGTGGATTACAGCAGAGAAAACATTGAAAAAAAAAAAAAATAAAAATTTAAAAACGCTTCTAGTTTATTTTATATTGTTGATTAAATAATTCTAAGCTGGTCTTCTTTTATGCGTCATCATTCTTATTATAAACTTATTACAATCTTGTATACGAAGCTTAATAATCCCTAACATCTGTGCAAATATTCACAAAGCATTTTAATATTATTATACTGCATATAATTTTGCTTCACTCTATAATTCCCATTTAGTTTATACTTGTGTAAAATTCTCAATTAGTTTCAAATTTACAATTGGTCCATAAAATAAAATTAGGTTATATTTTCTTAATATAAGAAATAACTTTTGCAAAAAGAGTGTAATATTACCAACAGTGAATAATGTTATTTAATAAAAAATTAAAGAACAACAAATTTCTCTTTGTAGTTTGGGTTACCAATTTTACGACAAATTTATCACAGTGTAAAATAACTGCTTGAATAATCACATCCATTATTAAAATATTAAAACATCATATATTTCGTGAACTTGCAATCCTCTCAAAAGTAAACTGCTTATAATTCTCATTTAATTTATAATCGTATAAAATTCTCAATTAGTTAAAAAATTTAAATAAGTCCATAATTTATAAATAAGTAGTGATTTTTAATTTTAACCATTAACTTTTGCCGAAAAATTTAAAAGAAAAAATAAAGAACTATAAATTTTATATTTTATTGTGCTCACCATTTTTTCGACAAACTTATCACAATATAGCATAACAGCTTGAAAAATCACATATATTAGTGAAAATATTTATACAGCTTTTATTTCGTATTATTGTACGCTTACGATCCTCTCACAAGTGCAAAGTTTATAATTCTCATTTAGTTTATACTTTTAATAAATTCTCAATTAGTTAATAGTTTTTAATAATTCTATAATTTATAAATAGTTTACAATTTTTAATTTTAATCATTAACTTTTCCAGAACTAGTGCAGTTTTACTTATACTGAATTTAAGTAGAAAAAATTATTTGAAAAAAATTTTAGAACTATAAATTTTATAATTTATTATGTGTCACCAATTTAACGACAAACTAATCACAATCTAGCACAACATCTTAAATAATCACATCCATTTGTATAACTATTTAAACAGATTTTTTTTAACAACATATTTATTGGATTTATTACTTTTTATGTTTTATTTTTTATTTTTATTGTTGTTTTTATTTTATTCATTCATGGCCAAGTTTGTTGACTTATTGTTTTTGAGGCCTATAAAAAGCATAACGAGCAACATTTCTATTTGTAAATAATATCGTTGTTTATGTTACAAATCTTTCTCATTTCCCTACCTTTTTCATCATGAAAGTTTCTTAGTAATTTTTTATTTTAATAAGAAAAAAGAAAACAATTAAATCAACTGCATTCTTTTTAATGGCGTTTTATTAATAAAACGTAAAAGATTTTAAGGAATTTTAAACCGATTTTTTTAACGACTAAAAATATGGTCAGGTAGAGCAAATATTTAATAAAAGAAACGTAACAAGTGGTTTGCCATAATATTTTTAAAAGCCGATAAAAGTGTCTTTACAAAAACATTCAAACCATATTTATTTTAGTTGATGGTGTTTTTTTTTATTTTTCCGTTTATATTCGATGTAGGTTTTATGGCGGGTCTGTAACATTTAGAAGCCCTGTCATAGAGATTGAGCCATTTATCCGTCTTGTAATTATTTTATATTGTGAAACAGGAAAAAATTGTTCGGAATCAAATTCGGGGCATCAGGATGGGGTAAAAATTCCAGTTTCAACTCAAGAAACGATCTCAATATCTCTACATGATCGGACTCATTGGTTATTCTTTTGGAATAAATCAGCTGACTGACAGCTGTTTTTACTACTAAATGAAAAATGCAATTCCATTACACACACACACAAGATAAATAGTTGGTCTTTAACAGAAACAGAGAATATATTAATTTGTTGCTTCACTTATAACATAAAATATTTGCCCAATCTGACTTTACCTTTACAAATTAATCTTTCTTCTTCCGTTTTACATAAACATTCGGGTCAATGAAGTTTGGAATGTCTCTCAATTTGCCATGTGTTATAATATATTTAACGGGTTTTGTTGCATTTTGACATTTTGTATTTAACGAGAAAAAGAAGCGATAATTTCTTCAGGAATTAAATCGTGTTATCAAAACGCACAGTCAGCCATTGTTTTTAAAATTAAGGTCATTAAATTTATTTCATTTTCTGAGTATTTTGTAATTGATTGATCACTTGTTTGGAAGTTGTATGTGAAAAAAAGTCAATATCATTGAATTTTATTTTGTGATGATCAGAAGTGATGATGAGTCACAGATTGTGTGGTATACGGTTACAACGCTAACTGTAATGAAAGTCAGATTGCAGCGAATCGAATCACATAAGTGGCAATTTTTACACCAGGACACAGTGGGACAGAGTCAAAATATTTTGAAAGTAAAAGTCAGTTTAAATTTTTGAGGTATTTAATAGGTCTCCTAAAGTTTTAATACTTGAGGACCAGGTAAATTTACACAGAAAACTTAAATTTAATTCACAAATTCCGGGATCCGAAATAAATAGAAAAAAACAATACAAAATTCTTAAGTCCAATCAACTTCTTAGAATGAAAAAATTAAACATTCGTGCAAAATTAGTGAAGGATATTGCTTCACTTGGATTCTTTATGTACTACTTGTTGATCTTGAAATGGTTTTGTGGTGATACAAAGCAAAAACAATTAAGAGTTGTGTACTCGGCTATGCCGAATCTTTTATACGCTTCACTATGTATGTAAATCTAGTTTAGTAAAGTAACTCCAATTATAAGCTTAGCATTTTTAAAAAATTTTATTATTTTCTGAAAGATCTCTTTAAAAGCTTTTAAATGATACCCATATTGGCCGTATTTACAATCGAAATAATAGAGTCCCAAAATTCGGAAAATATGGGCAAACCCCAATTTTTTCACTTGATGTTATTTTCTCTGTTTTTTTAATTCTCTATCGCTCCATATATTTGTTTTTTGTTAATTGAAGTTACTTTACTGTTCCAAATGATAAAGACAAATTAGAGGCAGGCTTGGTGTTTAGCTCGCTGCCTCGAGGGACATGGACTGATCTTGCTAATTTTCAAAAGCAAAATTTTCGAAACTATGTCTGATCGATTGGCGTATTTAAATTTTCTCTAGCTCATGTAGTGCCTTGGCAAAGTTAATTTCAATATTAACAGGGACGGAAAGATGGACATCGCTTAATCGACTTTGCTATGCATAAGAACTCAGAATATTTCTATTTTGTGGGGTCGGAAATTTAAAAAAAAAACAAACAAAAACTCTTGCTTCGAAATCGAAAATTGGACGCAAAAGTAAAAAAAATATATAAGAAAATCGTTGAAAATATAAAATTCTTAAAATTTTAAATCTCCTGTGAGAAACCCTACAAACCTTAGTTTTACATTTTAGGTGTTCCAGTGGGTGATACCGATCGTGAAAGTTCTCCAAGAACAAACAATCAAGTAGAGTCAAAAGAATTTCAGTTTGATAAGATATCGGCATGCGACAAATTATTTATAAACTTGTGAGGCAGGTATTAGATGAGATATATTTAAAAGTCTCAAAAAGGTCAGCTATTTTTAATCTGTTCAGGAAAAGTCCTTTGTAGAGAAGACGTACAGCTGACTTTAATTATTCCCTGTCATTATAGCTGCAACAATTACCACTGCAAAAATATCCGAAGACGATATGCACGTTCTCTTTTCGGCCAGTGGCCAGCAACTCTGATTACAATTTTTACTGAATAGAGTGTCACTTTAATCTGGCAACCCTACACTTTATCAGGCTGCCCCTGCTAATATAAACCTTAAAAAATACTTTTTTTAGATACAATTTTTAATTGTCCCCACCGGACACCGCAGTATAGACATTCAAATCAGTTTTCACTGTGGCTAACTCTTTCGCCACTGTTTATTATCAAAGTAATGGCAGAAAGCCATACCAGCCTTAACAATTCTTTCTTATATATAAGTGTCAGCTTTTTAAAATGGGTGCATTCATTTACAAGATTTAAATTAAAAGAATGTTCAAGGTTTTCCGAAATTAAGGCCGCAAAATTATACAGATTGTCTGTAAGATTGCTTTCTTGTCGCCTCAAACGCTAAGAAACAAAAAGGAATATACAATCGTATGAACTAGAACCCACACTTTAATAAGTTTGGATGGTGGAACTAATCTTCACGAAATAATTTCTTTAGATCTTTGTTTGATAGAGACTCTTTATTATCAAGGTAAATCTCATAAAATTTTAGGCCTCTTGTTATCAATGTTAACCCTGTATGCTCTAAAGGAGGAGTGCCACTATTACCACTCCATTTTCACACTTTTTTCCTATGTCTAATTTTATTTATTGTAGTTTTCCAGATAGAGGACAATAAATAATTAACTTGCAAGGGGTGATCCTTCCCCTCGCTCCTATTTACCAGTTTTTCTCAAGAAATTTTCACACAATTTGAAGTCTCTGCTTTTTAAGTTCTCCAGATGGACCGTAATTAATAATAAAAATAGGGTTTTCCTAGACACCCTATTTCTCTAAGATTTATTTAGGAAAACAATTTTTATGCGCAGATATACCTCAATATAATTTAGAGAGTTCCACTATCGTAGCTTGCAAAATGTGAGATAATTATAGTTACGTTGCATCGAGGGCAACCGTCTTTATCTCCCATAAATTCAGGCATTTTGAGAAAACGCAATTTATCCTTAGATTTAACAAATCAAATTCTATAGTGTCACTGTGGCAGCTATCAGGATGAAGGATAATTAATAATTATTTTTATCAGGGGTATCCATTTCCTCCTTTCGTACATCAAGGTTTTTGTTAAGAACCTCACAAGTTCTAGAGTTACATTGCCGTATTTTCAAGATGGAGAAAAATTAATAAATACTTTGTATCGGGGGTATACGTTTCCTTTTTAATACCTTAAAATTTTTGCTTATAACGCTTTTTGTTCTCAGATTTATCCAGACCAAATTTTAGACTCTCGCTGGCACAGTTTTTTATGTAGAGGATAATTAATAATTACTTTGTATTAGGGGTTCCCGCTTCCTCCTCCTATACCTCCAGGTTTTTGTTTAGAACACTTTTTGTTCTCAGATTTATCTAGACCAAGTTTTAGAGTGTCACTGAAGTGGAGGATAATTAATAAATTATTTGTATCGCGGACACCCATTTAATCCTTATCCTACACCTACAGAGATTTGTACCACTTTATGCTCGGATTTATCCAGATTAAATTTTAAGCGGCCCACTGTATTACTTGAAAGGTAATGAATAGTTCATAACGACTTGGTTATGGAGCTACGTATCCCCTGCCTCTTTATGCCTGCAGGCTGTTGTTTGATAATAAAGTTTATTCGTAGAATAATATTTATCAAGGTTAGAGATTAATGCAGATATTAAAAATAAATAAAAAATTATAACGCTGATACCATCCACAAGCACTACTCCTTTTATCCCCAATGCATTGCGCAAGTAGGGGTCATCACCAAATTTCAAAATATCGTCCCATTTCTCCTTAGAAAAAGGCATGTAAGACTATTTTTTCACCTCTTAGTGTAAAATTCTTTTATAAAACTCTCTTTAATAATTTTCTAATCTCTTATTTTTTTCTCTTCTTTCAGGTAAGCAAAAAATTCTTAATTGATTGAAGCTGCATTAAAATCAAAAATGTGGTAAAATTTTTATTTCAAATCTAGTGCAACAAGCAGTAAAATATAAATTATAAATAAGTGACTCAAATGAAATAGTATGTGTAAAAAATATGTGACGATTTAAAGCCATAAAAGTTTCATTTTTTATAGTTTTAACAATAATCTTCAAACATTTAAAAAGAAATGAGTCCACATTTTAAAGCCATAAACATAACTTTGTTAAAATTATTGAAATTGATTTCCAGTTGCTAAGTGCCATGTCGTCTTAATCGCTAAACATTCATAACTTCTTTTATTCACATAATGTCAGTAATAACATTAAAAATCACAAATTTGTTTTCTCGCATAAATTGATTCAATCTGTTTGGCATCCACCCCATTTCCGGTTTGATTGCAAGGATTTTTTTGCTTGAGAAGAATTTAGCCAAATATTATTTTCTCAAGCCTGAAATTTATATGTGCAACATCAGTGGCAGCAACAAACTTATGAGAAGTATTCTGTTGTGTTGTGTTGTTGCCACAAGCAGCAATTTTTATGAGTAGTCAATCACTTACTCATCCAGCCACATGTTGAAAGTGCATCATACACATTTAATGAAAGTTGTTTATCTGATGTTTTATAAAATATTAAAAAAGTGTTGCTTGTAAATTCTTTGCTTTTGTTTTGTTGTTATTAGTTGCTTTAATTTTGTTGCATTTCTTAGTTTTTATTTTGCCGTTTGAAAACATAATAATCACCTTGCAGCGATTACTCATTCCCTTGTTGTTGCAATATGCTGTTGACTCATTTGCTAGGGTGGAGGTTTTTATATTTACAAACTATTTTTCTTTAAAGTTTATGTGAATAAAAAAACTGTTCGTTTAAAATCTAGATGCGTACAGAGTTCTGTATGCCTTTTAGATTGTAAGCGTCGATTAATTCGCGCTTAGATTCGGGTTAAAATGTTGAAATTTATCTTTGTTTTCGAAGCAGCTCCTTTTAGTTTGATAAAAAAATTAATGGCAGCCCGAATTCCAATGTTTCTTAATCTTTCGCGTATATATATTTGCCGTTTTTGTCAATTTGATGAACTTTAAGTTTCTCTGATAACTTTAATTAGGCCAGCCGGATTTTAATGAAGTTTTAAAAATATATCCTTGACTTGAATGAATAAATAAGTTTTAAAAAAAGTAGGATCCAAAAATCCGACTGTAATAAAATTTTAAATATAAACAGGGCCTTTAACGCCTTGACAGAAAGGCCAGTAAGAGCTGGGTTACCTTGTAAGTGAATGAACATTTGAAGCATTCTCTGGCTCAGATGAAAATCGAAGATAATAGTTGTGGACTAAGAGGGAATAGGCTAAGACAGCAGCGCACATTGTGTCAGAACGTCCAGCACTTGCTAAATATAAACGCCATGGGAGATTTAAGCCTTGGGCAAAAGGAGACTTCGTGTTGAGGAAGAAGGCTAGTGAGAGTAAAGGCCAGCTTTAGTGCAAGACACGATAAACGTAAGGTAGGCGGAGAGAAGGGGGACGCAAAGAGACCCATAGAGTAAGCGGTCTGCATAGATATCCCTCATTCTTGACAATAATAATAATTGGATGGACCTTAATTAAATGTAAATTAATCAGTTTTTTTTTTTTTATTTCAGTTCGTTACGAAATAACTAAATTTTCAATTAATTTTTTTTACAACAGAAAAGATCTGAATGAAATTTGAATCAATTTAAACGAATTAGGCAGAAATGAATTACAATTCATTTCCAATTTAAATAAATTTGTGAAAAGAATTGCAATTTTCCAAAGGGAATTGCAATTAATTTTCAATTCATTTGAATAGAATTGATTTTGAATTCACTCAAACGAGTTAGAACATGGAACTGCATTTCAAATGAATGAATTCTTTAATAAGTTGCAATCAATCAAATTCAGGAGCAGATCTAGGGGCAATGAAACGTGGAAATTCTCCTACTAAACTGAAACTATTCAATGAACAAACGTCAAAGAAAATATGGAGATGCTTACTGCGTATCAATTCATATATCAATTAATGAATTGGTAATGAATTGCTAATTGCTTTTTTATAATCTGTTTAAATTAATTCAAAGTTCAATTCTGTTCAAATAAATTGGAAATTAATTGCAATTCACTTGGACAAGTGTATTTGAATTAGAAACGAATTATAATTCTTTTTTAACAAATTCATTTCATTTGACTCCAATTTTATTTAATTCATTTTTTTTTTGTGTAAAAAGAGTTAATTAAAAATTGCTAATTAAGTGCTAGAATGATTAGCGAATTTATTCAAAAATGAATGATTCATTTACAGCTCTGATCTTAATCTAGGGCCGAATGGGGAATAAAGGGGTAAAACGAGCAATTTCGCGTGACTGATTTTAATGAAATTTCAAACATTAAATAATCCTTTTCGAGAAGATGCAGTAGGATAACCTGTTTTAAAATCTAGGACTTAAAGGTGGAAACCAACGACGAGGCAATTTAGTGTACTTTACCGATTTTTATAAATATTACGAGGGGGTTCATAACTTAGACCTACAGGAAAAAAAACAGGAAAATAGATATTTCTGTGCTTTTAATTAATTTTAAATCACGTGTTACTGTATTTGAATGTTAAATTTGAAGCGGCTGAAACTATTTCAAAAAAAGTTTTCTTTTGTTTATTCATGGTCAGCGGTCCCAATAGATGGAGCTTTTTTTTCTGGGATTTTCAATGTTGTATCTCCCTAATTACTCTATCGACTTCGGAAATAGTTTCTGTTGCGCCTAGAGTGAAGTCAATAGGTTGACAAATGCCATAAAGTGTAACACAATTCACCAGAGCCCTAGAAATATCATAACAGTTGGGCAAAGCAACACGGAGTAAACAAGCTAAATCAACTTTAAAATATAAAGTTACATTCGTTTTTTTTTTTATTTTAAGAAAGTGTTACATTCCATTATACACAAACAGTATAAGAATTAAAGAAGAAGCCTTTATCATATTAAAAACTTAAATCAACCATATTTTGTTCAGACTTAAAAAAAAGTTACAAGCATTTCTGTCGCATTTGTTTATTTATTATAAGTTCATTAAATATAACTTTACCTTTTCTCGTAATTTAAACTATACATTTTTTTGTTTTTGTTATTTGTTTTGTTGCATGTTTTATTTTATACAACCCATAATCAATTTATGGTTAATTATATTTTCAATATACTTTTATCTTACCAGGCAACCAACGAAGGGAAGGTATGCTAAACAAAAGAATGAACAAACTGATGAAATTCTAAAAAACTTTTCTTGTATTAAAATAAAGTTAGTGTTAGTACTCTAGAACCCCGACTTGCGTCGTTTCGATTTGCGTCGCTTTTTAAAAACTAGAAAAATCCGATTTGCGTCGTTGCAATTTCAAGTTGCGTCGGTTTTACTCTGATGTACATCCTTTTTATTTCCATTGCGTCGCTAATTGTTTGCGCCGTTTCGATTTGCATCGCGGTTCTTTGGTCCCCATTAACGACGCCAATGGCGGCCCTAGTGTATATGAAAAAAAAAAAAAAACGCTACGAAACGGCTTATGCAGTCAAGACACACATTTTTTTAAAATTTAAAATTTTTTAAATTTTTTTCATCGCTTTGCACATGAGCGAAACCAAAAGAACTACTTTTAGAAAAATAAAGAGCGCAAGCGAAATAATTGGCTTTTCGTAGTTTGCTGAAGATATGTCTTCTTTTCAAACGCTAATGTGTTTTCAATTAGCAAACGTTTTTGAAACGTTCTTTCGGAAATCAATAAAATTTTGTTCTGATTGCTGCGTACGTTTAATTTAATGTAAAGTTTCTGATTATAAGCAAAAAAACATGATCAACCTTCACTGTTTCTGTTTTGTTTTTATTTTACTCCCTACAAACGTTTCGTTTTATGTATTTTTGTACCCTGTTTTCTAAGAATAACGATTCAATTTTATATGCTTTAAATTATCATCATGAACAATTCTTTGTAATCGGTTTATACTTCTTGTCTTCCTTCCCCTTTTTAAACATCGCACAAAGAAAAAGTAATCTGCAACATTTTTAAACTTGACACATTTAGTGGCTGCTCTGTCTTTTTTAGTCGTTCGTAACATCATTTTTTACTTAACTACAGATTTATTTAGTCATAGTTTTTGCTGTTGTTTTTCTTAATATTTAATTTTTATATGAATGAAATATTTCTACTAAAAGTCCACACACAGAGTCTTCCACGCTCAGTCATCGATACAAACAAATACTACGATGTTATTAAATACTGTTGTGTGTAGCTTTAGGCAATTTCCCATGGTTTGATATTGTTTCTGGTCTTAACAGTTTTCGTTATCTATCAATTTGTGGAAAATTGTTAAATGTTTTTGCAAGGAAATATAAGTTGATTTAACCTTTTTGATTTGCTTTGTTTGTTGGTCTGTTCTTGTTCTTGTTATTTGGCTGTTCTGCTCTTTGTTGTGGGGGCAAAAGACAAAGCATAATGACATTTTCGATTTGATTTAATTATTTGATGATATTTTTATTAAATTAATTTTGGTTATAACATCGTAAACTAGAAAAACTTAAATAAAGAGGCAAACAAAGTTGTAGAAAATTAACAAAAGAAAATCTTGTGAAATTTTGTTACGTGTGGATGAGATAAAATAAAACAAGTAAGAGTGCTAAATTGGGCGGTGTCAAATCTTATTTACTCTTCAAGTAAAAGTAACTCCAATCAAAAAAATAAACATTGAGGTGACAGAGAATTAAAAAATTAAAAAAAAAAAATACATAAAAACGTCATCGGCTCTTAATGGGTTAATCATTTTCAAGAAGCTCCAGTATTTTCGGAAAGATTTCTTCAAAAGCTTTTAAATGATACCTATATTGATATCGTAAAAAATATGACACACAATCGCACTTTTCTATGAAGAGTTCAGAGGCCCATAACTCGAAAATATGCCGAGCGCCAATTTTTTTTACTTGAGGTTTTTTTTCTTATTTTTTAATTCTTTATCTCACCAAATATTTGTTTTTTTTAAGAGGTTACTTTATTTCAAATGATATGGAAAAATCAGTCTGCTGCTTCGGACACGGTCCGATCTTGTAGAAATTAAAAACGGAATGACAAACTTGGAAATACCCTTCTTCCATTTTTTGTCATGAAGGGTAAAAAAAATGTTTCCCAATCCACTAACAGGAACACAACCCTTGAACAATAACTTTAGATTCAAATTTTGTAAACTTTTATTTTTTGTTTAATTATCAAGAAATTCTCTGCTTGCAACCTTAAGCGAACCCAATAAAATACTTTCGGTTAAACGGTTCATAGTTGAGTTGAAAGTCCACTCCACACTTTTCAGCACATTGTATGCATTTCTGTTCCTTTTAAGCCCGAATGAAAGTTTTAATTGACAAACGATGAGCAGTACACTCCGGCATATCATCATGAATAAATTGACGCTTGAACCGTGCAACCAAATTATTTGAATTAACTTCTGAAATCAGTCGCTAATTCTCGCAAAATTGTGTTCAGAAGGTTTATAAAATAAACAAAATTACAGCATGTGAAGTAAAATCAATCCATAACAGATCCTATAAAATCTAGAAAATTATTACGTTTGTTGCGTTTTGTACTCGGATATTTTAATTGGACCTTATTTTTTCCAAAAAGAGGCAGACCTCGCGTTATGATCGATGGAGATCGTTACCACAACATGTTGATCATGTCATACTTTTGTTTGAC
This sequence comes from Cistogaster globosa, assembly GCA_937654795.1. NCBI lineage: Eukaryota > Metazoa > Arthropoda > Insecta > Diptera > Tachinidae > Cistogaster > Cistogaster globosa. Next base: position 126,509,748 of record OW569404.1, read on the forward strand.
AATATGGATCGCACTGATAAAAGGGAGTTGAGTTTTTTCAGGTTGGCGCTATCTGCCGAATGGCGGCTGTGGAATAATTGAAAACAAAAGTTGGCGATAAGTTGAATGCATGCAATGGAATTCTCAATTGGTCTCTTAAGTCGTGGAGCTAATAAACCGGCAACAATTGATGCCCCTTGGAGACCAACATTGTTTGTATTGATCGTGACATACGGCCAGAAATGCTCAAAAAATTAGCCCCACAATACGTTTCGGCTCGAGATCAATTTTAAACGCATTCGATCTTTTCCTTTTTTTCTTTAAATTTTCAAAATGTTGTTAAATTATTTTAAGACTTTTTTGGTTGTTATTTCGAATTTTTAGCGATAATATAAATATATAAAATTATTACTATTTGCTGCTTTTTCTCCTAATTTCTAGTATTTTTGAATTGATATTTTTCTTTCTACTTAGTATTCAATTCGATAATTAAAAAAAAATTATTCCGCCCGAGCAGGGACTTGAACCCTGGACCCTTGGATTAAAAGTCCAATGCTCTACCGACTGAGCTACCCGGGCATATATTTGCACTTGAAATATTTCTGTACATGGACACACGTTTATATTTAGAAACAACCACCACTAAAGAATATGGAAAATCCCAGCAAACACAATTGTGTATGAATACTTGCAATACCATATCATGTTTTTAAAATTTAAAATGAAAACAAAAACAGATTTCGATTTTTTATTGTTGCTTTCAATAAAATTTTCCAAAATTTGGGAACCGATTTTTTGTTTGTTTTACAAAATGAAGTTAAAAGTCTATTTCTTTGAAATTGATGATTTTTTGTAAAATATTTGACAAACGGTTTTTAATTTATCAGCATTTTTTTATTTTAAGCATTCAAAAAAATGTCAAATTGTTTGAATACCTCAAAGACGAATATTTGGTAAAGTTCTATTCAATCGAAAATTATTGCATGATTTCAGTGTAATATGTTTTTTGGTCTTCCTTGGGCTGATAAAACTACCAGCAAATTTCTGTTAGTCTTTTCTAGCATATTTTAATATTCAGGCACTTGATTTTAGAAGGAAGAGTATATGTGTTGCAGGAGATGGCTCCTAAAGCAGTTTCTCCTATAAAAATGAGTTTACAAAAACTTAGTTTTATATGAATTTTTGACTTTTACTGTATATACTTATACGTCAGTATTGTTCATTAGATCATACAAAGTTCAGAAGCCGGCTACTTAAATATTCAAATTAAAATGTTGATTTCGACATAAAAAACAATGTTAATTCTAACTAAAAGTCTTCAAGGATTTAGGTTATTTTTGCCTATATTAACACCATTTGCACTGGGTATATCTTTTATGTTTATCCATATAAAATCTGTTTGTAGTCCCAAGAATATCATAAATAATTCTGGCCGTTAAGGCGTGATTGAGTAACAAACATTAAAACTGACGAACTTTTAGTTTTCACACTTTAGGTTGGATTTTCATAATTCAATACAATATTAATCAATATAATTGGCTAAAAATCCAATAATTGTGCTATTTAAAATTTTTTTTGTTTGAGGGGTCTACCCTCAAACTTAAAATCAACATACCCTGTTATTTATGAAAACCAGGTTTTTTAAAAAATTTGTAACATCAATCTTGCTTGATTCCTTAAAAAAAACTTATTCTCTAAGCAGGCGAAATGGTCATACGGATATGGCTTTCCCATACTAATTCATTGTGATGTTTATTTTCTAATGATAGTAGCCGTTCGTTGTTGGAGAATATTATTTCCAGGGAATTATTAATCAAGGATAACTTCAATGTTAAATAATGATTTTAAATAAATCTCCATATTCCCATCAAGTTTTGGTAATCTGAATTTCCGATGAAACATTTGTTTCCTTCATTAAACAGCTGCTTAAAATAGATGAGCTATCAATGAACATTAATTGTAAGGAAGAAGAATAAGCTATGTGAAAATTGTTAAATCAAAGTTTAAACATAAATAAAATTTTTTAAACGATTCAAAAATTTATAGCAAGAAAGTGATTAAGTAAAATCCACCGTTTGATCGGGGTTTGCAAGACGCATTTAATCCCTGGAAGTTATGCGAGACATTGTTACAAACACATTTCAATAAAATTAATTTTTGTATCAGATTTATTGGACAAACTCTAAACAAAATATTAAAATTTTTCCATTTAAATAAAACTTTGAATGAAAAGCTATACTTTTGAGCTTTTTCCTACACTCTGCTATTACTTCTGAAGAAAAGTTTGTAAATTTACAGGCAGTAGATCTTTATATTTTACAGCTTGTCAATCATTATGTCACCCAGCACTGTAGTAACTGATCTTAACTTAAAAAAAATGCATTCTTAATATTAGAATTATCTGATTTATACAGATAAAACTTTGCATTATGTATACCGTTCCCCAGTAAAATTTTAGTAAACAAATCAAAGGGGATAAGGGGAATTTTTATTTACATTAAAAAAATGTTCACATGAATTGTTCACAATTGAAATTTTGTGAAAAGGAAAAATATTTCGAGGAAAAAATTATTCATGATAGGGGTAACTCAGTTCTACTTTCCGACTTAGAAGCTTTAGAAACTAGAATTCTCCAAATTGTTTTTAAATCACATTTAACTGCTAATCATTCAAGAAATAATTTCTTATTACATATATAGTTAAATTCAAACCTTTATGTTTATTGGGTTAAAAAAACCAAATTCCTAAAGAGAACACTTATGCTCTCTGGATGGCTCTCTTACGGCAAACAATGATTATTATTTTGTTCTGTTTTGATTTGCTCTTTCATACAAAAATGCATCATCAATAAACTCAAGTTAGCAAGATAAGTGGTGTTGTTGTTTTTGCTTGTAATTATTTGTTTATCTGAAAAATTTTATATAGCATGCTATCTGAATGCTATAAAACATTTTATAGCATGTTATAAAACGTATAAATTTGTGTTTCTAAATGTTTTTCTGGGGGGAGAAATGATTTGTTTTTTAGGAAGGAGTTATTTATGTATTTGTTTTCAACAAGTTTAATGTGTTTAAAAATCTTCCATGTTTTTATTGTTTTTATTATTTTCTTTGTTTGTTTTTGTTGATGTTTAATTGCATGTTGAAAATAATATTCTTTAGGAAATTTACCTCAGCATGGGGATTTTTATTTTTAAAATTTTTACTTATTTCTATAATTAAATTGTGTAGTACGTCGTGTTTAAAATTTTATTGAAATAAAAACTTTAAATGCAATTAAGAAGAATTAATTTTGCTAAAACCGACATTTTAAGTTTTGTAACACATTTAGGATTGTTAATAGCTACATAATTTATTAATTAATTTATTTTTTTAATTATCTATTATTTTCATCTATTTTGTTCACAATGTAAATTAAAACAATACATTTAATATTTTTTATAAATATTTTCTCTATTCTCTGTGCTGTAAAATTTGTACCTATTTTTAGTAAAAATAATGATAATCGTGCTTTAAATATCAAATAAAAGATTAGAAAATACAGCATGCCCTCTATGCGTCTAACTTAGATTTAAGATTTCTTGTGAATAAACATTTGGGTGACGTATTTTAATTTATTTTATTACTTTTTAAGTTAAAACGGGGCGGGCTAAACAATATTCAGGCACACGCTTTGACAATTATCATAGTTTACAATCATAAAATTTTAGTATTAAATATTTTTATATTGGGAATGAACTCTTAAATGAATTTGTAAATGTGTGTTTTATAGTAATTTTTTTAATTTAAATTTTAACGCATTAAAAAAAAAAAAAATGTTTTAAACTTTATTATTTGAAACCTTACTGTGTGAGTTTAACGACAATTCTTTGAATTTTTATACCCTTCACCACAAAAAGTGGAAAAAGGGTGTATATAAGTTTGTCATATTGTTTGTAATTTCTACAATTCATTTCCGACCCCATAAAGTATATATTATCTGACTTCTTATGCATAGCGAAGTCAATTGGTCGATGTCCGTCCGTGTTAGTGTTTAAATCAACTTTGCCAAGGCACTTGATGAGCTGAGAGAAAATTTAAATACGCCAATCAATCAGACATAGTTTCAAAAATTTTTCTATTGAAAATCAGCAAAATCAGTCCATATCCTTCGAGGCAGCGGGCAAAATACCACGCCTGCCTCTAATTTTTTTAAATCGCTTGGAAAAATGAGTAATTGCAATAAAAAACAAAAAAACAAATGTATGGAGCGATTAATGTTTAAAAAATAAGAAAAAAACCTCAAGTGAAAAAATTGGAGTTCGCCCATATTTTCCAAGTTATGGGACTCTGAAATTTTGATAAAAAATATCTATTGTCAATATAGGTATCATATAAAAGCTTTTGAAGACATCTTTCAGCAAATACTAAAACTAAAAAAAAGCTCAATATTCAATATCAATATAATTGTTTTATTTCAAAACAAATAATTTTTTTTTTAATTTTTTCGTCATCGTCATTCTTCGCATCTCTCCACCGCAGGTTGTGTATATTGTAAACATCATCTATTTAATAAACTAATTTTGTAAATAATAATACGGGGAGTATCCATAATCAATCAACATGAATTGGGTTAGACGAAGTCTATATACAGCCCCAAGCACTCATTCGCTATTCTCTCTGTAACTCGCTTTTATTTTGGTAGTCATTGGGAACCCAAAAAGTTCGGAAATATAATAGGTGCGTCAATAATTTTGCTTTTCATAAAATGGTATTTTTTAAAGGTATATTTTTATAATAGGTACTTTTTGTTCAAGGTACTATTATTAAAAACTGAACTATAAGCTTATTATTTTTTTTTTTTGAAGGAATTCTCTTAATCGCCTAAATAGTAAGTACTTTTACTTAGCCACAAATTCTTAAAAATTCTTATAAATTTTTTTGAGCACTCCTGACAAAGAGACCTTCAAAACATAAAGTTATTTTTACAAAAAATACTTTTTAAGAATGATTCGTAAAACTTTTTTTAGTTTTTTTTTGGAAAGGTACTTTATGTGCTAAGTAAATGCAAAAAGTACCTTTACAAAAAGTACCATTAAAAAAGCTTAATTTTTCTACAAGAAACAATTGAGTTTTTTTAACAAAAAAAATTAATAACTTTTTTAGGATTTTCCAAAAAGTACTTTTAGGATTTTTCAAAAAGTACTTTTTTTATATATATATATATACTTCTTTTACAGATCCCTTTATAAAAAGTACTTTTAATAAATAACGTTTCAATTAAAGCTATTTTAACATATGCTTTTAAAATAGTACTTTTTATTAAGAGTTTTTTGTTTTAAGAAATTTTTTAATGGTTCTTTATATGAAAATTCCTTTCAAAGTAACGAAAAGGTACTTTTGCTAAAAAACATTTCAAATTATTTAACATTTCAAATGAATTGCCATGAAATGTGATATTTGTTGAATATAATGCATACATATATTTTACGATACTATTTTAAAAGTACTTTTGATAAAAGGAACTCTTAGAAAGGGTTCTCTTTTGTAATTTATTTTCAAAGAATTTTCGCAATTTGCAAACAATATTTGTATTGTAAATTATGTTTACTTTTACAGAAAAGTATTTCATTTAAAATACTTCAAACGATACTTTTTTCCAAATGACAGAAATAATTCTTGTGTCATCTCTTGTTTTAAACAAACTTCTTTTATTACAGATAAATAAATTTATTAACAATAAAAATTATTTAAAAGGTTAAATTTTTTACACTTTTTATTACTGAATAAATAAACTCACAAAATTGTACTTTAAAAAACAAAAATTTTTAAAAAGCAATTGAATTGTGTGCCTAAAGGAAATGAGGTCGTCTCAGATTAAACAAAATGAAAATAAAAGGGTCATCAACAATTTGAGCAATAAACTCTCAAATGACAATAGAAATTTTTGTGTTCAACTTTTATTAGAATAATTTTGTCCCTTTCTGTCACACTATCACACTAATTTTCGGAAACTACTTGAGTGGCACATAATTTTTTATGAGTTTTATGGTTAAACTAATGCATGATCAATAACGACTCATTTTTAGATCATATGAGGGAGATAAGAGGTTAACGATTGTGTGACGATTGCTTTTGTAAAATATTAGAAAGGGTAAAAAAATCCATGCATATAAATTGGGAAACGAAACAATTTGAAGTCGTTTGTCTTGCTTTTACCACAAATACAGCTGTTTTTAATTTTAGGTCATATTGTTATTTTTTTAAATTTATTTCGTCGATATTGTTTTTTTTTTTTTTTGGAAAATGACAGACGGATGGTCTTATTAATTCTGAGCCCTTATCACTAAATTTTTATGTTCTCTATTTAACCTTTATTGTTGTTTGTACAAAAAAAAATGTTATTTTAGGTCTGACAACAAAATTTATCCAAACAAAGGTTTATTAGACGTTTTTTTTGTTTGTGTTTCGATAAAAAGGAAATTTCTAAATTTTGATGGATTTGTTTTATTGCTTTTTTAGCTAGTTTTTCTTTGTTCTTCTGTATGTCGTTTATTATATTTTTTATTTTTTTTTTTTTTTTTTAATAAATTATGTCTGAAATTGAATAATGATGGGCATTTTTTTATGATAAATTAACAAAGTCCAAACAGTAAGTTGAATTATTTATTTTTTAATAAAATAATATATTTTTTTAAGAAATCTATAATGAGGCAGCTTAAGATTTCTATTACATAAATTTATAGCCAGAAGAAATCTCCAAAAACATCTGTAAAGACCAGTATTTATAAAAATCTAAGAGTTTTTTATGCAAGTAATTTCTTATAAAGAAATCAATCGCAAGCGAAAAATTTCCTTTAAAGAAATTTATGTCAACCGAAGATATTTTTTTTTATAAAAAAAACTATAGCAAGCGCAGGAATTTTTATAAAAAATTCGAACTTAGGAATAAAAAAAACTACAGCAAGTGACGGATTTTTTATAAAGCAATCTGAACTAAGCAAAAGAATTTTATAAGGAATTTCATTAAACAAAAATGTTATAAGATTTTTGCAATAAATTTGTCGGTAACTAAAAACTGTTTTTTATTAAATAATTTATTGCAAACTAAAGTATTTTATAATGAAATTTTTTGCGAGCTATAATTCTTTGAAAAATTCTGTGTCAAGCCAGAGACTTTTAAAATAAAATTTTCGGAATTTTAAGATTTTTTAATAAAATTTGGTAAGAGCTAAAATTTTCTAAAAAAAACATTTTTAGCTTTAGCAAGCTAAGGATTTTTATAGAGAAATTTTTCACAGTTATAAGTCTTTTTTAATAAGATTTTGCGCGAGCTAAAATTTTCGATTAAAAAATCTGTAGCAAGCTAAAGATTTTCATAAGGAAAACTTTTACAATTATAAATTTTTTATAAAGAAATTTGTTGCGAGCAAAAAATATTTTTTTTTCAATTTTTCTAAATAGTAATTTGTTGCATACTTTAATATTTTAAAAAGATATTTCTCGTTAGTTCTAATATCTTTAAAAAAATCTGTAGCATGCCAGATTTTTTTTAATTTGTTAGAGTTTTTAGATTTTTATAAAGAAACTAGCAGTGCCCACGACTCCGTCAGCGTGTTTTTTCCAATTTTCTTGAAATTCAAATTTAGAAAAAAGAACTTTAAAATAATAATTGTAGAGTTCTGTTTATAGTATTAAAAATTTTTTATCTACAAAAATAAAATATGCTGACAATTGTTTAAGTACCATTATACTTCAAAATTGAGTGCTTCCACATTTGTATCTTTATTTTCCCTACAAAATGATACTTACAAAGGGACCTCCTCACAAAATCCATCCTGCAGTTTTTACACAGACAGATGGACATACAAAAATTTCAAAAATAGATATTTTTTATTCCATATCGATTTTTATCTATACCAACAACAACATTTTCAAAAAATATTTCATGTACAAAACTTATCCTGTTACAGCTTAATTATGTGTATAAGCGAGCTAAAATTTTTTATTAAATAAATCTGTAGCAAGTCAACGTTTTTATAGAGTAATTTTTCAAAACTTTAAGAAAGAAATTTGTTGCAAGATAAATTTAAAAAAAATTGTAGCAAGCTAAAAGTTTTTAATAAAAATCTAAAATTTTTAAAAAGAAATTTAACGCAATTTTTATAATTTTATAAGAAAATTTGTCGCGAGTTACAATTTTCTAATAAAAAATTTGTAGCGGTCTTAAGATTCTTATAAAGATATTTGTCGCAGGCTACAGATTCAAAGAAAGTAAGGGATTTTGTGTAGAAATATCTTTAGCAAGCTTAAAAATTTCAAAGAGAATATGTTAAGATGCTGTAAATTTTTTTTGATTATATTTAGAGCAAAATATTTTTTAAATATATCAAAAGCAAGATAAGAATTTCTTATTATAAGACGTGTTTGGGTTTTTCTAATATTTTTTTAATACGATATTTTTTTATAGGTTTTCTAAAAAAATATTTATGGCCACTTTCCCCAAGTGGGAAAAGGGTATGTCTAAGTTTTTCACTTCGTTTGTAATTTCTACAATATCCATTTCCGATCCCATAGAGTATATATTCGAGAATTCTTTTGCATAGCGAAGTCGATTGAGCGATGTCCGTCTCTGTGTCCGTGTTTGTATTGAATTTTACATTGCCAAGTCATAGCGTAGCTAGAAAAAATTTAAATACATCAATCGATCAGACATAATTTTAAAAGTTTTGCCATTGACAATCCGCATGATCGGTATGTGTCCTTCTAGATAGCGAGCAAAACACTGCGCCTGTTTCTAATATTTTCAAGTCATTTGGCAGAAATCTAGTTAAGTAAAGTAACTTCATTACAAAAAACAAAAAAAAAAAAAAAAAAAATATAGTGCGATAGAGAATTAAATTTAAGAAGAAAAAAAAAAAAAAAAGAAATTAACGGTCGCCCATATTTTCCGAATTATGGGCCTCTGAACTTTTTATAGAAAAGTACGTTTGTGTACTACATATTTTAAGATATCAATATGCGTGTCGTTTAAAAGCTTTTAAGAGATCTTTCAGAAAATGCTAAAATTTTTAAAAAATTCTTAACCCATTAAGAGCTGATGAAATTTTTGTATAATTTTTTTGTGTTTTTAATCTCATTTTCCTCAATATTTATTATTTTTTTTTTTATTGGAGTTACTTTACAAATAAACTAGATTTTTATTTATAGTGAAGTGTATATGAGATTCGTTATAGCCAAATATTTTCTGGGAGCAAATTAATGCATTCGATATCGATCGAAATTTACATTTAAATTCTATTGAAATTTCGTTTGATATCGAGTGCTGTAATTTGCCCCCTGCTTTTTAAAAATTTCCCAATATTTACATTTTTATTTCTTTTCCTTTTACAAAAAATAAAAAAAATATGACAGATGCCATCTTTATGTTTCTTTTGTAATATGTTGCAGTTGCATGTTTTTCTAGTTGTAATTTTTCTTTCAAATTTAAAACGGATGTGTCAATATAATCTAAATTTGTATTATTTCCACAACATAAATATGTTTTTCTATGTAAAATAAAATGCTTTTTTATGTTATTTTTCTATTTGTGTCGTTGCATCCTGCACTTTTTTTCAAACTCAGGCAGGTTTTCGTCTGAAAATTTATAAAGTGGTTGCATAAACTTTTATTACAAAGTCGAGTAAGGATAAAGCAGCATATTAAGGAATAATATTTTTCTTTATTTTTGCTACAGAAGTTATTACCTTCTTATTTGAGAGTTTTCATTCATGTGCCAAAATTTTAGTTTTTCATTTAGCTTAAAAACTTTTTGTTTACATTTTTAAATTGTTTATTATTGCAGTTTTATATGGGTTGTACAGATTGTAATGTTTTTACTCTCCTACAAACTGGTATTCAGTTCCATTTAATGCTTTTCTAAAAATATTTTTTCTTATTTAATTTAAAATTCAAAGCATATGTATCTGTTACAAAAACAATATTTGAGAAATTTAAAAATTAATTTTAACCCTGCTAAGACCATTAAAAATATCTAAAGAGTAATTACGTTGACGCAATGATGTAAATTTATTTTTAAAACAAGCGTTTAGACAAAGGCCAAACTAATATATATTTTTTCTTTCTAAGTCGTGATTTGTTTACGTGATAACAAACTGAACATATTATGTTTGGCTATTACTCCTTTATTATTTTGTAATAGTTTAGAAAAATTGCTTCTGATTAGAATTTTAGCATAAAATATTAAGTTCAAACCAACCAAATGATCAAATAATAACAACATGTGTCTTAAAAACGTGACTTAAAATATTGTGAAAAAAATTATAATTTGTTTACTACAACATAATATGTTTAAAGAGAGCATAATATCGTTACTGTGAACATTCCATAACCATATTATCATCCAAAAACAAAAAAAAATTAATTTAATTTGCACAATAAAATATCCTACTGGTATCCTCATGGTCTTTTCAGGCCAGGAGTAAATTTGTTAAACAAAATATAAGGAATTATTTGAAGAGAAAAAAATCATGGCAGAATTTACATTTTAAATCATATCCAAAGCGCAGTTTACCTCCTCTGGATAGTGCTGACGAAAAGAATATTGACTTTTATAATTTTTTTTAATTATAAAATAAAACTTCCTTGAATAATTGTTATTTTCACGCAGGTACTCTGTGAAATATTAGCTTAACTTGGCTTGTTGCAAACAAAATTGAGTTAATAACTAATAAAAAAAACCTCTTAAAGTTAAGAGAAATAGCTGAAATCCATGTGATTGTAGTTGCCAGATAAAATTGTTAAAAAAATCGACAAAATATCGACACCACCCAAATATGGACTATCAATTTGTTAGCAGATATATTGATATAAAATCAATCGACAAAGATGATCGCAGCATAAAATAATCACTACAAAAAAGAAAAGGAAAAGGTACTTTTTATCAATTTCCCCTTTACTGAAATATCATCTTTACATTATCAATTTGTGAAATGTTTTTTTTTAGTACATACAATTTGATATGAACAAATTTAGTTTTTGTACCTATGAAAGCTTTATATTCAAAAAAGTACCAAGCTTTACAAGAATGTACTTTTTGTATGCCTCCTCTTGTAAATGTTCAAAATAAATAAACTTTTAATGATTAATAGAACATGCTTATTAAAGTTTATAAAAATTAATTTTATAGTTGTACAGAAAATATATTTTATTTGTACCTTTTTATGGTACTTTTTCGTCACCTTTAAATAAATTATTTTTTATTTTTTATTTAAGAATTTCTATTACGCATCGTAAGAGAAGAATTACAGAATTTTTTTTTCGTTATGTATATCCGATTCCTAAAAAGTACCAAAAAATTTAGATTTTTTTTAATAAAATTTAAATTTTATTTCTGAGTTCATTGCTTTAGAATATAGATTGGATGACAAAAATACCGAATATTTGTTTGTACCCACTTCTATCCCTTAATGATACAATTATTAAAAAGTACCAAAAAGTTGCCCCGTGGTTATTGTTGTATTAGTTCTGAATTTGGTGGCTAACTTGATTGATTTCTGAGAATCGATTATTTCAACTTAATTTCATGAAATTTCAAAAGAGGAGGAAGCTGGGCTTGATTAAAATTTTAATATTAAAAAAATGTACAAAAGTAGTTGAAAAAAGGTACTTATTTTTTTCATAAAATTTTATCATTATTAACTGACTTCAGAAGACATAAAGAAAATTCTGTTCAAATATTTAAAATATTAAAAAAAATTATCGTAAAAAATTTTTATTAGCTTTAAATGAAAAAAACGCCAAATTAATTATTTTTACCGTTTTTCATAACTACTTTCGCTCAAGAGATTAAAAAAGTCATAAAACAAAAATAGTTTAAACAGTCAATAAATATGGGGCCAAATTACGGCATTCGATATTGAATGCTTCGAAGGACCAAACTTGTTTGTCCCCTAAAGATATTCAAAAATAGAAAATTTACCTAAAAATTAAAAAAAAAAATTAAATAAATTTTTGAATAAAAGCAAAATGTCTAAAATAAAAACTTAACTGATTTGTGACTAAAATCGTCAAATTTTAAGAAGACGATTTTTAGCAAATTAAATGACAAACAAAACATAAATCATTTAATCTTTAATAATCAACGGAGATGGTTGAGAACATCTAACTAAATGAGAATTATAGCGCTGCCTATAGTGTACTCATTTAACTTGTAGGTTTATAACTTGAAACTTACACTTGACCTTGTGCATAGAAATATCACTTTAAGTTTAAAGGGTTGTGAGAAAAGTCAGCATCTCTACAGAATAATTTATTCGTTTAGCCAAAAAAAAAAAAAAAAAACATTATTGACAGTAATTTTGCAAATTTTAAATTACATAAAGAGAATATTTACACACTTTTTCTGGAATCCTATTAACAGTTTCCTCAATCATAAAAATAACAATTTAAACATCTAATAACAAATATAATCAACAACTTAATCAACCAACCCGTTCCCTACATTTCCTGCAACGTTAAATAGCGCGCACAACAATCAACAACAACAAAAATTTTAATTTTTAATAATGCTGTCAATTGAAAGCTGTCTTTCTTAATAAACGAAATATTATTCACGGAATATTTGTTGTTCAACTTATATGAACACTCTTTTTTAAAGCACTAACTGACTGACTGAGTGACTAACTCACACGCTTCTCAAGTGTCTACTTGAATATCTTCTCAACACTTGAAAGAATTAAACATCTTTTTTTAAATAAAGTTTTTTCTTCGTACTTTTAAAATAAATACTCGTATAAAGGCTTTTTTTCCAAACCAAAATTTAACAAAAACAACGACAACAAGCCATCTTTATCGGATTTATAATACATCAAATTAGATAAATAACTTATTTTTTTGTAGAATTCACTGTAAATTATGTGTGTAACGTATAGAAGTTTGTGTGTGTTATTTCTATAAGCAGTTGTTTGTTAAATTACCCATAATTTTTTATGTTCAATTTTAATAACTAAATACTACAACAATTTTTAAACAAATTGAATTATAAATACAACAACAAAATTAATGAACTGGCGCTACTGTATATGAACCGGTATTATGCCACATTTGTGATTCGTTTGTTGCATTTTAGACTAGACTTGTTTTTAGGTAAATGCCTGGTTACAAGTCCTTAGCATGAATTTAATTTAGTGAAACAAGAGGCAGTTGAGGGGTCTGTAAGCGAAAAGGAGTCAAAAGTTTTCTGCATTAAGATCGACCAAAACCAAAAAAAAAATTTTTTTCAACGAAAAATTCAACTAAGAATATCGAATTTTTTTCTCATCGCCAGTCATTTAATTTAGAATAAAATTTACTTTTACATTTTTACATTCACATCCAAAATATATTTTTAAAAATTAAAAAATGTACGAAACATAATTTTTTGCTTATTTTCATCATGACTGAAACACTCATGGCTTCGTAGCAGCTTCTTCTTTTTTGTTCAATTTTCCAACACTTTGTGGGCGGTTTTTGGTTTTATCTCACGAATGGCTTGGACGATATTTGTCTTAAGGGGGTTAATTTTTTCTGGATTATTCACTCATCATTTGCCTTTAATAGCACCACACAAGAAAAAGCTTTCAAATCACAGCTCCGAGGTGGACAATTTACATCCCCAAAATCCCTTTTACAACGATTGTCGAACTCAGTGCTTTAAAGGTTGATTGTTGGGTGAGCTGTGCGACATAACGCGGCATTCTACTAAAACAAAGGAGTCCACATCTTTTTTATTAGGCCTTAAAAATGCCTCTTCGTGAACTTTGGAGGGATCACCGTTGATTGAAATAGCGTTTTCAGAAAAAAATTTTTTTTCAAGAAAACAAAAAAAAACTATTAAATGAAGGCAAAATCCAAATAACACCGTCAATTTTTTAGGGATTTTAGATTTCCAGCAAAAATAATTTTCAGCAAAATTCTTTGTCTGATTGAAGGTCGTTTAACCTTGATTGCTGGGTCTACTAAACCTTGTGAACGACAATTATTGATTATTTATTGTGCAAAAATTCAAACCCTTCCCACAACCTAATTTCTTAGTTCTGGCACAAATCATTAGTAGAGGTCATTCCCTGAGTGCTGGTCCTAATAAAAAAAGAACCGTGCGATACCATTCACTAAACCTATTCCAGGTGCTGGACTATAAAATTTTATCCTTTTTTTCAAGACAACCGCTGCTTCATTTTCCATAATGTCAAAATGTCCCTTCACCCAGCCTACATATCAGCATTAAGTCAGATTTTACGTTTGTTTACCTAAATATCGAGGGTCATAGGAGTTTCTCTTTGCTGCAACTGGCACTCCAGCAAGTGGTTTGGCGAAAAAAAAAAACAGTCCTATCTATCTTATACTAATAAAAAAAGGAACACATTATAAGTGCCCCCTGCAGCTGCTTTCCCTTTTTTATGTAATAAATCATATTTAAAGGCTTCAAAAATAAGTATCCTTTTTTATCTGTCGACTATATTTCCCCTACTCCTGCGTTTAATAGAATTTGACACTCCCTGGATTCTGCACTTAAGCAGTTTATGAAAATATTTTAGAACAAATGATGCCACGTGATGCAAGATCGCTCACTCTTCCGTTTCTTGGTGCAGTCGGGGAGACACCGTTTTTAGTCACGCAATCAATCGTGTTTGAATTAACTACAAATTCGTAAAACTTAATTTATTTTAAATAGCGAATGAAATCTTATTCGGCTTAAGCCTTTTAATCCGAAAAAAGAAAAAAAAAACGTATACTGGGTTGGGACACCTCAGATTAACAAAAATTAAAAATTTAAAAATTTTCAGGTTTTTCACAAAATTACGTATAAAGCCCACATTTGGACCTGGACTGGTAAAATACTTAAAGACATAACTAAGAGCTAATAAACATTAAATACAATCTAACTGATTTATTTCTAAAATATTAAGAATTTAATCCCACTGTGCAGGGTCGTTGAAGCAAATAAAGTCATGAATAATAAAAAAAAAGAAAAAAAAATAATTTGGCATTTGAATATTTCTTTTGTGATTGGAAAGTATATTTGTAGAACATTAAGCCAATTTTTCATGCCAAAAAATTCGGGAGTTATAAATCAAAAATATTTAGATGAATTCTACGACTGCGTCCTGTAAAAGTATGATGTGAGGTATTACGACTCATATCATTTTTTCCTTAATGGGTAACTTTTCGATATCCTTCCTTCCTCAATGATTACAAGCAACCCATTCGCTCTTTGTAGCAACCTGACCCTCATTGAGACACAAGCTGCAGCCATTTCCCTGACTTTTTGATTCCAGACAGTCGATCGACTGGTAACTATCGCCCTTTTTTTCCATCATTGAGTCTTTAGTTATTGCTAACATTTGTCCAAAGCTGCGGTTCGAAGTCTTATGCCAGCTAATGCCGAATATTCACACTCTATGTGCGCCACCGTCTCAGCCTCTTCCAGGTAGAGCCTACAAGTATCACGACCCGCAAAAGCGACTAAGTTTACAATTAACACTTATTTTATTAAAAATGTAAAAGATTTGATAAATAAAAAGTTATGGGCCGTTTGAAAATAATCGTCATCATTGTGTACTGTAGAAGATTTGAGAGTCTACTTTGACTACATCAAAGTAAAAAACACTTGTATTTCGATAAAAATTTATTTATTTGTAAATTATTACACTTGATTACATCGTTATCATATTCTCTCAAGTAGATTTCAAAATTAGCCCCAAATATAATCTTGCGCCCTCTTCACCCCCAGCCATGTGACGATCATTAAAATCAAATGAAATTTTTTTTCCGACAGCAGTAAAAAAATGAAACAAAATAAAACAAACATTAAATATTTGTTTGGCTTATCTCTAGATTTTTGTTGGTTGTCAATTGTTTATGCCGCTTTATGTTAAAAGCTTCGAAAAAAAAATCGTTCCCTTTTTTTTCCAAATTCCCAGTAAAAGTGGAGCATTTAAAATGGTGTTTGTAGGTTTGTTTGGCATGGTGTGTTTCATTTTATCTTAAATTCAAGTGCCATTTGTTTATTTTATTCGTTTATTTGTTCAATTATTCGTATGTATGTAAACTTTCTGGATTAACCTACATAAATACTGTTTAGAAGTTATTTTTTTTTTCTTTAAATTTAGTTTTTTTTTTTAAATTTTGAGTCGTATTTTTATTTAATGGACATTTGTTCCATTTTTTAGTGATTTGTTATTCATTTATTGCCGTATTCGTTTTTCTTAATATAAATTTCGGAAATAAGGCAGCCAAACAAAAGTGTTGAATATCATGCATCAGCTCTACTCGTATTTTCTTTGAACAGTAATTTGTTTATTTGGGTGCTGGGTGCTGGGTGCTGGGTACTTGATTATTTTTTGTTTAATTTTTATTTTGAAATTTATTTTTTAATAGGAAAAATTTGTCTGGTTTTCTTTGTAAGCAATCAAAGCATGAATAGACATGTACGTGGGTGGTCTTATAAATTACCTAAAATTATAGTTGACATATAAAATGTAAACGTTACAAAGCAGCTAATCCCGTTATCATTAGCAAATAAATGCACGCACACTGCTACGTACGTGGATCCCTTTTAAACAACTTTATCTTTCTCAGTGTTAAGTTCACCTCCAATATTTGGCTGGCGACTGCGTTTTTCAACACAGCAGTATTTGCTTTAAAGTGCGGTTCCTCATACCATTCACACGGTGGGCTAATGTCGGTGGATCTCAATCTAAGGCCAGCTAATGCTGAACATTCGTATACAATCGGAGAGCGATACGACCCGGACAGTGGTTCTTCAAATGAATACAATGCGTCGATTAACGCCCCCATGCACAAGTCACGGGCAAAAAATACGATACAAAAATGTTGGTTATAGCTCTTCACCTGACTTGAAGTGAAGCCTTTCTAAAAATCTTATCGGTGTGAAGGTGACGAAATCCGATGACATCGAAACTCCACATCAAGATTGAGCTCTACTTATGATTGAGTTCAGGTTAGAATCAAAGTTCAAGAGTTAAGATTTCGTCATAATCAATTACTAAAGCTTCCACCAGTTAGACAACAAAAAAACCCGGGACTAGTACCCGTATACATCTTAGCCTTTTGCAGAAACAGTCCACTATCTCTGACGTAATTGGATGGGATTCGAACTTCAAGTTTTAGAGCTTTCGAAGTTATTCTTCTTCCCTCTTTAAACATGCTCTTCAGTACTGGCCAAAATTAATAATAAAAATTGGGATTGTTTTAAAAAATTCAGATTTTTAAAGGCTAAATCCCTTAGAATTACAACAAGGGAAAGAAACTTAAATCCTTGGAATTTTTAAAGTTCTTAAGATTTTTACAATCAATAAAAAAGATTATTAAATAAAGAGATAATTGCCTTGTTGGTGCTTCGAGCTGAGGAGAATCAATTGGTATAATTTTAAAGAAGTTATATGATTGTGGAACTATCCTCGTACAAAAAATCACAACACTAAATCTGTTACTGTAAATGTTTTTAGTTTTCTATTTTGTTTATCTTAAATGACTCCTGCTTTTTTTTTTGTGCAACACAAAAGGGCAAAAATGAAAGTAGTCAGGCTTTGTTCACCTTTGCGGCTAAACTTCAAATGTGATTGCGGAAAGAGGGTCGAATATAAATTTCTATAAGTGTTTGCTTTTATTCTTTAAAGATAGAAGGAAGTGTTGATTTTTCCTTTCCTTTTTCCTTTCTTTGTTTTTGATTAGAATTTTACTTTGTTAAAATATTCAAAATGTTTGTTGGCCAGCAATCAAGGAACTAAAAGCAACACTAAAGCAGTCATTCTATTTTTTTTTCTTTTTTTAATTTTTAAAAATAAAAGAAAAATATCTTCGTGAAATCTTTATCTTAAATTTTTAAAGAACTTATCAATTTTAGTGAAAAGTTCACATTAACTTATTTGCTAGAAAATTTTGTGGGCTTCGAACTAAACAGTTGTGGAAAGAATTTGAAAAAATTTTGGCTGAAATATTTTTTGTCTGAATTATTTTCTTTTTTTGTTTTTAGTTTTCAACAAATTAATTTTGAAAAACATAAATTAGGAAATTTGTAAAGAAATATAATAAAAAAGGAAAAAAAAAATTCGATTAGTTTTCAATAAAAAAAGTCTTGTTAAAATTATGACCAAAAAAGGTGAACTAAAACAATTTATTAAAATTTTTACTTGAAGAAAATTTCGATAAAGTTTTCGGTAGAAAAATGTTTTTTTGTAAGTTAATACGGTCTATCTTCTTTAGTGTAAATAAAACAATATTTAGATTACATTTTTTCCGACTTTACATCAACTTTTTGTTGACTTTATCAAAACAAAATTTCAGTATAAATTATACTAGAGAAAAATTTAGTTAAATTTTTACCAGTGCACAACTTTTAGTAAAATTTTCACTAGAAGAAAATTTTTAAGTAAAATTTTTAACAGAAAATAATTTTATTAAACACTTTATTAGAAAACAGTTTTAATAAAATATTCAATTTAGTAAAAGTTTTGCTAGAAAAATTTTTTAGTAAATTTTTAGTAAATTTTTACCAGAAAAAATTGTTTGTAAAATTTTCACTACAAAAAAATTTCAGTTATATTTTCACTAGAGTACAGTGTTCACTAGAACAAAATTTTTGTAAAATTTTTACTATAAAAAAATTTCAGCAAAATTTTCACTAGAAAAGAATTTGAATAAATTTTTCACTGGAAAAAAATTTAAGTTAAGTTTTTACTAAAAAAAACTTTTACCAAAAAATAATTTTTATAAACATTTTTAGAAAAAATTTTAATAAAATATTTACAAAAAAAAAAAAAAAAAAAAAAAATTGGTACAATTTTACCTAGAAAAACATTTCAGTAAATTTCTACCAGAAAAAAATTTTAAAATTTTCAATAGAAAAAAGTTTCAGTAAAATTTACATTTGTAGTAAATTTTTCACTAGAAGAAAATTTAGTACAATTTTAACTAGAAAAAATTTTTAGTACAATTTTTAGTAGAAATATATTTTGTACAGTCCTTTAGAAAATTCTCTAGAAAAAAATTAGGAAAAAGAAAATAATTGTGATAAAATCTTCAATAGAAATATTTTTTGTCAATTTTTCAGTAGAAGAAAAAAATTAGCATTTTTTTCTCTAAAAAGAAATGGTAAAATTTTTAATTGGAAAGTTTGAGAGACATTTTCACTAGACAAGTTTTAAACAAACTTTAAATAAATAAGTTGCCGGTTAATTTTCACTAAAACAATTTTCGTACAGTTTTTTTGCTATACTTTCACTTGAGAAACTGTTAATGAAAAATCTTCCTGCACTAATTTTAGTGAAATTTGAATTAAAAAAATTTAAGTGAAATTTTTACTAGACGTGTGAGCCACTTGGACCATACAAAGTTTCTTTGTTGCAATTAGGAACCCATGTCAACAAATTGTGAGAAAAATATACACAGTTGATGCCTTTTCATTATTTATTTAATTTCGTTATTAAACATGCATATTTGTTAACTTAATTGTATTAAATATTTCTTACTCTCCCATGAACGGAAAATAATTACGAATATATAAATATGGATTGGCTATAAAAGATTGTGTTAATCTGTTATCCTACAAAAGAATAAATAAGATTCGTTTGTTATTCTTTAAGTAAAATTTTCACAAACAGTCTTGAGCAGCACAAACTTCCTTTCATTTACATGGATTCTTTTGTGTGTTTTTCGAAGTGGAAAAAAATTAACGCAGACGATAAAAATTTTTGCAAAAAGCAAACTATGTTAATATATTTGATGGATTTTTTACTTAAATACGAATGTTTTTTGCTTATAATGTAAAAAATTATTGTCAGATAAGACAATTTAGTCTCGAAATGGGGATAAAAAATTTTGTTTAGGATTCTAGGATTTTTTTTTTTTTGAAAATTTAAAATATTTTTAAGATTTTTCGGGTGTTTTTTATTTTACAATATTTTAAATATTATCATGAACTGAAAAGTCGATCTAAAATTTTTTTTTGTATTTTCTAGATTCTGAATAATAAAAAAAAAAAAAAAAAACAAATTAATAAAAAAAAATTAATAAAAAATAAAATAATAAAATAAATTCGCCAAATGTGAGTTTGACTCCAGCTGTTTTTTTTCAACTCGTTACACCGGACATAGTAATACTTTGGATAAATTTAAGTCCTAATGGAAATGACGTAAATATTGTAAAACCTTTTAACGCGCACATAATTTTACTAACGCACTTAAAATTTGACGTGTCAAAAATAACAATATTTTTAAAATTCTCACGCCGCTTTTGGAAAACCCTTTAATTTTTAGTAATTGGTTTTTATTCTGTGAAAAGTTTGAAAGTCTACCTATTATGGTTTCAGAGATAGACGACTGTGACAGATGGACAGACGGATGGACAGACGAAAAGACATTGTCACGAAAACAATAGGATTACGATTTTACGTACACAAAGTACGGAACCTTAAAAATGATTAATTTTTGTTATGACACCAAAATAGTTGACTATTAATGAAATAAGTAAATAATTAATAATAATAAAAAATATTAAAAAAATAAGTGAATAATAATAAATTAAAACGAAAAATTAAAAAAAAAAAAACAAAATATAAAGATTAAAAATAAATTCAAATTACATTAAAAGAAAATATGTGCAAAATAAATAAAAAATTAAAAAAATTAATAAAAATTAAATAAAAAATAAATAAAGAAAATAAAATTAAAATAAAAAATGAATAAAGAAAAAAAAAAATAAAAATTTAAAAAAATAAAAAAAAAAAAATAAAAAAAAAAAATAAATAAAAACTAAATAAGAAATAAGAAATAAATAAAACAGAAGAAAACAATAAAAAATAAATAAAAAATTAAAAAATTAATAAAAATTAAATAAAAATAAGTAAAGAAAAAAAAAAAAAATTTAAAATGAATAAAGAAAAAAAAAAAATAAAAATTTATAAAAAATAAAAAAAAAAATAAATTTTATAAAATAATAAAAAATGAAAATAAATAAAAACTAAATAAAAAATAAGAAATAAATAAAACAGAAGAAAACAATAAAAAATAAATAAAATTAATTAAAAAATAAATAAAAATATATTACAAATAAATAAAAATATATAAAAAATAAATAAAAACATATAAAAGAATTAATAAAAACATTTAAAAAAATAAATATAAATATTTAAAAAATTAAATAAAAATATATTAAAAAATAAATAAATAATTAAAAAAATATATAAAAAATAAATTAAAGTATATAAAAAATAAATAAAAAAATAATAAAAGCTAATAAAAAAAATTATAAAAAATAGAACATAAATAAAAAATAACTAAAAATAGAAAATAAATAAAAAAAGAATAAAAAATTAACTGGTAAAAAATTATATGAATAAAAATTATTATAAAGAAAAAAGTATTTAAATTACACAGTTAAAAAATAAAATAAAAATAACGCTTGCCGAAACCCGGGATTGAACCGGGGACCTTTAGATCTTCAGTCTAACGCTCTCCCAACTGAGCTATTTCGGCCACACAAATGTTGATAGTAATGTTGCCTTATTTAATACTTCAAGCTGACTTGAAGTTTTGTTTCACACTAAAAATAGAAAAATTATATAACTTTTTATTAATATAAAAATATTTATATATTTAATAATATAATGAAAATATTTTCACAACACTCATCTATACTCACATGCATTAAATAGTTTTATTTCTGATATTTTATAAAATGTTTTTGATACGTATTTTATTGTATTTTACGAGGTGATAATAAGAATTTCAACCCCCTGAAATCGTTGACGTTAATAAATTGTTTTGAAACTATAGACGACATAAGTGACTTAATATTTATTAAATAACACAAAATGTAGTTAAATAAAATTTAAGAAAAACCAATAAATAAAATTTTTTATTATCTGATTATAGAGTCATATTAATAGAAAAAAGTTCACATGAGAATAAAATAAGGTCGAAGTAAAAAAATTAAAAACTATAATTTTCAAACATTTCAACCAGACTAAGACGAATAATAAAAAAATTAAATGGATGGTTGATTTTCTTAAGCAGCAACTAAGAAAAGTATTTAATTCCTTAGAATTCATATGTAAAATTGTTGTAGGCGTTACGATGCAACCGCTTAGAAATACATAAAATAAAGGAATTACTACTGAATACTTTTTCTACTTGTTTTCCCTACTTCAATAAAAAAAAAGGAAGGTGGCAATTAAAATTTTATAAAGAAACCTGCAGTTTGGCCTGGGAAAATAAGTTAATTTTTGACTGTATGTTAAAAAGACCATTTAAATGACAGAAAGAGAGAAAGACTCTGTCAAAAAACAAAGCCACAGGATGTCCGTTAATTTTATAATTATAATTTTTTAATTTTTATAACAGCGAGACAAATGTCTGGGGAAGACTAAATGTCTTTTGTTTTTTTTTTTTTCAAAAATGATTAAATAATGGAGCGACACTTATGAGAACGAAATATTAAAATTTTGAACACATTAATTTAAATAATTTTTGCTAAAAAGCAACAAATAGACACCGTGTGTGATGATTATAAAAATAGAATTTAAGCTGAAAATTTAAAAATAAAAAATCTATTTGTAAGCATACATTTTCGAGAATTTTTCTATAAAAATCATAGAAATACACTTTGTGTAAAATTATAAATTCTTTATAAATTTATATTTTATTTTCTATACTTGTGCTTATAGCGGATACAGAAGCACGCACTGCATGTAAGCTTTAAGAAGCTGCGTATCATAAGCACGCCTTTTAGTTTTAAAGCTTATTTTTATTGTATTTTATTTGACAAATCTTTGCCAATTTCGAAACTCGCATTTTTAGTTATTTTGCTGCTTAACAAAATCTCTCTAAAATTAAAAAAAAGGAAAATTGTACAAAAAAAAAAAAAAAAATAAATAAAACAGAAACAAATAATCCTTGCAACAAAAGCCGACTTCAAAACAGATTTCATATGTCTGCTTATAACGGTTTAAAAGTATGACCACATACATCAAATTACATTAACTATTGGGACACCCTTATTTCCTATCTTTTATACTTGTTATAGCGGACTTAGCATGACTTAGCTCTTTGTAAACTTCAACCATCTGTGTATAAAGTTTCAACAGTTTGGCCTTATACATCAAACTACATCAACTATATGGGCACCCTTTAATTTCCTAATTTAAATTGTATACTTGCTATTGTAGTAGACTTAGCAATCAGGTTCTTCGTAAATTTCAACTGTCTGTCCATAACGTTTCAACATTTGTATACATCAAGTTACATCAACTATTGCAGCACCCTTTAATTTAAAATTAAAAATATTTAGACTTCTTATACCAAACACAGTAGTAGACATTCTGTATAATTTTCAAGTGTTCGCATACAACGGTTCAAAGGATACGGCAATTATAAGTAAACCTTAATTAATGTTGGGATCACCCTTTCATTTCTAAATTCAAAATGAATACTTGTTGTTATTGCAGCAATACAGGTCCCTTGTAAGTTTAAGTTGTCAGTCTATAAAGTCTTTAAAGTTTGTCCGAATAATAACATCAACTGTTAGGACACCCTTTAATTTCCAAATCCGAATATTATACCTGTTGTACAAGCGAAATTAGCAACGCAGCTTTCTAGTAAATTTTAGCCGTCTGTTTTTTTAAAAGTATGACCATATACATCATTTTAAAGAAACTATTGGGGAACCCTTTAATTTGTAAGTTTGCATTTTACTATAACAGTCATAGCAATTGGCTTTTAGTCCAACTTTAAAGAGTTTGTCTATAACAAATTCAAAAGGCTCATATATGTAGGAAAATTTACGTCACCGATGGGGACACCCTTTAAATTTTTAGATTTATTTTTGTATTACTTTATATTAATTACTGGACGACAGGATCGGTTGCGGAATCTTCTACAATAACCTTGGACTGAGACTCTCCTTTAGACTCCCTGACGACTGCCTAACCATCCGAAATATTGCTTAGGGACGAACTTTTTAGACTTGCCATTCGGATATTTTCGGACAGTCAGGCGGCAATCAGGGCTCTTATTGGTGCATACTGTACATCTAAGCTAGTCCTGAGATGTCGCTTATTACTAAACACACTATTAGAGCGATCACAGATTGACCTGTTTTGGGTCCCTGATCACAGAGATATCCTGGGAAACTGTGAGGCCGGGGGACACATTGCTTCCTAGCGTCTCCTCGCTAACCGACGTTGGCAACGGTTAAAATGGCCATAAAGAACCACTACCTTAATTTGATTCGCAAATTATGGGTGGAGGAAAGTTCCTGTTGTATCTCCAGACAACTGTGGAATACACTGGACCTCAAGCGGACCAGGCAGCTGCTCGGACTGGACAGGAAATCTATAAGTATCACGCTCTCGGTACTTACTGGTCACTATCTAACCGGCAGGCATGCTGAAAGACTGGGTCTGCCCTCTAATGATTATTGTCGTAGCTGTGGCTCGGAGGATGAGGAAGAGATCGTACTGCACCTCCTATGCCCTGCCCATCCCTGGCTCGAAGAAGATTTAGAATTCTGGGCTCTCCTTTGTTCGGAACTCTTACGGAGCTATCATCTTACTCTCTAGGGGACATAGCGAAGTTCATCCGGGAATCTTCATGGTTCTCAATTGGGTAAGGGGAGTCGCGCCGTCTTCCTTGTGGTATCACAACGGGCCATTCGATTGGCTCAAGTAAGCTTCGTCGTAAGAGGCTGCCACTCCTAACAACTAACTAACTTTGTATTACTTTTTGTCATTAGAACCTTTACGGTTCAAAATACACGTAAAAAATTTAATGTTGTATTTGGACACCCTTTTATTTTTAAAACGTGATTGGTAACGTAAGCATCACCTTTAAAATAAATTGGTTTTAAATCAGTTCAGAAATTATTATATTCTGCAGCCACAAACATAAAGCAACAACATTCAGGCATATGACCATTTCGCTACTGTTCATGTACATAGTTCGTCAGTGGACTCTGCCCAAATTTTGTATTGAAAACTCAAGAATTTTATAAAGAAAGCCAAATTGATTAAATGAGAATTACATTGAATCAATAAAGCAAGAAAGGCAGTAAAAACTTAAAAACCTTTTACAAAAAGAACATAGTAACAATACGGATATGCTTTCCCGGCAGTAATAAATTTCATTACTATAAAAAAATTCCAAATAATATTTTCTCATGTTAAAACAAAATATTTCAATTCCACAGAAGAAAAGGGAAGAAACGTTTTTTCAATTTATTGATTTGATGTAAATTTTAATTGAGTTATTTTTTTTTTTAAAAATTTAAAAATTAAATAAAAAATAATGATAATTTCGGACGCTAAGCATAAAATATTTGTTTCTGTTTTCTTTTACTTATCTTTATTATTAAGCGAGTTAAATAACTCTCGTTTGGTCAAAAATAATTTTTAGTTTAGTTTTAGCTTGCTCAACTTGCGGTTAAGGTATTGAGGAAAAAATGGCCGTGGCAATTATCGTACTCTTCGACAAACAAATTATTTTTATAAATTCAATAAAAAAATTTTAACACAAAATTATGTGATTGAAAACCAAAATTAATTAACAAAAATATATGCCACCTTTAAAATCCATGTAACCTACTTTTGAAAGTTTTTTCTTGCCAGAACCTTTAAACCTTAAGCAGTTTATTTGATTTTTAAAATTTTTTTTTTCTCAATTTTAGTTTGAAAATGCGAATCTTTCAAAATGATTTTAGAGCTTAATTTATCAACTTTGTTGTTGTTGTTGTATTTTTCTTTTTACAAAACATTTACATTTTTAAAATTTTGTAAAATGTATTAGTAACGCCTCTCACTCAAAAATTTCTACAAAATACTGACAGAAAAGAAGTTTAATTTAAATTATTTCTTAAACACAACAGAATTGAATCAATAAAAGAAATATTTGAGGCTGTTTTTTTTTTTCATTTAACAATCAGGCCAACAGGGACTTCTTATCAAAGACTGCAATTAAAAAAGAAAAAAAAAGCAACGTGTGTGAGTTCTTAACATTGTATTGTGATTATAAGTGACTCATTAATCATCAATGTTTTACAATGGATTAAAACAGAAAATGAAAAAAAAAAAACATTTTACAATAATTGATCACATCTTCATCATTTTTGTTATGATCATCAACTGAATCAACCATCATCGTTATTATTATTAATAAAACTTTTGAGTCTGTCTTTTAAATGAAACCCTACGCATTACAACGCTTTTCCAAAAAAAAAAAAAACCTAAAACATGCTGTGTTTTTAAAAAAAAGCGGTTCAACTTTATTTTATCTTGTGATTTATATCGTCTTTTGGCCACTTTTTCATTTAAGTTCCATTTTCAAGTCATCCAACACGAGTAACACACTCAGCTATTTCTTTCTTTTTAAATTTAATTTTAGAAGGTCGTCACATTTTCTTGTCTTTCATTTTGTCTTCTTTTAGACCAGTTGAATTTGTGCCACTTAAAATTGTGTTCAATTGATTTGATTGTGTTTTTTTTTTTGTCTTTGATTAATTTACATTTCTTAACATGACTTTCATCAATTGGTTTCGCTTTCGGTAATTCTGTAGAAAAATCTTTCTTCTGTTGTTTTGATGGCAGATAATTTATTAATTTCGTGTGTGTGTTCGAGT
Source organism: Cistogaster globosa (assembly GCA_937654795.1). NCBI lineage: Eukaryota > Metazoa > Arthropoda > Insecta > Diptera > Tachinidae > Cistogaster > Cistogaster globosa. Next base: position 126,536,375 of record OW569404.1, read on the forward strand.
GTGTGTCAAATAAAGTATTTCAGGATTCAATTAATTATGGTCCGCGTTTTGTTTGTAAAAAAACTAATTCAAATATAAAGTGGAAGGAAACCAAGCCATTGTGACCCTAAAAAATGGTTGAGTAAAAGAACTATTAAAATTTAATAAAAATGGAATACAACCCGCCAAGCTTCCCCACTCTTTTTAACTAAAAAGATCAAAGAGTTTTTCCAATTTTGTTCAGTTATTCATTAACAATAATTTTTATTGCCTTCAAAGCGATCGCCCTTGTGGAATCAAAATATTTTTAAAATAAATTAAACACTTTAAAAACGAATTATGAAATTCTGCGGCTTGTTTCTGTAACTTAAGGGAGAAATTTCTCACACGAGAAGATTATACTCACCTTGATTTACACAGGGTAAGCTCGAGTAAGTGGTGAAATTTTTCATTAATTTTTCATATTCCAAAATTCACATTTAAGTACTAATCACCCTGTTTTAAACAGAATGAGTTTAATATTCTCATGTGAGTAATTTCTCACTTTAGTTACGAAAACAAGGCACATCACTCGTGAACGTAAAACTGTCAATGCAGCAAATGTAAATCATTAATTTCTTTCGTGAGTGTAAAAGAAACTATTGCTAACAATCAATTGAAATAAAGGGAGGTCCAACCAAAACGCATAAAATTAATTGTTTCAAAAAATTGTCTTAATACTTTTTATTATGTTAAAAGTTCTATGCCAATTACGTTTAAAGTAAAATATCGGCCAAATCTTTGCCATGGCTTCGGAGGTATAACCCTATTCGATGGTTCATATTTTCCATGACTCTAAGACATGATTGAGTTTCAATGTCTTTATTGTACCGAATTATCTCTTCCCTTCAGCTCTTGAATAATTGTTTGCCTTATTGACGTATACTTCTTCTCTTAAATATCCCCAAAGAAAGAAGTCCCACGGTAACAACCCATATGATCATGGCGGCCAATCAATCTCATGACCAAACCTGGCCATTGAATTTCTCGCGCATAAGTGCCATTGTTTCGTTGGCTGTGTGGCAAGTGGCACTATCCTGTTGGAACCACATATCGTCCAGGTTTATATTCTCAGTTTCTGGTTATAAGAAGCTCGTTATCATCTCACGATAGCGAACACCATTCACAGAAACTGCTTCCTTCTTTTCTTTGTTTCTGCAATTTTGTATTTAATTTCATAAAAGATGAAAAATAATTTTAAAAAGAAGGCAATATTGGCAACTTAAATGGTAAAAACTTTTTCGTTTACATGCTTTAGTTTCTTTAAAAAAAAATGTTAATACTGCCTTAAGTGGATAAGAAAAAATTTGTGCGCTGAAGAAGACAACAAGCATGTGAGTGTAAAAGAAACTGGCTTCGAGGCAAGAAATAATTGCAATGAAATTCAAACTTTTTTTATTCTGTTTCCTTAGTTTACAATAAACTAAATTTACTTAATTTTGACTTTTGTTTTATTTTTAATTTTTTTATTTTTATTTCTTGTGTTTCTAAGTTGAAGTTTCGTTTACTTAGTTTCCTCACAAAAATATTTGTCACCTTTTTTTTATAATAAAAAAAGAAATCTATTGTCACATTAAATCTCCGTATTTGCTTTTAAAAATTTATTTGTTTGTTGGCTGTGTGACGTCAATATCAAACAAGTTGTCAAACAAATTTTCTTCTTCGTTGGTTCGTTTTCCAATATTTTTTTTTGGTTTTTTTTTTGATTTGTTTTTAGTTGTCACAGGTACAAATTTGCTTGCGGCGGATATTGATAGATTATACAAGATGTTGCTTAAAACAAACAAAAAACAAAAGAAGAATTGTTTGAAAAGTAATAGAGTTTTCTTTTTCTTTGGGAAAGTAGTGGCAATTTCTTGCAGTCAACTTCAATGTAAATATTATAAAAGAGGAAATTTTAAGGTTGTTGATGAAGTGTTACTAAGTCGTTTAGTCAGCCTGGGGAAGTTTTACAGTAGCGGTCAAAAAGTGTGCAACGGATATGGTATACGAGTTCATCGTTTTAATCAATTGATTTAATTTTTAAATATGATTTTTTTAGAAACCCGGTGTAATTTGTTATCGGCTATGCCGAATCTTATATACCCTTCAATATCAATGTAAATTTAATTTAGTGAAGTAAAGTAGTAGTCGAAGTGGTAAGCACGTTGACTACAAATCTGGTTGTCCAGAGTTCAACCCCTGCGGCAATCAAAAATAAAATTTGTTTTTTTTTTGTTTAATGGTATAAATACATATTCAGAATTAACATGAAAACTTGCAGAGTCTCCTTCGTCGGTACCTCATTTAGCATATTCGCCGGCGAAGTAAAATAACTAACTCTTTATCTCTCTCCTTTCACCACCTGTCTTATCTCTCATCTTTCCCTTTCCTAAAAGAATGTAGCACGGTTACCAAAATACCTAAATAGGTTATAATGCTTGAAGTGCTACTTCTTAAAAAATATTGGAGTGACAGAAAATTAAAAAATTAGAAAAAATTTTTTTACATAAAAATGTCATCGGCTCTTAATGGGTTAAGCATTTTTTTTTTAATTTTTGCATTTTTTGAAATGATCCTTTTGAAAGCTTTAATATGATAACTCCCGTAACTCGGAAAGTATGGACGAGCGCCAATATTTTAACATGATGTTTTTTTCTCTTATTATTTAATTTTTTGTTGCCCCTTATATTTGTTGTTTTTATTGAAGTTACCTCAGTGCTTCAAATGATATGGAAAATTAGAGGCAGGCGTGGCGTTTTGTTCACTGCTTTTTGCAATTAAGTTACTTTTGCTAGATTTGATGACTCAACCTTATGAAGGTCTGTAGGAATAAAATACTTATCACTTACTTGTTTTAAAAGATGCCACGCCCTCTATTCTTCCTTATTTTTTGTCTCTAATTCAAAAATTTAAAACGTAATTAGAAAAATTTCGATACAAACATTTGCAGTTTGTCAAAAGTCTTTATTTCTGGAACCTGACAATAAAAATTAGAGGTGGTTCCCATAAGAAAGTGGATATTACTTATATGGCCTTAAAACTATTATAAGGAAACGACAGGCATAACAACATAATACTGAAAATCAAAGGGTGACCCATACAAGACCTGACTCTGACGTAACAAGACTTATCTTTTTAACTAAAACAATAGATAATAAAAATTAAATATTAAAGAGTGGAACGTGCCTGATACAAAGCTTTCGTATGGGTGTTCGGTCTCTGGCAAATCTTGATGAAATCCTGTTGTTTTTACTATGAAAAAATTACGCAACAACCCGTCGTGTTGCGGATGAAATAGTTAAACGATTTCGTTTATTGTCGAATGTGAGCAATAGCGGCGCACCTAACGTTAACACTCATTTTCTGCTCTTCCTATTTTTTTTACCATTTATTTGTTATTTATGTTGTTACGATTTCTTTGCAAAATTTTATGAAGTATTTTAAGATCAATTTCCCCAGGTCAACTCAAACGGAGAATGCAACACTGGCTTGTGTTGAATTGCAGATGTAATAGAAATCAATTAAAATTGTTTCAGAGATGATATAAAAAAACATCGGATAGAAAGTTTAACTCCACCCTCCTTGTAGTCCAGATCTTTCACGTTGTGACTATCATTTCTTCCTTTTACTAATCTCTCCCGAGTTATTTTTTTATTTTTTTAAATTTAATTTTATTTTCTAAAATTTAATTTTCTAAAAACCACCTCAACTTTGTCACAGTTCTCACAAACTCTCTACTGCTCTTCCTATTTTCACTGTCTACTTAATTATGCGTTGCACAATACTTTCAGTCACGCTAATCAAAAATTAAATAAAATAAAACAAACACAAATAAATTATTTTATTTAATCGTTGTCGTTGTCGTTTTCATCGCCGTTGTCGTTACTTTATTACAAAACACACATGAAAGAAATTGTGTTAAAGTTGTCCTAAAATTTAACACACATTTCATAAACTTTAGTTTCTTTAAAGCTCTCATTAATTCACTGATAACTAACCGACTTAATTCAACATCATCACGAATAAAATGAATTTTAAAGTCGCTTTAATAAATTTAAATTGAAACTGAAAGGAAGTGAAAGTCAATTAATGTTACATTAATCATGTTCTTCTTCTCACATGCAGACTAAATTAATCTACTAAATTTATTTTTAGTTGAATTTATATTTTTCAGTAAATGTATGAAGGCTTTTAAAAATAAAATTGTTCTAAACAAAAAGCAAAGATGGAATCATTTGGGCATAGAAATGTGTAACATTTTTTTTATTAATAAATAATTTTTTTCTTGTGGCTTACGTCGTCATGATTCTGTTGAAAACGATGTCATTCCTAAAACCTTATTGTCGTGAGTTGACGAAATTGGCCAATATTTTGTACAAGGTGGGTTTGGTTTTGGTTCCAGAAGAGTCTCGAGTCAAATCATCTATCGTGATTAATAGAGAATTTTTGAAATTCAACCAAAGAATCACAAGTACTTTCTTTGTGAAAGTATGGTTTCAAAAAGTCGAATTTACACAATCAAATTAAAATAAAATTGTAACGGTTTTGAAGTGTCAAAACTGCAGTTAAATAGAATTAATGACATTCATCTTTTAACTTTCGCATTTTTAAACAAGAAAAAACACTTCACTCGCGAGTTTTGCTCACCAGATATAAAGATTTCACGATTTCATTTGATCATTATAATGATCATTATTAACGAAATTCCAAACAACTAATGCGAAATTAAAAAAAGCTTTTATTTATATTTCTTCTTGTTGGAGTTATTTTTAATTTTTAATTCTCTAAAATAAGGATGCAGATTACAGTTTCGACATAAAAGTAAAGGTGTCGTTTTGCATACTCGAAAATAATGTGCAGAATTTTAAAAACCGTCAACACAAGCTGTCGAAACATTCGAACATAAAATTCAAGAAAAGTTGAGTTCGCAACAATCAACAAAAATAATTTGTAATGCTTGATAGAGGCTGGATTACATTGCAAAGCAGCACGTTAGAAACCTCTTCTACTGTTTGGTAAAAGCGAAGCCTAATTTTAAATTAGCACACAAGAAGCTTCTTCCGAGTGTCCTCTGACGTTTGGTACAAGCCGGACTATATAATAGAGCAGCATGTTAGAAGCCTCCTATAACGTTTGACAGAGACGAGGCTTTTTGTTAGAGCAACACCCAAGAACTCTCTTCTAATTCTCCTTTGACGTTTAGTACAAGCCAGGCTACATGTCAGAGCAGCACGTAAAAGGCCGAAAAATAAGGAGCCTTTTTTCAATCAATTTTGCAATCAGGGAAACACTGTAAAGCGCATATGAGAGGCCTCTTCTGAGACTCGTCTACGTTGAAAACCAGTACTCAGTAAGCCCCTTCTGAGTCTTCTCTTACGTTTGGGTAAATTGTAGAACAGTATACTCTACAAAGTCTTATTGGATTTGGACTTTATATCAATGGAAAAGTATGCTCTGAAACGTTTCTCTGTTATAGAATCCACAAATCAAAAGTATTTTTTCGATCTCTTCTATACGAAGTAAAACAACATTGGGGAGGCTCTTTAGGGTTGGTGTCCGTTAAATCTATAAAGTAAATAAACTGAAAAAAAGAAGAAAATAAACTATAATTCAGCCGTGGTCCTACTAAAACTTACAGAGGTCAACTCTAAGAGGTTAAGCGCATGGTGATGTAACAAAACAATGTTTTACCCATTGTGGCCATTACCCAGGATAGACTTAAGTCCCAATGAAAAATTTTGTGTGGATTTGTTAGAATATGAGGGAGGTTTTATATTTTGATTTACAGTTTTTCTTGAGTATCACATGAGATGTTGTGGAAGACTCTTTTGCTTCGATTAAGGATCATACAGTTGTAAGTGTTTGCTTACACAGTTTATTTACACAATTTATTATAAAAAAAATTGTTACACACAGAGAGAGATAGAGAGAAAGAGAGAGGCTGATAGGGAGTTAGATTTCCATGCAACGCTGTGCCTAAAATAATTGCGCAAAAATATATTTAAAAAGGTTTTTAAAAACTTTAGGGTATAAGAAAATTAGAAATCTGCAATACTGAGTGCCCTGGCGAATAATCTTTTGGGAAAAACGTCATTCGTTATAAAGGATCATCCAAATGTGACGCCTAGATGTCAGCACTATATAATTTTTACACGTGACATCTTTTCAAATAACATAAGCCATTTTGTTTTATTAGAAGTTAGTACAGTTTTAACCATGGACAGGTACACATTGCAACAACGCGTTTACATCATTCAAAGTTATTTATGAAAATGGGCATTCTTTGAAAAATACCCATCGCAAAATTCGTGATTTTTTTAGTGTAAATAATCGGCCAAATCAATTTTCAATTCAAAGATTAGTGAAAAAATTCGAAGAAACTGGTTGTGCTACTGATAAACCAGAAAGTGGAAGACCAAAAACTGTACGCACAAATGAAAATATTGCTGCTTGCTGTTGGTGAAAGTGTTGAAAATGAACCGACAACATCAATTTCGCGTTGTTCGCAAGACGATGCTACATGTCACACAACTCGAGAAAACATTACGCCTTTGCGATCAAAATTTCCTCAACGTGTAATTTCACGAAATGCAGATTTCAATTGGCCTCCAAGGTCATGTGATCTAACACCATTAGATTTTTGTTTTGGTGGGGTTTTTTTGAAAAGTCGAGTGTATGCTAACAAGCCACAAACAATTAATGATGTAAAGAACAACATTCAATTAGCAATTCGTGAAATAACACCAGCAACATGTCGGAAAGTCATTGAAAATTTCGATATTCGGATTGATGTCTGCAGACGAAGTCATGGTAGATATTTGAATGATATTCTATTCCACTTATATTTGTTATGGATCTTACTTTTAATAAAAAAAAAACAGCTTGAAAAAATTGCAAATAGTTTGTGTTTTATTTCAAAGAAATATGTAGGCGCGTTTTTTGGATGACTCTTTATTTTTTATTAGCCATCAGCAGCTAAATTTGTTCGTAGTTCTTAATAATGTAAACAACATGGGGTAAATCCATATCCATATATCATAAGACGTCTAAAGTGTTTTAGATTTTTAGTTTCCAAATTTATGTGCCACAATCATCTCAAGTTTGGTTTTATTAACAATTATAAAAATAATATTATTCTCTGCTGCCTTACTCTTATTCCATTTCAAATGTTTGCTGGGTATGTATTTGTAAACTACTGAATAAATAAAAAAGCTTGTTAAAAATTTTATTTAAAAGCATTTGTTTTTTTAAGCTCTCAAAAAAAAAACTTTGCTGTCTAACTCTTTAAGAAACCTTAAAAGAAATTGCATGTCGTTGACGCGTTGGGCAACATGTGTGTGCTGACGACTATTGTACGGTAACCTATTTTTGCAAAAAAAAAAAAAAAAAAAAAAAAAAAAAATACAACTTAAAATGCAAACAAAGTGAGAGAAAAAAAATACTCCGACTAAATATTACACTTGTTAACACTTGTAATTCCCGCTGAAGAATTATTTCCCTTCAAGCTATTTAATATTTTATGAAACATAACAAACACTTGAAACTAAAAGGAAACTTTAAACCTTCTTTGACATCACTTTCAGTATGTGGTGTTGTTTTATGCATGGAAAAAAGTGTCAACATTTTTTCTTCTTCTTCTTACATATTTGTTTTCACTTTTTTTCTTGTGCCAACTTTAAGCACTTAAGGAGACTTAAGTGAAGAACTTTAAAAAGTGTCCCCTCCACTAACATTGAGTGGATTATATATCCACCGCGCACAACACTTATGAGTATTTGTTTTTTAACTTATGTAATTTGTGGGTAATTTTTATTACCCAGGCATTTGATTAAATACAGGATGTGCAAAGAGAGGTTTTTAGGAAAAAACTTTTTAATGTCAACTTGATTTCATTATTTGTAGAGGCCATAAGAATACAATTTTAGAGAAAATTCAGGATTAACTATTATGACTCTAGAGAGAGATATAATGGCCTGGGAGAGACAGTCATTGTAGAGGTACGAAAAAAAATTCTAGAATGAATGAATATTTAAGCAAAAAAATCATATAAATTTAATTAGATATCAAAATTTTAAACAAAAATCTAGAGTTTAAATTGAAGTCTTGTGACAAGAAGTATTAAAAAAACAAAATTTTAACAAAAATATAGATATTAAAACAATGAAATTTTTTTTTAAATCGAGTTATATATAAACCGCCAAATATATATTTCAACAAACAAATCAAAATTTGATTTAGAAATCCAATTTTCAACACAAAAATTCAAAATAAAATAAAATAAACTAAATTGTAAATTCTTTTTCGTGTACACACTTTAAAAGTTTTTTACTTTAACATGCATTCATTTCGCATAAAGTTCTGTATTAAAGCATTTATCTTATTATGTCTTATTCTTTGCATGTGCCCTATAATTTATTCTCATTTTTTTTTGCTGTTGTTATTTTAAATTTAATTCGTTTGCTTTTTCTCCATTTTTTGTCTCTTTGCAGCGACGTCGCGAACGTGGTCGTATACCTGTTAAAGGTGTTAGACTTGTTGAAATAGCAACAGTGAATGGTGAGGGCGGTGATCCTTTTGCACCGGATGTAAGTAAATATTTTTTTCTCCTTCTTCTTTCATACAATTTTTTTTTTTATTTATTTTTAATTTAATATATTTTTTTTTAATTTGTTGTTTTTTATAATTTTTATTATTTTTTAGGGTTTTCCTTTTCAAGTTGGTTATTGTGAGTCCTCTGATGATCAATCTCAACGTACTGTTCCTCAATACACTTTGTATTTGTTAGCAACTAGTGATAAAGAACGTTTAGATTGGATACGTGCCATAAGACAAGGTAAGTAAAACAAGAAGGAAAAGAAGAAAAGAGAAGAGAGACTTTTTTCTTTGTTGTTTTTTAGCGTGTAATTAAATGCATTAAAAAGTAGGATCAACTGTTTGGCATCAATAAAGGAAACGTCTTGTTGATATTTGAGATCTTTATTTTAGGTTAAGACATTTTTACAGACGTCAGAAAGTATTAGTTTTTTTAACGTTAGGGATTTTTAATTTGAAACTATTGAGAATGTTTTTGTATGAAAAACTAAAAAACGTTGGTTTAGTACAGTATTGCTTTAAGAGGCATTTGTTTGATTTTTTTCTCAGGTTCAAAAATTAAGGCCGTATGTGTGAAAATCGTGTTACTATGGGGACACCCTTCACTTTGTTTTATTTTCATTAACCGACTTAAAAAAAGGAAGTTATTATTTCGTCTGAGTGTTGTCTTGTTTGTGTCCGCAGAACTCAGTCATTTCTGAACCGAGTTTGTCAACCACAACAATTGTATAATTGTATAAATATTTTAAATTATAAATTAAAGAGTGTTACAATAGTTGACGTAATTTGAAATGTTTTAGACATAAGGTTAAAAGTTACAAAAAACCTGATTGCTAAGTCTACTACAATAGCAAATATAAAATTTGAATTCGGGAATTAAAGGGTGACCCTAAAGTTGATGTAATTTAATGTATACTGCAAAACTGTTGAACAGATGTAGACAAACGTTTGAAATTAACAAGAAGCCGTAGTGTTTAGTCTGCCATTACAGGTATAAAGATTGGAGATGGAATATAAGGGTGTCCCAATAGTTAATGTAATTTATTGTATGTTGCCATACTTTTTAACCGTTATACAAATACAGATGAAATCTGTTTTGAAGTCGTCTTATTTTGCAAGAACTGTTTGGTTTAATTATCTTTAGAGCAGACATCGTCAAAATGTAAAACGAGGGATTTCCATTAAATTAAGGTTTTCTTTATAAATGAAGATATTTTGGAAATCATCAATAATTCATTTTTTACTTTAACTTTTAATCATATTGAACGTGCTTTCATAGCTTGTTTCTGACCATTTTTTTCTTAAAAAAAAAAAATGAAACCCAAGGTACATTTATTCGACTAGGTAGTGTCGTCCGCCCAGCTGGTTTGTAGTTGGACATGTCAAAAGTTGTTTATACTTTCCTACTTTTGTTTACGAATAAAAAAAAAAAAACACTAACAACAATCATAGGAAAACAAAGAGAGCGTTTGTTTTTATCGCAATTATCTTCTATTTTCTTTACTATTTTTGACATTTCCACTCACAAAGCAACAATAAAATGCCATGTTGTTTTTACAAATGTTGTATTTGTTGTAGAGCCGCTATTACCTATAAAATAAATGTACCTTGTTGAAACCCTTAAAAGAGTAATTTAAACAAAATCACCAAGCTTTTGAGTAGAATTCTAAACACCGAAACATACAAATATACGAGAAATTATTTCATTGACTAAATGTTTGCCAAGTTGTTTTTTTGAAGTCACATGTTTTCTATATTAATATCCACTGTTTCCTGCAAAAAGTTATAACTTAAACTTTTAAATTGCTTAGTTGACCAAGCAAAAATATTTTGAAGTGTCAAATCTCCATCTCACAGAAAAACTATGATTGTGTGTTTAAGTTATAAAGGCAGAAATATTTATATGGCGCCTTCCAAGAGGTCCAACAAATACGAAACTTAAAACACATTTTCTCCTTTCGGTGGGTTTTTGGAGATATAACTCTCTTTTAGCAGAAGTTTGACATCAATAAAATTGAGACAAGAAGAGTTCTATAAATGTGACGTCAAAGTCTCCGCTTAAGTAGACTTATGTGTAAAGAAGTATGATTGCAGTGAAGCCTCCCAGTTCATAAGCCGTACGAAACTGTAACCAGTTTGAAAATAAACTTACTCTGGACGATAGCATAAGTTTTTTCAGTACCTCCATGAGCAGGAACTTTTACAATTAACAAGGACATTAAACACATTAAGGTATGAATGTGCCTCAGCGTTTGAGATAATTTAGATAAAAGATTATCAACATCTACTTGCTGTCAAATGTGTGTAGTATTTAAAATATTGTTAATAATTATTACCAACTTTGTAACTTTCGTAAATTATGGTACGCCCTTTAAAAGGCTTCGGAAAAAACTTTCACTAAATTCAGGAAGTCTTAAAAAAATTTAATTTGATTTGAAAATACAAATGATGGAAAGTTTTGCTGCTGAGAACGCACAACAATTTAGAAATTTATGTTTTCCAGTTGAACGTCTCTTGTTTCGAATTCCTTGTCTAGAGACGGCAGCCAACTAAGTCTCTATCAGACTGATATTTTAGCTAAAATTACAAAATGCTTTTAAACAGCACAATCGATCTTCATGTTTCCACAAATCGGAAATACACAATACAAGTAAGAGTGCTATATTCGCCCTTGCCGAATCTTAGATACCCTTCAGCATTTACGGAGAATTAAAAAATTAAAAAAAATATATATTATTTTACTTAAAAATTACATTGGCTCTTAATAGGTTAAGCATTTAAAAAACTTTTGGTATTTTCTTAAAGATCTCTTCAAAAGTTTGTAATGATATCCATATTGATATCTTCAAAAATAAAGTCCACAATCGTACTTTTGTAAAAAAAAGTTCAGAGGCCCATAACTCGAAAAAATATAGGCGAGCGCCAATTTTTTCACTAGATGTTTTTCTCTTGTTTTTTTAATTCTGTATCGCTCCATATATATCTTTTTTGTTTGGAGTTATTCATCGTTCCAAATGATATGGAAAAATTAGAGGCAGGCGTGATGTTATCCCCGCTGCCTGTAAGTACACTAACCGATCTTGCTAATTTTTAATAGCAAAATTTTCTTATCGATTGGCGTATTTATCTAATGCCTTCGCTAAGTTGTTTTCTACACTAACATGGACCGACAGACTGATATCGCTCAATCGACTTCGTTATGCTTTATGGGGTCTAAAATGGATATTGTAGAAATTACAAACGGAATGACAAACTACCGCTTTCTGTGGTGAAGGGTATAAAAAACGGCCATTAATAAATTCTTGCGAAATTAGAAATCTTATGAAGAATCTGCTTTACATTATTAAAAAAAAAAAAAACAGAATAAAAATGATTAATTATTTTTATACTTTTTACCACATATTGAATTTAGCATTTTACATCATTTACATATTTCAATTAAGTTTATTAAAACCACCTACAAAAAATTCACAAACCCACAAGCACACAGAAATTTATTTAAAGTCCACAAATATAACAAGCCTTTTGCGCTAAGACAGTCTTATCTTAAAAATTTTGTAACTAAGAAAAACTCGTTCAGGTCTTAAAAATAAAAAAACGCGTTTATCCGAAAAAGATAAAATTGTTTCTTTGTAAAAGAAAGAAGTATCACTGAAGAACCTTTCTGCATGCTTTTTTTTTACAAATGTTAAATTTAAAGTTATGACTCTTTGGCAACAAGGGCTCGATATGATGTGTTTTTTGAAAAGATAAAAAGCAAATCAAATTCAATTAAGTACCGTACAATGAGATTTTTTGCTTCAGACCTTTAAATCAGTTAACAAACCACAATAAATGTATTTTGAGCTTTAAGATTGAGATAAAAATTTTTAATGACGGTGCTGCTGCTGCTGCTGTTGCTAAAAGAGGTGATAGAGGGTGTAATATTCATACACATTTATAAAGATGGTTATAAATACTTTTAGACCAGAAAGCATAAAATTGAATTTTATTCAGAATTTATTACAAAAAATTTTTTATTTTTTATTTTTTATTTTCATTAATAATTCTTTTACAAACAAATGCGAGGGTAAATCAATAAGTCTTTAAAAAATTATGTAACGAATACTTGAAAAGAATAAAAGAGTATGTTTTTGGAAAAATATCAAGTTCAAAATTACGGCTGGGGCAGGGGTTAAGGCAAATAAGTTATTCAGTTCCTTTCAGATAATACTTTCGTTAACATAAATTTTGTAGATTTTTAAAAATGAAAAAAAAAACAAAGTAGCAAACAATTTTACTCGAAGGCTAAAGGCCATCATGGTTGCAACGTTTACTCACACTCATGGAGAAAAGCAGTCTAAAGACTTGTTCAGCAGTGTTTTCATCACAATCATGATGAGTTCATTAACGATACAAAACTCTATATAAAAGCAAATGTTCTTTTTTAAATTCGCTAGAACTTACTAAAGAGTTAACTGTCAAACGAACTTTCATATTGGGCTCAATTTTTAAAATTTGTGATCAGTATACTCTAAAAAATTTATTACTATCCTTATTTACTTAAAAAATTAGAAATCAATTCGCATAACTTATAGAGCAAAATTGTGTTAATCAATGAGGCTTATTTTTGGCTTATTAATTTTATTTAGCCACAGACCTTATAGACATCATTACATTTTAAAAAATGTTCCGCTTTTATTATTTTTACACGCTGCTCTATGCTCGCTGCCATAGGACAAAAATAAAAAAATCAAAGTCAAAAATTTGTTGCCAAATGTGGCATCACTATCTCATAAAAGAACAAGCTTTTAAAAGGTGTAGTTGTTTTTGTTTTATTCCAATCGTACTCTTTAAGAATTGATTCCAAAGAGAGAGAGAGAGCATGTTAGTAGTTGGTTTTTACAGTGTAAACAGATGAAAATAAAGTGCAACTTTAAAAAAATTTAAATCATATAAAACAGCTTTGTGTTGAAATAAATCAAAATAAATACTAAAGTAAAAGGTAATAACTTTATTTTAAAATAATTTTAATGTCATTAGCATGTTATGTATTTTTTTTTTTTATAAAATTTATATTTTTCCAGTGCCATTGTTAGTATTCACTCGTCTTTATAGTTCAATTTTAGCTAAAGTTTTAGTTGTGTTCCTCCATGATTCCTTTTTAGGGGTTTGTTTCTTAATAATAGTGAACATTAAAGATTCTAAACTGTTAATATCAGCTGCTACCAAGTGCTACCCTTTGTGTTATCTCCCAAAGATCAAAACGGTCTCATTGTTTTTGCGACAGCTTTCTGAGATTCAACTGAAAATTTAGCATGTAATGGAAAGTGTTTGCTTTTCTCTTTTCCACGGGTTTTTAATATTATTACTTTCTAAATTTCATTTAAGGCACATGTTATCTATGCGAACTTTCGCGCAGATATATTTTGGATAATTGGTGCTCAGAAAGTTGTTTAAACGCTGAAAACGCTAGAAAAGTATATGATGTCGTGAAAAACAATATTGAAAGTGAGGGCTACGCATTAGATTTTTTGTTCTCCATGTGTCATAGAGACTTGAAGTCAAACAATGGCAAATTAGGTCCTTAGAAAGAAAAGCCCAATTTCTCAAAACAAAACAATATATTCAGCTACAATTCCGAGAAAAAAATGGGACTATTGATGGAAAAACGGCAAGAGAATTTTTCAATACCGCTGGCTTGTCTGCTGTAATAATAGGCCTTGATAAAGATGTAATTGAGAGATGTGCAACATTATTTCAAGCTTTGTCTTTAGGGTATAAGATTAATGTTGAAAATTTAGAAAATATGAGTTGGATACTGCTACAGAAGTATCCATGGTACTACCTTCAACCCTCAGTCTGCAAAATTTTAATTCACGCTCCTGATGTTATTGAACATGCACTGGTATCGATTGGAGAGCTCTCTGAAGAAGCAGCCGAGTTTAAGAACAAAGACATATATATCGACTCCACCACACGCGTAAAACTTCACGCGTTTCAACAAATTCGGATTTGTTTAATCGTTTAGTTATTGCTTTGGATCCTTACAATTCAAGCACAAATCATTTTTTTTTTAATCTGTTTTTGATTTGCTAGATTAATTTTGAAATCGGTTGTCATTCAATAATTCTCACATCTTTAAAAAGCCGTGACCAAAGTTTCACGTTGATATCTCTACTGGAAGTATTTTTGGCCACCGACTCCATACAAGTCCGACCACAGTGCGCTGGTGGCATTATTGGACGTTATTTTCTTAAAAATGAAGCAAGAACTTAATAGCGATCGTTACTGCACCTGTCAATTAGCCTTCAATGTCGTGCGATTTGACAACTATTGCTTATTTCCTGCAGGGCTAATATAGTCAGTGGTTTATGCAGATGAACCAGCAATAATTAACGCCTTGGCGACTGACATTATTTGTGTTATATCTGACATACGGTTAGAAACATTTGTGACCAAAAATTGGCTGTCCAGAATGAACCGTTTTAATGGACATGTATCAGAATCATTTTCAATTTAATGTCATATCTTTCGAATGCACATCTGATTGCTCTAACTGGTTCCATGACGAAATAGCACAAAAAACCTGAACAAAACGCAGAAATTATTGGCCCATATTAGTTCCCTTGCTTTCCTTACATCTTTTGGGTTCTCTTTGATTAATTTTGCATTCATCATTTAAAGCAAAAAGACTTTATAACAATCAAAACAACACTTGAAGTTGATATTGTTTTAACGTATCCACTGAGCTCCTGATTTCTGTTAAATTCTATACGGTTACTACGCATGATCCGTCTGTAGTTCATTGTTACGCTCATATGGCTACACCAAGAGCTACATAGGTCATATTGAGCCCAAATTCAAATGGTTAATTGAATATTTTTTAGTTTCGTTGGTTAATTTTTATCTAGCTTTCTGCTTTCCCTTTGTCACATGGCTGTTTCTAAAGTTCATTGTTACCAGTTCGCTATTGCTCGTTGAGTTATATTATTCTAATCTAATCTACTCTATTCTTATCTAATTTATTCTATTCTATTCTGTTTCATTAAATTATTTCCCTCCTGTTCTATAAGATTTATAGTATTAGACTCTTTTTGGTTATTTTAGTCACCCTTTTCGCCTCCTGTGGTTCACTTTACAAAAAACTGCAAAATCAAGTAAATTCAGGTTCAGATGGTCAGCGCGTCCTATATATCCTTCACATAAGTCTTGTACGGACTACTAGCATTTTCAAAATGAAAAATTGCTAAATAAAATTAAGCAGAAACTAATGATCTAAAGTAGGTTGCGAAAATAAATTAACTTGCAAAAGACACTTTTTAATATGAGTTGTAAAAATATATTGACTTCTTTTCGTATTTTAAATAAATAGAAGTCACAACCATAAAATATGAATTTTATTTCAACACGACTACATAAACCAAAAATTATATTAAAATGGCACAATATTTTTTTTAAAGAAATTTAGTAAAAAGAAGTACAAGTATGTATGTGCACGTTGTTGCTTTTGTACAACATGACCTTGGGCAATGTTACCAATAATCGTACAAGACAAAAAAAAAAAAAAAATAAGAAAAAAAAAACATGAAAAAAACTAAACATAACCTTAAAATATGCTATTGTCTGCTTAATACACTCTTGTTGAATTTGGTACACCTTTAGCAATAAAATCAACAACAACAATAACAGCAGCAACTTGTATAACAAAAAAGTTAAATAAAAAGTTCAACATAATTTTTACCTTGTGATCACCTTTTTTCTTTTGTCTTTTGTTGGTGAAATTTTGTTGTAATTTTTAAGATAATTGCAAATTTTAAGTTTTATAAAAATATAAAAAAGAAAAAAAATTTCTTGATTTTATACGATTTTTTTCTAAACGTTAAAGCGACTTTTTTTCTATCTACACTTGCGTTTTGTTCAGACATTTAAAAGAACTTTATGAAGACGGAAGAATTCGCATTCAAAGTAAATAAAGAGAAAAAAAAAAAAACAGTGCAATTTTTACCAGTCACTAGATCAAGGAACTGTTAAAAGTTTAAAAAATTAGTGGTAAAGAAGACTGTTGTGATGTCTTCAAATTTCAATAACTGGCAAATTAATTTGGGGCTATCAAAAAGAAAATATTTTTTGGAAAGTAGATATTTCTTCCCGACTTTCTTTTAATGATCTTTGATTGTTAAGCCTTATTGCGGCTCCGCATCTTTAAAGATTTTGAGATTGTTGAGAATAAACATTGTAAATTTTAGTTTTTACGATTAGTTTTGTCTCATAAAAATGGAGTTCTTTTGACCCTTCTTGAACTTCACGGAAACAAAAAAATCCTTTTTAATTTATTTAAGTATTTTGAACTCCTCGAAAGCCAAGCAACTAGAAGTCATTTTCTATAGAGACATATGGATTCTAAAAATACTCTGAAGGAACCCTGCACATCTTCTACATGCATATCACCCAGCTTTAATTTCTCTCTTCTTCTAAGCTTAAAAAGCCATGACTGCGAGTGTGCGACTTCGTCATTAGATCTGTCAAAAATGGTTTTTTTATTCAAGCTGTAAGAGATTTGTATTAAATCAAAATGTGTCGTAATTTTTTTGAGAGCCTTTTTAAAATTTCAAATTTTTTTAAAAGAATTTTTACAAAATAATAGCATCTCTGCGATCTATGTTGCAGAGAGATTTTCTTTTTCGGACTAAATCGTGCTATTATGTACGATAGACCGTCATGGTCGTAACTGATGAAACAGAATTTCGGTATAACGATTTTAACCATATATTTCGAGACAAAGTCATTGTGAAATAGAATCAAGTTTTTTTTTTTCATTTTAAGACGCGCCTGCTCTTTGAAGTGTTACCATACACCCAAAAAATTTCAATAAGAAAAGATGTTGTTTATGCCAACGTTTTAGCTTGAAGTTTATCACTTTTTCTGTTTCATTATTAATGATCACAAATTTTTCTTTACGTTATAACCAACGCTGATTGCGGCTTAAAAGTTTTATTAAGGTGCGGATGTTGCCAGATTGCTTAACCGACTCGAATTTGACCACAAAACTTTGTTAAATATAATGAGAAAGAATCAAAATTTTTATGACTTGATTTGTCTTCCTTGTTCAAAAGAAAAATACTAAAAGAAACATGGAAATCAGTTAAAGAAAGGAAAAACATTGTAACCGCTTCGAACAAAATATTAATGAAGTTGTGAGAATTATTCACAGCAGTCGTACTATTAAATTTGTTTTATTTTTAAACCTTTTTTTCTTATTCTTTCATTTTGCGACGTTCATTCTCTTAACAATGTTGCCACAGTATTTGTCAAACAGAAAAGTAAAAAAAGGAAAGAGAAAAAAAGACAAAAGTGTAAATTAAAAAAAGGAATATAACTTTCAATGTATGAATGTAAATTTCATAAAAGTCGTTCGAGCCATTTCGAAGGAGCTTAATCACAAACTTCTTGATACGAGAATTTTATTTATTAGATTTAATTCTTTTAAAGCTTCGCCCCTTTAAAAACTTCATGTCGATTTACTAACGGTTTGTTACTGCAGGTCTGTTGTTGTGGCTTGTTAGGGTTGTTCTTAAGCTGTTGCTTGTCAGTCCTTCTTTGTTTTTGTCTTACAACATATTATTTGCTTAAGCACAACTTAACTTCAAATACATTTTTCATAATTTTGTGGTGTGGTTAAATTTACAGTTTCTCCTTCAACATGTCGTGATCTCTTGACATTTTTTGTAGAAAGTTTGAACTTCTCTCGTTAATGTGTTGACCTATTTTTTTATCCCAAAAATTTTTGTGAAAATTTCTAATGATATTAAGCCGCTGCGGTTTTTCTTTAATTTACTAAAATAAGTTGCCATTTTTAAATTTAAGAAACTGGCGGCATAATATTGTGTAAAATTTTTAGAAAATAAATGATAATTTTTTTTCCAACTTCTTCCAATTTTTGTCAAAATTTTAACAGGGGTTTTCAAAGTAAATTTTTAAAATTATTAAAATATCTTAAAAATATTTTATTTCCCATTTTTTTAGTTTGTGAAGATACAAACACCCCCAAGTCATATCGTTTTCATCCTGGTCTCTGGTCTGGCAAACGATGGTCCTGTTGTAAAGGCATCAGTCGTTCAACGTTTGGCTGTCAAGCGGCAACACATTGGCGTGAAACCAACAATAATCCAAGTAAGTAAAAGCAATAATATTTTTTTAAATTTAATGTTTTTTTTTTAAATAAAGCAAAGTAATCCATCAATTACTTTTATTAAGTAGCTGTGTTTATTTCTCTCTACAGCAGTCCATCTGCCATAAATATTTTTAAATACACAAATTAGAGAATTTTCCTTATTAACTTAAAAGCCATCATCATTGTTTTTGTTTTTTTTTTGTACATTTAAATGTTCTATCTCCTTTAATTTTTAAGATTTTAAATTATTTGTACACTTGTGTGTGTGCGTGTGTGTGTGTTTTTCTTTCTTTAGCAGGAAATGCCTGCCATACATCACAAAAATGTTTTTCTTTTTAAATTGTTTTTCGTTTTTTTTTTTTTGTTTGTTTTCTCATTCCATTCACCTCAAAATAATCATCATTTGTTCTTGTCATTATTAGTGTTGTTACAACTTACAACATTATGAAGAATCTATGGATTTAATTTAAGACCTGTTGTGGTGACCTTTGTGTGAGATGTTAAGTTTATGGAAGACTGGAAGAAGTTCATCTACTCGATTTCTTCATGGGTTTGGAACATAAAAAAAAAAAAAAATAGATAAATTAGCTTAAGTTCATATATCAAAAAAACTTAGCATCCTTCCATGAGTTTGAATAAGGTGGCACTGCATTTCATCTGCAGGGATTCTTCCCAACTTCGAAAATGAATTAAAAATATTACTTGTAATTCTTGAAATCAAATGTTTTTAGATAAAGAGATTTAATAAAAATTAAAATCTGATTTAGAAAAATCAAATCCCGGAATTCCCAAATCTTGCACCAAAAATCCCCACATTCCAATTTCTTCTACACTTTCCCCATAAAGTAACATTTGGTTCTAGATTCATCAAAATGCATTTAAGAACAGTTAAATATTTTTTAAAGCTGGTTGCAAATTTTAGATCCCAGTTTTGGGCTTTTTTTAAATATATTGTAAAAAAAATCGGTGTTTTGTAAAACAGTCGATTTTTGGAGGTACAGGAGCAACACATTTCGCAAATTGGTTAGATTTGTTGTACGGCAATCATCTCAATAATTAGAAGGATTGGAAAAAATGGGTTGAAAGTTGTCATTTTAATTTGAATATTATTGAATATTTTAAATCTACTAACAAGTATTAAAAAAAATTGTTTTTAATTTCTCTAATTCTATAATTAAAAGAAAAAATGTTGAAAACAGTATCGAATATTTTCAACTTCAATGGCATGTTGGACTTGGGTCTTCAAAAAATACAGGGGGCAAATTGCAGCATTTGATACCGATCGAAATTTATATTAAAATTTTATTGAAATATTGATCAATATCGAGTGCCGTAATTCGCCCCCAGGATCTTTAAATTGAAATAACTTCACAATTTATAATTAATTTTGTAAAAATAAATTTAATCAGTTGAAAAGTAAACATTACCATGTCAGAGGTGACCTATTTTCGAGCTTTATTGCGTCGCTCCTGAAAGGTCTGCAAAGCCCAGACTTCAGTTCAAATACTTATCTGCCTTAATCGTATAAAATTTTGTTAACTTTGCTGATTTATTTTGAAAACAATATGTATTTGCCCCATTGTGCGAAGTCATCTAATACTTTCCACGTTTTTGGAAACTTTGGAAATACGCTACTTCGAAGGAATATTTAAAGGGCGTGGCTTGTTAAGGTTGTTAAGTCTATTATTTTATTAATTCCTGGTTTGACATAAGCAATCGAAAAAAGTTCGTTGTGATGAGAGTGTATTTATTGTTATATCGAATATAAATTAGAGCGGATGAAATTATAAACACACTGTTGCCGTGAGGTATCCCCAAAGTTCACTCAATCTACACCAAGATATATACCAAAGATTAAGTAGACAGATACGAAAGGGACATTCGTGAAGGAGAAGGTATATTCTCTTTTTCCTTCAATGGGTTTCATCGTCAAATTCTCTGCTGTTTTGTGATTACGACAACCCAAAATTAGCTTCTTGCAAAAAGAATCGAAAGATCTAAAGCGGAAAGTAAATAAATTAACTAATTAAGAGAGTATTACAGCTGGATGTTACTAATCTTCATTCGATACTTTATTGTAAGATTTACTAATTAAGATAGAGGTGTAACAGGTTGTAGCGCCAATGTGAACGCCTTAAAAACAACCAAATTTCTCAAATATTTGATGCGTTTTTTACTTGTCTACATAATGTACTTCTATCCAGTCGTTTATATTACAGCACCTTAAAGTCTTAAAATAAAAAATATAAAATCATTTGCTTCTACTTTATTAAAAAACAAAGGAAATAAGAAAATTAAAATGAAACACAATTCCTAAATTTATAACCGCAACGAATTTCTCTATAAATTTTATTTTTACTTCCAATCATACATGCAAAGACATGTCTTTCTTGGTGCTTCATTTTTTTCTTTTTTGTTAAAATAAAATTTAAGAAAAAAAATAAATAAATAAAATATAAACAAATGTACCAACACATTTTTAGCCACGTATAATTTTCCTTTAGCCATTATTTCACAGCAACAGCGTATATTTACTCGTCTACTCATCATATTGAATGATGCTAATGTTGCATTCAACTATTTGCAGCTTCTTGTGCTGTCGTTGTAAGGTGATGTGTTGTCTTTAAGAGAAAAAAAGAAGAAGTTTAAAAACAGTAGCGAAGTATGGAAAAGTCAAATTTATTTGTTTCTTTCTTAGTGAATTTATTTTATTTTACTTTTTAGTTTTGGTTTTAAAGAAATTAAGTTTAGCTGGCTGTTTGTCTGTCTCAGCATATATCACTTTGGTCATGGCATTCACACTCATCATCATTATGGTTGGCATCTTTTCTCAGTGCGCTGCGCTTGTTTGCATTTGGAAAAAGGAGACTGACTCCCTCCTGCTTTTGAATTACTTTTTTTATTTTTATTTTTTTGCCTTCTGCTCAAATACGAATTATTTTTGAGGTTTGTTCTGCTACCGTATAAATGCTTTTTTCACGTTACAACCTCTGAAATGTAAAATGAAGTTTACAACCATAGAGTCATTATTATTTGCTTATTTTACATTACGTGTGAATAATTTTCTTAAGCTCCACATGGAAAATCGCCAAAGTTGGGTAAGAAATAAGAAAAACTGGCAGTTGCATTTTATCTATTTTGGTAAACTTTTTTACGCTGCTTTTCTTACGTAGCTATTCATTTTTTTTGCCATTTGTTAAGAACAAAAACGACGCTTTATTAACGCAGAGAAAAAAATTATGGTTACGATATGGTCACAAGAATCATATTAAATTTTCTGTAACAATATATATGGTTGCGGTGAACAAATTATACTTGATTTAAACAATACTTTAGTCAGGATAAGCACGTTTTGTTAACATTAAATCAATATAAAAATATAAAATATTTCGAATATTTTTATTTATTTAATATTTTACTGATACTTTTGTCTATAATTGATCAAGTTTTTATAACTTTTAATTATAACATGTTTATACTTCAACATAATTATCTTCATTCTTTAATACGTTTAATACGTTCATTCTTTAATACTTATTGTTATACAAGACAATAATATGATTGCAATATCAACCATATTATTTTTAAATATAAAAATTATTTTGCCTATAACTATCTAAAACAACCACAATATGTTGCTGATAATAATTACCTCCACCATATTTTTTCTTTGTATGCACAAGTTCAAAATGAACGAACTCTTTCCATTCGCACCTGTACTTGTTGATAGTCTTTCGGGTCTTCTTTTCAGTCGGTTCTTCCAAAAAAATTCATACTTCGATTACTAGCAATTTTTCTCCTCTTAAATTGCAATTTGTCACATGGTAAAAAAATCTTTGCTAATAACTTTTTTAAGTTTCTGTCTGATCGGACGATAATCGTTTTATTTAGTAGTGGAAGACTATGTCTTCGATTAAACTAAAAATCACCATTCCTGTATTTCCGCAGCCTTTTACTTTTAAACTTTTTACCGCGTGTTCTTTGTAATAATCACACTTTTTTTTTGTGAAAGACTTTATGAACCTGAACGCAGTTTTTGTTTACAAAAGCAGATTTCCTATTTCCCACATGAAGCAGTTTTTTAGGTTGTGTTCTGATTGACTTTGTGATGCAGAAATAAACCAGTTCATATTTTTATAGAGTTGGTAAGTCTAGCAAAGACTAATCATGAGTGTCAGTCAGATATACATTGGATCAATTAGATTTTTGCTACATTTTGTTATCATTGAACTCATACAAAACTCCAGATTATCCTTCAATACTTGAGAAAAAAGGCTGTTCATCGATAATTAGGAATTGAATGGTCTTTCACCAGTTCTGTATAGTGCTTTAGGAAATGTTCTACACATTTATAAAAAACATTTTATTGTTATGGTCACAAGAACCATAACATGCTCTCTGCGACAGAATATTAACAAATTCGCATAATACGAGGGCTGCTATATATATTTCTGGCCTGGCAACACTGAGTGCTGCCAAGTGCAATCTGACATTTCCATTAGAAAGTTTGTCATTTTTAAGCATAATCGTACTCAAAATGTTTTGACGTACGACCATTATTTGTGTTGTTTACAGTGACTTGAAAAAATTAATATGGAAAAAAATGGAATTAACTCGTGAACATTTTCGTGCCATCATTTTTCACAACTTTCGACGTGGATTATCACGACAAGAGTGCATTGATGAAGTTAAATCTTAGTATGGCGATGAAGCACCATCCTATAGCACTGTGAAAAATTGGTATAATGAATTTAATCGTGGCCGAAGCTCGCTCAAAAACGAATTCCGAGAAGGTCGTCCAAAAACGGCTGTTGTCCCAGAGAATATTGATGCCGTGCGTGAACTCATAATGCAAGATCGACATGCGACATACCGAGAGATAGAGACATCCTTGGACATTTCTTTTACCAGCATACATTCGATACTGCATGAACACCTGTCCGTAAAAAGGTTTGTTCTCGTTGGATCCCGCACAATTTGAAAGTCGCTCGAAAAAAGGCTCGTGTCGATTGGTGCAAAGAAATGTTGCAACAATACGATTGCGGCGCTTCAAAAGACAATTATAAGATCGTCACAGGTGACGTATCAGGGATCTATGCGTGTGAGCCCGAAACGAAACAACAATCGACCGTGTGGGTCTTCAAAGACGAGCAAAATCCAACGAAAGTTGTTCGTGGAAGAAGCACTTCGAAGCAAATGGTCACCTTTTTTTTCGGCAAAACTGGTTATGTGGCGACATTTCCGCTTGAGCAACATAGGACGGTCACTTCTGAGTGGTACACTACAATTTGTTTGCCTGAAGTCATCGGAGAAATTCGAAAAACCAACCAGAGAAGACGAATCATTGTTCACCATGACAATGGGAGCTCTCACACATCGGATCAAATCAGAGCGTTTTTGACCGGCCAAAACGTCGAATTAATGGGTCATCCGCCGTACAGCCCTGACTTGGCACCTAATGACTTCTTCTTGTTTCCGCACATCAAGAAAAAAATGTGTGGTCAACGATTTTCGTCGCCAGAAGAAGCTGTTGAAGTGTTTAAAAACCATATTTTAGAGGGGTCTCAACCGGAGTGGAAAAAGTGCTTCGACAACTGGTTTGAGCGCATGCAAAAGTGTATAAATCATGCTGGAGTATTCTTTGAAAAACAATAAAACCATTTTTGATTATAAATATTCGCATTTTCACTATTAGGCTAGAAATATATAGAGCAGCCCTCGTACAATTTTTCATAAGATCTGCTGAATTCTCTTTTATACTTGATAAAAATATAATAATTTTTTTAAACATATTATGTTTACATTTTAAACATAATAATGATTATATTTTACAATGTTGGTAAAATGTACAACAGTAATATAATTGAACTAGAACCACATACTCTCATCATAATGCGCTGCTTTTAAATTATGGTTGCCTCAATCATGTTTCTGTTTTGCGTACAGTCTTAAAGTTAATTTCGTGTTCTTCAATACGACAGAAATGAATATGTCTTAAAATATCTAACTTTTTGGATGCTGTCCAATGAGAAATTGCACAAGCATAAGGTCTTCAGTATTATAGCCACTACCGGCTGGCATCTAAGCATTTGTTTCTAGATATTAATTTTTATTTTATTTCTACTTCTGTCAAATGATAAGTAGTTCTGAATCACCAAATCCTAGCAGAACTAAGTACAGTTTGCTCATCTATTAAAATACTTCGGGTGCTTCTCTGAACTGTTGATACTGACGTTAAATTCCAACATGCTTCTTTAAATATCTTTGTCTTCTTTTCCTTTTTTTTAATTTTACTGATTTAACTTTCAAAATACAATTATAACGCCATTTATAAAAATATATTCTTAATTTAAAATGACATTAAGATTATAATTCAAGTTCTTAAACAACTAAATGTAGACATATTTAAATTGCCACTCACGTTATTTGACATTGAAAATTGCTATTTGTCATCTACTTCGTTGTCTTATTTCTTTCTTTTCTTTTTCATTTCATAACAATTGCAACTGTCAAACAAAACAAAAAATGTTTTTTTTGTTTGTTTTTGTTTTATAAAATTTTCCATACAACACAACATTATTTTGAAAATAGAATAAAAGAACTGAAAACATTTTACATTACAACCATACAAAATACAAATAATGTACCTACAACTACAACAATATGCATTAAATAACATGCAATTGACAATTGTCACATGTTTCAAAATAATGCTGATGATGATGATGATGAAAAGAAAAGAAAAACAACTTGGTATACGTGTCAGGTTCAAAATACTTAAATACAAGTAGGCACTCATATAATGATGTGGCAGCATATTCTTATACAACTTTTAAAGATGGGACACAAAAGAAATTGTCCTTGCAACAAACAATACAGAAACAATGACTTGAAAATGAATGATTGCATTTTTGTGGAAAAGATAAAAATAAATAGAACCATCCCCTCCCGTCCCTTAAAATTAAAAAAATATTTAAAATGAATTTAATGAACGAATAATCTGTGTGAATTGTGTTTAGTTTCTTAATCTTGGCAAAGAAAATAAAATATCAGTGCACGAAATAATTTCCCTTCCTCTTCATGACTGCTAAATGTTCAATGATCAGAAATCTGAAAATCTTAGCACATAAAATAGTGATACGGAACGCTTAAATCTAGAGTTCAGTCGGACTGGTCCTCTTAAAATTGGCCACTACGATTTGAAATGTCACAATTTGGGTCTGTAAACCGCAATTATATATTGAGATGAACTTTTGAAACTAAAAACGCACGTTTGTTAAATCATGAACGTATTATAACTTTAAAGATAAAAAACTAAAGCAAACCACTTAAACCATTCAGATGCTTTCGTTTTTCATAGCTAAGAAGAGAGGCCTTCCTATAGTTATCGATCTCCTTACCTTTACTGGACTCATGCAAGCATTTCGTTTGTTTTCGACTGTAGTAACTTTAATTTTCTTCTTTTTTACACTTCCCGATCGGTTATCCTCGAAATTTTTGTAAAATGGTCTGCAAAAAGCCATAGGATATTATGCTTCTGTTGTCTTGAAAATATTCTACCGATTGCGTGATTTTTCTGGGTCGATATTTCTATACCTTCCCCGATCCAATCTTCTACTTTAATTTCGAGCGAGGCTTTTGTTGTTTAAGAGCGCATTAAAAACATTTTTTTAAGAGTTCAATACTTTCAATAAAATTTGTTTAGCCTGCTTAATCAGTGTGAGATATACTTAAAGTCTTCTACCGAACGCTACCACCCAGCAGAGATTTAATGCGTACTTTACTCTGAATTTGTCAGCTGGCGAACAAATACAACAAATGTCAATATAGATTTTTTGATATAAAAATGCCACAGGTTATTTAGAAAAGATGTGTTGAGAAAATTCAATTTCAATAACTTTTTTAGAATTGACAAGTAAGAGTGCTAAATTCGGCTATGCCAAATCTTATATAACCTTCACCATCTATATAAATCTAGTTTAGTGAAGTAACTCCAATCACAAAAAAAAATATGGATGTGACAGAGAATTAAATAATTAAAAAATACATAAAAATGTTATCAGCTCTTAAGCAATTTTTTTTTAAATTTTAGTATTTCCGGACAAATCTCTTCAAAAGCTTTTAAATGATACCCATATTGACAATTGAACTTTTTTATGAAAATTTCAGAGGCCCATAACTCGCGCCAATTTTTTCACTTGATGTTTTTTCTTATTTTTGAATTCTTATCAAATATTCTTATATAAGTTTTTGATTTGAGTTACTTCGTTGTTCCTAATGATATGCAAAATATAGAGGCAGGCATGATGTTTTGTCAGCTGCCTCAAGAGACGTAGACCGATCTTGTTGATTTTTAATAAAAACTCATTCGAAACTATGTCTGATCCATTAGCGTGTTTTAGTTTTCTTTTCTAGCTGATACAGTGCCTTGGCAAAGTTGATTTCAACACACACGAACGGACAGATGAAAATCGCTCAATCGATGTCGCTAAGAAAAAAGGACTTAAAATATTTATACTTTATGGGGTCGAAATTACAAACGGAACGACAAACTTAGATACATCCTATTTCCACTTCTTGTGGTGAGGGGTATGAAAGGGTTTCTTGATAAAAGGGCTGCTGACTAAAAAATCATTGATAACTTCATAATGCTTTCTTTTAAATGCGTCACCATTTCTTATGTATGGGCCGGTGCTTCAAAGTCTATTTTGGAGTTACTCGACTGTGTACAGGAGAGAGCGAAGAAACTAATCGGTGACAGTAGGGTATCCAGCTCTATTGACTCACTAGAGCATCAACGCAATGTGGGTTGTGTTTCACTGTTTTATCGTTACTACAACGGAATGTGCTGTTATGAAATCAGGGAACTTGTTCCTGAAAACCGTAATTTCATACGCGCAACGCGATCTGCATCAAGAGCGCATTCCTTTGTGGTCGATTGGCCAGTGAATCGCACGACGCATTACAGAGAAAATTCGTTTTTTAGCCGAACAGTTCGTATGTGGAATAAACTCCCTGCAGAGGTCTTTCCTGCCACTTTCAATGTGCAAAGATTCAAATCAAATGTTCACAAGCACTACTTCCTCTATCCCCCATCCCAAAACCTAATTTCATAGTTCTGGCACAATGCATTGCATAAGTAGGGGTCATCCCCTGAGTGCTGGTCCTAATTAAAAAAAAATTAGAAATGAAGATTGGATAAGTTAACCATCAGTAAAGTTCAAAAAGCGAGATTACCTAGATACTCCATTCAAGGGTAAGGGAGAAACAAAGGGTACCCCCTAACGAAAATATTAATTATCCTAGGCCTGAATTGGTACAATATGAAGGCTTATAAAATTGGATATAGCTTACGCTGAAACTTAACTGCATTTTTGAGCAAAACTCTGGCGGTATAGAAGGAAAGAGACAGGTAACCGTCATCCGATATATTGAGAACTACAATGTAATTCTCCATGTTGTGTGTGGATTACTCTGAGAATAAAATGCAATTTTAAACAAAAGTCTGTATGTAGCAAATTGCGAAGACATCATAAACAATAGTGGTGCTCTTAAAACTTTATGTAGGTTCTGAGAACAGAAATACTGATGGATGAAAGTAAATGAGAAGAGTATCCCCCATATTACATGTGGAGAACTCTCAGAACAGAGTTTGTTTTCAAATATAACTATGAGGATTGAGGTACCCTCAGAAAAGCTATTATCCTTTATAAAAACTTTAATAGAGACTTAAAAATTCGGTGTTGATTACTTTAGGAATTAAGTTCATTTTAAAAAAAATTTCTGGAGATTGAGGTGGGAATAGACAGGTACCCACGCAAATCTTAACTATTCTGTATCTAATGAAATAGTGAGAGTCGATCTTTAATACATCTTCCAAGAAATGGCTAGCGGTTAAAGAGGAGGAAACCGCTCATATTGTACAAAGAAATAGTTTATAATTGAATAGTTAGACAAATAAAAATCTGAGTCTCCTAACTTTTTTTGGATAAATTTCCTTGTCAGACAGAAGGCCGTCGCACACAGGTTGAAGACTGTCCCAAAATAATTTTTTTTCATATTCGCCGATTTGGATAATTTTTTGGTATTTTGTTGTCAGATATCTGAATATTTTTTTTTTTAAAGAGAAGTAGCACTTCAGGCATTAAAACCTATTTAGTTATTTTTCGTTACCGTGCTACATTCTTTAGGAAAGGGATAGATAAGAGATAAGACAGGTGGTGAAAGGAGAAAGATAGATAGTTATTTTACTTCGCCGGCGAATCTGCTATGAGAAAGTACCGACAAAGGAGACTGCACGTTTTTTTTTTTGTTCATTCTGAATATGTATTTATACCATTAAACAGAAAAAAACATTTTTTGTATTTTGATTGCCGCAGGAATCGAACCCTGAACAACCAGGCTTGTAGTCAACGTGTTTACCACTTTGACTACAGCAGCAAATTTCTAAATCAACAAAACTATATAAAGTTGGGTCGCCTAAAAAATTACTTGCTAAATAAAAACTACTACAAGGTCTTTAGATATCTGAATATTATGATTCCATAATATAAGGCTGATTTATTTATTATTTGTTTAGACAGACGCGATCGAAATTCTTATATGTTCGCTCGTTTAAAATGGCATGCAAATTTACTGTTCACAGCAAACTTATCATTTGACTTTGTTGTATATTTTCGTCAATGACAATTGTCATAGAGGAGACTTGAGTTAAGAAAAGTTGGATAAAGTGCCATTTAAAAAATTTCGTGGAACGAAATATAAACAGCATCAAAGTTTCAATGATCATCAACATACGTGGACTGCATATTTTAAGCGCTGTTTAACGACATATGGCAAATTACAGCTGGTGCATGGAAGCAAAATTAAAGCAGAAGCAATTCTAATTTGGTTTTAATATTCTATACCTTAATTCATTTTTTGTATCAGGTATGCTGTCCGAGGAAGCTCAGGAAGCGTGGAATAAAGACTGAAGAGCCTATAAATTAAATCATTTGCGAAGAATTGGTCGTCTTTGATTGTCCTTAGACCCATTTATAATTAAATTTCGCTCAAAGCTGCAAATCAAAAAAATTGGAGTACGATAATGATGTTAAAAAATTATTACTTAATTATATATTCATGTTTTTTTATTTGTTTTTGCTATGGAGATGGGCGTAAAAGCGGGCGGATTAGGTATATATTTTCAGGAGCCTATTCTACAATTATAATTTTTATTTCTTGTGAATATTGAGTTGATGCATTAAAAATCAACAGAATTACGCCACTTTTTCACTACAAGTTGTATGAGAAGTGGGCGTAAAAGTAAGCGGATATTTTTCAGATTTCACACAAATGATTCTTAGTATTTAAAAATTCTATTTGCCAAAAAACAATGCCATAGATCAAAATTTAATTTTCAATTTGTATGGGAGGTGGGCGTAAAAATGGGCGGATCATTTTGATTTTTCTCCATTTTTTTTCCTTGATTAAAACAAAAAATGCTAATGTGCCAAATTTCATTGTCCTTCGCCAAATTCTTCTATTTTAAGCCGCTCGTTATATGAACCTCAACCAACGTGGGCGCACCAGTGCAACAGAAAAGAGGAGAAGCTTACACCCGTTTAAGAAAAAATATTTAGAATTACTTAGTTTTCTAAAATGTCTACTACTAGTGTTTTGAAATTTCGGGGGAAAAACTAATCAAATCCAAGCGGGCTTGGTTTCAGGAAGCAGAAATCAAATTTTATTTTATTTTTCTGCAAAATATTTAGAATAAAAATTAAAATAGAAATTAAAAAAAAGTGAATTTAATTTTTTTATTTTAATTTGTTTTGATGACGAATTTTGTTTTATAATTGTTAAGGATCACTGTACTATGGGCGAGGCAACACAAACAAATTGTAATTTTTTTTTCAACAGACTAATGGGTGATAAGTGCATTTTAAAAATACTCACACCAAATGTCAGCATTTCAATACCACAATCTATTGTGCCTTAAGAAAAAAGGACTACTTAAACATATAATTTTAGTTGTTTCGCTTTAGCAACTGCAAATCATCATCAATGGCAGCAGACGCTGTGAATATAAAAAAACACTTAAGTGTCAAGAAATTGTCAGTGATTTGTGGCAATTGTTTCGGCAACATTCTAAAACAAAAACAGTAAAACGTGCCTGGAGTGCGTTAGTTAGTGTATTATGGTTTTCACACATTTTACATCTAGCATTTGCTGCATTAAATACAAATGTAGAAAAATATGAAGAAGAAAAAGAAAAAAAAAGAAAATATACAATTTAAATTTAACACTTGTTCTTTGGTTTTCAAGTCGAAGAAGGTTTTAATACTCAAACCAGCATCCCATAGCTAGCAAACATCTACTTTGTTTTTATGTAATTTAACTTATTGACAATTTAATTTTTTACTTCTTTCTTTACTTTACTTTAGAGGAAAAAAATTCAAACAAAGATAAAATGAAAATAGTTTCTTAAAAGGAACAAATAACTTACTGTTGGGTTTAAAAGAAATATTTGCTTTTTGTCCTCAAAGCAATAAACGTCAAAAGAAATAAAAATGTAGTTTTACATTACATTTTGTTTGCTTGTTATATTTCACATAGAATTGTTTGTTGGTATTTGCATTTGCATACCCAAATATACAGAGTTGTTTTCATTGCAGGGTCCTTTAGTCAGCCTTCTTAAATAACGAAGACTTTTCTTTTTTGTTTGAAACATTTTAAATTTGTTGAATTTATTTACATTAATTTTGACTTTATTTTTATTATACAATTATTTATAATTATTATTCTGCTTAAGTGTTCATTATTTTCCTTTGTTGTTGAAACTCCCCCTTTTTAATGTTTCAAAAAAGAGTCAGTCATATGATTCATTATTAAACTATTTTCCATATAAACGATAAATGTTTCCCTACTTTATTGGTGTTCAAGTGTATGTGTATTGTAGTTTAAAATAAGTATTTTCTTTTAGTTTTTGTCATTATGTAGCCATGAAGGAAATCTAAAAATTTCACCCCTTAATTAAGAAGTACGTGCTTGTTAACTGGAGAGGAGATATTTTGGCACCTCAAACTATTTTTCTTGGGCTTTAAAACAAAAAAGAATTTTTATCGAACCGAGAATGAGTTTAGGATTCATATGAGCGGCGCAAAGAAATTAAAAAACATTTATGGGCAGTGTTGTCGGACTGAGGAATTTGTTCCCAAAATGGGGATAAAAAATCTCGTTTTGGGATTGACTTTTTTTTTTGGGAATTTTTTAATATTTTGGGGATATCTCGCGGTTTCATATTTTACATTATTTTAATATTATTGCCTTTTTGATTATAATTCCAAAATTAAATCTTTTATCTATGCGAACTATTTATGTCTCGTCTACAAATCAGACTTTCCAATCATTTGAACCATGACCGCCGTGAATCGCTATGTTTTTATTTTTTCTATTGTTTTTGTTATACAGGCAGCTGGATAATCTCATATGGCAAAGCTATACGAAACTTTTACTACTTTTGTAAACGAGATTCCGGGAGATTTATAAATTCCCTCTGAATCAACTCAGCTATCGCAGTGACTACTCAACAGCAACTATTTTTCTTTACACTGTCAGGATTAGAACTTATGAACGTTGGTTTAACAAGTAAGCAGACGCCCCTGCGAATACAGTCACTTCGGTTGGGTGATATTATAGTTATTTTGTGTTACCTTAAGGTTGTGTTAAGATTTGAACTTACAATCTTTTTTTCCGTTTATCAACCAAGCAGACACTACAGCCTTTGTAGCCTTTACAGCTTTTTAACACACAAACACTTGTCAAACCTTCACCATTGTATTAAAATCTAGTTAAAGTGCACTTCATGCTGCTGCTAAATCAGCTCTTTGTTAATCGCTATTGACAGCAAACTGTTGGAGAGCATTCACTGATACTTTCAGACCATCTACTTTAATTCAATGAAAAGTCTTATATCAGGGTTTAATTTGATCTAAACAAATTCAAAATCTTTTTCTTTTAAATTTTGTTGTGAACAAAAAAAGTGTCAAGAAATTGTCAGTGATTTGGTACAGTTGTTGTAGGAACAAAGCCAGTAAAACATCTATTTTTTACAAAAATTGCTTTCACAGAATTTTATCTGTTTTAAAGTTTTCTTTCGAAATCGTTAGAAATTTAAAAAAAAAAAAATTAAATAAAAAAGTAATATGCTTTAAAAGACTTTTTGAACTCACCTCGTAGTTTTGAATTGAAGTTATTTTTTTTATCAAACAACTGTTTTCAGTTTGGTCCACTCTGAGATTAAAGCCCTCTTTATGCCCACAATTTTTGTTCTTTATTAAAAACAGTATTTATCTGCATGTTTCTGCATGTCCAGGCAGCAGCAGAAGAAGAAGAAGAAGAAGAAGAAGAAGAAGAATATGCCTTCATTTAAAAACACCCAAACATATGTTTGTTGTAACAAAGTGCAATGTTCTTATAAATCATTGCCACCACAATAAACTTCATTAAACATTTAGTTCATTCTTATATTTTGTTTCCCTTTTTTTCTGGTTGGCTATTTTTTCTCTTTTTGCTTTACAGCTTTGATGTTGCAAAAGGAAATTATGTCGTTGTCACTACTTGACTCGACTCGAATCGACTCCTTCTTTTTTCATGTTAACAACACTTAAATACCACAAAATTGTCATGATTATAACGATTTTATTCTACTTTTTTTGTTTTGTTTTTGGTTTTTTTGTTACGTTACACATTATTTAATGGTTTCTTTGTTTTAGTTGCAACATCTATTTTTTTTGTGTCAAGTCGCAAAAGGGTTGTTATAAGCCTTTTGTTTTAATAAGGGTTTTTAAGTAAATGATTTGGAAAATTTTCTTTTTAATTTTCTTTTCTTTTTTTTTTTTCTTTTTGTTTTTTAATTGGAGTAGATTATAAAACTTCAAGTAATTAAAGTATTTATTTTAATAATTCTTTTTTACATCTTTACAACAGTTCAAAGTTTTACTGTTTAATGATTTACAAAGAAAAATCTTAAATCTTTTTTCATTGAATTTTTTCTTTGTGTTTGAAAATTTAGCATTAAATTTTTAACGAACTGTTAAAGTATTCAATCGCGCGTAACCGTTACGCCCAGTTTTCTTCCATGCTACTGCTGCATCTGTATCAGAGATGCATCTTATTTTAAATAATCTTGATTTAACTGAAGAAGAAATACGTACGAACAATCATTTTATAATGAATTTTGTAAAATCTGTTTGTTTTAAATTTAATGATTTGTGTAGTTTAATTTCTTGTATTTAAACAATCAGAATGTGCGTAATTTATTTTTACACAGATTAAATCTTGTTTTTGTTTTCTCATAAAAGAAATCTTGTACGGGTAAGCAAATAGAGGCAGATCAGCATCTTGATGAATACAAAATATTTTTTTTTATTTTGTTGTTTTGCCTGATTTACAATTGTCTTGGCCACGGTGAGTAATGAACAGTCGTTAAAAGTTTGGTTTTTAAAAACTTTCGCCAAAATATGGCTGTGTGTCGTTTATCATAGACTGTTTTAAGTTTGCTAATGACTGTTAAAGGCCCATTGAGTTCTGAAGAAACGAGCGTATGTTTCGCTTAAAAGAGTTTGATGAAGAATCCATTTCAATCTCTTGCTTCATGACTGTATGCAGCTTTTTAATAAGAGCAGATATATTTAGGCGGTTTTAATCGCTAATTTAAGATAATCTCTCGTATATTTTTTTGTTTTTTTTAAACAACTTTGCTGTTCAAGACCGTCTACTAGTTTGTCCTCTCGGAGACATGATGTCTTGTTGAACTTCGACATCTTGACATTATTGACCAGTCGCAGGATCTTTCAGGGTCCTGAAACTGGGCGATACGAACATTTAAAGATTTACCAGTGATGTCACGGGAGCTGTAAGCCCGCAGATTTTAATGTGGCCGTTCGTGGTGGCTATAGCTGAAGCCAAAATCGCGAGGGGGATGGCTTTTCCATAAATATGGTTGCATCTTCAACAGAATGCTGCCAAGAGTGCGGTGGAATTTTAAATATTCCTTAGCTGTCAAGCAAAGTGTTGGGACATAGTCCTGCTAACTGTGTTCTTGAAGTTGCTACTTCGGATCTTTCTATGCCTTCTTATGTCACTGATAGACGCATTGTGTTTACCTAGACCAAAGCCTATCATCAGGTGTATGCCTACAGCTCGGTACTGACGTTAATCTGTATCACACTCTTTCCACTTGTTCACTAAATTGTCAATCATCCTTCTTTGTCAATCAAACTCAAGTCGTTAAACTTTCTATTTCTTGTAATTTTAAACTCCATTTGTTGCTCGCTGATATTTCGTAGCCGACAACTAATTTAAGACTGGATCTTATTCTGTGGCTTAAGCTAAATTTTTTCCCTCCATCTCTTGTTTGTTTAGTAAACATGCGCTAATTACAAATTTAACCTGCCATCCACATAATAGCGCTCTATAACTGCGACAATACTCGAGCAACTTGATACTTTGTTTAGCAAACAAGTGGTCTTTACACGCTCCACCATCAAAACCACAATACGCTCTTCCTCTGGCGAAACTTGAACTATCGAAATGCTGTGTCATCAGTCATGCACTTTTTGTCATGCCAGTCATGTCTGCTACGTACTCTTATTATGCTGTTACTTTACTCTTAAGTCGTTAAGGTTTTGACTATGGATTTTTTCTTTTTCTACTAGAATCTTCGGAAGGGTTAAACAAAATTTTATTATCGCGATTACTCAACAACAATAAATTTGTTCTGTTTTCATGGCGCTGTTGGGAGTTGAACTCATAGCTTTAGATTTCCTGATTTCAACAAGCAAACATCACTACGAATGCAATCAACGCGATACCCAATATGTATCATCTTGCGCTCACTTTCAGGGAGGGAGTAACAATTTTCCAGTTTTCAATTCCACGGTCTCTTAGTCAAACAGATTAGTAAGATTTGAATGAATTTGAATAATTTCAATTCGATTCAAACGAATTGAAAATGTAAAATTCATTTTAAATTAAAGCAAATGCAGTTGAATTGGAAACAAATTACAACTTATTTTACAAACCCAATTGAATTGAAATTTATTTCTGCTTAATTCATTTGAATTTATTCAAAATTCATTTAATTTTTTTTTGTGAAAAGAATTAACTCAAAATTTAGTTAATTCGTAACGAATTTAAGTTAAAAAAGAACGATTTTTTAACAGCTCCACTAGAAATGAGTCATGAAATTATGAAAAAAAAAAAAATTAAAAAATTTTGAATTCAATACCAACAAATTAATAAAATTGTGGAAAATTGTGTTAAGTAAAATTTAAGCCCAAGAAGTATAGTTTAACAAGGCAGTTGGTACAATTCAAAAATTTCGACTACCATCTCTGAAAGCTATTGCGTCACTAAATTCTTCTGCATTGCAGAAGCCGATAATGAAATTTTGTAAAAAAAATCTTTAAAAAATAACAAAAATGAAATTCACAACAAACTGTGCCGCAGCAAAAACTGTCAAATACAAAAATGACATTTGATATTCGTTAATCAAACTGCGATAAATTGCAACTATGAGTAATTACTTTTGTAACTTTAACTTAATTTGCCTACAAGTTCAATGCACGTGTGTGCTCTGCTCTCCTGTTGTAATTCAATTTTCGTTAACTTGGCTGTTGCCATTTGTTTTGTTTTTTTTTCCTTTTGGTTGTCATTTCTAATGTATTTGTACAAGTGATATTGTTTATCTCTTTTTTGTTTGCAACTAGTTTTCAAAATGTACTGGGTGATCCCAAAATGAAGATAGAATTTTTTTTTCACTGAATAATTTTTGCCAGTTATAACTACGAAACAGTTTGACAAATTTTTAGCTCGTTTTGTGATCGAAGAAGCAATCCGATTTTTTTTTCTTAAAAATAAAAACTATTAAAAATAATAACAAATAAGAGTGCTACGCCGAATCTTCTATACCCTTTACCATGTATGTAAATCTAGTTTAGTGAAGTAACTCATAAAACAAATATTGGGTTGGCAGAGAATTCAAAAATAAAAAACAAAATTGAGTACTAAATAAAATTGTACATAAAAACGTCAACGGCTCTTAATGGGTTAACATTTTTAGAAGCTAATTAATGATACCCATATTGACTATATTGACAGTCGTACTTTTCTATGAAAATTTTTTTTAATTAATTCTCTATTATCCCATATATTTCTTTGTTTGATTGGAGCTACTTTATTGTTCCAAATGATAAGGAAAAATTAGAGTTAGGCGTGGTGTTTTGTTGCTTTTTTAAAAGTTAAACTATTTTTTCTTTGTTTCATAAAAAAATTTTCACTTGACAAAAAATTGTTTTCTTTATTATTAAAATCTTGCTTGAATTTAGACACCGACTTTAGAACACAATGATAAAAAATTTTGGAGTATTTCTATGCAAACAAACAGCAAATCAACGTATATAAACCACAAAATAAACACCTGAAAAACTTGTTTTATGTTAAAAATAACAATAACAACAAAAAATCTAAGAGTTTAACTTTAATAAGTATTTGAGAGAGTAAAAATAAATATAATAGAAATAACTCTTTTATTGAAGTTTCCATGCAAAAAAGAAGAACGTAGTTATCAGATTTTCGTTTTTACCACTTGTTTTAAACATTAAGGCAATATGTTTCTAAAAGAAAGCATACAAGTAGCACCAAGAAAGTAATAAAAAAGGAAGACGCTATCCATTTTAGTACAGGGTCTAATGCCTTTTAGAAAATTTGATAAAATAAGTTTCGGTGATACTGTCATCGTACACTTTTAATTAAAAAAAAAAAAAAAAAAAAAAAAAAAAACACAATCTTATACATCTTATGAGCATATTATTAATTAAATATTCGATCTAAGTTTGAGTGACCGATGAACTAAGCCGCGTAAACTATGTATTCTTGGTATCAGTTCCCTTGAGAAACTTCTTGCAAGTGACCTCGAGTGACTGATCACATGTTAAGTTTAGCGGGTGTTTCAAGAAATAAGAAGTTTTTTTTTATTTTTCCGCG
The DNA here is from genome assembly GCA_937654795.1 of Cistogaster globosa. Lineage (NCBI taxonomy): Eukaryota > Metazoa > Arthropoda > Insecta > Diptera > Tachinidae > Cistogaster > Cistogaster globosa. Next base: position 126,574,149 of record OW569404.1, read on the forward strand.
GGTATTCTAATAGAAGATCGGTGAACCAGTACCAAAGAACACAAATTCTAAACTGCAACAATTTTAGCATTGAGTATTTTTCTCTTCTACTGTAAGCTAGCGATGACCCTCAAAATATAAATACTTTGAAATTAAATATAAATGTTTTTTTTACTTTGATAATTAACTTTCTTTTCTCATTTTTTAGGCACTACGTCAGATTTTCAAATAAAAATATAAAATAATGTATTCGAAAAAAACATTTTAAATAATTTTGTTTCCAGTTTCCTGAAGCTGCTACCCAAAGGTGTGGCAAAATATTATTAAAAAATTAGAAAAAAAAATACTTTGAAATACTAAATACAAAAATTTTATTGAAAAAAGGTGGAAGCTTAAAGCGAAAGATTACTACAAGAGCATAGTTAAGCAAGACTGTCATGTAAAAATTGTATAACTGTTTTGAGGTTTAATTGTTTATGAATAATATTCATATGATAATATTCCCGCGGCTTAGTGAGTTATATCACTTTTTAATCGCGCGAACGTACGTAATTTTCCTGTGATAAGATTATGAGACAAGTGCTAAAAAACATGTTTTAATTTTGATGAGGAATTTTTCAATTGAATTTCGAACTGAAGAGAAATTCGGAAACTTTATATTTGTTAATTTTAGTCTATAGTTGAAAATTCTGAATATAATTAAAAAATCTAAAATATTTTTCGAAAATTTTTGAATTAAAATTTATTATTTTCTAGCTTTGGTTCATTTATTAATTTAATTTCCAAAAATCTTTAGAAAGAAATTAATTTTAAATTAACTTATGCAGTATTAATCGTAAATCGTGTAAAATGGTTTTGATAAAATTTTGTGGTGAAATAAAGAAAATATTTAATGTAATTTTACGAACATTTTGGAAGAGGTTTCTGTTGTGTAAGGTTTTGCCTTTGTCATGTCATTTTTTAGTGTAGTGTTCTTCCGTTTGTTAAAAAACATAATCGTAAGTCTCTAATTTGTATTTACTAAAAATTTGTAAAAATTATAAGAACTTTTATTATAAGAAATTTTAAATGTTCTTGACTTATTTCGTTGTTATTTTTATACCCTTCACTACAGGTCGAAAAACTTATATTTAAGTTTGTCATTCCGTTTGTAATTTCTGCAATATCTATTTTCGACTCCATACAGAAAATACATTCAGAGTTCTAGTGCACAGCGAAGTCACTTGAGCGATGCCCGTCTGTTCGTCCGTGTTCGGAGTGAAATCAATTTTGCAAAGTTACAGAAAATTACAATACGCCAAATGATTCGACATAGTTTCGAAAATTTTGCTTGTAAAGATCAGTTAGATCGGTCCATGTCCTTCGAGGCAAAGGGCAAAAATCCACGCCTGTCTCTGATTTTTCTATTTCATTTGGAACAATGAAGCAACTTCAATAATAAAAAACAAATATTCGGTGCAATAAAGAATTAAAAAGTAAGAAAAAAACATTAAGTGAAAAAATTGGCGCTCGCCCATATTTTTCGAGTTATGAGCCCTAAAAATGTTCATAAAAAAGGTCGATTGTTAAAATGGTAAATATGGGTATCATTTAAAAGCTTTTGAGGAGATCTTTCGAAAAATACTAAAATTTTTAAAAAATGCCTAACCCATTAAGAGCCGATGTCATTTTAGTGTAAACTTATATACAGTACTTAGTTTTTGTTATTTCTTAATTCTTTGTCACCCCAATAGTTGTTCTGTTGATTGGAGTTGTTTTACTAAACTGGATTTATATATACGTTTAAGGGTATATAAGATTCGAATATAGCACTTTTACTTGTTAGGAATAAAATTTTACATATAAAGCTGGCAACTATCGCATGGAAATAATTCATATACTCTGCTCAAAATGAAATAAAAAATTCTCTTTGTTCATTATTTATGATTCTCTTCAATTCTGTTTTAAGAGAATTAAAAATATTCGCCAAATTTAAACCAGTTTATTTTGTGAGTAAAAAAGTTAACTTGGCCAAATTTTCTTTTGCTTATGCTTCCTTCATTTCTAATAGTTTTTTTTTTTTTTGCTATTTTGACTTTTTATACTTCAGCATTTCTTCAAGTGCATTTGTTCATTTGTTTATTTATTTTGCGATTTTAATTAAAATCATTCTTTACAATTTTTCTTTTATTTCCAAGTCCTTGACTTTAATTGTTTTATTTACTGCTGCTACTGTTGTTTAAGCTAATTTCAATTTTTGTTGTAATAAAACAGCAATAATAATTTTTAAATTAATATTTTTTTCTATAGAAAGTTTATGTTAACGATGGATATTTTTCTTAAATTTTCAACTCATCGAGAACTCTTTTTCTATAAATTTAGAGTTAAATTTTTCGTTGAAAAACTAAAGGTTACTAAATGTAATATTGAATTTAATTAAGTAGATTGTTTGTCTTTAGCAGAACGAAAACTTAATTGAAGATCCGTTTTATAAAATTAATATGCTGGTAATATTGTTGTTCGCTAAAGTAAACGGCTTTCATTCTCATAAAAATTTTATTACATTTGTTTGTGGTTAAATATCGTTTAAAAAATCTAACACCCACCCTGAGAATGAAACTATAATTCTTTTTTTTTTTACATAACGAGTGCATTAAATATTTTTGTTTATTTATTAAGAAATTCAGACACATACACACGCGCACACACAACCATTTGTAATTTGATTCATCTTACAGTTCGCCTCATCATGAACTCATTTACAGACATTTATAGATTATCAATAGATTTAGTTTTGTGTGTCTGTCTGTCTGTCTGTCTGTCTGTTACAAGATGCATCGTTTGCCTCTTGTTACTCGTTATAAGCCTCGCATACGTTCATATATTTATTTATTATCTTTTGCTCAACGTGTGTCTTTCACATCCAGACTCAAGTCAACCATTTCAATTTTTGTCAAGGCTTAACATTCTGGCTGGTTACGATTTGTGTCTGCCTGCATTTGGTTTTAATTTTTATATTTTCTTTCAACATCTGGGTGTTGCAGGCATTAAAAGAAATAAATTAATTTCAATTATTTTCTACAACATGTCCTCCAGAATGAAACGAGCATATTATTTATATAACAAGGGTCTCTTGTAAATTAAAAAACTCTTCCTTTTTTTCACCAGAAATTTTGTTTTACAAAAAAGAAAAAAATTTAATTTCGAAAAAGTACGAGTTCAAATCATAAAAGAATTTAAATGTGATTATGATAAATTAAGGCTAACAAAAAAATTACTACGAGGAATTTTAAATATAATCCAATTTTTGCATAAAAAAATTTAAATAAAATATTTGAAGACTTCAGCTACCAAAAAACTGTAAAAGAAATCTTCTGTCAGCGATAATTTTTAAATTAAATCGGAGTAAATTTATTTGAATTTGAAATTGGTAAATAAACTTTCTACAAAAAATCAAGCGATAATTTTTTTTAGAAAATTGAAGTGATCAAAAAATTTTTCTGTAGAAAAATATAATGATCGATAAATTTTTCTATAGAAAATTAAAATGATCAAAATTTTTTTAAAGAAAATGAAAATCATCGATATATATATATATATATATATATATATATATATATATATATATATATATATATATATATATATATATATATATATATATATATATATATATATTCTAAAGAAGTTTAAAATAATCGATAAATTTTCTAAAGAAGTTGAAAATAATCGATAAATTTTCCAAAGAAACTTAAAATAACAGAAACTTTTCTCAAGAGGGTTAAAATAATTGATATATTTTCTACAGAAAGCTAAAATAATCGTAAATTATCTATAGAAAATGAAAACGATCAATAAATTTCCTTAAGAAAATGGAAATGATCAATAAATTTTCTAAATAAAATGCAGTTATCATCGATAAATTTTCTATTAAAAATGAAAATGATCTATAAATTTTGTATTGAAAATTAAGAAGATCGATATATTTTCTATGGAAAATGAAAATGATCGATAAATTTTCTATAGAAAATGATAATGATCGATAAATTTTCTATAGAAAATTAAGAAGATCGATATATTTTCTATAGAAAATAAAGATGATCGATAAATTTTCTATAGAAAATAAAGATGCTCGATAAATTTTCTATAGAAAATTAAGATGATCGAATAATTTTCTATAGAAAATTAAGATGATCGAATAATTTTCTATAGAAAATTAAGATGATCGACAAATTTTCTATAGAAAATTAAGATGATCGACAAATTTTCTATAGAAAATTAAGATGATCGATAAATTTTCTATAGAAAATTAAGATGATCGATAAATTTTCTATAGAAAATTAAGATGATCGATAAATTTTCTATAGAAAATTAAGATGATCGATAAATTTTCTATAGAAAATTAAGATGATCGATAAATTTTCTATAGAAAATTAAGATGATCGATAAATTTTCTATAGAAAATTAAGATGATCGATAAATTTTCTATAGAAAATTAAGATGATCGATAAATTTTCTATAGAAAATTAAGATGATCGATAAATTTTCTATAGAAAATTAAGATGATCGATAAATTTTCTATAGAAAATTAAGATGATCGATAAATTTTCTATAGAAAATTAAGATGATCGATAAATTTTCTATAGAAAATTAAGATGATCGATAAATTTGCTATAGAAAATTAAGATGATCGATAAATTTGCTATAGAAAATTAAGATGATCGATAAATTTTCTATAGAAAATTAAGATGATCGATAAATTTTCTATAGAAAATTAAGATGATCGATAAATTTTCTATAGAAAATTAAGATGATCGATAAATTTTCTATAGAAAATTAAGATGATCGATAAATTTTCTATAGAAAATTAAGATGATCGATAAATTTTCTATAGAAAATTAAGATGATCGATAAATTTTCTATAGAAAATTAAGATGATCGATAAATTTTCTATAGAAAATTAAGATGATCGATAAATTTTCTACGGAAAATTAAAATTATCGATAAATTTTCTATAGAAAATGAAAATGATCGATAAATTTTCTATAGAAAATGAAAATGAAAATGATCGATAAATTTTCTATACAAAATGAAAATGATCGATAAATTTTCTATACAAAATGAAAACGATCGATAAATTTTTTATATAAAATGAAAATAATCGTTAAATTTTCTATAGAAAATGAAAATGATCGTTAAATTTTCTAAAGAAAATGAAAAGGATCGATAAATTTTCTATAGAAAATGAAAATGATTGATAAATTTTCTAAAGAAAACGAAAATGATCGATAAATTTTCTAAAGAAAATGAAAATGATCGATAAATTTTCTATAGAAAATGAAACTGATCGATAAATTTTCTATAAAAATTAAACTGATCGATAAATTTTCTATGGAAAATTAAAATGATCGATAAATTTTCTATAGAAAATTAAAATGATTGATAAATTTTCTATAGAAAATTAAAATGATCGATAAATTTTCTATAGAAAATAAATATGATCGATAAATTTTTTATAGAAAATAAATAAAAAATAAATAAATTTTTTATAGAAAATCGAAATAGTCAATAAGTTTTTAAATAATATTTAAATGATCGACAAATAAATTTTTTAGAAGAAATTTAAGTTATTTTTTAATTTACTTGATAAATTTCAAGTTATCGTTAAATTTCCTAGAGAAAGTTAAAGTGATCTACAGAAAATTTAAATATTCGAAAATTTTTCTATTATGATAATTTTGTTATTCAATAAAAAATGCCTAAATATTTATTATGCTGTCGCAAATTTATCGATCACTTTTAGCTTCAAACTTTAAATTGTTTTATTTTGTTTTATTTTTAAAGATCCTTAGGTATCAAAGGAAAATACTTGTGATGAAATAAAAACGTAAGTTTCACTATTTTTTTCAGTTTATTTCTTGTAAATAAATTTTATTACTAAGAAGCCATTTAATTTAATGACAGTTTTGTATTTTTATAATAAAAAACGGCGAGATGACTTTGACTATCAAATTTAATAAGCCGTGCACGAAAACAACCTTTAATAAACATATAATGCTGCTTTCAATTGCACCTTTTGACTAATGTTTGTTTACTGTTTTTAGTTAGAAGGATCATTCCCTCATTCCCTTTTATACACATTTTTCAATTTAAAGTCTTAAATCTTGTTTCACTTAAAGCTTAAGTTCACAGTCATTATTACAATAGCACTTAGAGAAGAGGAAAAAAAAAAGTTTAAAAGTTTCAACTAGCGTTAGTGTGAAATTGGCTTATAGAAAATCAATTAAGTTTTCTTGTTAAAATAAAATCTGGCAAATTTACTACTGATAAATGAGTATTAAAAAAGACTTGAATTTTTTCTTATACGAACCTCATTGAAAAAATTTTTTAACGCAAATATTTTTTAAGAAAATTAACGAAAGTAAAACTCAAATAAATTTTGCCCAGGTTCGTTATTTTCAAAAGTCAAATTCGAAAATTTCTCTTTAGGATTCATTTAAGATATCTGCAAGTTAATTTTAAATTATCCGTTCAAAATTAATAATATAAATTTCTTCTTTAGAAAGTTTTTAACTCAATTTTTATTTCAAAAAAAAAAATTATTAATTATTTGTAATTGTTAAAATTTAATGATTTAATGGTTATTATATAAACAAAAGAGAATAATTAGATTTAAGTTCACTTAAGTTTTTCTCAAACGAGACTTGTGTTCAATTATGAGTTCTTTCTTATGATTTTGTTGTTTTATCATGATGTTAGAGATTTTAAAATACCAACTTAATAATTGAATGGATAATTTGATAGTTTGATGAACTTTAGCAGCTATTTATTGGCTCTTTTGTTGTTTTTGAGCCGAAGAGTTTTAAATATCGTTCGAGTGTTGTTGACAATAAAGGGATTTTATGATTAATGGAATGACAAAGTATTTATTTTTGTTGTGTTAATTATCTGTATTTAACAGATTGTTGATTTATTATGGCTTAAACAATTGTAAAGCACGATTAAAGATAATCTGTACTGCTCTTTGAACAATTTTTAGTAAACTGTCCTTCATAGTTTTTACAATTTGTTTATGGTTAAGATTTGGCCTCTGGAAAAATATTTTGTGTGTTGACCTTAAGATTTTCACAAAAGGGATTTGAAAAAGATGGAAGTAAGTTAATATTGTTGCACTACAATAGATTTTTGTAATAAAAACGGATTTAAAAAAAAAAACTTGATGTGTTTTTGAATATCTTGAATTGAAGAGAATGAAAATTATTTTTAAAGGTTCTAAAAGACTAATCTTATCAAGGTTTCGGCAACAACTTTAAAACAATTTTTATAGATAAAATTATCCGATATTCAAATAATATTTACATGAAAACAAACTTTTTCATAAAAAAGTTATCGATACACAAATAATGCACAAAACAAAATTTATTATTTGCCAAAAATTACCTCATAAGATGATCGATATAATTTAAATAATATAACGTTAATTTATAGATAACAAATATATTTTTTTAAAAAGCTATTGATAAAAGTAAAAAAAAAAAAACAAATTCAAAAGCAAAATGCTGCAAAATGTGCTATTTATAACAAAATAATTTTATCATAAGCAGTTTTTTTTGTTATATAAAAAGCACGTTCAATAGAAACGTAAGCGCTCATAATCAACTTTCTACAGCGATTTTTTTTAAAGCAAAAACCATTTTTTATAAAAAATTAATCTAAAGTAATATTTTGTAGCTCTTACTTTATGCAGAAAAATAATCGATAATAGAAAAATTTTCTGCTCTTTTTTTAAAGAACTCGCTATATTTTATAAAAAATTTATCAATATTTTTCCATAATAAATCTATCGCTGTATGTTCTATACAAAATTTATTGCTGTATTTTTTTACAAAAATTATCGATATTTCTTCTATAAAATTTTTTATCAATATTTTTTCTCTAAAAAATATCTATAAAAAATAATCGATATTTTTTCTATAAAAAAATATTTTTTCTACAAAAAATGATCGCTATTTTTTTTACAAAAAAATTATCGATATTTTTTCTATAAAAAAATGATCGATATTTTTTCTATAAAAAAAAAGATCGATATTTTTTCAATAAAAACATGATCGATATTTTTTCTATAAAAAAAAAGATCGATATTTTTTCAATAAAAACATGATCGATATTTTTTCTATAAAAAAATGATCGATATTTTTTCTATAAAAAAATGATCGATATTTTTTCTATAAAAAAATGATCGATATTTTTTCTATAAAAAAATGATCGATATTTTTTCTATAAAAAAATGATCGATATCTTTTTCTATAAAAAAATTAAATCGATATTTTTTCTATAAAAAAAAATGATCGATATTTTTTCTATAAAAAAAAAATGATCGATATTTTTTCTAAAAAAAAAAAAAATGATCGATATTTTTTCTAAAAAAAAAATGATCGATATTTTTTTATAAAAAAAATGATCGATATTTTTTCTATAAAAAGAATAATCGATAATTCTTCTATAAAAAAAAAATGATCGATATTTTTTTTCATAAAAAAAGCCGATATTTTTTCTATAAAAAAATGATCGATATTTTTTCTATAAAAAAATGATCGATATTTTTTCTATAAAAAAATGATCGATATTTCTTCTATAAAAAAAATGATCGATATTTTTTCTATAAAAAAAAATGATCGATATTTTTTTTATAAAAAAAATGATCCATATTTTATCTATAAAAAAAAATGATCGGAATTTTTTCTATAAAAAAATGATCGGAATTTTTTCTATAAAAAAATGATCGGAATTTTTTCTATTAAAAAATGATCGGAATTTTTTCAATAAGAAAATGATCGATATTTTTTCTATAAAAAATGATCGATATTTTTTCTACAAAAATTCTATAGATTTTTTTGTATAGAGAATCTATAGATTTATTGTAAACTGATGATATGAATTACTTTCTTTAGAAAGTCCATGTTTTTTTATAGAAAACCTTTAGATTTTTTTGTACAAAAAATCTGTGGATTTTTTTTCTATAAAATATCTATGGACTTTCTCCTATAACAAAACTTGATTTTTTGTACATTGACATTTTTTCTATAAAATTTATCGATATTTTTGCTATGTACAATTCATCAATATTTTTCTATAGACAATTTATCAATATGTATGTTTTCCATAAAAAAATAAATAAAATATTTATAGATTTTTTCTTAGAAAAATTTTCTTAAGAAAATTTGAAGATCTGTTTGATAGAAAATTTATCGATATTATTTTCATAGACAATTTGCCCTTATATATTTTCAATAAAAAATATTACAAAAATTTTTCCACAGAAGATCTATCCATTTAGTATTTCTGATTATCAATATTTTTGCTATGTATAATTAATCGATATTTTTCTATAGAAAATTTATCGATATGTTTTCTATAGACAGTTTATCAATATATTTTTCCAGAAAATATTTAAGGATTTTTTTTCTTAAAATATTTATATAGTTTTTCTTAAGAGAATTTGTATAGATCTGTCCGATAGAAAATTTATCCTTATATTTTCGATAGAAAATATCACCAAACTTTTTTCACAAAAGGTCTGTCTATATGTTTTCCTAAAAAAATATACCGATTTGTTCTAGTTTATTAATCTTTTTTGAAAATTTAAAGTCATATTTTTTATAGAAAATTTGTTATCACATATTGTAGTATCGGTACACATTCCATAGAAAATTTATCGAAACATATGTATATGCACATATATATATTTTTCAAAAATAATTTTTCGATAAAGTTTTCATAGAACTAAATTTACAAGTAAATAAAAATCCTTTAATTCATAAAAATGTATCCATAGAAAAAATTATTTCGATTAGTCATTTATCAGTAGAAGAATGTTATTCGATAAAATTTATGGAAGTCAAATATTCTTTAGAAATAATAAAATAATAATTAATTATAAAATGATATAAAAGGCTAATCGATATATATTTTTAAAATTTACTAATATGAAATAAATAAATATTTCGTTAAAGATTTATTCAAAGATTTTTTTTAAGAAAATTTATCGATAGCATAACCTGCTTAAAATTTTTGTATTGAATGTTCTTTTTTCTGTAATGAAAATTTTTTAATTTTTAATTTTTTTCCCCAATCAAAATTCGATGCATGGATATTATTTTTAATTCATTGATTTATAGTTTTATTATATATATAGCAGAAAAGTGTACAATTAAAATTTTCTCTTATCAATAAATTATCGATTTCGATATTTGCTTTAATAGCAAAACATTTTCTTTTGTTTAAAAAATTTAACATTTATTGATGGAAAATTGAATAATTTAATAAGACATTATCGATTGCAATAACTCAGTAATGAAGGTTTCATAATACATTTTATCAGTGTTGCAAGAAACGTTGACGGTTTAATTATAAATTTTATTAATTAAAGATTGTTTTTAAAACTTTAAAAATATTTAAAAAAGAATGAAGTGAACTGGAAAAAATATGATCATGAAAATTAATAATATTAATAAACAAACGTTAACCTTAGAGTTTAGGTTAATGCCATGTTAAGCCAATTGGTTGCATGATGACCGGCGGATAAGCTGTGTTGATCACAATAATTTTAATGTTTATTTTATTATTTAAAAAAGGTCAATATATATTATAATTTTAGTTTTCTTTAATAGAAACATTTCATATTTTTTTGAATAAACAAAAATAAAATTTGATTTAGATCTTATAGGGCATCTTATATTCGATAAAGAATTAATTAAAAATAAAGATCAAACGCCAGTAGGTTAAACTGATAAGAAAACAAATATAGAATTTATGTTGTTGTTATTTACAATAATTTAAGACAAAAAGGAAATATATTTTTTTTTAAACAACTAAAGAACTTTAACAGCAGCCAAAATCACAACCACAAGAACAAAATACTAAAAAAAGAACTTAAATGATTAATGAAGAGTTTTGTTATGATTCCTAAACGTGGGAAATCTACATTGACTTTCGAAAAATCAAAAAATAAATCTATACTTGTGTATAATATGAAAAAATAAGAAATATGTATGTTTAAACGAAACTTAAACGCACAATCGAAAGACAAATTTGTGTCTTTAACTTAAGAAAAAAAATAAATGTATGTTTATCCCAGCAAAACTTTTCGAACTAAAATTTCATGACCGTTTATTTTTTTGAAGGTAAAAAATTTTTCAAAAACATCCTTTAAATTTTAGTTGTAAATTTTCCGACCTAAACAATTTTAACAACAGCTGTTGAACAACACATATGTAGATATGCACTTAGGAATAAACTTGTTTCCTCGTATGTCAAACATTGCGTTCTTCAAATTGTGTCCAGATATTTGAGAAAAAAATTGATTTAAGCAACAAATTACAAAAGTTACAAAATTAAATACAATTTTTCTTTTATTTGAACAAAAACCATAAAAATTTCTGTTAATATTTGACATAATTTGTAAATTCGAAGTTATGTTCGAAAATTCGAACTTGCTTCAAGTGTTGTAATTTTTGAATTTAAATGTCAAAGCTTCAATTTTTCTTATCAAAAATATTTTAAAATCATATTTCTTTCATTTTCGAAAATTCGAACTTATAAAAAATATTTTAATTAAAGCTTTTAAAAATGTTATTTTTTTTAAATACAATCAAATATCAGATACAGAGAATAATTAGCTTGAATATGATAATTTTAATTTAATTTAAAAAATTCAGCAAAAAGTTAATTTGGGGTGGGCAGTTACCTAAATTTTCTTTCTAGGCTAATGCTATTACATTTTTTTATAAACACCTGGAATATCATTCCAATTTACTAAACATAATGACTTGAAAACTTTTGCTGGGACATTTTTAATTTCTACATTTACTAAAGAACGTAGCACGTACATACATTTCTAAAATAAACTTCAAACGTATTAAATGAAACTTTGTAGAGAAAAACACTTTTTTTCTGAAATATAAATCGAATGCATCAAAGAAGAAAAAAAAAACAAACAAAAATAAGCAGAAGCAAACGTAGAAGTCAATGTCGAAGTATTTTTAAAACTAAAAAAAAAATGATTTAAAAGGCGCGGTTCTTGTTTGGGAAAACAAACTAAACTGTAGCAACTGAAACGAAAAATACAACAAACAAATAAATTTCAAAAAAAAAGTAGAAGCTAAAAAATTTTAATATTCGTCTTTTACAGACGATTGAACTTTGTAGTAGACCTGGTTGGCTGACTGATGGACTTGATGGTGTCTGCTGTTGGTTTAACTGTCTGTTTTTTCTGACACACAAGGTACAAGTAAACGTTTTTGTTATTTACTTTCTTGTCTTCCACTTCTTTTGTTTCAATATGTATGTACTTTTCTTGTTCGATAATTTTAATTTTTATATTTTAGAATAATTTTTAATTTGTCTTTTTTAGTTTGAAATTAATTTGATAAAGGAACGGGTAGTAATTTACTGACCTTTAATTTTAATTTTGCTAATATATTTTTAAGGGATTTGCAGTCATGTAAATAATCTTTATGATATCAATTTTTTGGCATCATGAATTTTATAAAATGATTACAATTATGCCTGCTTCGAAATTTCTTCCGTTTTTATTTAATTAAATTGCGTACAACTGTAATCACAAGAGGTATTCTGCTTTCCTATAGTGTTTGAGGGCAGAGGGCTTTAATAGTTTCTCATCCACATTTAATCCTAAAAAAATTAAGGGTATTTTGTTAAGAGCTATAGAGCTATATTTTTCGAAGGATTAACTGTCAAATGAACCTGTCATACTGGGCTGACTTTTTGACATCTATAATCTGATTCTTAAACACGACTTTCAGATTGCCTTGAAAATTATTCAATTCAGTCATCCATAAAGTGTTCAGCGATGATGATCATCTTTGGCTTTTAGAAAATTGCTGAAAAATGGTTTAAAACTAGTCCGCAACAGGCCATACAGCCTCCGTTATCTACATCCAGAAAAATAAACTGCTTGGTGGGGTTTACATCCTGGTGGCATCTTTGGACCTTATTTGTTCTCAAATAAAGCCGGAGCTCCCTTACTTTCGATCTTTACCACACTTAAATCATTGATTTTTGTTTTTTTGTTTTAAAAAATGTTGATGACATTGATCCGGCGATGTGTGAGCTAACAGTGTGATACTGCGTTTATTTGGCGACCGTCGACTTATTGAAAACAAAATTTGGCGATAAGTTGATTTCAAATAATGAACCTGTCATTTGGCCTCCAAGCTCATGCGATTTGACAGCTCTCATTTATATCCTGTGAGGTAACGTGAAGTCACTGGCTTGTGCTGATAAACCAGCAACGATTAATGTCTTGGAGGCCAAAACTGTTCACTGTTCGCTTTTTCGTGACATACGGCCTGTAATGCGCAACCATGTAAAATTTTATACTGATCGCCCCTTTAGTTTAGCCGATGCCGATTAATTTCCTAAATAATCCTATTTAAAAAGCTGCAGTGCAGATCTAAGAGATCTGTAGAGTGGTAGCTCTTCTACGAGCGTATACAATTTTGTATCGATTAGACCTGTAATTCACAAGGAGCCGACTAATTTCTTAAAAGCTTTGATTCAGCCCCACTGTGATTTATAGAGATTGAATACAAATTGTTGTTGCGGATGCGAGAGAAGTCAGTTCATATTAATATGTTGTGGAGCAATAAAATCTTAAAAAAGGTTTCACAGAAAATGCCAGGATGAAAAAATAACAATCCAACTTTTTAAAAATCTGTGATAGAGATTTCTTACAAAAATTCAGATCCAGATATACAAATCGGTAATTAAATCTAAGCATTCGCGAGCAAAATCCAATGTTTTTTAATCTTCTAAAGGACGTCCAGTTTAGGTACTTTCCTTTAAAATCCTAGAAAAAAAAAACGCTATTTATTAAAGATGATCGGCAAATTAAGTACGCGAACTAATTGAGAGCTCTATTTTATCGCCTACTTATAATAAATGATGGTCACACGGCTCTATCAGCTAATAAGTCACAGAAAACATCAAAATCTTTTAGTCTCGATAGTTTTGCCTTTGACAATTAAGTGGACATTTTATCAAAACTGTGCTATGTTTTTTAAGCTCAAGTCTATTCAATGGCTATCACAGAAAACGGTGTTGACAATTTAAATTTTTTTGTTAAAAAAAACACCCATTTTTAAGTTGCAGAAAAACTGTGTTGCATCTACTGCAAACGAAAAAAGAACTTGAAATAACATATTGACATATTAACGAAAAAACTTCATTGTTCACATCCTTTGCTAAAATATGTGTTGGTGGTGGCAACAAATAGTTTTATTTTTATTTATTTATTTTTGTTGTCTTTTCTTTCATTTCAAACAATCGGAATAATTTTTTTTCTTGTTGTCTGTTTTTTTAAGTTGCGGAAATTTTTTTTAACAATTTCCTAATGACTCCTATTTGTTTAAGTTGATGATGCTGTTGCTGCTGCTTGTTTGTTGTTATTTTTTTTTCGAATTTTTCTTCTTGCGTTTTTTTAAAGGTGGCCATGGTGGTCAGCAGTTGATATTTGCTGTGCACTCGCATATGCACTGCATCAGAGACACAATTGCTGCAATCAACCAAATAGCCAATGAGCCTGGCAGTCACGCAGTCAACTTAAGCTTCCTTAACATCATCCGATAATACCAGAAGAAATTGTTAAACATTAAGAAATATTTTTCTTCTTCTTTTTTTTTACTGTTTTTTTCTCTTTGTCTCGCACTGGAAATAGTTTATTGCTTTAATTTTTTTTGTGTCAAAATGCAAAAAGAAAAAAAATCTACAGCAAAGTGTTAAATAAGTGCAAGTTTTAAAAGTTATTGCAACAGTTTTTGAAAAAATTAGCAAATAGGGTGACGTTTTTGTAGTTTGCTTTTTGGTACAGAATTTCTAACAATTTTGAGATTTATAATATCTCCCGTAGTAATATTAACCTCTTGTTAAACAATTTTTACAAATTATTACACTGTTTACTCTATAATTTTAAGTCCGTTTCATATTTGACCATAAAGAGATACAAAAAGTTGAGGCCTCATTATCACAAATTTTATAAATTTTGCGTTTGCAATTGGCTTTTATAAAAACCTATTACTATAGCAGTTGTGAGAATCGTGTAAAGATGGTAAAATAAAAAACTGGTTTCACTAGATCAATCGATAGATTTTATGCGTCAAAAATGGTCACCGAAAAAGTCCAAAATTTTTGTTAAATGATTTTTCTTTGACTGCACTAAACCATCAAAATTTTGACATAAAATATTTTACATAAACTCGTTATTTTCTAAATAATTAAATGTTAAAAAACATACCGAATCTTATATACCCATCACTATGTATGTAAATCTAGTTTAGTGAAGTAACTCTAATTAAAAAGGGATGAAAAAATATAATTTTACATAAAAATATCACCCTTAATGGATTATGCATTTTTAAAAAAATTTTAGCATTTCCTTTAAGTACTTTTCAAAAGCTTTTAAATGATACCCATATTGATGTCTTAAAAAATCGTACTTTATTATGAGGCCCGTAACTCGGAAAATATGGGCGAGCGCTAATTTCTTCACGTGATGTTTTTTCTTTATTTTTTAATTTTCTTTTGTCAAATATATTTGTTTTTTTGATTGGAATTACTTACAGTCAGGCCTCGATTATTCGTGATAGTCGGGACCAGAAGCATTACGGATAATCAACACTTACATTAATTTTTGAATGCTGGTTAATTATTTTAATTTTATCTTCAATATTTAAAACGTTTCTTTGCCTTTTACCACTGGTAACGAAGCCATAATAGAAAATATATTTAGATCTAACCACCCGCTTCTCTCAAATTTCAAAATTGAACTGACCACTCTTAAATGCTTCTGACTCATCGTACGCAAACAAGGGGATTCCCCCTTGAATATGAAGTTAAAAAAAGAAAAAAAATTCTGCCATCACTGATAATAAAGGTAATCACGGTTAATCGAAGCAAACGATATGAAAACATTGCAAACAAAAAACAATAGACTGATTTTTGGCCATCACGGTTAATTGGGGTTA
Source organism: Cistogaster globosa (assembly GCA_937654795.1). Lineage (NCBI taxonomy): Eukaryota > Metazoa > Arthropoda > Insecta > Diptera > Tachinidae > Cistogaster > Cistogaster globosa. The sequence continues at coordinate 126,590,150 of OW569404.1, forward strand.
CCGGTTAATCGAATCACGGATAATCGTGGCCCGACTGTACTTCACCTTTTTAGATTTGTTCCGAGTTATATGGGAAAATGAGAGGCATGCGTATGGCTTTTCCCGCTGCCTCGAAGGACATGGACCCATCTTGCTGACCGATTGGTGCACTTAAATTTGCTCTAGACACGAACACGGAAAAGCAGACCGACAAACAGACTTCGTTAGGCATAAGTACTCAGAATATGTGTACCTTATGGAGTCGGAAATGGATATTGTAGAAATTACAAACGGAATGACAAATTAAACGAACTTAAACTAAATAATTGAGATTTCTAAAAATCGCAGTTTCATAAAAAAATCGCTAAAATATAAATTTTACAAAAAAGAAAAAAAACGAACTTCCAAAAGTTAATTAAAAAATTGGAATCTCATAAAGAAATCCAGAACTTTGTTTTAAAACTGAGAGTTCGTCGAAAATCGAAATTACAGCGAGGAAAACGCAATTTTTTATAAAATCTCGAAGATTGACTAAAAATCAAAATATTGAAAAAAAATTAAGTTGCACTTAAAATCTAAAGTTTCGAAAACCGAACAGTGGGTTAATAATAGTTCCACGAATGTCAATTTCTTGATTCAAATATTCATGGGCGTTTCTCATTGGCTTATATAATGATTGTAAAGTTAACTTATATTGTGAAGAAATGATCACGGTTTGTCCGTTTTGCTGGTGTACATGGTCTGTATTAATAAACACATAATACGGAAAGTGCTGACTAAACGAAACTTATTTAGAGTGATTGATTTCTATGGCCGCATAGTCCCATTCAAATACGAAAAAATTTTTTTGCACCTATAACCGGTATTATTTGTTTTCAGATGAAAGATTTATTAAATTTTTAATTGACTAAATTATTTATTTATTTGAAATTTTTGTTGTTGTTTTTTTTTTTCTTATTAAATACATAATTGGTTTAATAAATTTTTTAATTAAAAATTTTTTTTTTTCAATTAAATGTATAATTGAGTCAATTAAAAATTTTATTAAATTTAAATTCGAAGTTTAAGAAAAATTTTAATTGATTTTCCTGTGTACATGAACATTTTGTACCCGATTTTTTTTAACATATTGAGCGTCTATTAGACGTTCAAACTTTGCATGTGAGAGCGCTAACAAACACGAATTTTACTTTATAACCCGAGAATGATGGCATGTCATCAAACCGTGCTCACATGCAAAGTTTGATCGTTCAATAGACGCTTTAGAATTTATTATAAAAATAAGGATTTAAGAACTTTGCTACTTTTTTGCAACCAACTGTTTAAGTATCAGTGGCAATTTATTTCTGTTTTCGTTTCATGAATGTGTGTGTAAGAGTGTACGATTTTAAGTAATTTTTCAATTTCTTTTCTATTATATTTTATTTTTCCTTGTCATCTATTTTAGCATTCATTTAATTTGGCCTTAAAACTTCCTTACTTTTTTGCCCGTCTTAGAGACTTTTTTGATGATTAAGAAATCGCCAGAAAAACTTTAAAAAATATATAATTTCTTTCCTTTTTTTATTTTAATTACAAACAGATTTTTTTATTTGAGGCTGTTTTGTTTCTTGTTACTATTCCTTTTTTTCTGTTGTCGTAGTTTTTCCATTTTTTTACACAATTTATTTTTGTCAGTTCAGTTTTGTTGAGTTTTCCGTACATGAAATCTGTCTGTCTGTGCCTTGAGGCGATTTGTAATTTTTCCATTTATTTTATTTTATGTGCGTTGTGGGGCTTTTAATGTTTAATATTGATTACATTTTGCTCGTATTGTTGTTGTTCTTATTATTTCAAAAGAATTTTTATATTTATGAGTGTGTAACTTTGTTTACGCAATTATTCATTTATATTCGTTTAATTACACTTTTGATAAAACTTTTAATTAAAATAATATTTTTCTTTTTATCTATTTTTAGGTATGTATTCTTCATTTTATTGAGTTATTTTAATTGCTGAAGGTAAGTTAAGCGGACTATGGCAATTATGTATTTAATGAATGAAGCAGAATTTCAACAATCAGTAATTTGTGTAGGAATAACTTGACTTCAGATTACTTACTTCCTTCTCCACAAGCAGATAACAATACATGGTTGTAATGTGGTCTCAAGAACCATATTATGTTGTCTGTGACAATGTATGGTGAACAAATTACACAGTAAACAAGTTTTTGTTAACATTTGATCATTAAATAATTATTTCACATAAAAAGTCCAACCTGTTACTTTGAACCGCAAGTAGAGATCCTTTGATTTGTTTACATAATATCTTGTTATCTAAACATCAGGTTTATCAAGCTTACGTGTCCATCCACCCCACAATATTATTTAACACTGGCGTATCCTAAGCTGGTCGAAAGTTCGTTTTAGTGAATGTGCGCTTTAAAGCAGAGCTGTCATTGAGACCACAATAGGCAGTGACTTTAGCAAGATTCAAAGATTTGGAAATCACGAGTTCTTAATTTTTGTCTAGCAGCCTAACAATGTCTGTCACTAAGTTGTTATTTTTGCCATTAGCTAAAAACAATTGTTGCTTTATTTCGCTTTCCTTATTTATAATTTGCCGTCGCATCCACTAACTCATCTATCGCGGCTAAACAAAAATTGGTTTCCTTTTCTAATCGTAACTTAAAGAGGTTTGATTAACTGCTTTCTAATAATTTGCATTTACTTATTTTCAACGGCCTCTCACAACAATTATTTACTTTTCTATTTCAGGTTTTAAGATGGGATTTGAACTCATGATCTTCTAATTCTTTATTCAAATAAGTAGACACTTTTACCTATGCAGGTAGCATGTTAGGTCTACGAATACCTATTTGCTATGTGTTTTCTTTTTGATTTTATTTTCATGCACCACACTTTTAAGTGGTGGCACTAACAATTTATTAACCTTAATTTTTTATCTAAATTTTTTTTTAGGTTTTTAATATTATTTTCACAATATTATTTTTAGACTACAGCTAACGAACGTTTTCCTTTTAATTGTGAAAAATATCACAAACAAAAAAATTAAATTCAATTTTGAAAAAAAAAATTTATTCGTTAAATTAGTTCATTGCATTAATATTTGAAAATAATTTCGGAACGTGTAATTTTGGATCACTTTTTCGAGCATTGCTGGCCGCATGTTGTTTACTTTTCTATTTAAGGCTTTAAGATGGGATTTGAACTCATGATGTTCTATGTTATTTCTATTTACAAACAAGTAGACACGTTTAACTACGCATACAGCATGTTAGGTCGACGCATATCAGTTATGTGTTTTCTTTTTATTTTATCATACACCACACTTTTAAGTGGTAGCAGTAACAATTTATTAACCTGTGTTGTCGATCTAAGTTTGTATGTTATATGTTAAATTTTATTTTCGAAATAATATTTTTAAACTACAGCTAACGGGTGTTTTTTAAATTGAAAAAGATAAGCAAAAAATATTAGTTAAAAATAAATAAAAAAATTTTACTTAAAATATATTATGTATTAACTTTTGAAAATAATTTCGGAACTTTAAATTCTAGGGCACTTTTTCGAGCATTTCTGGCCGCTTGTTGCTTTAAAATTATGGTTGCCTTAACCATTTTTTTTGCATGTGAACATAATAAATAGTGATTTATAAATGTTTTTTTTTTTTTGGCAAAGTGTGGACGTTGGGTGGGATTTCCGTGTATATTTTAATCGATACCGATATTTTTTATTCCTCATTAACATCCTTTTATCTAAATTGACATAAATTTTTTCCTTAAAATGCAAAATTATCGCTTAAAGTTCTTACTGCAATAAATATGGTTGTCACTTTGGATCGGAACAACCACTTTGCCTTTGTTTTCAAATGCAACTTTCATATAATTTGAACTTCACAGCACTACAGCCTCTATTTGGTCCTCACTTACATACCTTGCTTGATTGCATTTATTTCGTTGTATTTTTCCCTCCGTAAATTTTAACTGAAGTTTAACACGGCTTAGTTCTCCGAAGAACATATTTAAATATTTTTACTGTCGCAACACTTCAATCATCATCAATTATGTCCGGCACCAGGTGTGTACCCATATTGGTTACGGAATTGACATGCTTATCATTTATTATATTTTTCACTTCCTGTTCCCCACCGTGTGTGTGGTGGTAAAATTCTATTGTTAATCTAAAGTCTAGACATGTTTGATTAATCCTTCAAATCTAGAATGCTAAAATAGATGCACTTCTAAATAAAGAATTTGAAGGTGTAAGGAAATATTAGCGACATTGAAACTGTCAGTTTCTTGTATCTTTTTACCCTTTTTTTTTTGTTGGAAATTTTACAAATTGCGCTTTCGGCAAGATGGGCCAGGATGGGCCGTTATTATTTTCGTTTTATTTTTTTTTACTTTTCAATTTTTATTATTTCATTTTATGGTTTGATTTTTATTTCCTTTAATTTCATCATCATCAGCAAAATTTACTGGATGAGACTCAAAGCGAATTATAAAAAAAAGTAAAAATAAAATAAAAAAAAAATAAAAAAATAAAAAAAAAATAAAAATAAACAAAAACCATGTGTGAGAATGTTTACTCCTTTATTGGTTGGTTCGCTGGCTGCTCTTCTTGCCATCAATTTTGCTTTTTCAGATACATTTATTTTGTGTGCAACTTAAACAAAAGTTGTGTAAGTGGTGAACGTGTTAAATCTTGTACGGTCATGTTTATTTTTGTTTTCTGCCTGCTATAACTCCTCTCCTCTAATAACCAATAACTAAAAGTAACAAGAGGATAAAATTTGCAATGAATGTGTATGGGACAAGCACACAATTGTAAAGACTGCCTGCCTGCCATAAGACTTGAGGTCTTTTCGTTTAGATTTGGCATGCAAACGCATGCATGAAAGCAAGCCAAGCAGCCATCCCGTTTGTCAGTCAGTCATTGAAAAAAAAAGAAGACGGACAAAAATCTAGAGGTATTGTTTATTTTTTCTTTTCTTGCTTGTAGTTTGGATAACTTGTACTAGAAGTTTGAGTAGTTGTGTGTCAATATTGCTGCCACTGCGCAGTAGCTAATGAAAGGCAGCTTTTGGTTTTGTTTTATTTTCCTTATTTTGTTAATTTTTTTCTTTTTTTGTTGAAGAAAAGAAACACATCAGCAGGAAAGAAACTGTCTGTGCATGTAGTGTGTACACTAAAAATTGGCTGTGGGCATACGAAACCCAACCATATGTGTAGTGCGGAGATCCAGCCGTAAAACAAGCAAAATATAAAATGATCGATCGTTTTTTTTTTTTTTTTGTAGATATAAAATATCCAACATTTTGTCTTGGAACATCATTCCTCATGTGATTTTTTTTTGTGTGTGTCGAGGGTAAGAAGCAAACACAAGTAACTTGCGACTAACTACACTTTAGCTTTCCATTATCATCGATATGGATTGTGGAGACAGAGAGATAGAAAAAATTTAAGATCGCAGGGTAACAATCAAGTGCAATGAAACAGTCGGTCTTTAGGAAGCCTGAGTTATGCTACCTTGGAAATAAAAGTTCTTCTTAAATACTTTGGAAAATCTAAGCCTAAAACAATTTAAAGAAAATACCTATGACGCGAGTCTTTGAAAATTTAATAGTTTTTAATTTCTCGTTTAATGTTATAAGTGACAATAATTTTGTGCTTTTATTTGATCTTAATATGTTTAACTTTCATCATGTTTTATAGAAAAATGCCTATGAAAGTTGATTAAAAAAAAAAACGAGGGTAGTCTTAAAATTATTTTGAAATTTTTAGAACGATTTTTTTACACAAATTTTCTACGAGCTTTACAATAATTTTTTGAATGAGAATTAACGTCAAACAGCCTAAATGCACAATTTAACTTCATAATTGCTGTAGGTTCTTTAAAACCAATCTTCACGTTTTTAAAAGGGAAAAATCTTTTAAGTTGGGCATGAGAAGGAGTAAGGTAGACTTAGAATAATGACTTTGGCTATTGCACAGTTGGGCAGAAATAAATAATTTTGAAAACTTAGCGGCAATTTCTAAAAGGCTGGATCAACTAAAACAAAATTTCACTTGCAGAAGAATATCTTAACTTTTTGAGGTTTCAAGAGTGGCTTAATAGGATGAAATTGGGTTTTCATAAATATTAAAATTTTTTCTTCAGTTTTGAAGTCCTTGATAACGACTTTAAATCAGGAACAAATCGTAAACTAAACGAGTTATACCTTTTTAAGTAATAAAAGTTTTGAAAATTTCCACATTTTAGTCTAGTTGTTCCAAATGCCGAATAAAAAATAGGAAGGTGACAATTGCATAAAAAATTAAAATTTAATCTGCATACATGTTACCCCTAAAACTCCTTAAAGTGGACCTATTTGTTTACGAAGTTTGGGTTTCTTAAATCACAAACGAGTAGCCAAAAAACCAAGACCAGTTTTAGCGATATATTTCTTTAGTTGTTTTGTTAAAGTATTTAACGATCCTGGGGCCGAATGTGGATTTGGTGGGCAAAAATATAAAAATTTCAATTTTGGGAATTTTGAGGCACGATTTAGGAATTCCAGGATTTTATTTTTCTAGGTCAAAAATTTGTTCACCTGCTATCTCTAATTTATTAAAGTACATAAACGCATAAAAATCTTTACAAATAAACTGTAACGTATCGAAGATAAGAATTTTTAGTAAAATTTGAGGTTGGTTCTAAAAGTCGGGAAAAATTTTTACTAACACTTTCCATTGTATTTCTTATTAAATAAAAAAAATTATCAAACATGAGTATTTTTTAGGAAATATTAAATAATAATATTTTTTCTGCTTCACTGTGCCTTTTAGGTATGAATATGAGAGCTTTACAGCTTTAAGGCTAATATTCCCATCATAGTTTTTGTTCACATGTTGAACTAAGATTTGTCAAATATTGCGTGTTCCTTAAATGTAGTGCTAACCCTATAATATGTGTTTTAATTACTTATATCGCCGGAATTATGGCCAAGTTCAACAATACAACTTGTGAATTAAATTAACTTGTGTATTAATATTAAATAATAATTTCTATGTCCCATAATCACTATTTCCCTGTGTAATAGATTTATATTTACATATTACATATTAACATTTAAATCTTGCGTCTTTTTAAACCTAAAAAAGTTTTTGAATAAATTTAAAATTCATATTAATTCCCCTTTATTATGCTCCAGGCCTATAACTTAATTACAATACAAAGAACAAAAAACCTCCGACATCAACAATTCTTAAATGTAAAAGTTTGAATTGTAGGGTATCGTTGCCTTAGGGTTAGACATCCACACATGTCAACAGCATAAAAAATTAACAATTTTTATATATTCCTTTTCTTAATACGATATACAATACATACGTATTTTTTATTTTCTTATTGGTTTAGGCTAAATTTAATAAACTAATGCACAAAAGAGTAACACAACAAATATAACAACAGTAACAAAAATAAAACTCTAGGAAGTTGAAAAAACTTCACAGTTTTTGTTTCTTCATCTCTACAGAATAAAAAAATAAAAGCAGAAGCAAAACAAAAATCAACAACAAAAGAGAGTTAAGCACACACGCACACACATATTTTTTTTTATCGATCTATTAGAGTTTATAAACCAATAAAAATTAAAAAAAAAATCATTTAAGAGAACAACAAATAAGGCACCCATAAAAAATAGCAGATAATAATAATTAGAGTGACCAGACTTTATAATATTATAGTGTAACTTGTAGGTCGCAAGAATATGCGGAGTATTTTTTTATTACGCAATATATCCATGTAATATATCGCGTGGAATTTTGCTTTCAAAGCAGTCACATTGAAGTCAATTAGCAATGTATACTTTTATAATTATTTGATTTAACAATTTTGATAACCTTCACCCAAAAAAGTGGTAAAAGGGTATAACTACATTTGTAATTCCGTTTCTACAATATCCATTATCGATCTCATAAAGTAGATATATTCCGACTGCTTATGCCTAGCAAAGTCAATTGAGCGATGTCTGTCTGTCCGTCCGTATATAATGAAATCAAGTTTGCCGAGGCTCTAAATCAGCTAGAAAAAATTTAAATGCGCCAATTGATCACAAGTGTCGAAATAAGTACTATTGAAAATTAGCAAGATCGGTCCACGTCCTTTGACGCAGCGGGCAAAACACCACTCCTTCCTCGAATTTTTCTATATTATTTGAAACAATGAAGTAACTCCAATAAAAAAAAAAAATATATGGAGCGATAGAGAATAAAAAAAAGAAAAAAACATTATACATATTTTTCGAGTTAAAATTTTTTAAAACATTAATATGGATATCATTTTAAAGCTTTTAGAGAGAAATTTAAGGAAACACCAAAATTTTAAAAAAATGCTTAACCCATTAAGAGCCGATAGCATTTTTATGTATTTTTTTCAATTTTTTTTTTTAATTTTTTTATTCTCGGTCACCTCTATATTTGCTTCTTTTATTGTAGTTACGTCACTTAACTAGATTTACAGAAATGTTGAAGGGTATATATGATTTGGCATAGTCGAATAAAGCACTCTTGCCTTTTTTTTTTACAAATTATAACATTAAGTTGAAATATAGATATTTAAAAGTCAGTGTTAGATCTGACAAATACGAAGCCATTTTTTTTTTGTTTTTTTTTCTTTAAAGCTGCAGTAAAATTTCATGCAACAAATTTTATAAAAAATTCGATCATGTAAGTTAAAAATATTTTACATACTTTGTAAATAAAAGGAACCATAGTTTTATCGAAAATAAGATAAATAAGTTGGTTATTTAATATTAAATTTAGACTTCACCCGGAACCGAAAGCTATTTGCCTTGTTCTCTTCATTGAGAGCTTTTACTGAAACTTTTAATTCTTAAAAACTATTTTTTATATATTTTAAGCATTTTGTTTAAGTTTTAATTTTTGGTAAAAATACTATATTTTTATAATATTTTTACAAAATCCAATTCATTATCATTAAGCAATCAGTTTCAAATATTATTCGAATAAACCGAAATTCTTATTTAAGTAAAAGGCTTATTCAAATGAATAAAAGATAACGAATAAAAGATAATATTAAATTTATTTTTTGATATTTTTCTCAGTTTAATTCTGTTTTCAAACATAAAAATAAGAGCTCGGTTGCTATAATAGACAATCCGCCTAAAATAAAACACAACACTCATATTTTCTGCTGTAGTGGTTGATGAGACAACATTTTTTGATTTTCTTGTACTTGTTTAGGAGAGGACAACATTTTTCCAAACAAATGCGTTTCCCAAAAATACGTTTCGTACAATAATATTGAACTTTAAGTTAAAGCTGAAGATGCATGGCAGTTCGCACGTTGACTACAAATCAGGTCGGCTAGAGTTCAACCTCTGCGACCACCATAATAAATACATATTCACAATTTACCAATACAGCACGCAGCCTCCTTCGTTGGTACTTCTACAAATAACTAATTAAATGGTTATACTTTCTCTTCTCTATTCCTTTCCTAAAGAATGTAGCACGGTTACACACTAACTAAATAATCATTATTGTTTGAAGTGCTACTTCTTATAAAAAGCTGTTTTCCCTAATAATTTTTGCTATCCGAAATAAAAATATATTTAGTTGTTCTTTATATAATTATGGAGTCAAGTCTGCTCCTGATTTTTTTTTTTTTTTTTTTTTGACAAGCTTGGGGTTTATTGAAGCTACTGAATCTGATAAACTAAATATATCAGGGTGAAAACTACATTAGGATTCAAAATACTGAAATGGTCACACTACATGTCGTGTAACTTAATTTAACTCATTCTCTCTCTTTCTCTCCAAAAGTAATTGATAAGAGCATGAATGGAAACTTTTCTATATTGAATGAGAATCTTTTGTATGTGAAATCGAGATTGATAGTGATTCTTTAATTGCAATAAGTTAAGGTAAACATATTTAACCAATTTCGTTTGTCCTGATAAATTATTAAACATCTTATCTTCTCATTTAACTAGATTAAAAATAATTAGTCATACATTGGATATGATACTCCGAATTTTTAATTTTACTTTAATTACAAGAGCTGTACTTTCCATCCCTGGATCAGTGAATAGTTAGAACAATATTGGTACTCTTTTAATTTAAGTACTCTATTATTACTTCTTTATTTTATTCAACAATTGCTCAACTGTTAAGATGTTGACTTGATATTCTACTTCTGTTTTTGTACGAACGAGTGTAAATCGAGTGTGTGGCTGTGTTTTTTTTTGGTTGGTGTTCGAAACACTCTGCTAAACGATCAATTGTTAGTGCGAGTTTGTATAAAAAATTAAACCAAACACTTCAGTTCGCTACGAGAGCTGGATGTATACAATCGTGTGTTAGCGCGTAAATAGAAGTTTTCCTAAATATTTTGTCTTGTAAATTTTTTAATTTCGGTTAACTTTTTTTTGGCCGACTGTAATTTTACATCTTAAGTTCTATGTTACGTGTTGTTGTTTTTCTTTCTAACAAAACTTACGCAAAAAGAATTAATTCTCTTAAATTTAAGAGGATAATATCGTGTGCTTGTTTGTTTATTTTTAAGGAAATTTAACACAAATAATTGTGTAAACATTTTTAGAAATTATAAATAAAAAAAAAAAAATCATAAAAAAGTAAAAATGTAAAGTGAAGCAATAAAAATAAAAATAAAGTGATCTCAATTTAATAAAGTTTTTAATTGTTTAAAAAAAGTTTAAAATTTTTGTTTATTTTTCTAATTAAAAAAATTACTTTAAAAAATTTACTTAAAAAAATAATAAAAAAAATTGTTGCTGCTGGTTTTAATATTAAACAAAACAGCTACAAACCGGATTACCAACATTTTCCATCTGAATTCTTCTTTGCTGAGGCTGCATTTTATATTCAACAACAAAAATATAAAATTAAAGTAAATAATAAAAATATTTAAATATGTTTTTTTTTAATAACCAAAAAGAGAGCCAACAGATTTTTATACGTGCAGAATCGTTTATATTTTAAATTCCGGTTATGATGAAATATTTATAAAAGTACAAAATTTATCATTTAATGCTAAGAAATTAAATTAACCTTTTTTTCTGTTGTTTGAGTTCAACTCTAAATATGACCTGTGATTAAATAGATAAAATCTGAATAAATGTTTTCAAATTTTGTTCAATTTTATTTAGGATTAGTTAAGCTGGGCTTACACGATGTGTGTGGTTTTTTTTCTTTTTATTAATCTGACCTGTAAGTTTTGTCTGTCAATTGTAAGTTTTGTTTTCTAAAGAGCATAATAATAACTTTATAAATAATCTGTAACTATTCGCAACAGCTTATATTAGATGCTTGGTTAGATCAGAATGTAAATGTAATTTTGCCTTCTGCATTTTACACAGTCAATGTTTCAAAGCTTCATACTTTCAGGCGGCCTATTTTTATAAATTTTGGAGATAAAAATTTGACAAGTCAAATGACAAAAATAAAACATGTCGTGTAAAACAAACATTTAACATAAATAAGCTTTAGGAGAGCTGTTAATTGCAGGGCAGTTTTATAGTATTTTCTAATGTCTCCTGCTCTCACTTTATATCGTCTTGTGCCTCTGGATGAAACAAACAAACAACTAAAAAAAATCGGAAAATATTTTCAGAAGCTTTACCAACCTCTAAGGCCGGCCGTCATTTAATTTGTGATCAGTTCCATTTTGGACTGCTTTGTAGAATGCTTAACTGTAAGATATGTATTTGGGAGTCTTAACTAAACATTGAGAACAGCAGGCGACTAAAAAAATTTTTTTTTTCTATTTTCATAAATTTCCTTAATGTTGCAGTTTAAATTAGAAGGTTTGTGGGGCAACTTGAAGTCCCCTAAGAATGTAAATATTTTTTGTAAAGGTTCATATACCTAAAAAGAGTAGAAAAGTAATCCTATTTTAATTACCTAATGTCTGTCTATCTGCCTATTTGGCTGTCACACGCCTCTCTCTATCTCTGGTTACATCATTGCGGCCATTGCAACAACTAATAAAATAAAGTTAGAAATTTAAGGATGTTTCCAAAGAAGACAAGTATTTGACTAATATTGTCTTGACTTTAATAAGTATTCACTTAAAATTTACACAAAGTATGTAGCGCTGTATCCGATAAAGCAAAAAGGTTAAAAACATATAATAAAAACTGAAAGGGTGTCCCCATAAAAGAAATGACTAATGTTTATGGGTTTAACTTTGCATTTTGTACAGATTGTATGACGGCCTCAATAAAAAGTATAGAAAATAAAATAACAAATTAAAGGGTGTCCCAGCAGGAATGTGATTTTGACAAAAGTGGGCTCATGTCTTGAAATATTATAGGCAGACAGCTAAAAATGACATGAAATTTGTTTTGCTATGTTTTTTTCAATAATATGTACATAAATAAAATTTAAAGGGTGCCCCCATTGAAAACCTGATTTCGATAAATTTTGTCTTATCTTTGGCACTGTAACAAGCAGACCTTTATAAAGTTAGAAAAAATAACTAAAACCTTAAAATATTCATTAAAGAGTGTCCCATACATAGAGAGGCACTCTTCCTATGTCTCTCTTCTAAAATTTATTTGTTTTTTATTTTTTATTTTACACATTTTTAGAGTATATTTTTGCTATTTAAAGGCCATCAGATAAATGAAAAATATGTAAAAAGTCAACTGTTGTTAAATTTACAGTTTTTTTCCAAAGCAAAAAAAAAAAAAACAAAAATCATTAAATCTTGTGTAAAAACATGTGTCTGTGAAAATTAAATCATATTAACAAATAAAAAAGTAAAAAAATTTTTATTTTTTATTTTTTTAAAGCAACCTAAAGCTCAGCCATTTCAGTTCCGGCCCAGACATTTCAAGAGTTGTTATGCAACGTAAAAGTTGACTGCATTAAAATTTGATTTCGTTCATAAATAGGTCTTTGCTGATTTTTCAATAAATCAGTAACAATAAAATACCGCAAAACAAATCTGTAAAGAGCCCCTGTTGCTAGGTCTAGTTACTGAATAAACGCAATGACAGTAGAAAGTTTTTGTCACACAATTATATAACTTATTTATTTACTTTGCACTAAAACTATTTTAGCTAATGACTAAATGACATGTTAGTGGATCATAAGATTCCATATTCATAACTGCAATCTTTCTGTAGTTGCTCAATTTTTTAAATTTCACTGATTTTTACACAAGTTAAAATTAAATAATTTTGTATTTTTCATTTTGGTATTTTTGTTCACAACAAAACTTTTTTATTTATTCAAATAATTAGCAGCGATTAAAATGACAAAACAATTTTAAGTTTTGAAAATTTTTTTTGTGTGTTCATTAGTGAAATTAATTATAAGAAAAGTAGTAACAATAAAACCTCATTTGGTAGCAACGTCGTCTTTCTATAGTTTTTGTTATAAAGTGTTAAAAAATTACAAAATAATTCCAGTATTTTCACTAACGTTTGTTGCGGCGAGAAATCCATTTAACCAAGAAATCACTAAATAATTGTTTTTTTTTTCTTTGTCTTTGTAAGATTGTGTAGCATTATTTTGTACTCATTTTATAGTTTTGTTTTCCTTAATATTTTTTTTCTAGCTTTTTACAATTAGAAATATATCTACTTATTGTAAAGTGTTTTTCTGTACTTTGGGGTGAGGAAATTTAAAAAATATGGTTTTTGAGAAATGGGTATAAAATTGTTTATAAAAGAACAACAGTATTGTTTAAAATAAATAATAAATAAATAAATAAAACAATCCAAATTTGTAAAATGTCATAAACATCAAATGTTTATAAACATTTTTAACAACATTTTCGTCAAAAAAAATTATGCTTTTGTTTCAAAAGCGTTAAATTAAAATAATCAAGAATGCTTTGCAAACTATTGTTCGTTGTGTTATTATTTAGAAGTTAAACATTTGGCAACATGTTGCGCACAACTTTTTTGATTAAAGTAAGTTGTTCGAATTTATGAAAATTGATTAACAATTTTATTTCTTACACTTGTAAATTACAAGTACTTAGTGGTGCCTATGTTACGACTAAGAATATAATTTTGATTTTAATTGCCTTTCAGTATTCAAAATTCATTTCACTTCTGGTGTGAATTCTACACAGAATACGCAGGTCAAAATATATATCGCAGGTTGCAAAAAAATGATGCCTTAAGCATTTTGCACTTGGAATAACATGCTGGTAGAAACATGTAGAAAACTGGCACGAAATGAAAAAAGTTCAGCTTCTGCAACATTATTGTTTACTTTAATAGCCTTAAGTTTCCTATATAGACTTTTTGGCAGCATTTCGCATGAAATATAGAACAGAAAATCATGCTTAATATAAGAAAGAATTCAAATAAAAAAATACAAAATTTCTAAGCAACATTTTATTACATAAAATGTAAAGCAACATCTTTAAAAAAATGTTTATTTCACTTAAAATTTTTTTGTTGATATTAAGATTATTATGCTTTAATTTAAAAAAATGTTTGATTTAATGACATATTTTTCATATTAATTTATATTAACATTATAGAAAAATTGTATTTTACCTTACAAATACATGATTTTTTTCTAGCAACATGTTGCATCTTCAATATGTTTAAGAATCTTGTATATGAATATTTAATATGTTAATGCGTCTGTTGTGTTTTATTAAAACATAAATTATAGAAAAAAATATTTAATTTTGTTTATTTTAGCAAGAAAAAAATTCTTAATAACTTTGTAATTAATGAAAACATCTTTGTAAACTTTTTATAATTCACAACAAACTTTTAATCAAATTGTTGTAATAAATTTTTATAACAACCTTTTACAACATAGTCTCAGGTGCCGGTTATTCGCTTATATACATGTTGCTAGCAACATTAATATTTTGTTTTAATGTTTTGTTTATAAAACTCATATATTCTGATGCTTCAACAAAATTCATTTTATATGTTAATTTTTTCTTGCTTTAAAAAAGTTTTGTTATAAATTTTACTGTGCGGTTATACTCTCTAAACTTAAGGTTATTCACTAATAATAAAAAAAAAAATAACCTTCCACTTTAGCCGCTATTGTAGTTAAAAATTCTATGTTTTTTCTATTAATTATTCTTTTATTGTTTAAAAAACATACATCGTTTGTTGTCTATTAAACTTTCGCATATTTACTAAACACACACTCTCATTTATTACAACAATAAGAAACTTTTGTTTCAGCCATTGTTTAATTTAACAGTTTGTTTTTCTTTTCTTTTTTAAGTTTATTTAAATTTAATAATTTATAATATGGCAGATTTGTTTAAGGAAAAAAAAATAAATTAGAAAAATATTTAAATATAATAGTTTTAAATGAAAAGAAGAAAGCAGCTTAAAATTTATTATTTTTTAGTTAATAATTAATATTTGCAAAAATTTAGAGGCCATTGCTAAACACAGTTTAATTAATTCATCGGCAACATGTTGATAAAATAAAAGCTATAACATTCAACATTTTGAAAATATCTAAGCAAGAGTAAAGCCTTGAAATATTTATTATAAACTTTTTATTATATAAAAAAATGCAAATCGTGACATGGCTTTTTACATGAAATGTCACGATTAACAATTAATTTGCAAACATTTTTAATGTAAAGTTGTATTGCATAAAGAGGTCTTCTGGTATTTAAGATCTGTTTAAACGCATGTATTCCTATATTACGGCTTTATTTTTTACTTAACGCAATGAATTTAAGTTTCATTTACACCATCACGATGATGTATAACACACACTTTTGAAAAATAAAATGTTGCTGCAACATGTTGCTTAAGAAGTTTAATATTAAATTATTGATTAAATTTCCCTCAAATATTTTGAGTCAACATTTTATTACGTATTTATAAATTTAATTATATTGAATTATTTCTTTTGTTTTGAGTATTAAAATAAACAAAAATAAATTTAAATTTTTCTACAAACAATAAGATACTTTAACTTCTAGCCGGGACTTAGTGTTTATAAAGTAAAACTATACGACATTAACCTACCAATATATTTTTCTATGTGTCGCAAATACTTATTATTGACAATCCGTCATACGTGAGCTGTTATTTAATGAAGAAATATTATTTATCATACGTCTGTCTAAATGAATAAACGACAATATACGTGACATTTTTAAAAAATGCTTTCAGAAATTATACAAATAAAAATTAAAATATTAAAATAAACTCTGCTTCTATTCATTCATTTTATTTATTTTTTCTTTTTGTGTTTAGAAATAGAACGTACCTACCTCTTCTATTTGCATTTATAATCTTTTATTTTTACCTAGAGCTGAACAAAGGTATTATAATTTAAATTCCTGGTGTTTTAAGTAGTTTTTAAATCCTGTTTATTTAAATTTTATTTTCTTTCTTTTTAATATTTTATGATGTAATAAATTTAAAGATGGATTTATGACTTTATACCAAATATTCTTTTGATCTTTAAAAGGTTTTTTTAAGGATGTTTATGTGTTTATAGGATAATTTCTTCAGTTATAAAACGGACGCAGGTAAAGATGTTGGTAAACAAAAAAGTCATTGAAGGCATAAGGTAATATTGTAATAAAAAGAAGTAAGACCTTAGCCTGGTCAGTTTGTTTATATGATTATTTTTGGTTGAAAGTATTACGTCTTAAAGGAAAAAGTTTCTTGTTGTTAATTTAATGTCTTTGTTTTTACAATCTAAAAATCAGCGGTAAGAATAAAAATATACTTGTGTTTTTAAGAGAATTAGTACTTGGAAACAAAGATCATTTGACTAGTACAATGAGTATTAGATAGAAGGCTAATTTTAATGAAAATTGACACATGAAAGGTCCTGTGGACTAACCGCGAACTTGACTCACATACAAAGATTTTCGTATAATTTTTGGACACTTTTCACTTTTTTACTTTATCTTTTCCTTGTTTGTTGTTAACGGTTTAACAGATAAGGCCTCATTTGGAAAAATCACGGTCTATGGGAACACCCTTTAATTGTTCTATTTATTATCTACATACTCTGCAAATTTTAAATGTCTGCTACGTTTAAAATACTAAAGCCCTATACATTAAAAGAATGTCACTATAGGAACACCTTTTATATTTTAATTAATTTGTTGTACTTCTTTTTATAGCGGATACATATAAATACTTTAACTTAAACTGTCCGTCCGTTGTGTACAAAAGTAAATTACATCACTATTGAGACACCCTTTAAATTAAAATTTTTCATATCGTGAAAATTTGACATGTCTCTCTATAAAAATAAAAAATAAATATTTTTATTAGCAACACTTCACTTTCGGCACACCCTTTAATTTTTAGTAGCTTATTGTTGTTGCGAATAAACTATAAATATAAAGGAATTATCCGATCATTTAATCAGTGCATTACATTTGTCAAAAATATATCAAAACCTTTTTTTTTATATTCAATATAAAAATTATGTTGCTGAAAAAAAAGTTTTGTTGCTGCAACATTTTTTAAAAATTTAACAAATATTAACTTTATTTCAACATTTGCTTCGAAAAGCTAAAAAAATTGACTTATTTTAAAATTTTAATTACCTTAAAATTTCTAGCAACATGTTGCAATACTTTTTTTTATATAAAACACCGAAGATATTAACAAAAGTTTTACAATTATTAATGTTCAGTAATGTGTTACATGCTTGCAAAAGCTTAATGAGCCAATTTGAAAAATAGCTTCATTTTAATTTCTATAATATTTCTAGCAACATGTTGCCATTGCAACACATCTCCTTTACAGCTTAGGAAAATCTCATTTAAAATATTTTCATATAATTATCTGCCTAAAAAATCATTTATTGCAAAAATAAAATTCAACACATTTTCTAATGAAAATTTTCCATTAGCTATAAATAGACAACAACAACAACAACAAAACCACCAGATGAAAACTATATTAACAGTAGACCAAAAATAACCAGTTTTCTTTTTTTTAAATTTAAGTTTCTAGCAAAGAAAACTACAAAAAAAAAACACTCTAAACAATAAGAAGTAACGAAACTCAGGCATATAGAAATTGTTTGAACCACAATCAAAACACTGGCCAAAAAACTCGTTTATTATAAAAAAAAATAGAAAACAGCAGTGAATAAAGAAAAACAAATTTAATTTGCGAAATGGTCAAAGTATAACAAGACAAACGAAGTCAACCATTTTTTGAAGAAAAAACATTTTCGGACAAAAACTTTTTTAAATCAACTGGCGAACAGTAGAATATAATGGCGACGTTAACTGCAAAGATGTGCATTTTTGTGCACTCGCATCTGTTAAAGCTTAATTCGTTTCGTTATATCCAAACAAACGAACACTAAACAAACAAATAACCAGAAAAAAAAAACTGTTGAAAAAAGTATGCCCAAAAAGTAACCATCTACCAAAAAAAAAAAAAAAAAATACTGGCGAAAAAGTGCAGTTTATCTGTTCACAGCTTTAACGACACAATTCTTTTGGTCTTTTGTTTTCAACATAATTTTTATTTGAAAATGTCCACCTGAAAAGGTACACGACAGACATCACATATATTATTCGTATTCATATGCACGTAAATTTTGTTACTTTAAGTCTGGTTTATAACCAGCAAGTTTACTTTTTTGTTGTTGTTGTTAAATTTTTTTCACCATTCATTTCGTTTAACCAGTCTTTTTTTCACGACTCTTTGAATTTGAAGTTGCAGAAAGCAAGACCCTGCAGTCAAATGGTAATAAATTATAAGAAACACACACAAATGAATTTTTTTTGAAAAAAAAAATAAATAAATAAATAAAAAAGTAAAATATAAAAATCCTACTTGTTTGGTTTTTGCACTCTGTTTTTTTTATTTATTTAATTATTTTGCTGATGTTGTTGTTGTTGTTGTGTTTTAGCTTTTAACTCGTAGTAATTTAAAACTTTGGTTTTTAAGCCATAAATGCGTACCGTTAGTTTAAATGAAGGATGCAATTTTCTTTTAACCCAGAGTCTTTCTAACCAAATGCTGATGATGATGGCAACATACACAACATGTGTTCAAGCGTTATGTTTTACTTTACAGTAAGATTTGAAAAATATTAGACAATTTCAATTCGTTTTGGTTGGGGTGTATAATTAAAGTTATTCTGACGACTTTAGTTTCATCATCATCATCAATATCCATTTCTGTTTTCATTTATGAGTGCTTTTTGTTGTTGTTGGATTTATTTGAAAGGAATAGAGTACACGTAAGGGGTTTAATAATAAATATGGTTGTCTAATTATAAAAGGTTGTTTTAATACAGTCTTTCGTTTTCAAATTAAAATTAAGAAAAGTTAAATATTTTCTTAAATTAAAATATGGGTATTTCCACGAATCGTTCAAAATCTTAGGAAGTGAATAAAAGAGAAAAGATATCTCATTTTAAAGTACACATTTTCATTGCGACTATTCATCCTCAGAAATAGAACACATATGTGTCTATGAAAGAAAACATAACTACAGCGTCAAGCGATATTTGGCATGCGCATAGAAGAGCAACGAAGATTATTTTACAGAGTGGCCATTTTTATCTTTTTTGATATTTTATTACTTTTTACTAACAAAGCTTGTATAAGTTTTATTTATATCACTTGCATGAAAACTATACCATGTTGCATGATATAATTAATTTTAAATCCTTTAAATTATTACATTCAACTACTGTATCTTGTTTTCATAAAACATGGTCACTCTATCTACTGGCACATATCAACAAAATTATAATTTCAAATCAATTTTTATACCCTTCACTTCTAAAAGTAGAAAAAGAGTATAACGAAGTTTGTCATTCCTTCTGTAATTTCTACAATATCCATTTCCGACCCCATAAAGTAGAAATATATACTGACTTCTATGCATAGCGAAGTCGATTGAGCGATGTCTGTTGGTGTTAGTGTTAATATCAACTTTGCCAAGACCTTAGATGAGCTAGAGAAAATTTAAAATAAGACAATCTATCAACCATAGTTTCGAAAATTTTGCTTTTGAAAATTAGCAAGATCGGTCCATGTCGTTCAAAGCAGTGGACCAAACACCACGCCTGCCTCTAATTTTTCCATATCATTTTAAACAATCAAGTAACTCCAATTAAAAAAAAAACAAATGTATAGAGATAAAAATAAGAAAAAAAACATCACGTGAAAAAATTGGCGCTCGCCCATATTTTCCGAGTTACGGGCTTCTGAAATTTTTAAAATTTTTAAAATATCAATATGGATATCATTTTAAAGCTTTTGAAAAGATCTTTAAGGAAAAATTAAATTTTTTTAAAATTGCTTAACCTGTTAAGAGTCGGTGATATTTTTATGTAAAATTGTACAAAGCACTTAATTTTTTTTTTCTTATTTTTGAATTTTCTGTCAACGCAATATTTGGTTTTTGATAGGAGTTACTTCATCAAATATCTAATTTAGTGAGGGGTATATAAGATTCGATATAGCCGAATATAGCACTCTTGTTTTTAATAATTTTGTCGTCTTTATTGAGTTTCAGCCGTCAAATTCTATCAACATTTTATAAAAACGACGCATACATACGTCGTGCCGAGCAAAATTCTTTGTTCCTTCCAGTTGTATTTTTTTTTATTAAAAAGTGATTGTGTAGCGTTTAAAATCGGCTATTTTTTAACAGTGAACTCGACACATGGGTAGAGAAAAATATAAAGTTCGATCAGGGGTAGTTTTTTCATTTGCTTTAAATGTTCTTATAATATCACGTACGTCGTGAAATATAATCTTCATTATTTGTATTGAAAATGTCGCAAATGTTCTAAAATTAGAGTTTGAATCAAATAATACTAAAAAAATGTTACAAACGACATTGAAATTTATTTACTATAAAATCATTCAATGACTGTTCTCATTTCCATAAAAATGATTATAAAAAAAAATATTTTGCTCGCTACAAAAAAATTAAAAAAAATATTACACCTTCCTTAATTTGCAGAATTCCTTTTATCTTTAGTTGCACTCTAAATAACTTCAGCTTTAATTCATTTAAAATATATTCTTTTCATCGATATTTTTAACTATAATGTATAGAATGTGCTTAAAATCTTTTCACTAGAAATTTTTTGAATGAATTTAAAAGCTTTTGAACTTTTATTATATGTGAAATATTAGGTCTGTTCGTAACTGCACCATTACGCTGTACCAGATAAACAAACGTGATTTACAAATATTCATTCAGATCAAGGGGTGCCGTTTTTATTCTGCTTTAGGGATGAATTAAAAAAAAAATTTTTTTTGTGATGCACTTACGAACAGACCTATTGTTCATTCAATAATTGAAATACTTTGTTTTCTCGCGCGGTGCTTCATTTTTACTTACTCTTAATTTTCACATTTTTGCGATTAAGTTTCAAAGTTGTAACAAATAAAAAAAATTGGATGCTGGGATATGAACCTATTCCATTAAGATAACCGCATGAGCTTAGTACCTAAAATTCAAAATTTCAAAGCTACAGCATTAATGGATATTTTTGTTGGAACATTGAAAAACATTTTTATACAACCGTTCTATTATCAGGAACTATTTTCCAAATAAATTTTTTCACAGCTGTTTTAGCTCATATTTTATCAAAATTAAAAAAATATTATTAAATGCGTATTATATTTGCAATTAACATAAAAATTTTTGAACCTTAATTTTTGTTTTAATAATTAATTTGGTAATGGATGTTATTTTAAAACAATTTTTTTTAAATTCAAATCAAGACCCAAGGAGCTGAAAGATTGGGGTCTTCAATTTTTTTTTTTTTTACTAAGCAATTCGAAATTTTCCTTTGTATCTTTTACTAATATTTTTTAATGTCTGCTTATTTAAGTTAATAACATTTTCCTCTTAAATGTTTATAGCTTCGAGAATTCTATAGCTTTTACATTTTTACAACATCTCATGATGACACATTTAATTAGTTTTCTTGGAACAGTACGAGTAATAATAATAACTTTATTACAAACATGTAAGAATGCATGTTTTTTGTTTTTGTTTACAGCAACTTAACGTAATAAAATTAACTCGTATGCACACTCACATCAAACACATTTTTTAACCTTTAAGAATCGTTCTTTTTTTGCAGTTTTTATCTTGTTACATTTGAATGTTCATAATTTCTTAAGAAATGAGATAAAAATCTATTGTTTGTACCGAGTGCGGTCGGTGATACCTCTTAGCACTGCAAACTAAAATGAATAAAAAGAAAATACAAATTAAATAACACAAACACTGTTTAAGACAAATAATTAAAAGAAAATTTAATTAGTACCGCTTATTATGGGGTGATGTTTTTAGAAATTGGTTTTTCAGTGTGAGATTTGTTAGTGACTAAAAAAATTTCAAAGAGGAGTGGGATTGAATAAAAAAATAAATAATAATAAAAATTGATTTACTAAAGGATCCGCCAAAGTAAAATATTTGTTAAGACTTCTTCTCCGCCCACTCAAGCAATTTTTCTTCTATCACTTTCTAATTTTTTTTTATTACAAAAAGATATAAAGAGATGCAAGTGCACGCAATTCTGTTACCATTTTATCCGTCGCTTCTCTCTCTCTTTCTCTCCACAAAGATTGCGCAGCAAAAAATGTATATTGTGGACGGTGACTTATATGTCATCAAATTGCCCTAAATTAGCCCCGCGCATAATCGATAAAGAAATAAAATTTGGAAACTTTTTTAAATTTCTTTAATAACTATATTTCATGTTGTTGTTGTTGAGCATGTGGCTGTGTGAAGGCTAAACAGAAATGAATAAGCTGTAACTAACGCCACTAAAGAGAGTGGTGTGAGTGTTTTAATTCAAAAAAGAAAAGTTAGTTAACACATGCTGAGTAGATGCGATGCTTTCAATTTTAAAATTGACATCTTGTTTGTTAAAAAGATGATCACGAGTCATGAGTTCAAATCCCAACAGCATCCTAAATTTGTAGAAAAATAATTGTTGTTATGAAACCGTAACGAATGACTTGTAGTACAAACCTCCCGACGGTGGACGGTGACTTATGTGTCATCAGATTGCTCAAAATTAGCTCCGTGCATAATCGATAAAGAAATAAAATTTTGAAACCTTTTTAAATTTCTAAATTTCATGTTGTTGTTGTTCATCATGTGTCTGTATGAAGGCTAAACAAAAATTAATAAGTTGGAACTAACGCCACTAAAGAGAGTGATGTAAGTGATTTAATTCAAAGAAGAAAAGTCAGTTAACACATGCTGAGTAGTTGAGATGGTTTCGATTTTAAAATTGACTCTTGTTGGTTAAACATATATTCACAAGCCATGAGTTCAAATCCCAACAGCACCTTAAATTTGTAGAAAAATAATTTTTGTTAAGAAACCGTAACGAATGACTTGTTTAAGAGCCGAATTAAAAAAACAGCAGTTCAAACCTTTCGAAATATCAGAGTGATAAGGAAAACGATTTTTGAGAAGCCACGTTAAATTAGTTGGTAAAGGTTAAGAAAAAAAGCACAAGAGATAGTTAATTCGCTTGTAGAGCAAAATAACCACGTAACACGTTAAGGGCTTGGTGTTTAAATAAGACATTAAACCGCTTAAATCTTACTGAAGTCACAAACAAGGCATAGAAAAACAAGTAGTAAAAATTTGCGTAGAAGTACTTGCAATCAATAGAACAGGCAACCGCAAGTTTTTTTTTAACTGTTTCTCACTTCTGAATCAGTGAGGTCTTAATTAGATGGTTAACATTTACAGCAAATTAGATATTGAACGATTAAGAATTTTTTTTTAAACTTTTACAAAAAAACCAACCTAAAAAAACACCCTTTATAGTAATAAACAGTTAAAGGTCTATTAACTAAATGTTGGTCTTAAAGCCCAACATTAAATTCAAGACTCATAAAATTTAAAGAAAGACAAACAAACGGTGTTTTTTCTTTAAATAAAAAAAAAAATACAGGAACTTGAACTTTGTCATTTTCTTCGTTGTCATATTGTTCAGTTATGAAGAGACTCACAGTTGAAAGAAATAAAAGTCCCGCATAATAGAGTAGTAGACTAGACGACATTGCACTTTTTGTTTGTTTATTTTTTTGCTTCTTGTTTTGACGGGTTTTTCTGTTTAATTTTCCTGAATTAAAAAAAGAAAAACTCCTAAGAAAAATAACTAAAACAACATCATTCACATTTAGGGGCGGATTCTAACTCAAAAGATATTATTTGTATTGTTATAATTTCTAAAACTATATTCTTTTATTATCAAATGTTTGTAGGTGTGTGCGTGCATGCGGTTTTTCTAGGAAACAATAAACTGTCAAAAGACTGCTTGTCATTACTAACTATTAGATAGACACAGAGCAGCTCTAACTAAACTTCATTAAACAGGTAGATGAACCATAGACCTGATGCTAAAGACACTCAATAGACACACAATACAATAAAGGTTTGTCAAAAGGAAAATAGAAAAAAACGAATTGAAAATGAATGGAAAAAAATTGTAGCTTAATTTGAAAAAATACTTAAACGTCTTTTATTTCTAAAAGGACGTGAAATTGCAAGAAAAAGAAAAGAACTCTTTTGTTTGAGTTCATAATGGAATTGTTTAATAAACAGCAGTGTCAAGAGAGGTATGATAATGACATTTTAATAGGATCCTTTAATTTCTTTAAATGAATTGAGTATTTTGTACCTGTTCAATATGAGTTTTTTTGTTTTTAAATTAAGTGCCTGGTTTATTTAAAGTTTGTGTTCAATAAATTTCCAGCTGAGAATCTTTACTTTAAATTTTGACACTTCGATGTGTTTGAAAACCATAAATTTGTATCGGCTTAAAATGGGATTTAAGTGATAACATATTTCGTTTTCCTAATGAGACCTTTAGAGAGCCGTGGGATTAATAAAACAAATTTTCTTTTTCTCAAACAATTAGCCAGAAGAAATGGCTGATTTATTTTCACAACACTTAACTACTGCGCCCAGTAATGCAGTGCACAGTAATTTCGGCGAAAGAATGGCGCTTTCATACTCAAGTACGAACATTATTAAATTAAAAACTGCTGAGAATCAATCTCTGGCCTAGAACTCAACAGAGTAACAACTCACATACCGTTGCATTTTGTTTTTAAATTTAATTTTAAATTAAAAAAAATTAAATATTTAGTCGCCTTCAACTCAGGCCTGAACTAAATTCGAATTGAATGACTCATTGATTTGCTGCATTACACTTTCTGTTCAGTGAAATGTTAAACCAAGTTGAAATTTAAAACGAACTATAAAATAATGATTAATAAGCAAATAGCTCAAGTATATTGCCTTCGTTTATAAAACCAAACCCAAAATAGCAACATAAAAAACATTTTCTTTATTTGTTTTATTTTATTGTAATTAATATTTTTTTAAATACTCTTGAATGATTTGGATTAAATTTTTGAATTTGCCAACACACTTAAATTTTTTAATTAAAAAATTTATTTGCTCCAAATATTTTTTATAATTTGCATAACAGCAAAAAAAAAAAACTAAAAAAAAAAATAAAAATAAAAAAAATAATAATAATAAAGACACATGTTGCTCTACTTATTTTGAATTAAAAAAGCAGCAACATTTATAAACAAAAATGTTGCTGATCTATTATAAACATTTAATTACACTTTTTCATGAATATTTGCCTTTTTTTTTATTTGTTTTGAGATAAAAAGGATTGGTGGATAAGTTTCTATGTTAAAAAATTTAAGAATTAAAAACGAATTAAATGTTTTATTAACAACAACAAACAATTTCTTTAATTGAAATACTGACCTATTTAATGCATGTTTTTTTATTTATTTTTTATTTATTTTAAGTTTTTAGCTTTAAGTGTTTAGTGTATTTTGTTTTCAATTTAACGGTTACAAAACTATAATTAAATCTTCTTTATTTCAAAAGTTCTTTTGAAATGATTTGTTTTATCTCTATCCATAAATTTGCTTCCTCTTTTATTTGTTTATTTAACAATACGTATAATTTTTTTATATAAATTTTGTATTTAACAAACTTTCGCTGTTTGCTGTTTATAAAAAAAAATCTCGTTTCTTTTTAATTTCTAAATCAAAGAAAAAGAAACAACTTTTGTTATGGTAGAAAAAAAACTGCCGTTAATATGTTTCTTTTTTAGTGATTTTAATTTGGGTTAAGAACTTAAACTCCTTTTTCTTAGGTTCTGGTTGAGTTAGAAAAACTTGTTTGCAAACGCAAAAAATTATATGAACACTAGTCATACTCGGTTATCTGCAGAT
The DNA here is from genome assembly GCA_937654795.1 of Cistogaster globosa. Lineage (NCBI taxonomy): Eukaryota > Metazoa > Arthropoda > Insecta > Diptera > Tachinidae > Cistogaster > Cistogaster globosa. Next base: position 126,616,366 of record OW569404.1, read on the forward strand.
AGCTGCGTCATAAAATAAAAAGCATTTATACGTTCAAATAAATGAAAGGTACCTAAAACTTATTTTAATTTTGAAGGTTTATTTTTTTATAAAATTACGCTCTCCGAAATTGAAACTTATTTCTTCATATATTTCCGCTCCGATGCCACAAACTTTCTCATTGACTACTCGAAGGCTTTGGAGTAACCCACACCGAATGCGAATACTAATAACGTTTTCTAAACATAGGATAATAATTTATTTTTCTCCTTCCACATTTTTCTCATTCCACTACTTTTTTTTTTTGACCACTTACTTTAGCTTCAAATTTAACTCTAAAAATTTTTAAAATTCACTGCTGTAGTTCTCAAAGTAAAGCATTATATTCTGTTCAGACTTTCGTGCGAAATGCTGTCAAAAACTAGAACTTAGTGCGAAGTAAACAAAAAATAGTGATGCTGAAGTTGTACTGCATTTATTTTGTGAGATGTTTAGAAACATTTCTAGCATCATGTTTATTGACGGCAACATGTTTCTGGCAACAAATTTTTCTAGCTCCGAATTAAAACGAAAATCTAATTAAAACACGCACATCAAGTAAAGTGAAAAATAATTTTGCATCTATAATATAATGTTTTCCTGATCTTCTTCAGCAGCTACAGACTTCTTTTTTAAGCAACGTTATATTGAAATTTAAGTCATGTGTTTTTATTAACTGCTAAATTGATACATCAGCCAACTAACATAAAAAAAGAACTGTTTTGGAAAAAAGCCACCATAAATTGGTAAAACGAACACATAATAAGAATTATATTATGACAAGTATTTAATGTCTTTTCTACAGCTTTATAGATGAGTTGTATGTTGCAACATTTTAATTGAAAATAATTTAAATACATTTTTTTTTAACATTTATTTAACAAAGATTTATAAGAAAATAAAATGTTGCACTTTACAGTTTGAAGCAGTCACAACATACATTATAATTACAAAATTTATTTAAATGAATAGGACACTTTTCATACTTGCGTCATGCGACGAAATCGTGGAAATCTTAAGAAAAAATAAGATTTATAGAATTTTGTCTCGAAAATGGTATTTAGATGATGTTTATTAGCTTTAAGCAACATGTTGCATGGGTTTATATATTAGAAATATTTTATAAATTCCCTATTGATAATTAAATAGTATTAAGCGTTATTTTTAAATTATACTGCTTAAATGAAAAACAAAATATTTTATTCGTTTTTTTATACTTACAAATTTTATATTTTCTGCAAAAAAAAATTCTTTTGCAACATAATGATATAAAACTATAAACGTTCTTTAACGTTATTTTCTGTTTGAGTAACAAACCTACAAAATATACCAGAATTTATAATTTTCTTTTTAACATTATTGTAAGCAACATGTTGCTAAGCTATTTTTTTTGCCGTTATCAACATGTTACTCATCTCAATAAAAAATTTGTTACTAAAATCGCTTATAATTTATAAATATTTTTTTATGCTCATACATTCTTTAACAAACAGAGATATTATGAGTTGTGATCTCCCAAATAGTAAATTTTTAGCAACATTTTTAAAAGTTGGTTTTTCCCTAAAATGTAAATGTAAATTTTTGAGATATTAAGACAATAAATCAAAATAATTTTATACTGAAAAAAAAGCTAAAGAAAATTAAATTAAATTAAATAAGTGTGTTCACTCCTGCTCGACGTAGAATACATCTTAACATGTTATGAATCAATTTTTTTTTTGAAACATTAGATCAGCAAAAGTAAAACTGCTGCCAGCACGGTTTTATTTTAGTCAACAAGACATATATGTATGCTGTTACAGAAAACATAATTACTTAACTTGTTTTAAAATCTTAATTTTTTTATTTCATTTAGCATATCAACATTACCAGCAACATGTTGTAAAACTATTTGTTGTTTCAGTTTAATTAAAAAAATGACCCTTATTAAAGAGTTTCACTTTTAAAGAGTATTATAAAAACTAAATAGTAAAAAAAAAACTTGGTAAAGAAATAATAAAATAATGCGTATGTAATAACATATCTAGCAACATGTTGCTAACTGCTTAGGTTGCCAAAAAATTTTTTAAATTAAAAAAAATGCAAAGTTTTTTTTTAGAAGAAACCGGCCCTTACATAAGAATTGTACAGGATTTCCGATATGATATACATAATTGTTATAAATAGTGTTTGTCGTTATGACTCTTAAGCATTTAAAAAATGAAATATTAAATTATATGCTGACCCAATTGTTAACAAACGCATATACGAACATAAAATTTGTTGTAGATTTATCAATTGGAACATGCTGCCAATTCATTATATACAGCTCACGCAAATTTCTTTTTAAACTGTATTTGACTTTCCTTACGACCACTTTTTATTTGCTTGCAAAATTTCTTTTTGTTTGTTTTTTTTTTTTCTACAGATTTATAATCAGCTTAAATATCAATATGTTGGCAACATGTTGCTTATAATTACTTTCAAAATATTTATTAAAACTCTACATAATACTTGAGGCATCACTTGAAATTCCTTAGTAATACGAATATTTATTATTTTATTTTGTGTAGCAAAAGTGCGTGTAAGAAGATTTCTCCATTTTTTCTTTTATTTTTTTTTTCTTTAAATTTAAATATTCATAATTTGCTAAGAATGCATTTTGTGGCAACACTAAATAATAATAACGGTACTTAAGATACAAATCTGTCTGACAACACATACTATAATTCTTATGTTGTTTCTGTTAACTTTACGATAACAAATTTTCGATTGGCCACAGTTTAACGAAAAGAAAATAAATTATACACACGATATAAAAAAAAGGAAGAAAAGACACGAGTAAAAAATTCATACCAACCCGCATGTTGTTGCAACATTTAACATAAATTTTAAGATGTTTATCACATAAAAAGAGTTTCATGTTTGTTTGCTGCTTCGCTGATATTGAGATGCATTTGGGAAAGGGAGGACACAACGTCACACATGCACGCGACTTTCTTTAGCCAATTGTTTAAGTCATTCAGTCTGTGGTTAAACTGACGACGGAAGCAACTGAGGGAACTTGAACATAAACATGAACATAATTGCCCCACTTATCGCTGTTATGAAGAGGTTTTTTATTGTTAAAGTCACTACCGTGTGTGTGTGTAAAGAGTTGTATTGACTGAATTATTATTTTGTTTTGTCTTTTCATTTTTTGTTTGTAATTTAATGTGTGGTTTGTTACGACTGCTGCTCCTGGTTGTGTTTACAACAGATTTACACGCATGCAACTTAAAAACAAAATATAAGAAACATTAAAATTGGATGGCCTTAAAATTGAAATCTTAAAGAAACCCTTAAAAGACATGTGCTCATATTTTTTTTCTTTCAAGGTTTAACTTTAAATGTTGTCTTTTAATTTGCTTGTTCTTTATTTTTGAAAGGAGCAATGTAAATAAGGATGTTGCTACTTTTAATACCTTTTTTGAACACTTCAAAATTCAGCTTAAATGAAAAGAAACAAATACTGTTAAAATGATTTTGACCTGATTTATGTAAACGCACTTTTGGGCTTGGTTTAAACACAGAAGTCTGTCTGTCTGTCTGTCTTTCTGTGATGGTTTGTATTAGCTGCAGCTGTCTTCTTAAAACCTGGTTTCTCTTGCTAAAATTTATTGAAAACAACTTTCAGTTTAATTTATGTTTTGGCATTGCAATTTAATTTTGTTTGTGGCTTGTTTATATTTTCTTCTTTCTCTGGGTACTTTTCCATTCTCTACGCCTTAATTTAGTCTTGTGGTACGTATTTGGTTTTAATGCATGATGATTATTGGCCCAAATTGTACTGAGGGCAAATAAAGACACGTTGTTGACCTTGACCCAAAGCTTAGTTTAACAACAGTAAAAACAGCTTCAATCATTTAAACAACATAAAGGAGATTAATAAAATCAGGAGCAGTATTTTTTTTATTTAACTAAAAAACTACGTTTTAAATCTAAAGTGAGTGTAGAAACTTTTTAGAAAACATGCCTTAAGCTGGATTATTTTATTTTAAAGGAAATTGAAAATAAAACGTTTCTGCTTGTCTTGCATTTACACAAAAAACTGTTTATAAACTATGTTTCTAAACATTTAACTTTTGCTAATTTTTCTAGCATATTCTTTGTAAGAGATCAAGCAGGTCTGTTAAATATTCAAAAGTAACACCACAAGAAGTTGAGTAAAGAAACATTTCATAAACATTTGATTTTCGCTAAGCGAATGTATTGCAACATGTTGCTGTTTGCTAAAAATTTTGATTATTAGACGATGTTGCTCTGTTTAAGAAATTCTGCATCAATTATTTAAAAATGTTTGTTATTCAAATATAATTAAGCGTAAAATTTTTGAAGAATCTTTTGCAACATGCTTCCAAACATTATTTATACATAAATTCATTAATTCCTATTAATTCTGTTTAATTTTAAGTGAAATGTGTTACAAAAATAATACTTTTTTGATATGTTCTCAAATGATTGAACAGGTAATTTATACAAAGAGATATTTCTGCAACATGTTGTAAAAATAAAAGAGAATTACATAACTTAATATTTATAAAATTTATCATTCTTTTTTTGCCTAACATCTAATGCCTTATCGTTTGCAAAACCTGTTCACTGTTGAATGATAAGCTAAGGCGGTCATTTATGTGTCTAAGCTGAAACCAAAAGAAATAAAAGTAAACACGCTTATCATTTACGCTACAAAGTTCTCTGAGCAACATTTGAAATTATGCAACATGTTGCTAAGGTTTTTCAAAAATTATGTTTTAAGTTTAAAGCCTGGTTTTCTGTTCGAATTTGTGAAAATTGTTGAGCAACATTGATTATTTCATGCGGAATATATGACTTTTAAAATGTATTGTCTATCTCGCCACTTGGAGGAATATGACGTTTTAGTGTTTGCGCACATACTACATTGTTTTAGAAATGTAAGCAAATGACATATGATCAGCTGTTGTTTGAAAAATTCCATATGAAATAATGCCTATTTGCGTTATTTCGCAGCTTTGATAAAATGTTGCCAGAAACATTTTATATGTTTTCCTATAGTAAAAACAGAGTACTACTTCTGCAACATTTTTCCATGACAGCATTCTGCATGAAAAACTGAATAGAGTACCAGGCTTAAAGTGCTCTAGATTTTTTGCATGTGTCAAAATTATTTTTTATAAACTCATCTACTTTCTAAAATTAGAAGAGATTTTGTTTTTTGTTTAATTTTCTTGCTAGTGTTTGAAACTCTTCAATTTGTAACAGCGAAGAAAAAGGAAATTAACTCTAAATTAGATTAATCATGTTGATAGCAATAATATTGCTAAACCATTTAAAAGCATTTTTTCACTACAAAGACACCGCTAAAAATTTTCTTTTTACCCAAAAATAAACGTGTTTAATATTTAACTTGTTTTGGATTATTAGTTTCTGTCTAACACCACGTAATTTATTTTATTTATATTTTTAAAAAGAAGGCGTTACTATGTTGATGTTTTTTTTTTTTGTAAATTTTATTTTTACATAACTGCTATTTGAAAAATAACGTGCTGGCTGGTTGTATGCCATTTTGGAGTTAAGTCAATTTTTTAGGGTCTTTTGTTGTTATCAAGCCATTGATTTAACAACAAATTTGCTTAGTTATTTCAAATAATAATAGTAATTTTACACAAATTATTAAAATATAAATTTAAAGTTGATAATAGTTAAGAAATTTACAATCGCAGAAAAATTAAAAACAGGTTTAAACGCTTAAACACGCCAGTCTGTTGTTGTTAAATTATAATAAAATTAGTTTTCTAACTTGTTATAATCATTAGTTGGTTTCTAAGAGTTGTTTTTGTTGTTTTTTTTAATGTTATAGCTGAATAATATTTTTTATTATTTTTTTGTATACAAAGAGAAAATGTTATTGTAGATAGTTAGAAGCTTTAAATGGTGGTTAGAAACATTTATTAAAACAATAATTTGTTGCAAATAGATCTGTTCAAACAAATATATCTTAAATATAAACGCATTAATTCAAGCGAAATATTTATCACTAAGCTGCAGCTAAGCTTAGTTAATCCGTATCTTTAATGTCGCGTTAAGCTTATAGTTGGATAAGTTAATTTAAATCAAGTGAACTTTATATGAAGAGATTGTTTTTAAATAAGTATTCAAATTTAATACTAAAAAATAATTGGTTGCAAACATTATAATCGTTACAGTATGTGACATGTTTAGCAACATATTGATTCCATATATTGAAAGCCACTCAACATGAAGCTTTATGTCCTAGCATCATTTAAATAAAACAAACAACGAAGTGCTAAGAAATATGTTGCCATTATGTTTATAAACAAAACTAAAATGTTGCCGAAATATATGCATGTTTCTGGAAATGGTTTTTGTCGAAAATGTTTAATAATTAAAAGCAATACAAAAATAACGATAGTTATTACTTATTCATAAAATTATTTTGGGATTAAAATATTATATTTTCATTTTTAACATATAATATAATTATTATTGTTTGAACTTTTCAAATAATTAAGGCAATTTCTTTTATTAAACTATTTTCTTACAAAAAATAAATATACTCCACGCAACATGTTGCGGTCAGAACAATATGAGTCTGTAAACATGTTGCTAAGTGAAGATATACATATAATTACGCATTAAAATTGTATCGCTTTTTTACTTATTTCTTATAAAATATAACAAAAAGAAACAAAAACATAAACTCGAAAAATATCTGAAATAATTTTAATCCTGATTGATTCCTCTGAAATTTTAATTTTTTTAAAAATATTTTTGTAATGCTTTTACAAGATATACGTCTAAGCAGACAACAACAACACAATGGAACCATACACTATTAAATTAACACTTATAATGTAAAATCCTTAAAGATATGAATAAAAAAAAAAATAATATTCAATTAATTCTTTAAAAGTATTACTGTGTATCAACATATAACTAATATGACTCTTTGTGGCGTCTTTTTTATTCTTTTCAAGTCTATAACTTTTTTTTCTAAAGCTGAAACTCTGTTTAATTTTGTAAAAATTTTTAACAACATTAATTATTTCATGTGGAAAATATGACATTTAAAATGTAGTGCCTACCTCGAGATATGGAAGAATTTCACGTTTTCACATATTACTACATTGTTTTAGAAATGTAAGCAAAAGACATATGATCGGCTGTTGTTTGAGAAATTCCGCATGAAATAATGCTTATTTGCTTTATTTTACAGATTTGATAAAATGTTGCTAGAGACTTTTCATATGTTTTCCATAGTAAAAACAGAGTAGTACTTCTGCAACATTTGTTCATGGCTTTTTTATAAAAATTTTTTATGTATGTAGTTAGCATTCCTCATAAAACGCTGAAAAGAGTACTAGGTTTATTGCTGGATTGATTATATTTTAATTATTGCTTTTTGAATTTTTGATTGTAGTCCATCTTTCACATTAACTTGTAACCATTTGTGATTAAACTTTTAATGATTTTAATAGTTTAAGAAAATTTTTTCTTTTATTTTAATTACATACATTGTATATCCTGGCTGCTAATTACCTGGAAGGTTTAAAAAATTAGCTTTTTTGATTTAGATTCGCGTTAGCAACATGTTGCCAGTAAATAATATTTAGTAAATAATTTTTTCAGCATCCTTAAGCTAATGAGTTCTTGTCATTTTATTCGTTTGCTATATTTAATTTTTTCTATGTATGCCCCTTTTTTTTTTTTGCTTGTAAATATTTTATCGGATGACAGTTGCTTAAACAATTATTTTTGTTTAATTTAAATATAAATTAAATTTTACTTTTTAAGAAAAAATTTTGTTACATAAAAACCGTTGGCTCTTTTTTTACATTTTTTTCAATTGTTTTATATTAATTTATTTATTGTTTTTCTTTTTTTAGGCTTCAAAAATTTTAAATTTAATTTTTAAAATAATATTTTAAATGTTTTATATTAATTACAAAGAAATCATTAAAAAGTTTAAATAATATATAGTTGTTATAAAAAAGTGTATATTATTTATAATAGTTTTTTTTTTAATACAAAATTGTCGTCGTCAAATGATTCCGTGTGTTAGTCTCGCGGAAACCAGTGTACTGGGCAATATGAAGGAACGCGTTAAAGAAATGAAGGTCTTCGGCTGTAGGCTGAATTTTTGGAATAATATTAGTCATAGTTTGACTAGTTCAAAAGGTATGTAAAAAAATTAGTTTTTAGTTATATATTTAATAAAATTAAAAAGCAAAAATAACAACAACTAAAATCCAAGAAACTCTACTCTTTTTGAGTCTGAAAATGTTGCTAAGCAATGTTTTCCTTTTAAAAGGTATAAACTTTTAATACACTTATGTATCAAAACGCCTTGTAACGTTCTAGTATAAATGGTGGAGATTGGTACAGGGGAGTTACTCTGACTTCGATTCGGAAGAAAACACTTTCGAAACATGATGTATAAGGCATGGCAATTCGAATTATTTTCTTTTCAAATCAAAATATAGAGTAACCCCCTAGAACTGTTAGTTTATTTATTTAACCTTTAGCAACATTTGTTTCCATATTGATAATGCAATATTTTATAATTTAAATGTATTATGATATTTTGTATTTTATTATATTATTAAATATGTGTTTTATTACAAAATTTTGAACATGTATCTAAACATGAATCTTAAAGAAGAATCTAAACATGAATCTAAGACATGTGTCTAAACATTTATTTTCCATTATTAGGTATTTTTTTTAAATAAAAACACATTTTGATATGCTTTAATATTTAAATTAGCATGATAATTTTTCCACTAATTAAAACGACATTGTTCAAATAATCAAATGAGACAGAATTTTCGAGAATAAAGTATTTTAAGAGAAATTTTTAAAGGCGATGGATGTTAAGCATTTCCAGCCAAATGCATTAAGCAAATACTTCAGTAATTGCTAAAATTTTAGAAATAATATTAAGATGCATTAAAAAAAGACCATGGTCTTTGGTATTGGTGCATTTATGTCGGAACCAGGTGTGTCCGCGCCTTAATTTTAATGTAAAATTATTATTGTTCTATCAAAAAATATTAACTTATACTCAATACTTTAAAGAATTTTACTTTTCGGCTAATATGTTTAGGCAATTAGTATTTCAACATGTTTCTTAACATAACATGGAGCAACATTACATCTTTAGTTTTAAGAATGATTGCAATATGTTTCCAATTTTTAATACTTTTTTTCTATAAACCTTATCTTTGTTTTGTTATCACTTAAAATTAACAAATACTCACGATAAAGCTGATTGATCGATTTCTTTTATTATGCCCACATTTGTTTATATACATTTGTTCTCCTTAATCTTTTCATTGCACGACTTTAATATTATTATGGCAAAGAATTGGTTGCACATACAACATAAGTCAACTTTAATTTTCTTTTTCTACTCTCTGTAATTAAGCATTGTTTTGCATAATATTTGTAACACTGAACACTTGTCTTATTACTATTGAGTTTTTTTATTGTGATTAATAAACACATTAAAAATAAAAAGTTTTATAGATACAAACTCATTATTGCAGTTGGCTTATTACGAGTTGCTCTAACAACACAAAGGGAGAATAAAAAAACCTAAAGTCTGTCTGACCGAATGTCTGTTTTTGTAAACTGACATTGATATATGAATAAATACCGATATATCTAACAAAATATAGCGAGACAATGCAACAAAAACCACTATGATCATTACACAGATCTATTACAACCAGATATAAAAACCCAACAATACACAGGCATAATATACAGCTCAACTAACAATATAATTTCTTTTGTCAATTTCAGTGATTTTATTATTTCACTTAAACAATTCTGAAATAAAAAAATAACACCATTAAAATTATTTATTAAAAATACAAAAAAAAAACTGTTATTGACTTTGGTATTAAATGTGTCTTTTATTTTATTAATAATGACAAGTAAGTTTTTATTAAACTTTATTATCACTTCAAATGAAACTGAAACAATACTTAGGAATACAGAACAATAACAAGAAACAAGATTATAATTTGCTAAACTCATATTTATTGACAGCATGTCTCTTTATGTTATTCAAAACCAAAGGTATAGAAATATAATTAACTGCAACTCAAGTAGATTTTTTTTCACACTTGAAATAATTTTAATATTTTTCCGTTAGAATTCAAGAACGTTTGGAAAAAAAGGGCGGTGTAATTTAACGCCATAAAAGAAAAAAATTTAAATGACTGAAGCATAATTAAATACCACGTGCAGGCAACTTTTTTGTGTTTTTTTTAAATAAATATCAGAAAATTTTAAATTATTTTTAGATTGTTGCAACATGTTGCTGGGATTTTATAGGACGTACTTAATTCGAATTTGCTAAAATTGTTGTCATATTATTACATTATTTTAGAGTTGGAAACAATTTTGCTAAAATCCTTTTGCAATTCATAAAGATGTTGCTAGAAACATTTTTTGATTTTTCATAAATTTTTTATATTGACTTTTTACATGTTTTTAAATTAATTTTTTAAATCTTTTTTTATGGTGTTATTTACCTTAGGATATTTTGGCTCGTAAAAGCCTGGTACTCTGTTCGAATTTGTGAAAATTGTTGAGCAAAATTAATTATTTCATGTCGAAAATTTTACATTTTAAATGTGGTGTCTATTTCGCGATTTTGAAGAAACGTAAGCAAGAGACATATGATCAGCTGTTGTTTGAAAAATTCTGCATGAAAAAATGCCTCTTTGCTTTATTTCATAGCTTTGATAAAACGATACAGATACATTTCATATGTTTTTCTACAGTAAAAACAGAGAACTACTTTTGCAACATTTTTCGATGAATTTTTCATACAATTTTTTTGTGTATGTAGTTAGGCAGCATTCCGCTGTACCATGCTAAACACGCAAAAATCAATAATATAATTTTATGATAAATTTTTCGCATTAAAAATTTTCCACTCTTACATTTTTTGTTTATCGCAAACAACATGTCTCTAGCAATGTTTTTACCAGGTGCTAAGGTTTTATAATCTTTTTAAAAACATGTAAATTTTTTTGGCATCATAATATCTTTTTAACAACATGTTGCCTCTTATACACATTTCTAACACATGATTTTATTAATTTATTATCTAATTTTTCAACTACATGTGCCTAGAGTTTAATTTTCTAAAAATTTAATTTTTATAACATAGTAAATGGTATGCAACATGTGGCCAGAAACATGTTGCTAGAAACATTTTTCATAAAAGTAATAGGTTGTGAAAATTACAATTAAATAAAATATTTTAATAAAAGTGTTTATAAAATATATATGTGTAGAAGCACAGGTTTCTTCAGTAGAATGTTTGCAGGTATCTCAACATGTTGCTTAAGTATAAAGATTAAAAATAAAACAAATACTTGATTTTTTCTCTGTTGTGGTATTGCATCATGTTTTCTAAAAAAAAAAAAATAATTATGTGAAATATAAACGACATAATTTTACATGGTTATTTATTTATAAGAAATATATTTTACCTCTATAAAACACATTGAAATTCTTGCTTTCATTAAATTTTTATTGCACTTATTTACTCAAATTAGAATTAGAATAATTATAAAATCATTCAAATTTATGTGTTGTTAGATGGACTGTCTTGTGCAAATTGTTATTAAACTTTTTTTCCATTCCTTAAGCTATAAAAGTTTAATGTAGCCATATTTTATTTTCGGTAGGTAATAAAATATAACTTTGTTGCCAACATTTTTCGAATGATCATTTAAAAATTAAAAGATGTCTTACTTTATTTTTTCTATATTTTTTAAATCCAAACTAAATTGTTTAATAAACAAATTTTAAAATCATGTACATATTTTAAAACACAAAATTCTCCACTTCGTCTTTTGGCTTGACTGCTTGCAAAAATCTTATCTTCATTTCATCATCAATATTGTTTATGTTGCCAGCAACTTTTTAATTTGTTTCTTATGTGAAGTATGCTATTTAAAAGTATAAATTATTTAGTTTTACGACTTTAAAGTTGATATTTAAGATTCGTTTTTAATGATAATGTAAATAATAGTGATGTGTGCCTTTAGAGCTTTTCTACCCTTCTTTCAGTCAAATTCAGTTGCTTGCCTGCCAGCCAATATGATTTTTATATTTTTTGCAACAAACTACTGTCAGTCGTAAAAGATTTGAATTATGCTACAGCAAAATTGATGTTGCAACTTTTTTTTAATGATGGTTGTTAAAATGAGAAATATGTATTTGAATGTGTGTACAATTTAAAATGAGATGTTTAAGCAAATGTGGCAGTCGTTAGTGAAAAACGATAAAAACCACAGATTTAAATAAATGATTTGTCGCTTTTTTTGAGGCATGTCATTTTGCAAAAATATCTTTACTGTTATGAATATTTTAGGATATAAATTTTAGAATGTTAATATTTCGAAATTTTGTATTTAAATTAATGCGATTGTGTCTTTACTGTTTAAAAATTTATTACAACAATTTTTTGATTCTTGTTTAAGAAGCTAATTAATCTTTGGAAAAAGAACAGTGAAATATAAATCTTCTATAGAATAGAAGCCTGTTAATAGTTATGTTGTCATTTTTACGAGCTTGGCTTAATTTTCTACTATCATTTCTATAAAGAGTTGGCTGATGCAGAAAAAGAAAAAACAACAGGATAAACTTGATGCCCTTAATTAACTCTTTTATCTTCATTATGGCATGGCATCATGGCATCATTGCATAATAAACTATAAAGAATAGAATCCTACTAAATTAAGTTTATATTATATTTCAATCTTTTACACAGCCATATAAGTTCATTAAATAAACTATGTAAATCATTATTTGCTTGGTTTAAAGCATCTTTAAAGAAAAACAAAACTGCAGACTAATAAAAGAATCGAAACTTTAGAGAAAAACTTAAGAGTTCCCTTTTATAATTTTTAACATTTAAACAATTTTATATAGATGCTGTTTGCTTTACTACTAAAAAGTTTTAAAATTTTAATTTTAAAAAATAATCAGCTCAGCAAAAATGACTGAAAAATAAATTTAAAAAAATCTGTCTTAAGCTACACTATGTACATTTTGTGAAAAGACGCGAAATGTTTCTGGCTTCATGTTTATAAACAGCCAAATGTTTCTGGCAATAATTTTCCCAACTGGAAAATAAAACGAGCTGTATTTACTTCGTAGGGAATTGTAAGCAACAGCAGTCAATAGTGCGTAAAAAGACAATGAAAATAACAACTTCTTTTTAAATCCTAGTGTTGGCAACTCTGGCTAATAGTCAAATTTTTCAAAGGAAAACAAAGCAAAGAAAAATTTGAGTAGATTACTTAGCTTAAAGCATACAAAATTTTTCAGAAAATGTTAATGTTTCTAAACATCCTAGGAACATTGTTGCAAACATAATTATTTTGTTTTCAAAACATTATTCTCGAGGAAATTCTAAATAAATAGCTATTAAGCAGCAGTGAAGTAAATTTAATAATTTTGTTTAAATTTAATTTGGACGTTACAGTGCCGCGTCTAGATTCGAAAGTTCCGTATGTTTACAGTTTCTGCTTGCTTGGCAATGAAAAATTTTTAAATTTTTAACACGTCGCTAGTACTCTGCTACTGATTTTCAAGCCAAATTGTTAAAATATTACCAGACTTTCTTATGTTTATAATTCTTAACTGTAATTAAATAACCTTAATTTTTTACAAAGTCCTTCATTATTTAACCAAAAACACAACATGTTGCATTGAAACATTATTAAAAATATCAATGTATTGTATTAGCTTAACCTTCATTTATTAAAAGCTTTAACATGATGTTATTAGGAGAATAATTTTCAATTAAAATTTTACACTTTTACTTTTAAGTAATTTTGAAAAATAATTTTCTAGCAACATGTTGCTAAGTAACAAGTATATTTTTTATATTTGTAAACTGAAGCAGCATACAATTTTTTTTCTGTTGGTGCTATTTCCATGGAAAATAATTGTTCTCATATTATTTAGTTGTTACAATAAACGATACCAGAAACTTTGCATACAACTTAAGCGACATTATTTTTATTTATTATTTTAATAATATGTTGATGATATTTGAGCAGTATGTTGTTTGTAAGCCTGATTTGTTTAAATATTGTTCTTTTAAAATGTTGCAGGGAATTATTTTTTTTAAGCCTGATACTCTGTTTTAATTTGTTGCAAATGTTTAGCAACATTGTATTCAAAAATATTTTAATATTTTTACACAATAAAAACTGAGTTTTACAGTAACATTTCTTTATGCATTTTTGTACACGTTTTTATGACAATAATTATTGTTAAAAGCTAAGCAGAAAATCAGGCTTTAATATTAATTTAACATTCTTAGCAACATGTTGTAAATTTTTTAAATAAAAATTACTTGTATCACAAATAATTTTTTAAATTAATAACTGTTTTTTTAAAGATCTTTTAAATAATAATAAATTCTAGAATTTGCATATGTTGCCAGTTCTATTTTTTATTTTTAAATTATTTTTTTTACATTCTTTCAAAGGCTATTCACTTGTCTTCTTTTTTTTTTTTTTTTTTTTTTTTTTTTTTTTTTTTTGTAAAATCCTCATGTATAAGCGATGTCGTGCTGGCGAAAAAAGATTATAACAACTACAACCATTAAACGACAACATTAAAGTGTCACTAGAAATTTTTGTTTCTACATTACATGAAGCTAATGTACTTGCTCGATGTTGCTGCATACATTCATTGTGTAGTGTAGGCGTTAAAATGAATTTTTGTTTGTTTTGTTGCTGTTGTGTAGAAAGGAGGTGTTTACTTTATTTTACAAAATATTAAATAGTGAATGTTTTTTATAAAACGTTAACACATGCAATTTTAAAGAAATGTAAAAAGAACAATTTAAAAGGAGTGGAGCTTCACTGCAGAATTGAACGCCATTAAAAAACAGAAAAATATAAAGTAGAGATGTTTAATAAATAATTTACCATTCATTTTAGGCTTTAAAACTTTGCATATTAAAGCTTTTAAATATAAAATTTATTTTGTTAAGACATTTAAAACTTTTAACTCAACTAGAGACATAAGCAAACATTAAAAATATAACGGTTTTAGAGACATGTTCTTTGGTTAGATTGTTTGGCTAATGATACACCTTAGTTTATGCCAGTTAAGCGAAACAGCGCAGCAATCTAGTGATGCAACCAAACTTAGTCTCGCAGAATACTTTAATCACAATTTTTAATATTAATTTATCAAATGCTTTAAGAATGGCAATTGACCATCTTAGTGGCAAATATTTTCATAAGAAAATTAAAAACGAAAAAAAAAAAAAATTGAAAAAAGAATATAAAATATAAATAACAAAATAATATTAATAATTGAAATACCTCTTTTTCAAAGACCCATTGAAGTGAAAAGCAACTTTTTTAAATCAAAAAGTGTTTCAATACAAAGTTTGTTTAAATAAACATTTTTTAATAAAAAATAACTTTTAACCAAAAGGTACTATTTTTTTTTTAGTAAAAAATAAATTTTAGTCAAAAAGTACTTTTTTAACTAAAAAAGATTTTAAAAAGTACCTTTTAAATAACAAAATTTAGGAACCTTTTGCATTGCAAAAATATTAAAATGAATTTTATACAATAAAAACCTTTTAATATAAAATACCTTTGAAATAAATCACGTCTTTACTAAACAGTACTTTAAAAAGTACTTTAATTACAAAGGGCATTAAAAATCAAATTTTAAGAAAGTTTGAGATAAAAATTATATCAACAAATTTCAACATCTTAATAAAATGGCTTCCTTTATACAACTTAAAAAAGAAAAAGTTTTGTGTGAATAAAAGTCTCTTAAAAAATAGTACTTTTTAAAGAAAAGAAAATTTTGAGCAAAGTGTTTAGAAGAAGAGTGTCGTTTTAACAAAAAAGTAATTGTTCAAAAAGGACATTTTTAATCAAAAGTTATTTCTGTTTTGAAAGTACTTTTTCCATAAAGTTTCATACTACAAAAAAAAACTTTTTTCGATAGTATGATTATCTTGCTAGAAACTTCCTCTTTAATAAGAACTTTTTTTTTGAATCAAGTCATTTTGAGGAAGATTAATTTAAATAAAAACAGCTTATTAATTAAAAACTATCCTTTTCAACAAAAAAGTACTCGTAACAAAAAAGTACTTTTTAATAAAAAAGTATTTTTTTTATAAAAAGTATCTTTTAATGAAATCCTTATTTTTTGTGTAAACACACATTAATCAAAAAAAAAAAAAAAAAAAAAAATATATATATTTTTACGTATTTTTTTACTTACGGATTAAACTGAAATTACTCGAACACTCGGACTCTCGCGATAATTAATCAAATTATATAAAAATAATCAGGAAATTTAAAACCATAAATAAATTAATTATTAATGCATAATTTAAAAAAAATAACAAATTTCTTTTATTATAAAATTGTTGAAACAAATTTATGCCTCTTGAAAAAATTTATGTATGCGAAAATTAAAAATACAAATAAAATGCCAACAAATAAAAAATTATAACGAATTTATAGTCAAATTTTTTATCAACAGTCATAAAATCATTAAAATATGACATTAATTATAATAAAAATTGATTGTAAGCAGAAAAATGTTTAAAATGCAATGAATTTTTATTGTTAAAGAAAAGCTTAAGGCGGTACAAAATTAATGTGTGCAAAAAATATCTTGACCCATATACATACTTCTTTACATTGTTTCGTTTTGGTTTGCTTTTTTTTGTGTATTTTTATGATATTTTGTGATTTGTTAAACTTATGAACTTATGATTCTATTGCTATTTTCATGTTTGTTTTTCATTCCTCTCAGAGTTGGGCTTGCGTGTTTTACGTTAATAATTCATTAGTTTTTAAATTATTTTTTTTTTTAACTTTAATTTAATTTTATCATATTCATCACATTTGAACATGTTTCTTTATATTTTTATTTTATTTTTTTTATTATTCACATTTTTAACGGTCAAGTTTTAGGAAACAGTTTGGACACACAAAGTAAAAGAAATAATAAATAGGTTTTTTATTGTTATTTTTAATAAGTAAAAAAATTGACTTGTTGAAGTTCATCTCACGCATCGCTGTTTTAAGACACGATGTATTTATATATTAAACTACTCAGTTTGTTCAGCATTTAAACAGTTGACTTTACACTTTTTAATCATAAAGTTTTTAAATAATAAAAGTTAAAAATGCATTTCACACTTGCATACACATTTCATAATGTTTGTCAGCGAATGCATTATTTTAGCACTGGCATAACGCAGGGTTTCCCTGAAGACATATTGGCCAAAACAACATCTTTAATAGGTGCAACATTTTTTTGTAAAGAATGTTTTTTTATGGACCTATAGAAATTTGAGTTGGCAACACTTTTTTAACTGGCAACCATTTTGTCAGCTGTCAAGTGTTTTATGTTAAGTTTGGTTTGGCATTAATCATTAATAGACCGACGCCCGAACAACAATTCCAAATTGTGCGAACTTATTGTGAAAATCATGGTTCTGTTCCAAATACGTATCGTGCATTATCTTCATTTTACGGTCAGGAAAATATTCCATCAAAGAGCAAATAATTCGCACAACGTTTACTCTAAATGATAATGCGAAACCAAAGAAACGCCGTATAGTGCGTACAAAAGAAGTCATTGCTACTGCAAGGCGTAACGTAGATGAAGACCCCCGAATCAGTCTATACGCCATCGTGCACATAAATTGGAATTGTGTTCATCCACTTATGGTAGATTTTGCAAAAAGATCTTGGTTTCCATGCTTATAAAATTCAACTCGTTCAGCAATTGAAGCCGAACGATCACTGAGCAAGACGTAGATTCTGTGAAAGGGTCCGAAACAAAATTACCGTTGAAACTGATTTTTAAAAGCGAATTTTGTTTCGTGATGAAGCTCACTTTAGTTTATTGGATACTTTAAAAAACAAAACTATCGTATTTAGAGTGATGAAAGGCTTCAAATGTTTGTCGCATTATGGGAATCATTGGTCCATACTTCTTTAAAAACGATGCTGATCAGTTACGTTACAGTCAATAGTGACCTCTATAGAGCTATGATTCCTGACCACTATTGTGTTTGCAATAAGATGAGGCAAAATGTCACACAGCTTGAAGAAAACGCATAGTTTTACTTTTTGGACCTGTGAATTTACCTTCAAGATCGAGCAATTTAATGACTATTTTCGGTGAGGATATGTGAAGTCAATGGTCTACAACGATAAGACCGAAACGATTAACCACTTTACTTTCAGATTACTTAGCTATCGTTCGCTCTTAAGTTGAGATCTTTAATAGCATCCACGTACACAATAAGGCGGCATGTGACCGTTAGACCACGACCTGCCTGCAATAGATATATTTCTTGACTTTTACCTCAATCAGATAAAAATTGAAGTTATCGTGTCCTTTTATCAATCTGAAGGTACTTTTCTACCAATCGAACATACACGCTAATATCTGAAACTTTTAACAAAATTATTTTGAAATAATAACTTTATAGTTCTAATTTTTCACGTTCTAATGGCAAAAATTAAAACTCATTTTAAGTAAAAAAATAAAAAAAAAAAAAAAAAAAAAATTCCGCATTAAAAATCTTATTTTATTTTATAAACCTTTTGCGTACTTTAACTTTTATTTAGGTCATTTATAACTCCTACGATTTTTTTTCTAGAAAATTTGTAACAAATCTTAACGTCATTTCTATAAATTACTGCAGAAACAGATCAGGCACAAAACTCACATTTGGCACGCTTCACCTTTAAAAAATGCAAGACTCGTAGCTCTTTTTTCAAACACAAAAAATTAAATTTTAACTAAAAACGCGTTTTAACTTATAACACACACAAATAAACTTTGTTGCAGGCTGCAGCATTGGGAAGTATGCCAAAGAATTAATGTGTTCAATATAAATGTTAGATAAAGTTGAACTCTTAAATAAATTAAAAAAAAAACTTGGCATTAAGTCAATACGAATAATTTATGTCATTACATTTACTTTCAAGTGATTGATTTTTTATGTACGACTTGTGCAAATGTGTGTTATCGGTAGAAATTCTACGAAGGCTTTGGAAATTAATTAAACCAATTTGGCAAGCGCATTGCATTTGTGTTACGATTAAGAATTTTTTATAATTTTGGTGAAAGAACATAGATAACACATTATTTTTATTATACAAAATGCTCTGTCTTTGCTTGTTTTTATAAAAACAAAAGAAAAATAAACAAACACAAAATCTATGGGTCACCCTTTGTATGCCATTTTCCTTTTTTATTACCTATTTGTTGTTGAAAATTATAAATGTCTCCTTTAAGGATGCAAAAGATAAAACGTAGATTTCACGAATTTTACTCAAAACCAGTTCTTCTATGGCGACCCTGTAAATTTGATTTTACTTTTTATAAATTGTGTAAATGACGGACAGTATAATAATAATAATAATTTTTTAATATCAGGTTTCTGCGTATAAGTTTTAAAAGTTGAGGCCATATTCCTTACTATCCTATATGGGGCACCCTTTAATTTCAAAATATATATATATATATATTTTTTTCCACTTGTTATTATAGCGAATACATACTCTATGTCAACTTCAAAGCTCCGCCTGCAAATGTTCAAAAAATCTTATATTGCGGGACACCCTTTAAATTCGCATCTTATGGTTTTATGGTTGCCGCTATAGCGGAAAAAATACTATACACTCTGTGTAACGGTTTAATAGAAAAGGCTTTACTTGTGGAAAAAAATTTTTTGGGTCACCCTTTTATTTGTAATTTTAATTTTCAAACTTGAAATCTGTGCACATTTCAAATCTCTGCCCATAATAATTTAAACCAAAATGGCATCTTGAAAAATTTACATCTCTATGGACAGATCCTATAATTTTTATGTGTGTGAAGATAAATTTTCAATTTTGCCACAAACCTTTTTATTTAACAGAGCTCTGTTAGAAAGATAACATAGCCCTGTTAAGGGAATAAAAATTCATGAAAACAACGAAAGATGGCAAAACAAAAATAAATGGGATTTGTTTGCGAGATATCTCTCTATAGTTCTGCATACTTCAAAATTTCAACAGCTCGAGTTGGAACGGGTTTTAAATTTGAGTTTCTCTAAGTGATGAGACTATTTTTATGAAAAAAACGAAAGATGGCAAACCTTAATGATGATTGGAAAACTCAAGTAGACGATTTTGTTTTTTTGTTTGTTTTTTACGAGGCCTGACTATGGGTACCTCCCACCTTAAGCAGTCCTTGATTCGTACAACTACAATAGTGAAACACTCTGAATAAGATGTCAAATCAAATTAACTTAATACCAAGATGTCGGGTACTTTGAGAATAAAGTAATAAAACCTGGTGTATTATTGGTGAGTGAGCTTGGTGGTATAGCATGGAGAAAGGAACCCCTTTATTGTAGTTGTAGTTCATTATTTTTTTTCTTCACTCTTACAGTATTAATAATTTTTAAATTTGATGTCAGTTACTTTCAAAATAAAAAGCAATTTAGGTTATAGGAGGGCTCCTTACCTCCCCTACTTAAAGTATTAATTTATTATGCAACAAATGAAGAAACTAAGAGTTTTTAAGTTTTGTTTGTTGAAGATTTTTGAAAAACTTAATTCCAATCTACAAACCTCCCACTTGGCTATACTTCTCCTTCGTTAATCTTTAAATAACTGCAAGAGTAATCAACACTTTGTTAGTTTATCGTTTTTAAGCTCACGTTGTAAGCTTTCAATACAAAACGTGTCGTTTAACTTTGTGGTAACTAGAAGAAATAATACGTTTAGAATATTTTTTAAAATCCAACAGCAACAACAACATAAGTATTTATGCATGTAAGAGTTTTAGAAACAATCAAACAAAAACATAAAAAAAACTGCAACAACTAAGTAGAAAAACGACTATTGAAAACCTGACTCGTTATTCTATACCTATGGTGTTCTGCAATCACTCAAACGCATGAACGCTGAATGTTCTAAACATCAACTGAATATTATTTCTATACAAATACATACAGTAGGTCAAGAAAGTATTCGGCATTACAATATATTGTTGTTATAAATCTTTTAATTTAAAAGTGGTTTTTTATTTATTTTAATATTTCGTTCTTTTTTATTTATTTATTTAGGGTTTTATTATTGAGTTAAAAAATTTTTTTTAATAAAGAATTTAAACAATTTTGTAATAATTTACTTTTTAACGTTGGTTATAGTCCAAGTGTTGTTCTTAAATAAAAGCTCTTAAGTTTATTATTGGAGGTAAAGCTAGTTCCTATAGCCATATCGTTAATCGCTAAACTTAACTAATCAGGGAATCTTTAACCAAATTTTAAATAAGCTAAAAATGCCTATTATATTTAAAATTTATGTTAAAGCTGAGAAAAAAAAATCATTTAACACAAGCATCAAACCAACAATTATTAATTTCAAAAAACTTTTTCAAATGAAATTGAAGTTAAAGAAATGTTACACATCCTATTACTATTCCTAAAACCGTAATAAAATGCAAAAGTCCTTTTTTTGAAGTTTAGTCGACAATGCTTTGGACATTCTACATGTTCTCGATAGAAAGGTCAATTTTTTTAGTTTATTCATAATTAGTGAACGCAATGTGTTACTTCTTAATGTGGTAACAAATATAACTGCTCAATTTTATTGTAGTTCCTAACGCTTATTTTCGGCTTCAAATTTTTCTTTGATTATGTGAACCAGTGAGCTTTATAGATATTTACTTCGTCATTAGCATTTGCTTTGTACAACACGCAATTAAATCTTTAGCAAAGAACATTTTAAGAACCATCATGAGCATTAAGAAAGCGGAAAGCTCTATGTTAAGATATTTTTGCGAATTCAGTCTCCTGTTATTTGGAAACTGCTATACATTGAACAAGAGTTAAGTAGCAGTTTTAAACATGCTTCATTACAATCTGAGCTTGCATACCGTTTCATTACCTTTACACTGCATTCTTTAGTGAGTTTGTCCAGTTTCTGAAAAAGAATGATAACGGTGACCAACAAATGACTCAAACTGTCCAATCAATGACTTAAAGTGCCTCGTGAATCGGGAGCTTCTGCTCGTGTTTTTGGGGTACTTAAATTTGGCTGTACATTCGTAACTTTGTGTTAACCTCGCCATGTGCTGCCCATGCTTTAAAGGTGAGTTAATCTCTAACGCCTCACTAGGATCTCTTGCTTCGTTAATGCAACATCGGCAATTTTCAAAAACTTTAAATTTTGGAAATATTTCAGAAAAACGGTTTCTTTATTTATTTGCCAAGAAAAAATTCAGAATTAAATCTGAAACTTTACCCAAGCTTGACTTGGAAATGTTCAATATGGGTGCTTCTTCTAAATTTAGCCAGGTTATTTTTGATTTTTGTGGAATGACTGTGATGCGTAAAAGGAATAATATTTTCGTAGCAGTGATGGAGCAAAAATAGTTCTTTATATTTTGAAGCGCATACTAGACCCTTGTGGGTGATGTTTTATTTAGAACTATTATATTTAATGTTGAGGTAGGTGTTGACATGACCAACTTTTTCTCTTGTTAATAAAAAGCTGATTTCTTAAAACTTCTAGTCCTAAAAAATTTCCCAAACTTGGTGGCTTAAAAAATCGTGAGGCATCTCTGAAGAGATATAGCGACAAGGTTTAGGCGATATTAAATTTTATATACGATCTTCTTAAAAAAGATGAATACAAATTTATTTATTTAAAATGATATCTAGAAAATTATAAAAAGTAAAAGGAAACTTTAAATGAATTTAATTTATTTTTCGCAAACACATTTATTTATTGTTAGGCCTATCAGTCGCAAAAAGTTTTAAAATTTGTTCTTTTTTTTAAATGAAACCAGTTTATTAAACAGATCTGCATGAGATTTAGAAAATAAATAATATCAAGTTATAAATTTTTTAATATACTTTTTAGTGAAATATCTCTAAATATTATGCGCCATTATATTTTGTCTAAAAAATATCTTAACAGACTGTAATTAATTGTATTCATGTGTTTTATGTTCATAATACTGTTGATATACACAAAAGAGTTTTAAATAACTGTTCATCATATTTTTTTTCGTTGTTGTTATTGTATTTGTTGGAAAACCTACGCATGTTCACCCTGACTGATTACGTGTGCATAATTTTGGTATTAAAATAATTCTTTTAGTCAAGTTAATCGTGAGCAAGTTTTTTAATTGAAAAAAATAAATATTTTTTAAATGAAAAATATTTGTTAATAAAATACTTTTTTAAGGGGTAGAGTTAAAACCAGACTGTGTTAATAAAAAATTTATAATTGTTTAAATATATATAAATGTTTTTTAAGAAAGAATGTTCAATGTCAGGGGTTTTGAGTTTATTTCCAGTTCTGCAAACTATTATTTAGTTGGAATTTCAATGATTTGTTGTTTATTTTATTACTCCAACAGAGATTAAAAGCAAAAAACAAAAAATGATCTTATTTCAAGATCTCTGTTGAAGGAGTTTAAATAATTTTTGGGTTTTTTTTTGGAAATTTTACCAACCATTAAAAAAATTTTGGCTGAAAAAAATCAACAAGTGTTTGATTTTTGTTGCATATGGGCATTTCCATGACACCATACATGAAATTTGTACACCTATCGAGCGATATAAATTTTGCAAACATAGAAGCAACCGAAAAATAAAGAGAACGTTATGGTTTATTCAGAAGGTTCTATATAGTTTCACATTCCATATATTCTGGTCAAAAACATCAATAAAAAATATTTTTTCTGAATTAAAATTTATTATTTTTTTGCTTGGGTCCATTAATAAATTTTGTTACAAAAAATCTTTACAAAAAAAAATTATGCGGCTTACAATATTCACAATTTTTGGTAGATAGATGCGAAGAATGCTGATGATGGCTTTAGCGGTCCTGAAAATGCAGCATTACATTCTGTCCATTCTGTCAGCAACTATTTTTTTTTTTTTTTTTTTTTTTTTTTTTTTTTTTGTGGAAAACGTCCGCATACATTTGTAAATAATTTTTCTTTTTAAAGATTTTTAGAAATTAAATTAATAAATGCACCTAAGCCAGAAAATAATAAATTTTAATTCATTTAAATATCCAAGGTTCAAATCCTGAAAGGGAAAAAATTAAAAATTAATAAATATTTCTTCTTTCAAATCCGTTTTATTCAAATAAAACAATTTCATTATCATTCATAACCTTCTCTTATTGCATATTTTACTTTAAACTTTAATTTTGGAACACTTGCGACCGATTTAATGCAAACAATGTCACAATGTATGTGATATTATAACTACATTTAAGACAAATAAGAAAATACCACTAATCGATCTTTCTATCTTTTCTCTTTTCCCATGAATCTAGTTCATTGTGGCTATAACGTGAATTTGAAATGTTAAAAATACTCGAATTTAGCCGGTAGATTATTAATTTAGTATATAAAAACAACCGGGAGGAACGACAAATTTCGTCATTACGCATCCGTCATTATAAATCCTTGCTAAAATTCGACGACTGAAACTTAATTGAGGCGACAAAATCAATAATAAATTGATTTGAAAATAAAATTTTGTTGAGATGTGCCAGTTGATAGAGTGACCATTAAAGCTTTTTATACCCTTCACAACAAGAAGTAGAAAAAGGGTTTAATTAATTTTGGCATTCCGTTTCTAATTCTTACAATATCCATTACCGACCACAAAAAGTATATAAATTTTGATTTTTTATGCATAGCGAAGTCGATTGAGCGGTGTCCGTCTGTCCGTCCGTGTTTCGAAATCAATTTTGGCGAGGCATTAGATCAGCTTAAAAAAATTAAAAATACGCCAATCGATCAGACATAGTGTCGAAAGAGATGCCGTTGGAAATCAGCTAGATCGGTCCATGTCCTTCGACTCAGCTGGCAAAACACCTCGCCTACCTTTAAGCTATATGGGGCGATAGAGAATTAAGAAATAAAAAACATCAATTTAAAAAATTTACGCTCGCCCATATTTTCCGAGTTACGGGTCTCTGAAATTTTCAAATTTTTTTAAATATCAATATAGATATGGGTATCATTTTAAAGCTTTAGAAGAGATCTTTAAGGAAATACTAAAATTTTTTAAAAATGATGGCATTTTTAAGTAAAATAATTTTTATGAAGTACTTAAAAAATTTTGTTCCAATATTTTCTTTTTTCATTTGAGTTACCTCACTAAAAAATATTTAAATTGATGGTGAAGGGTATATAAGATTCGTAGCTGAATATAGCGCTCTTACATTTTTTTCTTCTTTTTTTTGTAAAGTTGAAAATGTCATGAACAATATTTGTAATCCTAGAATGATAAATTTGAAGAAGACGCAATAAGTTTTCAACAATAAATCCCAATTTGTAAAAATAATAAATGATTAATTTTAAACACATTTAATTTATTTACATATGCAGTAATAAAAAATCGTGTTAAAAATAAATTTATAATTTAACACTTTTTCGATAATAAAGAACTTTAAAAAATCATGATTATAAACATGATTTAATAAAAAAAAATGTAGATAAAAATAACAACAATTAAATACCCATATTAAACTCATAAACCCAATCCAATAAATAATTATCAAACTGGAAATTAAGATTAAAAAATAAATTAAAAAATTGAAAAAACAAATTAGACAATAAACCCAAAAAAGCAACATCTATAATTTCTATAGAAAAATAATAACAATCTTAACGTCATGTGTTAAAAATGTTGTCAGTTGGGTTGCATTATTTGCATAAAATGACCAAAAATAATAAAAACGACAACAAAATGTTAGGCCACATACATTGACTGCATAGTTTAGCTTGAAAATTAAACAAACCACCATGTTTACTCACACATATAAATATTAATGTATGAATGTATGTTTATAAACAACGGTGGTCGTTTGTGTTTATTTTTTTTTAATAAATGATGATGACATTAACCCTTTAAATGTTGGCTCAATGTTATGTCAATAAGAGAAGATGGAGTAAGTAGAAAGTTATGTATTCTGGTAAATTATTAAATAAAATAGACTGTTCATATACATACATCGAAATATATAGGGTAATCTTTTTATTGTTGGAAGTAATATCATACATTATAAGTTTCGAGCATATTTCTGATTTAAAAGAAAAATTTTTGTTTAAGCCCAATAGAAATTACGAAAGGGTTAGCTGCCAAATGAACTGTCATTCTGCGCTAACATTTTAACATTTATAAACAGCATACGAAGTGTGTGAGAAAAGTAATGATACTGAGTTCATAATAATCAAAATTTTTATTATTTTCAAACAACAATGTTATCCCCATTAAAGTAGTTCTCTTGGGCAGCTATACATCGGCGGAATCATCGTTTCCACTCTTTGTAGTAGCGCTGGAAGTCTTCAGAGTTTTCCAGAGTTCCAAAATGACATCCTTTTAGGACATGTTTCAATTTCGGGAAGAGGAAAATTTCACAAGAACTTAAATCAGGTGAATAAGGGGGTTGAGGAACAACAGTTATGCGTTTTGAGGACAAAAGTTCAAAGATGGAAATCGTCCCCTGAGCAAGGTGCATCCTTAACGTGTTCTCGGCCTTCTAAAATTGATTTGTGCCAGCAGAAAATGTATGCTCTCGATAAGCACTGTTCGCCTATAGAACTGTTTCAACTTTTCAAAAGTCACACTCGCAGATTCACCAAGTTTAACAAAAAAACTTTATTGCACAACTTTGCTCTTTGTGGCAAGGTGATAAGCACGTTGATTACAAATCTGGTTGGCCAGGGTTCAACCCCTGCAATAACCGAAAAATTAAAATGTTTTTTTCTGTTTAATGGTATAAATACATATTCAGAATTAACATTAAAACATGCAACCTCCTTCGTCGGTACTTCTTCATAGCATATTCGCCGGCGAAGTAAAATAAGTAATAAATTGGCTATACTTTCACCACCTGTTCTTCTCTCTCCTCTATCCCTTTCCTAAAGAATGTAGCACGGTTACACACTAATTAAATAGGCATTGTTGCCTGAAGTGCTACTTCTCTTTAAAAAAAATTCTAATGCTTCATTTCTGTGACGCACAATGAAAACACAACTTTACTAATGGCGCTGTCAAAATTAATGTGTGAACTGTACAGAGTTAAAACTCGGACTGAAAGAGTGGAAGGGATCAACAATCAGATTTAGCATTAGCATTATGAAAAGATTGACGCTTAAACAGTGCTGCTTAATTATCCAGTTTTACTTTGAAAATCATCTATAATTCATGCAACTCATAGACGTAAACTTGTGTTCACCAATGTTTAAACAGGAGGTGGTTTTACAGGATAAATTTCACAATAAGTTGATTTTAAAAAATGGACCTCTCCATTGGTCGTGCTATTTGGCACGTAAAATTCTATTTTAGAATTTTTAATATGCTTCTCGTATAGTAAAAATGAGTAAAACAAGTAGCTAATGTATAAAAATCACGTAGAAAGCTACAGTCACATTAGGCGCATTATTTACCACAAGTGCGCTACCATAAGAAAAATATATCTTTTTCATTTTCTTATATGAAATAAAGCGCCTAATGTGATCATGCCTTTCCTCTATTCATGCCCAACAAGTTTAAAAACTCTTTTTTTTTCGCCGTCTATTTTAATTCACATATTTCACAGAAACAATAAAATAGGGTGGCGCTGATTCTAAATTAATTTTTTTTATTTCTCAAACATTTGATTTTAGAAATTATTTCCGCTGTATTTAGAGTTGTATTTTATCAGCGTCTATTAACTCCTTAAAGAAGAGCCGGGGTTTGGGTTCAATAAGTTGGTATAAATAAATTCAATTAAAAAAAAAACTAAATTAGAAAACGCAAGGCCCAGCGCATGTACAGTCATACTTAACTCTTAACAATCAATATGATACTGAAAGAACATCTATAACATTCTGAGGAAACAATTATGAATGACTAAACATAAAAATTGCACTTGTGAACATACCGATGGTTGGTACAAAGGGAAAATAAGTGTATAAGATGAGTTATAGAGAGAACAACAGAGAAATGCTTTGGGTGTGTGAACTTCGTTTAACCAAATTAATATTGATTAAAATTAGATCGTTAAGTAGATAATGTTTCTTCAACCAAAGGTAGATAGAACCGAAGAATGCTGATAAAGGGTGTAGCGATCCAGAAAATGCTGCATTTCAATCTGCTGGTGTTTAATTTTTCTTGCTTTCTTTGGAAAACGTCCGCATACATTTGTAAATAATTTTTCTTTTAAAAAATATTTATGAAATGAACCTGAGCCGAAAATCAATTTTAACTCATTTAAATTTTTCATTTTTTGCTTGAGCTCAGACTCTTAAAAAATCACCCGTTAATGTTTGTATTTATATATGTATGTATTTGTACATAATGATATAGTTGTCAGCAAAATTTGCATTTTAAAACAATGTGATTTTTTTCTTCTTCTTTTTGTTTTATTCATTGTTTCTCATTAAAATTAACTTCCCTCTTTTTTAGTGTTTAAAATAAATTGCACTTTATTAACACTCCTAGTTTTATAAATTAATAATTTAAATTTCTTTGTGTGTATTTAGTGATTTAATAAAAAGCAAAGGATTTTTAGATTTTTTTTAGATTTTTAAATTTTTGTGAAGAAAAAAAAAGCTCAATAAAAAACTGATATTTTATTGTTGTCAATAAAAATCAACCGGTTTAAAAAACATTTTTTCAATTTAATTTTTTTCTTAAAACCAAAAATACTAAAATGTTGTTTTGCTTTTTTTTTTTTGTTGTTTTTGAATTTTATTGAACAGCATTTTAATTTGTCTATTATAAACTGACCTTCATAAATGATCAGCTGGTTGCGTGATTACGCGCTGTGGGATTCTGCTTAAATTTACGCGACAACTTTTGAAGATTTCAGTTATTTTTTTTTTTTTTTATTTTATTTTATTTTTTATTTTTTTTTTTTTTTTGTTTGGAAGGCAGTGTGTGTTCTCAATCAATATTGATTAATTCTCATTTTTGTTAAATATATAATTAATTGCTTCCTAAAACTATTTAATTTTAACAAAAAAGAAAAAAAAATGATTTATAATTTTATATGAATAATTAACTAATTTCCGTTGAAATTTTAGTAATTAGGAAAGATTATTGAAAAAGAGCTTGTTTTAGGAAATTGAATTTAACTAAAATATTAAAACTTTATTACTGAATATTTCTTTAAAACTTTAGTAATAAATTTTTGCCATCATTAAATTTAGATGTAAAAAATTTAATGTCTCGCAAATTAATAGCAAAATAAAATATTTTTATTTTCTCACACTCTATTTCTTTAAAACTCGAGGACAAATTGATAATTCAATGAAATTTTAAATACAAAATATTTTTTCACAAAAAAGTTATTTAATAGTCTCGTTCAAGCGAGACACTTTACGTCCAACGTTTTTTAGCTCTTTTTCTTTCTAAATAAAAAGTTTTCTCAAAGTCCTTCTACCTGTTTTTTGTTTGAGTAATAGCCACTTCGTTTAAGCCAAATTCTCTGTCACCAAACTAAAACCACTCTTTAGAACTCCAAAACAGAGTTAGTTGCAAGCGGCTTAATCTAGGGGCACCCATCGCACGGTTGGCTTTTTCATTTCCAAATATTGAAACAATAATTCGGGTGTCTGTAATCTCGGTCGTTCACACACTTTCTTCGACCGTTAAATATCATTCAGAGGATGTTATGGACTATTTCTGGCATGATAACCTCTTTTGCGCGACCTGAACGTTCAGCTTCATTTCTTTTAGTACGATCATAATGGAACTTAGTAAAATGCATTTTAGCCATTGCAGTTTTTAAAGCATTTATCAAGCCTTCCTTTGCTTTCAGTGATAGTATTTTAGTAGAAAATAATATTTAAGCAACACACAAATTCACTTTTTTTTCCAATTTCCTTAAAACTGAAGAGGTTGCCTCCCTACAAGCACTGCCAAATCTAAGCAATAGACAGACACAGCTTATTCAAGATGTTTCAATAGTTTAGCATTTGATTAAAATCAATGAGAACAGTTTTGAATTGAAAACTGCACTGATGGAAGTATTAAAATTAATATAATTATCAAATGGCCCTCGTAGTTCCCTAAATAGAAAAGGCATTGCGAAATTATGTATCAGATAGTTGCAGTGGCAAATACATTAATTTTCGCCATTGCAGAAAATGCCAAACTTCTTATAAAAAAAATTTAAGCTAATTTTTTGTATATGGAGTTTGACATTTTCTGCAGCGGCGAAAATGAATGAATTCACCATAAGAAAATATTTACAATTGACCACTACGAAAAAGGTAAAAAAATGATGTTGAAATGATCCTGCATGTGCCCTAAATTCTGCTAGTATGTTGTTGTTATTGCTATCTTGAGACTCTTTTTCTCTCAACTCAAAACTCCTTTCCTGTTAAGCTTTCATAGGGGTCCCCCTGACATTCGTTTAGGATTTCGTTTAGTGAACTAATTCTAGTTCTAGATTTTTGAACAGACTTGTCCTCAATGCTTATGAGGCCCCTGAAGTCTTCAATTTAAAGTTCGGCGCTCTAGCACCCCGCTTCTGTAACTCAAGTTAGAAATTTTTTAAATCAAAACTTGTTTTACGTAGGGTAAGCTTACGTTATTATCAAATTTATAATTTTCTTGAGTTTACCATGTGTGAAACTTTTTTATGTGAGAAATTTCTCACTCAAGTTACAGAAACAAGGCATAAATAACATTAGAGGTAAAAAATGTCTCTAGAACTTTCTTATTTGGGTAAATCTGTATCAAAAGACATCAACAGGCATCCAGAGTTCGCAAGAGGTTCTTATTTTGATTAAAGAAAAATAGAGTAAGTCGCTGTTTTGACAATATCTATCAGCAAATAATCATCATATACTCCAAGCAGGAGAAGCAGAATTTTCCCGTCCAGCAATTTTTGAGCTTCTTCTTCTTCTTTTTTTTTAGGAAACGTTCGGTATCCTTTAAACTGCAATGACGACAGTTCAGTATTCATACGAATATGCTTTGATCTAAAGGTGTCTATTCTTTATTATCAAAAGGACTTTTTTGCTCTGTGTCACAAGAGAAGTGATAAATTTCCATTTAGCGCTGTTCCAGTAGCGACTTTAAGTATTAAATTTAAAAATAAAGCTTATAAACACCATTACTATTGCCATGTTTCTATTTAATCGCACCAACTAAAGAAGCTACTGATTTTTTTTATCAAGTTTTGAATGTAAATACCCCACACCTAAACCTCTTTTTTCCCTTTTGCTTTCAATAATAAAACGAGTTATAACATTGTCCTTGCTTTAGTTAATTTCCTTCTAAAATATTGTAATTAAATTTACTTAAATGTTAGTGAATTTTAAATGTTCCTGACATCACAATGATGATGCTGCCTTCGTCATTATTTTACATTGTTGCCTTTCATGTTTCACCGTCTTTGTAATTTACATACTTGTAGTCGTCAATTTTACTTTACAACACTTACAGTGACTCCTCTTAATCAAAGTGTAATTTTAATTTTATTATTTAATTTGCTTTTATTCTTTGTTGTAAGGTTGCGTGTTATATATTCTTGTTCTTTTTCCTGGTTATCTGTCTTTAGGGATAATTAGCAATTGTTGACGCTTTACTACTACTCAATGATTATAGAGAGAGAGAAAGAGAAAAAAATAATAAAACTTAAGCAGGAGTTGAATTATAGTTTTTGAAAGATGGGGATAATTTTTTTTTAATAATTATAAAATAAAAAAATATATATTTTTAGAGATTAATTTTGTAATTACTCTAAGTCATGTTCTCATAAGCCCCGTCACACCCAAATAATTAATTTTTTTGTTCTAAAAAATTAAAAAAAAAATCCGCTAAAAATTATTTGAAAATAAGCGAGACGGCATTAAGACAACTTATTTGTCATTGATAATTAAAAAAAATATTTGGGAATTTTACTGTGGTGTTTTTCAGGTTTCAAACATAGAGGTTCTTTTGAGTTGAAACCACAAGCACAGCAATTAATTTTTTTTTACTTCTTGTTTTTGCCCTTAATTTTTTATTCTCTGGCTTGAGCAGGGATTGTGCTTTCAAGGTCCTGTTACCTAAACAATCTTCTAAAAAACAATAATAAATAAATAAAGCAGCCATCCAAACCAAAAATACACTGCGACTTCAGCCGAACTCTAACTTTTTTTTTTTAGCAAACACGAGACTTAAATCCACACGGCCTCCCATAACAAAATACGATGTAGCTCCAGCGAGGCTCGAATTCACCTACGAAGCTAAAACCGTTTCTTTTACGCGGCTACTCAATAATTATTTTTTTTTAATATTTTGTTTCATGTATTTTTTATAATTCTCAAGCTCTGTTGGGATTTGAACTCAGTCTCTTCAAATAAGCAGAAACTTCTGGCATCTGAGCCACACATAGCACACTTGTTAGTTATGGATAGAAAGAATATTTTGAGCTCATTTTGTTTAAGCTAACGACACAATCCACCGTCTATGTTTAAGCTGGAACTCTTTGTATCTAAAATTTTGCGTAACACCTTTTTCGGAAGCAGTAAACTTTATAAATTCGAATATCTTCTATGCAAATTTTGAATAAATATAAAATTTATTTATTTATTATTACTTAAACTGTTTTATCTTATAATAAATTTATTAATTAAATCGGCTTAGGTTCATTTTCACTTTTCATTTCTAAATTTTTATTAAAAAAGAAAAATAATTTACAAAGCAGTTTGACCTGTACCAGTGTCAAAAAAAAAAAAAAAAAATATCAAATAGGGTTAGCAGAAAGCAAAAACAAATATGTGTAACGCTTTATAAGGAAAACAACGAAAAAAACTTTGAGTTGTCTGTGGATTTTGTCTAACGACATTAATATTGATTGATTTTAGATATTCCTCGTATTCTTAGTTACAAAATTAGTTGGTAGAAATAATGTTCACAACGTACACAACCTTAGGTAGAGAGATGCGAAGAATGCTGATGATGGATGTAACGATCCAGAAAATTATTCTTTACATTCTACTAGCGTTTAAATTGTTTAGTTTTTTTTTTTTTTAGAAAAAACGCTCTTAAAAATTTATAAATAATTTTTCTTTCTTAAAAAAATTACAAAAGAAGCTAAAAACGAACTTAGGCCGTATTAATAATTTAATTTTTAATTTAATTAAAATGTACTTTTTCGACATAAGATCCTTTTTTTTATTTAGTTACTAAAAATTAAAAAAAAGAAAAATTATTAACAAACGTATGCATACGTTTTCTAAAGAAATCAAGAAAAAAGAGACACCAGCAAATTTGCAGAAATTAAATTAAAAAATGACCCTATATCGAAAAAGTAAACTTTAATTCATTTGTAATATCCACGGTTCTAATGCTGATTGGGATTTTTTGTTTTGTTTTGGTATTCAAGTGGAATTTTGAGACTTTGTGCTTTTAAAGACTTGAAGTAGAATTTAATGAAAAGTAAAAAATTTTCTATTGAATATTTTAAACTTATTATATCCATGTTTAAAAAGAGGCTTATGCTTTTTGAGCATATTGAATAAGAAGAAGGTTAAAATGTTTCCTTTATTGCACGGGTCATATGCCGATTCCTACTAAAATAAAATTAAAATGAAGACTTTTAAAACGCTGATAGAACCATTTTGTTTGCTTTTTTGGTCTATTATCACAATCAGTTGTTAAGACAATGATACTGTTTTTTCTGTTATTCTGTGTTACTTTTTTAAATATATAAACAAAACTATGAAAAATAAAATACATAAAAACCATGTATTTTTATATAAATGTTAACCATGTAACCCTATTATATGAGGACCTTTAATCATAAATAAATAAATTAAATCCACATGTTTATAAAATTTTTGGAAATATTTTTAACAGACGTATTAAAATTTTAGTATAAAAATATTTATTTATTTATTTATTCAGCTTTGTGTGTTTAATATTTTACATACATCATGTAACAAATGCCTAAACGTTTTAACTAAAATATTAATTTATGTATTTCTTTCTTTGCAGGTATGTTTTAAAACAAAAACTAAAATAATATTTTCAAAATGTGGTAAGAAATTTTAATTGAATAACATCATGTTACTTTTTATATTTTCTAATTTAAGTTATTAGAGAATTACAGTAAACGAATTTTTTCATATTCTATTTTGTTTTCAATTGGTTCCTGTTTTTCTTGAATGAACACAAAAATATGTAAATCGGTTTTCTTCCTTAATTATAATAAGGTGCGGTCAGATTAGTCAAATATTTGATCAAAAAGCGAACTATTATTTTTACAAATGTTTATTTAATTTTTGCCTGACACGTTATCTTTACGAATGACAATGTATGATGTAACAAATGTTATATCTTATCTTTTATATAAGGCAGGATCTTACATTTTTTCAAAAGGTATTTGAGAAGCACAAACATTTTTTTCTTAATTTAGTGGTTAAGTTTGTTTTGGCTTAATATTTGACCAATCTGACCATACCTTAAGAAATAAAAAAAAAAAATTGTTTATATCAAAATAGTTTTACTAATAATTGATTTTATGTTAAATATTAAATTAGGCTTTTAGTAAAACGTTAAAATCAATGATCGCCAATCAAGCTCGCGCGGGCCCACAAAAAAAAAAAAAAAACACTAAACAAAGAAAAAAAAACAGAAAACCCTTCGAATATTTTAAAGGTTGCTGTAGTCAAAGTTGTAAACAGGTTGACTACAAACCTGGTTGTCCAGGGTTTAACCCCTACGGCAATCAAAAAATAAAAATATTTTTTTCTGTTTAATGGTCTAAATACATATTCAGAATTAACATTTAACATGCAGCCCCTTTCGTCGGTACTTCTTCATAGCATATTCGCTGGCAAAGTAAAATAACTAACTCTCTATCTTTCTCCTTTCACCACCTATTTTATCTCTTATCAATCCCTTTCCTAAAGAATGTAGCACGGTTATGAAAAAATAACTAAATAGGTTTTAATTCCGGAGGTGATACTTCTCTTTAAAAAAAAAAATATATAAGCTCGCGCGGGCCCACAAAAAGCAAAACACTAAACAAAAAAAAAAACCCTTCGAGTATTTTAAATTACTCACAAAATTATTTTTTACTATTTATAGATATTTCTATACCCTACACAGCAGATGAAAAAAGGGTATATCTAAGTTTTTCATTCCTTTTGTAATTTCTACAATATTATCCATTGTCGTCTCCATAAATTATATATTCTGAGTCCTTATGCATAGCGAAGTCGATTGAGCGATGTCCGCCTGTCCACCTGAACGTCCGTCTTAGTGCTGAAATAAAGTTTGCCGAGGCACTACATCAGCTAAAAAAAAAAAAATTAAATACGCCAATCGATCAGACATAGTTTGGAAAATTTTGCTAAATCCGCAAGATCGGTCTATGTCTTCCGAGGCAGTGGTAAAATCGCTTGCCTGCCTCTAATTTTTCGATATCATTTGGAACAATAAAGTAACTCCAATCAGAAATAAAAATAAACGGAGCAATAAAGAATTAAAAAATAAGAAGTGAAAAATTTGTCTATCGCCCATATTTTCCGAGTTATAGGCCTCTGAACTTTTCATTGAAAAGTACGATTGTGCAAAATACTTTTAAATTTATCAATATGGGTATCATTTGAAAGCTTTTGAAGAGATCTTTTAGGAAATGCTAAATTTTTTTTTTTAAATCCTTAACCCATTAATAGCCGATGACTTTTTTATGTAAACTTCTTTTTCTAATTTTTTCATTTTCTGTCACGTCAATAGTTGTTTTTTTTTGTGATTGGATTTACTTCACTAAACTAGATTTACATACATGGTGAGAGGTATATAAGATACAGCCAAATATAGCACTCTTGCCTAATAATTAAAGTATTTAGCCTTTCAATAATTAAATCATTAAATAATCAATGTTTTTGTGTTTGTTAATGTAAAATAATATGACAATGAAATGTTACAAATTGTTATAATTGTAACGCTCAAATTTTTTTCGGATCCAAATAACTTATACATGCTCATTAAAAGTACACTCTCGGAATGGCAACCTCTGGTTATAATATAAAAATTGGTGACAATTTAATGCAGTCAAAATAATAGAAAAGAATTTTTTTAGAAGCATGAAATAAAAATGATGCAAAAATATGGAAGAGAGCGTAAGAAATCCTGCTCGAAAAGAAATTCCGAAATAGGGAAATTTAAGCAATTTGAGCTTAAAAATTTATATTAATATCAATTCGATCAAAAGTTTAATAAAATGGAATTTCAAAGTAACAATTGTTTATACAAGAAAGATAAATAAAGTCTTCTCCACACATATTTAGACACACTTAAGTGGAAAATATAGAATTTAGAAAATTTGTAAAAGAAGAATGAAATCATAATTGTGAGTTTCTCAAACCTGCTCTCTTAACAAAATAATTATCAAAAGGGGTTCAAAAAGGAAAAGAGTGTTTATTACAAAATAAACAAAAATGAGCATTTAATTTCTGTTCATTTGTAAATTTACAACAATGAGATTGTTATAAATATTTTATTAATAATTTTTGCAAAAAAAAAAAAAAAAACGAGATCTAAACTGACGGACGGGCAAAAGATCGGGAATTTAAAATTAAAATTAAAATCTTTAACTATTTATGAAAATTCAACTTTCTGTTTATAACGTTACAAAATTTAAGGCTAAATTCTTTAAATTACATATCTTTTGGGGACACTCTTTAACTCCTAATTTTCTAATTTTCAATAATTATTTTTTATTTATTTTTTGTTATAGCAAAAATAGAAAAATACATTTTCTGTGTAATTTTTAAGTATTTGATTATAACGGTTTAAAAGATAAGGCCATATAACTGATTTCACGTAACTTTTGGGAACACCCTTTAAATTTTAAGATAAATTTTTTTTACTACTTTCTGTTATTAGAAGATACCACGGTTTCAATATACCAAGCTAAATAGACATGTCAAAATTCCGAGTGTTGTACGGCCACACCCTTAAATTTAAAAAATAAAGAACTTTTTTAAAATATGAGACAATTTTAAAGCCTTAACTTTTACTTAATAAAAAATTTTTTCAATATCTGTTTAAAAATTACCGAGTTCTGCGGTCACAAACATAAATAAGTACCGACGAAAATAAAATTTATTTTTGTTAACTTGGTTGAAACAGGAAGTAAATAATAAATTAAAAAATTAATATGGCGTAAGTTTAGTTTTTTTTTTATCAATTTCTAAATTTTTTTTTAGAAAGAAAAATTTATTTCTAAATTTATGCGGACATTAGACTTCTGCCATATAGTTCAATTTAGTGATCGCTCTTTTTTTAGTTCAAAGTTTAAAAATGAACTAGTTCAAAATTTAGCTCAATGGGTCTCTCTAGTTCAAAATCTCCTAGTTCAAATGTTCTGTTGACGTATTGTTTCTACTTTCAACTTTTAGTACAAACGCTTTCTTTAGTTCGTTTAATTCAAATGTTCTTTTCAAAATATGATGATAACAACACCGTAGCATTGCCATAACGAATGTTAAATAAAATGCGTGGCAGCACTAATTTCATGATGGAAATAGTCAACAAGAAAATAAAGACATGAATTCTAGTTCATCTTGTCTTGTAGTTCAAATACAAAGTATAGTTCAAAAATGAACTAGGTATACTTAAAAGTATGAACTAGTCCTTTTAGTTTAATTGACGGAATCGTTTAAATGAACTAGTTCGTTTATGAACTACACAAGTCTAGCGGACATTTCCTAAAGAAATCAGACAAATTAAAAACCAACAGAATGTAATGCAGCATTTACTGCGTCGCTACATCTGTCCCACATCGGCAGTCTTCACATTTATATAGTTAAGGCTGTGTACGTTGTAAATATCATTTAGTTAATTAACTAATTTGATAAATTAGATTACGAGAAATATTCATAATCAATCAATATTTATTCGTCAGTACACAACCCAAAGCTTTATTCTTTGTTCTCTTTATTAATTGTCACATATTTTTGTTCTTGCTTTTCGTTAACCGCCGATTTCAGCAACGATTGTAGTTTATTTTTAAAATTTTTATACCTTTTTCCTTATATCACAGCAGTTACTGCTCCAGTATTGTACTGGTTGTTATGCAGCATTCTTGTGATTATTTCATTACTATTGAAACTGTTTAATATAATTAAAATGAAAAAAATTTAACTAACATTTAATGCTAATGATTTTATTTTAATTATAATTATTTTACAAATGCTAATGACATTTTAATGAAGCTGTTTAATTACTAATTACAATTGGAAAAAATAATTGTTTTTGTGAAAAATAAATTTATGATAATAGAACCTTTTATCATTAGTCAATGAAATCCTTTCATTAAAAAAGCATTACCTTAACTAAAAATAATGATAATGCTACAATAAACAGTAGCATTATTTATCATTTAATGCTAATAAAATGGGCAATTAATAATTTCATCTAAAAAGTTTTTTTAATTTTTTTGTAGAAAAATCACTAATTCACTCAAATAAAAAACAGCTTTTTGTAATATTTGCAAAAACAATTTAATATAATTCATTCATGTCTATATTTTGATTCCTTTAAATATCTGTACTCATAAACTGTTGTACTCATAAACTGTTATGCAAATTTATAGCAAAAGGAGCTAAAATTTTTTTTATTTTTTTATTTTTATTATTTTGTTTATTAGTTTTTGCTTTTTTTATTTTTATTTTTCTTAATTTGAATTTCCTGTTTAAAACAGAAAAACAAAACAAAACTTTTAATATTGTTTTTATTTTTTCAGACATTTAGTCACGTTTTTGAAACTGATTGTAATTTTTTAATGCAGTTTTCTTTTAAAAATATATTAACGTTTATTTACGCCACAAAAAAAATTTATGTATTTCAACTTCAAGGAAATTTTCGCTTAATAAAATAAGGAAATAAATGCATTTTTTTCAATTTAAATATTCTAAAATATTCCAAGGAAAAAATTTTTTTCTAAAGAGTATAAATGGGATGGAGGGGGGTTGCGTTTTGCCATTTTTTAAAGCAACATAAAATGAATAAATGAATTTTAAAATCTATATTTTTTATAATGAATATAAAAGTGTTTCATAGCGTGTTTTAAAAATATTAACAAATCGCCACAAATGTTCATGTTAAATACTTACTCGTCATTCTGTTATTGTTGTTGTTGTTGTTGTTTTTGTGCAGCCAAAGACCTGTGCCTCTAATCAGTTGAAGCATTTACGCCAGCCAAGTCAACTTTTAAATCTTCTTGTTAACAGAATTATTAACTATTAATTTGCACTTTTATACTTTTTATGAAAAAAAAAAACGAAAAAAAAGACTTCCACACGGCTGGTTTTTTTGAATGACTGGCTGGTTGACTGGTGGCTGTCTGTCTTGTTAGCTGCATTCGTTTTTGTTGTTGTATTAATTTTGTTCAGGTGGAAAAGTGCTATTAAACTTCTACAAACATGAGAACATACATAATTTCTTTTTTATAGTCTTTTTCTTTAACGTATTTTTTTATTTAAGTCTTTAAGTTTTAACAAATCATCGACACCTGTGCTTAATTTTACTAAGACACTTAATTCTTAGGGGCTGCAGAGAACAATAAAAAAAAGCCATAAGAAGTAGACATGATGAAGCAAAAATTGTTGAAATTGTTTAATAATTTAAAAATTTGCATAATTTATTTTTGTTGTTGTTGGTGTTTTTTGTGAAAGTTAAATTCGTTAGAAGAGTTTTCAAGTCTTAAAAGAGATTTAAAAGTTTTAGGAAAGAACCCTACCATTAACAAAAAGGCAAATATTTAACGCAAAACAGTCTTGATTTTTTTTTAATATTCTCTATGATCTGCAGATGGTTCTTAAAAAAATTTTTTTTATATATTTTTCCTAATGTACGGTTTTTAATTCATTGCCTTAATCTTATTGCTAGGAAACGCTTGCACACTTTGGACTCCAACATTCTTATGAAGCACAGTGGGGCATTTTATACAAGAAGAAAATGTGGATGATTTATTAGCTTCTATAGAATGAGCTTTTACACGCTAGGAAAGAGAATATAAGAGCTCTCAAAACAGGTTTAATTCTTTTAATTTTATTTAACTCATGGGAGAAAAGCTGGCTGAAAGAAGATTTAAAAAAAAATATGTATTATTTAGAGGGATGAAGTTATTAAAATTTAAAATTTTATTTTTAACACATGCCAAGGCATTATAAACGTTTTATGCTGCATTGACTAACTTTTTCGATTTGCAAAAAAATATCATTTCTTGGTTTTTTAATTTGTCTTTGTGTAAGATTTGATCTATTTCTTTTCCTAAAGATTAAAAAAGTAACGGACTGATTCTTGTATACCCTTCATCATATCTGTAAATCTAGTTTAGTGAAGTAATTCGATTAAAAAAACAACAAACATTGCGGTGACAGAGAATTAAAAATTTAAAAAAAAATAAATATAATTTTACATAAAAATGTAACCGGCTCCTAATGGGTTAATAATGTTTTTTATAAATTTTTTAGCATTTCCTATAAGATCTCTTTAAAAGCTTTTAAATGATACCCATATTTTGACCATATTCACTATTGATTTTTTTTTTAAATTTCATTGGCCTATAACTCGGAAAAACGGGCGAGCGCCAATTTTTTCACTTGATATTTTTTTCTTATTTTTTAATTCTCTATTGCTCCATATAATTGTTTTTTTTTATGGAAAAATTAGAGAAAGGCGTGGTGTTTAGCCCGCTGCCTCGAGGAACATGGACTGATCTTGCTGATTCTCAATAGCACCTTTTATGACACTATGTCTAATCGATTGACGTATTTAAATTTTCTCTAGCTCATCTACAGCCTTGGCAAAGTTGATTCCAACACTATCACGGACGGACACACAGGCTCAATCGACTTCGCTATACATAAGGACTCAATATAATTATACTTTATGGAGTCGGAAATGGATATTGTAGAAATTAAAAATCGAATGACAATCTTAGTTATAACTTTTTTCCACTTTCTGGGTGAAGGATATAAAAATCGAAAGTGTTTTTTTTTTCTTCTAGCGGAGCAAAAATTTAAAATAAAAATATTAATTAATAAAAATTTAAAATTTCTTATGGCCAAAAAAATACTGCAAATGTTAGGTAACGATTTTTGTTAAAGTTTGACAAGTTTTACTGCCTTGTGGAAAAGTAAGAATTTGGCAACGGTTTTAATTTTTTACAAACCGAAAGTGGGCTACTTTAAAGCAACGCCTTATCGTTGCTCTCTTAACAGTTTAATATACGATTTAAAATTCGACTACAACTCTACTATAGTCGTGTGTAGTTTAATTAAAATCGGGCTAGCTCTCTAATAAACCAAAAAGTTAGTTTCATTTTTTTTAAGCAAATTCCCTCACTGTGCAATATTATATTTTTTTATATTTTTATCTCGTAAAAAGATTTTGGTGTCAAAATTAACTCTGATTGTGTAATAAATAGTTCTGTAAGACTGGTGTTATCAAAAATACTCGTGACGGTTTTAGGTTCCTAAGAAACCATGACTACTGTCACACAAGGTTAATACTTTACTCGAAACAAATACAGATTGCTTGAATAACTTTTGGATCAAATGTTTTTTAACAACTTTAAACAATTTTTTAACAGTGCAGGATACTCAAAATTAAATGCTTTCGATTTTTTCATGTGTGATTTCATTTCGAAGTTCCGCTATATGTTCATCAATTTCTATATTTAATAATATTATTGCTTTTATTTATTTATTTTTTTGTTTTGTTAAAAGAGCAACTCCAATTGTACAAGGCAACAATTTTGAAAAAATTTTAGGGGCTTTGAAAACCACTATACAATTTTGATGTATTGTGGTCCCAGTAGTACAAATATGGTTCAATTTTGAAATTCTATGGAGAGGTTTTTTTTTACAAAATTTTTAAGTAAAATTATAAATTTTTTTAGACGTTTCTCCACATAATTAATGATAACTAAAAAAAAAATTAGTCCGATATTATTCAAATAAACTTAGAAAAACTGAAATTTACATAGCCTTTAATCCGTTAATATATTGCGTTTCAATCGGCTCAGTAGTTTCGGAGTTATAATAAAAAATTAAGGGAAAAAATATTTTTTTTACGTGAAAATAGCAAATTTTTTTGTTTTAAAAAAATCATAAAAAATCGAAAACGGCAAAAATCGTTCAGATTTATTGCTTTATCGCAAAGCCACATGTAATAGGAACAAAATGAGATTCGATCATAAAAATCGATTGATATTTTTCGAATTTATTCACAATTAAGTGAATTCGCTCATTTTCACCAAATTTTAGTTTTTTGTCTGATATACATAAAATTGAGTAGTTAATGTTCTTCTTTCGATTGATTGAATTTTGAAAACATTTTCCCCATGCTATGTACAAATTTTCACATCAAAAATGCATTACATAGCAACATTCGTGTATTTTTTGGCAAAACCCTACCTAGAATATACTGATTCTATTCTTCGGAAAGACATTTGTGTTGGATGAGCTTAAATATAAATAAATAAATAAATTAAATAGTAGAAAATTTATATTTTATTATTCACATTTATTATAATAAATAAAACAAGAAAATAAATAAATATGTATTATAAACTACAAACTCCGAAATTTTCTTTTAGTCGATTTTCTACTATTGTTGAATAATGAAGTGTTACTCTGAATACTCCAGCAAAAATCAGCCATCATGTGTGCATCCCAGCGACCCTGGTATCGTTCCTCCATTGTCCGGATATCTTGGTGGAATCGTTCGCCCTGTTCTTCACTCAAGTGACTGTGCAGGTAGTGTACTTTGATGCTCATGTTGCATCCAAGATTCTGGAAGTGAGTTAACATCTTTTCAACGTGCGCAACGTAATCATCACCCTTGTTATTTCCTAAGAAATTTTGAATAACCCATACAAACGAATCCAATGCATTCTTCTCAATTTCTGACATTGAACTGCCAAATTCAGTATCGTATACCAATTTGCGAATTTGTGGGCCATCAAATATGCCTGCTTTCAGCTTTTCCATACTTAGATTGGGAAACTTCCTTGAAATATACTGGAAACATTCACTATCTTTGTTAAGTGCTTTAACATATTGTTTCATCAGACCAAGTTTAATGTGAAGAGGGGGTAATATGATGCGATCTCGGGGCACTAGAGCCACATTTATAACATTTTGCGTACCTGGAACTAGTGTTTCCCTAGAAGGCCATTGTTTTCTCTTCCAATGTTCTGTTTTAGCTCTGCTGTCCCATAAACATATAAAACAAGGATATTTTGTAAAGCCGCTTTGTTGGCCTAAGAGGAAATTTACCATCTTAAGATCAACACAAATTACCCACTTATGTTCATCATACTTTATCTTCTTCATGACCAATGCAATTACATAGTATTCTTCTTTTACTTTGGTTGAATGTGCGATCGGCAAGGAGTGAAATTTATTTCCATTATGCAAAAG
This sequence comes from Cistogaster globosa, assembly GCA_937654795.1. Classification (NCBI taxonomy): domain Eukaryota; kingdom Metazoa; phylum Arthropoda; class Insecta; order Diptera; family Tachinidae; genus Cistogaster; species Cistogaster globosa. The sequence continues at coordinate 126,659,902 of OW569404.1, forward strand.
GACACACTTCAAGCTGCGTTTTGATGAGTCGATAAATAAACGCCATTCGTTTGAATCATATCTCTGTAAGCTCATGGCAGTCATCAAACCAGAAATATCTGTGCAGTACACAAAGTCATCCTCTTCAGCAAAATAATGAAGTAAGTCTTTTTCTCGAGTACGGTAATACGAAACTTTAGTTTCTTTAGTTATGAGACCTGTTTCTTTCATCCGGGACGCAAGTAATTCAGAAGATCTTTTCGACAATCCAAGGTCTCTAATTACATCATTAAGCTGATCTTGATTCCATTGTCTCGGCGAGAAATGTTTGTGTGGGATGAACTCGTCATTTTCAGCTGTAGATGGTAGTGCTGGATCTGACATATCTGATTGGTAAGACATACTTGAGGTTGAGTGTCCTGGTGAAGATGAAAGCACATGACTACAGCTTGCACCCCGATCTTGAGCATATTCTATTTCTTGTGAATGTAGAACTGCAAGTGTAAACCCATCAGCAGACCTCGTGGGGTAAGACCATCGCATATGTTTTCCAAAACCGCTTTTTGTACTTAAACAAAAATAACACTCGGATGCGTGGTTCGCTGTTTCTCTCCATAGCATAGACTTCAAAATTTCCAAGTGTCGTCTGTAAAATGAAAAAAAAAATTGAAATCAGGAATATGAAGAATTCAAATTTTAATTAAGAAATATTGTAATTATAAAATATTCCAAATATATTAATTTATACTTACTTTACGTTAGAAGACTTCATAGATAAATTCAATCGACATGGAATGCATATAGTACTCGGTGTCCAATGCTGGTTCAAATTGTGCGGATAGATATTATAGCAATCTTGATATGACTTTTGCAATGAAGTTAAGAAGCACTTCCGTTTTTTCCCGGTGATATATTGGCTGCACACATAACAAAATAAATCTGGATCGTTTTTACATAAAAATGTTCTGGCTTTCTGGCTCATTTTTATTAATATTTGAAAATTGTTTTTAACTTCTAAGCTGTATGACTCTAATTTTTGTGTAGGTATTAAATGATGTTTGCGTTATCGCAAACACTTCTTGAATGAAATAAAAAGGGTCAAGGAGATCTTATAAATACTGAGACTATAATTTGGGATAACCCTTTGTGTGGATACAGTTTGTGTGTGCTGCAAATTTTTTATTATTCCTAAGAATCCTAAAAAACATTAAGGACTTTTATGAGAAAAAAAATCATCCGTTACAGGTAGCTAACGGAAAATAAGAGCACTTCAGCGTACATGCACATTTATGAGCGTTTTATTACTATCCTACCGCAATCGTAAAAATTAAACAATCTTTTGTTTATTACTTATTTTTTTTTAATTATTAGAATCATAAAAATGTCATAGAGGTTTTGCCAAAATGCGTGTCGTAAAATGCACCTGAGATTTTATGTTCTGCATTTTCATTATATAGTAGGTACAATTTTCTACAGTGCTTGTAAATATGCGATACCTTCAATTAATTGTAAATAAAAATGTAAAGCATGCATCGATTTTTATGATCCATATCTAGTTTAATTTGCATGATATGTAGCTTTACTACAAAAAAATAAAAAGTAATATTTTTTGCAGTTTTCGATTTTTTCCAGATTTTTGTTTTTCAAAAAATTTTTTTTTTAGCATTTTTTTTTTTTTTTTTGCTAACAATTTGTTTCATAACTTTGAAACTATTCATCGCATTAAAAAAATTTATACACGTTATTTAAAGATATTGTAAACCTTAATTTTTGTAAATTTAATTCGACAAAATCGGACTAGTTGTTTTTGAGTTATGACAACATAAGTGGAGAAATGTCTCAAAATATTGTCAATTTTACTTAAAAAATTAAAAAAAAAAAATTATCCATAGAATTGAAAAATTTTACCATTTTTGTACTTAGGCAGCCATGATGCATCAAATCTATATAGTGGTTAGTCAAGCCTTTTTTTGCTGTTGACCTGTGTAATAGATGTATTTTAGGTCTTCTGCTTTAATGTGTCTGAAATGGTAGAAATATTTCCTTTGTTTTGTTTTTTACAAATTAAAATTAATAGAAAAAAGTAAAGCATATTTTCAGGCTTAAAGTATGCAAAGTTTTGAATCCATTGCTGTAGATTCTCAATACAGTTTTCAAAATATTAAAATGATAAATATAAACAGATAATTATTGCTTGATAGAACTCAAAACTAAAAAAAAGTATATATTTTTATAGATCACAAAAAGCTTTTCATTTTTAAGCTTTTTATATTGTTCATAATTTTTTACTCCATTATTTACTACTTTATGTTTATTAAAACATTTTACGTTCATAACATTTTCTGTTTTTTTTAACTTATTCTTCATCTACATCTGCGGTGGCCATATTTTCATTCTACAAATTTTCTTCAAGTTTTAGTTTGCGTTGATTTGTCGGTAAATGTAAGACGTTTGTTATAGCAAAAGTTTTTGACATCAGCTGTCATATTTATTATATAAATTATCTATGTGGTTTTATTTCATGGAGACAGAGTCTTGCAACATCTTCTGCAAAACACAATTAATTTTGCTTGTAATAAAGAAGAGACTCTAATAGAAATTAATTGGTTCAATTTGTTATGAAATTTTCGTTGCGGCAATTAAACAAGTTCTTCCTTCACTTTCTACCACATTATTGATGTCATTATCATTCTGTATCATTTTCATCATCGTTAAGTTAATTTTCCAACAAAAAGTTTTCTTGTCAAATCGTGGTATTTGAGGAATTAGTTTTTTTCTTTGTTAAAATAAAAAAAAAAAAAAAATAAAAATTGTATCATTTTAATATTCACAAAGTAAAATCGGCTTATAAGTGTCTGTGTTTGTGAATGCTTGTTTGCCAATTTGGCCAAACTTTTTTGTGGTTTCCATTCATTAATTTTTATGTGAATTTATTTTAATTTTTTATGGTTTTTGGTACAATTGAAATAAAAAAGAAAAGTTAAAATGTAATTAGAAATGACTTATTAATTAAAACCTTAACAAAGTCTAATGTTATAAATATTATAAAAAAGTATCGCTGCGGCTGTGAAGTAAAATATAACTAAAAGGTATGAACATTTTTTAAAATAAATTCCTAAAAAACAAAAGATAATTACTTTAATCGTTAAAATGTTGTAATACGATATAGTAGCAAATTTTTGGTATTTTCTAATAACCACTTGTAGGTTGCAGGCCTCTTATATCAATAAGATTATCACTTTGTTATATTTACTTTTTTTAAAAATTCAAAATAACAATTTATTGAAAAATAAAGATCATTTAGTTCTGCGTGCAGTTCCTAAATAGTAAAATTTTTATGAAATATCACTAACTTACATTCAACTTTAACTTCTTTCCAAAATTTTTCACTCGTCTTTACTTTTTACACAATAGTTTTCAAGTCTATTGTTTTAAAAATAGTTTTAAATCGAAAATAATATCAATTTGAAATTTATTATTTGTTTTTTTGTAAACTAGATGTGTTTCTGTTTTTGGATTTTTGAAAAATTGTTTATTCATTCTTCATATCTTACTAACTTTAAATTTTTTAAAATTGTTTATAATTGGTAAACTTTGTTAAATAACTTTTTGTTATCGAAAAAGTTATTTTTAATTAAAGTTTTCATTATTGATAACGAGTTTTTAATAATAAAATGCCGCACTTAATTGTTTATTCGTTTTCAATAAATTTAGAAAAAACTGCTACCGATTAATTTGAATTTGTTCTCAATAAGTTATCTATTTTTCAATATTTTTTTTACTAATCATAAATTTTTCGCGATATAAAAAATTTCTGGAATTGATAAATTTCATTTTCGATAAATTTAACAAAAAAAAAATATCTGTTATCGATAGATTTTCAGAGGAGAAAATATGCTTTCGATAATTTTCTGTAGGAAATTTCCATTATCAACAAATTGTTTTCAACACTTCCTTTTTTATCATTAAATTTTCTTTAAAAAAATGTTGCTATCGATAAATTTCCCACAGAAAAAATTCTGTTATCGATCAACTTTCTATAAACAAATTCTGTTTTCGATTAATTTTATATAAAAGCAATTCTGTTGTCGAATAATTTTCAATAAAAATTTTTTTTTTCGATAATTTTTTATAAAAACTATTTTTATTATCCATTAAATTTTTATAACAATATTTCTGTTATCGATGAATTTTCCACAAAAACTTTCAATCAATTGTCTATTAAAATTTTCTATTTGTTATTTTTCGAAAAAAAGTTACGTTTTCAAAAGAAAATTTTCGAGATCGATTTATTTATTTTTATTTTTATTCTTCAATAAATTTCTCTGCTAATGATACATTTTTCACTAGAGATAATTTGATATAAAAATGTCTGTCATTGATAAATTTCTTTTTCGATAGATTTTTAAAAGAACATTTCTCTTATCGATAGATTTTTAGAAAAGTAGCTACGCTATCGATTAATTTTTTGCCATTTAGTTTTTTATAAGAATTTTTTGTTATCGATAAGTTTTCTAAGAGAACATCTGATATCGATTAATTTTCTATAAAAAATATTGTTATCAATTTATGTTCTATGAAAAAATTCTCTTATTGATTAATTTTCAATAAAAATTTTATTTTATTTTATTTGTCACTTAGTTTTATATAAAAATTTTTTGTTATCGATAAGTTTTCTAAATAAGTATCTGCTATTAACCAATTTTCTTTAAAAAAATCAGGTATCGATTAATTTTCTAAAAAAAATACTGTTATCAATTTATGTTGTATGAAAAAAGTCTTTTATCGATTAATTTTCAATAAAAATTTTTATTATCGATTAATTTTGAATATCTATATAATCGATTAATTTTCCATGAAATATTTTTGTTATCGATCAATATTCTATTAAAAAAATTATGTTATTGAACAATTTACCATAAAATTTCTATTATCGGTAAATTTTTTATAAAAAAATTTCTGTTATCGATAAATTTTCTATAAAATATTTCGGTTATCGATAAATTTTTAAAACAGAATTTCTAAAAAAGATTGTGATATCGATAAGTCTACAAAAGAAAATTTTCTTTATCGCTTTATTTTCAAAGCAAAATTTTTGTTATAGATATGTTTATCTTTGTCCAATAGCAGCTGAAGTCGAGTTAGGAACAAATTGAGTTATCGCTAATATTATACTTCTAACATTCGAAGTTGAAAACTTCAAAATTTATGCTTTAAATAAAATTTAAATGAGAACTCTTGCTATCTATAAATTTTCAAAACTAGTTATTTACTATCGATATATTGATATCTATTGGAATTCAGACTTGAATATAAGACTTTTAAAAAATTCTTGCTTTTCTACAAAAGTTACGGTGAAATATTTCAGTAAACATTTTTTTTTTAATTTACACAAAACAAAACAAATTTTCCAACATCTGAAATATATTACATATTTTGAATGCGAATATTTTAAAATTGTATAACGGATATCGTATACTATTGGCTGCTATCGTTGTCGAAGATGATTGTCTAAAGTTTCCTTTCCTTGAGTCAAAACGTCTGTCCGTAAAATATTTAATATAACTTGATATTTAATTTTTAAAATATGTTTACATAATTTTTATATCAAATATTTATGTTTTTATTGTTGCTAATATTCGAATAAATCTTGATATTACACTTTTATAACTAAAGAAAAAAGAAAAAATAAAATAAGCAACAACAAACACAAACAGATGCTATTAAAGATCGTTATTGTTTCTTTAGTTTTCAACTTGTATATAACTGTTTTTTATGCTGCTATTTGTTTGAAGAAAACTTGTCATTTGCAAATGCAAAGGAATATTTCCTCACACAAACACTAGTAAAAATGATATTCAAAAAGTCATGATTGGTATACAAACTTTTACGCATAAAACTGTGTGTTAGTTGTAGGTATCTTTCATATCATTCCTCGTATCTAACAATCAGAACGTCAGCCATTCAAGCAGTCATTCATATAAAATAAAAAACTTTAAAAGTTTTCAGTCTATGATATGGAAATAATACACTTGTACGTCCTCCGTTTGCTGTTGTTCGAGGGCTTGCAACAGCGCTGGTTGTTTATTGGAACAACAACCGCAAAAGCTAAGAAAAACTCACTTGCCATTATACAAAATATGTTTGTACAACTTTACTTTAGCTCGTCAGAAATAGAGAAACAACACAAACAAAAGAGTTGTGGGCAAATATCAAGCATAACTGCTGCTGTATTCTGTTGCCTATTCACAAAATAAATAACAACTACCATAAAATTACATTAAAAGACGCAAATGACAAATGTTGTCTATAGAATACTTTGCTATGAAAATAAGAGAGAGAGAGAGTTGCATTCAACCAAATATGAACGCAAACATAGTTCAGCAGCAAATAAATGGGATCGAAAATACGGAAATAGAGTTCCGAGACAAAAGGCATTTCACGGTTCTAGTTTGAACTGCTCTACTGTTCTGGAAAATGTAATTGTGTCGAAGAATTGCAGATAATTATAAAGAAATTAAAAAAATTTAACAAGAAAAAAAAAATATCTCTTAAATTATCCCTGCTATCGATAAATCACCTTAAGTAAAATTCTGTTAGCGATTATTTTTTTTAAAAACATTTTAGTAATCGTTAATTTTTTTCACATAATTTCTGATGTTGATTAATCTCTAGAAATTATATCATAATCGATAGTTTTTTTTGGCAATAAGTTCCCTAACAAAATTTCCGCTATTGATAAGTTCCTAAACTTCAGCTGTCAATAAATTTAGTCAGTTGATTTTTTTTTAAATTTCTATACTTTCGATGAATTTACTAAAAAAAATTTTTTGCTATCGATAAAATTTCTTGCAAAAATTTCTGCTATCGATAAATTTCCAAAATAATGTATCTGCTATCGATAAATTCCCTTAGGAAAATCTGCTATCGATAACTTCTCTTAAAAAATTGCTGCTTTCGATTAATTTACTTACAAAAAATTCTGGTATCGACAAATTATTTAAAGAAAATCTGATATCGATAACTTTTTTAAAGAAAATTTCAGCTATCGATAAATTTCCTTAAGAAAATCTGCTATCGATAACTTCTTTAAAAAAAATTTCAGCTATCGATAAATTCTCTTAAGAAAATTTTAGCTTTCAAAAAAATTCTATTAAAAAATTCCCTTACGATAAACTCGCTATCGATAAACTTTTAAAGAAAATTTCTGACATTTATAAAAATTCTTAAGAATATTTTTGCAATCTATTTACGGAATAAACTTCCCTTGTTAGTTTATTTTTATTAGTTATGATTCAGTTTTTTGTTATCGATAAGTTTGTCTATCTGTTATCTATAAGGTTCCTTAAAAATACTTCTGCATTGAGAAATGTCCTTAAAAAGTATTTATTCCTGATAAAGTTCGTAAATAAAATTTTTCTCATCAATTAAAAAATTTTAGATTAAATAATTTATAAATTTTCTCAGAAAAATCTGCTCTAAAATTGTGTTGTTAAAATATCCTTTCTACATACCACATTTATCGACTTTCATTCACTTATGCTGTTTGCTTTTAGAAATATCCGCTTTCTTAAAAATTAGTTTTTAAACTTATAAAATAATAAATATTTTTCAGAGTTGGTTAAGGATCAATAAATATATCGATATTACAGGATATTGTTTCTTTAACTTCCTTTGTTTCAGTCTTTAAGTCTTCCTTTAATTTTGATGAAAGATTTAACGAAATAAAAATTTTTTTTTGCTTCTAAAACCAGTTTTAATTAACAATGAAAGATAACTCGATAGTGAAAATTACTTTTAAAATTATTGACAAAATTTTCCAAAACATTATCCTAAAATACTTAATCAATTTCTTTTCATTATGTTTACAGGAAAAAAGGTTCCAAAATCAACAAATACCAGTCCGAAAACACAATTTGTTATTCAAGGTAATAAATTGATTTCTCTTTTTTTTTTTCTTAACAAACATTGAGATCAAATGATCTAAAACTCGCATTTGCCGTCCTTTTTCAAAGATGTTAGTAAACAGTTAAATTTAATGAGGGCCTTTTTTTGGGGAACTAAGCTTTGAATATGGCTTTTTGAAAGGCATAAAGTACGAAATAAGGGTTTTGAGAGCTGCAAAATTAGGTAAAGAAATTGTGATCTTTTTCCTTTTTTTATATCCAATTGCATTCTAGAGGAAGGGTCTTAGTATAAAAGCCTTTTGTAGAGGAAAAAAAAAAAAAACAGATAAAAAGACATGTAAAATACCCCACTTCAAAATGCGAGCAAGGTGTGCAGCACTATCAAAAACTTCCATCTTTAAAAGTCAAGTGCATTCTTCTGACAGAGTTTCAATTATAACAGTACTTATTCTGATTTAATATCAGCTGTTTTTATAATAATAAAAACTGTAGTCAAAAATCTTTGCCGCTTGAAAACCTTTAACGGCGGTTGAACATTGGAGTTAGAACACGCCGGCTGAAGATGATATTTTACTAGAGGAATATAAAAGGTTATCCAAATGTGACGCCTAGATGTCAGCACTATATAATTTTTACACGTGACATCTTTTCAAATGACATAAGCCATTTTGTTTTATTAGAAGTTAGTACAGTTTTAACCATGGCCAGGTACACATTGCAACAACGCGTTTACATCATTCAAAGTTATTGTGAAAATGGGCGTTCTTTGTAAAATACCCACGCAAAATTCCTGATTTTTTGGTGTAAATAATCGGCCAAATCAAATTTCAATTCAAAGATTAGTGAAAAAATTCGAAGAAACTGGTTGTGTAACTGATAAACCAAAAAGTGGAAGACCAAAAACTGTACGCACAAATGAAAATATTGCTGCTGTTGATGAAAGTGTTAAAAATGAACCGACAAGATCAATTTCGCGTCGTTCGCAAGACGATGCTACATGTCACATATTACGCTTTTGCGATGAAACGCAACATTTAATTTCACGAAATGCAGATTTCAATTGGCCTCCAAGGTCATGTGATCTAACACATTAGATTTTTTTTGTGGCGTTTTTTGAAAAGTCGAGTGTATGCTAACAAGCCACAAACAATTAATGATCTAAAGAACAACATTCAAGTTGCAATTCGTGAAATAACACCAGCAACATGTCGGAATGTCATTGAAAATTTCGATATTCGGATTGATGTCTGCAGACGCAGTCATGGTGAACATTTGAATGATATTCTATTCCACTTATAATTGTAATGGATCATACTTTTAATAAAAAAAACAGTTTGAAAAAATTGCAAATAGTTTGTGTTTTATTTCAAAGAAACATGTAGGCGCGTTTTTTGGATGACCCTTTATAAAAATATATTTAAAGCGACTTTTTTAACTAAATATTTATCAAGAATAAATCATCTTATTTCTTAAACAAATCACATACATTTTATTTTAAAAGTTTAGAATTTAAGCACAACTATTTTTCTTGCCACTACTTACGTTTTCAACCTCAACAGTGGAGTAATAATACCACATGAAAACTAACTTTTTTCAAATATTATCTTGAGGCATTAAAACGAAGAGAAAAAATAAATAAATAACTTGCAAAACTTTATTTTTTTGCATTTTATTTATTTTTTTTTGCTACCTGTATATTTTCATTGTATTAAATTATTCTCCATTATCTTGTTTTTTTTTTATTTTTAATGTTTTTCATTTTCTTCTGTTTATTCACTTAACTATTTACATTTGTATACGAGTATTTTAACTATTTAATAAAAGAGTTTTATTTCTTTTTTCTTTCCACTTTATTTGTGTAGAGAGTTTGATTTGATTTTCCAAAGAATGTTACTGCAACAACAAATTGACTTGAGCTAAAGTTTGAAAACGTCTTCTGGGGGTTTTCTTTGTTTTGTTTTGTTTTTCTTTTCTTTTTTTAATGCACTTTAGTTGCTAAAAGAAAAGTATTTTGTTTATTGCTAAATAAAGAAATAAATAATTAAATAACTTAAATTAGGAATGGAAAAATGAAAAACTCCTTAAAGTAGAGTAAAACTTAAAGTGTGTCAGTTAACTTTAAAAAATTTTGTTTGAGCCCTTTTCTCCAAGGAAACTTTGTAATAAAAATGTTATGAATTTAATATTTATTAAAATAAGTTATTAATATTCTTATAACTTAAAAGATGCTTGACCTAATTTATATTTCCAATTTAGTTTCAAATATTGTGGAATTTAAGAAATGAAGTTTAAACAAATTTAAAATAATTAAAAAAAAAATTTAAGACAGAAAATGTATCTTTTCAATTTTAAACAAATAAATAGTAACAATAAATGAATAATAATAATGAATAATGAATAAATAAAAATACTCGTACAATTAATAACAAAATACTACTTTAATTTTAACTTTTCGCCAAATTAATTTTATTTAGTTTAAATTTTTTCCTTTTGGCTTATAGACTTGCAAACTGCCAAAAAGTTTTTAAAAATCATTGACAAAATTTTTGCTGTTTTTGATAAATAAAAATAAAAGCCGTGCAGTTCTTCTTCTTCTTCTTCTTCTTCTTAAAAGACGAAACCTGCAAGGACCAAAAAAAAAAAAAATAGCAAAACGAACTTACTGTCACAACTGAAACAGATTTCACCACTTTTTGCAATCGAATGTCTTTCAGTTGAGGCAGTTATTCCCGAATTAATTAAAAAAAATTGACCATATAATTTTGAGGTAACAGCGATACATTTAGAGCATGAAATAATTGAAGCCTTAAAAATATTAATGACTAAATGTTGCACTCCACTTGCGTATGATTCAAAAATAAACGCATCGCAACGATGATAAGTTTCTTCGTTGATAGAATCTTGGTGGAACAAGGATTCACTTCTTTGACATACGAAGCAAACGCTACACACCTGGGTATCTGTAAAAGGAAGAGTTAGTGAAATCGATCAACTTTGTGTAGATGAATGCCGTTTGAATTGACGTATTCAAAAAATATACAAAAATTCTTCAAACTCGAAATAGTTCATCCCATTCTGCACAAAGTAACATTTTGAATGTTCTCTTATTAAGTGCTTTACTTTTCTTTTGAATGATGCAAAAATATATCAGGATTGTGGGCGAAAAATTTTTAACAGGTGTCTTGGTCGCCTTTACGATTGCGTTTATCATCGAAGAAAAATTTTTAGTGCAAAGCTTGAAACAACTGATTCACGTAATACAAGAAAATACTCAGCCTGTTAAATTTGATTTAGTCAATGAATTGAATGCAGTTGCCTTATCTAGACGTTCTCTGCAAAATTCATCATTTGCTTAAATTCATTTACCCAACTCTGTCATTCGTTAGTGTGATATGACAAGATTTTTAAATAAAACAACTTTGATTTTCTCAAGCCTTTTGTACGAAATTATGTTTTATAAATTTTTTTTTTTTTAATATTAAAAAAGCTTGACATTTTTGATTTGATTTTTTTTTTAATTAAAAATAATTAACAATTAAGGTTCTTCTTTAGAAACGGGTAGACTGTTAAAGTTTTTTTTTGTATATTTCTTAATCAAACAAAAATCTAATGTTTGGAAAAAAATTTTCGTTATCATTAATTTAAAGTGGTCGCTTTTTCAATGACAAGACGCTTGTTTACAAAGAAAAAGCAGGAATCTATGAATGAAATTTAAATATTACGATTGTTTATTTTTATGTTGGATTACAAAATTAAACTCAATAATAAATTGAAGATCTTGGTTTTTCACCATCCACAAAATTCTATGACATTAGAGCAAACACTCTGTTTTTTGCCATCAAAATTGATCATTATAACTAAAATACATTTGATTTTAACTGGAACATACTATATGACATTAACATTATTAAAACAACTCGTTTCTGTTAGAAAACCTTTTATTAAAAATAGTGTTACCCGTTTACTTTGAAAGTTAACTGACCATTTGTCTCTGAAACTTGTGTTATTCTAAAGAAAAATTATTTGCTTTGAATACGTATTTACATATATTCACTCGACCATATTTATAATGATAGATAAACACGAAGTAATACGAAACGAAACAAGATTTAGAAACCGTGTTATGTTATTCATACAGACGAGGCAACCATACAAGAAACATTTAAAGAAACAACAGTTCTGTGTGTATTTTATGCCTTAAATACAAACAGGAGGGAATTTCACCTGCAATTATTTTAATTACAGAAATATTTTATACAGAAGAAAAATACAACTAAAACAAATAAGTGTGATATATTTGGCTATGCCGAGTCTTATAAACCCTTCACCATATATGTCAGTCTAGTTTAGTGAAGTAACTAAAGTAAAAAAAAAATATTGGAGTGAAAGAGAATTGTTGTTGTTGTTTTTTTTCATGATATGGAAAAATTAAAGGCAGGCGTGGTGTTAATCCCAATGCTTCGAGGGACGACAAGGACCGATCTTGCTGATTTTCAGTAGCACATCTTTCGAAATTGTGATCGATTGGGGAATTTTAATTTTCTCTACTTTATCTAGTGCCTTGGCAAAATTGATGCATAAGGACTCAGAATATATATAAAAATTACAAACGAAATGAGAAACTTAGATATCCCCTTTTTCCACCTGTGGTGAAGGGAATAAAAAGAAAGAAATACATGGTAAAATAATTAGTTCTTAAAAATAGAATTTTCAAATGAAGGACTATTAAAAGAATTTTAAGGAAACAAGCTTAAATTTACCAAAATTGTATAAGAAGAGACAAAAAAACATTTGGAGCATTTTTATTTTTTACTGCTGTCGTTTTATTTTTTCAAACTCCGCGATACATAAAACAACCCTCACGCCATGCCTGTTTACAATCAAAAAATAAAAAAAAAAAATTTAAAAAAAATTTATTTCAGAAAGAAAACATGAGTTTTCACAAGCAACATTGCTACACACGAAGGAACATTAAGTGGAACATGCTTATGTCTTCTTCAATATTCCCCTGAATGTATCTAGCATAAAGATAAAAAGTTGTTATAAAACTATAGAAAAGAGAAAAAAAATTTTAGAAATATTTATAAAACATTCGTAGCTCCTCCTCAAAATTAAAGTTTGTATACGCTTGTGTTTATTAAAATGTTTCATTGTGTTTTTTTTTCCTATTAACTTTTAAGTATTTAAGAAACTCAATCTTGGTCTTGCTTCGTTGATCTGTTTTTTCTTTTTCTTATTTTTAAAACATTTTATATCTTGTTTTACTGGATTTTGTTTTGGCAAAATGTGAATTCATTTTTGCAGAGTGTGTTTTCAATTTTATTATTATTTGATTTGTTTTATACATTTTTAAGATATTAAACAACTTTTTCTTTCTCTCTCTGAAATATTTTATGTCTATTCTCTCCAATCAATTCGCATATATTGTATGTAATTAATGGCAAAACACAACTACCAGACTTTTTTTTCTGGCTAGAAGCAAATATTAAAACAATCATGCAGTATTTAAACACACATGAATATATATTTTTTTAACATATACCTACACAAAGCACGTAACTCATTTCTGGTCGAGAGGAAGCACAAAAAAAAATCATAAAACACTTGTTGTTTAAGAAGATGTGAACAGAGTGACCATTATGGCATTTTTTAACGTATTTCTTCTATTCCAGTTGGATTATTGCTTACAAATGCTTTATTATTTTACGAAATTCACACATAATCTTATACCTCTCTTTATCATTTACTTTTGAAGTAAAGGAAATTATTTGCTTTTTAAGTAAAAAAAAAAAATTAAAATTTTTATCACAAATTTTTCACCTTAGTTTTTAATACCAAATGTAAGTCCCCTTTTGCAATGTAGAAATTGAGAGGCAGACTGACGAAGCTTATTTTGGAGGGGTTGAGGGGGTGTATAGTATACGGTTATCTGTACTAAACATTTGTTATTCCTCTTTTCCACTCTTTGTAACTTTCATGTTGTTGCTTCATATAATTGTTCTGCCTGCAATATTATGCCTGTCCATCAATTTCTACATTATACAAGGGGACGTAGTTTTGATAACAAATTCCTTATTGTATTTGATCAATTAAGATTCCTTATTGATGAGATTTGTACAAGTTCTTCACAGCCGTTTTCAGTGTCATTAGATTTTTAAAATTATTAGTTACACCGTTTGATATTAAAACAAACGAATTAAAAAATCCTGCTTAAGTTTATTTTCATTTTAATTTCTAGATTTTTATTAAGAAAAAAAAATGTATAAATTTTTTGTAGACGTTTTATTAAAGAAAACAGGTAAACTTAGATACCAGCAAAATGTAATGAAGCATTTTTTGGATTACTACACCGTCATATGAATTATTTGTGTCTATCTACCTCAGGTTGTATATTTTTTAAATTCCATATCATTTACATATTTAATCAACAAATTTTGTAGATTACGAGAAATATTCATAATTAATCAATGTTAAGAAGAAGTCCACTAGTAATGCAATTTTTTTCTTACAAATCGTCACATTCACATTCTGCTAACCGTCAGTTTAGCCCCAAATGCAATTTTAGTATAAAAAATACAGGCCTGTTCTGAAAATCACTTTTTATCAAAGTGATTTGAAATCACGTAAAAGGTGTTCTGCGCACAAAAATATTTGAATTCTCGTGATTTAAAACCGGGCAGCAAACAGCCTGACGATTTTAAATCACTTGAGGTTATTTTAAGGTCTTTTCTTTGAATTCAACAATAAAATTATCACACGCACTTAATACGAGATTCTTTTAATTTGCTTAAGTAATAAAAACTTTAAAATTTGATAATTTAGGAAGACGCTGTATTTCTTGTGCAAGCATTTTTATTTTTGTCTACGTTACTCGTGATTAACTTTTTTATTGTAGTAGTCAGCTGGTAATGTTTATCAAAAATAAATCTGTAGTTGCAGTTGTTCTGATAATTTGCTTGAACATACAAAATATTTTAATTATAAATAAACAAGAAACAAAAAACAGCTATTAGCTCGTGATTTAGAACAATGAAAATCACTACTAAAAATTAAAAATCTCGTGATTTTCAGAACACCCAAAAATCTCTCTCGTGATTTCAAAATCGTTTGTGATTTGAAATCACCGTGATTCCAGAACATACCTGATAGTTTTATCCTTTTTTTTCACAACATTCTAGATGCTGTTTCAGTATCCTACTGATTTTTATAAAGTAGGCTGCTGTAGTCAAAGTGGTAAATACGTTGACTACAAACCTGGTTGGCCAGGGTTCAAACCCTGCGGCAACCAAAAATAAAAATGTTTTTTTCTGCCTAAATACATATTCAGAATTAACATTAAACATTCAGCCTCCTTCTTCGATACTTCTTTATAGCATATTCGCCGGCGAGGTAAAACAACTAACTCTCTATCTTTCTCCTTTCACCACCTGTCTTATTTTTCATCTATCCCTTTCCTAAAGAATGTATCGCGGTTACCAAAAATAACTAAATAGGTAATAATGCCTGAAGTACTATTTCTCTTTAAAAAAAAGTAGGCCTGAATGCGTACTGTGCCTGAATATCATTTTAATTAGATGAAGTATTTGATATTAAGACAAATAAATGTATAAATTTGGTATAAAATGTACGCAAAATTTTTTAATAATTTTTAATAAAAATTTTGAATTAAGTCATCTGATTTGTTGCGCCAGTAAAAATACTGTTGTCATATCTTTCGGTCAAGGCGGCTGGAAAATGATGTTCTTACATCGAAAGCGCTCGCCAAACATACGAAATAAACAGCCAATGACGACGGTTTTCACCGAAAGGTATGTCAACAAAAATTTTGAAATTTTAATATAAATGAAATGGTTGTTTTTAATCCCATTTAAAAAAAACACTGATATTTTTATTTATTTTTTTTTTTAATTTTTCTAAGCTTATTTTTAGATTTTTTAGTAGTTTTTTTTTTGTCATATTTAGATATTTTATAAAGTAGATTTAAGTTTTTCATCTGGCCACTCTAATAAATATGTATTCATTATTATTTTGTTGGTAGTTTGCTATGAAAAAATGTTTAATAATGGTTGTGTTAAAATGTTACTTTTTTGAATTTGTAAGAGTGTTAGTGCATACACATTTTTAACATTTTCTTTTTTTGTTTTTTTTTGTTTTACGGCCCAGTCACTTTAAATCAGTTGAAATTTTAACATTTAATGAAATACAACAAAGTACAGCGTGTCTTTTATTAAAAAAATAAAAATAAATCTATAAAAATAATACAGAAAAATAAAAATTATCGTTAATAAAAAGCGTTAAAAAATTTAAATAAAATTTCTATTGAGTTTTAGCGTTAAAAAAATATTACAGAAAAAATAATAAATTTTTTAATAATTTAAATTAAAACAACGAAAGTCCTTGTGAAATTCATAAGAATTGTGTTTAAAAGTATTTTATGGCAATTGTTTTCTTAAAACCAGCTTTTGTTTTTTAATAAATTTATTCTTTTTTTTTTTTCTTTAAAATTTGTAATTATTTTCTTAAGATTTTTCTTTTTTTTATTATTATGTTTTTTTATTTCTAAATATAATTTTAAGTTTTTCAAAGAAGCCACAAACTTTAACTTTTAAAGTAGTTCATTGATTATTGTATGTATTTTGAATATTGTTTTTTTAATGGATAAAAAAAATAAATAAAACTCATTAAGCAATTGTGCACTATCCATGACCTAAAGAGACTTCGGGGTAGAGGTTTCCATTTGAATAGTAAATAAAAACTAAATAAAAAATATAAAAAATTATAATTAAATTTACATGCATATATTTCCTTGAAACAAATGAAAATTTATCTTTTATCGAGTTTAAATAAAAAAAAAAAACAAAAATACAAAATATTGAGAAGTAATATTTTTTTTTTAAAGTCTGTGTTTAATGCAAATTAATTAACAATTAAAAGAAAATTAAAACGACTTTAAGTTTAAAAGCCGGCAATGAAAAATTAACAATAATTTTAAATTTTTCCATTCGTAACTGAGTGTTTCAAAAAATAACAGAAAGTAAATATAAAGAAATTAAAGGCAGCGCTGCATATTGCTTAAATGGATTATTTTTAAAGTTATGTATTTTTGATGGCTTTAATATTTTAATTACCTTTTTAGAAAGTACTTGTATTAGAAAAACATATGTTTTTTATTGCTTTAATTTTTAAACGTTAAAATTTTAAGTAAAATATCAAATATTTTTCTTTAAAGAAATTTTTAAACAAAATTTAAAAAAAGGGATTCTTTATACTTAAAATCAATTAAAATTAAAAATTAAATACATACTTTTATTAAAAAAAATATATTTATACAGGGCTTACGTCACGTAACCTCTTACGTTATTTTATTAAGTAAGTGTCATTACGTAAAAACCTTGCAGCATGAAGACATTACGATAAACATTTAGAAACAACAGCAGCTATCTTTTTAAAACTTTTTTAATAAAAATCTTTAAACTTCAAGACCAACATATTATTTTAACCATGCGATTTCATCCTTTTAATTCTTGATTTTGTGAATTTTTATGAATTATACAAAAACTCAGTTTCACTTTTCTATAGGAAGCTTGGCAGTATTTAAACTTGTTGGTTTTGTTTCCTATCTAGACTTGTCTTAGCGGTTGATTTTCAGTACTCAAGCTTTTATTCAAAATATTTCTTTTAATTTTAAAGACTAAAGAATTCATCAAACTGAAAAAAATTATATTTTTCGAGCTTCACTTTTTGTATCAAATTGACTCCTTAAGCATTGAAATGTCCATCCTTAGCGCGTAGGAATTATATTTAAAAATAAGATTTTTGTCCCCTATGTGAGAAAGATGTTTCTGAACTCGTACGTACTCGTACGTACTCCACGTACGACTACCAAATTTTTATTTAGCAGGAATTTTACGTCCACCACATATGACCTTTTCACTCTTTACAAAATGAAATAAGTTATTTTATATGATATTTGGTTACTAAAATTCTTTTATTTGTATTTATTTGTTGAAATATCGTTTTAAATTGTTAACTGCCGATATGAAAAATTTTTGCTTAGTTGGCAACATTCTACATAAGAAGGCAAAATAAAATTTTTAGGCATTTAAATCTTGTAATTGTTTTTTTTTTTTGTTTTTGTGTGTTAAGATTTTTAATGTTTAATGATTTGTGTTCTATAGTGTTTATCGTTACGTCATAACGCTTAAAGAAGAAATTACGTAAGTGCTTACGTTGAAAGTTACTATATTAGCAAATGGGTAAAAAAAAAATATTTGCGGCAATATATTTAACTTCACATACATGAGAAATGTCTCTTGATTAAATAATAAAGGGTGATTATTTAAAAGCTATAGGAAAGTTTTTCAAAAAAAAAAAAAAAAAAAATCAGAAAAATTCATGAAATATTTATTTGAATCGATAGTACGGTCCATACAATTTAATTTTTGAAAATTATTTCATGCAAATGTTGACCTTGACAGCGCCTCAAATGGTCCATCCGCTTAGTCCAATTTTTGCATACTCTTTCCAACATTTCGGCTGGTATCTCACGAATAAATGCTTCAATGTTGTCTTCCAATGCGTCAATTGAAGCGGGCCTATCTGTATACACATAAAAAATTGACTAAAGGCGTTAAATCGCATGATCTAGGCGGCCAAGTGTCCGGTCCCGAACGTGAAATAAAATGTTCACCCAATTCGCCTCTCAATAAGTCCATTGATGCGCGTGCTGTGTGTGGCATGTGGCAACGTCTTGTTGAAACTACATGTCATGCAAGTCTAAGCTCTTGCATTTTGGGCAAAAAAAAGTTGGATATCATCTCACGGTAGCGCTCATCATTCACAGTTACGTTAGGATTCGCATCATCTTTGAAGAAGTACGGTCCAATGATGCTACCAGCCCATAAACCGCACCAAACTGTGACTTTTGTCTGGATGCATTGGTAGCTCTTGCAATGCTGCTAGCTGATATCCACTCCAAAATCGAAAATTCTGCTTATTTACGTACCCATTGAGCCAAAAATGAGCTTCGTTGCTGAACACAATTTTTCAGTAAATGAACTTTCTTGACAGAGCACGCATTTTGATAATTAAATTCAATAATTTGCAAGCGTTGTTCGTTTGTAAGACGATTCAAGGTTAAATTATAGACCAAATTGAAAATGTTTGACAGTGAAACAAAACACAAAACGTGTGACAGCTGTTTAAACCAGCGTTGCCAGAAAGATAATAGATAAAAATCACCCTGTACCATTTTTGCGTGATGCATTTTAAATGTGTATAAATACGTTTTTATTAAAATAACCTTCACAATCAGTGGCTTTCAAAAAAAATTTTTTTAGTGATCTGTTTTTCATAATATATGTTTTTTATTTTTACATAAAAGGTGTGTGTTTCTTGTTTATTTAATATTTTATTTTAATCATTATTATGTTTCAAGTTCTTCAATATTAATTATAAGTTTTTGAAAAGCAAAAGCTGGTTTTAAACATTCTGTTTCTTTAAATACTGCAATCAAAGTTAAACACTTATAGTTTTTAGAAGTGTCATGTATTTTTATTTTTGCTAAACAGGTTGCAACAGCTTAAAAGTCAGTAGATACAGACACGATTGCAAATCTGGGCAATAGTAATTAAGTGTCATTTGTCTTTAACCATTTTAAACTTGTTTAAATAAATAAAAAAAAGTTTCCACTTTCAAGTGTTACACTTTATTTACTACAATATAAAATAAAGAACACAAAAAGTATAAAAAAAATAAAATTAAAAAGAACGGATGGATTAATAAATTTATGAAAAATTTATAAATTCATTTCATGTTTTAAATAAACAATAAATGATAAAGGTCATATAACGTTTTATTTTGAAAACAAACAAAAAATACAAAAATGAATGTTTATTTCTGGTGGGATTAATCATTAATAGCAAACAAATAATTAAAAATAAAGTCAAGCCTCCAATAAAACGTGTTTAAAATTGTAAAAAAAAAATGCATAAATAACTAAATCGATTTTAAAACGACTAAATAACGAAAAATGCAGTTTTTATTGAGACATTAAAAAAGAGGAAACTTGTGCAAAAAACTTAATAAAAACTTAAACTACAAAGAAAATAAAATAAAGTAATAATTACAGAAAGAGATTGAGAGAAAAAACTAAAGTTAATTAATTTTTTTCTGTCATAAACTTTAACAATAAATAAAGTAATTTTTGCAAAACTCTAAAAAAAATCTACAAGTGTTGTTTGTTTCACACGTAAAATACAAATCTTGAAACTAAATAAACTTAAAAAAATAATATTATCATGCAATTTACGTATCTTTATAAAAAAGCTTGAAAAACTCATCAATATTTAAAATAATACAAAAAACAAACCATTAAATGAATTGTTTCCAATAGAGTGAAAGTTTAACAATAATTTTCAACAAGTTTAAAGCCTTTAAATAAACAAATAACAAACTATACAACCTGGTAAATACCTTAATTGTTGCTGCATTTACAGAAAACAAGTGGCTTTTTAGTGTGACGTTATTTTAACCAACCAAGAGAAATTAACACATTAGAAATATGATGCTTTTATCCGCTTTGAAACTGGGTATGTTAAAAGTAAATTTCATTTAAGTTAAATAAAAGCAATTTAAAAGTTATTGTTCAATGAAAAAGAACTTTTTCTAAAAAGTACTTTTCCCCAAAAAGTACCTTTTTTTCAAAATTCTACTGCTCTTCTTCAAAAATTACATTTTTCTTAAAAAAGAGTTTTTGCCAAAAAAAATCCTTTTTTTTTAAAGGTACTTTTAAAAAAAGTACTTTTAATTTAGTAAAACTTAGCGATTTTGGATCAAAGCAATTTAAAAAAAAAGAGTTTTTGCCAAAAAATCTTTTTTTTTAAAGGGTACTTTTAAAAAAAGTACTTTTAATTTAGTAAAACTTAGCGATTTTGGATCAAAGCAATTTTTAAGATATAGAAGACATAGTTTTAAAGAAAAAATTTTTATCCATATTTTCTAAGTAAATTAAATTTAAGTTTAATCAAAACAATTTTAAAGTTTAATGCAAGAGTAAATTCTTTTCCCGAAAAGTACTTTTCCCCTTAAAAAGTAACTTTTTTTTCAAAAACCTACTTCCTTTCTTCAAAAGTTACTTTTTTTTTTAAGAAAGAGTTTTTTCCCCAAAAATACTTTTGTCTTAAAAAAGTACCTTTTTTCAAAAACCTACTGCCTTTCTTAAAAATTACTCTTTTTTTCTTAAGAAAAGTGTTTTTTCTTTAAAAATACTTTTTTTCTCAAAAATACTTTCTTCTTTAAAAAAGTACTTTATAAAAAATTACTTTTCATTTAGTAAAACTTAGTGATTTGGGATCAAAGCATTTTTTAAGAGATAGAAAACATAGTTTTGAAGAAGATATATTTATTTTGCAAGTAAATCTAATTTAAGTTAAATAAAAGCAATTTTAAAGTTATTTTTTAATATAAAGTAAATTCTTTTCCAAAAAAGTACTTTTTCCAAAAAGTACCTTTTTCAAAAACCTACTTCTTTTCTTCAAAAATTACTTTTTTCTTAAAAACGAGTTTTTCTTCAAAAATATATTTTTCTTCAAAAAGTACTTTTTAAAAAAGTACTTTCCATTCAGTAAAATTTTGCGATTTTTTAGAAAGTTTTTTTTTATAACAAATAATTTGTTTCATAAAGAAAAAATTCCATGAACATTTTTCAATGTTAATTTACTTGAATTGTGCGTGATTCCGTCAAATATAAATATTTCATTACATTCTTATTAAATATTTGTTTATAGAAACTACAAAATGGAATGTACTACTGCGGGGAAAGCATATTCATATGACCCTTTCGCTACTGCTCATCAGTAGATTCTACCCAAATTTTGTTTTCATAACTAAAGAGTAAAGTTTCAAAACATATTGCGTTGTAACGAGTAACCAATTAAAAACTTTAGTCAAAACTTATTAACAAAACTTTTAAAAAGTGCTATTTTTTATCATAAATTACATAAAGATTATTTTTTCTTTTAATATTTATAATCACACGTGTTTTTAAGTATATCATCAGTTATTGACTGCAAAAAGAGTCAGGGCCATTTAAAAATTAAAACAAATTTGTTATTTTCGTAACTAATTTTGGCATAAAATTTACACGAATGCCATATTTTTAGCAAGTAGGCAGAAGAGTAAAATATTTTAATTGTAGGTTGCAATGAAGAGAAGATAGAATAATACAAAATATACAAAAATACTTACGAATTAATGATAAAAAACATAAAACTTGTGTATGTAAAAAAATGGGGAAAAAACTAAACCACTTAACCTCCAAATAAAGAAACACTTGTCAGGAAGTTTTTCAACAACTTAATCATGACACAAACAATTACTATAATTCTGTTTAAAGAGTTGAAATAAATTAAATGTGTTAAATTTTTAATAAACAGCAATATAAATTTTGATGTTAATCATAACAGCAACAATAATATTTTTACAGCTACCATAACGGGGCAGGCAAAGAAAAAATAAATTAAACAAAAATCATAATGATTAAATTATTGTAGTCAAAAATATATTATTTTTCTCAGTAATAATAATATTGTTGAATATAACTATAATTATGTTTAAGGTTTAAACATATTATAAATAAATATTTAATATATATCACTGATTTTCTAAAACCTTTGTTTTTATAATCGGACCAGCACTCAGGGTATAAGTGTTACTTATGCTACGCATTGTGCCAGAGATAGGAAATTAAGTTATGGAAAGGAGGATAGAGGAAATAGTACTGGTGAAAGTGACATGAAAGACCTCCCTGTATTGCATAGTGCGATTCACTGCCCATTCTACCGCAGAGGGATGCGCTCTGGATTAAAAACATGTTTTGCGTACGAGATTAGTTTTTAGGAGCAAGTTTCATGATTTCATAAGAGCACATTTTGTTGTAGTAACGATTAAACAGTGTTGATGCTCCAGTGAGTAGCTCCAAAATTGTCTTTGAAGCACCGACCCATACATTAGAGTTGTATTCGATTTTCGGTTTGATAAAGATGACACGAATAGCAAGAAAATCAGATCGAGTTAAATATGTCTTGCACCGTTTCAAAAATACACATCACTTGAATGCTTCTTCCGCGAAATTTTTATTAACTTAACACAGTTAATGCTTTATTTTAATTTTTTGAATAGTAAAAGTTGCCTTAACCAAATTGTGCATAAAAAAAACTATTTGCCTAAATGATTTGACAGCCGACTCAACCCTTTTATTGTTTTCAGCGCTTCATATGAATTTATAAATACTTGTATTAACACAAAACAAAATCAAATTCGTAATTGCCATTGTTTTCTTTAAATGAAACAGTTTTTAAATTTTTATTATCATTTTAACTTACATTCACTTTGTTTTCCTTTTACGGTCTTAAGACACTAGTTTTTTTTTTTTTTGCTTTTATAACGACTGCATTTATACAATTAGGTATCGTAACCACATTTCTTTGCCTTTTTTTCATTCTCACTTCTCCTAGACAATGCAATCAACTTTATATCAGACTTTTTTTTTCATACACATTTTGCTTTAAATGGAAAATGGTTTTAGAAAGTGAATTTTTCTCTCCGTTTCGTTTGGTTGTTAATATTCATAACATCTGGGCTTAGTTTTTCATTTTCAAAGAAAAATGAAGAAAATTAAAAAATAAAACAAAGAAATATTAACATACCCGTACATGAGGTTAAACTGAAAGTACTGGTAAATGGACTTAAAAATAAGCTTTTTTTCAAAGAGAAGAAAAGGAATAAAAAAAATTAAATAAGATTTTTGCTAAACTCCTGTACTATTGTTCCATAAAGCTTAAATTTTTTTATATTAAAATTTATTGTGGGAATAAAAGTAGCACAAATACGTGATAATACGTTTCTTCAATGCTATTTTCTTAATATAAATTTAATTTTATATTTAACTTGCAACGTTTATTGTTCAATGAAATGATATGTGTGTCGAAATATTTATGACAGGAAAACATGAGTGTTTTTGTTTTTTTTTTTTTTGTTTGTTTTGCTTTTTTAAGAAAGCATTTGTTTTACCGAAATTTATTAAAAATAATCAATTTAATGTTATTTATAACTTTTACGTAGAGCTTAAGTCTAATAAAAAATGTAGTAAAATAGTTAGTTGCATACAAAAATTAAATATTTAAAAATTTAGTAACACATTTCATTACACAATGAATTATTTAATACCTCTAAATATTTAAAATTGATTAATAATTTATATATTAAAAATTTATTATACATTTCTATAAAAAAAAGTCATCAAATTATGTGGAAAAATATCCTTTTCCTACTCCATAAAGGGTACATATTCCGAATTCTTATGCAGAGTCCCTCTGTGCTTCCGTGTTCGGGTTGAAATCAACTTTGCCAAGGCACTAGATGAGCTAGAGAAAATTTAAATAGGCCAATCGATCAGACATAATTTAGAAAACTTGGGTAATAAAAATCAGTAAGGCCTGCCTCTAATTTTTTCCATATCATTTAAAAGAAATCTAGTTTAGTTAAGTAATTTTAATCATAAGCACAAATATATTGGGCGATAGAGTATTAAAAAGTAAAAACTCAAAAACATTAATTAAAGAAATTGGCGCTTGTCTATATTTTCCGAGTTATGGGCCTCTGAACTTTTCATAGAAACGTACGATTTTGCACCGTATTTTTTAAGACATCAATATGAGTTTCATTTAAAAAAATTTTTTTTTTTTAAAGTAGTACTTCAGGCATTATCGCCTATTAAGTTATTTTTGTAACCGTGCTACATAGATGACAGATAAGACAGGTGGTGAAAGAAGAAAGATAGAGAGCTAGTTATTTCTACTTCGCCGGCGAATATGCTATGAAGAAGTACCGATGAAGGAGACTGCATGATTATTGTTAATTCTGAATATGTATTTATAACATTAAACAGAAAAAAAAAACATTTTTATCTTTTGATTGCCGCAGGGTTTGAACCCTGGCCAACCAGATTTGTAGTCAACGTATTAAGTTAATTGAATTTATTCCGCCAGTAAATATTATACTGTTGTCATTCATACCTTTCGGTGAAGACTGTCGTCACTGGCTGTTTATTTGGTACGACTGGCGAGCGCTTTCGATGTGAGGACATCATTTTCAAGCCGCGTTTTGATTAGTGACGACGGTCTTCACCAAAAGGTATGACAACAGTGTAGTGAACGTGTTTATCACTTTGAATACAGCAGCCTTGCAGGAAATACTAAAATTAAAAAAAAACATTACGAGGGCTGCTATATATATTTCTGGCCTGGCAACACTGAGTGCTGCCAAGTGAAATCTGACATTTCCACTGGAAAGTTTGTCATTTTTAAGCATAATCGTACTCAAAACGTTTTGACGTGCGACCATTATTTGTGTTGTTTACAGTGACTTGAAGAAATTAATATAGAAAAAAATGGAATTAACTCGTGAACATTTTCGTGCCATCATTTTTCACAACTTTCGACGTGGATTATCACGACAAGAGTACATTGATGAACTTAAATCTTTGTATGGCGATGAAGCACCATCCTATAGCACTGTGAAAAATTGGTATAATGAATTTATTCGTGGCCGAAGCTCGCTCAAAGACGAATTCCGTGAAGGTCGTCCAAAAACGGCTGTTGTACCAGAGAACATTGATGCCGTGCGTGGACTCATAAAGCAAGATCGACATGCGACATACCGAGAGATAGAGACATCCTTGGACATTTCTTCCACCAGCATACATTCGATACTGCATGAAAACCTGACCGTAAAAAATGTTTGTTCTCGTTGGATCCCGCACAATTTGAAAGTCGCTCAAAAAAAGGCTCGTGTCGATTGGTGTAAAGAAATGTTGCAAAAATACGATTGCGGTGCTTCAAAAGACGTTTATAAGATCGTCACAGGTGACGAATCATGGATCTATGCGTATGAGCCCGAAACGAAACAACAATCGACCGTGTGGGTCTTCAAAGACGAGCAAAATCCAACGAAAGTTGTTCGTGGAAGAAGCACTTCGAAGCAAATGGTCGCTTGTTTCTTCGGAAAAACCGGTCATGTGGCGACTGTTCCGCTCGAACAACGTAGGACGGTCACTTCTGAGTGGTACACTACAATTTGTTTGCCTGAAGTCATCGGAGAAATTTGAAAAATCAACAAGAGAAGACGAATCATTGTTCACCATGACAATGTGAGCTCTCACACATCGGCTCAAACCAGAGCGTTTTTGACCGGCCAAAACCTAGAATTAATGGGTCATCCGCTGTACAGCCCTGACTTGGCACCTAATGACTTCTTCTTGTTTCCGCACATCAAGAAAAAAATGCGTGGTCAACGATTTTCGTCGGCAGAAGAAGCTGTTGAAGTGTTCAAAAACCATGTTTTAGAGGTGTCTCAATCGGAGTGGAAAAAGTGCTTCGACAACTGGTTTGAGCGCATGCAAAAGTGTATAAATCATGCTGGAGAATACTTTGAAAAACAATAAAACCATTTTAGATTATAAATATCCGCATTTTTACTATTAGGCAGCCCTCGTACGAGCCTTCTAGTGACTGATGTTACCCCTAATATTTTATATACATATTTATATGTTATGGCTATGGTGTTATGCTATATCACCAATAATCGAATACAATGTTTCCCATAAAGTGGATTTGAACAGCTGTTTTATATGGTTGAAGTTATGCTTATTGTACTTGCTAATCACAATTTATGATAATGGATGAAGATAAATTTCGAAATTTAAATCTCAGACACAAACCAATTGCGAACGCAGCGTCAAATTTGAAGTAAATTTTGATATTACGTAAATATTTTCCCTTTTCGTATGAAACCATAAACATTTTACATTAAAAAATAATCCTTAAATAGTGGCTCACTCCGGACACAGACAAATAAATAAAAAAATTCATAGGAATTTAAAAATTTACTTCTTATTCATGAAAGTGTTAAATATAACACAACCTTCTTTAGAAACTTTTGCCAGTGTCTTAAAACAACCATCGTGGCACTTACAAATTATCTAACAAATTTAAAAATAAATAATATTTAAAATTTTTTATTCTTTTCCTTTTTAACAACCGCCATTTAAGGTAAAAATCCGATAAATGGTGGGCGTAATTTTTACTTTTAATTTTTTGCTGTTTGTTAATTTTTTTTATATATTTTTTTTCATCATTGACTTTTTTTGAATCTTTAATGCTGGTTTCTAACAGCTTTTTACAGTTTAAAAAAAATTTGCAAGTCTTAAGATATTTTTTGATATGACAGTTTAATGACTTCCAACTGCTTAAAGCTTCTTAAAAAAAAACTGAAGGTTGAAGGTTTCGCAATATTTCTTGTTATCGTAACTTCTGTTGTTCATCTTGCATCTAAAAAATATATTTTTTTCTTATTATTCTTAAGTTTATAAATATCATCTTGATAATGTCATTCATTAGTTGTTAATAATATTTTTATAAATATTATAATATTACCTAAACAGTGTTTTAAGTTTTTGTTTATTCTTTTAATATTTTTATATAAAGATATTGTCTTAAAGTAAATATGAACAAAAACAGCAACAAAAAAAGTCTCCTCAGGTGTTTTTGAACATATGTTAACATACTTTTTTATAGCTGTAGAATGTATGTTGTGCTGTTTTTGGCTAAAATTTTCTGGTTGCTTTGTTTTTTTTTTTTAATTATTTATGGGTTAGCTAAGGTGTTGCTTCCGATATTCTAAACATCAAAATGAAGTTTTTTGGAATTTAAAACAAATGTTAAGAAAATATAAAATATCGTCAACATTGGAATTTTGTTTTTCTATAAAAAGTCATAATTTAAATGTCAGTACATGCAAGGTGTTAAGGTCAATGTAAAGAAAAATATTTTAGAATTGCAGTGAACAACATGTAATAAGCACTCAAATTTTTTCCGAAACTTGCTGCTTAAATGCCATCTTAGTTATGCTTCTGGGTTTAAAAATTTTTTATAATGCTCGAAACTGATGATGATTTTTTTCAATTAAATATTTTCACAAAAATTATATTAAATAAAACTTTAAAAAAATTTATTAATCAAATTTTAAATAATTAAAAAGAAAGTTATATCTACAAACAACTCTATTTCTGTCACCTTAATAACTTTTGAAAAATAAAGAAATAAAAGAGGAAATGGTTGAACTAATTAAATAATTTATTATAATGAGACCCTGATCACAGTGTTTTATGAAAAAAATAACACAAATTTAAAGAAATTTAAAACATATTTTGATTATTTTTAGTTTTTAAATTATCTATTTGTCAGAAAAAGTAGATGAACGCATCCATTAAAAAATATTTAAAAATCTTGAATTTGTTTATCATCAGTTTAAGAAGTTTTATTAAATGAATAATGAAAAACTTATATTTTTTATCCTTTGAGTTTCAAGAGAGAGTTAAACATTTTGCATGTGTCTTAAGTCTTTTATTATTCATGACGAGATTTCATTACTCTACACATGTGTCTTAAGTCTTTTTCCAATAACAAAACATAAAAGAGAAACACGCTCGTATCTTAAGTCTTTGAGTTTAATGTATCATGCAAGACAGTATTAAAAAGTATTTTCCGTCAATTTTATATAATTTAAAAATATTATCCCAAAAAAGTTATTAAATTAAATTTAAGTACTAAATTAGTGAAGAAAATATATATGAATTTAATACGAATCTAAAGTTGATTTTGAGAATAAGTACTTACCTTAATATTGTAATATATGAAGGGCTAGACTATACAAAAAAGCTGCACTTATACCTCTTGTGCTCTATGCCTCTAATATAAAATATCTACAAAACCGTTGTTTATATTATTTAACATTATTCATTTTCATATTCGTCATTTTTTCTTTATAATTTTAATTAAATATAATTAAGAAAAAATTATTTTTTTAATTATGACCAGCACTCAGGGGATGACCCCTACTTATGCAATGCATTGTGCCAGAACTAGGAAATAAGGTTGTGGGAAGGGGGATAGAGGGAGTAGTGCTTGTGGACATTTGATTTGATTCTTTGCACATTGAAAGTGGCAGGAAAGATCTCTGCAGAGAGTTTATTCCACATACGCACTTTTCGGCTTAAAAAACGAATTTTCTCTGTAATGCTTAGTGCGATTCACTGGCCAATCAACCACAAAGGAATGCGCTCTTGATGCATAGCGCGTTGCGCGTATGAAATTACGGTTTTCAGGAACGAGTTCCCTGATTTCATAAGAGCACATTCCGTTGTAGTAACGATAAAACAGTGAAAAACACCCGACTTAGTTTCGATGCTCCAGTGAGTCAATAGAGCTGGATACCCTACTGTCACCGATGAGCTTCTTCGCTCTCTCCTGTACGCGGTCGAGTAACTTCAAAATAGACTTTGAAGCACCGGCCCATACATGAGAGTTGTTTTCCATTTTCGTTTTGATAAAGGTGACACAGATAGTAAGAGATCAGATGGAGTTAAAAAAATTATAAAACCATTCTTGTCTTTCGTTAACTGCTATTTTTATGCATAAGTTGTTAGTTGAACAAAGAGAGTAAGAGAACTTAAAAAATACAGCTCTAAAAAATAAATTACTTGTATAAGAAATAATTGGTTTTAAAAGAGAATTTAAAGAAAATATTATTAAACCCAGATACTATTGCTAAAATTTGCATTGTTTTCTGGCTTTAATCGATCTTACCAGGTGTAAACCTTTTTTTTTAATTTTTTGGTGAAAAACAAGAAAACTATTGTAATTAAAATATTTTTAATTGTTTTAATTATCGCGGCTAAAGTTTCTTTTAATGTGAGTAAGAAGTTAATATTTAGTTAAGAATTTAATCACAGCCACAAAGTTTTTTTCTTTAATCAATTGCAATTAAAAAGCTTTAGAAAAGATCTTATTTTTTCAATTTCAAAGAAAACAAATTTTTTATATTAATTTCGAGTTTATTTCAATCTTAAAATTTTCTTCATCGACCTTTTTTAATCCAATTTTTGAGCCTGACAGCCATTATATTTTTCAGAGAATTAAAATGAGATGTAACAAAATGTAGACAGATTCTTTTCTTCTAATCGCTTTTACGATACTAGAAATTCTTCATATATTATTGATGTAAATCTTTAGCGGTTCATCAAATACTAACGATTTATTTAATATTTATAATTCTTTTAAAAAAAGTCAATGAACTTCGTTCGATTTTAAGCAGTTCAAATTCACATCACATATCAATCAATAAAAAAAACCTACATAAAACATAATATTTTATTGTGGTCTGATTGTCTAACAAAATAAAAAAAAACTTTATTTTGTTTGAATAAACTAAATAACAAAAAAAAAAAAAACAATAATCAATTTTAAACACTCGATTAATCATAGAAAACTTGTGCGTAGAAATACGTGTAAAAAATTAATAAAATGTAGACGAGGTTAAATGAACTTTTTATTTCTTTGCTGTTATTAAAAATGTTTAATGCATTTTTCAACATAAAGTGTGGAAATTTACGGTCTCTGCATATAAAAAAATTACAATTCAATTTTATTAGATAAAAAAATTTTATTTTTGGAAATAAAAAAGTGTTTAAATCAAAAATTTTTTAAATAAAAAATGAATTATTTCCAA
The DNA here is from genome assembly GCA_937654795.1 of Cistogaster globosa. Classification (NCBI taxonomy): domain Eukaryota; kingdom Metazoa; phylum Arthropoda; class Insecta; order Diptera; family Tachinidae; genus Cistogaster; species Cistogaster globosa. The sequence continues at coordinate 126,690,414 of OW569404.1, forward strand.
TTAGAAGAATTTATCTTTGAATGTGATACTTATAAAGCCAACACGAAAAGTTAATTAGTTAAGACACGAGCGGATTTGTTTGATCTGTTATTCAGCTCCACTGTTCACTTTAACAGCCTTTATTTTTTTCTTCTTTGTTTTTTTTTGTGCGTACTTTGTCCCACTATTAGTGGAACATAATTTTGAAAGAATTGGTTTTACCCGTTTTTAACATTTGTAGAGTTATACACCTACACTCCCAAGGGTGATTTCGAAGACAAAATATTGTTTTTTAATAAGACAACCGCTTAGAAGATGATTCCTTATTATGCAAAGCATTGTGTCAAAACAAGGTTATTAGGTTATGGGAAGAAGGATAGAGGAAGTAGGGCTTGTGGACACTCGATTTGAATTTTTTTACACTAAAAGTGACAGGAAAGAGCTTCACAGGGAGTTTATTTCACATACGAATGCGTTTCAATGGCCAATCGACTTCGAAGGGATGCGGTCTTGATGAAGAAGGTGTTGCGCATACGAAATTACAGATTTCAGGAAAAAGTTCCCATTAGAACACATTTTGTTGTACGAACGATAAAACAGTGATACACAGCCTGCATTATGTCAATGCTTCAGTCAATAGAGGTGGAGTGAATCCAAAATATTCTTTGAGGAAACAGCGATACCTAATGGGTCCAAAGTATCAAGTAAAAAACCCATATTTATGTTCATGAGATTTTAAAAATGAAATCGAAATTTTTAGAAAAAATATTTAAATATTTAAACATGAAATATCGATACAACTATGAATTGGAGCTCACTCTGAATTTTTAAATCACCTAAAAAATCTATACAGTTTATAATTTAATTTTTTTTGAACTGACACAAATGTTTGTAGATTTTTATCACATTTCAAAACATTTTATTGCTTCAATTCAACAATATCAAGTCTTAAGTCTTAATTATATTCGCATATCAATCCTACTGAGTTTAAATCAGAAAAACAATATAAAAACAAATAAAACATTTTGGCAAAATAATAGTAAAGAAACAAAAGACTTTCAAATAACAAATTTTTAACATTTCAAAATGCAAAAATAAAAAATAAAACATGACAGTGAAGAAAATTTATGAACAATTTTTTAAACAAAAGACTCAATTTATAATCAAGGAAAAATAATAATTTATTAAAAATCATTTAAATAAAATTTGATTTCACTTATTTAATTTATTTCAATAAATATAAATACTAAATAAATTTATTTATTTTTTTTAATATTATTTTTAGGCACAGGCAGTTCTCCCGCCCAGATATCACAACGCAGCATTAGTCCAAATAATTCCACCTCAACAAGTCAATTTAGTTTGCATCATAATAGTTCCGGTAGTTTAGGTAGTTCAACGCCTACCTCACTGCATCCACAGGTATTAATTATTAAAAATTATTTAAAATTAAATAAAAATGGTTTTACTAATTTTTAAAATATTACAGTCATCGGTTTCCACATTTAAACAGTCGCCAAATTTATTAAACGGTAACGGTTCATTATTGGATAACACAATGCCAGGTGGTATACCAACTCCAGGGACACCAAATTCAAAAGCTAAAGTAAATTTTTAATTACTTTATTTTATGCTTTAATAAATTATTCTTTTTATCTTTTAAATTTTTACTTTCTTAGGACAATTCTCATTTTGTTAAAATTGTCGTAGCTTTATATCCTTTTAAAGCAATTGAAGGTGGAGATTTGTCATTGGAAAAAGTAAGTTTTTTATTTTTATTTTCTTACATTGATCTGTAGTTTAAAGAAATTTTTCTTTTAATTTAAGAATGCTGAATATGAAGTAATTGATGATTCGCAAGAGCATTGGTGGAAAGTTAAAGATGCCATGGGTAATGTTGGTTATATACCCAGTAATTATGTTAAACCCAAAGCCTTATTGGGTTTAGAAAGATACGAGTGAGTATTAACTAATTTAGAAATTGTTAAAAAAAGGCCTAAATTGCAGTGCCTCTCTGTCCGTCCGTGTTCGGGCTGAAATCATTATTGCCAAGGCACTAGTTGAGCTACAGAAAATTTTAATTTGACAATCGATCAGACACAGCTTTGAACATTTTGCTATTGAAAATCAGCAAGATCGGTCTATCTATCTCCTTCGAGGCAGCGGGCAAAACATCATGCCTGCCTCCAATTTTTCCATATTTTTCGAGTTATGGGCATCTGAACTCAATATGGGCAACATTCGAAAGCTTTTAAAGAGATCTTTAAGAAAATGCTAAAATTTTTAAAAAATACTTAACCGATTTTTTCTAACTTTTGAATTTCTGTCACCCCAACATTTGTTTTTTTGTTATTTCGTTCTAGTTACTTTACTAAACTAGATTTACATATGTGGTGAAGGGTATATAAGTTTCGAAGTAGTCAAATATAGCACTCTTACTTTTAGTTCATTTTGCCTACAAATGAGTTATAACTTGATTTAAAATAAATTTTTTTATTATAATCTTTTTCAAAAACACGAAGTTTTAAAAACTTGTAGTGACAAGGCGTTGTTATTTTCTACATCTTCATCTAATTACGAGGGGTGCTCTATATATTTCTGGCCTAATAGTGAAAATGCGAATATTTATAATCAAAAATGGTTTTATTGTTTTTCAAAGTATTCTCCAGCATGATTTATACACTTTTGCATGCGCTCAAATCAGTTGTCGAAGCACTTTTTCCACTCCGATTGAGACACCTCTAAAACATGGTTTTTGAACACTTCAACAGCTTCTTCTGGCGACGAAAATCGTTGACCACGCATTTTTTTCTTGATGTGCGGAAACAAGAAGAAATCATTGGGTGCCAAGTCAGGGCTGTACGGCGGAAGATCCATTAATTCGACGTTTTGGCCGGTCAAAAACGCTCTGGTTTGAGCCGACGTGTGAGAGCTCGCATTGTCATGGTGAACAATGATTTGTCTTCTCTTCTTGGTTTTTCGAATTTCTCCGATGACTTCAGGCAAACAGATTGTAGTGTACCACTCAGAAGTGACCGTCCTACGTTGCTCAAGCGGAACAGTCGCCACATGACCAGTTTTGCCGAAGAAACAGGCGACCATTTGCTTCGAAGTGCTTCTTCCACGAACAACTTTCGTTGGATTTTGCTCGTCTTTGAAGACCCACACGGTCGATTGTTGTTTCGTTTTGGGCTCATACGCATAGATCCATGATTCGTCACCTGTGACGATCTTATAAACGTCTTTTGAAGCACCGCAATCGTATTTTCGCAACATTTCTTTACACAAATCGACACGAGCCTTTTTTTGAGCGACTTTCAAATTGTGCGGGATCCAACGAGAACAAATCTTTTTTACGGCCAGGTGTTCATGCAGTATCGAATGTATGCTGGTGGAAGAAATGTCCAAGGATGTCTCTATCTCTCGGTATGTCGCATGTCGATCTTGCATTAGGAGTTCACGCACGGCATCAATGTTCTCTGGCACAACAGCCGTTTTTGGACGACCTTCACGGAATTCGTCTTTGAGCGAGCTTCGGCCACGATTAAATTCATTATACCAATTTTTCACACTGCTATAGGATGGTGCTTCATCGCCATACAAAGATTTAAGTTCATCAATGCACTCTTGTCGTGATAATCCACGTCGAGAGTTGTGAAAAATGATGGCACGAAATTGTTCACGAGTTAATTCCATTTTTTTCTATATTAATTTTTTCAAGTCACTGTAAACAGCACAAATAATGGTCTTACGTCAAAACGTTTTGAGTACAATTATGCTTAAAAATGACAAACTTTCAAATGGAAATGTCAGATTGCACTTGGCAGCACTCAGTGTTGCCAGGCCAGAAATATATATAGCAGCCCTCGTACTCTCTTTATTTTTGTTTTTTCGAAGTAAAAAGTATTTTCTTAAAGCAGAAGCTTTTTTTCATAATGATGGCCTTAGAACCAAATTTTTTAACGAGTCATAACGACAATCGTAGGAAAAGCTATTTGTACATATATAAGACGGCAATCGTATGAACTAAATAGGAGCAGTGTCGGTACCAATTATTGCATTTATTGCTTGCCACTACTCCAAATAAGGACACCCACACTATTGTGCTTTTTTTTAAATTGTTTAACCAAAGTTTTTTCTACGTCTGACATTTCTTTTTTGAAATACAATTATTTTGGTATTTCAGCATCTCTCAACTTTAACTATTGCAGCTTCTGCATTTAGATGCTTAACAATCTGATTCCCTGAACTTTTTTTTTTTTTTTAAATTAGTTATAGAAACATCACGGATGTTAAATGAAGAAGTCTACTGCTTTGTGTCATAATCAATTTATATTTCATTCACGGAATTTACTATAAATAAATCTTCTTTTCTTATTTGCTAAGCACTAGGTCAGCTTAGTGAAATAAAAATAATGATTTTTATTTTATTATTTTATTTTTTTTTAATATTTCGCCACATTGTTTGGTGGCATCTTCATGAAACAGGAAACAAAAATATTTATAAGTTTAAATTTTTTTAAATACAACAAAATAAATTATCAATTTCTCAATGTCTAGACTAATTGAAATAAAAATTCACGTGCTAATAACAGAGAAGTATTTGAGTTAAAGTTAAGGTGCGGTTACATTAGTCAAATATTTTACCAAAAAAGCGTAACCACTATTTTTTCAATTTTTTATTTATTCTTTCCTAACACGTATCATTACGATTTAAAACCTATAATATAGCAAATGTGATTTCTTATATTTTATATTGTGTAGGACCTTATATTACTCGAAAAGTATTTGAAAAGAAAAAAAATTTTTTTCCCATAATTTAGTGGTTACGTCTTTTTGGTCAAATATTTGACTAATCTGACCGTACCTTTATGCATTATAAGTTTTCAGACTGTTCAAAAGTGGCACAGTAGGGTCCTAAAGCAGACCACCTCGTTAACAAGACCTCTTTCACCTTTACGAGGGCTCAAAAACCGTAGTTCCCGAGTTGTATGCACTTAAATGTTGATTTGAATTTTTCAAAAGCCTGCTCCAGTTTTTCTTTAATATTGGACAAAACTTTTGAACTTTCAATTTTTTCCAGTTAGCTTTACAACAATTTATGAAGCTTGCAAAAAATTTTTTAGCCTAATATAATGCCTTTTTTCAGGCTGAAGTTTGTAAAACTGTTTAGTTTTTTTTTTAATAGTTTTTGGTTTAAAAACATTGTCAATCCATCCCTCATAAATAAAGAATATTTGGTAATAAACCTATATTTTATCATTTTGTTTTAAATCCAAGAAAGTTAACATATTTTTTTAATGTGACCTGAAACTTGACCAATTCTTTTCAGGATATTACAAAATCTGGAAAACAAAAACCGGTCTCAAAATATTCTAAAGGTCGTTTTTAGCATGAGGCTATGGCCAAAACTCTTGAAATTTTTACTATTTTAAGATTTTCTGTTCATAACTTATGAATTTTGTGGTTTGACTTGTATATATCTTTACTTTTTTGCTCTAATTGTATATTTATATATACACACACACACACTCACGCAAAACCTGATTTAAATATGTATCTTTGCTGCAAGAATTTTTGGTAAAATTTGCGATACATCCCAGATGTGGAATTTTCACTAAATTTGCCAACTTTTCTTATTTTACTTTGTCAGGTTATCCACCAGTTACACAAAACATAAAAAATATAGAATATATCTCAACCCTATTGCCGTCAAATTCGTGCAATAATTTTATGTACAGTGAAACCTCCCATAACAGGACACTCACCGTGTTTTTTTTTTTGTCTGGTTATAAGAGAGGTGCTCATTTTGTGACATATTTGGTTTTTTAATTTTTAAATGATACACTTTATTGTTTAATAGTTTATTGTGATTAAACCAAAATATATATTTAAAGTAGACTGCTTCAACTTAGATTGCTTCAAATTCAGCTGTTTAAACTGACTTTCAATGTTACAACTAAGTCTTGCCTATTAAGATGTTTTTATTGAGCAATTTGAAATAATGTTTTACCATAACAATTTATGGAGTCTAGTATTCTTTCATGTTCTCCAAAACAGAGCTTGGATTTATTATTTCAATACAGTCATCTTAAGTATAGACACCTTCATCAATTTGCATCAACATTTGAAAGATTATAATCATTGGGTGATAGTCCAGCTTTACGAAAGCAGTTTTAGATTGTTGCTGCTTTTTGAATTATACCTTGGTCAATATTATATTTTTTAAATTAAATTCTCCTGAATGAGGTGCTGTATTGTGCAAAAACATGAGTATTTTACGCTTCTCAGATCTCATTTCTCTGTTGAACTGCTGCAGCCACTCACTCATGATGTCCCAAGTTTTCTATACGTTTTTGTAAATTTACAGTTTACTCGAAGATCCTTAACAAAAGATTTTTGAAAGCTCGAGGGCGGGCTGTCTTACCTAAGCCTAACAGCAGCTCTTTCTTTTTAGAAGAACTTTTATTTAAATACAACTCTTGTTGCAGTTTTTTTAAGCATCTGTCCGCTTGTGAGAGGTATATTACACAATATTTTTGAATTTAGTGTCCGCGTCCGGGTATTACAGTGGCCGCTTGTGGGAATGCATTCTGCATGGAAAAACTAATGACCAGGTTAGTTCTACAAAACTTGGCCGGTTATTAGAGGTGTCCGGTTATAGAAGATGTCCGTGTTGAGAAGTTTCACTGTATTTTCAATTTTAACAGAATCAGAATTATAAATAAACCTAAATGTTTCTGCTAATAAATAAAATGTATTTCATTTCATTCTTTCATTTTCTTTTAGATGGTACGTTGGTGATATGTCCCGTCAACGGGCTGAATCCTTGTTAAAACAGGGTGATAAAGAAGGCTGTTTTGTGGTGCGTAAATCGTCAACAAAAGGTTTATACACACTATCGCTGCATACCAAAGTGTAAGTAAATATACTTTTTATATTTTATTTTATAGTAAATAAAAGGTAATTTTTTTTTCTTTAAAATAAAATTAGAATGAGTTTTCAAATTGCAATAAAATAATCTAGTTTGTTTCAACATAATGCAAGCAGTAAAATCAGTTTGCGAATAATTACTGTTTTCCGAATTTTCGATTGTATTTTTCCTGTCGCTGTGAACTAGCCGTGTTACATATTCCGAACGAAAAAATTCACTGCTCTTAACGAATTAACGATCATTTAACAAGTCAATAGTGTCTATCGCTGTGTGATCTATTGCACCGCATTTTTTAAACTTTATCTTTTCACTACAAGAAGAATAATGCAGAAGAAATGAGTGAAATTATTGATTAAAAGCGGTCATTTATTAATTGCTGCAATTTTCAGGCCTTCTTCATTTTTTATGAAGAATAACAATTCTTCATTCTAAATGCAACTGCTTGTACTTTTTATGAAAAATTTCATTTATAAAAAAAATTCAATTAGAAAAAAATTAATATTTGTAATATTTTCTAATTATTATTATTTGTTTGCTGTAATTATATTATGATTCAGGCAACATAAAAAAATTGTTGTGCCTTAAAATCTTGTTAAATATTTTGAATAAAGCAGGCAGACAGAAATTCTTAAAAAAAATTTTTATATTTAATTTAACGAAAATTAAAACTTAATTCTTCTCTCTTATTTTTTCATAGTCCCCAATCACATGTTAAACATTATCACATTAAACAAAATGCTCGCGGAGAATATTATTTAAGTGAAAAACATTGCTGCGAAACTATACCAGATTTAGTAAATTATCATCGGCATAATTCGGGTGGTTTAGCATGCCGCCTAAAATCATCACCATGTGATCGTCCAGTACCACCTACAGCCGGTTTATCTCACGGTAAATTAAAGACTAATATAAACTCATAAACTGTTACATGATGAAAAAAAATATTTTTTTTTTTAGATAAATGGGAAATACATCCTATGGAATTAATGCTTATGGAAGAACTTGGCTCTGGCCAATTTGGTGTGGTGCGCCGTGGCAAATGGCGTGGTTCAATTGATACCGCTGTTAAAATGATGAAAGAGGGTACCATGTCCGAAGATGATTTCATTGAAGAGGCCAAAGTTATGACCAAATTACAACATCCAAATTTGGTGCAATTATATGGTGTTTGTTCTAAACATCGTCCTATTTATATAGTCACTGAATACATGAAACATGGCTCCTTGTTAAATTATCTAAGACGTCATGAGACAACATTGATTGGTAATATGGGTTTATTACTAGATATGTGCATACAGGTAATTTGTTTTGATGTATTTTAGAAAATAATTTAATCTTAATAATATTTTTTCGTTTAGGTCTCAAAAGGTATGGCCTATTTGGAACGTCACAATTATATACATCGCGATTTAGCCGCTCGTAATTGTTTAGTTGGTTCCGAAAATGTTGTAAAAGTAGCTGATTTTGGTTTGGCTCGTTATGTTTTGGACGATCAGTATACTAGTTCTGGCGGTACCAAATTTCCTATTAAATGGGCTCCACCAGAAGTATTAAATTATACACGTTTCTCCTCAAAATCGGACGTTTGGGCTTATGGTATGCTTTTTTCTCTCTTGTGTTTCGTTTAATATTTATTAAAATTTTTTTTAATTTCATGACAGGAGTCCTCATGTGGGAAGTGTTCACTTGCGGCAAAATGCCTTATGGCCGTCTAAAGAATACCGAAGTTGTTGAACGTGTCCAACGCGGTATTATTTTAGAAAAACCAAAGTCATGTGCTAAAGAAATTTACGATGTAAGTACTCAATTAAATACATATACAAATTATAGCTAAAGGCATTTTACACGACACTGTTTTTTTTAAATCGTTTTCCCCTTCACAGAAAAATTATTAAAAATACCTTCCGTTAGAAATTGAAAGCCTACCATAATTTTTCAGTTTGGCTTTTAGAATAAGACATTTAGGCTTAAGATGATCCCGAAAACTTTAGTCTACTACAACAAAGAACTTGATACAATAAACACTATGAACAAAATACTAAAACCACAAACTCATTACAGTCGACAAACTTCGCATAGAGTAGACACATTTTTATTTACACCGAATCTGAAATATGTAGACAAAATTCTATGACGTAATCTTTGTACAGACGATTGTCAGATTTTAAATATTGGCAGACTTTACAATGTGCTGACAATGACCTGGCAAAAAATGAAATTATCAATAGGACAAATAGTAGGAACATTAAAAAGTAGGCATAAACGAAAAAAGGATTCCAACTTTGCACTACACCTCAAGACATCAAAAAAATAATAAAAAAAAAATGTTGGGGACTAGACTCTCCCTTTTAACGCAGACATTATTAACAAACAACTAAACATAACCTCAGTTATACAGGCATTTCACACATTCCGGTCGGAATAGTTATAATTTCGTATTAACGATTCCGTTCGAATTTAATAAACCTTCTTCAGATTCTGATCGATTTTGCTTATTTATAAAAAATACTTTTTAATTTTAATATGGCAACGCTATTCACATCAAAATAACAAACGGTTAAATTTAAAAAGGCCGCAAAATATAAGCAATTTTAAAAGCTGCAAAAAACAAAATTTGAAAGGACATCAATTCCACTTGGAAATTTTATAGTGATTTTATTCCGACAAAATTTTTTCGTTTTCTGAAGAACCAATTTGCGGAATTAAAACCACTTTCGATCGGAATTATGATCTGTAACATGACTAATAATTGTAATATAAAATTTTAGTCAGTGCTATATTGGGCTACGCCGAATCTTGTATACCCTTCATCATGTATGCAAATCTACTTTATTGAAGTAACTCCAACAAAAAACAAATATGGCGGTAACAGAGAATAAAAAAGTAAGAAAAAAATGGTTGCCAAATCTAATTTTACATAACAATGTCAGCGGCTCTTAATGGGTTAAGCATTATTAAAAAAAATTTAGCATTTCCTCAAAGATTTATTCAAAAGTTTTTAAATGATAACAATATTGATATTTAAAAAATTTTAAAAATTTCAGAGGGCCGTAATTTGGAAAATATGAGCGAGCGCCAGTTTTTTCACTTAATGTTTTTTTTTCTTATTTTTTAGTCGCCCCATTTATTTGCATTTTTTTAAATTGGAATTTTTTTACTGTTTCAAATGATTTGGACAAATTAGAGGCAGGCGTGGTATGTTGCCCGCTGTCTCAAAGGACATGGTCCGATCTTGCGGATTTTTAAACGCAAAATTTTCGAAACTACATCTGATCGATTGGCGTACTTAAGTTTTCTCTAGCTCATCTAGTGGCTTGGCAAAGTGATTTCAACACTAACACGGACGGACAAAAGGACTTTGCTCAATAGACTTCAGAACTCAGAATATATATATAATTTATTGGATCAAAAATTGATTTTGTGAAAATAACAAATGGAACGACAAACTTAGATTTACTTTTTTTTAAATCTGGTGAAGGGTATAAAAATAAAAGGGTGTCCTCATGCATCACACATAATTTTTACTTGTATTTTAAACCATAAAGGACACCCATAAAATTATAATAAAGTTGTGATCGCTATAGTTTCCAATAAGCGAAAGTGATTAAATAATAAACTTAAAAATTAATGGGTCCTATCTTTTAAACAAAGATATGCTTACAGAATGGTTCTATTCAATTTTTATTTTATACTAGCAGTGCTCAAGACTTTTCTGCGTGTCATTTTTTATTTTCTTAAAACAAAAATTTAGGAAAATGTGTTTTTAAATATTTATTTTTCGAGTTCTTTAAACAGTGTTAAACATTTGACATCTACAAATATAAAATGTACTGTCAACTGTTCTAGTACTATTATACCGGTAAAATTTGGGTGGTCTCTATTTTCTCTAGGAAATGATATATCGTTACGAAAAAAAAATTATTCAATATTTGATTCAGGGCTCTAAGGGACCTCCTCACAAAATTTGATTCAAATCCATCTAGCAGTTTTTACGTGATGCGAGCACAAACAAACAGACAAAAAAATCTGTTTTATATTCTTTATCGATTACTATCTTCACCAACAACCAAATTTTTCCAAAAATATTTTAAGTACAAAAATGATCCTGTTACAATTTTATAAAGTTATGTTGACTTGTTTTGCTGTAATTATTAATTTTGCTATAATTATTTAAATAACTATTGTTTAGTTTTTTTAGCTAGGCTTACATTCGAAGAATATATTCCTTTGAAAATATTTTGAAAAAAAAAACTAGTTAATGATTTTTTTTTTGAATCCTTTGCTTGACATGTGCGAGATCTGCACGTGTTTTTTTTTTTTTTTTTTTTTTTTTTTTTTTGTAAATTAAGATTTTTGAAGAATTAATATTATATGTTTCGTGTAACTTAAAAATAATTGTTGCTTTCTTACAGGTCATGAAAAAATGCTGGTCTCATAGTCCTGAAGATCGTCCATCATTCCGTGTCCTTAAAGAACAACTCGCTTTAGTAGCACAAACACTCACCGATTAAACATTTTTAAGTTTTTATTTTTTTTAATTTAAATTAATTTCTTTCCTCTTATCTAATCAAAATATACACTGAGAAAAATTCACCAGCTTAAATACGATGGAGCAAAAAGTTATTAAAAGAAGAAAAGTGAAAGAAGTTAAAGACACACAAATAAAAATATTATTAAAAATAAATAAATAAATGCCAAGATACAAGCACTGATGAAGTTAAATATTTATTAGATATAAATAACTAGAAAATAATTATAAGAAAAAAAAAACTAAATTAATAAAATAAATTTAAATAATATTAATAAAGGTAAAAAACTTTCCTTATATATTAAAAATAAAAATAATAATAAAACAATGTGACCGATATCAACTTTGACAACTTAAAAAATTCTAAAAAAAAACTACTACTACTACTCCCCCTACAACTCTTTAGTGTAATAAAAATATTATAAGTTTTTCTAATTATTCAAATTAAACAAACATTATTAGAAAAAAAAAATGTTTTAAACAAATAAAAAATGGATCTTGGAAAATATCATTAATAATATACTGAACATATATCAACAAAATATAATAAATATAAATGTATTTAATATAAAAAAATAAATATAATAAGAATAAAGAATTTGAGAACTTTAATTATATTTAAAGTGAAGAAGAAAAAAAATCAATATGTAAATAGTGTTTGAGCATAGAACTGATTAATTCGCATTAAATGTAGTCTAAATAATCGGCAATGAAAAGCAAACATTCTTAAGAGTTTTTTTTTACAAACATACTTATACTATAAACACAAAATTAAAATAACTATTTAAGTAATTAGTTCAAAATATATTTGAAAATGTATGTAACTTTTTATACTTTTATAAAAGAAATTAATATTTTTTTTTGTTTTTTGCAAAAAAGATTGTCACTAAAATTAAACAAAAATAATAATAATTAAAATATGTGCTTTTAAATAAATTTAATGATAAAAAAAAAATAATAAAAAAATAATAATAATAAAATTTTATAAACTAAAATTTCCCGACAGAAAACTTATATTCATATAAAATCTTCTTGAACACCGAAAATAACAACCAACTAAAATTTTAACGCTTAATGGATGTGTAAAATATTTTTTGTTAGTTTTATTCCTTGTCATATGAGCCGTTTATTTTAAAAGTGGCATAAGTCACTTTTTCAAAAAATTAAAAGAGAAAGAAATTTAAATGTTAAGAGCTGCTATGATCTTATGTTGACTGAAGTTTTAATTGAGGAAAAAGTATCCTGAGATAAAAGTGCAAGAAAATCTTATTGAGACTTAGCCTCAATACTTTTATAACCTTTGGAATACAATCCTTTAAATGTGCTAATCAGCTTAAAGGCAAAGGGACTTATGCCACTTTCAAAATAAACGGCTCATATTTAACAAAATTATTATTACATTTTTATATTTTTTGTCAGTGTAATAATTTGTTAACAGTGTATTTTTGATAATTCATAAAATGTTTAATTTTTGTTTAAATATGCAGCTCTGTGAGATGTTCCAAAAAGCACCACATTAGTAGATGATGTAAAAACAGTCGTCAAACACACATCACAAAAAATGTCTGATGTCTAAAATTCTAATTTAATTATTTTATTTTTTTCAAATATGTACGCACTTTTAAATCCATTTATTTTGTCGACTTTATTAGTTTTTGAACTTCATACAGATCTCAAAACAAATATATTGAATAAATTTTTACCATTTCTATAATTTTCGACTTCGACATTTAAAAAAAAATTGTGTGGGACCGACCGGCAGCCGTTTTTCCTTAGCACCCTAAACAGTTTTCTTGTTAATAAGCAAAAATTAAAATTTTATAAAGTCGTATTAAAAGATCTCGAAAAGGAAGAAATATAAAAACATAATTAAAATTTTTAAAACGAAATCGAAAAATGACTGTTTTGCAAAAAAGAAGCATTTTTTCATTTTCGGTAGAAGTAGAAGTTCTATACTGTAAATGCAAATTGTTTTTCGCTTTTGTTTTGCTAGCTGCAAAGCTTGTTGCCATGTTAGCTCATTGCTTGTAACGCCTACCAATGTCGTTCGAACTTCATATTATTTTTTTAAAAAATTAAATTTTTTTAAATTTTCTTTCTATAAGAAAACACCAAATTACATGACTGGTCCATTAAGTGCTCTAAATAATAAAACATCGATTTTGTTTCCTATGTTTTCATTTTATTTTTACTTAAACTACAATTAATCTTATTGTTTAGTATTTAAATTAAAAAAAATAGAAACAAGCATCGGTATAACGAATAAAAATAAACATTTTAAACTTTAAAGCAAAAAAAAAAAAAAAAAACTATTTTTTAAATATTCTTTTTAATATTAATTTTTGTGATTTATGTTTAATTATTGTAATTTAGAATTTTAAGATAACATCTCAAATAGAAACAAATACAAGATTTTTAAATACTTTTTATTTTAATTGCTTTGTTTTATAATATAATTTAAAATGAAAAAAAAAATTAAATTAAAAACAAAAAAATCAAATGTGAATTATTTTCTTATTATTATTGTTTGTTTTTATTTTATTTGCTTTAAACTAAATATGTACGCAAGTTTTTGTTTCGTAATTGATAATTGAATTTAAATATTTTTAAAACAACAGCCAGAAAATAATTATTTTTAAAAGTTTCTTGAAAATATTTTTTATTGATTTTTTTTAATTATTTGTAAATTGTAAGCTGTATTAAATTAAATTTTTTTATAAAAATAATTATTAAATAAAAACAAATTAAAAAATATATATTTACTTTCTTGCCCGCTATTGTTTTATTTTGTTTGATTTTTTTAATGGTTTATTAATTTGATTTAAAAATTTATTTTTAAATTGTAATTTTTAATTAAAAACCGATGCTTTTTTTAATAAAATTCGTAAGCTCCTGTCTTTATTTAAAAATTAAAAAAAAATATATTTTTAAATTCGAGTGTAGTTAGAGCAAAAATTTTGACAATAACACAACGTAGAAAACAAGCATTTTCGTAGTTGATACCTTTTGTCTTTTTTTGCAACCTCCTATTTCGATATAATTTATTTAGACTTTCTCATGGCACTCGTACATATTTAGCGTAATTTCATAAAATTTTTTTTTCCGAGCCTTAAAACTAAACCGAGGTTGTTGCTCAACTCATGTATGTTTATCATCGAAGCATTACGAATGATCAAATTTTTTTTTTCAAATTCCTTAAATTTTTTAGATTATAAGGTGCGTTAAGACTCTATTTTTTACAATGTATACTTTCGCTTTTGTAAACTGAAATAATAAGTCTCTAAACCCGGCTTGCTGCGTCACTGTCTTCATCGCCATTATTATTTATATGAGAAGTAACCCCTTCCTACATGTCATTAAAATAAAATAATTTAATAAATTTGAATTTTCCAATGGTTAATTAAACGATTCACATTCCAAATGGTCAATACTTGTCGCTTGTTTTTTTTTATTAATTTTTTTTTTACTTTTATTTTATTAATTTTTTTTTAAGCAAAAAAATTAATTTTTATATACTAAAAGGTGTGTTTTTCTGCCAGATAGAAATTAAAATTTTCAAAAAAAAAAACAAAAAAATTATTTTAAAAAAAAAAATTATTATTCCAAAGATGAAAAATGAAAAATCGCTTTTTATAGGATTTGAAGGTATCAATTGCTTGAGGGTTATCTACGAAAACCAGAGACTTCGGGGCTACAGCAAAAAATAATCTAAAAGTTTCAAATCAAACGGTCTTGAAGAACAATTGATAGGTTCATTTCTTGATGTTAACTTAACGTCAGTTTCAAATTTTTTAAATTTTGTTCAATTAAAAAAAAAACTATCAAAATTATCATGGTGGGATAGCAGCGATCTCGATTGTCCAAAACGAGTGCCTGGAATTCAAGTTTAATGAAACGGGGAACAATGATGCTGCCAGTGTATAAACCGCATCAAACAGAGCACTTTCGGGATGTTTTAGAATCTAAAGGATCTATTGTGACTTGATTTTACTTAAGTAGTGGCCATTTTGTTTAATTATAAACGTTTTAAGACAAAAATTAGTCTCATCCCTAAAAAAAAATTTTGCGCCAAGTTTTTAAATTAAATATTGACGGATTTCCAATTTATTTGTGATGATTTACCAGAGTATGCTGATAAAAAACATGACAGTTAATCTGGGCTTAAAAAATCACTATTTATATCGGCAACATGCAAAATTCCTATATGAGACTGCCAAATTACATTTTCTTTAAAACTCTATTTTACACGAAAATTCGATTAAATTGGAACGGGATTGAAAAAAAATTAAATTTAAATAATTTAAGGTGTTAAACTTTATACTTAAGGATGATTTTTAAAAACTTTCGATGTTTACCTTTGTTAGAAGTTCCCTTAGAAGGCAGCTTATAATAAACCATTTAAATATACAAAACAAATCAAATGTATTATTACTATTACAAAGTGTGACATAGAGCTCGAAAAACTAGTCGAAAAAAATTTAAATCTAATTAAAACAAATAATGACTATTTGGCACATATCGTCAAAACAAAAATACTAATAACTTTAAAAACAAGATTTACATTAAGAGAAGAAAGAAAAAAAAACTCCATTAAACGAGGGCTTGTTCGGAAATGCATTACTGCGCCGCATCTGAAACGCATGTGTGATTCGTATGCATTACGCCAATGCAAAACAGCTGATGCTAATTGGATGAACAGACAAAAAGAAATTTTAATTTGTTTTTAATTTCGAATGCCTAAACATTAATAATTAATTAATTACTTGTTCATTAATGACCTCTTCTAATGAAAGCTTGGAAAATTTTACATCTAATTCATTTCTAAAAATGCATTAAAAAATCTTATTTAACAAAATAAAATTAATAAATAACAAAATAGATATTTCTCTTCTATTGCATCGGCGATTTAGAAAAATATCTCTGATGCATTTTACATTACATCACATTTGCAGTGATGCCAATTGATGCATTTTCGAAAGTACTGCACATCAGATTTAATGCGTTGAATCATTTCCGAACAACCCCCATCATTACAAATCCATTAAAATTTACGTGACAAAAAAATCCATTTATCATTCTAACAAAACCTTCAACTATAACAACATCTAAATTTTCTTTGTAGCCAAAACATTAAGGGTATTCACTCAACTCAGATCTTACAAACAAAAATAATACTTTACAACAATAAATCACTTATTGATATCATTAACACTCGAATAAAAATTATATTTTGTAATAAACTGTGAATACAAACAAATGAAAATTGAAGGTTTCAAAGATCACAAAAAGCAAAATGTAAAAATCAAAATGTGACCAATTTTTTTTTAAATGGAAAAAATAACAAAAAAAATTTTGTAGCTAAATTAAGAAAAGAAATGTAAAGATAAGAGAAAATATTATTAAAATAATGAAATAAAAATATTTTTGAATTATGTGAAATTATTACAGATTTCAAGAAATCCTCCACTATTTTTTAAGGGTGGCCAAAAATTTCAGTATGATTAACTTAAATAGGGCAAAAAATTGTGTTTCTTTGTTTAAGTTGAATGTAACAAAGTACAGAGAAGGGTTATAAGGAATAACATGTTAAGCTTGTTTGACGCAAAATCATTTCTCTACTATCATGTCGCATTAATGGGTCAGTTTTTCCTTCAAAATACAGTTTCTTTCAATTTAAAAATTTTTTATCGGATGGTGTCAAAGCGCTTTTTCCAAGGGGCACAATTTGATTTACCAAAAGAAGAGAAATTGATTTGTTTTTACGGGCAAAAAGTTATACGACACTATTTTGTTTAAATGACATGTACAAATTGCTTTCAACTAATTTAAGTAAAAAGAATTCTGTTTCCATATCACGATTTTGTCTTTCACCAGACTTATTCTCCCTTATTACGAATGTCGACGGCACAATCACTGTATTGTCGTCGTGAACATTAAAAGTAATTGAGTTTTATAGGCGGCAATTTTATATTAATGACAGCAATATTATGTCGACGTTGACGAAATTGACTTTGTTTTTGTCAACAAAGTTTTTAGCGTCATCATAGTGAAATTTTGTCTGTTGTTTTCGTGGCAATTAAACTAATAAAAAAGCATTTTCTATTTTCGTACATATTTTAATCATCCTTCTTAGTTGCTTGAATCTTCATATGCGAGCCGCCTATGCAGCCTATTATTTTAGCCATTCCCGTCTTCTCAAAGAAATAAAACTTACATTCAGCCTTCTCCTCCTCAGTCATTTCAAATTTAATAAAAAGGGCGAGTATTTCTTCCAAAACTAAGGATACAATTGGTTGCGATAATCCAAGATTAAATTTTATTACCAACACTCGATTGGTATGAGCCATGAGCCAAGAACCGCTATGTTGTAGCTAATTTTAACGTGTTGGAAATTTATGTTGAACGAATAGTGCTTCTCATTAAAGGCTCATTTTTTTACACGAATTTAAATTTAAATGTTGTTTTACTCAGTCAACAATATTCAACAAAAGTGTTCAAAATGCACAAAAACTAATAGTATGTTTCCACGGCACCTGCTTCGCTCTCTATTCTTGCTTCACACTCCAGTCATGAGCGAATCTACTTGTGAAGCATGAACAATTTCTGTCTTCTCTAATTTTTATCGCAAGTTTATCTGAACTAGCTGTATAAAATGTAAACAAAATGAGAAAAACAATGTTAAAAGTGGTGCGTGAATATGTGTACTATAAAAAACAATTAATTTCATTAAAATTTAAAATGTAGTAAATTACAAACAAAAAAATTAAAACGAAAAATAAAGTTTTTGAACAAATTTTTTGAAAGTTGTATCAGTTTTTGTGCAGACGTCCAATCGAAGCATGTAGCATGTGTCGTGTAAACGGTGTGCTTCGCAATCATGATTCAAAGAGCGAAGCAAGTGCTTCATTTTGCCGTGGAAACATACTATCAGTTTACTTTTTATCACAAATACGTGGCTTAAAAATCGATTACTTACGTGCTGTCAGGAAAAAAAATGTCAATTTTTTATCCCACTACTTTTCTCCGAACCCTAAATTTTTTTTTTTTCATCACTGCTGCCACTTGATTCAAATATAAACAACATTTTTGCCAAATTTAAAACAAAAACTATTTTTGAGAATTTGTTCTTGTTTTAAATGCGAATGTGCGATATCAGTTTAATAACTGCCAAAATAAATAGAGATGACATTTTTTCTTCAAAATTATCGATAACATGTCAACGTCAACACATGCGCGCAAATTAATACCAACTGAGTGTCAAGTTGACGTCTGCGTTGACCAAATTTGTGGCTAAAAATTGACGTCGACAACGACTTTCGCAATAGAGCTATTTTTGAAAAAGTAGTTCCAATGTCACAAGCATAACTAGAGAATTTTTTTGGAGAGGGCTATAGCTCTTCAACGAAAAGGAAAGCTGTGTTATGTAATTGAATTTCTATAGTTGGAAAAAAATTTTGAGGGGAGGGACTTATTTGACTTATTTGCTCAAGGGTGTCTCTCAAGACAGAGACCTTTCTATGCCAATGACGCCTGAAGTCTATACTTTACATTCAACAACCTCAAATTTTAAATTCATTTTTTTATCACCAATCTCATTCATATGTTGTCATTAGAGAATGATGGAGCTCGAAAAATCAATCAGTCATCATAATTTATTATATTTTAAAACAACGGTTTTCAAATGAGGGCCCGTAGCAACCATCCAAGGGGTCCGCATGAAGAACCAAAAAAACAGCGTTTTCAAAAATAATAAAAGTTTTATTTTTAACTTGGGCTTCAGAGGGGTCCACGAAAAAAATTAGTTTACTAAGGGTCCGTGAGCAGGAATTTGATGAGAACCCCTGTTTTAAAACGTCTTGTTTTTTGATGTAATGATTTATTTTTACCAAACCTTAACTGCCAGATGTAAAGCTGTTTTTTTTTTTTATTGGCAACACTAATGGTGGTTGTTTTTGCTTCCCTCGTTCGTCATTCCGTGAATGAATCAAATTAAAAAAGAGGAACGAAAAAGGAAATGAACGAAGTAGTTAATTTTATCTTTCCGTCTGGTTGAAATGATTTCTCAAAGGCTACAATTTAAAATATCTCTAGAGAGCACTAAAGGTTCTTCTATTTCTATTTGTCACTTTTCTGCGTGAAATTATTCGAAATTTGTATTATTTTGAAAATCATTTAATCAATATAAATTTTAAATTAGAAAACGTGTTGAACTGTTATTTTATTTTTTTTATTGGCAGCACTTAACTGCATAAAATGGCGCAATTTTAAAACTCGCTTAAATTTTCGGACACCCTTAAGAAACAACTTATATAAAAACCGATAACTACATAAATATATTCATACATACATACATACATGTGAAATATAGTTAATTAATCTATTGTGCAAATTATAATTCAACTAAATCGAAATATTAATTGAAATATTATAAAAATAGAAAATGAAATGAAATAATTTAACTCGGCTTAATTCAATGTAGACAGACATTTGCAATGAACTGTTTAAATGCATTTACAAAATTTTATAAAGAAAAAAGATAACTGAAATTTAATGGTGATATTCTATAAATTACAACAAAAACAAAAATCAACTAGATACAAATAAAAAAAAAATTAAAACCAAAAATTACAAAAAAATTAGCTATTAAATCAACAATTAAGATGTATTAAAATTGCAAACATTTATAAATAATTTATATAAAAGAAAAAAATGAAAATAATGAAAATGATGTTTTAATTAACAACAAAAAAGATGAATTGTTAAAAAAAATGGTGGTAAAATTATACGATATTTACATTATGAAAATTTTCATGAAACAAGCCTGAAATTTTTGTTTAGCGGCAAAAGGAAAGGGTTAAAGGCCAGAATTGACTATCATACTCAGTCGTACGATCTATTAAAAATTGCATGTGTAATCAAAAAGTAAAGGGTCATCCAAAAAACGCGCCTACATGTTTCTTTGAAATAAAACACAAACTATTTGCAATTTTTTCAAGCTGTTTTTTTTATTAAAATATGATCCAGTACAATTATAAGTGGAATAGAATATCATTCAAATGTTCATCATGACTGCGTCTGCAGACATCAATCCGAATATCGAAATTTTCAATGCCTTTCCGACATGTTGCTGGTGTTATTTCACGAATTGCAACTTGAATGTTGTTCTTTAGAACATTAATCGTTTGTGGCTTGTTAGCATACACTCGACTTTTCGAAAAACCCCACAAAAAAATTCTAATGGTGTTAGACCACATGACCTTGGAGGCCAATTGAAATCTGCATTTCGTGAAATTACACGTTGAGGAAATTTTGATCGCAAAAGCGTAATGTTTTCTCGAGTTGTGTGAAATGTAGAACCGTCTTGCTGAAAATAGATGTCGGACACATCAATATGATTTAACTGTGTCCATAAAAAGTCTCTCAACATTGATTGGTATCGCTCAGCATTCACAGTAACAGCATTTCCAGCATCATCTTCGAAGAAAAATGGCCCAATGATTCCATTTGCCCAAAATGCACACCAAACAGTAACTTTTTGTGGGTGTAGAGATTTTTCATGAATAACACGAGGATTTTCATCACCCCAGATACGACAATTTTGCTTATTGACGAATCCATCCATTCTGAAATGAGCTTCGTCACTAAACAAAATTTTGCTTGAAAACAATGGATCTGTTGTTCGTTGTTCAACAATCCAACTAGTGAAGTTACGACGTTGTAAATGGTCTCTTTCTTTCAATTCCCGGGTTAATTGAATTTTATAACCATTTAAATGCAAATCTTTATGCAAAATCCTCCATAAGGAGCCATAAGATATGCCCAATTCTTGCGAAGAACGCGAAATTGATGTTGTCGGTTCATTTTCAACACTTTCACCAACAGCAGCAATATTTTCATTTGTGCGTACAGTTTTTGGTCTTCTACTTTTTGGTTTATCAGTAACACAAACAGTTTCTTTGAATTTTTTCACTAATCTTTGAATTGAAGATTGATTTGGCCGATTATTTACACCAAAAAAATCACGAATTTTGCGATGGGTATTTTTCAAAGAACGCCCATTTTCATAAATAACTTTGAATGATGTAAACGCGTTGTTGCAATGTGTACCTGTCCATGGTTAAAACTGTACTACCTTCTAATAAAACAAAATGGCTTATGTCATTTGAAAAGATGTCACGTGTAAAAATTATATAGTGCTGACATCTAGGCGTCACATTTGGATGACCCTTTATAATAGTGTTGATTAAAAGTGTATGTGTGTGATAGACTTTTTGACAGATCTGTATGATTTTACAATCTTTTGAAATAATTCATAAAATGATTTTTTCTATGCGATTAGGGTGGATTTTTTTGAAGATGAGGAGAAAGCAACAACAAAATATTAAAAGCATCTGCTTTTTTGCATATTTTTTGTGTAATAGTTTGACACCTACGACGCCATTTTAAAACGATTTTTAATGTAGGACAGAATTCTGTCAAATTTTTGTGTGATTAAAGGCCGGGGCATATAGAATCCGTCATCCGTTAAACTTTGAGAAATTCAACTGACAAGTCAGTTAAAATACATGTTTTCTTATGATTGTTGTCACAATCAATACGTATCCGTCCACGCAAAGTATGAAAGTTGGTCAACTTTTAACTTTTGACGTTTGTTGAATACTTTGACAATTATCAGCTGCTTCTTCTTCTTTGTTTTCTTTTAACTCTTGCTGTGTTTCAATTGTGTTTTGTAATTTTAATAAAACAATTTTAGTGGCAAACAATAAAATAAAAATTTAATTTAAAAGTGAATAAAAATAGAGAGCAAACTTTGATTTAATATCCGTCAGCAAAGTACTCATTGTGACAACCTCATCCGTCAACACTTTGACTTTATTTGATTACGTCAAAGTATGACGTATGAGGGATTCTATGTGCCCCGGCCTTAAATAGTACGATTGTGTATGATAGTGAATCCTGGCCTTAAGCAATAAAGCATGGCTTGAATTTCGACGGGGGATGTTATTGTTGCTTATGTTTTGTGTTTTAAATAACGAATATCGCTGCCACTTAAAAAAAAAATTAAAAAAATTGCAACAAAAAATTGCATGATGTGAATATGGACTAAATTAACTTGTTTGTTTTAGGGTTTAATTTGTTTTTTTTTTATCCCAGTAAAGAGTTCTAACAGTCAAATATAATACTGAGTTTAGATTATTAAACTGTCCGCAATGCCTGAGGTTATTAGAGCCATTGTGAAATAGTGCTTCACTGCCTACTTCCACCAGTCCAAATAAATCATGTGGAAAATTTCACATTTCAGTGTCATATCTTTTGAACAATGCAGACCATTGAAAAATTATTTCAAGAAATATTTAAAGCAGCATTAAAATAGATTCGAGCAATTCCAAACAAGGCATTTACAGGCCCCTTATATTCCTTGCCACCTTCTTTTGCAGCACTTAAAATGTTGTTGAATTTTTTTTTTTTAATTTTTGTTTTTTGTTTTTTTTTGCCTACTTAAGAGTGGGGATTTTAATCAATCTGTTTGTAGCAGTCATAGAACCTTAATTTGATTCCTTAAACAATTATTCTCAAGTGAAATTTCAGGTTACTTTTGAAGTAAACTTTTTAAACAGTATTTATCGAACATCTTAATCATATGAATGTTCTCTTGTTACAGAATCCTCAAGCGAAATTTTAGACTATTTTAAAGTAAACTTTCTCTTGCTCCAGAATCCTAATTATTTTAAAACATTAGCTTCATATGGTTATCGCAAATATGTAATAGTAAAATTTTAAATTGCAGAATTGTGTCATAATGTGCGCTCTTAAAACAACAACGGCTTCGCTTACCAAAGATTTTCTGCATATCCATGGACATTATGTCCTTAGACGTTATGACATGCTACTGTAAATAATATTTAATTTTTGGTATTTAATTTGATTTATTATGAGAGATGTAATAAATGGGCCTGTAAATTCATCACAAAGTTTTTATCCAACATAAAAATAAAAATAGAAATTTATTTATTAAAACCAATTTGTGAAAATTTATAACAAAATATATATGAGTTTGTTTAATTATTATTTAAAAATTTTTATTTTGTAAAAAAGATTGCAAAAATAGATGATGAAATAAATATTTTTATTTAAATAACTAGTGATTTTTATGTTAGAAATACAAAATAAAACTATTCATAACAATTTTGGAGAGACTATTTTGCTTTTTCATACCGTTATCTAAAATGATTTCGAATTTAGAAAAATAAATTAAAATTATAGTTGCAATTTGAGTTATCTAATCAGCAAATTTTCCATAAAAGTTTTAGATAAACTATAATTATGTCATATTTGAAACTTTAACCAAATGAGAATTACAAAAAATTAATACAAAGTATTAAAACTCCGACACTAATAAAAATTTATATATTTTAAAGCAAACAGTGTATATTATACTTGCTGCTATTTTCTGTTTCTGCTTTTTCTCTATTCCAAGCAAGCGATTCGTCTCAAAAAAATGTATTAAACGAACTCCATTTTTATTTTTAATCTTTACGAATTATGTTTTTGAAAAACAGAAACAGCACATTAACTTGTCTTTCTATTTTAAATTTAAGTTTTATATTAAAGAAAAATATATTTCGCTATACTAAATTTGATATACCCTTCAACAAATATGTAGATCTAGTTTAGTGAAGTAACTCCAATAAAAAAAAAATACAAAAAAAAAATTTGTGGGTGACAGAGAATTGAAATATAAGAAAATTAAACTGTCATTGGCTCTTAATGAGTTAAGCATTTTAAAAAAATTTTAGTATTTCCAGAAAGAACTCTTCAAAAGGTTTCAAATGATACCAATATTGATATCTTAAAATATATGACGCACAATCGCACTTTTCTATGAAAAGTTAAGGGCCCAAAATTCGAAAAATATGGGTGAGTGACAATTTCTTCACTTGATGTTTTTTATTTTATTTATTTATTTTTTTTAATTCTCTATCGCCTATTATATTCATTTTTTTTATTGGAATTACTAGATTTGTTCCAAATAATATTAAAAAAAAATTAGAGGCAGGCAGGGTATTTTGCCCGCTGCGTCCAAGGACATGGACCGATCTTGCTGATTTAGCATCTCTTTCGACACTATATCTGTTCAATTGGCGTAATTAATTTTTCTCTAGCTGAACTAGTGCCTCAGCAAACTTGATTTTAACACTAACACGGACGGAGAGACGGCCAGATAGACAGAAAGACATCGCTCAGTCGACTTCTTTATGCATAAGGAGTCAGAATTAAGATACTTTATGGGGTCGAAAATAGATGTTGTAAAAATTACAAACTCTTTTTCCACTTTTTGTGGTGAAGGGTATAAAAAATGGCGTGCAAGGAGGTCCAGTATAACAAAGTGAAACTTAACTTAACTTTTGTATTTTTAAACCGATTTGAAAGAGTTTTACTTCTCTAAATTTTTGGTAATTAAGAATATTGTGTTACGGATATTGTAGAAATTACAAGCAGAATAACAAACTTAAATATGCCCTTTTTCCATGTGTGGTAAAGAGTATAAAGGAACAAATGTCCATCCTCCTCTTTACCGTGCTTGTTCCAGTTATTTACTCGTACTTCACTCAATTTCTAAATTTTTAATTTGTATTTCAGAACTTAAAATTTTTTAAATTAATTTTTAAACTGTATGATTTCATGAAAAATAGATTAAATAATTCGGCCGGCTTAAGTTCATTTTAATTTAAATAATTTTTTTAAGATAAAAAATTATTTACATATTTATGTGGACGTTTTCTAAATAAAACAAGACAAATTAAACGCCAGGAAAATGCACGGCTACCTTTTTTGGATCGCTACACCCGTCGACAGCATTCTAGGCATCTCTCGACCTTAAAAAACGTCTGCAAAGATTTGTAAATAATTTTCTTTCTTAAGAAAATTTAGAATTTAAAATGAACTTAAACCGAATTAATTCATTTATTTAATATTTTATAATTTCAGCAAAAAAAAGCTGTATAAACTTTAACTAAACAGAAGCAAAATTTAACAAATAAATAAAACAAAAGAAATTTATTTAAAAAAAAAATATTACTATGTCAGTTTGCGGTCACATCATACAAATCTTAATCGGTAAATATAAAAAATTATTTAAATAAAAAAAAAATAAATAAATAAATAAATAAAAAAATAAAAAAATCTTGAAATTTGTATCGCTCTTTAAGGTGGCGGTGAAATGTGCTTTTTCTAAAGCAAAATATTGATAATCATATCACAGCCAGCTTTGAGGAGCGATACGATTTTCTTTAAAACAAAAAATTATCAACCATGAAAAATTTAAATAAAAAAAATAATAAATAAAAAGTAAACAAAAACAAAATAAAATTTTTTCAAGGCAATTGATTGACACAAATAAAATAAACTGTTACATTTAAATTGTAAAACAATCATTTTTTGCGAACTAGAAAAAAACTACTGCTACATTGATTGTAAACAAGTCTTAACACACGTATGTGCTTGAGTTTAAAATGCAAATAGAACAAAAACATCATAGACGTATGAATAAATCAATGAGCCATAAAATATTTTCGAGTTTAAAATGGTTGGTTGACGCCCACTGTGTTGTGTAATAAACTTGTTGGTGATTAATGAAATAAATTTCAATATGAAAATTATTATTTAAATCGTAAGAATAACTTTATTTTTTTTAAGTTTAACAAAAACAAACTGCTGTTATTAACAGGGATTGTAGTTTTTATTAAGATTTATTAATATATTAAATTATTTATTTAATTAAAAATAATTAGAAAGAAAAATTAAGTACAAATGTATGCGAACGTTTTTCAAAAAAGCAAGAAAAATAAGGCGCCAGCAAAATTCATTTATTATTTTTTTTAATAAAATTTATTTTCAAGATTTATTTTTTACTTGAAAATATATAAAAATATTTTTAATTAAATTAAAAAAACAAGAGCCTGTGTACGGATTTTGGAGATAATTTTGTCCATAACTCAGTCAATTTTTAGGTCGGAATACGCTCTTGAGGAGTAACTTTTCCATTAAAAAAAATAAAACTAAGTAACGATACTTTTTAAATGAAATATAGAGCCAGAGAAATAATTATTATTTTTAAAACAAAAAATAAAACTTGGAAAATAACTATTTTTTAATAAATCTGTTATAAATAAAAATTAGTGCATTTACTTTAGTATAATTTTTTATATCATTTAAATAGTTTTTCATTATGATTTTTTATATTTTTTTTTTTTTTTTTTTTTTTTTTTTTGGTTCAAATTTATAAAATAATCGTCAGTTCGATCCCTGGTTATTTTAATTAAATTTTATTAATACTGAATTTTATTTTTTTTTTTTTTTTTTTTTGTAAGAAAATGCTTGATGTTATTATTTTTCAATTGCTAAATAATACGCCAACGCTCATTTATAAAAACTACCAATTTTGGTTAATAACAATTAGATGAATTTCTCCTGTCTGTGTGCGTTGTCGAGAACTTTCGTTGCGATATTAGACGTGTTAACAGAATTAAAAAAAATAAGAAACAAAAAAAAAAAAAAAAAAAACAAAAATGCTGAAACTTAGAGCAAAAAATGTTTTAGTTTCATCACAGTTTGCCAGTTTGAAATTTTTTAATATTTCACTAAGATCTATATGGGCATTTCCATAGCGTCGAACGTGACATTTGTATCCCTACAAAGTGGAATAAATTTTGTAATAACAAAAATACCCGAAAAAAGAATAAAGACTTTATGTTCCATTCAGAGAATACTTAAATTAAAAATAAATTAAGTTCATTCGATACACTGTATTTCAAAATATCGAGCTAAATATGAATATAACATATGTGACATAAAACTAAATTTGTTTTCAAGTTCAACTGAAAATATGCGAACTTCTGTGAATTTAAGAAGATGTTACTCGTTTTTTTTTCTTTTATTTAAATCTTGTTATTTTAACACAATTTTTATCTTTAAGATTCGTCATATTCAAATAAATAATGAATATAATTCAATATCGTTTGTAACATAACGTACGCTAAAACTTCATCTCCTTTAGTATATTTTACTTCAAGCCTTAATTTCAGAACACTTGCCACCGATCAACTTGATGTCTGAAAGACTGGCGTATTTAAATTATCTCTGGATCGTCTAGTGCTTTGGCAAAGTTGATTTCAACTCGAACGCAGGCGAACAGACGAACATCTCTCAATTGATTTCGCTATGCCTAAGAACTCAGAGTTTATATATAAATATGCATTTATACTTAATGGGGTTGCAAATTAGAAATTACACATTTAAATATACCATCGCCACTTTTGATGGAAGGTATAAAAGTACCACATAATGAACTTTTTCTTTTCTTTTGCGCCAAGAATTCATTTTTTTTTTTGTAACGAGCGCTTAAAATTTTAAAAATACAATTTAAAGTGTTCTTTTTGTTCCTTGATTAAGTTAAATGCTAAAAATATATCCACATGTTTTTTTTCATTTTAATTCATTTTGAAAGGAGCTTCAAGAGTTTTAGTTTTTCAGGCTTGATTGATCTATTCATTAGCCCATATGTGTGAATAATATTCTTCTTAATGCCAATAGAGGTAAATAAAATGGGTTATCGGTCACTAAAGTTTATTTTTAGATTTTGGAATTATCACTAAATTATTTAGAAATCATTATACATATTCTGCAAGTGACTAATTTATCATGTTTTCTTTAAAAATGAACACACAAATTGGCAAACAATTTTTCTTGATATTATTTTGATATAAAAAAAAGGTTTTTAAAGACTTTTAATGCCCGGCACTCCGAAAATATTGGGTTTCACAAGTTTCATCATAATACATTTATTCCCCTTAAAATCAAATTTTCTGAACTCTGAACATTTTATTTCTATTGGAGTTATTGGGCTAAACGATACTTATTTCAATAAATAAAATTATAAGAAAACAAATTTATTTCATTATTTATTTTCATTATCTGTGACCATAATAAACAGAACATACTTACATACTCATCAATTGTTTTTTATTCCTATATTTTGCAATAACCAACGAAAATTATATTTTTAACTAAAAAGATTCCATTTTTTACACAAAATAAAAAAAGGAATAAAACAAAATTCGGTTTGCGAGTTAATTGAAAATTTTCTTTTAAAAGTTTTAAATTTTATTAGAAGTTGACAGATGAAAAACAGAAAATTGTTTAAAATATTTATCAAATCTTAAATTGTTATGGTGTGTTTTTGAATACAAATTAAACAAAAATTCTTTTACAACTGTAACAGAGGTTAACATAAAAAAGATTCTAAATAATAAATTTCTATATTGAATTATTGTAAACTTAAAACCTCAAGTAACAAATTTTCATGATTATGGCCGTTAAAATCTAAAGACCTTTCCAAGGTATTCACCTCTAGTCATTTCATCATTTGTTTTATTATTTCCATTTTTAGTCAGAATGATTGCTTATTAATTTATTTTGTATTAAATTCAGTTTAATAGTTAAAAAAAAAAAAAAACAGGCAAATGGTGTAGGTGTATTATATTCAAACAAGTAGCAAAATAACTATAATCGGCTGTGTTCACATAAACACAAGTATGAAGCTGCGTTGGTTTAACGAATCCAAAAACAATATATTGTTTTTTAAATTAAATTATATATTTTTATTATTTCTGTCAATTAGCTGATTTATTTATGTTGCTTTCGCATCATTATGGCATCTTTAAAAATAAGAATTATCCTTAAACGAAAAGAAAAAACTGTGTCCTTGTGTTCAGAAGTAATAAACTATTTTAGTGGGCTTTTAATTTAATTCGAGAATGGCCTATTCCTTATGGTGCTATCAACCCCAATACTTTTAAGCTGAGCGGTACACAGAGTTGTTCAATCTTTGACATAGAATTAGAACGTCATCTTGATTTTTATAGGACAATAAAGCTCTCTTGTTAGCAGATTTTAAAGTATAAAATCTACTGTTAATTGGAGAAACCAAAGTGTAAAGCAAGAATTAGCCAAAAAAATTTTATTCATTAAGTATAACTTTTCAAATAGCCTAATATCTTTCTATTCTTGAGAAATATCCATAAAAGGCTTTGAAAAAATACTACCTTCCCTTTTACTATCTGTGTTTTACTATTTTTCGTAAAGGCTCGTTACCTCTGAAACCAAATCAGGGGTTGGAAATATATTATTTATCGCTTTGAATTCAGTTCATTTTACTAATTAATACTTCCTCAAACAGTTTTAATATGCCGGGTAATATTCTACTTTTGTTTGACGTTTTCCACAAAAAAAAAAAAAAAAAAATCGGTCATAAAATAGAAATTAAGGCGAAAATTTTTTTTAATAAAAAGGATTATTTAATACATAAATTCATACATCTATTCACATGTCGGATGTATACAGATTTCTTTTAATACCCTTCAACGCAGCTGGAAAAAGCGTATTTGTTATTCCGTTTGTTATTTCTGCAATATCGGTTTCCGACCCCATAAAGTACATTTATTCTGAGTTCTTATTCATAGCGAAGTCGATTGAGCGATATCCGTCTGCGTTGGTGTTGAAATCAACTTTGCCAAGGCATAAAATGAGCTAGAGAAAACTTAAATACGCCAATCGATCAGACATAATTTGAAAATCAGCAAGATCTGTCTATGTCCTTACAGGCAGCGGGAAAAACAAAACGACTGTCTCTAATTTCCCGAGTCTTAGGTCTCTTAACTTTTTACAGAAATGTACAATTGTGCACAATTTTAAAAGATATCAATGTGGGTATCATTTAAAAGCTTTTGAAGAGATCTTTGAGAAAATACTTATTTTTTTAAAAAATGCTTAACGCATTAAGATCACTTTTATATAACAAATTTTTATTCTTGTTTTTAATTCTCTGTCACCTCATGTGTTTTTTTTTTATTCATTGGATATATAAGATTTGGCATAGGAAAATAAGATTTAAATGTAGGACTCTTACTTATTATTTAATATATTTTATTTAAATCATCCGTACTTAAATTAAGACAAAGTGGGGTCAAAAATATTGTTAGTGCAGATTTTGTTTAAGTATTAATTCAAAAAGGCTCTAATGTTTTAAGTACGATTCGCAGAAAATAA
This sequence comes from Cistogaster globosa, assembly GCA_937654795.1. Classification (NCBI taxonomy): domain Eukaryota; kingdom Metazoa; phylum Arthropoda; class Insecta; order Diptera; family Tachinidae; genus Cistogaster; species Cistogaster globosa. The sequence continues at coordinate 126,720,962 of OW569404.1, forward strand.
AAAAATAATATATTCACCTCTATTCTGCGTTTCGATTAAGACTCCGCATTTAGTTCCGTTGAAGAAAAACGAAATCGAAAGGAAAAGAAGAAGACAACAGTGTATACAAAATTAATAGCATCACTGTGGAATGTGGAAATGAAATAGCAAAATAAGCAAGTTCGTTATCATTTTCATAAACAATGTCAAATTTAATACAAAAAGTTGTATGTTTATATAATTAAAAATAATTTCTTTATAAAGTTTAATAAAAAAATTGTTAAATAAAAAAAAAACAAAATAAAAATTAGTTGTTCATGGCATTTTTTGCACTGTCATTTTTTGTTGGAGGACCTAGTGTATTGAGGATTCCTGCAACTTCCTTTCAGAACGCTGCCACCTTCTTCCTTTGATCGCTGGTGGTATCCACATGTAATGTCTGCTTTAGATGCCATTACATTTGCCAGTTTTTCATACTGCTCTGGTGTTGTTGTTTTTGACCCGTAATACATAAAAAACACATCAGATTCGGGTACAAAAAACAACAATTTAAAACAAAAGAAAATTAATTTAACTAAATAAATTAGTTAAAAATAATTTTTTTTAATTTTTAACTAAAAAACACGAATAAAGAAAACACCTCCGTTAAAAAAACCAACTGAGAAAAACGGAGCACCGATCCTAATGCAGAATACGCACAATCGAAAGAAA